>CM062932.1:27545000-28795000 GCA_031878705.1 Tapirus indicus
TATACTACACCTTTCCAAAACCAAAGTTACCTAATCTGTCCATGCTGACAATTCAAGGTTAATTTATCCAACTAAACTTTAAACTCCTCAAGTAAAAGAACTTTCTTAAAGAATGAAAGTCTCTTCCACCTCTGTTCTTCAATATGCATAACTAAAGTTACAGAGGCCAGAATTACCTGACACAGAAGGACAACATTCCTTTCACTATATGTATACTGTTAATTACTTTTCAGGAAAATTACAAATTAAAAGATTTATGAAATCCAGGAGTCCACACTAATATAAATTTAAAAGGAAAAGTTGTTCTTTACAGAAGAAAGCTAACTTAAAAGTGGTGAAAGGCTGATGGAATTTTTAACAAGTCATTATTTTGCAATCATCACAATAATTGATCCAGGCAAGAATCATCAATGGATACTAAAATTAATGGATGAAGATAGTAAATTAATGGATGAAATTTTGAGAAGTAACATATTTACATAATCTCAAAGTATCTCCCCACAAGACACCTATTACAAAGGGAAAAAGAGATTTACAGTGAAGAAACCTGTCAGACACAGCTTCATCAAGCGATCAAAGCCAGTATCACTAACAATGGGTCAAACTGACAGCATGTGCTTCCCGATGCGTGCACTACAAAGACACATTGCCTCTGTGGTATTCCTGCCAAAAGTATATAACCTGAATCTAATCATAACGACACATCAGATAAATCCAAAATGAGGAAATTCCACAAAATAAATGATCTGTACTCTTCAAAAATATCTATGTCTTGAAATACAAATAAAGTTCCAGAAAGAAACCTAACAAGAAAGGACAACTGGATGCAACTCATGATCTTGGATTTTCTTTTGACATAAAGAACATTATTGGAACAACTCACGAAATCTGAATAGAGCCTGAGATAACAGTATCCTGTCAAAGTCAATGTCTGCACTGTGATAACTGTAGTGTGGTTATTATAAGACCATTTTGTTACTTTTATGAAACACACACTAGAGTATGTAGTGGTAAAGATGTATCATGTCTGCAAATTACTTTCAAACAGTTCAGTAAAAAATTTCTGTACACAAAAGAGGATAAATCAAATGTAGTAAAAAATGTTAAGAACTGATGAATCTGGGTAAAGCATGTATATGGGAATTCTCTGCACCGTTCTTCCAACTTTTCTCTAAATCTGAAATTGTAAAAATAAAATGTTTCTTAAAAAAAAACTTAAGAGACATAACTGAAAGCAATGTGTAGATCTTGCTTGGATCCTGATTTAAACAAACCAAGTAACATTTGGGGACAATCAGAGTAATCAGAATATGGACTGGTTTTTAGATACTGAGAGACTTAAATTTTAGGAAGTATAGTGATATTGTGATTACTAGAAAATTTCCTATTTTCTAAAGATGCATGCTGGAGTATTTAGAGGTGAAATGTCATGATAAACATTTTAAAGAAATTCAGATTAAGTAAAATAAAAAAACAAATATAGCAAAATACAATTAAAAATCTAGATGATTGGGTATACGGCTTTCCCTAGTCTTATAAAGGCTTGCAAATTTTTTTTTAAGTTTCAAAAAAAGGATTAATCTCCACTGTTCTTTAGGTTACAGAACCTGAAAGTTAAATTATAAGGATTAGCCTTTTATTAGGCAGTTTACCTGTAGGGCAGGAAAGAAGAAGACACCTTGAAAACGTGAAGATGCAAATCAAACCAAAGAGTGACAATTCAGGGGCAAGAGTTTATGCTCTGTAAAGGAGCTGTACCCTGGATATCTGCCCAATCAGAACCGAGAGGTTTGCTGCACTGTCCAATATGGTAGCTACTGGTCACATGCAGCTACTTAGTTTTGTTAATAAAATCTAAAATTCAGTTCCTTAGTCACACTAGTCACACGACTACAGTACTGGAAGGGACAGAGTATAGAACATTTCCATCACTGCACATTGTGAACACTGTTTTCAGAAGTTTTTCCTGGGAGTCCAACAAAGAGAAAACTTGAACATTAAATTCTAGCAAAAATGAAGGACAGATGATAAAGAGGCACATTCATCTTATACAAGGATTTCAGACAAAACAAGGAGAAGCAGAAAAAAATAGAATTTTCAGGTTTCAGAGTCCAGATATCTGCAGAACGCTTGCAGGGAAAAAAATCTGCAAAGTTCAACGCTAGCAGAAGTAAGAGTCCAAGAAAAATCTCTTCAGTCTGGGTGCCTCTTCCCCCTCAAGAAATCACTGAACATTCAAACAGGTAAGGTCCAGGGTTATAAGGGACTGGGACTACAGATGTAATAATGCTACTTCTTCAAAGAATATGAGAAAAGAGGCATATCTCTGTGCTTGGTAAACTACCACTGCCTCAATTCCTAAGATGTTCATCAATATCATAAAGCTTTTGGGGAAAGAGTAGACAACTATAAGATGAATCCCCAATTCCAAAAAACGGTAAGTATGAAAGAGATTGTATTAAAATCAAGGAAATAAGATTAAAATTTTTTTAACTTCAGCAATATTAGATTTAGAAACCTAAGTTAAATGTTCATCAGTTTTTAATGCTTTAGGCCTTGTTTTTCCTATCTTGGTTTTGAAACTTGATTTGACTATAAATGTGGCAAACAGACAAGACAAAGTGTCCAACCTTGCCTGAGGGGGAACAAAGCATGCTTAGGTGCTGCATCAAAGGTTAAAGTGATTTAACGCACACCAAGCACTCAGAACAGTGTGTGGGCACAAAAGCACTCTCTATTTTAGGGATTTCTGTCCTTTTACAGTTATCTAACTTTGGGACTACGGTATCATGACATATACTATTCTAAAACAGATTGGCTCTGATGTCATGCTACTCACATCACATAGTCAAACCTAAGGTGGGCCAATTTGCTTTGTTCAAAACTTGTGTTACTAAAGACAGCTACGAAAAAAATCTTCCTATATCAAGGAATCAGGAAATTCAGTGATAGTGAGTCAGCACCTTATTAGAATACGTGAGTGATCAAACTATAAAAATACTGTTAAAGGGACTAAATGGACTATGGATATATTTAATCCAATAGCATACATTTATTAAAAAGGGAAGAAATGCTGGCATAAGACAATACAACCAAGTAAATCCACACTATTTTTCAATGTCCACTTCTTTGATTAGCTAAAGACAAGACTCCGTTAGCACAAAGTCTCTATCTCAGCCATCAATCACAATTGTGTTTATGCCTACAAACACCACATAATTAAAGGAGTAATAAATAGGTTTGCTTTGAGCCTACTAATTTCATCCAGCAGTTCTTACATTTGATCAGAGAAGAATACTCATTGGAAACAGACTTTTTTTTATACATATACCCAAGGATTTTGCTTCCAAGTGAATGACTAGTAAACTTTAGAACAGAACTCATTTACCAGCTGTATCAGCTGAAAATCAAAATACATTAAAACTTGTGTTTATGACAGCATTACTAAGAACTTATGTTTCACAATCAGTGCTTGGCTTTACACTTTCCAGATCCTTCCTCCTTGTTTCATCTGAAGAGTTAGAATGTAAAGGAAGTATGTATTCAGATGAGGCTATTTTGTAAGTGTTCTATGTAAAGTCCTATTTCAGCTATCTTTTCTGTAACTGAATCTTATATTTTGATAAAGACTTAATAGGTGTTACCACTAGAGGTAAGAAGTCAACAATTTTACAGAGACCTGCTGATACTTGGATGTCACCCAGTACAGATATTTTTAAGTAAGTGCCTGAAGATTTGGTTAACTTCCTATCCCAAGTACTTCACTCAGCATAATTTCCTTTAAAAGTTCCAAAACGTCCTCTACCTTCACTAATATCCATCAGTGTAAAAACAATGCTGACAGCAGTCACTTCATTGAGCCCTTCCAGGAAACTAGCAAAATGTCAAATAAAAACTGCTGCTGCTGCCTTATACAGGAAATGAAGAAAAATGCTGAGAATGCAGCATTCCTTTAGTTCTTCCATCAACAAGATACCAGCCATTGTTTTCTGTGTGCTCCACACATTTCAAGCAACAAATAAAAATGCCTTTTACTCTTGCTTACTCCACACAAATATATACATTTGCTGCTTCTCCATGTTAGCCTTTGAGGCAATCACTGTCTCTTCCAAGAATTTCTGACTCTGGTCACCCACTCCAAACCGTTAAGGAACACATTCAGAAGGAACCACAGTTGGAGACAGGAACTGTAAGACTTAGCTTTGGTAAACTACCAGAAAACTCAAAGAGAATTTTTCCTACTTGCAGCCAACTACTGACTGGAAAATTTTAAAACTTTAAATTTGACTCATTCTTAAAAAATAATCCAATAATTAGATGAAACATTACACATCAATTTTGACCAAGCTGCAGAGGAATATAGGCAAGTTTTTATGCCCCAAATCTTGCAGATAGATATGACTCTCCAAGGTTATGCCCTTTCCTATATAAATGCATTCAGCTGGCACGAAACTGAATGCTATCAAAGCTATGACTGATTACAGTTGTGTGTGCTGGGAGGATGGGGGAGGCAGAATTTATCCAAACATTCCTTTCAAAGAACCAGAAAAGAGGCTTACTTTGAGGGCTCAAGATAATAATAAATACTTAGCGCTGCCTTAACATAAAGATTTTCAAAGGACGACTTGACTGTCCCTGGGCAGACACCAAGGGCTTGGTCTCCTGGAATGAATAACTAAAACATCTGGTCAGTTTCCTTACTATTAAAACTGTAAAGGACCTGAAGAAACTTCATTCTATGACACAACTTCACATAATGTATTTTTAAGTGAGAGGCCAGTGACTCAGCTCAACCCCATTACTGCTGCACATATTCCTGAATTTTTCTCCTCTATACAGACAGACCTGCTAAGAAATTAGACATGTTGTATCATTCATTTTTTCAGTTGGGTCAATCATTTAAAGCATAATCAGCACCCAGGTGCTACAAGTCACAAGACCAGAGTCACTTTATTTTACATTTGAGTCGCTGCAATATTTCCTCGTGAACCTAAATGCCAAAAATTTCAAGTTCAACTGAGTGAATGAAATAACACTCAGCATGAAGACTTACAGGCTTATTTCAAAATCATTTAATATCAACAAATTCAGGGAGTTCAAAACAACATTAAAATGACTAAGATTTAGTTTTCTATTAAAACCCATTGAGCATCTATTATTTGGCAACTTAAACTTAACATCAATCTTTTATAACCTGTTAAGTACAAGTTGTGTGTGAAACTCTGTTTACTTTATGTTAAACTATAAATTTGTCATTACTACTGAGAAAACAACCTATAGGGAAAAAAACAGGTTTTTAGGCTCAGAGAGTTTTGAGGGTAAATTTGTAGCTCATGTCCTCTAAAAACAGGAAAAAAAACCTTTCCACCTCAAAACCCTATAGATATTGTTTCACTGTCTGACATTCAGTGTTTAAAAACTAAGACTGCCTTAATGTTTTGGTCAAGGAGAGGGTGTGCCCTGGATGCCTGTAGATTTTTTTTTTTAATTAATGGCACTAAAACTTCTCCAGGCCTTTCTCAAACACCAAACTCTTTTAACCTTACCTCTTTCATACCGGGTAAGTTTTCTTCCACTGTCTGAAAACAGCTTCCATTATTTTGGCTTCTATAATTCTTAGATTTGTAACCTATTTTGTACACCTCCAAGACCTTGTATTTAATTCCATGATTTCTCTATAATTTCAAAAATCTTAAAAATATATATATATATCAAGTTAATCTTCCACAATGCTGATTTTCACAGGGGCAATTCTGCTCCTAATTGCCTTCAGGATCAACTGTTTCTGTATATGTTCTGTTATTGCAACTCTTCATCTCCATTGGTCTTTCTGTTCATATTACATCAAGTTTTTTTTTGCACGCCACAGATGATGCCAACACTTTTCTTCTAGTTCTAGTAGAAAAAAACTTTTAAGTATTTCCTCAGCTCTCTTCCTAGCTCTGCAGTAGTTTTTCCAACAATCACACATTTAAACAATTATTGAGCAGCTACTATGTGCCAGACACTATGCTAATACACAGAGAGTTCTACAGTAAATGAGACATTGTCTCCTCCACTCAGTACATAACAGGCACACAGCAACTACAATGGTGCCATGGCGTTACAAGGATGCATGCCTAGCCCAGACATATGTGGGGGTATACGTGGTGTCTCAGAAGAAACAGAAATGCAATCTAAAGCAGGACACACAATTTAGAGGAGGGCGAAGCTACAAAGCTTGGGAGACAACACACAGAACTAAAAATACCATATATGCCCAAATAGGGTACTCATTTTCCCAAGCATACTATTCCCCGGACAGCAAAAAAAAACTTTTAACAAGTGTCGGACAGAATGTGGAAAAACTGGAACTCTCATATCATTGCTGGTGGGGATGTAAAATCTTGCAGCTGTTGTGAAAAACAGTTGGGTAATCCCTCAACAAGTTAATACACAGAAGTACACATGACCCAGCAATTCCACTCCTAGGTTTATATCCAAAAGAATTGAGAACAAGTATTCAAACAAAAACTCGTACATTAATGTTTATAGTAGCACTATTCATAATAGCCAACAGGTGGAAACAATCCAAATGTCCAACTGATGAAATGACAGACAAAATGTGGCATATCCATTCAATGGAGTATTATTCATCCATAAAGGAATAAACTACTGATACATACTACAACATGGATGATCCTCAAACATTATGCCTAGTGAAAGAAGTTACACTCAAAAGGTCACATACTGTATGATTCCATTTATGTGAAACATCCAGAATAAGTAAATCCATAGAGACAGAAAGCACATTAGTGGTTGCCAGGGGATGGGAGGAGAGGGTAAGGAGCGACTGCTTAATGGGTACGGGATTTCCTTTTGGGGCGATGAAAATGTTTTGGAACTAGATACAGGTGATGGTTGGACAATACTGTGAATGTACTAAATACCACTAAAGTGTTCACTCTAAAATGGTTAATTTTAAGTTATATGATTTTTATCTCAATTTAAAAAGGCTTTTGATCCTGTTAAACTATAAACTCTTAGGGATTAGATATGCTTAATACATAATTCAAATAGTCATTTGATTTAGCTTATATAGTCATTTAAAATTATAAATTAACTTGTTTTTCTACTCCTCATTTCAGAAACCATTTTATTTAAACTCTTCATATGTATTTTTTTATATCAGTGTCTTCATTAGCACTGGAAAGTCATCTCCATTCCATCCAAGTGCTTTTTTGTTTAATCCATTATGGTGCAATCATGGGAATTTTAAACATGCCTCAAATTTCTAGCTGCATAATAGGAGAGTTGTTTTTTCACTTGTTTTTGGATTATGATCTCCAGAAACAAATCCCTAATGCATTGCTTTTTGAGGAATATTTAAAATGTTTGTTTATAACATCCAACAGTTGTAACTGTGAGGCTGTACAGAAAGGAATAATTATAAGATGTGTTAAATTTACCTCTTACCAATCCAGGTGATTTCAAGCCTATGGTAGCCTTCACTGAATAGTGCTGCAGTATTCAAAAACATAAGTAACTGTGTGAGGACTCAATAATATAGAGACTCAGTAAGGCTTTTAATACGTATAAGGAAACTCTTTCCTGAGGAATATTTTACATTAAAAAAAGAAACCCTGTTATAAACTATTAAGACATCAATAAAAATAAGAAAAAAGAAACCCGCCTTAGATTTGCATAGTTCAATAAGGCAGAATAGAGAGTATTGCAGAGAGTGAGGAAAGAGATGGATTTTATAAACCATGTTCTCCCTATAGGTTTTTTCCCTAATTATTCATCCTCAAATAATGAGATCCATCTAAAGTCAGCTGTTTGTCAAGCTGAGCGTATATGGATAGTCTTTGGCTTCACTCTGTCCACTTTGGTGATTTTTAAGCCCTTTCTCAGATGAGCAGCTGGTTAGAAATAGATGAAAGCAACTCTCAACCCAATTCCTCTTTTTCATCTACTATGATTCCCACAGTTTTAACAGGTGGGGGGGGGTCATCAAAAACTGCAATCGTCAGGACCCCCAGTGTGCATCACTATGAGAGTTCTTCCCTTCACTACTCCAGAAATGGACTGGATGTAGAAAATGAGAAAGAGGAAAGAGCCTGGTGTAACTCCAAGATCTTAGCCTCAATAACTGGGTAGATGGTAGTTTTTTCCTTTAGGATGGCATATATGTTTCAACTCAACTGGATAAAGGGCGACTCCTCTCCAGGATCGGGGGTTAAAAATTAATATTTGAGTGTCTGTATGGGCCAAGTATTACGATATAAACACAAACACATACTACAGTCTAACTTTACCATTGCCAGAAAGTATTATTTTAATTTAATAAATCAGGAAGTTGAGAAAAGCTAAAAAGATAGAGCTTGGATTAAACATCTGAGACATTTTCCACAATAGCACACCACAGAAGTTAAATTTTTTAATGTGACGAAATGGTTTTAATGGACTCAGTTCCTATTGTTTCAGAAATAAGCTTTAAAATCTGCTTTACTTCAGAAGTTCAAAGTTATTATTTACCCAATGATTCAGAACAGGAAGAAGGAATATTACTGGCAGTTCTGCCTCCAAAGCACAACCCTACAAGTCTGTAACCATTTTCCCCTCTATGGTTATACTATTCAAACCAAGCAAGCATGTTTTACTCCCACTTTCCTTACCCACCCTCTCACAAGGAACAATTGTCGTCCTTGAGTTCCATTCAAGTTTTACATTGGTATAAACACAAAAACATGAACATACAATAAAATAGAAAGCAGAAGTTTCCTGCTTTCACAAGTGACTTCAGACTTCAGACACTCACTCTCCCATCATGAAGGAAAAGTCTATAGAGAAATCTGAGAAATTCAGCCTTATGAAAGAGATACAGATAATCCTGGTTACAAGTTAAAGTGATTCCAATCATTCCACACAATTTCCTAGTGAGAACTTGGATAAAGCCCTTTAAAAACATCTAAATAACTGTTTAAGTTATAGAAAATCAAATGTTGGTTCACTGGCCCCTATTTTTCTCATAATTTAAAAAGTATTGACCTAAAAACAAACTACTAGTAGAACGAGTACAAAGAACATCTCAGCATAGATACAAATTGTGGTATATTCTGCAGTTCAGATTATACAGATCATTCACCAAACGAGGCAATGTGTCACACTGAAAGAAATATTAAAGTCTGACCACCCACTCACTAGCTGTGTGACTCTACAAGTTAACTTCTATGAACTTCAGTTTCCCCATATGCAAAATACAGCTAACCCTACCTACCTGAAGGAATTCTCTTGCTAATTAAATAAGATCATAAACATAAAATATGTAGCAGAGTTCTTGGCACACAGTAGGTACTCAAATAACAAAAATGGTCGATTTGATTGTGTAGATTTCAGGACAATTAAGATTTGATGAATAGTTATTCCCTCTAAACTAGGACAAAATATCTTAAACTATGTCTTTCATAACACAAAAGAAGAGACACAAAATCCAAGTCTGACAGATGGGTTTTGCATAATTCAGATCCAAGCATCCAGCCATCCCTTCCAGTTAAGAGCATTAGCCATAGGCACTTGGCCAAGAGGGGAACAAAAGACACCTAGAGCTGTAAACTTTGCTACAGCTTACAAGTTGATTTTATGAAGTAGCTTCAGCATGGCATATGTGTAAATGAATTTAGAGAAATAGCCTCATTCTAACATAAAGGACTAAAATATTAGCTATGAACTCCTTTCTCCTCTAAGTGAGAACATTCACTTCAACACTACCATCTTATAGAAGGACACATATGACAACTCTAACAAAGGCCTGACTGGTATTCCATGCGGGTATTTTGTCAGATATGATTTATTACGTTTCTCAAATATATCTGACCAAGGAGCACTAACTAAAAATGTACCAATGGCACACAATGAGCACTTATGCAACATAACAAAAGATTAATTTAAAAACTTCTTTCTTTTGGGCACAGTTTCAGAGAGGGATCAAATTTCTATCATATAAATATTTGTATTAAATCCTGCACGTCATTCAATAACATCCATGGTTGCAATTATGTGTGGACAGCCTTTGCCAACTAATCAATGCAAACATGAATGCAAGCTGCAATCAGTCTTGTTCACCACTCTGTCCCTAGTCCAACACAGTTGCTGATACAGATTAAGTACTCAAATTTTAGGTGAGTACCAAATATTTATAAGCCATAAAAATCTGGGTCTGCAAATAGAATACTGTCACTGGTTGAGAGACACCTGAATAAAATGTACTATACAAAAATTATACAGCTAACAGGGCCCAGCCCTGTGGCCAAGTAGTTCAAGTTCCGTGCACTCCGCTTAGGCAGCCCGAGGTTCACAGGTTCAGAGCCTGGGCACGGACCTACTCTGCTCATCAGCCACGCTGTGGAGGCATCCCACATACAAAATAGAGGAAGACTGGCACAGATGTTAGCTCAGGGTGAATCTTTCTCACCAAAAAAAAAAAAAAATTATATAGCTAACAATTAATGTTCCTAAAGTGCTACACCAACTACTTTCACATACATGATCTCAGACGTTCACAGTAACTTCTTGGGGCAGGACATCAATTTTACACAGAAAAAGAAGCAAGAAGGTAGTCTTTACCTGCATTCTTCAATACTGTAGCCACATTTCATAAGTCACACGTGGTACTAAGTGCTTGAAATGTCATGACTGATTTTAAAATTTAAATTAATTAAAATTACATAGTAACTGACAATTCAATTATGGAAAATTTAAGTATGTTTGGAATAACCTAGGTATGCAAATCTGCTTTTCCAACTGTAAAATTAGCTTTAAATATAGATCAAACACTTCCAATGAAAACAGGGTCTGAATTGAGATGTGCTGTAAGTATAAAATATACATTAGATTTTGAAATTCAGTACCCAAAAAAGGGAATGTAAAATATCTCATTTGAAAATTTAATACTGTTTATATGTTGAAATTATAACATCTGGGGTATATGGTATATTGAGCTAAAACATTAAAATTAATCTCACCTGTTTTCTACTTTTAATATGGCCACTGGAAAATGTAAAATTACATATATGGCTCATACTATTTTTCTGTTGGACAGCACTGATCTCAACAACCCCCAAACCTCCAATCTGTCTACTATACCACATCATTAACCACATTATAAACCAGTAGGGAAGTCGCTTCTTGGGGCAAAGTCCAACAGAAACAAGTACACTAGGATACCGTATAACTTCTCCTCTTAAGGCCAATCATACTATTTCTTTGAAATATTTTCTGTCAGAAGACCCAGGTTCAAATCCCATTCTGACACTGTGCTCCCTTGAGCACTACTTTGAGTTTCACTTTCTTCAGCTGTTTAAGAAGCATGTCTGGGGAGATCAAGTGAAGACCTGAAAACATTCAGCCACATTCATAGGGCACAATAGGCTCTCACAAGTCTGCTGCTCCCTCCATTCACTAGTCATTGTTCATCATCACTACTTCCCGAAAGAGAGAATATTCAACTAACACTTTCAAATAATGAATGTTTTAATTTTAGCTAACAAAACATTCTAAACATATACACATGGATGGTCAGATAAAACTTCACTCTTACAAAGCACATCAGTATGGCCTATAATTGTGCAGTCCAATGTGTAGTAAATGGCCTCATGTGTCTACTGACATTTAATTAAAAAGCAATAAAAGTAAAAACTCAGTTCCTCAGTAACACCTGCCACATTTCAAGTGCTCAAACCCCTAGGTAGCTAGTACAAATTTCCATCATGGAAGGAAATTCTATTGGACTATAACTCTCAAAAAGCAAAAACGCTGGGGCACTCAGTGGCATAGCAGTTAAGTTCGTGCATTACACTTCGGCAGCCCGGGGTTCACAGGTTTTGATCCCGGGCCCAGACCTATACACCACTCATCAGGCCATGCTGTGGTGGCATCCCACATACAAAATAGAGGAAGATGGGCCAAGATGTTAGCTCAGGGCCAATCTTCCTCACCAAAAAAAAAAAAAAAAAAGAAAGAAAGAAAGAAAAAGCAGCAAAAACCACATCAGTAACAGTGACAAAAAACATCTTGTTAGATGTAATTCAAATATCACAGGTTAAGGTTCCAGAAATCATGTATTTCAATGCACACTAAAATGCACACACATGCACATAGTTCCATGTCAAGTTATTTCCTAAACAGAGTGAAAGCACATTCACTAGTATTAGCCACACCCTTTTAACCGAGTAAATTGGCCATTAGGAAAATTCTGAAGAACACAATACATCTGAAGCTTGGAAGCTATTCCCAGGGTAGATTGCAGCATAATTCCAGGCAACATGCCTCTTCCAGGCAGTACAGTTAAGCAGAACCATAGCCCAGTAATACTTAGCATTGCTTTCTCTTTGCAAACCAAAATAACCATAGCAAGAACCCCTATCATTCAACTCACAATCATTCCATGCCTACATTTATGGATCAAAGGGAAAAGAACAGGGTGAGATTTTTAATTGTAGACCCAAAGAACCTGGGAATACCGTAGAATGTGTCCATTGGCATAAGGATTCTTAATGTGCCAAGAATTAGGAATTGCAGGCAACATTTTATATTTAGCCCAGGTTTTGTTTTCAGAATCTGCAACTCTGGGCACTCATCTGTTGACTGCTATCAGCCTAAACATCCTAAAAAATAGAAAAAAATCCTTCATAACTTAAAATATTAACATTCATTTGATGTAGTTCTGAGCTTTGATGACAATCTTCAGTTGGCCAAAGTAGTTAACGTGGTATAAAAATAAATTCATTTACAGTTCACATTTTGAAGCTTTCACAAGCTAACTTGACACTCAAGTCCCTAAATTCTTGTTCCCAATTTTTATCCTAAGTGTTGCAGAAAGTTTTCTGCTTCTTAGCAAACTGGCAGAGGCTTAGAGGTCAAAGACCTAAGGTGTCAATTAAAATAATCCTTATTAATTTTTAAAAAGGGAAAGGATAGGGGCCAGCCTGGTGGCACAGTGGTTGTTTGGCACACTCTGCTTCAGTGGCTCAGGGTTCACAGGTTCAGATCCTGGGCGCGTACCTACACTACTCATCAAGCCATGCTATGGTGGCATCCCAGGTACAAAAATGGAGGAAAATGGGCACAGATGTTAGCTCAGGGCCACTCTTCCTGAAGCAAAAAGAGGAAGACTGGCAATAGGTGTTAGCTCAGGGCCAATCTTCCTCACCAAAAAAAAGGGAAAAGGATAAAAATGATAACAGATATATTATCCTGGAAGAGGCCTCTGTGCAATTAATCATTATCAGCTGGAGTATACAGTCACAATAGGAAACTTAAGTTTAGGCACTGCATATTACTCCAAAAAATAGATGACTGAATTCTTCAAGTATATTTGCAAAGCTACTTTATACTCAAATCTTCAAATTATTTGAGACGGTAATGGCTTTACTCAAGTATTTGCAGAAACTTCAAATCACTTAGAAATCAGTATTAAATCTGTCTTCAATTAGTGACAAGATTGGATTCCATTCTTTGGGATTATTTAACAATTCTTGTCTCCTCTTTAATAGGAATGCAAAGCTACTGCTCAGAACACCACTACTCAAGAAATAAGATCTATTAGTGGGCTATACATCTGCCGTGTAAACAGCAACTGTACCTGCTTCTCTTGTGTTTGATTTTACAAACACTGGTGTGAGGACTAACCTCACACCCAAGAACATTTTCCTAACCCTCCACACTGGTCTACATCCCACTTTAACAGAAGTAACCACAGCAATTAGAAGAGCAAAAACAATAACTTCTCTGTGTCCATTCTGTCACTTAACATTTTTTAAGCTTTTGTAAAATAGCATTCCATTACTTCAGATGAGTTATCTAAAAGCCACAGGTAACAAAAGAAAACGCATTACTTAACTCATTTTTTGAGTAAAGATTTATTATTCATTATGTTTCAAAACTTAAAGGAAAAGAATTTCTTGCTGATACAAGCAAAGATGATAATACCCGTAAAGAAATATGAAATGTTACTGATAGCCTGAATATTAAACATTTTTATAAACAAAAATCCTTTCTGTATGTTCACCAATGAGAGAAAGTAAAATAGCCTTCAATAGTAAAGTGTCCAATAGATCACTAATATTAGTTGGTGTCATGTCAAACCACAGCATCTTCTATCATTATGAAACTAGCCCTTCAGAAGATTGAGCTGAGGCAGGCCTCTTTAAAGGGGTATTTGAGAAATAAGCAAATTAATCAGAATAAATTATTTCAGCCAAAGTAAAACCAGGATTGGTAAACCAGGGAAATCAGAAGCCCAGAAGAGGCTTAATTCAGTCAAGCTCTCCAATAATCACCTGCTTGGGCCCACCATGGGCATGTTGCCAGATAAGACAGTGTATGTTGCCTACAGAATAAGGCACCATGGGGGAAAACTCTAGAACTTACCAAAAGAAAGCCAATTACAGACCAAATAACCTTGCATAACTCAGAGCAGGTGTGCTCTATCCCCAGGGCTCTGTTCAATTCCACACAATCCTGAGGGAGGTACTCACGCCAAGCCCACCTGCCAGACTACAGCAGACCCCAAGATAACCTCTGGATAACCCATTCCTACCTTCTAGAACCAAAGAGCGCATAAGACCGCAGAATCCCCAGAAAAATCAAGAAAAGAAAAAAGGCGAGTTCCCCTAAGGGACCTTGACCCCACGCACTGAGATTGTCACCGCCCTGAGAAATAAGCTCCCCCATTCTATTCTCCTTCTGTTCCTTTACCGATCTTCTGTTCCTATTGCCTCGGGGAAGGCAAGAGACAAGCTGGTGCCGTTCCCCCCACCCCCAAGGGAAGGTGCCTTTCTCAGTTGAGAGCCGCAGAGGAAAGAAGAAAAAAGGTTGCTCCTCCCCAACCAACCCGCCCCACAACTCCTGAGTGCAGACACGATGCGGGGAAAAGGAAGAGAAGAGCAATGGGAAGTGACAGCCCTGCACTGGCCTAGGGGATGGGAATCCTTGCTCGGGAAGAAACGCGGGAGAATCCACCCCCCTCCCCCAACCTTCCCAAATGAATGAACTGAATAAAATGGGGAGGGGGGGAGTTAGTACGCGCAGTTCCTGCCATCCAGGAAGCGAAGATGAAGAGGCCCTCGTACCCAGGCCTGGCTTCGCTGCCCTTTGCACCCGACTCTCATCATTTCCATCCAAGCCCCAGATCATTTAACCCTTTGGGCTTTCGAAGATAGCGCCCCCATCCTCCATCTACCCCAGGCACCGACCACCCACCCACTCCGATCCTGTTATTTTCGCGTGGGCCTGGACTCCAGCTTGTTCTTTCCTACCACCTACTCCACAGCCCTCACCAGCCCGGGCCCAGCCGCACCTGGAGATGCTCCTGAAAACGAATTGGCAGAATCTGGGCCATGGCGCTGTCGGGGGGTACGGTCTCCTCCTGTCACTGGGGCTGCGGGGCAGTGGCTGCCCAGGCTCTCCAAGGGAGAGGAGGAGGGGGGCTGGGCTCAGCAGGATACTCTCCGGGGACGCAGGAAACTGGCAGACAGACGAAAGAGCTCGGGTCGGGGGCGGAGGCTCCAGGGGCCAGGAGAGCCGCAATGGCGGAACCCGGCGCAGCGCAGACTCCGGAAACGGCTGAGCCCTGCGGAGGGATCCCGGCAACAGAACTCCGCCCAAGTCACCTCACCCCCTCCGCTTTATGTACCCTTCCACGGAGCGCCGCCGTGATGCGGGGCGCAGGAACTCGGGGCGCAGTGCGCTGAGAGCCTCGCTCACTTCTGCGACACGGAGGTAAATAGAGGACTCGAAGGGACTACTTTTTTGGACTCATCACTTTCCCCAGCCCCCTGCTTTTCCCTCCCCCTCCCCCGTTTTTTTTGCATTTTGCCACATCATGCGACTAGTGGTTACCGACGTCATTTCCGTGGGCGCTTTAGGTCCCACCCACGTACTTCCGTCTGCACGTGATGCTGGCCGGGAAGGGCCGGCTGTTTGCTGCGAGAATGCAGAGCGAGTTCTAGGGAAATGCGGCGTCTCCTGGGAATGAGGTGGCTGTTGGGCCGCCTTAAGGAATGGCGGTGTTGCTCCCTTCCCATGTGGGCTCTGCCTATTTAAACTGAGTCCCTTACGAAGAGGACGTGGCGTGGGCAGATGGGCCCAGCCTCCCGCCCTCTCCGTGACTCAGGGAAACGGCCTCCCTGCAGAGCGCTCTCTTGGCAGCCGGCTGCAGCACTCCTCCCCCGCCTAGTTTCATATAGTGGGTGGTTTCTTACATTCCAGGGAGGGGGGAATGAAATTGGATTTAAAATCCTCTTTGCCTTTATGCACGCCCTTCTGACGGTTGCGGGAGCTGACGCTTGGATTATAACTAGGACTAGCAGTCTCTTCGGATGTTAAATAATTGGCTAAAAGGACAGTGAAGGCCATTTACGAGGTATCTCAAGCTGGCCTAGTGATCGTTTTTCTTAACGTTTCTGCGAACATTTTGGCGGACATTTATATCCGTGTAGCTTAGTAATAAATTTGGTGTTAAGAGAATTTGAGTATGATAAATACGCTAAAGAATTAGACCAAATTGTGGCAGGAAGGTTTTTTAGCCACATATAATATTTAATGAGTCTCAAAGATTTAGATATTTACGTTAAGGGCGACTTGTAAAACCTTAAGGTTCTTCCTCTTGTGGCTAATGTCCCTCTTGGAGAAAGGGATTAACTATCAGCGGTGTATTTCGGTGGGACCACCTCAACATTGCCTGTAAGTTAGCAGTGTTTGGGAATGTAAGCGCTTCAAAGCTGCAGCATCGTGTCTTCTAACAGCATTAAGGTATCATCGGTATTCATTATCAATTAATAACCTTCCTAGTACTTATTGCTCAAGTATAAGATGTAATATTTCGTAATAGCACAAATACAATAAAGGATAAAAGAATTTAGTTCTGTGCCTCTCATCTTTATGAGATGTGATTTTTCCAGAAAGATCTTGAGGAAAAACAAGACACAATTATTTTTAGTGCCCTTTTCAGTTAAACATAAAACCCTATTAGGTATACAGTAATTTTGTGTCAAGCAGTTTTGCTTGGAGAAATTTGCTTAATCATTTAAATTGCATTTAATGTTTTCCCCAAAATACATCTCACAGGATGAGAGAACAATCTTTGGCAGGTAAGACAGCAGACAAACTGTTCTGCAAAGAAAAGCCTTGCCACCATAAGAGTGAATATTTATGCTCGGCAGAATTTCATTTTGTTTTGTTATGCCAGATACTTGAAGATGTTTTGTATTCTGCAACATATGAAACGATCCTTCTAATACCAGTTTAAGAGTAGCTGCTTTTAATCCTTTTTGGAAGTAGACAGATTCTAAATTAAAAATCTAAAGGAGTTACTGTTTTATTACAGTAAAAGCAGCTTAATCAAGTTACATTTCCAATCTCAGAATCTGAGATACAAGAGCTATATCATGAACAGGCCACCAAAATCTTCTTTATTAATAACTGTCTTGCATTTTCATACAGACCTGTGATTTTAAGTACATTTAGAATCCCCAAAGCAATTGATTTTAGCTTGGATATTTGGTATGGAATGTCTAACCAAAAGTGCACTGAGGTTCTGTTAAAGTGACTGCTGTGTCATCACACAGAAATCTAATGAATGCATTGTTTTCAGAAATCATTTAAAGAGAAGAAAATAGATTACAATATACCAGCTCATTTTGAACAGTGTATCCTTCAAATTAATAAATCCAAAATTTTTCAAGAGAAAACAATGGTCCAGATGATAAACTTTAAAAAAAACCAAACCTGTGCTTTTTAAAGATAATAATTTTGGCTGAGGTAATAGCTTTTTATAGTAGCATGCTGTTCTTGCTAATGGTGTGGAGGTAGGAGAAAAGGTTGTCAATCCTTGGTTGAGAAGCCCCAAAGGCTGAGTCACTGTTAAGTTACCTGAGCAGTAACTGAATGGCTTTGTTATCAGGCACTACCTTAAGTTAGAGAAGATAGATGACCTAATAAACCAGAAAACAAATGCTGGGTTCTTCTCTAACCATGACAAAGTCTTTTAATAAACGTATCATCATCCTGGCTTTTGGCTTCAGAAAATGTTTTAGTAAATTAGCCATGTTAATTAAAAAACTGGTCTCGTTCTTTCAATTTGAAGTTATTTCTATCAGAATGTTCAATAGTAGGTCCTTGCTGTGAGTCACAGCAAGTGCCATTAGCAAAAACTGCATTGTTTGTCTATTTTGAGGAGAGCCAGTTTCCCAAAACCTATACAAAAAACCTTTACTGTGCCCCTAATTTTATATTTTATGCCAGAACTATATATATGTATATATACATTACTTCCAATGAGAATGACACCTCAGAAAAACTTTCACTGCACGATTCCTCTGTAGTTGTTCAAGCAGCCCCCTAACTAAGGCCCCTGCCTTTTAAACTTGACCTTTTAAAAACAGCATGAGCTGGCTGCATTGCAAAAGCCGCAAAATAAAGGCATTTCTCAAACATTGAGATTAATTTTAAAGCAGAACTTTAAACCTAACACACTGTACCAAATATTTAAAATTCAGTTTTTAATGAAACCAAGAGGGATATACTTTAGCATTACCCAAGAAACATCAGTGGTTTTGCCATTTATATAGCAGCTCTGAAACGTCTCAGCCCCCTCGGGCCACTGATATGAATCCTAGCAGGATTAGATGAAGAGCAGAATACCAAATGCCAGTAAGTGGCTCACGTATCAGTCAACATACAGAGCCCACTTTATTTTGGCCTTGTACAAGGCGCTGACTATAGGCAAAGCTCAACCAAAAAAACATTTACAAAGCCTAAGAAAATTTTTCATGGCCCTTTTATTTTAGTATGAAATGGACCTGAACTTATACTCAATATCATTCACTTCTCAGGCCTAATTTATATAGACAAGTTTTATAATGTATCATGGATAGCAATAAGATCTATAGTGAATCTTTATTCTATGTCAGGATTGAGCATGTTCCAAAGAATAGCCAAGACTGGCCCTGTAGGAATAAAATCTGGAATCTGGTAATATTATATAGGCCCCTCCCATATTTTCTAAAGGTTAAATCAAATCCCAGCAGAGAAATGAAGTGGCTCATAACATTACTTTAAAAAGTCATCTCAGGAAAGTTGGTTCAAATATAGTGATTCACAGAGCAGTGCGGACAGAAAAACCCAGAAGAGTTATAACCCTGCGATCAATAGGGAATCAGATGCCAAATCACAACATCCCTTTCACATTCAAAAACAAGTCACAAAAAGCTTGAAAGAATCTATAAAATGAAGGGGCAATGAGGGTCAAGGAGTGGGAATGATTGTTATGGGCTATTTTTTTTTCCTCCTTTCTCAATATGTAGAACTGTCTCTTTTCATCTCCTAGAGTTATTACTGTCTTCAACTTAAAGCAAGATATGACCCACAAACATGTTCTCTAAGCAATCTTAAAATTCTGTCACACTCCAGGGATAGTTCTACCAGTAGCAATGCACATATGCGCCTTGTGGTAGTAAACTGTTCCTCAGAACAGAATGGTTAAGGACTGAGATTTGGTAAAGTTTTGGTTAACTCAATAATAAAGTTTCAAGGAATTATAAGCTAATTTACTCAGTCAACACTTTTCAGTGTGAAAAATATTCATACTCAATGTTAAAATCTTTTGAAAAGATTTTTATAAAAACAATTTATATGGGGAAAGTAATTCTCAATCTTAAAAGCCTCAGGTTCAAACTGTGAAGTTTTTGTATACTCCTGCAAATTACCTGAATATGTACCAAATTTAGGACACACTAGAAATTACTTTTTTTTAAATGCCTTACCTCAACATGTTATGACTGATAAAAGTGGATTATGTAAAATGATTCAAAAACCTGGTTATTTCCTTTTCCTGGTTGCTCATATTCCAAATAACTGTGAGTTTAATGTTGAACAGTATACAACCATACAACTACTATTCATTCCGTAACACTCCATTAATGAAAAACATGTGGCATTCATGAGCCTACTTCATATTTATTGATTCAATTTATTTTTGAGTCAGCCCTGTTAGCACCAATAGGCATGAAAATATTTCTTTAGGTTAGGCCTACTGACCACTCAAACATAAAGCTTTCCACAGGGTGAAAATAAAAACTACCTAATAAAGATAGCCCTGTAAAGTCTCTATATTTTCAGACTATCTAGCTAAGCCATCAGATCAGATGTAGAGATGAGATTACACTCATTACTGAGGAGGGTTTAAAAATTTCATTTCTTGAACAGGGAACTAAATGGAGTAGCAGACTGGCACACAATGGCAGTCTATAAGTGCCACACACTATAAAAGGAAAACCCCAGTCCAAGCCAACTTCCAAATTTTTCCATCTACAAAAATGAGTGGCACTCAAATTATTCTTCATTTGACCTACTTAACGTTAACCCAAGTTACAGACTGGAAACTGCAAAACCCTTCAAAAAAGCCTTTCTCGAGGTGATACCAACCACGCAAATTCTGTATCCTTTTTTGTTCTAGTCCAAGTCTTATTCTTTCTTAAAAACTCAGCTTATAAATCTATTTATCCTACTTCTTAAGCTATTATACCATTTATTGACTGTACCACCCATTTAATTCAAAACCTAGACTAACTTAATGCTGTTAATAATCACACCTGGAGTTAGCACAATCATTTATAAATACCTACTATATACAGAAAGCACCAAACTGGGTGCTAGGCTATATTTTGGGTTAACCCATCTCATTTCCTATGTTTTAGCTGAACACCAAATAATATTAGGTTAAGAAACATATGTAGATTTTATCTGGACAAGTACAGATGGTCCCCAATTTAGGATGGTTTGATGTATGATTTTTCGACTTTACGATGGTGCAAAAGCAACACGTATTCAGTAGAAACCGTACTTCAGATTTTGAATTTTGATCTTTTCCTGGGCTATTGACATGTGGTACGATCCTCTCATAGTGCTGGGCAGTGGCAGTGAGTCACAGCTCCCAGTCAGCCACACGATCACAAGGGTCAACAACCGATAACACTTAACCATTCTGCACCCATATGACCATTCTGTTTCTCACTTTTGGTAAAGTATTTAATAAATTACATGAGATATTCAACACTTTATTATTAAATAAGCTTTGCGTTAGACGATTTCGCCCAACTGTAGGCTAATGTAAGAGTTCTGAGCATGTTTAAGGTAGGCTAGGCTATGCTACAATGTTTACTAGGTTAGATATATTAAATGCATTTTCGACTTAAAATATTTTCAATTTACAATGGGCATATTGGGACGTAACCCCATCATAAGTTGAGGAAGACGTGTAATGTGCTTCTTTTCTTTGAAAAATCTTCAATAGCTTCACAAAAGTTTTGTATTTATACTTTAAGGTTAAAGGAACTGCTAACAAGTAATACGGATTACTTTGAAAATCTTTGGGAGAATCAAGAGTACAATTTAAATTTACTGATTCCTGACATTATGCTCAATCCCATCAGCTCTGCTATAAAGAAAAGGAAAAGCCAGAAAAATCTCAGATATTTCATGAAATTAAGATCTTTTCTTTCAAATGAAATAATTTGAATTAGAATGGGTATGTAAAAAGTAGCTTTCCTGGATTAAAGTTCAAGTGGTAAAAAAATGAAATCAAAAGAATAATACTTCCTGACATGAAAATTATATGAAATTCAAATTTCATTGTCCATAAATAAAGTTTTATTGGAACATAGCCACATCTATTTGTTTATGTATTGTCTATGGCTGCCTTTATACTACAATGGCAGAGTAGTTGCAACAGAGACTGTATGGCCTAAAAGCCTAAAATATTTACTATCTGGCCTTATCAAATTCAAATCGGTTAATTTTATTTCCTGTAGACAATTTGAACATAAGGAAAGACAGTTGAATATCTAAATATGAAAACTAATATAATAAGGCACCTTTTTTGGTCTATAATTAGAAGAATATTTTTGAGGAACTACAAGGCACTTTACTACATTGCTGTTAGGAATGAAAACTTGTTCATCTGTTCTGCAAAGCAGTTTAGAAGTAGGTATCAGGAGTCTCAAAAATCACTTTCACTGCTGTAAAGGATTCAACCATAAGAATATATCATAATTTATTCAACCATTTCCCTACTGATAGCCAAATATATTGTTTTCATTTTTTTACTATTAGAAACAATGGAGTGTATAACAATTTTATGAACGCTGTATTTAACATTTTTATGTAACATAAATCTTCAACTGATGCTAAATCTATGGGAGTCAAATTTTATTAGGAGAATATTTTATATAATCTTAAAGAGATCCTAGGATATTAATCTAAAGGTGGGTTTGCGGAGTCACAGGTTGTACACATCTTCAACTTTACTAAATATTGCCAAAATGTTCTCTAAAATAAGTAATTTATTCTACGCCAACACTTTTCAAGCATATTAATTGTTGGCAATCTGATGGAAAAGAATGGCATCTCATTGTTATTTTCAACCACATTTTCCTGATTAAGATTCAGTATCTTATTTATTGACCACGTTTCCTCTTTTATGAAATGACTGACCATGTCCTTTGTCCATTTTTCTAACATTTGTCTTCATTTGTTTCTTTTGTTTTGTTTCACTTAGTAATTTGAAGGTGAATCCTCATTTTTCTAAGAACAAACTTCTCCATAACCACCACCTTTCCTCCAAGGTTCCTTCCACCTTCTTAACTAAATCCAATATTCCTCTCATACTACTTCTCGCACAGCCCTCTCAATGGAAATCAATTCTTATTGATACCATTATCACAATAACCTTAAAGCTGTAATGATGTCATTCCCCTCCAATAAATTCATATACAGTACAAAATAAGTCCAAATTCCATAGTTTGGCTTTCAAAGACTTCCATAATGTGTCCTCAACCAACATTTTCAGCCTATCACTCTTATTATACTCTATGCACTAAATAAACCGGGCTGTTTGCCACCCCTCTCAAATACTCCCTGGAGTTTGCTATTCCTAGCACCCATTTGTTTATTGGAAATTCTTCTTCAAAGAAAGCTCTTCCTTACATATAATGCCAACAAATAAATATAGGAAAGAATTAGAAAAAAAATCATTTTGCAACCATAACAACAAAACTGATTCAGGCAAGAATCATCAATTGATCATAAATCCAGAGGGTGATAATTTATGAGGAACAGGCTATTTCACATAATCTCAAAGTATCCCTCTCCCAAATTACTTATTAATTATAAGAGTAACTAGATTGAAGAAATCAAAAAGTACCCTAACCAAGTAATCAAAATTAATATCACCAATAAGGGGCAATACCATGTACCTCCAGATTTGATGCCTTAGGATCAAAAAGAATTTGTATAATCCTTTGTATCACTTATGCAGTATTCCAGTCAAAAATGCATAACCATGAGGAAACATTAGAGAAACCTAAAATGAGGACATTCTATAAAATAACTAGCCAGTATTATTCAAAAATGTTATTCAAAAATGTTAAACGTGAAAGACAAAGACTGAGGACCTTTTCCAAATTAAAAAGGAGATTAAATATAATACATGATTCTTGAATGGATCCTGAACTGGGAAAAATGATAGAAAGGATATTATTGACATAACTGATAAAATTTGAGTATGGACCATAGATTTAGAATGTGTGCTTAATAAATACTAACTGAAATAAAAGAGCTTTAATTCCAAGAATCAACATACACCCCCACCACATCTAAGGAAATGCACTGATACATACACTGAGAAGAGAAACTCACAGGACTAATGTCTGAAACAGTATCTAGGGTACTGAAGATTAAAATGAGCAAATTAACAATGCTGGAAATGTTCAGAGAAACCATCACCACTCACCTTACTTAAAGAACAAACACAGGGGTCCTCATGTTATTTTTCAATAAAGGCTTCAAGTTTCTAATATTGAACAGAAAACTGTTTAGATGCCAAAGGAAATAACTGCAAAAGAGTTAGTTACCTATAAAAAATTTATATTCTTTTTACGAAAAATTATCTAAAAACACACATTATACTGCCTTTTGAATTTTAATGACACTAATAGCTTTATTTAACAAACACTGTGTGACTACTATGTGCAAAGCACTGTGCTAGGTGCCATGAAAGATACAAAGATGAAAAAGACAGTCCCTGCCCACAAGGAGCGTATAATCTAGTGGGGGAGACAGACAGATACACAAATAACTAGAATACAAGGCAGTAAACAACAGAGTGAGCAAGTGCTGAGTGTGGCCTGAGTGGGATACTAACTAGCCTCAAGGTTCCAATTTGAAACACTGGTGATGTAGTGTTGGCTGCTTTGAAAATTCCATCTCAAGATTGGCATAATAGATATTTAAATGGTCCTACCCAAGCAGCTGGAGGCAAGAAGAGTAGGCCAGGTGGAAGGGCTGTTTGAAACACTGTCACACCTACATACATGGTGCTGATACAAGTATGTAGGGACAGATCAAAAAGAACATATATATATATCATCTGTCCTTTGGTTAATGGCTATAGCTACTGTTTTAAACAATATAATTTTATATAAAAAGGAATTTGAATAATCCCAGAAAAATCAATTTAAGGATTAATATTAATTCATCAAAGAATCTTGCCATAGGCAATTTTCTTACTTACTAATTAAGTCTTTTCTCTAAATATCTATAAAGCTCTGTAGCAATTAAATGGTTAGACATCTAAGTATTGCTGAGTAAAAACCTCTCATGTTCAGCCTTCTGAAGGAAATGGTCACGTACCTGATACCTGATATAATACTATTCTAATAGCAACAAGAAGGCCTTAAAGAGATTTAAGGAAAATAATTTTTAATGCTTCAATGCAAATGGATACACGCTGATTAAATACAATTCGATGTTCTTTGAAAATATCTCAATGACAGCATTTGACACCAGTTAAGGCCAGCAAAATAGAAGTGAGGAAAATATCACACGTAGTGTCTTTCATTGGTTTCATATGTCATTGCCTATGACTATGGCAACCCAATCTTTTCTTTGAAAATTCCATTTATTGGTATTGATGAGCTTTGATTTGCTTCTAGCTAGTATGCTAATAACAGCTGCTGACCACTTCCTCTTGGTAGTGCTGTCTGACATAAATGGCAAAGTAGAAGCACATTTCCTGGCTGCTTTTCCTACTTCCTGAATTGGAGGGTTCACTGCTTAGCCTGTTTCCTTCAGTGTGTCACTGTGATCCTGGGACCTCTGCTGCTTTCTCTCAAGGAAACGAGCACGTGCATCTGATATGGATTTATCATCATTTCTTCTTTGCATTTTCTTTAGGACTTCTTTTGATATTCCATCTGAAAACATTAAAATTAATCCAGTAAAACTTTAGTTTTGAGATTCAGTACTAGAAATGTTAAGAAAAAGAGATGACCTGATTTTTGAATGTTAAGGGGAAAAAAGGGAAATTAAATTTTGCCCTTTTGAAAGAAAACGATGTAGTCTATGGTTAAAAAATAAGAGCATGGAGGCCTAGGGAGTCAGAAAAATGACCCTAATTCAAGCATGTAGTGCAGTTATACACTGCAACAAAATACCTAGTGGCTAACACTTCTAAAGACTCTTCTATGATCTTGGGCAAAATTCCTCACCATTCTATCTCTCAGTTATGTTAAATAAGGATAATACAATAATTAGCTCCATCAATCAGCCTCAAAAAGCTTTACTGAAAAGCTTTTTGTACCTGTGAGCTGAGAATTAAGCTTTCTGTCCTAGTTCAGTACCCACTGTTTTTGCCTCCCAACTAGGGACCTAGTATTTCATGGAAAAACTCCCTTAAAAAAAAAGATGTTCTGAGGTCATCATTCACAAAATTTTATAAGCAAAATAAAAATTAGGCACTACTGGAACCAGTATGACATAATGGTTAAGAGAAAGGCTGTAGAGTCAGTTTCCTTGGATTCAAAATCCAGATTCACCAATTATTAGCTATGGGATTTCCAGCAAATAATTGTAAACTGCTAATTATTCCCTCATTTATAAAGTGGGTTATATACTTACTTCATAGGGTTATTGTGAAAATTCAGTGGGGTAATGCAATTTGTTAGCACACAGGAAAAGCTCAATAGATATTGTTGTTATTAATAATGTTGCTGGACAGAGGGGTTAAGGAAAACAGATTAATTGGAAGGCAAGAAGGAAGTCAAAATAATTAAGTCAGACTCATGACAACTCTTTGCTTTCTGGGGAGATAAAGCCAGATTCTAAGCCTTGTAACAATATTTCTGTAATTATATGAGAATTTGGAGCATATGAGTTTATGCTCCCTGGACTTACACACCACTAGAACAAGTAATTCACTCACCCTTTAGATGTTTTACATTTTCCTTATTTGTCCATCTCCTTCTTGCATCTTCTCTCACTTCACGTCGGGCCACACTGCTCAAATCATGTGCATTAAATTCATGCAACTTGGGTAACAAGTCTCTCACCCATTCATAACGGATTGGACACACAATTCTTGCGTATACTTTGGTGGTAACTAATACCTCATGAAAAATGATCCATTCAAGTTTGGTTTCCTGTTCATGAAGCTATATGAAAGAATTCATTTAAGGATGATAACTCAATAACCTGCCTTATTCCACATTAGGCCAACCAAATACTAACAGCCCAAACTCTTCTGAATTAATTCCTTATCCTTCAATCAAACAGGAGTCATGGGCTAGCCAATACCTTTATAGCTTTATGTAATGTAGATACATGCTAAACTTAACCCCAAAGTGAAAAGTAGACGACATCTCTATATTACTTACTCCTACACTTTTACAAATTTCTTCCCTTTATTAAAAATAAGGTACTTACTGCTGAGGAAGGATGAATGTGAACTGGGCTTCCACGCCCATCCATTGTGCAAAACGTTCTCCCAACAGATCTAAAAACCGAAAAACCAAAGGATAAAGACAAGAACTAAAGTAAAACAATGAAAGTAGTCTAACAATGAACAATTATGATATGTTCTACTACAAAGAATGCTATACGCAGAAGTTTAAATTTATTCATCTGTCACTATAACTTCTCTACCAATTCATCTTAAACTAATGATAAACAGTCATTTCAGTTAGTTATAAACATTTCTGTTTAATAAGTAGTAATATTAACAATAATATTGTATTTGTGCTCTAGAGTTTCCAAAATGCTTTCATAATAAAGCCTCAAAACAACCTACAAGTTTTGAGAGCCAGGCACTTTATTAAAAGGTCAAAACTGAGATTCAAGTAAATTAGCTAGTCTTCTCAAGGTTACAGAGCTAATGTACGGGGAAAGCAAGTCCCAAATATAGGTCTTCTGACTTAAATACAGTGTTCCTCATATTATATTATGCTACATCTTTTTTTTTTTTGAGGAAGATTGGCCCTGAGCTAACATCTGCTGCCAATCTTCCTCCTTTTTTGCTTTTTTTCTCCCCACAGCCCCAGTAGATAGTTGTATATCACAGCTGTGCATCCTTCTAGTTGGTCTATGTGGGATGCCACCTCAGCATGGCTTGATGCACGGTGGATCAGTCCGCACCCAGGATCCGAACCTGCAAACCCGGAGCGCGCGAACTTAACCACTACACCACCAGGCCAGCCCTGCTACATCTCTTTTTAAAGGTATAAATGATTTTCACTATTCTAAAATCTCACAATTAGAATATTTCATCTTTCATTTTTCTAATTCATATTCTTAACTTCAAATTTTGTGTGTGTGTGTGTGAGGAAGACTAGCCTTGAGCTAATAACATCTGTTGCCAATCTTCCTCTTTTTGCTGAGGAAGATCAGCCTTGACCTAACATCTGTGCCCATCTTCCTCTATTTTATGTGGGACGCCTGCCTCAGCATGGCTTGATGAGTGGTGCATTGGTATGCACCTGGGATCTGAACCTGCGAACCCCGGGCCACCAAAGTGGAACATGCGAACTTAACCACTATGCCACAAGACCGGCCCCCTTAACTTCAAATTCTTATCCTCTTTTCTAGATTTCCCTACATAAATGTTATTCCAAAAACTTGTCAAAATAATAGCCCTAGTTCAATCTTCACCAAACTGATTTCCTATAGTACTTTATATATATTCCTATTACAACCCAGATCAAACTGCATTATAATGTTTATATATCTGTGCAGTACAATCTGTACAGTAAAAAATCTTTTTTATTTGAACCATTTGAGAGTTAGTTGCCAACCTTCTGCTTCATCATCCCCAAATACTTGAGTTGAGTGTGCATTTCCTATAATCAAGGACATTCTCCTACATAATCATAATACAATCATCAAAACCAGGGAATTAACACTGATACATTACTAACATCTAAGTCTCAGACCTCACTAAAGTTTTACCAAATGTCCTAACAATATCCTTTACAGTGAAAGGATCCAGTTCAGAATCATGTATTGCCTTTACTTTTCATATTCCCTTAGTCTCCTTCATTCTGGAATACTCCCCTAGTCTTTCTTTGACCTTCATGATCTCAACACCTTTAAAGATTATAGGCTAATTATTTTGTAGTACGTTCTTCAATTTCAATTTGTCTGTTTCAGGATGACTAGATTCAGGTTATGCATCTTTGCCAGGAATATTACAGAAGTGATGCTTCATTATATCCTATCAGGAAGAACATGATTTCGACTTGTTTTGTTACTGATGATGTTCACTCTGATTGATTTAGGTAGCATCTGGCAGGCTTCTCCACTGAAAAGTTACTTTTTCCCCTCATAATTAACAAGAATTTTGTGGAGTTGAGAATTTTGTGCTCAACTATGTAAAAAATTCCATGTGTCATTAAACTTTTAATTTACTCACTTGTTAATTTATATCATTATAGACCCATGATTTCACATTTTACTCAGTGGGTTATATAGTCCATTACTATCATTATTTATTTTGATACTCAAAATGTCCCATATTTGATCAGTTGTGGCCTATTCAAGCTGGCTCCTGTGTACTTCTGACATGGTCTCAACCTTCGTTGATCACTTCTTTGCTTGCTGGCAAAATAAGATGTTCCAGGCTCATCTTGTACTTTCCCAGCCCAATTTCTCCAAAGAGCCCCGAGTCCTTTATGTGGCAGGTGGCTGTTCCAAGTCAAGATCTGGGCACTAAGTATATTCATTGCTATTATGGTGTCATTGCTCTGAGTCCATCTCAGAGCTAGGTTATATATGTATATAAATATTTACACACCTACAAATAAATATATACACACAGTAACATCTATTTTTATTCCCATATCTATCCATCCACCCATCTAATTATATCAGAAACTGTAAGTTCACAGTCATACCCTGAAATTCCAATCCAACACCACTGAGCTCATTCTCATTTTCTCCCTTTCAGTATTTCTAACTCCCTTCACCCTTATCCTTAATATATTTAATTACGTGATCAATTCCTCTGTATATAATGAATCTCCTACACTATCACTGTTACCCCTTTCCCTACAAGGATGCCATCCCTGACAACACTCAGATTCTGACACTTAACACCAAACAACTCCCATGTGAGTGCCTTCCCCATCCTGCTCAAGCTCTGACCCTCCACACCAAACTACCCTTCCTCAGGGATGCCATCTTCAATCTGATTGGCTTTCACACTCCATACAGAGCCACCTTTCTGCAAGAAAACCCTTGTGACTCAACCTAGGCACTGATACCCCATGCTAGATAGCTGTCCTACAGACTCCCCTCCTATTCCGCTTGAGCTCCAAGATCCCACTCTGAGCCACTGCAGCTCCCCCTGCACAAGGGACAGTTATGAAAGGGATCGTTGTAATTGATGTCATCATAATCACAGACCTTAAATCAAACCGTCAATCTTGAATATTAAATAGTTCAATACTGTAGTCAAATACAGTGGTATTTCTTTATCCATCTCTCAAGCTCATATTCCTTACCTTCGAGCTACATTTTTGAAATAGCCTGCACAAAGACATCTTCGTAGTACTTCATGTTTAGGGCCTTCAAAGGTCTCTCTTGGGAAATCACTTTGCTACAGAAAGAACATATATACAGTGGTAAATCTCACAGAACAATTTCAAATAATCTTTTATTGTGAAAAACCCACATTTCTAAAGACCTGTTTCTGACCAATATGGCGTAAGAGGCACCAGATTTACCCTTGTGATTGAAAAAAACAAAAACCAGGGGCCGGCCCGGTAGCATAGTGGTTAAGTTCGTGTGCTCCACTTTGGCGACCCACGGTTCACAGGTTCAAATCCCAGGCATGGACCTAAGCACTGCTCACATACAAGATAGAGGAAGATGGGCACAGATGTTAGCTCAGGGCTAATCTTCCTCACCAAAAAAACAAAAAAACCAAAAACCAGACAATATATATGAAATAATTTCCAAAATTATTTCAATAATTTCCAATATCAAGCAATAAGAGAGAGAGATCTCTGAGAAATACATGAAGTAAGGGAAATAAATGAAGTAAGCCCAACAATTGCACCAGCTTACAATCAACCTTGAGGGAGATTCTGGACCAAGGCGCAGGGAGGGAAAAACCCAAGGAGAACTCCCTGAGTTACAAGAGACAGAGCTGAGAGTCCAGGAAGGCCAAGATGGCTAGAGTTCACAGGCCAGAGTTCAGGAGAGAAGAGAACTGCTTAGGGAGAGAACTCCAGAGATCTGCAGAAGGGCCTCCTCAAGGGTTCTGCTGAATACTGATTAGCATATGAATGTGAGGAAACCACCCAAGGCCAGGAAAAGAACCTCCCAAAAGGATAAGAGATAACAGTGCTTGGTTCTCACACAGGGTTAGGAATGGTGCTTATTCCTACAAGCCAGACTAAAACACCTCATAACTTACATGGTTTTGTGTAGAGTACTCAAAGGGTCTTGTCAAAATGCTACTCAAGGAAAAAACCATTATAGCAATCACCTGTTTAAGCTTCCTGATTAGTTCTCGAAGCTGAGCTTCAACACGAAATGCTGAAAATAAGCACCTCCAATGAATCCAATGTTTTTGGCACCAAGAAGCTGGAGCTCCACTGCAAAACAAGATTATTGGTATCTCGAAAATATCTTCTAGAAGTGAAAGATGGTCTAACATTTTCATTTCTATTACAGAACTAGAAACCCAAGAGCAACTGTCAGGTCTTTCATGAGACTGGTCCAATTACTGAAAAAGCACTTTAAGGAATTTGAAAAAACAAATTAATGTAGGTGCCTCTGTGTGAATTAAAAAAATAATTTGTAAATGGATTTCTTTATATATATATATATATATATATATATATGCTTTAACAAATATCCAATCATTTTCTCATCTAAGCTACTTATACAGAACCAAAATTCTATATGGTCATTTTCAGGATAGGTTTAGGGAAAGTAAAAAGAAGAGAACTAATATTATATAATAAAGGCCTACTAAGTAACAGTCACCTGATATAGATAAATCTCACTCATGTTCACAAAAATACCTTGAGGTCAATTTCACCCCCACTGAACCTTACTGTCTAAAGTCACATAGTACATATTGAAGCTAATATTTCAAACTGACACTTTCCAGTACATAGAACTATCTGACATACCTTGATTTGCACTGTTCAAAAATGACAGCTAAAGTTGCAAAGTCATTAAATCCTCCAGCTTTAGCTGCCAATTCTCGATGTCTCTGTTCTGCTTCCTTCTGGTACTCTGGATCAACTAAAATGACAATTGGAGAGGCAATTTAGTTCTACTTTATATCAAGTGCCTACATTTACTTTGTTTACTCAAGCTCATTAAGAGCTGCCTCACCCTCTGGGGTTGAATAAGGATGGAACTATATTAACACTTCTTGGGGCGTTCTAATTACTCCCACGACTCCTTTCTTCTTTTAACCACACTTCAGAGATTTTACCAGAATAGCAACATTACTTCTCCCAATTCATTTGCCTATAAAATAGCATTTGGCATTTATTTTTTAAATTTGTTTTTATCATAAGAGTAACCCATGCTCACAGTAAGAAAAACTATGTCAGAAGTTCAATGTTCCCCACTCTGTGACATTACCCATAAACCAATCCTCAAGGCTAACCACTGTTCATTATTTAGTGTGTGTCCTTCAAGACATTTTGTATGTATATACAAACATACGTATAGTGGTTTATTTTTACACAAGTGGGATATATATTCTGAAACTTCCTTTATTTAATAACAGCTGCATGTCAGTAGATATAGAATTATTCATTCTCAAAAACAGCTGCATTGTGTTCCCTGGGGTATAAGGAACATAACACAATTTAACCAGTCACTATTTAATCAATTCCTAATTATGGGCAATTAGACAGGACCACCATATAGACAGAACTAAACTACTGCAAACTTTTTCTTTTCTTTTTTACCTTTATATGTATTGACATGCATAGAGAAAACTACACAGGTCATAAGTGTACAGCTTAATGAATGTTCACAAACATAACATACCAATGTATCCAACACCCAGATCAACAAATAGAATATTATCAGCATCCCAGAGGCCCTCTTTTTGCTCTCCTTCCAATAACTACCTATTCCCCTCCACACGGGTAACTATATCCTGACTTCTCACCCCACAGAAGGGTTTTGCCTGTTTCTAAACTTTGTATAAATGCACTTTATATGTGTCTAGTTTCTCTTGCTCAACATTATGTTTTTGAGATTTACTGACTTTGTACTCCATCCCTCTCAGGACTGGTGTGCTCTCTGATTGCCCAAGTTCCCCACATAGCACTTTACCCAGGCTAGTCTTCTTTCCAAGTCTCACTTTTTCAAAATTTCCTAGAGCTCCTTCCTTCATTGTACCACATCATACAATTCCTGTTCCTTTAGAATACCCATCACAGCTAGATTTAGCAGAGGCACCTTGTTGCCTGATTCCAGGGAGCAGCACTTATATAGACTACAATATGAATCTGCAAAGCAGCAGTTCCTAGTATTAGGAGGAAAGCAATCTGACTAAAGAAAACACTTATGAAGATACAGTCTTCCATCTCAGGCTTTAAGTAACTTCCACCTATGTTACCTAGGTAATAAGTGAAAGAAGCAGCTAAAGACAAAAAGGGAGAGAATCTGTTTTATCACAGGCCACACAAATGGCCCTGCCAAGGTGAAGATATAATGCCCATCTCTTGAACCACTCAGGGATACTGATTTTTAAGCCAAAACATCTAATTTCAAGCACCTAATCACCATTGCCCAGAAGGTACTATGCCAAAAGTCAAATTGCGCCAGACTTGAGCATCAACCCTGTCATGGCTCCCAACATTAGGAGACAAGCCTACCTATCAGCCAGGGGCTCCTGGAATCCCTGAATTGTGGTGTTCTCTGCCATAAAAATGCAGAGCCCCAGCTGCCTCGGAGCCTGGACTACGAAGCCTTAGAGAAGCTTCTACTATGGTTCAGTCCCTCCCTTCTTTGCCTCCAGTTGACCCCAGAAACGTTCAATTTTGGCTGCAATTCACTACAGTAATTTACATAGATGGCTTACCATCTCTTATTCACATATTGGAATAAATGAATAAATTTTAGTGGATTACAATTTTAAACTCAGCTCATATTCTGTGATGATTAACTCTGCATGATTAGTGTCGGATCTCTGTTTAGAGTGGCTACCTTTAAAAAATGTAGACAGCACATTGCTTCTTTGGCTGTCCTTCCCACATTGCTACCTTTTCTCTTTCTCTGTCTCCCCTCATTATTCTCAATGTCAAGAGAAAAGACAGAGCATATTTTTATTCCTTTTCCCTAACTCTTCCCTCAAAAACAACCTAATTAATTAAAGTGAAAACTGGCAGGAGTCCCATAGTAAATTCAGGACATGTATAGGAAAGTTAAAACCCATATCACACACAGTTCCTACAACCTCAGCAAGTTTATCCTCTGCCTAAATCATAGTATGACTATCCATCTTAATTACTTTTCCAGTAGAATTGTCATTATCTTTCCCCAGACGAAATTCTATTATCACTTTTACCTCATGCAAAAAGGGAAATGCTACTGAGGCAAAAACTATAAATAAGAAGCTGAAGCAGCAAAACAAGGCTATATCAGCTGAACTTCTCCCTATGGGAAGATAATTCACTACTTTCCATATAGCAATCAATCAGAAAACAAAACTCTTACACAAAAATGGTTTCAATAATAAGTCCTCAGAGCTGAAGCAGAGGAATAAGGCTATAAGTGTCACATACACATAAAGTACCCTTTATTTCTAAAAATATCACATTAAAATAAAAACTTTAAAACAAACTCAATGTTGTTATTTTAAATGTGTTCCATTTTAAGGCAATGCCATTTACCACCTAAAAAATATTTAACAGCCCTCACTCCACTGTCTGACTTCTAAAGCACTATCTATACTAGCAGACATTGTGTACACAATTTACTACAGAAAAAGAGAGACTACTAAAAATGTTGACAGTATCATCATTTTGATGTTTAAAATCTTTATTCAATGTTAGATCTGAGAATACTAACCACTTTTACCAATAAGTATATAATAAACTAAATTAGGTGATCTACAATGACTAAAACCCAAGCCAGAAAGGACTGCTTAACCTCTAAAGATTATAAATGCACTGAGAAGCAGCTGGAAAGCTAATACACATTTTGGGTGTAACAAGATCCCAGCAAGTCACATGCTCAAAAACCGAAGCTGCATTTTGCAGCAGCTGAAGCTCTTGATGGTCCAGGTTTAAAAGTTAAGCCTAGGTCATATATGTATATATAGCAAGAGTATCTCTCTAAGTATGAATAAGAAACTGGTAACAGTTGTTGCCTCTAGGAATCAGACCTGGGGACATGTTTAGGAGGGGAAGAGTTACTTTTCACTTAATTCCTTTTGTAGTGTTTGAATTTTTAACTATACACATGTATTGGGAATGGTGGTGTGAGGAGTCAGGGAGACATCTATTAAACAAATCAAAATTACCCAAGACAATCATTCAAGGTCTCTGGAGATTGACTGAATCTATGGAATTCAGTAAGAACAGTAGGAGGCATTGCATCTGAGTAGGAACTATACCCATCCCCCGCTCCAGTTTTGTGTGTGGAAAAACTATTCCAGAGGGCTTGGCAGACTGAAAGTGGCACCTTTTCCCTCACCCTCAGCTCCTACTCTGTAAGGAAGATCAAGACTGAATAGCTAATGAATGGACGAACAGCTAATGACAGTGCAGTCTTCTGCATTGTAGAAGAGCTGTTCTCGTGAGTTCAGGAGTCGAGCAGTAGCTCCCATTACTCCCAGTTTCCTAGAGCTATCGAGGTATTGGGGTGGGGGGGCAGCTGGTGAATACTCACAGATCCCATCTTGCCAGGCTTTGTGCTGAGAAAGATGCACACTGGGCAGTGGTAGTAGCTGAAGCACCAGTTCCTACCACCTCCCACCCCAAGCTTCTGCTCTATAGAGGATCCAGGTGGGGTAGCCAATGAAGAGCAGGTTCTCAATCAACACCTAGCTCCTGCTCCATATCACAGAGGTTCTTCCCAGGGGTGGGTGCAGACAAGCACTGTCAACAACAGGTAATACTTTTGCCCTGTCAAGGTGCCCAACTTTATTTGGATCACACTATGGAGCAATTTATGCCCCAGGGCACTGTCAAAAACAACAGAGCTATCAACTAGCAATCAGTAGAGACTGACGGCTTGGTGTGATACCAGTAGAGGCAAACCAGCAAAAAACTGAGGTGGATCAACCAAAAACTGAGCAAAGATCAAAGAAACCTGTTAAAACTATAGTTGTCCTGATGTTCTGGAAAACTGTGTAGATGTCCAAGGTTGTACCTTCTGAAGAGCAAAAGGAAAGGGAACAGATGAGCCTCTGGTCTTTGGCTGAACATAGGACAAACTCATAAACTTCCTGAACTGTGAAAACAGTCTCCAAACCACACAACACAGATCCAACAGTAGAGGGTGAAAACATCTCTGGCTTAAGGTGCGTAGGTACAACCTCTGACCAATCAGTAGCTGACTGCTGGAGTTGAAATATACAACAAACAAAATAAAAACTTCACTAAGTGAGGCTCAACAAATTTGGGCTGGTAGAAGAAAGAATCAACAAAATATAGATCAAGAGAGATTATGCAATCCAAAGAAGAGAGGAAAAAAGAGAATGAAGAAAAATGAGCAGTCTCAGAGAAATGTGAGACACCATTAAGCACACCAACATATGCATAATGGGAGTGCCAGAAGGAGAGAAGAGAGAGAAAGGGGAAGAAAAACTTTCGAGGAAATAATGGCAGGAAAAATTCCAAAATCTGATGAAAAACATTAATCTACACATTCAAGAAGCTTAGTGAACTCTAAGTAGGATAGAAGCAAAGAGACCCACAGACATATAATAGCCAAGATACTGAAAACAGCAAGAGAAAAATTACTTATTGTGCACTACTGTACGTAAGCCCAATAAAATTAATAATTGACTTCTTATTAGAAATGATGGAGGCCAGAAGACTGTCGGATGATATATTCATAGCAATGAAAGAAAACAACTGTCAATTAAGAATCCTATATCCAGCAAAACTATCTTTCAAAATGAAGGTAAAATAAAGACGTTCCCAGATAACAAAACCTGAGAGAATTCATTGCTAGCATACCTGCCTTACAAGAAATAATAAAGAAAGTTATTCAGGCTGAAAGGAAGTGACATCAGACAGTAATCTGAACGACACTAAAAAAGAGCACAGGTAAAAAAGTAAATATGTAGGTAAATAAAAAAGAGACTATAATGATTATTTCTTCTATTCTATTCCCTTACATAATTAAAAAAGCAATTGCATGAAACATTATCTATAAAATTGTATTATTGGGCCTATAATATAGAAAAATAATGTATTTGACAGTAACAACACATGTGTCACTATCTAAGGAAAATAAACCCAATCCTGAGTCTGATATAACAGTAGAAAAGGCCACTACTTTATATTTTTGTTGTGTGGAATTTAGAAACACTGATAAATCTCTGAGCTTTGGCGGTAATTCATATTTCATATCCATTAATATCACTGACATCAAGTGCTTCACAAAGGCAAGACCTAATTAAAACTTTCTCACCATATCAAAGCAGAGAATACAAGACATAATCCTATTGGCTATTATCTCAATATTCTAAAGAATTAGATTGACCTATGTCCATAGATATCCAAGACCAAGTATTAGGCTAGCAAAGGGAAGTCTCCCTTTTCTCTGAGTGCCTACAAATATAGTCCACTTTCAAATAATGTTTTGCTAAAGTGTAGGTCCCAAAAAAAAGCCTTCAAGATATCAAAAACCACCTCAAAAACCTGAGAAAAAAAAACAAAGTACACATAATTAAAACCTAAGACCTGAACAACCTAAGACACTAAAAAGTGAAGAGTCAACAGACCATCCACAAACAGAGGATTCTAAATAAAAATTTAAAAACCAATATCTGGACTTTTACTTCCAGCTCTGGATAAGACAATTTTTCTTTTCTTCTCTTAACTTCTTTCAAAGACATATGAAGTTTAAAGGAAAAATTATAATACTGTATTGTGGGGTTTATAATATATCAATGTAATATATGACAACAATAGCACAAATGATGGAGGAGTAAATGGAACTAAACTGTTGCAAGGTTTCTTATATTTTACATGAAACAATAAAATATTAATTTGGAGTAAATACTGTGATGGGCTAAAAATGTACATTATAATCCCTAGAGCAAGGATATGTTAAAAGATAGCAAAAAGCCAATAAAGAGTTCAACACAATCCCTATTAAAATTCCAGCAGGCTTTTTTTGAAGACACTGATATGCTGATTCTAAAAGTTAAGATGGAAATGCAAGGAATATAGAATAACCAAAACAATATCAAAAAAGAAACACAATGTTGAAAGACATACTATCTGATTTCAAAATTTATCAGAAAGCTATGTAATCAATACAAAGTTGCACTGACATCAGGATAGACAAACAGATCAATGGAATAAAACAGAGTTCAGAAATAGAGGCACAAATATACAGTCCATGGATTTTCAACAAAGGTGCCTAAGCAATTCAATGGGGAAAAGTAAATCTTTTCAACAAATGTGCTGGAACAAGTGGATATTCACAGAGAAAAAAAGTAATCTAGACCTCTACCTCACACCATATACAAAACTTAATTTCAGATGGATCACTGTCCTAAACTTAAAAGCCAGAAACTAAGACTTCTAGGTCAAAATATCAATAGAGATATGAGAGAGAAGTATATTTTCATAATTTGGGTCAGGAAAAGATTTCTTAATATGCAGAAAGCAATAGCCATACACACAGAAAAATAATTGATGTATTAGACTTTAACAAAATTCAAAACCTCTCTCATCAAAAGACATTGCTATGAAAGTAAACAAAAAAGCCACAGACTGAGAAAAAAATATGTGCAATTCATACCTAACAAATAACTTTTATCCAGAATAAATAAAGAACTCCTAGATTCAATAATTTTTAAAAAAATTTAAAACATGGGCAAAAGATTTTAATAGACACTTCACAAAGGAAGACAAATAAACAGACAATAACCACATGGAAAAGTGCTCAAAATTATTACTCACCAGGAAAAGGCAAATTAAAGCCACAAAGAAGTATCACTTATACATAATAGAATGTATAAAATGAAAATGACTGGCAACAACAAATGTTAAGGACAACATGTAGTGCAAGCTGCACTCTCAAACACTGCCGATGGGATTTTAAAACGGTACGGCCACCTTGGAAAAAGGGTTGGCAATTTCTTAAAGTTCAACATACACCTCCTAAATAATGCACCAATTTCTTTCCTAGGTATTTACCTAAGAGATATAAAAATATACATCTACAAAAGACTTGCTGAAGAATTTTTGAAACAGCTGTATTCATAAATAGCACCAAACAAGAAACAATTCAAATGTCCAACAATAGGATAACGGATAAACTAACTGTAGTATGTTCATACAACAGACTACTACTCAACAATAAAACAAAGCACTGATACCTACAACAACATGGATGAATCTCACATACATTACATAGACCAAAAGAAGTCAAACACAAAAAAGTATATATTGTATAATTCCACTTATATGAAGTTTCAGAAGAGGTAAAACCAAACAAAAAAAAAAAATCAGGGGGCTGCCTGGTGGCGCAGCCGTTTAGTTTGCGCTTGGCTGCCCGGGGTTCACAGGTTTGGATCCCAGGCGCCTGCTGACGCACTGCTTGTCAGCCATGCTGTGGCAGCGTCCCGTATAAAGTAGAGGAAGATGGGCACGGATGTTAGCCCAGGGCCAGTCTTCCTCAGCAAAAAGAGGAAGATTGGCAAGGGATGTTAGCTCAGGGCTGGTCTTCCTCACCAAAAAAAAAAAAAAATCAGAAAGTGGCTGACTGGAGGGAGGTGGGATGGCATCTGACTGGGAAGGGGAACTGAGGGAATTTTCTGGAGAGATATCTATATCTTGACAGGGGTGTGGATTACATGGGTGTACACATTTCACAAAATTCATTGAATTATACATGTAAGACTTACACATTTCACTGCATGTAAATTTTACCTCAAAAAAAAAACTATAAGCAAATATTGAACTCTAGTTGTATATGGTGCCTTTCACAGTGGTATAGCACAGCAATTCTGAAACTACTTTTGATATTCTAGGGAGAATGGACAACTTGACTGTGGACTCTGGACTAAATAATAGTATTGTATCAATGTTAAATTTCATAATTTTGATAAATGTACTATGGTTAAATAAGAGATTGCCCTTGTTCTTAGTAAATATACATGTAAATATTTTGTGTTAAGGAAACATGTTTCCAGTTTACTCTCAAATGATTCAGAAAAAGAAAGAAAATGCATATTTATAAATATATGTATACAAAGAGAGAGAAAAGAATAATAAAGCAAATGCAGCAAAATGTTAAAAACTGCTGAAACTAGATAAAAGATATAAAGGAGTTCCTTTGTTATTCTTCCAACATTTCTGTAAGTTTGAAATTGTATTACGTTAAAATGTTAAACCCCCCCTTCCCCCCCAAAAAAGGCTAACATCAGACTGGTTTCATCTATTTAAATATTCCAACAAGGAAAAACATTTCCTTTTTCTGGCCTTATAAGACTATTAGAGTCGAACCACCTTAAACTAACTCTCTGGTTTTACAAGTGAAAAATGAAGTCCAGAAAAACTAGGCCAACAGTCAGATAATTAGGTAGCAGTGGAGTCAGGTTAGAACCCTGATCTCTTGACTCCCACTTCAATACTCTGCAACAGTTTTTTGGGTATTTTTAGCTTTGATACTACCTAAGGAAAACCAGCCAACTATGTGTACATACTATGTGTATATTGCACATAGTATTTTACAGAAGAAAACAACTGCAATTAGAGGTATTACTAGAATCAAAATTCTGACACTTAAGACTACAATCTATTTGGGATAGGCAGCACAGTGATTAAACTACAAGAGTATTTTTATAGAAAAATGTACCCTTCATTATAATCATCGCAATAATAAACCAATCTAGACCCAACGCTCACTGTCTATAAAGGGATATGACCAGTGAGATAGCACACTCTATTGTTAGTCTTGGCTGCAGGCAAGATACACTGTCTACTCAGAAGCTCCTTAAAAAAAAATTGTGACCCAACTAGAAAAAAGCAAAGTTGACATGTAACTAAGTTGTGTCCCATACTGACACACCAAGAAAGGAAAGCAGAAGTTTAAAGACATATAAACCTCAAAACAATTCTCTAAGGGTACAAAGGCAGAACTATCATTTCTCTTGATTCCAGAAAAAAAAAGGTTAATATATTACTAATGTAATACAACAGGGCAAAGGTTCACCATACGATCCTCCTGTACCAGTGAAAGGAAATTAACTCTCAGCCAGGAACATTATATACTCCTTACTTCAAAAAACTAAGTTAAAGGATAACAAAAATGTAAAAATTGTTTATCCTCAGTTTCCTGTCCCATAGGGCTAGGTATATAGTAATCAAAAAACATTCAGTGAATTACTGGAGATCTAAATAAATGGAGAGATATTTCATGTATGTGGATAGGAAGACTCAATACTGTTAACAAGTCAGTTATTCCCAACTTTATCTATAGATTCAATATAATCCCAATTAAAGTCCCAACAAATTATTTTATGAGTATCAACAAAGTGGTTCTAAAGTTTATATAGAAAGGGAAAAGACCTAGAATAGCCAAAACAGTGTTGAAAGGGAAGAGCACAGTCGAAGATCGGACCCTAACCAACTTCAAGAGTTATTATAAAGCCCCAATAATCAAGACACTGTGATACTGACAGAAGAATAGAAAAACAGATTGATGGAACAGAATACAGAGCCCAGAAATAGACCCATACAAATACAGTCAAATGATCTTTGACAAGGGAGCAAAGGCATTTCAATGGAGAAAAGATAGTTTTTTGAAAAAATGGGGCTGGAACAAATGAACATAGGAGAAAACAACATAGGAGAAAATCTAGATGACCTTGAATATGGTGACTTTCTACCAACCATGAAAGAAATAATTGATAAGCTTGACTTCATTAAAATTAAAAACTTCTGCTCTGTGAAAGAAAATGTTAAGAGAATGAGAAGATAAGCCACAAACTGGGAGAAAATATTTGCAAGAGACATATCTGATAAAGGACTGTTATCCAAAATATACAAAGAACTCTTAAAACTCAACAATAAGAAAACAAATGACCCAACTAAAAAAGACCTGAGTACATCAGGGAATTTCAAATTAAAACAATGAGATACCACCACACACCTACTAGAATGGCCAAAATCCACAACACTGATAACACCAAATGCTGGTGAGGATGTGGAGCAACAGGAATTCTGAGACTCACTGATGGTGGGAATCCAAAATTGGTGCAGACACTTTAGAAGATAGTTTGACAGTATCTTACAAATTTAAACATATTCTTATCACATGATTCAGCAATGAGTTGAAAACCTATGTCCACACAAAAACCTGCACATGGATGTTTAGAGCAACTTTATTCAGAACTGCCAAAACATGAAAGCAATCAAGATGTCCTTCAATAGGTGAATGGATAAACAAATTCCATACAATGGAATATTATTCAGCAATAAAAAGAAATGAGCTATCATGCCACAAAAAAGACATGGAGGAACCTTAAACGCATATTGCTAAGTTAAAGTAGCCAATCTGAAAAGGCTACGTTCTGTAGGATTCCAATTCTATGGCATTCTGGAAAAGGCAAAACTTTGGAGATAGTAAAAAGACCAGTGGTTGCTAGCAGTTTGGGGGAAGGGATGTAGGGATGAATAGGTGGAGCATAGGGGATGTTTAGCGCAGTAAAACTATTCTGTATAATACTGGTGGATATGTGGATTAATGGTGGATATGTGTCATTACAGATTTGTCAAAACCCACAGAATATACAACACAAACAGTGATCCTTTTAGTTAATAATAATGTACCAATATTGGCTTATCGATTGTAACAAATGTACTACACTAAAGAAAGATGTTAAAAATAGGGGAAACTGTGTGTCTGTACTTCCCCTCAATTGTTCCATTAGCCCAAAACTGCTCTAAAAAATAAAGTCTATTAATTTAAAAAAAACTCATCAATAAACTTTTTACCAGGTCTAATGAAGACATTTTCCACAGACAACATTGCTGCTATTGGAAGTAGTAAATCTTCACAGTCCAGAGAAGCAGCCTTTATTACTGCACATGTCAGATGTGGAGGGAGAGGAAATTCCACCATAGACAAACCCAATCTGGTCACATGGCCACTCCTTAATAGAAAGAAAAGTTCTTAAGTCTTTCTGCCTTGAGAGTATACAAATGAAATGTTCATCGTTCAGAATAAACCAGATATAATTTAGATTACCTTAAATCACCTCCAGAAATTCAATTCAATGTAAGAAACATGATACACTGTGGTCATTGATAAAAGAAACATAAAGATGATAAACTCCCTGCTGTCAAGGGCCAATACATCCAAAAAACTAAACAATGACGCAGAATAAAGTAGTATAATAAAATACGCAAAATGCTACAGAAGCATAGGGGATGTCCTTGAAGAAATGAGAGAATGATAATTATCCAATCTTTCCCTATCACACAATCATGAGAACAAAGACTCCGGTTCTCTTATCATTTTGATGTACCCAGCATAATTCCTGGCACTGAAATGGTACTCAGAAATTGCTTGTTAAATAATACCAATATTAAGCAAAAATAGTTTTATGGTACAATTTTTAAATTCAGAATTGTGGTGAAGAAAGATTGATGACAAATTCTAACTTCAGGTAAAACAATCCATTCAACTCAAACAAATCATTTTCTACTGATAAAGGAAAGTATTAAGAACCCTATTTAAAAAAGAAATTAACATCTGTGGTGGTTGGGGTTGCTTGTTTTGTTTTTTTTTTTACCTGTCAATAGCATCACATTGGTAAAGTTGTTTAAGAGCTTCCAAAATAAGTCTCTCATTAGGTGGATCCAAATACGGAAACCTGTGTTTAAATGAGATATGAAATGAGATTAATTTCTTAAACATGGTAAAATTTTATACAGACTTGAAAATTTATTTAAAAGGTTTTACTTCTCCCATTTTTCAAGTCCTCCTCTTCTTTTTTTCTTTTTTAAGCATTCTATGATCACAACCAGCATTCAGCAAAGGAGGAAATCATTTTTTCTGAATCACACTCTTCTATCTAATTCAAGAAGCACTTCTTTTTGATCCCCCTTAGCTGGAACACTTTCGCCATTCCTCTCTACTTATTGTAATCCTGCACCATTCTTCATAGCCAGTATCAAGTTTACTCTGCTCTGTAGTCCACAATTTTTATTACAATTTTATAAAACAACGGAGAAAAACTAATTGAAAGTAGCCCAAAATTATAAATTGTTTAATAGTACCTCAAAATGGTACGTATATTCAATTAATTATACCATATTTGCTTTACGTATGTATGTGTATGCACTTATTTTCCCTGATCTGAAAACAAGTTGCAAATACAATATCAGTTTACCCCCAAAATACTTCAGCATGCATCTGCTGAAAATAAGGACATTATCTTACATAACTACAATACCATTAATGAACATAAGACAATATTTACAAAGGATAGCAGGGTGGTATATAACCAAGCATGTATATATACACATATATATTTTTTTAAATAAGAACAATAATTACTTAATATTATCTGCACTGGATTATTTTTTCCACCATAAGTCTTGAGATGACAAATTATCTACTCCAATTTCTCATCTTGAAAAAGGTCCAACAAAGGACAAAAGGTCCAATACCTTACACAAAAGTCTATTCCAGGATTGACAGCTCTATTTAAAAACAAACAAAACAAAAATCTTGTAGACTGTTCTACAGTCAGCTTTCCTACAACTTGTATCAACAAGTCCTGGTATCTTCTAGAGCAAGAGTCAGCAAACATTTTCTGTAAAAGGCCAGAGAGTAAATATTTTAGGTTTTGCAGGCCATGTGGTCTCTGTCACAATTACTCAACTCTGCTGTTGTAGCGAAAGCCACCATACATAAATGAATGGGCATGGCTATATTCCAACAAATTTTATTTACAAAAACGGTGAGTGTGGACCATAGTTTGCAATCCCTGTCTTAGAGCAATACCAAACTAGTCAGCTACCTCTTCTACATAAAACCTCTTTCAGATTTGTAAAAACCACAAGTATTTTTCTCTCTTCATTATATCAATTACCAATTCTGTCAAGCACTCCTTGTATGATTTGGTTTCAAAGAGACCCACCATACCTTAATTATCATCTTTTAGGAACACTCTAGTTGGTCAAACTCGTCATAAAAATGATATCCAAAACTAACTCCAAATGCAGAGTGACCAACATAGAACAGGAGTGCTATAATTCCTAGTCATCTGGACACTGTAATCTATTAATATAACCAAGGTCTACGCCAATGGGATTTTTTAAAATTGTTTTTTACAGAATAATAATTGCAAGCTCATACTAAGTTTGTGGTGATCTGATAATTTCAGATCTTTTCCACATGAATTTCCTTAATGCACAACACAGGACAGAAGATGTATCCTTTCAGACTTTTACCTTGTTGATTTTTGCCCAAGGTTCTGGCCTGCTGAGATCATTCTAAATCTTGGTTTTAATCATCTACTGATTAGATATTAAGACATTTTCCAGAAATCTGATCATTATAATTTCAATATCTTTAATAGTTTCATAAAAAGTAATTGTCAGGAAAAATCAAAGTTCAGTATACTACAAGTAAAACCTCCATCTAGGCTACGCTAAGCAATTGATCAATACTTTCTAGACTCAGCTATTTGGCAACTATATTCAGCTGTACTGTCACTTCCTTATTCACAAGATGTCAAAAGTAATCTTGTTAAATACTGTGTTGAAAACAGACGTTAGGTTATCATTCAATAAATTCTTGTGGTGCACCCATTATGTGGATGGTCCTGTCTTCAAACTGAAAAGGAAATGGTTTACAATGACATATTCTTTGTGAACAATTTTGATTCATGCTGATTATTATAAATCTCTAAATTCTCTAAAACCATTTTCCAATAAACTAGGCTATAATTTGCCAAGAATCAATGTCAAGCTTACTGGGCAGTTGTTTCCAGAATCTGCCCCTTTCCTAAATGGAAAAATCAAGACATTTGCGTTTCTCACAATTTTTTGGTGACCTGTTCTGCATAATTTCTCAAAAATAACCCACAATACCTCTGACATTAAATCTGGAAGTTCTTTTGGTACCATGGAAATAGTGTCTAAAGCCTCAAGACAAACTCATTTACGATTGTTAGGTTTTCTCTCATTATTTCCTAATCCTTATTGGTTATCAATTCCTTCTTGTCTAGACTTGTTCTTTTTTTGGTGAGGAAGATTGGCCCTGAGCTAATGTCTGTGCCCATCTTCCTCTATTTTGTATGTGGCACCACTGCCTCAGCATGGCTTGATGAATGGTGTAGGTCCGCACCTGGGATCCAAACCTGCGAACCCAGGGCACCAAAACAGAGTGCGCCAAACTTAACCACTGCACCACTGGGCTGGCCCCCAGACTTGTTCTTATCTTTCCCGTTTTAAAATCATTCTTGATAGAGGAGAAAGGGGAAGAAAAATAACAATTGAAAAGCTCCCTTTTCTTTCTGTCATCTATAAATACTATACCATCTATCTCAAATACTGGTTCTCTCTCTCCTTATTCTATTAAACATCTTAAAAAGAGTGGGGAGAGAAGTTTGTTTTGTGTTTTTTTTTTTGCTCTCTACCATTTTGGGAAGTACACTCTAAGTCTTAAAACTTAGGATGGAAAAATAACTCAGTGCAGATGATATTAACTAATTATTGTTCCTATTTTTCTAATATATATTTATTCTTGGTTATATGCCATTCTGCTATCTTTTGTGAATATTATTTTTAAATCTGGTTCATTTGAAAACTTTCTATTTGGCCTTTTAGAGTTATTCAAATGGTTCTTCTTTCTCATTGGTATCATTTATGATTACAGTTAGAATTTCATATATTACATGCTTTCTTCTTTCTAGGATCTGTATTCTTGTTTAGAAAATCTCTAGTCCTATAATAACTATCCAAAAAAATTTTAATTGGCTTTCCAAGGGTATACAATACATATTTGGATGCACCTAGTAATTACTTCCCCTCTTATTATAAATTTAAAGGATGCATGGTCATCTTTTTTCAATGTTCCTGACACTTTTACATTCCCAGACTACTAAGACCAAGACACTCCTTTCCTTCATTACTTCCTCTACCCTGTATAATGTGAAATGTCAAGCCCCTACAACACTACTGTGTCCTATACCACTTACTTATACAGTTTTAACATTTGACTAATTTAACAGCTGTTCTATTCTTTGCTTCATGTGTCTGAACCTTGTTTCCCCAATATAACTCAAGCTTAGTGAAAGCAAAAAACTACTACAGAGTATCACTGTCTCTCATAGTACTAGTTACAATGCAGGCCATACAAAAGATGCTGCAAAAAAAAACCACTTTCTGACTGATTTAGGGTCATTAGATACCTTTCATTATAGATAAACAGTGGTCACTAAATGATCCAAATAAACATCAGCATGAGGTACCCCATTAAGCCAAGGTTAAAATATGAGCAAGGGATCAAATCCCAGTAAAGCAACACAGAGAGCCTTTTATTTGGGTTTAGTTGAACCTTGAAATGTTGGGATGTATGAGTCAAATACTTCAAAAGAATTTCTGAGGAATAACCTGGCTCCATTCTAACAAATTTTTCTTTTTTTCAAGTTATCTACATACCTTATAACATCGTGTATGGCAAGGCACTTTAAGGTCAGAACTACAGATGTCAAACTAGTTCTCTTAATCTCAGGGATCACATGGTCAGGCATACACTGGTTCCAAAAATCTTTACTATAGATCCGAAAGCATTTTCCTGAGGAAGTCCTGCCAGCTCGGCCACTTCGCTGTAATGCCTCACTCCTTTAGAAGAAAAAAAAAAAAAAGTCCCCAAAATGTTCTGTGGGTTTCCTAAGTAATTAACTACCTACTCCAAACCAGCTAGAAATTATCTAATCAATTGTTCTTTGAACAAAAAGCCCTGACACAGAGACTTACTTTGAAATTGGAACCACCTCCAGGATGTCCAACCCTAATCTGGGATTGTGATTTAACTGTTTCACAAAGCCACCATCTACCACGTATCTAAGGAGAATGAAAACAAGTTAAGTTTCTAGAAAATAAGGAAAAACTTCTTAATTTTTAACCACTTGGGTTCTCCTTTTCTACCAAAATAACAACTACACAGGGACTTTTGTTAGGTGTAAAACTTGAAAGTCAAGAAACTGAAACCCTCGTACATTGCTGGTAGAAATGTGAAATGGTTCAGCCAATGTGGAAAATGGCTTGGAGGTTCCTCAAAATGTTAAACATAGAATTATTATACGACCCAGAAATTTCATTCCTAAGTATATACCCAAAAGAACTGAAAACAAGTACACAACAAATACTTGTAGACATATGTTCATAATATCACTATTCATTAAGTGCAAAAAGGTGGAAACAACCTGAATGTTTATTAACTATTAAGGGATGAATGGATGAACAAATTATGGTATATACATATTATGGAATGTTATTCAGCCATAAAAAGGAATGGAGTACTGACACATGCTACAAAGTCGATAAACCTCAAAAACATGCTGAGTCAAAGAAACCAGACACAAAAGGTCAAATATTGTATGATTCCATTTATATGAAATATCCAGAATAGGACATCCATAGAAACAGAAAGTAGGCTGGTGGTTGCTAGGGGCTGAGGGAGAATGGGGACTAACTGCTTACAGGATACAGAGTTTTATTTTGGGGTGATAATGTTTTACAACTAGATAGAGGTGATGGTTGCACATTGTAAATGTACTAAATACTACTTAATTGTTCACTTTTAAATGTGAATTTTATGTTATGTGAATTTCTCTTCTAAAAAAACAGACTTGGAAGTCAGTTCTAGACATTCTAATAGGTTCAGAATCTAATTCCAGCTAGCCTTTAACAATGACATTTTAAGATGATTAAACAGAGAACAAGTCAGATAAAAAACTAAGTTAGGAATAGCAGTATGTCTATCATTCACTAAGGGAATATTCTGAAACATGCTATTTAATGACTTTTGCCTTTGCTGGAAACAGGAAATTACAGAGGTTAATTTACTCAGGAGAGCTGCTCCCCTAAGCCCTTGGTGAACCCATTATTTTTAAAGTAAAGGAAAAAAGCAGAGGAAATTAAACTCCCTCTCAGATCTGTGTGATCATTTTGCCCAAAAGAAATCTATAGGATCTTTTGGGATTCAGGTCCAGCCTTCCTGTGGCAGACAGACACACTTAGTTAAGGATATAAAATATATTGGGTAAGAGATAAATATCCAAAAGGGATGCAGTTTAATGTCTGAAAGAACTTCACATTAGCTATCAGTCCAGACTGAAAATTTCCAAGTGTTTCTCTACTAAATTTACTCAAAAATTTGATGGTATCATTGATTACACTAAAAAATAAGAGACCTACATCATAGTTCATTTCACAAAAAGGTGAAAACTGAGAAACAGTATTTCCAGATAAACACTTGGATATATAAAGCTTACTCTATCAAGTAGAGCTGTCAGATGAGAAGGGAATATCAGATCATTTTAGGTATATGCTGGTAACGGGAATATAGAAAAACAGGTTTGGCTTCCTATTTAATGAAACTCATGAAGCATTACATATAATCTTAAATTTGGGAAGAGAAAGCTACAAGTTGCCAAGTACAAGTAGTTAAAAAACATGAACAGAAATACTATGTGCACCCCCTACTCCATTTCCTATTCATAGCAATCAATAATTACAAAAAATGATAGGTGATTACAAGTTAAGTAGGTGAGAAGGGAATTAGTAGAGGGCACAGAGAAGCAAACTCAATGTTTTATGATTAGCTAAGTGGCTTCCTTGAATTAAAAGAAATTTTAAAAGTTGTACCTGATTCCATCTATTGTCAAAGATGTTGCAGAAATGTTGGTGGATATGACACATTTTCTAATTCCAGGTGGAGGTGGCAAAAATATTCTCCTCTGTTGATCTAAAATATATGTAAAGAGAAAATATTAATTTATAACATGCATTTGTCAAACTTAAGTTTTGAAAAACTCATTTTTTTCATTAAAAGTTATACTTCCTCCACCTCTTTAATTACCTTCAATTCAAAATATAATAGCGAAAACTATTTTTTCCTCACCTTTCACTGTTAAGATTTCTAGATCCATGGAATCACAGATTATCACTGCTAAAATAAACCCTATAGCAGAGTTCTTTATGTAGGTCATAGCTCCCTTTGAGAATATTTAAAAACTACGGACCTCTTCTCCATTAAAAGACACACATGTACACGCACAAAAGAAATTTCAAACAATTTCAGGGTGTTCAGGAAGTCTCTGAAGCCTATCCATGGACTAGAGATGAAGGACCTCTCTCTGCCTGATAGATTGATTAGCTAAGCGGTTTTTACTTTTTCGGGCGTCTGCCCAACTCATGATTACCTCTCTAAACAAGTAATGCCCCATTCATTTCTACTACTCACACATTCTGAAGGGTGGGCCCCAGCAGCAATGCTTATAGTGTGGTACACCTTGCTCCTCTGGCCATAGTTTATGGCACCAAGGATAAAAACATCTCCCCCACACTGGGCCAATCTGATTCTCGTGTGAATTTGGAATAAGGTCCAAGAGATGCTCAATTTGTCTAGGCTAGTCTCTTGCAAAGAGGAAGAATAAACTTGTGAATCACGGGGCAGTGACTAATGTACATGGAGGAGAGAAAGCTAGTCTAAAGAGAGAAAACAATGAATCAGCCGTGAGAGTTGACAAGAGCGTATTTCTGGGTTCCTGGCACTTCCCAGGTCTTAAGAGGCCTGGGTGTAAAAGAAGTAGAAAGATGGATTTGGCTAGACTTGCTCTCCTGCCAGGTTAAGCAGAGAACAGGACAAGAGAGTTAAGAATGGGTACAAGGAACTGATTATAGTAAGGGCGAAAGGAGATACTTAAGGCTAGTAAAGGGCAAGTCTCAATGCATTGTGAAAATTGTTGAATTAGGAACATCAGAGTGAGCAGGCAGAAACAGGAAGTAATCAACAGACAGAGATTTAAAACTGAGATCAGAAAGGATGTTAACAACAAAGTCTAGGACGTAAGCTTTTGAATGGGCAGCTGATGGGGGTGAAGCAAAAGATCCCTGAAGCTAAAGAGGTCAAGGAACTTCAAAGCAAGGGATCTGGGGGGATCATCTATTCCAATGGTCTCCAGAAATTAGGAGTAATCACTCCAGAGAGTACCCAAGTCCATCTATTGGGTATGAAAAGAAATGATCAGCATTTCTATTTATATTTTTCATAACATCCTTTAAACTTATTTTATGTGTTTAATATTGTACATTATATATTAGAACAGTAAGTACATATACACATTTTAAAAAGAAAAAAATTTTCAAATGCCTGGCTGCATTTGATTTCCATGAGATATGCCCATATTTGTTTAGAAAATTCACATTTTCTACCTGAGCAACCTCAAGTTGTTTTTTGTCCAGCAGCCAAGAAAATCTTAACAAAACCTGTTTATAAATAAAGTACAAAATCTGTTTTCAAATAAAATCTTACAAAGATCCATGTATTTCTGATACATAAAACAGACCAAACGTGAACTATTATGAGGGAGAAAAGAAGCGGCACAGATGAGTTTCAAAATCATGGAAATAGGCCAACCATCTCATTTTATAGATGAGAAAACTAAAGCCCAGAGAGATCATAGGCTTGCCCATGATTTACATATAGACAGGCAGATTTAAAACCAGGTTGAGTAATGTTGCTATTCTCCCACATCATTCCGAAACTAATTCATAAGTAAAAAAGTGCTAGAAAGGCAGCTTATAAAAGATACCCGTAGAGAAATTTTGACATAAATACAAAAATAATTCCAAAAAGATCTATTTCTTTCAGATTTGAAGAATCTGGTGAAAAATATGTGTTAAAAAAGTGTTTTATTTTTTAAGTATTTCTTAGATTTAGGTAGCTCATTACTTCCAGATGGTTCAAATGAATTATATACTACTTTGTAGTTCAAATTACGCCAGCCCTGGAGGCCTAGGCGTTAAAATTCAGCACTCTCATCACCACAGCCTGGGTTCACTTTCTAGGCAGGGAATCACACCACCTATCTGTCGGCTGCCATACTGAGGTAGCTGTATGTTGCTGTGATACTGAAAGCTAAGCCACTGGTATTTCAAATACCAGCAGGGTTACCTATGGTGGACAGGTTTCAACAGAACTTCCAGACTACAACAGACTAGGAAGAAGGACCTGGACAACCACTTTGGAAAAAACTGGCCATGAAAACCCAACAAACACAACAGAGCATTATCTGATATAGCGCTGGAAGGTGAGAGGATGGCACAAAAAGACTGGGCAGAGTTCCCCTCGGCTGTACACAGGGGTCACTGGAGTCAGAATCGACTCAATGGCACTAACAACAAACAAAAGTTCAAATTACATGTTTATACATTTATTTATTATCTATTTATTCTACTACAATGTAGCTCTATAAGAACAAGGACTTTCTTTTATTCAAGACATATCCCCAGTACCTAGAACAACGCCTGGACCATAGAAAGTGCTCAAAAAAGTTAAACAAATTGTTGGGGTTGGCCCAGTGGCACAGTGGTTAAGTTCGCACACTCCGTTTCAGCAGCCCAGGGTTCACAGGTTTGGATCTCGGGCATGGACCTAAGCACTGCTTATCCAGCCGGGCTGTGGCAGGCGTCCCACATATAAAGTAGAGGAAGATGGGCATAGATGTTAGCCCAGGGCCAATCTTCCTCAGCAAAAAGAGGAACATTGGCAACGGATGTTAGCTCAGGGGTAATCTTCCTCACCAAAAAAACAAAAGTTGAATGAATTGATAAATAAAAAATGCATTATATAAATAATAAATTAAGATCTTTCTACCTTTAAAATTCCCCATTACCCTAGAATTTTATATAAATTAGAAATGTCCTTTCTGAACATATTTATCTATAATCAAGTCTGTTTTTCAATCAACCCATTTCTAAAAGTACCTAATTTGTTTTAGTTTTCAGTTCAAGCAAAATTTCAGTTTCATTTACCATTTTGTTCACTATAATCAATTAAAAAGTCCTGAAACTGCTGTTTTGACAAGATTCACCTTTGTTTCACATTTACATTTCATCCACATGCTTTAAAACTATATTCCACAAGTATAAACACATGCCAGTTTTATGTTTGTTTATAAAGATTTGGAAAAAAGTTAAATACATGTATCCTAAAGTATATTCTCATTCTCCAGAAAGGAAAAGGGAAATTGAGTACTTTCATTAAAATGTAGCAATTCTCATGATCACTTCCATTTCCTGATTTTCCTACCAAAGAAAGATTCTGATATACCTTACCCCATCTATCCCAGTACCCAGTAAGATACTAGGATGTTATTAACGGGGCGGGGGGGAAACTGGCAAAGAGGCAGAAAAATGCTCCCAGTCTACCGAGAAATAAGGATATTGAGGAGAGATCACTCAACACTCTTAAAGGAGTAATGCTCCTAAGATACATGTATATGACATATTATGTTATATGAAGTTTCCTCATAGAATTTCTTGTCCCAAATTCCCCCAAAAAGATCCCAAATCAGAAATATGTCTGAGAGAGAGTGTATACGTGTGTGTGTGTTTGTGTGTGCAAAAGGACATAACTTAAAGCAATAAACAGAAACTGTCAAAGAGGGAAAAAAGGTGACTATTTTTGAGCACAAAAAAGAGATACAACACTGCTCAGCTCAAACTCTACCCCACCCCACCCCTGTCGAAGTCATTTTTGGGTGAGTCAAAAATATCTTGAGAATTCTCACTAACACAGCTGAAAATCAAACTCCTGACACACAGAGAGGCTTGAGATAATCAGTAAATGCCATTGAAAAAGATAAAATAACTAGAAGGAAGCTAAAAAATATGGAAGACAGGCAATCCAACGTAATAATTGGTATCCCTGAAGTAGAGAAACCAATAAATAGATAAAAGTTATACTCAAAAATATAACACAAGAAATTTCCCTGAAATAAACAATAGAATTTGCAGATCAAAAGAGCACATCAGAAAAGTTCATCTTGTTTGTAGGTGTTGGTTACACAGGTAAGTACATTTATCAAAACTCACTGAACTGCATACTTGTACGTAAATTATACCTTAGCAAAGTTGGTTTTTAAAAAGAGCACATCAAATTCCAGGAAATTTTAATATAAAACACTCAACACCAAAAAATATCCTAATTAAAACTACTGAACTTTAAGGATAAAATAGACATTTTCAGGCAATCAGACAGAAAAAGCAAATCACTTACAAGGAGGGGAAAAAAAATCAGGCTGGCCTCAGACTTCTCCGCAGCAATATTCAATGCCAGAAGACAACTGGACAACGCCTACCAAGTTCTAAGGAAAAGAAAGTGTGACCCAAGAACATAAAACCCAGCCAAGATGTAGTTCAAGTATAAAGGCAAAAGCCAGACATTCTCAGACATAAAAGAACAACAAAAAAATAACACTCAAGAGCCCTTCTATTAAAAAAAAAGGGGGGGGGGGGACACAATCCAGCCAATCTAAAATTAACCAAAAGTAACTTAGGAATGGAAAAACCATGGTAAAAGGATTGATGGTAAATAGTGAATACATCTGAACAATGTAAAAGTAACTAACAAAAATCAGAAGAGGAGGATATAGAAGAGTAAAAGTACTTAAGTCCTCATCTTTCAAATCAGAGAGTCAACAGATAAGATCTCCAATCAAATATGATCTATTTATTGCTTTTTAATACTTTCATCTTTTTAAACTTTAAAGCAATCTTTTGTAAAATATTATCTCATGTGGTAAAGAAAGATTTACTTGAAGTTTAATAATTCCTTTAAGTAAATTCAAGTAAAATTAAATACTTTTTTGAAAAGCAACTAATAGTATAATCTCACTTTTAAAAAGTATTTCTATCAACCTACCTACCTACTTACTTATCCTTCTATATGTACACACACACACACACACACACACACACACACACAGATCTGAATAATGTTTTTCCTAATGTTAAAGATGGTTATTTCTGGATGGAGGAATTTGAGGCCATTTCTTTACTTTTACCTTTGGATTTTGTACACCGCTTGAATTCTTTACAATGGAACTTTATCATTTTTCCTAATTGGGTAATTTTTCTTAAAAGAAAATTGGAGCAAATATGCTAACACACTAACAGTGTTAATTCTGCATAGTAGGGAATGGATTTTTTTTTTGTACTTTTACAATTTCTACAAAGGGCAAAAAAGAAAAATGTTTATAACATAATCCCATTTTTTGTTCAAAAAACCAAATAATAAAAATATATTTAAATGTATAAAGAAAACGTGCAGAACAATACACCTCAAAATATTAATAGTGATTATCACTTAATCATGTTGCTGGGATCTAAATTTATTTTTCTTACTTTGCTGATTTCATTTTATTTTTTTTTTAAGTATGTATTTCTTCATAAGACAAAAGAAAAATTTTCCCTTTTGGGGAGGCTCCACATAGAGTAAAAGTTTTTATGTAAAGCTCCCTAGCTTTATTCCCCCACATCTTTAATCTTAACATTTAAGGAAACTGTCATAGACAAAGTCAAATTCTAGTTACTTGCCATATGAGGTAATATCTTTGTTTTGCAGGAAGAAGAAAGAAAGAAAAGAAAACTACTTTTGGATTTACGCAATAATCTAAATGAGCAGTTTTTCCTTTTTGAAAATATTGTACACTAATCCAGGGTAAAGCTCTTTTCCTTTTCTTCATGTATTCTGGAAACATATGTGATATTCACATCACCCACTACTGAATAAATAACCAGTTATCAAATGCAGTTTTACCATGTGACCTCAGGAACATCACTTAGCCTGTAAAATAAAGAAGTCTGATTATGCAAAGACACATATATGGCTATATGTGCATTTTTCTAGAGAAAGAAGCCATGGCTTTCATTACCTTTTTAAAAGTATCTGAGACCCCACCCTCCAAAGAAGGCTGAATTAGATAATTACTTTCAGTGCTAAAACTGTCTAATTCCATGCAACTATTTGTCACTTATGAAGTAACAGGTATACTTCAGTTTATAAATTATATAAATTATATTGTGGGGCTCAGCTTTCCCTAGATGCATGACAAACCTGAAGAACTGTAATACCTTGAACAAAACAGAGAAGTCAGAAGAGCAAAAAAGTTTGAGAGAAACAGGAATAAGGTTCTAGACATAGTGTTTGATACAAGACATTAACAGAACAGCCAGCAGAAAGTAAAAAATCTGGAATTCAGTTCAACAAATATCTAATCAGGATTTCTTCAACATATAGTACTTGCCCTCAAGAAGTTCATGATCTCATAAAGGGGATAAGACAACCATAACACGAAGTAGAATGTGTTAAGTGCTACAAGGGGTACAGCAAAGCACAATGAGGTTCAAATGAAGAAGAGATCAAAGCCAGTTGTGAGGAGGGAAATCAGGCAAGATTTTTATGAAGTTGGTTGCGCTCGTGAAACAAAATAGCAGAATTTCGGCGAGTGAGAGGGGAGACAAAAAGGAAAAAGAGGAGTTCAAGTTAAGGAAATAGCCAACACAGAGTCACAAAAAAAAGTGGGAGGAAAAGGAATCAAAAATACCTCCTACATTTTAACCTTGATAGAACATCACAAAGGGTGGGGGTGAGAGGGAGTTGAGACCAGAGAGCAGGATCATATAATCTTGGCAGTAGAAGGGATACCACAGCACCTCTTCACATTTGACAGATGAGAATTTTTTATGTCAATTAGCAAGATATTTTAAAATGTCCCCTTAAAACAGTCAGTCACCATCATGGCTAGTCCAGAAATAAGAGCAAATATAAAATATCCACCTCATAATTTTTACTTATTCACTAAGCCCAGGCATGGGTCATTTTTGAACCCTCTTCACTACAGGCTACAAGCAGGAAACAGTTCTTCCCTCTCTTCACTCCCAAGTGCAAGTTTTCTGTTCCTGAAGCATAATAGGAAATAAAGGAAATAACATTATAATAGTGACTCTCCCCACCACTCAAAGTAGCAATAATTAAGAAAATAAGGGCTGTATTGTATTAACCAGGCTTAAAAAGAAAGCCTAAGATCCCAGAAACCTGCCACTCGCTCCCTACTTTATCCAACTCCACCTTACCCATTACTAAGTACTTCATCAGCTCTATCTGAACGCCTCTTTGCATTGTTATAAACCACTGTAATAAACAGTATTATGCCCATAAGGGATCACCAGTAGCTCACCCTTATAGTGCCCTTGGAACCAGAAGAGAAACTAAAATAAACAAACAAAACCCTTCAGTAATGGCTCTACTCACCCAGTCCCACATTTTTACCATTTACACATGTATGCCAACACAGAAAAACACATACACTGGGAATTATGGCTGAAAGCATGTTGAAGTCATGGTGGAAGGATAATGAATGCCAAGTTATTAAGTTGGCATTTTAATTCAGTTGGTAATAGAGAATGGTCAAAGGTAACCAACAGGAGACTGACACAATTACAGCTGTGCTTTCTGGAAGATTACGCTTACCACTGCAGGCAGAATGGTAAATTAAACCAGAGACAATAGGTTAGCAGGCTACGTTAACAACTCAAGAAAGCAAATTGAGGATCCCAACTCTAACGATGACAATAAAAAAAGGAAAAGAAGATTTGGACAAGACAAGGGTAAAAGAAAACCTGTAGGAGTTATCGCATGTTTGGATTGAATGATCTAGGATGATATGATACGCAGACCAGAAAGCCCTGTGAGGAGACCCAGGAGGTCTACAGTGCAGGAGTGAGAATGAACTAGAGACAGCTTTCAGGAGCCATCCACAGAGAAGTGACAGGTGAGTCTTAGAAGCCAACCTCTCCAAAACAGAGAATTCTAAGAAAACAGCAAGCCAAAGATGAAACCTTAGGAAACAGTCCCATTTAGAGGGAAACAAAGCCTGGGGAAATGGGAGGGCAGCAGCCTTAGAGAAAAAGTAGTCAAAAGAACCAGATAATTAAATACTATCCCAGAGGACAACATTTCAAGAAGGAGACTTATTATTATCACAAAATCAAAATACAAACTAACAGAAAAAAGCCATGAGATTTGAGAAGTAGGTCACTAGCAACCTTTAATAGTATAAAAACTGGATTTCAGGAAGTTAAGAAGCAATAGCAGATACAGAACATTATTTTCAATGTGGTAGTAAGAAGGAAAGAATAAAATTACTTACTTCATAAAGAAAAAAAAATATATATATATAGTTAATGGTTAATAACAAAGCAACCATAGTGAGTTTTGAATTACTTTATCAGTTAAAAGTAAATTATAAAATTGGGGGGCCACCCGGTGGCGCAGCGGTTTAGTCCGCGCTTGGCAGCCCGGGGTTCGCGAGTTCGGATCCCGGGCGCCCGCCGACGCACTGCTTGTCAGCCATGTCGCGGCGGCGTCCCATATAAAGTAGAGGAAGATGGGCACGGATGCTAGCCCAGGGCCAGTCTTCCTCAGCAAAAAGGGGAAGATTGGCAATAGATGTTAGCTCAGGGCTGGTCTTCCCCACACAAAAAAAAAGTAAATTATAAAAGAGTCAATGGATCAAATCTCCAGAAAACAATGAAAACCTTAAGTATCTAATAATGACCCTAACAATTCCCTTGAAGATGTAAAAACCTAAAAACAGATTTCAATATTGAGAGCTAGGGCCTCAAATCATCACAAAAGAGATTTCCAAAATAGCAGGTGGTCTATGGTTATTTACCAACACACATATTCCTGAACTTTTTTTGTTAACGTAGGGATAAGAACTACCTACTCAACAAAAACAAAAACACTCATAAAATGTAAAAACATTGAAATGCTTTTTACATTACATTAAACGTTAATCCCAATCAAACTCCAAAGAGGAGGCTACAGTTAAACTTCCCTTTAGTTTCACAAGTCAAATTCCACAATAAAATAGCAGACTGTGTGGCTACTTAAAAAGAAAACAACACACTGTGTTTAGTCTTAGATATATCTGAATATAAATGATTTCTAGAAATTCTGTGGCAGTGGCAAATTAAATTTGACTTATGGTACTATCAAGAGATTATAGCCTTCATTTCAAAAAATTACCAACAACATTTTTGTTCTCCTGTGAGAGGACACGGCCCACTCTTAATACTAAGGGGGATATGTCCAAGGATTGTGAAAAAGTGAATGTGAAAAGACTTCAAGAAAAAAAATCACTTCTCTCGAGGGATGTTGGTTCTCTTAATGTTCTGTTTTATGATCTGGGTGTTGGTTACAAAGGTGAGCTCAGTTTGTGAAATTCATTGACCTAAACACAATCTGTGCACTTTTCTGTACACATGTAATTATACAATAAAAAGCTTTTTAAAAATTGAATTTTCTGTTCTAGTGAGGAATTACCTGTTGTCATAGATCCATAACATGGCAATATTAACAAGCCATCTAGAGTGGTATCTTGAACATCATAATCATAATCAACAGACTCTGCCATCTGAAAAAGTAACTCACAACTTTTTTCAATTTCAAACTGACCTGAAATAAGGGAGGAAAATAATGTCAGCAACTAAACAGCGAAATTAATTTAAGAATGAAAAAAATACCTTCTAGGTTAAAATTCGTTTCACATAACAGTTATTTTAAATCTTTCATTTGAGCCAAACGAGATGAACATACAAGGTGTACCAAATCTCAACAAAATTAAAGACAGAAGAAACACCAGTTTCCAAGGAATTTCTCTAAAAAATTAAAAATGTTTATAATTTTCAAGCCTTTCATCTTGTTAACACAGTATTTGAGGAAGACTCAGTAAAGTTAATCAATACCATAGAAGAAGCTAGTCCAGGAGATACTGCATTTAGGTGTATTTCAAAATACTTAAGTAACCTCAAAAAGGCAAGAGATTGTTACAATGTCTCACTTCTGACATCAGTACAAGGCAGAGTAGGAGGTGAGCGATGAAATGACTCATTTCTGTTAGCAGGATGCTGCTACTTGAAGAATCACACTAGTCTGAGATTTAACTATTCTATTTTTGACCTCCAAAAAAGGCTTGTCTAAGAGACATGGATTCCACACCTTATGTACTGCTATCACACGGTACCATCCCACCACTCAAAGAAGAAAAGAGCTGGTAGGATGTCATTTGAAATAATGGAATTAATCATTCAGATCCAAACCATTTAGTGTGGTAACAACTCTAGACAAACTAGGCGGGTGGGAGGTGGGCACAAGGGGTGAAGGGATGCATTCCTATGGTGAAGGACAAATAATAATGTACAACTAAAACCAGACAATGTTATAAACTATTAGGACATCAATAAAAATTTTAAAAAATCCAAAAAAAAAGACAGACAAAAATATTAATACTTTACCATTTAATATCTTTCTACTAAAAGGTCAGCATGTTTTACATATGTTTACTAATGAGACACGTTTTTTATGGAAGTGTAGAATTATCTTACATTTCTTACATAAAATATAATACCTAAAACTATTCAGATAATCACAAAAAGCTAGGGCAACATGAGTAGAACTCAGATCTCCCAAAAAAGGTGACCCTCTATTGTGGTGCCACATTCCCCTCTTACAAACAGTAAAATTTTTAAACCTGATACTGAATGCTTACCAGTCAGAAAAACCAAGATGTCTCCAGCCATTTCATTCAAGTGGATATCCATAGTCACTTTCACAATCTAAAGCAAGAAACACAAACATAACATGCTAGTGGCAATACAGCCTCCCCCTGCAACCTCCCCTTGTTCCACAGAAGAATTAAATTCAACAGTCCTAGGACCTACGAGTGTTGCCATTAAAATAATAGGGAACAAATGAATTACCAAACTACTCAGTCAACTAGAATCATAGATATAAAAAAGACATAAAAAGGATGCCAAGTGGTACCGCTTGAATATATGCAGTATTTTCTCTGTCTCGTGGGCCAATCAAATTGCAGAATTTTTCTCTGACTGGATAAAGCCTTCCAGGTATATCAAATATTGGACAATTTCCAAAAAATGCAGAGAGCTTGGCTAATTCCATAGTTGCTGACATCACCACGACCTTTAAATGCTCCTTCCTGTTAGGAGACTTTTCCTGAAATAGCTTCTTCAATAAACCAAATAAGATGTCCTGAAAGAAAAGTAAATGTCTAATAAGTCACAAGTGTACCTAACAATCAACTCTCCTAACCAAAGAATTCCTATTTTAATAGATTAAAATATAAGTAAGAGGAAACAATTTTCTATACAGTAAAAAGCTACCCCAAAGAAGTAAACTGTCTAATAAATAACCAAGATATTAAAATACTCACCGTAGTTAGAGTTCTCTCATGAGCTTCATCCAAAATAATGACACTGAATTTGGTAAGATTTGGATCTCCCAGAATATGTTTCAATAAACATCCATCAGTCATGTATTTGATTGCTGTTTCCTAATGTTCAAACAGTAGAGTATATCAACTTATATATATTGTATCACAGAAATTCACCCCTGCTTCACAAACTAAAATTTCCCCCAAGATGTAAATGATCAAACTAATCTAAATAAAAGAATACATAAAATACAGTCATGCCTCACTTAACAACAAGGATACATCCTGAGAAATGAGTCGTTAGGCGATTTTGTCTTTGTTCAAACATCATAGAGCATACTTACACAAACCTAGATGGTATTACCTACTACACACCTAGGGTACATGGTACTAATCTTACAGGACCACCATCAAATATGTGGTCCATCATTGACCGAAATGTTGTTATGAGGCGCATGACTGCAGTCTAATAAGAAGGATGGTAAATTATGAAACTTGTGACCCATGCAGAGACAGGGAGAAGTAACCAGGTGGGTGTTCCGGGATAAAGCAACAAAAGTGACCAATAAGGAGACACAATGAAGTCAGTGGAAAGTGGTAAGATAATGCAATGGCTTCAGGTGAGCAAGTTGTGGAAAACAGTGATAAAATGGGATTCATCTCCCCCTCAGCCACTATTTTAGAAGACTCAGGAGAAAACGTATAAGAAATGGTTAGGTGCACAATTTCCTCTCATTCTCTTCTTCCCTGCCCATTCTCCTATTAAAAAATAGTGTCAGTCAACTAGCATTAAAACAAGGTGAGAATAAGGCCCAAAGGCTAGGAGTTAACAGTAGTGATATCTATAAAACAAGAGAAGAAAAAACGAAAGAAAAATCCCCAGGAGTGATCAATAGCAAGGCAAAGACAGTATTTTAGAGAGCCGTTCTGTGCCACAATTGATGGCCATGCCTATTAGGGACCATATGTAAACCAGGGATTCTTTTATATCTGGTACAGGATTAAGAAGTCCTGAAGGAATGTAAATTTTAACTATTAACTATTAAAAAGAAAACAATTTCAAACTTGTTAGTGCCATGAATATGGAAGATGCTCAATAAATACTTCCTTACTGACTTTGTTAATTGTCAGTTTTCCATTGACTTCAAGAATACAAACATACAACATGGATGAACCTTGAAAACATTACACTAAATGAAATAAGCCAGACACAAAGGACAAAATATTGTATGATTTCATTTGTATGAGGTACTTAGAATAGGCAAATATGTAGAGACAGAAAGTAGAACAGAAGTTACCAAGGGTTGGGGGAGGAGGGAATGGGGAGTTATTGTTTAACAGATACAGAGTTTCTGTTTGGGATGATGAAAAAGTTCCGAAAATAGATAGTGGAGATGGTTACACATTGTGAATGTACTTAATGCCACTGAACTGTACACCTAAAAAGGGTTAAAATGATAAATTTTATGTTATGTATATTTTACTACAATATTTTTTTTAAAGGAATACAAATTAAGTTACATATCAAGGATCCTTACAGCTAAAAAACATAAAATAAGAGAATCCTAAGAAAAATAAACATAACTGTCACTTAAAATAAGTGAGGGCAAGCCCTGATGGCCTAGTGGTTAAGTTCGGCACGCTCTGATCTGGTGACCCGGGTTCAGTTCCTGGATGCAGATCTAGACCATTCTGTTAGCGGCCACGCTGAGCTGGCAGCCCACATACTAAAAAATAGAGGAAGACTGACATGGATGTTAGCTCAGGGCAAATCTTCCTCAGCAAAAAAACAAACAAATTGAGAAGGGAGAAAACAGGATAAATATTAGACACTTCAGAGTTTAAGCATTTACAATAGGCAACAAAAGTTAATTCTAATCTGAGGCTTTGTTTCTTTAAAATATGCATGGAATTTTGAAGTTAAAATCTTTCATAACTTTCTCCACTCTTTCTATAAGTTTACAGTACTTAAAACGAATACCAACAAAACCTTTGTACCTTAGAACTGCAATCATCAAAACGAACTTGGTATCCTACTTTGGATCCCAAAGTGCATTTCATTTCTTCAGCAACCCTCTGAGCAACTGATATGGCAGCTACTTTTCGTGGTTGAGTCACACCAATCATACCATGTTGTGAAAACCCTAACAAAACCAGAGATAAAAAACACAAAAATGTAAACAATTGCTTCCTACTAGAGCTAAATTGTTTCTGGTCAATCAGTATAAACTGTTCAAGTGTTTCCAAAAGAAAACTCTGCAAATTAACAACATACTATATTACATTTGCACCACAGAAATTTAAGTATTAACAACATACTATATTACATTTGCACCACAGAAATTTAAGTATTAATTTAAAATAAGAATACATATAAATAACCACTTAAAACATACATATTTTAATTAGGTTTGTTTTTTTCCAATTTCAGTCTAAAGATTTACTCTAAAGAGTAAGCCAAGAATTTTTAATCCCTAGGAATCCATAAAATTCCACACACTTCCTAAAATAGATTTACCTTTGCCACATAAGTTTAAATATACCACCTTTCATACATTAGGTAACATTTTTTACTATTTTAATATCTCTGAAAGGGAGACGTATCTTACAATTGATGGCATGTTTTTCTTCATCAACAGTATGTAAAACAGTTGTATGTCTTAATAAATGGCATCTTAGATTTAATGCATTAGAATATGTTAGTATAAGCTAAGAAATTTTTGTTATTTTTTACATGAATAATATCCAATATAATTTTGCTCTGTACTAAACTTATGATAGAAAGTTTACCATATCAAAGGGAAAAACACTTTAAGGTTAATTTGTTAGCTGGCTTGGTGTTAGCAGAATCAGGGAATAAATATTTACCTGATAACGCTCTGGAGAAAGAACCTAGAAATACTAATGTCAGCAAAGGATATCAATATATCCCTTCTCCCTGAAAATTATTTCAGTAACCCCCTGAAATATTTCAATTTGAAACAATTTCAAATATTTCAAGTTAATAGTCTACTGCCAGACGAACTTATTCTACAGCAGAGAATCAATATCTACCTATAATTCTATTTCGGATTATTACAGTAATCAAAAATTGCCATTTCAACTAAATCCTGAATCTGAAATAAGACTATAAATAAGCAAGGAAGATGTAGGAAGGGTGTGCCAAGAATTGGGGCTGTAAAATAACTGGTGGGCATTTGTGCCATACAGAAGTCCTATTACCTTTTAAGAGGATATATTTTAAATACACACAATATTATCCCAGAATAAAATTACCTGCTTCATATAGATATTTTGGGAGTTGAGTTGTTTTACCACTTCCTGTATTTCCAGTAACAATAAGGAATGAATTGTCTCTCACAGCTTGAACAAGCTTTTTTCTTTGTTTTTGAATAGGAAAAGTTGGAGTAGTTCCTCCCTCCTGTGATGTGCATCCTTTCTCTTCTGTAATAACAGAAAAACAACTGTGCAATTAAAAAGCCTGTAAAGATATCTCTGACTCACTTTCCCAGAACTGAAAAGAGAAAGACAACAAAATCTCAGGGCTGGAAAGGATCAATCCATGACTTCTCAGTTAAATCACTTATGTCCAATTTGCAAGTGAGGATTTATAAGCCCTGAACAACTTTTTAGTGAAACCTAACAACTTGAGCATTTGCTAATACGTGACTCAAAGTACTTGACAACGCAAGCCTTGCACAAGGCAATGTATGTGCAAGCATACCTATACAGAAGCACAAAAGCAGTTTTATTAAACAATAGACCAAAAATTGGAACCGCAGAAAACTCTCAGCTGAATTAAAAGCCACCTGTGTTTGCTTCTGATTCATGGTTCAAGTTAGGTCCCTGTTCAGAGTGACTGATATCCCAGAAGGCCAAGTGGTGGGTAACCATGGAAACTGGCTCCTGGAAACTGGCTCCCTTCATACCGTACCCAAAGGCAGGCTGGCGGCCCGACGAAGGGCGGGGGGGGGGGGGTTGGGGAATGGATGGGTAGAGAACAAAGGCTTTATGAGCCTGTTTAAGAGCAGAACGCGTCTCGGCGTTGGGGTTCACTTTTTTGTCCCCCGGCAGGGTTTTCACCCAACTTGGGTCTGGGACCGCCCCCCTCCCAGACCAAAGTGCTCACTGGACGCAAAGTTCGCCTCCGGCTCGGAGGATGAGGAGAACGCTGCAGCCTCCTCACCTTTCTTCTCTGCCTGCCGAAAGCAGACTTCTATCCCCCCAAAACCCCCACGCCGTAACTCCCGCTGGCCTCCGTAGCGTGCCGCGGACCGCACCTCTATCAGCGATGGAAACAGCCGAAGGCCGCTCTTCCTGGAGGTCTCTTGACCGCTCACCCTCCTCCTGCCGCCTTGGCGCCCTGCCCGCGACAGCGGGAAACCGGGACATAGACCTGGCCCGGAGCGGAGGTGAGCACGTCCACCGATCTAGGGAGATGGGAGGGGAAAGGAGAAGACGCGCCTTGATGACGTTGAGGTGTTTACTTCCGCGCGTGCGACTCGAAGCGAGAGGAGGGGGAACTGTTCGATGACGTGGCGCGCGGCGGCCGGAAAGCTCCCCCACCCCAGACCCGAGAGTTTTCTTCCGTATGCCGGTGTGCACTGCGCTTCTGGTGGCGAGGCTCTCCCCGCCAAGGTCTGGAAGGGCCCCTTCCTATTTCTCCTCTTGTGTGCCAAAGAGCCAGGCGACAACACTTTTCTCAGCCGCTGTGGACGCTGCAAAGCTTTCTGACTTCACCCGCCTAACGTGATGTAATCATTTGCCAAGAGCTGGAGCTTTCCTAGAGTGCGGCGTTCCACAACACATTCTCACCTTGCTCATCCTCAAATGACCTGTTCAAGGCACCCAGCTACTGAGTTGCAGAGCCGAACTTCTAGTTCTGTAGTGTCCAAAACTTAGGTCCCCCATACTGTTCATTTCTTCCATAGGACCCTGCATTTTAATGTATTTCCGTATTTATTTTCTTTCCCTTTTCCCCAACTAGACACGAGGGCGGGAACTTTCGAAAACCACCACACCATCAGAGCGCAGCAGAGTGATTTAAAGTGGGTCGACAGTGTTTGTTGAATTTGCTGACGGGATGAATAAATGTTTGATCTCCAGAGGAATTAAGTTCACTTTTAATGGATGTGGAGTCCTTGGAGACCACAATAGCTGAAAAGTTAAACAGATATATAACAATCAGAAGTGGGGTGACTTTTTCTAAAAAGGTACTTTGGGGAGCAGATCTTTCTGTTATAGAACTTTCCAGTTTTGTAAATAGTGTCAATTGTAACAAAACACAAGAAGAAGGTCGTTTCTTGGACTTTTCAACCGTTGCTGTTAGTATTAACCAACACTTACTGCCAAAGAAGACAACTCAAAAGTTGTCACTTCACCATTAACTAAAGGCCACTACTCTAAGTGACCACACTTCAAAAGGTGTCCTTGGACCCCAAGATTGTTCTGTGCTCATTAAAAGTGTACTTATACCAACTCCTTTTAAATGGGAGTGATTGACATCTCCTAAAATGCAAGTTGTCTGATTTTGATTGACACCAATTGAAGTGTAACTTTCTAACAACTTTATGTCTCTAAAACCTGGGTGCTACAGGAATAAATCTGGTAATAGGAGAGCATCCCAGACTTCTCTCGTCCATTATGGAAATCTCCCAACCTTCTGGATTCTGTTAGAAATTCAACATATTACAAATCAGACAAACAAAGCAAAAATATATTTGCAGTACAAACAAGGTATTGGTGAGTACAGGGCAAGGTATTTCAGTACAGGGTAGCTATATCAGCGATAAAGTCACTTTCTAAGAAAATGAACAGAATCACTTCAGACCAATGATAGTTACCGTTTATTGAGCACTTAGTAGTCAAACATTTAATATAAATTTTATCATTTATTCCTCACAAAAACCCAGAGAAGAAGGTTATTATTATCCAAATTTTCACGTGAGGATCAAGGCTCACATACTTGCCCAAGACAACAAAACAAAGAGGTAATAGGACCAGGATTCAAAGCCACACTAATAACCACTATACTGTAATGAGAGATGGAATGATCTAAATCTTGGTGCCTGATATATTTTCTTCCACTGTTTGTAAATCGACTATTATAGAATGACTCCATTCTTGTATGAGAACCACCTAATGCGAATATCCAGAATAAAACCTGCAAACCAAGAATGAAGAAAAGTAAAAGTGAAAAACTCAAATGTTTAACATTGTTGATTTTAAAACCAAGGACCTTTAAAACCTGTTACCATTAATAACCACGTGCTCGGAGCTATTCCAAATTGAAGGATCAACAATTATTTCCTGCCCAGTGAGTTTATAATGGCAAACGATACAAATTGCTGTTAGTGCCCTTCAGTCAATTCTGACTCCTAGCAACCTTGCGTACAGCAGAGCAGAACCCTGCCCGTCTTTTTGCCCCATCCTCTCATCTTCCCGAGCTATATCAGACAATGCTCTGCTGCTATTTAGAGAGTTTTCATGGCCAATTTTTGGGGGAGTGGCCAGATCCTTCCTCCTAGTCTGTTTCAGTCTGGAAGCTCCACTGAGACCTGTCCACCATGGGTGACCCTGCTGGTATTAGAAATACCAGTGGCATAGCTTTCAGCATCACGGCAACACACAGCCACAAACAGTATGGCAACAGACAGACAGGTGCTGTGGTTCCCTGACTGGGAAACAAACCTGGCCCGGGGCAATGAGACCACCAAATCTTAACCACTAGACCACCAGGGCTGGCTCAAGATACAAATGCAGAGTAGAAATTAAAAATACACAGGTTAACTCTGAAAAGAAAGGTCAGTATTCCTAACAACACTGAATTTCCTATACCTTTGGGTCACAAGAAAAACCTGAAAGAAATGATATTTAGAGAAGTGTGAGAAGTATGAATCGCAACCTGCTGCTATTGCTTCATAAGCAGTCTTTCAAATGTTCTTGAATCCAAGCAATGTGTTTCTGAGCATCCAAAAGACAGGAAGGAGGCTCAATAGAAAAGATTTCCAAAAATGGAATAGAATTTTTAAATCATCTTCAGGGAAGAAAGGAGGGCATAGAACCACTGTTATAATTTAAAAGAAATAACTGGAGCAGAAAGGAAAATTATCAAAGATATTAATACAATAAAATCCAGAAAGTTAAAAATGCAATAAGTAAAAAGCTAATCACAATAGGAAGTCACAGAAAGAGAGTGAGCAATGGTGTCAAAGTACATGGATTTTTTTTTAATCCATGAATTTGACCAAAACAATAGTTATTTTGGTAAAGAGAAGCAGAGAGAAGCCAGACTGTAAGTGAGTGAGAGGAGAATTCTAGAGCAAACTGAAAATGTGCTTAACGCGTTTGGAGATGTCTGCTTAGAGTCAACCAAGGTAAATGAAAGAGAGAGAAAAGAATAGCCAGAAAAAGATGCCTCTGCTACAGTGTATATATGATGATTTTTAAAAGACTTGGTCAATGAAATTATTGGAGTACAATTAGAAGGTGTGTTTAGGAGTGCTGAAACACAGAGGTACTGATGAGGGAGAAGATGCAAGTTCACATTTTGAGAAGGGATGACAGACTGGAGGAGAGAGAACAAACTTTTAGTCAAGGTAGGTATTATAAATCTGTATTTGTCCAGATTTGTATCCCAAAATGTGAATCTGATTGTTTCTCTGTATTTCCCTCCCCTATTTCTATCTTGCTTGTAAACCAAGGACACTTCTTCCTCCCCACCCCTCATCAGAGCAGAAACAAAGATCCAAAAAACACTGCTACCCTAAGGGCCAAGACCAGAGCCTCCTGTGCATGCTTGAAGAACTGATTATTTCCTCTCTCAGACAGATAAGACTGAGTCTAAAGAGAGGGCAGGGAGAAGGGAGAATGTAATGAGAAAGGAAGAGCTGATAGAAGGAATAAGGAGCCCTCAAACTGGACAAGAGAAAGGATCTTTTGTGAGAAAGTTCTAATGGAAGGAATTCAAGAAGATGAGCCATCCTCAAGTGTGGACCACTCCTCCTTTAAAATTAAATCAAAAACCAAAACCTATGACCAGTTTGTCATTTAGCAGTCGTGGATACATGTAGGCCTGGAAAGAGAGGGAGGGGAGCTTATACATTCTGGAGGGAATGGAAGCATGAAGAAGAACCTCACTCCTTAAACCATGTAGACCTAGACAGAAACAACTGGGAATTTTTCTATGATGGGAGTGGTGGTGGACCCCATGCCACTGTTACATATTCTGTTAACATGCCAATAGTATGTTAGCAATTTGGAGATTTGGAGGAAAATAATTAGATGGTCATATCATAGAAGTTAGAGAAGTATCCACGTTCCAGTCCAAAAGGAAAAGACATCATCATCACACTTTCTTCTTTCTTTTTAATCTTATTTTCAGGTATCCAGATAATAAGATTTGAGTTAGTGTCACAGGGCCAGTCACCAAGCAGTCATTAAGTCATTCATCAATGATATAATTTAATTGAGAGGTTAATAAAGATTGAGACACTTCTAGCCATTGTCAATGAAAACTAATGCTTTACACATATGCATATAATCTTGAATAAATGTGTGAAATTCTTACTATTCTGTTAGTAAAATAGGGCCTCTTTCAAATGAAGGCTCAATAATTACTCTAACTTCCTATTCATTCATTCATGTATTCATTCAGTAAATAACAGAATGCACAACTCTTATAGGCACCCTTTTTAATAGCCATACAGAGGCGTAAAAATATGTGTAAGACATGATCACTACCTTCAATGACATTATGTGTATTTAAAGTAATAAAATATTTAGAGAAGGAAAAACTAGCTAGAGTGATCAGGGGAGACTTCTTGGAGTTAGTGGCATTTGAACTGTGCTGTGAAAGTTAGGAAGATTCTAATAAATGCCAGGGAAAGATCCTGAATAGAGGAATCTCACAAAGGCACTAATAGAGTGATCACATATTAATATGAATTATTGAGAAATCTGCAAAATTAATGTTCTATCTCTGGCGATGATCTCTGCAAATCTTTTACTTGCCTGAAGGTGGCATGCTGGGTTTATTTGAGAAACTTCAGCATCAACATTATTTGAAAGAAAAATGAAACACTACTATTTCTCTGAAAAAACATTTTTTTCATTGACATTTAACTCATAAAGTCAAAAAGTGAAAAAGATAAAAAATTACTAACATAATCATTTAAATACTGTATATATTTAGTATTGCTGATTTTAAGGCACATAGATTTTACATTGCAAATATATTTCATTTTAATATTTAAATTTTTATTTTCCTTATTGATTTCTCGGCTATGATAAAACTTTTTCATTGGAGAAAAAAGGATCTTACACCTTTGTATTATCATTAAAATCTATGATACGCATTGTTTATAAGTCTTTGGAGTGGTCCGGTTTATTGAGGCATAGTTTCCAAATGGTAAAACTCATCTTTTTTAGTGTAGAATTGTGAGTTTTATGAATTTTGACAAGTGCATATGGTTTGTAACCACCACTATAATAAAGATATAAAACAGTTTTATCACTCTAACAAATTCCCTTGTGCTCCTTTGTGGTCAACCTCTTCCTTCACATCTAGGCCCTGGCAACCACTGATTTGTTTTCTGTCTCTATAGTTTTGCCTCTTCCAAACTGTCCTATGAAAAAGATCATAAAGTATGTAGTACTCTTTTTTGGTCTGGGGGCTCAGTGATTACTCAAATATTGCTTCCTTCCTCTTCTGTCTATTCTATCATTCTGGAACTCCCTTTAAACATATATTGAGCCTTCTCATTCTATCCTCCATATCTCTTAATTTCTCTTTCCTACTATAAGTACTAATTGTGAACAGGAAAGTTAGTAAAAATACTGGTAAACCTAGATTAACATTTAGTGTTAAAAGGCAATAATGATAAATATTCTAAGTTGAGAAGGTTTTTGAAAAGGTGAAACCACATTACATAATAACATGAATGAGGGGAGGGTGAAGCTTCTAAGATTGTGTATCGTTCAAAAGAGGCTGATGATATCTTAGACCTAGTTGAGTGTACATATTATAAATTTAAGGGCAAACTGAATGAATAAAATGAAAGTGTATATTGTTTTTATGAATGTAAAAGAGAAGTAGAGTAAGTTGTTAATTTTACCACTGCGAAGAAAATGTACTTGACAGCCATGAACTTCTTGCCAAAGAGAAAGTATCCAAGGAAAAATGGATAAAACAAACAATGAAAATAATGTTTAAAGCTTACCTATAATTACAATGAAGAAAAGGTAGATTTCAAAATTGTGTAAGCCTATAAGGAAAGAGCAAACTTTGTTTTCTGATACTTTTTCTACATCACATAAAGCTTTATGTAAATAAATCTGAAACCCCATCTGTTTACCAGAGAAACTCCTTTTTAATTCCATAATAAATAAAGGTTAATATTTTTTAATGTATAATGTCCAAGTCAGTAGAGGTGGGAGAAAAAAAACTCAATAACTCAATAGAAGGCAGCAAAGTATAGAAAAGGAAGTAAAGAAAAAGCATGGTAAATAGAAAACACAAAATAAGATAGAAATAAATTCTGCTATATTAGCAAAGTTACAAAAGTATACTTACAGCATGATACCATTTAAATAAAAATTTAAATACAGATATAATATCATTGCTTATGGACACATACCTATGTAGTAAAATTATAAAAACATGGGATACATACTAACTTCTGGATACTGGTTACCTGTGGTAAGTAGGGAAGGGAAGGAGGGAGGGTTGCTTCAACTATATTTGTAATTTTTATTTCTTTTAAAAGAATCTGAAACAAATATGGCAACATGTTAAGATTTGCTATTAGACACATAGATGTTTATCATGTTATTTTCTCATTCTCTACACTTCTATACTTTTCTGTATATCTGCAGTATTGACTGTACATTAAAAACTCCCAAAACATTATCTCACAGAGAAACTCAATAAATAAGCCTATTTGTGCAAATAAATAATTAAGATTTATAAACATCTTCTCACTGGTTAAGAAGACATTGAAGGAGACTGCAAAATGCTCGTTTCCATATCAATTCTAAACACAGCTTACAGAAAAGGCAGTATACCACACCACGTGTCTTCCTGGTTATCTCTATGACCCTCTCATTACCACAGAGAGGTTGAAGGTAGGAGATCTTTGAGATCCAAGACTGTTTTTCTGTACATATTATGATGCATCCAAAACACTCCCTTCACCAATGTTCAGTATTTTTTAAAGGAAGGGATGAATTAGAAGCATATCAAAGGTACACACTTCCTGGGAGCTTTGGTGCTTCTACATTTTTGTTTTTCTGTGTATAGATTCAAGGCAATATGGGTCTTTTGTCATCAGAAGAATTAGATGAATTTTTGTCTGACGCTGGAGAAGACAGAGAGGAAAGGAAGGGGCCAGATAAAAAAGAAGATTAAAGTCTTCCAAATAAAAAGTGGAATGTACTCTTCCTCAGCGTAACCCATCTCAAGCTTCAAATACGAATTTTTTTGAAAGTCATTTTGAAATTCTATTTTCATAAAAGGGCTAAATAACGAACAGCCTAAAATATGAAATTAAAAATTTCATTTTTCTCTCCTTGATGGTTATAATTCATGAACACTACAGCATATATAATTAGGGAGCATTTTCCATGCTCCCTCAAAGAGAAACTGGAACAATATTTGGGGAAAATAAATAAGTATTTTGTAAACCCCAGCTCCTAGTTTTCTTGCGGGGGAAGACAACTTACCCTATCAGGATCCACTCCTAATGGTCTCTTGCATAGTGCTGAATAGATGCCCTGTCTGCCGTTAAGTGGGTGGAGCCATACAGTGCCCACCTCTTCCAGTGAAGCAAGAGGATATAGAGAAAGCCTGTTCAGAGAGAAAGAGGGATTGGAGGATGAAGGGTGGCCCCAAAATGGAATAGAGGAATTAGGCTCATGTGTCTTGAGTGCTCTTCTCCAGGGCAACTTTTTAGAGAAGGAAGACATGTTAGGTAGCATGAGGAAAAAGCTGAAAGTGAAAGGGTTCATGCCTGCTTCTATTTAACTTGGTGCAACATCTAATATTATTCAGCAGTGACAGAGAGAAGTGGGTGGATGGATTAGCCTGAATCAGCGGTCCTGGCTCCTGTGTGGTCTGCAGGGGATCCTGGTGAGGGAGCACAGAAATGGGGAAGAGTCTAGTGGAAACTAAGAGGCTGTAGTGTGTCGAGCAAATGGCCTAAACCACAGGCCCAGTGATGATACCAGCACACTGACCAAAGGCCAGGTAAGACCTGCCACATCTCAAAGGGGCCCTCGGTGGCCCACTTCATAAAGACGCCATTCTGCCGCAGGGACAAATTTGCATCCTGAGACTTTACAGGGATCTGAGGCCCCTTCTCTTCTTGCCAGTATGAGGTCACAAATCCTTCTATACAGCCAGATACTATTTTGAAGAGAAGCAAGGGTAAGGTGGAAGAAATGTGAAAGATTTTGCACATACCCAAAAGAAAATGTATTTTTCAAAAGCAACTATTTATTTGAACTGAAAAAGGTTGTTATCTTGATTTGACAAGCTTAAAGTTTGGGGGTATTTTTCCTCCCACTATGGAAGCTTGCAAGGAAAATTAGACCTATTAAAGAAAATAAAGAGCAATATGCTCTTTGCATATGAGAATTATAGTGTCAATAAATTTTTTGACCCCACTTTACAAATTTTTGTAGGATTATTTTTCCAGGTTGTTTTTTCTCCTGATGTTAATATGCTTCCTCAGTTTGCATGTATAACCCCTTTTGAAATTAACTGTAGTCCCCACTGTATTGAGCAAGGAGGATCCAAATGCAAACACCAGCTTTGTCTATTCTGGAATTGGCAGGTGCAAAGCATGAAGCAAAGGGCAGTAAGGTGAAGAATAGACTCAGTTCTTTATAATCACAAGAAAATGCCCACCCGGCCATTCTGCCCTTCTTTTTCATTTTTTCGTTTCTTCTGGTCTAAATGCACTTACAATGAGGACCATAGAAAGCCACGTGCACCTCAACCACCATTAGTCACCACTGTGACCATTCCCCTAGGTAACAAAGAACATTTAATAAGCCTGTCCCAGCATCTAATAACAAAGGAAAAACACATGGCAGATCACGATAATGATTTTGTGTCTTTCTGTAATGATGAAAGAAAAACCTGATCCTGCATAATAATCGCTTTGTTATTCATGGAACTTAAACGGCATTCCCTCATGAATTTTAATGTGCCATCCCTTTTCTCACTACTTATCCCCACAATTCTCTGTGAGCTTTCGCAGACCATTATTCTCTTATCTCTTTCTTTCTCTCAATGATGTAATTATTGTATCTAGACCAAAAGGTTTTAGGATGTTGCCTTTTTACTGTTTTGGTCAGAGAACTGGTCTAGGTTGACATTAAATAACCTGGAAAGATCAAGCTGTGCATTTATGATTTCTGCATTTTTTTCCTATATGTATGTTACTTAACTTTAAAAATAGTTTACTTTTTAATAATTATCTGGAACATCATGCAATCATAAATTTGTGCCTTTTTTAAGGAAATCATAATTAGTGGCATTCGTGAAGAGACATGATTTTGTTCAGTGTTCTAAAAGTTAGGGAATCATTTGCAATATTTTTTCTTACTATTCCTCTTTAGTAGGCATAATTCATATTGAAATTCAGTCCCATATTATTTGTAGACAGAATAATCTCAAAATTACATAAAACTAGGCTAGATTTTAAGCTATTTAAGGACAAAAACTGTGTCTTACTTATCTTTGTATTCTATGAAGTATCTAGCTCAAGGATTTCCAAATAGAAGGCCCTCATAAATATTTGCTTAATAAATAAAAATTGTCTTTTGCAAAAAACAAATCAGTGGTTCCCAGGTCTAGGGGTGAAAGGAGGGACTTGGCTGCAAAGGGGTGTAAGGAAAATTTTTACAGTGATGTAAATATTCTACATATTGATTGTGGTGGTAGTTATACAACTGTATGCATTTGTCACAAATTGTGACAAATTGAAAATTTATTAACTTTACTGCATGTAAATTATACCCCAATAAAGCTGATTAAAGAAAGGATCTTGTGATAATATCATGGTTGCCTTATAGGAAATAACTAATAACAAATGCTGTTAACAAATAACTAGCGCATTCTTTTTTTTTTTTTTTTTAAGCATGTTCCTTACAGGATCAAACAAACTGGTTTTAGATCAACCTTGAAAATTCCTAATTTCTTGATTGAATGACAAATAATTTATTAAATACTACCATGTGTCTGGTCCTATACTAGAAGATTTATGGTCTTTCTTAAATTCTTGCACCAAGTACTGTCAAATAAGAATTGTTATTACTATTTCTATACACTGAGGCTCACAGAGGTTAGGTAAACTTGTGCAAGTCCAGATGTTTTATTTTTTAAAAATCAGTGCATGCATAAATATAGTTTCAAAGAGGCTAAACTGACACTTATTTGAGATTTAGGAATTTTGAGGAGTCAGATGATTTTGTCCAAAAAGTACCTATGGTAATAAAAATTTAAATTCAGCAAATAATTATTTGCTTACTCTGTGACAGGCACTGTGCTTGATATTTCAGGGAATGTAATACTGAAATATATAGACTTTGCTTTCACAGTATATAGTGTATTACATGGAGATGAGATGCATAAATAAATAGCAATAATATCAGGCAAAGCATGAGGCAAGAGTAAGATTAGAAACAATCTTGAACTGAAGACGGAGGAAGTATCTTCAACTTCCCTCAAGTTGATTAATTTAAAAAACACAACAGCCACTGAGAGGAATTTTGGAGATGTTCGGGCTTAGATGATTTTGAGATAAAAAAGAGAGGCAAAATCTTGTCTCCTTCCTTTGCTCTATGTATTTATTCTCAGTTCAAAGCTAATCTAACAAACCACCTATGAGAGTGCATCATTGGATGCTGTTCCTTAGACTTCACATGGATACCTCTCTCTTTTTTTGTGTGAGGAAGATTAGCCCTGAGCTAACATCCATTGCCAATCCTCCTGTTTTTTGCTGAGGAAGATTGGCCCTGGGCTAACATCCTGCCCATCTTCCTCTACTTTATATGGGATGCAGCCACAGCACGGCTTGACAAGTGGTGCATCCGGGTCTGCACCTGGGATCCGAACCTGAGAACCCCAGGCCACCAAAGTGGAACGCGGGCGCATGTAACTGCTACGCCACTGGGCGGCCCCACGTGGATACCTCTTTTAAGTTACTCAGGTCTCTGCTTAGGTTTCCTTCCAGAGAGGCCTTTCCTGACCATGCTAACTAAAAGGGTATTTCTCATTCTCTATTTATCCCCTCCTCTTTATTTTTCTTCATATCATTTATTACTATCTGACATTTTATTAAATATTTCTTATTTATCATTTGTATCCTCCAGTAGTATTTAATCTCCTTGGAGAAAGGTCCATATGTCTTATTCAGTATTGTGACTCTAGTACCTACATTAGTGCTTTACACTCTTTGTTGAATGAATGAATGAAGGAATGAATTTTTTGAGAATCTTTCTGACTATAATAACTCATCTCCATGTCTTTCAGTCTTCACTTGAAGTTCTACCAATTTTTCACATTATGGTTATTTGACTTTTGCTAGATATTAATATTTTAACTATTTTGAAGTAGAAACATACTTTTTTTTGCAGCAAAGCACATAAGAGAAGGATTTGAACTCTATGATATATCTATGGTTTAGTGTAATCTTTCTGAGACTGAATTGTGACAGATCCTCCCTCTTCTCTATTTCTTAGCTTGGGTTCTCTAGAAAACATAGGCTGAGACAAAACTTATAGAGCTCATTTTTATTGTGCGTGGGGGTGGGTGGAGAGGGGGAGATGAGTACAATTCCAGGGAAGGAAGGATAAGGGGAAAAGGGTCACAGCTTCTCAATGAGACACAACTGGTTGCTTGCTTACATGTGACATCTCTGGAGAGGCTGTATGGATCTCAAAACAATCTGTTGGAGGGCAGGAAAGAAGGGTGAACAATTCATATCCCATGCATTTCTGAGTTGTGTTACCTGGCTTCTCCAAGAAGCCCCTGGGGAAGCTAGAGCCTGCATGGGTCCAGTTGGGTGGAACCAAGTTCCTAAAACTGCTGCTGCAGCCCGATCCTCACCCCCAGGAGGTTGCCTCACCCCACTCCCATGGTTCTAAAGCTCTGGACTCTGCTATCGTCTCCTAATACCTCTCTGGCAAGAAAGAAAGCCAGGTGGCCGAGGCCCCCAGAGGCAGGAGAGCCAAGCAGATCAGGGATGGCATAAACTCCCAGAAATTATTCAGGGCAATGATTTCTGGGAAACAAGGCCCCAGCCACCTGTGTGATATGTGGCTACATCTAGCCTGTCTCCAAATGCTCACTGATCAGTGGTATTTCTAGTCTAAATTCTGCACCTCATTTCTTCTGCCTGCCTACATTCTCTTTCAAAGTAGTGGGTTGTTGTTTTTTTAACTTTGAGAATTTTGTTCAGCAATTTGAAATGAAGAAAACCCTATGCATGATATAGTTATTCTTGAATATGCTTTATTCCATAGATTGGGCATCGTTAATTCCTTCAGCAGATATTTATTAAACACCTACTAACACATGTTAGGCTCTGTTCTAAGCACTAGGACTACAACTGTGAGTAAAGCAGAGAAAAATTCCTGCATCATGGAGCTTACATTTTAGTGAGGGGAAACAGAAAAAAACCATAAACAAATAAATATCTATTATGTTGGATAGTGATTAGTGTTTTGGAAAAAATAAGGAAGGGAGATTTTCTTTTAAACTCAGTGATCTTTTGAGCAGACAAACCATGACAACCTTCAAGGAGAAAGAGGAAGAAGATGTGAGTGGGGCATTTAGGGAACCAAGAGTTCCGTAGGATTTAAACTCTGGTTAGGCCTGTGGCCAGGGACTAAGGAAGTAGCCTGGCGGACGTAGACTATCATGGCTTCTCTGTGCAAGACAACTTCTGAAACAGCTTTCTCCAAGCAAGTTATAGCAGAACACATTGCACAGAGCATTGTATCCCTAAGAGATATAATTGCTGTTAACTCAGCTTTACTGCACAGAGTACATTAAGTACACATAACAGAGAGCTGGCAATTCCTCCTATATAAGTGAGATACGACTGCCTGGTAACTCCAAATTACTCTTCATGCTTACAAGAGGCACACAGCTACAGAACTGAATGAGATACAGAGATGCAACACTTTATTCTTCAAGGAGATTTCATGAGGTACATGCTGCACAGAGTTTTATGTTCCTTCTCTATGTCAAATACAAATACTGGAAAGTGAGCCCTCATTTCCAGGTAGGGCACCTGAAATGTTCTTAACCAGAGGAAGAATTTGGAAAGCTTTAAAAAGAGCTCTGGCCAATTCTCGCAGGGAGAATTCTCATGTGGTCAATATCAGGCTGAAATTAGGTGGAGATGAAAGACTTTCCAGAGAATCAGAAAGCAGATGTTGGTTATTGATGACCAACTTGATACAGATGTCTAAAAATGAGGATCTCCAAGTAAGACTTCACTTAAGCTGAACAGGCGTTTGATCCCAGAATTTTTAAGCAGAATAATCTTAACGAGGTTAGATGGTCAATTTTCATGATGTCAGGACTCAAAGTAATGTTTGGGTGCCCAGAAGCTGAAAAGTACAAATATTAAAGATTATTGTGTTAGACCACTGGGTAGATAATTCACTCTTGCTGAGGAGGCTCATTCATTTTTTCAACTGATTACAAATGCTTACAAATTACCTATGCCCGGTACTTTGCTAGATGTTGGAGATACAAAGGTGAGCAAAAATTGACCTGGGTCTTACCCTCATAGAATTTATAGTTATAACTACAACTCTAATAAGGGTTATTAAGAAAAGCTCATTTGAATGCTGAGAACATACCCCTAGAGGACAGACATGGTCTGGGAAGTGAGGCTTGGGCTGAGATTTACGCTGAGGGTGGAAAGAGCGATCAGGAGAATGAGCGTTCGGGCTTTGTAGGTCGTTAAGGATTTTGATCTCTAGTCAAAGATCAATTGGAAAACTACTGCAGTTTTTTAAGTAGGGGACTTGAATTTTGAAAAGATCACTCTGGATATTGATGGAGAGCAGATTGTAGATGGACAAGAGAGGGTTCAGTGACATCATTCAGGAGGCCAGTGTAGCAGTTCCAGGCAAGAGACGGTAGCTTTGACCAGGGAGGTGCTCCACTTCCTCCCTTGAACAGCTGCATTGCTTTTTAAAGTGAACTTTATAATAAGCCTTTGTCCTTCAGTCTCCATCTCCTTTTGTTCCCCCCAATCCCTTTTAAAAGACTGTTTATAAGGATATCTAGCCCTTACAACTGTAAGATCACAACCCCCAAAACGCAGATAACTAAATGTTTTTGAATGTCTTTGCCTCCATTTTTACTGATTCCAACAGATGATCTCTATAAGCATCCAAGCATTCAGTGAGGTCATTTCAGGCTATTAGGTGTCCCTTGAACATTATTTTATTGTTCTAAATAAAATAATTGAGAAAATGTACCACAATATAAGAGATTTTGTAAGAACTTAAATGGAAGATGGTTTCTCCTTTTTTGAGAGATTCTTTTTTAAAATCTTGCTTTACATTCAGTATATACAGCACCTGCTTACAATGGATACTATAAGAACTGGGGATGCAATGGTGAAAAATCCGTAGTCCCTGCTCTCACAGAGTTTATATTCTAGAAGGAGAAGCAATTGGAATAAAATGTAATAGGTACTATAACATAAGAAGTATACGGGGCCGCCAGGTGGCGCAGCGGTTTAGTCCACGCTTGGCGGCCCAGGGTTCGCAGGTTCGGATCCCAGGCACCTGCAGACACACTGCTTGTCAGCCATGCTGTGGCGGCGTCCCATATAAAGTAGAGGAAGATGGGCGTGGATGTTAGCCCAGGGCCAGTCTTCTTCAGCAAAAAGAGGAGGATTGGTGATGGATGTTAGCTCAGGGCTGGTCTTCCTCACACAAAAAAATAAATTAAAAAATTAAACAAAAAAAAAGAAGTATAGGAGATTAAGGAGACATGATGACTAAATGCAATGCAATATCCTAGATTGGATCCTGGAACAGAAAAAGGGCATTAGTGGAAAAATTAGTGAAAGCCAAATAAAGTCTGTAGTTTAGTTAATAACATGTGTTCATGTTTTGGTTGACAAATGTACCAGAGCTGTGTACGATGTTAACATTAAAGGAAGCTGGGTGAAGAGTATACGGGAATTCTGTACTATCTTTGTAGCTCTTCTGTAAATCTAAAATTTCAGAATAAAAAGTTATAAGTATCTTTGGGTTTTGAGATTAATGATGATTTTTATTTCATGTGTTTTATAAATTTTCACAATAGACAAATATTACTTTCATAATCAGTGAAAAAACAGTATGTCTTTAAAAAAAAAGACCCAAATTATACTGAAGGCAGAACTACAGTGAATTCCATTATATTTTGATTTTAGGCTCTTTTAAATATCCATTTTAGGCCACTGGGAATCACAGACACTCTTTTTAAAGTTTCTAGACTATGTTTTTAAGTCACTGTAGAGAATAGAGCAGGATATAAAAATGAAATCAGTTCTTTGCTAAGTCAAAAAAGCAAGCCAAGCTGAACCACAAATAACACATTTCCATCTATTTTTGTCCCATATAGAATTAGCTGTTTGGTTGGACATTGAAAATTTGCTTGAATGGTGCAATGCTGAAAATTTCTTCTCCAGTGTCCTTAGACCTACATTCATATAATTGGCAGCCCACACTGGCAAAAGGAAGGAAGAGCTGCAGGAGCCCTAGTGCATCTTGAGCACTTACTAGTTCAATGAAGAATTTAGCAATACATTTTTTTTTTATTGGAGAAAGGTTGCATCTGGTAGACAATAAAAGACACCTTAAATGAGAAAGCATTAAGTGAGTTCAAAATCATACAGTATTGGCAATACATTCTTTTAGAAGTTAAACAGAGAAGCTTTAACAAGTTGAGCTCTTAATGACTTATAACTAGCCATTTTAGCACTAATGAAGTACAAAACCCAAGGCATATCACTTAATCCTTTTAGTGCCCTAACAAACAATCTGTCTAGATACAAAAGGATTGTCCCTGCAGACCCCTTAGATGTGTGCTTCATATTTTGGTATATTCTCTACTGTATCACACACTCAATTTCCCCCCTCGTGCAATTTCAAACAGAAGGAATATGAAAAAGGAAAAGGAAAATGATTAGTTATTTGCCTTCCTTTCCTCTCTCCCATCTTCTATTAATGGTGTATCCTCTTCAGAGTACCTACCAAGGCGGTAGGGATGAAAACTGAAGAAGCCAAAATGGGGCCACTTTTTCCACTTTAGAAAGGGAAAGAGATGGAAAGGAGAAGATCTTGGGGAGAAAGAAGATGAGGAGGAGATGAAGTGAGAGTGTTAAGTCAGGGTGGGAGGTTGAACAGATTTGAGAAAGAGAAAAGAGAAAGACATGAGGCTGATGTCTGAGAAACTTTAGGGAGAGAGAGAGAGGTTCTAATAGGTATTTAAAAGGTGCTGTTAGTGGTGTATGACATAACCACCTCTCTGTTTCCCTTGAAACAATAGTAAAAACATATTACTCACCGAGATTTTTGCAGTTTCTGTTGTTTGGCTGAGATAACATTTGAGAGTGGCCTCCATGGGGAGTCAGAGTGGGCCAAGGAAAGTCAAGTACATTCATGTTACAGGTTGGAGAGAGAAAAAGGGACTCCTTTCTTTCCTGTTTATTTTTCACAACTGTAGGGGAGGAAAAAGTTCTCCTTGACCATCTTAGGGTCCCTGGCTGGGTTTGAAAATTAAACTGACAAAAGACAGATTAACAGAAGAAAAACAAACAGATTTCAGTTTTATGTGACATGTGAGCCTTCATAAGGAAAAGAAGACAAGAAGAAACAGATAGACCTGAGTGTATTTCTACTAGGTTTGATGAAGAGTGGGTGGTTGTGTAGAAATGTGACAGCTTAGGATATGAGGTAAGTGTGGTAAACTGAAGGAAACTTAGCAAGGTCTGTTTGTTAGGATTCTTCTCGGCATCCTTTTGTCTTCAGAAAAAAGGGCACTCCTTTCCTCCGGGTATAGGGAGGGCACCTCTCATATGAGGATTTTATGACCTGTTTCAGGGGAGAAGAGCAAAGGTAAGGCCAGAGGGGCCTTCCTGCTTCTGCCATTTTCTCAAACTCCTTCAGCTTAAAATATACAATATGCCAAGGTGCTATATTTTGGAGTAGCGTGTCCAGAACCTCATCACAAGCAAAGAGGAGACTCACACTTATTTTTATTTAAATGTATCTAGTCTGTAAATGTGCACACAGTTAAATTTTCCTCACTCACTTATTACTCATTAATTTAACAAATATCGCTGCAGCTCCTACTATTTGCCAGGTACTGTGCGAATTGTTCCTTGGGATAAGCACTAATACAAACCTGGTCCCTGTTCTAGCAGGAACTTACAGTTTAATAGTTTATGGTCTAGTGTGAGGACAAGACTCAAAACAAGTTGTGAATAAATATAGTAAGTAAAGGTATTGTAACATGTTATTTATTATTATTATTTTTGCAGCAGAAGATTAGTCCTGAGTTAACATCTGTGCCAATCTTTCTCTATTTTTGTATGTGGGTTGCCACCACAGCATGGCTGTCTAGTGCTGTAGGTCCGTGTCCAAGATCCGAACCCGCGAACCCAGGCCATCAAAGCAGAGCACACCAAACTTAACTACTACGCCATAAGGCTGGCCCCTATAACATGTTATTTTTTGTTAAAAAAACCACAATGTATCACTAATCATCAGAGAAATGCAAATCAAAACCACAGTGAAATATCACTTCACACCTGTTACCATGGCTATTATTAAAAGAAAAGAAATAACAAGTGTTGGCAAGGATGTGGAGAAAAGGGAACCCTTGCTCACTGTTGGTAGGAATGTAAATTGGTGCAGCCACTATGGAAAACAGTATGGAGGTTCCTCAAAAAATTAAAAATAGAACAACTTTATGATCCAGCAATTCAATTCCACCCTCTGGTATTTATCTGAAGAAAATGAAAATACTAACTCGAAAAGATATATGCACCTCCATGTTCACTGCAGCATTATTTACAAAGACAAGATATGGAAACAACCTAAGTGCTCATCAATGGATGAATGGATAAAGAAGATGTGGTATATATACACACAATGGAATACTATTAAGCCATAACAAAGAATGACGTCTTGCCATTTGCAACAACACGGATGGACCTTGAGTACATTATGCTAAGTGAAATAAGTCAAACAGAGAAAGACAAATACTGTATGATCTCTTTTATATGTGGAATTAAAAACAAATAAACCAAAAAATCAAGCTCATAGATACAGAGAACAGACTGGTGGTTGCCAGAAGTAGGGGGTAAAGGGTAGGCAAAATGGGTGAAGAGGGTCAAAAGGTATAAACTTCCAGTTATAAAATAAATAAGTCATGGGGATGTAATGTACAGCATGGTGATTATAGTTAATAATACTGTATTGTATATTTGAAAGTTGCTAAGAGAGTAAATCTTAAAAGTCCTTGTCACAAGAAAAAAAATTGTAGCATGTATGATGACAGATGTTAACTAGGCTTATTGTGGGGATCATTTCACAATATATGCAAATATCAAATCATTATGTTTTACTCCTGAAACTAATATAATGTTATATGTCAATTATACCTCAATAAAAATAAAAGCAAAACTTTTAAGATGATTTAGTCATAAGCTCATTATAGTTTTATTAGGAATGTACTCTGGCAGACCAATTCAAAGATTCACTCTTGCTAGAAATGTTTTATAGGAAAATAGAAAGGTTAATCATTTTTAGATTGGATATAAAGGAATGTTTGTTTAAGGTCACTCTAGTCAGTTAAGTAGATGGGTGAATGGTTTTCCCAGAATAAGTCCTAATTTGGTTAAAGTTCAGAAAATTCCCTAAGCATTTTATCAGGAATGCTAATTTCTTCCTAGTCCAGGTTTAGGACAATTTTTCTCTTACAGTATATTTTTAAAAGACATTTCAATGTACTTCTTCATCTCGATTCTTAGCTGTAAATATATTCTATTTTCTTACATCAGTCTTTATTTAAAATATAGTGATCATTCATTTTTGTTGTGAAACAAGGAACTCAGATGGAGATCACAATGGGAGTCCTAGTTTAAATGGAACGGGAAGGGAAGACCTCTCTGAGGAGCTAATATCTAAGTTGAGGAAGTCACATCTGAGGTCTAAAGGAAGGCAAAAATTAGTCAAGTGAGATGACAGGGAAAAGCATTCCAACTGCGAGAACAGCTTGTATGAAGGCCCTGAGAAAGGAGAGTGACTTTGGAGATGGCATTACCTGAGGATGGGGACACAGAAGGTTGGAACTCAATCCAGAAAGTTGAGAGATGGACTCTGACTGGTCCCTTCTGAGCCATATTCCAATTCCTGTGAGTAAGGTACTATGAATAATATGGGAGGAACTAGGGTGAGGTGCTAAGACCAGAGGAAGGGAGGTAAGAACCCAAGAAGGAGAGTGACTCCTTCGGATTCCCATTGAAGAAAGACTTTTGTAGAATTTGATTGCCTGATGGTTCACATCCTTTCCTGCACCCTCAGGTAAGAGTGACTTATGTGATTAGTGATATCAGGACAAGTCTTTGGAAGCAGGAGCACTGCAGTAAAAAAAGAAGTCCAGAGGTTTATACATCAATTGTGGTTGATATGCTCTCTGTTCTGCTGGTGACAGGGTTTATGAGACAGGTCCTGACACTCTGCACTGCTGGCTTAGGGAGTGTCTTCCTTGCAGACCCAACTCTCTCTAAAGATGTGTTTAAAGACCTAGACAGGAGGGGGAATTGGGAGAAGCCCTAATTTAGCCTCAGACTTACACCATATTACTTAACACAGTTTACAAGGAAACACTCCCTATATCTGCTTTCCAATCCCTTAAATTTGAAGGGGAAGATAGGGGAGAGATTAGCCCCAAGATCTCTAGCAGATGGATTTGGGTTAGATATGTGAATAACTTGAAATAGAGTTTTATTAGTCAGGACTCTTATTCATAAGACAAAAATTCAACTCAAACTAGCTTAAGCAAAAAAAGCAGTTTATTGGCTCACATACTGGGAAGAACAGGAGTGTAAACTAAAAGTTTCTGCCTCGCTTTTCGCATCTCGGCTTGGCTTCATTCTCTGACTTTCTATCTTCATATCTTGGCTTCATGTCTTCATTCTTGGTGGTTTTGGTTTTCTCTACATGGTGGGGAAGATAGCCCAAGGAGCCTCAGGCCTACATCACAGCATGACTACCCCAGCTTTTGTTTCCAAACAAACCAAATCCTAGGGAAGGTCTCTGGTTGGCCATGCTTGGTCAGGTCCTTACCTCTGAACCAATCACTCTGGTCATGGGAAGGGACTCTAATTGGCCAGATCCTGGTCATGTGCCCACCCCTGAGAACAAGGCTATCGGAGTATTGTGACTCAAAATCCCATGAAACGGGGAAGCATTAGTTCCCCAACACTAACGATGCTAGAGAGACAAAAACGACAAAATCTGAAATGGTAAGGGAAGTTAAGGGTAAATTATTATTATGAGAGCAGCACAAAAGAAGTGTGAAAATTACTACAATCCAGCCTGGACTTCCTCTCCCAGCACTCAATTAAATTACTCTTCTTAAAGAGTAACTTTTTCATAAAATGAAACTTGGGATATTGAGAAAATGCAGCAGGACAGGAAATAATCTTGCTCTCCTCAGCAGTGTAGACAAGGGCAAGAACTGGAAATGGGTTCCACCACTGAAGTAGCACAGGCATAGAAAGGGACAGATAGAACTACAGTTTCTGGGACTAAATCTACTTCTGGAAGGTACAGTAAGAGACAGCAGGAAACAGTCCAAGAAAGCATGGGCCCAACACAAAGAAGTTGGGAGGTCTCAGATGGTAGAGTTGAATATTTTTCTGCATAGATCTCTAAACATTGAGTCACCTATCTGTCATTTAAGCTGAGGTTATGGTACAAACCTTCAGTCCCTGGTATGATAACAGGGACTGATAAGGAGGGCTTCCAAGTCTAGAGAGAGTGTGGTTCTCGGTAGGTTTCTAAGTCAGGTATTCAGGCACAGGGAACAGACAAAGATGTAGTTCTGAGAACTGATTACCAGAAAGTGTGGTCTTGGAGACAAGTCAGAAGCCCAGATATTGGAGGAGAAGGTCAGAGCTGGTCTAGCAGTGAGTATAATATTTTGTGCCAAGTCCCTGGGTGATGAGCATGAGTGCCTTCCAGAGGCTGAGATTTATTTTAGGGGCTAGATGGTTGGTGTCTGTGGAGAGAGGGAGGATATAGAAGTTGGGAGTCAGACAGGTTCTCACAGATACAAGGAAAGATATTTATTACGCAGGTTGAATAGAATGTGTTTTGATCAGATCAAGTCCCAGAGCTGTGTGAAGGGAGATATTTTTAAAAAGAGGGAGTCCACATCTGATTTGAAGCACCCAGGGCTGTGAGAATTTCATAACCAGCAAATATTAGGCACAATGTTGGGGCATATTTGGATAAGAATAATTTGAGATTTGTGTTCATCGCTAAGATGTGCCTGTCTATGTGAAGTTCTATGGATAAAGATGTGACTTCAGTTTCAGGCTGGAAACCTGGCACCAATTTACTCACAAATTAAAAATACAAGTGAATCATTTACATATCTCCTAGAAACCAAGGATGTTATACCTCCAGTAATTTGGATAATGCTGTGGGTTGAGTTTTTTCTTTTTTAAATTCTAATTAAGCCATCCATCACTTCAAAATGACAATTTTCTCAAGCATGCTCTTCTTAAAACTGCTGACTTTTATTTAGTTTCCTACAGCATGAAGAGTTTTGACTCCTAGGGAAAACCTCATGTAAGTGGCCATCTGTTACTTTTTTAGAGGGAAGTGTGGAGGAGTCTTCTATCCTTTCCTTTCGAAAGCTGTCACTCTCTCACTCCAGGGGATTCTGGTGGGCCTGTCAGTGACATGGGTTTATAAACCAGTGGTGCGTTTAGGAACCAGGCTGCCCACTGAGAGTATTTAATTCCCCCAGACACACACTTGGTCCGTGAGGGAGCAATGACATAATCTAAGTTCTTTCCAAAGATTGACACAAATGCTGGGACAGCAAGAGTCGCACTCGTTTTTTTGTTGTTGTTGTTGGGAAAGATTCATGCTGAGCTAATATCTGTTGTCAATCTTCCTCCCCTTTTTTTTCTCCCCAAAGCCCCAGTACATAGTTGTATATTCTAGCTGTAGGTCTTTCTAGTTCTTCTATGTGAGCCCCCACCATAACATAGATTCTTACAAACAAGTGGTGTGATTCCACACCCGGGAACTGCTGACCGGAGGTAAGCATTATTAGTTTTTACTGTATTGGAGGGACATTTGAAAATCAATTTTGTGTTATATAGTTTCCACTTTTTGCCTCCATTTTCTGCTTGTTGCAATTGCATGCAATGAGGTCACATGGTTCCATTTTAATTTAGCACCAGGAAATTAATATCAAGTCACAAAACTTTAGACATGAACTTGCTTTTCTGATCATCTTTGATGACAGTATTTTGAAAGAATTTAGCTCATTTATGCGCTTGCAAGTAAGGACTAATCTTGCATGATATTAAAGTAGATTGCTCTCTATCATTGGGCATGAATGAAGTAGATTTCTCTGTATCATAGGGCATTTGAAAGAATGTATAAAAATCACGTGATGAGGATTCTTAACTGATGTCTAACATAGTTCCAGCTTTGCTTTTGGAAAGTTCAAAGCCACTCTGATTCTTGATTCTTTGCCTGGTTTTTCTCTCCTCTCTGGAAGCTTTGTCTCTGGTGTTCTAAAGTTTCAAAATCATGTATCTTGATGTGGGGCAACCATTCCTTGTGCTCAGTGGATCTTTTCACTTTGGAAATTAATTTCCTACTGTGCTGAGATTTCATTGTGTTACTTCTTTGATAATTTGCTCCTTTCTTTTTTTCCCTGTTTTTTATTTCTTCAACCTCCTTCATTAAATTTATCGAGGATCTATTATGTGTTTGGTTTTGTTCTAGGTAATGAACAAAACATACAAAATTCTTGCCTAGGAGGTGTTCACACTGTAAGTAGATATTGGACATTCTGCAGTGATCCTATATTTTTCTCTTTTTTTCCTCTCCAATTTCCCTCCTTTTGTGTTTTTTTCATCTTTCTGGAAGAATTCTTGACTTCATCTTCCAAATCATTTATTAAATTGTTTGCTATTGCTATACTATTTTGAGTTTCCAAGGGCTCTTTATTATTTCCTGAAGGCATATCTTCCCTTATCTCTCTGGGAATGTTTTTAATAGTTTTATTTTTGATGTTTCTTTTGCTTCTTGCATTGTCTTTATACCTCTAAATTTCTTTGTCCCATTTGTCTGTTTTGGTCTCTGTTTTTCATGGTGAGAACTTTCTTTCTCATCTATTCATATTTAGTTTCATAATGGAAACTAGTTTTTGTTTTAAAGCTTAACTTTGGGGGCCCGCCCTGTGGCATAGCAGTTAAGTTCACATGCTCCACTTCCGCGTCCTGGGGTTTTCCAGGTTCGGATCCCGGGCACAACAGACGCACTGCTTGTCAAGCCATGCTGTGGTGGCGTCCCATATGAAGTAGAGGAAGATTGGCACAGATGTTAGCCCAGGGAGAGTCTTCCTCAGAAAAAAAAGGGGGGGTGCTGGGCAGGTGGCACAACAGTTTAGTTCGCGCTGTGGCAGTCTGCGGTTCGCCTGCTGACACACCGCTTGTCAGCCATGCTGTGGCGGCATCCCACATAAAGTAGAGGAAGATGGGCACGGATGTTAGCCCAGGGCCAGTCTTCCTCAGCAAGAAAAGAGGAGGATTGGCAATGGATGTTAGCCCAGGGCTAGTCTTCCTCACACACAAATATTAAATAAATAAAAATAAAGCTTGACTTTGATGGTATGGTATTTAACAGATAGCTGCCTTTATTTTATTTTATTTTTTATTGTGAGGAAGATTAGCCCTGAGCTAACATCTGTTGACAATCCTCCTCTTTTTGCTGAGGAAGATTGGTCCTGGACTAGTATCCATGCCCATCTTCCTCTATTTTATATGTGGGACGCCTGCCACAGCATGACTTGATAAGTGGTGTGTAGGTCTGTGCCCAGATCTGAACCTGCAAACCCTGGGCTGCTGAAGCGGAGCGTGCAAACTTAACCACTATGCCACTGGGCTGGCCCCTAGCTGCCTTTGTTTTAGATGGAAATGCATTTTTAACAGAAACCATTCTCATGCATACTTAGATCTTCTCAACAGGAAAGACAGTTTGAGGGCTGAATATTTATCTGATGATATTTTACCAATACCAATACCAAAATTACTTTACCAATGATAATTTACCAATTAAGATAATTCAGGTCAATAGAAAAAAATAATTTAATATGTTTCTCACTTAGCTAATTCACAAAGTTGGCAATCACTCATCTACTATAGCTACGCCAAAAAAAGCCCAGAGTAAATTCAACCTTCTTCTCAGAGAAAAAAAATCCTATAAATTTTACTCAGAACTCATATTTTAAAATTTTATTAATTACACAAAATAAACTGTAGTAGCTTTATCTATATAGATTTCAAGATTATCTTCTGAGCATGAATAAAGATTTATTATAATGTTTTATTATAGATAGCTACTTATATAAAAAATTAATTAATACATTCACAGCATTGTCTCTCAGGCAATAGTTAAAATAAGAAGAGAGAGTTCACCAGATAGAATTTATATTAAAATGAGAGACTGTTGCAGTACCCAAAGTATATCTTTTCATAAACATAGATTTTTTTCAGAAATTTTCTCTCTGAAGAAGATTTTTAAATTAAATTAACACCTTACTTAAATATATGAGGACTTTTATATGGAGGATTAAATTTTAATGTTGAATTAAAATTATTACTATTACATTTATAACTGGAATAATTTTTATTGATTAGATGATGATAATAGAAAAAGGTAATATTTATTGGGTCATAGTATATGCTAGATACTCTTCCAAGCACTTTATATGTCTCTCTCATTTAATCTTCACAACTCTTTGAGGTTGGAACTATTATTATCCCCATTTTATAGATAAAAGACTAGAAGGTGGTGGAGCTGGGATCGAACTCAGGCAGCCTAGCTCCAGAGCCAGCCCTCTCAGACCAAGAACCTTTCTTGTGTACAGTGCTAGTACAGTGGAGAGAATTTAAAGTAATAACAAACATCTTCCCTAACTGCCAATGGTATCTATTAGTGTGCTTTTATTGCAAGAAATAGAAATTAATTCTGGCAACTCAAGTAGAAGGGAATTTATTGGAAGTTATGTGACAAGTTTACAGAATCCATGGGACAGTTGGAAAAGCAGGCTTGGATACAAGCTGGAAACAGGACAGATCTGCAGGGTCAGGGGCAAGAACTGCAGGAAAAGCTTGTGGCATAGGTGGTCTGGTCAGGATATACCCCCGCAGCTGGGTTGCACAGACTCCAGACATTTGCAGCCTTTTTCCTGTGGTTTAGGACAGGAATTATGGGGAGGGAGTGTTCAATTGGCCTAGCTTGCCCCATCTTGGATCAGGGAAGGGGGTGGGAGCCTGATTGCTATACTAGGAGACTATATCCCGTAAAGAAGAGTTTACTGCTGTGAGAGCCAGACTTCTGGAGTTTAATATCAGCTTTACCATTTACTGAGTTGAGCAACATTAGTAATTTATTAATCTCTCTGTGGCTCAGTTTGTACTTTTATAAAATAGGGATAATAGTAGTATTGACCTTTTAGGGTTGTTTAAGGAATAAATAAGTTAATACGCGTGAAACTCTTAAAAGAGGACATGGCACATAGAAAGCCTATGATAAATGTTTACTTTGCTTATATACAAAATTAAGTATAAACAGATATATTAACTACCAATTCAATAAAAAGACAAGGCAAAATTGTTTTTTCCCCTTTCCTCTGCCTCTCAAGAAAGGTTTAGGTCTCTTTTTTTTTGCTGAGGAAGATTAGCCCTGAGCTAACATCTGTGCCAATCTTCCTCTACTTTTTATATGTGGGTCGCCACCACAGTGTGGCTGATGAGTGGTGTAGGTCCGTGCCCAGGATCCAAACCCATGAACCTGGGCCACCGAATTGGAATGCGCCCAACTTAACCTCTACACCACGGGGCTCGCCCCTAGGTCTTTTGATCAGAATAGAGATATGCCTCAGGAATGTAACAATACACTGGGAACATTGATCTTACTAATACTTTTCTGTTTGTGTCCACAGTCTTTTATTTACAATAATTTTGCTTTCTCTGAACTTGCAAAAATTTTCATCTGGGCCCCAGTGCTGAGAGAATTGGTAAGCTTTTCAGCGATAAAGCCTAATGCCAGTAGGAACATGAAGCTATGAAAAATAGAACTGTCTCCAGTGGTCACATTGTATGGAGTTCTGTGCTAAAAATTCAAATGGCTCCTATGTATTCCTTTGAGGTAGTCTGGGAAATGTATTTTTTAGAACTAAAGTTTTGACAAGTTATTAATCTTCAATTCAGATTTATTTAGAGAAACATAAGAAAGGATATGCATGTTTACGAGATATGACTGAAATCTTTTTTTTTCTCCTCACCCACCATGACTGAAATAGTAAATGTAGTTGTAGGAGCTCTAAAAATCTCATTGTTGAGATTAATTGGGGGAGGAATATTCTGAATAAATAAAATTTATTAAAAATTTAGGAATTAAAAGATTTAATAAAAGAAAACAGTTTATTATTTTATAAAGTTCCCATTATATCGAACAAGACAGATCTATTTGTAATTAGCAGCATTTCTTACATGCTCCTAATTATAATGAGTAATTTAGAGAACAAGAAAAATGAACACATTTGTTCTCCTAATCTAAGTAGTTTAAATATCACCTTCCAATATCATTTTCTTTAAAGACTGTTCAAGAGTAAGTATTATCCCAGTCTAGGTGAAGTGATCACAAATTATGAAAGAGGGGAATTTACTTTTCAAGATTGTTACCTATGTCAGGAGATGACAAACCATTTTCATCTAGAAGGTCAGCCCCAGTGTGTCAGTTGCAGCTACAAAGAGTGCTGTGTTGAGCAGCGTTTTGAGACCCCATTCAGGGTCGATGGGAAGGAGAGCCATGATCGAGAAGTGGCTTTTGCCAGTGGTGGCCTGCCAAGCTGGGCAGGAAGAAGTGGTACCATCTCTGCCAGAAGCTGCTATCCATTTGAGAGCTCACAGGCCCTACATTAGAACTTACAGATGGAAGAATGGAATGAAAGAAGCGTTTGGAGAGTAAAAAGGTGAGGAGCAATGAAGGGGTAGAAAACTGACAAAAAGAGAAAGGGTCTAGTAGTTTAATTTTGATGTGTAAAGCAAGGAGAAAATTATAGGTGTTTTCAAAGTTTCCCTACCAATGGAGTGGTGGGCAAAAGAGTACATATTCTCAGGTACTATTATTTTAAAGGTATAATTCTTTCCTTTCCTATAAAAGTATTCCATGTTCATTATAAATTTTCAGAAAATATGGAAAAAAATATTTTCACCTAAAACCCAGCCATTCTGCAGGCATCAATTTGCATTTGAATGTTTTTGAGAGGAAGAGGGATGAAGGCAATGAGGAAAGAGTGCTCAGATGGGGACAACAGCCTGGTGGCTCCAGCTAAAGCTTCCCAGCCAAAGGCCACCAGGAATACAACTGTTGTCAGATAAGGTTAGGTTTATAAGCTTGCTACAGTGAGGGAGAATGCACACTCCAGGACAGGGGGGTGTCTAGGTTAAGAACAAGTTGGAAGGGTCTCGTTAGGATTTAGGCTTGTGCTAGTTGATTTGGGGGGGAAGCAAGGGTTTGTTCTAGATTGAGTTCTGTCGAGAAGCAGGAGCAGTTTGATGATTGGCATCTTAATTTTTGCCTAGGAGGCTCAAGTCACCCATGTAGCTAAAACAGGGAGTATTTGGTTATTTTTGTGGTTGTTTAATGCCCTTATTTCTGTCCATGTTCAGATACGATTATGATTATTGTCTTGTTCCACCATGGTCACAGAGTGACCTTGTCTGGTTATTGTTACTCTGTGAAACTTTACCTTCAGTGGGGGGACAGTATGACCAGCTATTAGCTACCAGCTGTCAGCTGTCAGGGCCATTTTCTTTTTCACTTCCTCAATCAGTTATCAATCTTGGATTCAAACTGTGCTTGAGTTTCCATATGGGACTCTACAAAACCCAGGTGACAAAATGTGACCAAGAATATGGAAGAGGGACAGTCCTCTGTTTCTGTATAGTTGCCATGCAGCGTTTTGAGAGTTTGCTGCTTCAGAAATGTTCTTGGCCTGATGACAGCATCCTCTCCAGGGCTAGGGTCGGGGTAAGAGGGAGAGAGATGCTGCCCTCCAGTGGCTTCCCTAGGAATTACATCAGTGACTATACCCCAGCTCATGCAGAGGCTTCCAGAGGACTTCCAGGAACATCCCAGGCAGGGAAGAACAGGAGGAAGATAGATCTGCTTGGAAAAAAGAGGCAGTAAAATTTCAGCTATTATTGTTAATGTGACTACATCAGTACTCTCAGTTTGGGGAAACCTGGAGAAATATGGATTACCTGAATCGTGGGTGTTCAATGAGAACATACAATAATCGGAGAAGGCATATGTGTAGGATAGAAAAATAAGAATTTAGGGGGCTGGCCCTGTGGTGTAGTGGTTAAGTTCGGCATGCTCCACTTCAGTGGCCTGGTCCCCAGGTTCGGATCCCGGGCATGGACCTACACCACTCGTCAGCCTTGCCCTGGCAGTGACCAACATACAAAATAGAGGAAGATTGGCACAGATGTTAGCTCAGGGCTAATCTTCCTCAAGCAAAAAAAGAGGAAGATTGGCAACAGATGTTAACTCAGGGAGAATCTTCCTCAAAAAAAAAAAAAGAAGAAGAAGAATTGAAACATCTATGTTGAACTGAAAAATAACAATGCAACCTAGAAACGCAGAATAATTAAAGACTAGGGAGTTGAAAACTTTTTAATATCAAAAGTTATATAAATAAGGTTAAAATTTTACTTAAGTTGGGGAGGATGTTGAGAAATTGGAACCCTTGTGCATTACTGGTGGGAGTGTAACATTGTGCAGCTCCTGTGGAAAACAGTAGCGCAGTTCCTCAGAAAATTAAACATAGAATTACCATGTGATCCAGTAATTTCACTTTTATGTATTTGTCCAAAGCAGAGACTTGAACAGATATTTGTATACCCACATTCATAGCAGCATTATTTGCAATAGCCAAAAAGTAGAAAAAACCCAAATGTCCATCAACAAGGGAATGGATAAACAAAATGTGGTATACACATACAATGGACTATTATTCAGCCTTAAAAAGGAAGGAAATTCTGACACGTGCTACAACATGGATGAACCTTGAGGGCATTATGCTCAGTGAAATAATCCAGACACAAAGGATAAATATTGTATGAGTCCATTTATAGGAGGTACCTAGAAAGGGCAAATTCATAGAGACAGAAAGTATAAAAGATGTTACCAGAGACCGGGGGTAAAGGGGAAGGGCGAGTCATTGTTTAATGGGTGCAGAGTTTCTGTTTGGGATGATGAAAAGTTCTGAAAATATATAGTGGTGATGGTTACAGAACACTGTGGATGTACTTATTGCCACTGAATCATACACTTAAAAATGACTAAGATGATACATTTTATGTCATGTATATTTTACCACAAGAAAAAATTTATTTAAGTAAAATGGATTCATTACTTTATCTTTAAAGAATATGAAATGTTCCATTTGTTTGCTCTTTTTAAATTTGTTTTGGTCTTTATTGGATGATTTTATTATACAAAGAATACATTTTTAAGGGAATTGCTATTATATACTTTAAAATAAGGTTACAATTTCACAGACTTAGGCATAAATTCTTTGGATTTTTCCTATGGCCAGACAAAATTAAATTGAAGGCTGGAGTTCTCCCACCCATCTTTTAAAGAAATAGCATGGTAAGTCTTTTCTGTTATTTTTTTATTTACCAGGTAGTTCTTGGTCTAGAGGGTAAACTTAAAGATACTGTAAATCAGCTGTTCCCAACTAAATGAATAGTTTTGCTTGATTCATGATTACCATATTCAATTTTGATTATAATTAGAGAAAATAAATGATTCTAAATAGAAGTCTAAATAAAAGCATATTAAAATTAGCTCCCAAAATAGCCCCAGAGTGGAAAATACTATTTTACTGCTGTTGAAGTTTGAAGTTTTTCAAACACAAAGAAAAGGGTGTATTATAACAGGGGAATCTGCGAAACTTCCTGAAGTGTTCAGATCAGATCTGAGTTCCTATTTACTTGGCCTTGTGTGAGCCTAGCTGCATCCAGCACAGTGCCTGGAACATGGTAGGTGGGCAGTAAACATGTGCTGAATGAGTGGATGATAAATGAATGTCACTTCCTCTCTTTGAACCTCAATTTGTCATCTGAATAAGGAGGGATTTGGACTAGATGAGTGGGTCTGAACTCTGACTGCACCTGGGGAGCTTTTAAAAATACCAATACTGGGCAGCCTTAAAAAGAAATGAATTCTGGGGGCCGGCCCTGTGGTGTAGTAGTTAAGTTTGGGGTGCTCCAATTTGGCAGCCAGGGTTCATGGGTTTGGATCCCTGGCGTGGACCTACACCACTTGTCAGCCATGCTGTGACAGCAACCCACATACAAAATAGAGGAAGATTGGCACACATGTTAGCTCAGGGTGAATCTTCCTCAGCACAAAAAAAAACCAAGAAGAAATGAATTCTGTCACATGCTACAACATGGATGAACCTTGAAGACCTGCTAAGTGAAATAAGCCAGATACAAAAGAACAAATATTGTATGATTCTGCTTATGTGAGGAACCTAGCATAGTCAAATTCATAAAGATAGAAAGTAGGATAGGGTTACTCAGGGCTGGGGGGAGGAGGGAATGGGGAGTTTTTGTGTGTGTGTTGGGGGAAGACTAACCCTGAGCTAACATCCGTTGTCAATCCTCCTCTTTTTGCTGAGGAAGACTGGCCCTGGGCTAACATCCATGCCCATCCTCCTCTGCTTTATAGGGGACACCACCACAGCATGGCTTGACAAGCGGTACCTTGTCCCCGCCCGGGATCCGAACCTGCAAACCCCGGGCCACTGAAGCCGTGCACGCAAACTTAACTGCTACACCATCAGGCTGGCCCTGGTGAGTCATTTTTTAATGGGTATAGAGTTTCTGTTTAGGAAGATGAAAAAGTTCTAGAGGTAGATTGTGGTGATGGTTACATGATAATGTGAATGTACTTGATGCTACTGAACTGTACACTTAAAAATGGTTAAAATGGTGGATTTTATGTTTTGTGTATTTTACCACACATACAAAAATACTGATCCTGGGCTCCACACGACCAACTGAGTCAGACTGGTGGGGAGGGCAGAGTCGGGGCCTGAGTATGGGCATTTTTTTAAAGCTTCTAGGGTAATTTCGATGCACAACGAGTGTCGAGAACCCCTGACCCAGATGATGTCTAAGATTTTATTTTACATCAACCATCCATGATTCTAAGTAAGATGACCCAACAAGAGAAAATTAAGACTGCCAACATTTTGCCCCAATTTCATAAATACAAATAACTACTTCCTTGGATAAATTGCCTGGATCCAAATTGCTAATAGACTTACACTGATTTTTTTCTAAATTATTTTTTTTCTATTTAGTTATTTTACTTCTTTTTCTAAAATGAATTAATCTCTTCACAGAACTTCATTGGACAGACGTACAATTCTCCACTCAATTAAGATTTGTATGGATAACAATAGATTCTAACATAAACTGTTCTTTTAGAGAACGCTGTATGTCCACATTCAACAAGATATTTCTTTGGCAAAGCCAATTTTTTTGAAGCCTATTTCTTTTTTTGCTGATCTCATTTTATTTTTTATACAGTTTTATTGAGATATAATTGACCTACAAGAAGCCTGACATTTCTGTTTCAGTTGTCACAAATATCCAAATAAGTTTTTAACTGAAGGCTTTCTTTAAAGTAATAATTGTGGAATAATTGTCTTTTTCCAGATAAAATTATTTTAAAATAATGATCTGCAAACATTAAAAGTGATTAGAAAGTTGTCAATAATGAAAATTTGAAGTGACACAACAAAAGGAAAACATGGGCTATTTGTCCAGAAATGTTATTGTTTTTTAAAAGAAAGATTGTTTTTAAATATTTTGATGTCTTGATGCAATAATCACAGGATATTAAGCCAGCCTACAAAATCAGGGCTAAAACAAATTAAAGATGAAATGGAAAATATTTTTAAATGTTTCCCATCTAAAATGAGAGAATTGATGCATGTAAAATAAGGAGTAAGCACTTTTTATTCTAGGAGATTTTTTTATATGTGTTACATATATTCTAATGAGTTTTGAATAAAAATTGTTCTTAGCAAAACAACAAGCTTGAGTGAGTTAAACTTCTAGAAGTCAATATTAATTTTTTTGCCTTTCTCTCCTCTAGAACTTCTGATGTAAAATTTCCTCTTTAAAACATAGATGATAACATTGTAAGTTCTTGGGGAGCAGTGTGGCTTAGATATGCTGCATACAACTCTAGCTATGAAATTACTGAACCAATTTGCACTGACAGAGGAGTATGTTTTTATGCTTTTAAACCACATCAGAAACTGGCTTCTAAGTTGTTGAGACAAGGCATTTATTCTTAAATTCAGTTCAGAGCAATCAAAACTCCTGATAATAAAATGTATGGTTTCGGAGATTGAACATACTATTTTCTCTCTCAATCTCTCTTTCTCTCATTCAAAAAATACTTACGGAACACTTATTATGTGCCTTTGCTCATTTCCATGAATATGAAAATGATAGATCACATTCCTTGCCTTCAAAGAGTTCACAATGAAATGGAGGAGGCAGACAAAGAAGTATCTAGTATGCAATAACAAACATATAAACAAACATATAATATACATATGCAATATGGTTAGACACACACGGGATCTTAGAGAGCACCCAGGAGAGGTGCCTGAACTAGGGGAGAGGGAGCAAAGGAGGCAGAAAAGGCTGCCCTGGAGCAGGGGACATCTGAGCATGTGGTATTCTTTTGACTTAATATAGAGGGTTCCTTATACCTTGTGATTAAATATACATTTTTTAAAGTGTTTTTGTGTTTTATACCTAAACGTTTAGATCTAGTATTGTATAGAAAACATTTGGTTTTATAAAAACAAAGTAGAAAATCCTCTTTTGGTTCGAACAGAGAAGGTCTCAAGAAGGACGAGATGGCTGCTTCAGTCCTTCCCAACCCATTCCCTGTGAGGCTCACCTCTCTATCTAGGTTCTCCCGTTTGGGTTCCCCCACTGACATTACCACATCTGCTCCCAGCAGAGTGGCCAACACCCTTTTGCTGAGGACCAAAGAAACAAGTCTCTCGTTCCTTGTAATATGCCACCAAGTCTTGTCTAAGGAAAATTAAAAATGAATTAATTTCAATAAATAGAAATAGTATAAATATAATAATACATTATACTAAACATATAGTTAATATATAAATGATATTTAATATTAATATATACATATAAAATACTATATAATTATTCTACAATTAATATATAGAAACATAGAAATATAAATAATATAAAAATATACATCATATAAAGCATCTGTAGTAGTAGTCTGAAAAGCATCTCCTAAAATCTAAATTTCTTCACATTTGTTCCAGGATCTTCATAATCCGGCCCCCAACTTTCTCTCCTTACCCTTTGCTATTTCCCTCTGTATCTTTTGTGCCCCAGCAGTGTCTCCTTGTTCTCAGCATCCTAAATAGGTCAGTGTTTGCTCACACTTCCACAGCTCGAAACACGAGGGTCCCCTTTCTGGGAGATGGAATGCCTCCTGTCCCCACACCTTCTCTTCAGCTGTCACCTCCTCTGTAAAGCCATCCTTAACTCCCTAGGCGGGGTGGATACCCCACCCTGATCTCTCAAAGCAATTGGGCACACACCAAACTTGCCTGAATATAAGACTCAACTATGGTGTTTCTTAAAAAGCATATTTCAGGATCTCAGAATTTCCATGAGAGAAGTCTGGTAATCCGTATATTTAACAAGTCACCCAAGGCATTCCCTCTATATTGTAGCACTCTTCATATTCCCGTTATTTAAATTATCTGTCTTTCAATAGCCTGCAAGCTGTATTTGTTCATTGCTGTATTCCTAGTTCCAATATAGTGCCCGATTCATGGAAGGGTGCAAAATCCAATATTTCTTATCATAAGCATCCTGGAGACACTGGAAAGCACTTTTCTGAGTTTCGCATTCTCTTATTCCATGATAACTACACTTTCGCCTTTGTTAAGTTGCTCTTAACCGTGTTCTTTCTTCTTAGCGCTTCAGCTAGTCACTTATTTCCCACTACCCAGATCACTGAGGTCTTACTGATGCTGGGATTAAGCCTCGGTTTTCTCTGTATGAAGTGAGAATGTTAACAGTGCCTATCTCATGGGGTTTTTTTGTGAGAAGTAAATGGAATAATATATGTAAAACGCTCAGCGCAGTGTCTAATATTAAGAAGTGCTAGGGGCTGTGAAGTAGTGGTTAAAAGTTCCATGCGCTGCACTTCAGCGGCCCAGGTTCACGGGTTCGGATCCCAGGCGTGGACTTATACCACTCGTCAGCCATGCTGTGGTGGCAACCCACATGTGAAATAGAGGAAGATTGGCTCAGTGCTAAATAAATGAGGTAATACTGACAAAGACCAGTCAGACTTAGTAACTTGGGACATGTTTCTGCACTTGTGAAGTCCAGGTACAAAAAGAGAATCCACAAGGTGATGCTTTGAGCCATTTCCTTGAAGGGTATACTTTAAGACTTTAAAATCCTTTCTCCTGTTGCCACATTTCAACATCCTTTCTGATTCAGCCTCTCTTCCCCAATCACTATAATAACCCACATTTCATGGCAAAAGAGAGTATTATTCAGAGAGACAGAAGAGTCAGCATGCTAATACAAACTTTGTCCCTATTTGGGAGTTTGTTCTTGGAGGTTTTCTCTAAATATTTGTCTTTCGAGTTCTTAGCATCTTGTAATGTCTAGTACCTGCCCATGAGCACCGATTTCCAAAGGACCAGAACTTCAGTCATCATCTTGGCAACCCCCCACCCCGAGATGTCCCATATCAATACATCAATACCAAAATGTCACCCATTATAGGTATCTACTAAGAGTAAGAGAATGGCCAAATATTCTGGGTCCAAAGAGACTTCAGGTTATCACCTGTTGACTTTGTTTAATAGACAAAGAAGTGCAAACGACAGAAGGCTATGTGTTTGCCTAATTCTGGACAATGATGAGAAGAAATATTAACCCAAGAGATTTGGCTGCATGCCCGGGCTGCTTAAGTGATAATCCAGAATAACTCTCAACTCCGACTAGTTATCCTATCCCCTTTTAAACCTCTTCACTCAGCACATTTTTCCCCTGCTAAAGGCCAATCTCCTTTAAAATGTAATCTTTACCCACTTTAAACCTACAAATTCCTTTAGGAGCTTCCTGGTTAAGCTTTTGAGGTTAACACTTGAATCACAATGAATTTGCAGTTTTTCTGAGTCTTGGCATCTGTGCCAGCCAACTCTGTGCCTTCTGTAAGATTCAGATCAGGGTGATCTAATCTGGGGGGCATGGTCTCACCAAAGTCTATCCATTTTAGGTCTATAATGTAATGCTACTTAAACTAGAGAATCTACAATAAGACACAAGACACTCAAAAAGAAAAAAAAAGTCTCAAAGCTATTACATTTTAACGTGAAACAACCATAATAGCAACACTAATCTCAACGTACTATGGCCCTTATCCCATCTTGAGACACTCAAATGCTTTTTGTTGGAAACGCAACCTACTAGCAACATTTCCTTTTTTCTGACTCACTTCTCAAATAAATGAAGCTTCTCATGTCAAATGATTTATTTATCTGAAATAAATTTGCATGTCACTGTGTGGTCTGGTCCATATGCCCCTTCAGATTCATAAAGCATTTATTGAGTACCTACTATGTGCTGGATATGGTTCTGGGTATATTCTCAAACATATTATTATTGTCTATCTCCTTTTATGGATAAGGAAACAAAAGCTTGGTGAGGTTAACTCTCTTGCCAAATTTTCAACATAATTCAAAATCTAGTACTACACCATTACTTCTTCTACCAAAATGTAAAACGCAAGACATCTTTGTGCAAAGAGAAATAGAGAAACAAAAACTTTTTCTTGTGTTTCACAGTTTTTCCATTCAAGAAATATTTACTGAGGAATAGTTATTGAGTGCTTACTATATACCAGACATTATTCCAGGCACTAGGAATGTGTAGTGAACAAAACAGAATGTTGCAGAGCTTACATCTAAATGGGAAGAGATAGAAAATAAACAAATGTCAATTGATAGTACATAAGACAGCAGTAAATGCTAAAAGCTCCACATTGCTCAATCCAGTAATAAATTTCCTGCCCTCATTTTTCTTGTCCCAGCAATCAGCACCTTTTACACAGCTGATCATTTCCTCCTTGAAGCATTTTCTTCACTATATACAAAAGCAGCTACCTCAATAGCTGTTCTTTCTCAGCCTTCTTTGCTGGTTCTTCCTCATTTCTCTGACCTCTAGATATGGGAGTGTCCCATGACTCAGCCTTCATATCCCTTCTCTGTCTATACTCATGTTTCATTCAGTGTCACAGCTTTAAATACCATCTATGCACTGATGACTCCCAAATTTATATCTCTATCCTACTCCTCTCCCCTGAATGTCTGAGGGTCAGATCTTGAATATCTAATAGGCATCTCAGACTTAATAAAAAAGGATTGTAATTTTATTCCAAATTTCCAGTTGCTCAGATCACAAACCTTGGAGTCATCCTTGACTCCTTTCTTTCTTCTATCCCCACATCTAATTCATGAGCAATTCTGTCTGCTGTACTTTCAAAACATAACCCACATCTGTCCGTTTCTCTCAATTCCACTGCTACCACCCTACTTTAGCCACCATCATCTCTTATCTGGATTATTGCAATCTCCTAACTGGATTCCCTGCTTCTGCGCTTGCTCCCTCCATTCAACAACCAAATTAATTCTTTTAAAATATAACTTATCCCATGTCATTCTTTTTCTTAAAAATTTTCAGTGGATTCCCATCCCACATTAAGTAAAACCACAAAGCTTCAATGGCTGTCAAGGGCGTGGATGGTTTGAACTTGCTACTTCTTTAACCTCATGTTCTACCCCCAGCTCCTTGCTCACTGCACTCCCAGCACTTTGGCCTTGTTGCTCTGCAAGCATACGCCAGCTTCAGGGCCTTTGCACTTGCTGTTCCTTCTTCCTGGAACCCTCCTACCAATTATCTCGTGGTTCATTCTCTCAACATATCTTAGGTCTCTGTTCAAAGTCACCATATCAGTGAGTTCTTCCCTGAGTATCCTGTAATACATTCTTTCCCTTACCCAGCTTAATTTTTTCCCCACAAAACTTATCACTAGTTGATATACAATGTCTATATATTTACTTTTTTCCTTCCTCTTTTCTTTCCCTTAGAATGTAAATTTTGAATGTAAGTTCTAGGCCAACAGGGAGTTGCCTGTTTTGTTCACTGCTGTACTCCTACACTGGAACAACGTCTGGCACACTGAAGGTACTCAATACTGACTGAATGAATGAATCACTATCAGGAGTTAGTTATTTTCAAGTGATAGAAAGCCAGACTCAAAAGATCTAAAGGAAGAAAAAAGGAATGTATTGGCTTATGTAACAAAAAAGTCCAGGAATATACTGGCTTCACGGATGTCTGGAGTCAGGGGCTTAAATGATGTTATCAGGACCACAACTCTCTTGTTGTCTCTGCTTTTCCTCTCTCTGAGCTGCCTTTTCTCTCAGGCATACTTTTATTTCATGGTAGGAAGATGGTGACCAGCAGTGGCGGGTTAACGTCCTTATAACTCCAAGCACAAAAAGAAAATGTTTCTCATTCCTATCAGCATAAAGTTCTGGGCCTGACATGCATTGGCCTGGATTGGTCACATGTCCCTCTCCCCCAAACCCATCACCGTGACTGAGAATGCGACACTCTGGTTAACCGGGTGCTGGTCATGTGGCCCCTCCTGGAGCTGAGGGTGGAGGAACACCACGATGCTGTTAGTTAACTAAAGGTCAGTGGATACTGGGTTAGCAAATAGTGACTGTCCATTACATCACCCTTGCCTCCACCAGGCAGTCTCCGAAATAGCCACACAGCAAAATCGTGGTGGTAGCACGATTGGGTGAGAGCCCAGCCTGAGCACTGGCATGGGAATCCACAGGAAAGATGTGGTCTGGCTTTTCTCACGTGGGTCAGCTGCAGTGCGTTTGCAGTTTGGGGAGTACAGTCTAGGGGTGTGACAGGATCCTCACAAGGTGACTCACAACTACAAAAGAATTCGAAATGTGAGGATAAAAACTGAATATCCAGGTTGTTGCTAATAAGTTATTGCCACTTGAAGCATAAAATAATTCCTAGGTTTAGTTTCCTCCTCAGTAAGATGCAAATAGTAATGCCTACCTCATAGGGTTATTGTGAAAATTAAAAGAGGCATCCTAAGAAAATAGCTATTATAGTGCCTGGAAGAGAGCAGTCATCTGATAAAAGTTAGTTTCCTTTCCTTGCACTTAAATACGCCGCTGTATTTTTACATAATGTCTGCCAGTCATGTGTTACGATAGGCTAAACAGCTGACAGTTACAGAGCACTCACTGAGTGCTGGAGAATGGTCTAAATACTTCACATACAGAAAGGGTTCCCAGAACCCTTTGAGGAAGGAAATATTATCCCCAGTATAGGAGATGAAGCACAGAAAGGTTAAGTAACTCACCCAATGTCCCACAGCTAGTTAGTGGTAGAACTAGGTACTGAGCACAGGCATTCTGACTTCAGAGATGATGCTCTAAACCACTACAGCATACAGCTTCTTCCTGAGAACATCTATTTCATGCATTTTAGATGTTTGTTTTATATCATCTACCAAAGGCTGCCACACAAATAAGAACTTAAATACTACTTCTAAATATGATGGGGTGACAGCCATGGAGCCTTTCCTATCTCCCGTCAAGACAGAACCTGCAGTTCAGCTGCAAGGAGTGCACTTAGCTGAGAGCCTCCAGCTGCAGTGTCTTCAGCTTTTGGCCAGCCCTCCCTGGGGAGCCCCCAGCCAATGACAGCACAGTAGGAATTCTAGGGCCTGGCCATTCCCGCTCAGTGCAGGTCTCCTCCAACAGTCTTTGCTCTGGAGCTCCCTGTGTATTGGCTGAGACTTTATGAGGCCTGCAAGATGTTCTGATGCTCTCCCTGCCCAGTCCTGCTTCCTCCCTTTTATCTTTCACAGATATTACTTGCTCCCCCGATAAATCACTTGCATTCCTAACTCCTCTGTTCCAGGAGTGGTCTGAGAAAGCAGGTGGTAAGATGGAGTTTGAGGACTGGACGGCTCACCAGTCAACTGGCAAGAAGGACCCCTTCCAGGATGGTGTGTGGGGCATGGAGAGTTTGTGGCACAAGGTGGCAGCCCAGTTGCTAAAACTCTCACTGGTGGTGACTTGGGAGAATGTTTCAGTGGATGGAAATGCCCTGGCAGGTGCAACAATTCAGACTCTTGAAAAGTAGAGGGGGTTGGGTATGGAGACAATACACATAAGGACAGCAAATTGGTTGGTTATTATTAAGTTGCATTGATGTTCTACAGGGGGGATAATGAAAAACTGAGGACCATTAACAAACAATTGAAAACTGAGTACGAAGGCAAGAGAGCCTCTTTGGTACCTTACGAAGGGGCTCTTATTCCTGCAGTGGGAGAACAGAAAAAGCTGAAGATCAAACTCTAGATGTAATGATTAGAGTCGGAGCTTCAAACGTGACTGCGTGCTCAGCTGAGGCGTCTGTTATGCCATGGTCAGGGTCCTGGCATGTGAAACCTGGGACCCTGACACACGACATGGAACCATCTGGTGCAAGCCCCTGACTATTTTGACTCCCTGGACTCCTCTGAAGCCTCAGAGACTGCAAGCTGCCCCCCTCCCTATTTAGAGCTAGCATTGGTTTAGAAAGACACTGTAAAGCCTCATCCTCACAAGACAACAGGAATTCCCCTCAGCGTCTGCCTTTCCTCCTCTCCTGGCTGCCCAGTCTACAACTATGTTAAGTTGCAGCATAATTCAGCTGGGTCTGATAAGGGAGGAAAGGGACTATTCCCCACTGGAGCTGCAAAATCAAGCCACATGTCCGCGCCAGGAGCCAAAGAGTACTCACAGGACAGGATTTTGAGGGTGTCTGATTAAGGGGGGCAGAATATAACACTGGTCAAAGGATGGTTTTTGAAATTCTATATCCCTACTCTCCCAGGAGATGGGATTTAACACCCTGGCAAGGGCCCCAGGGGATGGTCCAAACTCACCTGCTAGGGTGGCTCTTAGAAGCACAGAGAAAGCAATGGTCTAGTGTGAATGCAGTCAAAATGAATTGCCCTGACAGATGGTAGAGGAAGGAATCAAGAAACGGAGGGAAATGGGCCTGTTGGAATAGATATTTTATGTGAGGCCACAAGACCCACCAGAGGATTACATTACACACATAGGCCCAGATTATTACACTTCATTTGCCAAAACCATCAGGAATATGCTAGTGAGAGGGGCACCAGCATCAGTAAGAATTTCAGTGGTGACTAGGGCTGCCAGTAGCAGAGACTGTCACAGAGCTTGGCTTACTGATAGAAATGGGCCCAATGGGGCGACAGAGGCCAGGGGGCAGAATTTAACCACCAGAAGGTGGGGGGAATGAAACACAATTATTGTAGTGACTGCCAAAGTGGGCCTGACCCAATGAGAGTTGTGGAGATGGTTAATAGAACATGGCATCCCAAAAGGCAAAATAGATGGACAGCCAATGTGGACATTGCTTAATATATATCATCCAAAGAAAGCAAGATTGGAGGAGCAGGAGGCCGAGAGTGGTTATGCTAACAAAAATTCATGACTGGGGAAACAGCAAGAGCTCCATTTGAACTATAAGCTATGGCTCCTGCCTGGGCACTTTTAGTTCCTGTGTCCATGGATGAGCAGGCAAGAAAGAATCACTGTCTTGGCAAGAGTAATTGGCTCTGATTACATAGGACTGTTGTTACACATGGGGGCAAGGAGGAATATGTATGGAACACAGCTGATCCACCTGGGTGCTTTATGGTACTCCTTTGCCCAACTAAGAATGTATATGGACAAGTGCAGCAACCCCAGCCTGAGAAAGGTATGGTTACCAGTGGCTCAGAACCCTCAGAAATGAAGGTTGTGTTCCACCATCAGGTAAGTCACTGAGACAAGTGGGATGATAGCTAAGGGCAAGTAAATTTAGAAATGATAGTGATGAAGCAGAAGAATGACTGCCAATTGTGGCCCCAAGACAACCTGCAGTGACAAAGGCTATAGTTTATCCACTAACCTTCCTTTTTCTCAGTTTCTCTGCAAGAAGAAAGGCCCACTGGAACCCTGAAGGAGCTACTCCCCAAAGGTGAATGAAGAATTGGATCTGCATGGTGCAAGGGGTTAACTGTAGCAGTTAGGAAGATGCACCACTTGGGACTCCCTTCAAGAAAGAACTTCCAGGGGGCTCACCCCGTGATGTAGTGGTTAAGTCCAGCATGCTCTGCTTCGGTGGCCCAGGTTCGGATCCCAGGTGTGGACCTACACCACTTGTCAAGCCATGCTGTGGTGGTGACCCACATACAAAACAGAGGAAGATTGGCACAGATGTTAGCTCAGGGCTAATCTTCCTCAAGCAAAAAAATAAAAATAAAAGAGGAAGATTGGCAACAGATGTTAGCTCAGAGCAAATCTTCCTCGCCAAAAAAAGAAAAGAAAGAACTTCTATCCCGTTGTGAGGAGAGCAATTAGCTGACAGCCTCCAGCCCCAGCATCTTCAGATATACCTCAGTTTTTGTGCTGAGGCCATGCTCTTTCTGAATAGCCCCTAGACAATAATTGAAAATGGAGGAAGAACTAGGGCCTGACTATTTCTGCCCATTATGGATCTCCAATAACTGGTAATCTTTGCTCCAGAGCTTGCCACTGAGTTAGACAAAACTTTTTCAGGTCTGCATTGTGTTCTGAGCCACTCCTCATTCAATTCTGTTTCCTCCTCACTCTTCTTTCACAAGTATCAGATCCACATCTTGGTCCAAAGGCTTTCCCTGTCCAATCCGGCTTCCTCCCCCTAGTAGCTTTCACAGACATTCACTCAAATCAACTACTTGCACTCTTAGCTCCATCTCAGTTTCTGCTTCCTGGAAGACACAACTGACACAGATGGTTACAAAAGATGACTTCCTCCCTGTGTGACTTTGGGCAAGTGACATAAACTCTCTAAGCTTCAGTTTTCTCAGTATAAAATATGGATATTATTACCTCTCTCATTGGGTTGTTGGGGGCCTTAAATATACAAAATATTTAGGATTTTTATGAGAATTAAATGAGAGAACGCATGTAAAATGTTTAGCAGACAACCTTACACACTTGGTAAACGTTAGCTGTTATGCTAATGCAAGAGATAAGGCAGACTATGAATAGGAATTCTTGAGCTTTCTTCCATCCTGGTAGATGTTTGTTTGCCTACCAGAGGAGAATTGTTATTATTTTTTTCCCATTATCATTAACATCTTTACCTGCAGTAAGAAAAGAAGTGTTGGGTATGCCAAACCAAAAAATTAAAAATAGACCCCAAGTACAAAGAATGATAATGGTTTTTAGAAACGTGATGTTTTTATTGATATAATAATGACAATCAAAATTGAGATGGAAATTTTTGTGATTATATAGCTGAATGTAAATCTACATGTTAAAAAACACGAAGAACAGTATACATTTTCCTTATCTAAAAACTCTATTACAAGAGTGAGTAATTTATCCTCCTGCAATGAATTTTGATTTAGCATTCACAGGTCCATTACTGTGATACATCTCAGTTTTCAATAATATGTGGTTTCCTTTTTATTTTCTATTTATTTATTTTTTGGTGAGGAAGATTAGCTCTGAGCTAACATCCGTTGCCAGTCCTCCTCTTTTTGTTGAGGAAGATTGGCCCTAGGCTAACATCTGTGCCCATCTTCCTCTACTTTTATATGTGGGATGCCTGCCACAGCATGGCTTGACAAGTGGTGCATCGGTCTACGCCCAGGATCCAAACCTGCAAACCGTGGGCCCTGAAACAGAGCACGCAAACTTAGCCACTACGCCACTGGGCCAGCCCCTGTGGTTTCCTTTTTAAATCAAAACTTTTAATTTGATCTCATTCTCATGTATAAACATGTACACATCTATTTGGGCTAGAGTTTTCAAAAAGGTAGAAAGAATACTGTTAGGAACTTTATCCAAAAGATTAGAAGAGTCTAACTCAGCAAAAAAAAAAAAATTACCAATTCAGTGGCTATAACCTGCCTATGATGAGGTTTATGCTGACTTGAAGTCATATCTGAACTAAATTTATGGTACAAGGCATTTATTAAAGTACTTATTACTTCCTCTGGTGAGTCCTTCAGCTAGTGGAATTTTTTTTTTTTTTTTTTTTTTTGCGAGGAAGACCAGCCCTGAGCTAACATCCATCTCCAATCCTCCCCTTTTTTTTTGCTGAGGAAGACTGGCCCTGGGCTAACATCCGTGCCCATCTTCCTCCACTTTATATGGGACGCCGCCATAGCATGGCTGACAAGCAGTGCGTCGGCGGGCGCCCGGGATCCAAACCGGCGAACCCCGGGCTGTCAAGAACGGACGAAACCGCTACACCACCGGGCAGCCCCCAGCTAGTGGAATTTTAAAAGACATGTAATCTGATGGATTTACTTAATTATATTCTGTATTTGATTTTAATGGAAATTAAATTACAGTGCACTAAGCCATGAGATAGAAATAACCATCCTTTAGGAGAGAAGCTGACACTCTTTTGTGTTTAATTTGGTAATTTTCTGACAGCCATGCCATTTTCTGCATCTGTTGCTTTTTAAATTAATTTTGAAGAAACTTTCTTACTGTAGGTGGACAGTATGATGATGAAAAATTCTCACCTGATGGAAGCATCCAGAGTACTTTATTTAACCTTTCCACCAAGAACCCACCCCCAACTCAGATTAATGAATTCACAAATTTGAATGCACATGCTCTTTCTGGAAAAAAATTTTCTTTTTAATCTCTGCTGGTCTAGTCAAATTAAACAAAAATGATTGCCTTTTCTGTTTCTTAGAATATCATCCTAAATTTCTGTTTCAATTACTGTTCTAACAATCTCCTTGATGAGCAGTTGAATATAAAATCACGAAGACACACCTGGACCAAAATAAACACATTGCCCCCACCCTTCTACTTTAAAAAGACATTAAAGCTTAACATTATATAGTCTACATATTCCATACCTAGACATTAGTTGCTATTTTACAAAAGTAAAGCCACTGGCATGTCATGTAACATTTCTTCCTGTTCCACGGTTCCTCCCTGCAACCGGTTAGAAGCACTTCCTATCCCTATATTTGCTTCCAACATTGCACACATTTTCTTCTCATGCTTAAAAAAAATGTCAAGTTCCTGATCTTTTGTTAAAGATTTATTGCCAAAGATGGTTTCACAGCAGGAGCCTTCCTAGGGAGAGAGTTGGCTCACATTCCTGCTAAGAATGTAACCTGGGAATGATGGAAAAATAATTATAATCAATGTCAGAGAGCATATGGGTTTCCACTGAGACGCCTGCCAAATAGGACCTGCACTAATCTTTTCCATTCACTATCAGTCGGTTGACTCTAGCAGACAAATTCCTCATATCTGGATAAATGAAACCCAAATCTCACACATATTTCTCCCACATCTGAGAGGTTTCTGAGAGAAACCAATAAATGCTTTGCATTTGTTAAGCTTAGTTTCCATAAAACTACAGTTATTATGTTTCTGTGTCTGTAAATGTGGAACTGCCTTATTTCTTCTTCATCCTTTGTCCTGGGTGACCCGTGAAGGGCAGTCGACAGATAGTGAAAGAAATAAGGCTTCTTTTTTTTTTTTTTATTGAAGTATCGTTGACATTGCATTAGTTTCAGGTGTACAACACAGTGATTTGACATCTATTTACATTACAAAATGTAAAGACCATTTTAATGTACACAATGGAAAAAAAAATTTTTAAGGATTGCACTTTGTGTTTCAGCTGGATACACCCCAGCAGTATGTGTCGTTTTTAAAAGGGGATAATGCTGAGCTGATTAAATGGAACCAGAAACACCTGGTGCATATTATTATGAAATAAGGTCCTGGGTGATTTAATTAAGATTTTTAGTGTTACAAAGTGGCTTTCCAAGTATTTTTCCACTGAGCTTGTATTTTGCTTTACCATCCACCCCACTTTGCTTCTCTCAGGATATGTGCCTGGTGGTGTATAGTTCTTTCAGGAGAGAATTTTCTGTCTGTGGAATCTCAGAACACAGGGAAATCAGAGGCAGACTTGAATTTTCCTTGGAAGCCTGTGTGTTTCAAACATTTGAGGGCTTAGAGCAATTTGACTCTTTTCAACACAGTGGAAAGATAAAATCCAGCCTCTTTTAAACTGGCATTCTATTATTTCGTAAGCATAAATAAATCAATAAACACAATAAATTATTGTATGCTCTCTTACACAATACAGACAGTAAACAAAAGGAAGACATTCTAAGTAAATATTGATAGTTCTTGTTTCCAATATTTAGAATATTTTAAGCAAAGAGAAAAATGAATTAGAAATGAGGTTGCCGTTTGCTACTATAGAACTCCATTCGCAGATCTAGCACTTAATTAACAAAGATACAATAAATTGGGCGGCTGCCTCTCTGCCCTAAGCCCCTCTGCTCCTAGTGAGACATTCAATATGGCTGTCTGAGACTGTAAGTCGTATTCTAAAACAAAAATTTTTATAGAGGAGTTGTATATTGACCTTGTGATTCCCCCAGTCACGCAACCCAGCCCCAGCTCCCACTGCTAAAGTTACAGAGATGAAATGACTTTTTCCCCACATTGCATTATCAGCTTTTAGGAAGACTTGTATTTCACTTCTTATTTTCCCCCCAGTATACATCTATAAAACCTTAGGAAAACTCCAAGATGACCAATATCCCTAAAGTCAGCTGGGTGCAATTCTGTATTTGTAGAGCAAAATGAGTCAGAAATGGACATTCTCACACAGCAACTGTTCAGAGCAGGATGGAAAGTAGAACACAAAGACTTAAAACATTTTGACTCAGAAAAAAGTTCTAGCTTCATTTTCTCAGCAACTGGATTGAAAGAACCTGGAAATCAAATTTGCCAAATAATGGTCCAATATATTTTGTGAGGATACCATGTATAGATCAAAATGCTCCATAACTGGATTTCTGAGGTGGCCAGATGGTAGGAGTTTTCTTTTTCTGAGTAGATTGTGCTGTGCTTATTAATAATAAAAACACTTCACCCACTCATTCACTATAAAGGCAGGCTCCAATGCCCTAGTGAATTGTGTTCCCAAGTTTATTAGTAAGTTGGTTGTTTAGAAATCCAGATGGTTTTCCTTAGGCATAATGGTATAAATGGTAGTTAAATTCCCAGCATAAACCTCAAGTCTGACCTCTAAGTTATAGGAGCAAGACCAGCCTGAGTTCCAGCTGCTGGGAGTCAACATCTGTGCTGATTATTCTCCATATATCACCTGCTCTGTGCTCTGGAAGGCTGGCCTCCAAATGGATTCATTCACCTGAGTCCCCTCGCTGGCTGGCTTTTAATTGGCTTCAGCCAAGGAGGGGCATTGATGAGAGATGGGAGAGTAAGAGGAGGGAGAGGATGGGGTATTTCTTTGTTCTGTCCTGCTTAGCTGCTGCCAATCTGGCAGTGACTGTGTCCCTCCAAGACTACATCTGTAGCTGGCAGCCCCTCCTCCACAGCCCCAGCTCTTACTGGGCTCTGGGAATAACATTCACTCCCCTTGGCCCCCAGTCTTGGGGATATAACTGCTCCCTGCTCTTGCTAGTCTTTGGTATTTCAACATCCTGTGTTGGTTCTCTTAACCCTGCCCACACCTCAGTTAAAAATCCCTTCATTAAAATTTCTTCATTTGTACCATCTGAGTGAAATTCCATCCAACAAGACCCGGTATGAGACAGTGAAGGAAGAAGAAGAGTTTCTCATTCCTTCCCTGGGTGCAGAAGTCGCTGGCAGAATTTAGGCAGGATCATTCATGTATCTGACAGATACTAATTATGCTCCTTCTATATGCCATTCCTTGTGAATAACACAGATCTAGTCCCTGCCTTCAAGAAATTTACTTCCCAAGTCGGGAAGACAAATTTAGTAAATACACAAATGAATAAACAAAATAGTTACATGTTCTGGAAAATATTACATAGGAAATAAACAGGGTGCACTGATAGACAATCACTGGTGGAACAATTTTTGGATAGGGTAGTCAGGGATGGCCTCGCTGAGGAGGTGACATTTAACTGAGACCTCAAGGTTGAGAAGGTAAGAGCCACCATGCAAAGAGCAGGCAAAAGGCAGGGGAAATGTGTTCCAGGCAGAAGGAGGAAAAGAGCTTGGTGGGAAAACCAGGACCTATGGCAGCTGTATGACTTCAGAGGAAATTAAAGACAGATATTTGCAAGCCGCATCGGGGGTTGAAGGAAAGAAAGTGTGGCTGGAGTAGGGGCCAGGTGGAGAGGGTTACAACATGAGGCTGGATAGGGAGTTCAGAGAACTCAGGGTCGGGCCCTGGAGGCCAGGGGAAGAGGATGGATTTTATTCCAATATAATGGGGAGCCATGAAGACTTTTAAAGAGCAAACTGATACAATTTGATCTCTCTTTTTTCAAAGCTCACTCTAGCAGCTCCACGGAGAAGGGCTTCAGGGAAAAACAAGTGGAATCAGGGAGAAGAGTCAGAGCGCTATTAAAATAATTCAGGCAGAGGATGACTATGTTTTGTTCTAAAGTGGTGGGAGTGGAGACGGAAAGAAGCAGATCTCTTTGCGTTTTTTACCGGAGGTAGGGCTGACTGGACTTGATTAGGATTACATAAGGTGGAGGCAAAGGTAAGGGAAGAATCAAGGGTGACTCCCAGATTTCCGGCTTGGGCCACTGGCTGGATAGTAGAGTGGTTTATGGAGAGGAGGAAGACTAGGGGAAGAATAGGGATGGAAAGATTGATAAGATGAAGATGTCTATGAGTCATCCAAGGGAAATGTCAAGCAGGCAGATGGCTATCAGAGCCTGGGGCTCAGAGGACAGATTTGAGCTGGGGGATCTTTTTTCTTGTCTCTTAGTGGTCAGGCAGTTTTCTCAGGCCAACCTGGCTTAGGCCGAAAGGGATCTCTACCAGGCCTGGATATACTCACTAGAACTCTACCTGTGAAGTCCCACATCTAAATCTAAACACATTGCATGTTAGTAAAAAGCATTCCTATACCTTGCTTTGTCATTAGTGCACATATTTTATTTGAAGACCTCAAAGAAAGAGATGGCTAATTGAAAGCAAGATTTGAGAATTCCTAGGTTCCTGACAAGGTGATCATAATCTTGCCTCTAGAGTTCCAATTTCAATATGACTTAATGGTATATTTAAAGAACAGCCCCCAGAGTCCAGTTTGGATAATGTCCTTATGGGGAGGCATGTACTCATAGTAAGAGATAAGGTTCCAAGGCTTTGCATTCTAGTTGTCATGGCAACAGCTGCAAGAGCTCTGGAAGTAGGAAGGAGGAAGAGGGAGGAGAGAGAAGAAACCAGAAGCTGTGGTGGCTGTTAGTCTTTGGAAGATAATTAAAGATAGATATTTGTAAGCTGCATGGAGAACACACCCTGTTAATTCAGGGCATTTATAAGTATACAGTTTGTAAGTGGACAATTTGTTCATTTTAAGGACCAAAGATACACATGAAAGCTTTATCAGACTTGGGGGCTAGGAGTACGTCATGCATCTGTTTTAACCCTTGTGCCCATTGCACTGCCTGGGGCTCCACATAATTGAATAAATGAGCAAATGAGGTCCCAAAAGAATAAGCACTACTCTACTTATTTTATATGGGTTCTAAAGTTACTAGGTGGACAGATCCTTTGGGTAAAGATCTATGTTACATCAAAACCAGATTCATATTGTGGTCAGTGATTACAAGGTGATAAGCCTAAAAGGAAGACTCACCCCCAAACCAAAAGACCAAGTCAGGAAATCTCACTCTCTGGGGTTAATTCTGACAATCATTCACTATACCCACTATATGGGATATTGTATAACTATATACTTCCCATGATGATCCATTGTAGGATAGGCTTTGGATTAGATTCTTGAGGTGCTTAAATTTATCATTTATAAACTGAAGATCCTTGATATATGGAAAGTTGTGGAAGTGAGGAAAGGTGGTGGTGTGATAAAGAATACAGATAAATGGACAGGGATTCCCATCAACCCTAAAAAACAAGGAGTCCTGGGGAATGAAAATTTGTTCAGGGAGTGTAGTATATCTGGTGCTCACAAATATCCAGACATTTGAAAGGGAAAATCACAATGGTGTGGACCCTCTGGTAGCCTATGTAAAATATCCCTCAAGATTTATCTTTGCTATAATTCTGTGCTCACCAAGCAGCCTATATATATATATATGTATATATATAATTTTTTTTTTTTTGCAGGGTAAGATTTGCCCTGAGCTATCTGTTGCCAATCTTCCTCTTTTTTTCCCCTCCCCAAAGCCCCAGTACATAGTTGTGTATCCTAGTTGTAACTTGTTCTAGTTCTTCTATGTGAGCTGCTGCCACAGCATGGCAACTGACAGATGGGTGGTCTGATTCCGTGACCAGGAAATGAACCTGGGCCACCAAAGCAGTGAGTGCCAAACTTTGACCACTAGGCCATCGGGACTGGCTTGCCAATATTTTAATTACTAATTCTGTTTCCTTTAGATTCTCTCTTCCTTAGCTGAAGAGAGTACCCTGGGTGAGAAACACATGTATCTGATAACTGGAAAAGTATATTCCTCTGTCCAAATTGCACTGAGGTTAAAATTCAAACACCCCACCAAGATCTCCCAGCCCTTAAATCTGGCCCCTGCTGATTTCTCTGACCTCAACTTCCTTCACTCTAAGCTCTAGTCACACTGGCCTTCTTTCCACTCCTGAAACACCCCAAACTTTTTCCCACCTCACAGTCTTCACCTTTCCAGTTTTACTTGCCAGCAATGCTCTTCCCCCACATATCCCCATGGCTGGTTATTTCTTACCAATCAGGTCATGGCTCAAATGTCACCTCCCCACACAGGCCTTCCCTGATCTCTGTGCCTATGGTTGCAACTTTTCCCCTTTTACATTCCCCCACAGTCACTATCTATCCCTTAGCCCGTTTTATTTATCACTATATAATATCTTATTTGTTTATTATCTGATTCCCAAACTGGAATAAACGTCCAAGCAATAAGCACAGAATCAATACTCAATAAATATTTGTTAAATGAGTTGAATGTGGGAAAAAAATGAAGTATGAGTTGTTCTAGACTACACATAGAGCTACAAATAGGGAGAGCAGATCTGAGGTAAATGGAAACTTCCCTGCGCCCACACCGTACCTTTTACAAAGGACCATTAAAGTACCAGTCACTGCATATATCTTAGTTTTGTTTTTGTATGTCCCTTAACCCCCACTCAACTTCAGACTATGAAGAACATAAGGACAAGGACCATCTTGTTCATTTTGTCATCCCCAATGTCCAAATAAATGTTCATAGGATCCCTCAGTGCCCTGCTGATGGAAATGGGCAGTTCCGAGAAAAACTGGAGACTTCCTGTTGGGTGAGATTGGCTTCACTGGCTGGACGAGTGCCTTCCAGAATAAGCAGTTTCTACAAAAAAACAAAAAGGTGTGTATGGGTGGTGGCATCACCAAAAGATGGCCTAAGGTGAGTCCTGTAGCCCTCACTCCTCTATATTCTCCAACAGCACCCCCCAAAAGATTCTAGGCAATTCTCCAACCAGATTGCTGCCTGGAGCTCTTCCAGCCTAGAAACGCTAGAGCCATCTCTGTACATGGAAGTCAGACAGAAACAGCTCCCACTTGACAAAAGTCCAAAAACAGACTTATGAAAACAGCCCAGCTGGAAATAAGGGTGCACAAAGAAGGCACCAGTAAGGACCAGCATTCAACAAGGAATGACTGGAAAGAACTGTTCAATGTTTTAAACATTGCCAAGCTGGGTAACATGAGATTGAACTTGTTATTTAGCTCAACTATATATAGTTTGCATCCTGGAATTCACTCATACTATATATAGTAGAGTTTTATTCATGCACTCAAACTGATTATGTGTGCTGGACTGAAGTGTTCCACTAGTGCCAGAAATGAAGAGAAAATGGAAATCTTCCATGGACCTATGGGTGTGTTCTTTATGCCCACTGCCATTTTCACTAATGCGTGGCGGCGGCAGAAAGCTAATTGAGACCAGCCATGGAATAACAGGGTAGAACCTGCCCTGGAAAGAATGTCTCCTTTCAGTCTTTTCCTTGTGGAGTATTTATTTATTTAAAAACTGGCTATGGTTGTAGTTCAGAAATAATACTTAATTTAAAGGCCCAAATAATTACCCAGCTTTTATAACAAAAGAATAACACAAAAATAGTTTATTGTCTTGTCTAACTCAAGAAAGACAGTTCTATTAAACTGCTCATCATTAATTGTTTCATAAATCTCAGTCTTTGGGATATAAGCAATTTTTATTTAACTTCTGCTCTTTCTTGATTAATATAGCAATTTTTCTGACCTGCTTTGAAAAGTAAAACGTTCTCTGAATAGCCTGTTTCAAGCTGAGAAACTCATATTAATTCAGGAGTCTCAAATCTCTTTTAAAAAGCTACTTTTGGTCATCTCCCCAAAACGTGAGATGACTGGTGGGAGGGAGCACTTAAGAACAAAGTCCCTAAGGGACAGGGGAGTCTTTCTGAGGGGGTGGTGTGGTAAATGTTTAGCGTGTTTACTGCCCAGCATCTAACAACCCTTCCTGACAATATACCTTGGTTTCACTTTGGGTGATTGCTCCTCTCCTCTCTTGACCCATGCACTTTGGATGAAACTCACTTCACTCTTGCTCCACAGTGGAGCATGTGACCTAGACTAAGCCAATGACTGCAGGCTATCTCTGTGGTTACAGTGATTGGTTAGAAGATGGGCTCATGATTCAAAACAAGCCAATCAAAAGCCATAACGCTCAATTCTGGGGCTTTTATTGGAGGTATTAGAGGAAAAGTGGGCTTTTCTTCTGTAATTGGTTGTTGTGATGTTGCCAGGAGCCACTGGCAACTACAGAACAGAACTAACCCTCAGGAAATAGAGCTGAGGACTGGATCCTAGTGTTCTCTAGCTTAATGCCTGAATCAAGCTGTGCCTGAAGATCTATGCCTGGACTTCTGGCTTACCTCTATCAGTAAATTCCTTTTTTTGCTTGGATCAATTTGGGTTGGGTTTTCTGACACCTGCATCTAATACACGTAGAGTCTGCAGAAAATTTAGCACTTGAGCAAGAGAGGCGAGTACGTTGAGGATTCATGGGGCTAGTGGAAGCAATTGTCGTGAGTATCTATCTTGAAAGGCCTAAAGAGAGCTTTATAGATCCCAGTCTACTGACTGGGGATCCTGATCTTCCAAATAATTTTTATTTTAGTTTAATTTTGTATTTCATGATTCAAAAGTAAAAAGGTATACACAAATAGACTTTACTCCTTCCCTTACACCCCTCCAGTTCTTTTACTTTATGGGTAATAATTTTTATGGGTTTATTCTTCCAGTGTTTCTTTTTGCAAATATAACCAAATATGAATTATTTTTATTTCCCCCCTTTTGTTACACAAAAGGTAGTATGCTTGGCTCTGTTCTACATGCTTTTTTTTTTTTTTTTTTTGGTGGGGAAGACCAGCCCTGAGCTAACATCTGTTGTAAATCCTCCCCTTTTTGCTGGGGAAGACTGGCCCTGGGCTAACATCCGTGCCCATCTTCCTCCACTTTATATGGGACGCTGCCACGGCATGGCTGGCAGGCAGTGCATCGGCGGGCACCCAGGATCCGAACTGGTGAACCCCAGGCTGCCAAGCACGAACTAAACCGCTGCGCCACCAGGTGGCCCCTCTACATGCATTTTATTTCTTCAACATACGTTCACTCAAAGTGTGCCCTTATTTGAAATTGAATAGTGCCTTTGATTATTCCTAGTTGCTTTTTACACAATATTTGAGATGGCTCAGAGCCTTATTTAGCATATCCTACCACTTCTCTGCTCTGTTACCCTGGAGACATCTTGGTTTTATACTGGAGAATCCTATTTCACCAGAATTAGAGAATTCAAATTGAGGAGTTAAAATGAGAGTCCGACTCTAAACTAAAAAAAAAGAAACAAATCTAGAAAGTTTAATTTGAATACTAACAAACAGAGACTATTACAGGGGGTAGAGAGGGAACAGCTATGAAAATAAAAATGCCAAAAAGTCTAAATTTTTAGGCCAGAAAGAGAGATTAGCATTGACAGGTACGTGGGCAAATATCCCAGATAGAAGAATGTATATTGCCACCAAATGATCCATGACTTTGAATAGATGTCAAATTCAGTCCTCTTGAATTGGGCAAAAATCTCTGATCAAAGTAATACACTGACCCACATGCTCTTAACATTCACAGATATCTTACTTTCAACAGACAGTGGCTTAAAACAGGGCTTTGAGGGAGGAGTGACAGCTTCAGAATCAGCCCTGAAAACATGGGACAATTCAGTTGGGGCAATGTGAAAGAGAACATTTTTCAAACCAAGTCTATATGGTGGAAGAGCTAAAATTAACCTTTTTCTAAAAAATTATACTTAGCTTTTAATATGAGAGAAAACGTCTAAAAGAATATGAATTTGAATGAAACAATGGGTTGAAAATGAAAGCAATCTACAGATGCAGTTATAATTTCACTGCAGAGAAACTTGATAATTCACCCTCTTCTATCAGGCATTTGCCACTTGGATAGACTGAGCACAGTGCTTGGCACACTTGTGGGTGAATGAACAAATAAATATCTCTGTGTAATGTCTTCATCCTTGTTTTCCCCTAATACGTAGAGGCAAACCACCATCTGCGGATGTTAACCTAGTGCATTTGGATTCTTGTGCAAGGGTTCTTAGCTGTATTTGGTAGAAGACTATTTTAAGAAAAGGGAATTAACATTGGATCTTTTTTTTTTTTTTTTTTGGTCACTTTTTCTTTTCCTATATTGCAAAGCTGTGTACTGACACACCCAGTGAGGGCTGATGTTTTCTCTAGATTGGATAGATTTTAAACGGGTTACATAAACACACTTCCATTTTTATGGTTTCTTGTAGGTCTTAATTAGAAGTAAATGAGCCAGGCATTCTGTTCTTTTATCCTTTAAAAAATTAGCATTTATTGCTTAATTTCCTTTTGATTTTCTAGAATTCCAATTAGGGAATTAGAAGAGTCTTGAGAAAAAATTTTTAGATAAATATATTTGCCATTTTGTCTTACCAAGCCACAAACCTCAAGGAATAAATGAAAATTTAAAGCAGACATTCACAAAGAAAATAAGCCTTATAACAATGTACCATAGTTTCTATAAAACATAGCCTTAATAATTAAGGGTTAAAGCTTCATCTTTTCTATCCTAAAAATGAAATATTTGTTTGCTGGTCAGGTGATGTTGTGAATGCATTTCCAGATGCTGGGATGTTAGGAAACAAAATATGTGCTATCATCAATTAAGGTAAATGTTTTAATATATTGCAAAATTTCAGTAATTTTGTTTTGGGTGCAATAAAGCAACCAAGAACATATATTTTGGAGCTAATGCTATTATTCTAAGAAAGCACATTTTATTAGAGCTAATTCAGCATTAAACTTAATTCCAGTCATAAATCCTTAGACTCAAAATGTGATTTAGCTCATAGATTTACACATGTAAAATAAGCAAGGTTTCAATTAAAAGTCAGTGGGTTATGCCTCAGAATCAATTAATTGTTGCCCTGGGGCACCTATCTTTTCTATGTTAAGAAGCCTAATAGAAAACACTTTACTTTCAAGGTTTTATTTCTTCACTAACACACCATGTGTGAAAAATACACTCTTGGCACGATATATTATAGAATGGAGTTTGATTACTTACATATGTTTCTGACATTTACAAAACCTGTATTGTCTTCAGAAGATAATACTGAGTATATCAGGCTATAGACTACAAACAACAGAAAAACAAGTAGGTTCACCATTTGAATAGATCGGAATGTGTAGCCAAGGAACAATGGAGACACTCCTTGTTTGTGGCTTTTTTAGAATGTAGTAAACAACTGTCTTTCAAGGATGGGTCACCAACCAAAAATTGTAACAAAACAAAATCTTAAGGAGGCCTTGCAGAAGAGAAACTAGTGCATAAGATGAGTAATCCAAAGAAAAAGATAAAGGAGACAATGAAATCTACAAGAAGATCTGGCCATCAGGAAATCTGAACTTATATACATTTACCTAATACTAAGGGCCTTTGACTCTGTTAGGATGCAGACCTAAAGACCAATGGAATTAAAAAGGAGGAACAACTACAACAATTACAATTTTCTCCTTTGTTTTTCTTCTTTCTCCTAACAGCTGACTACCCCATCACAGAGCTTCCACTTCATCCTTCTTTGCTCATCCAGGACCTTTGATTCACTTTTACTCTTTACTAATTTAACTGACAACAATGCTGTTATAAATATCAAACTAGTCTTCATGAAATCACCTGCTTTATAATGACTAAAATGTCACCATTAAATTCTAAATCCACTTCCCTTATAAAAATGCCTTTATGGAATGAGTCATTTTTCTTTCAGGGTTTCTTAGAGCTGAGAACATCTTATCAGTCATAAATTTTAAAAATAGTATCAGGGCACCCATCTTCTAGGTCTCAAATCATTTTATTGGGCATTTAAGTTTAATACATTTGTGCCTTTGTTGCATCTATTTCAGGGCTGTTGTTTATATTGGACCTGAGGTTTTACAAAGTAGTCAATGACGGATTAAATTTAATTTAGGTCAGGCTTTTAGCCACTGGCCATTGTAATAATGCATTTTCTACTGTGTGCATGTTTCTACATATTTCCAGAACATCACGGTTTTGCCATCTACTTTGAAGAATTTGCAACTCCTTCCATTATCGCGGAGAGGTTTTTTTAATCCTTAAAACGATTAAATTGCTTACATTTAAAAAATATAATACATGTATTTTAAAGTAAATATATATGTTATGCCACCTTTGGAGCAAGAAGGAATAATGCCAAACTAAACTCAAGGAGATGTGGAAATTTCTTTGCCCTAGATTAATTTACGTAATTACAACAGAGAACTCTCTGTCCATGTCTGGTGGCAAAAGAGAAGTTCTAATGCTCAATAGCCACAGGATTCTGTCCAACAAGCCTGAACTTGAGTTGCTTTTCTCGAATGTTGTTTGTAGAGTTTAGGTAAAAAGGGAAATGTCTAGAAAGGAAGGATGGGGGAGGAAATAAATTCCTGTGATGTTAAGTTCATATACATGCACTCTAACGATTTAAACATTACTCAACACACGTGCTGGTCAGCTCAAGTTGCTACGTGAATATAGTTCCCAGGAGATTAATAAATGTACCTATCACCTTTGGAGAACTCTAGTTACAGGTCAGCCATTTCCTCTTCCTGTCCCTGCTCTCAATAAGTGACTTCTGTTTCACATTATCCAGAGTGGCCAAGTCCAGCTTAAGTAAAACATCATGGTTCTTAATGAGAAGAGTTTCAAACACATTTGCCTTCATAGCTAGCTTTCAGTGAACAGCCAGGGCTAAAGAACTGCTATTAAAAGAGCTGTATTTTCTTTATAGCCAGTTCTTGCCCTGGAACTAAAGCATGTTTGGTTAAGGATACTAAATTGAGACAGGCTCCTTCATTTAAAAAAAAAAAAAAAAGATTAAGTTCTGCAGTATTTTTATAATAACTCAAACTGAAAGCAAATGAATGTTCCACTTTTTAGGCACACAAAAAAGAAAGAGTGTATATTTCATTTTATTTATTTTTCAAGTTATTGCCAAGCAAAGACAGATCTTTACACAGCCCTGTTTGGATTGAGTCTTACGGGTAAAACAAATGGATTAACTATTTGTTAGATGACGCTACAGACCCAAGAAGAAGAGAGGACTGAGGGGACTGACAGAATTATTCATTGCTGTGACTTCAAAAGACTGACCTGAACTGAGATACTTTAGGATAATGCGGTTTTTAAAATGGCTGTTTTGGTGGTGTTTACCTTTCACACTTCTCTTCCTTGAAACCTCACACAACCAAATTCAACTAATATTCTTTTTTTGTGTGTGTGTGAGGAAGACCAGCCCTGAGCTAACATCCGTGCCCATCTTCCTCTACTTTATATGGGACACCGCCACAGCGTGGCTGACAAGCAGTGCCTTCTCAGGCGCCCGGGATCCGAACCCGCGAACCCTGGGCTGCTAAGCGCGAATTCAACCTCTGCGCCACCGGGCCGGCCCCCCAAGTTCAACTAATATTCTTATTCTCACTCTTGAACAGGTATGTGTTCCCTTCTCCCACCCCTTGCCTTCCCTCCACTTCCCACAATATATGGCTTCCCAGCTCTGCCTTTGTCTCCTCATTTTACCCTCTCTTTGTTCTTTCTTACCCTTCCTCCTCAAGACTGTTTATGAAGCAGTGTTCACAGGTTGCCTGCCATCGACCAAGCACATTTCTCACGATAGTCTCACACCTTATCCTTTCATCTGCTCATCGTGGGCAGCCCATGTACTTACTGCCCAGTCCTGTTATTCCTGAATCCCTCTTGTCCTATTCCTCCCTTCTCAAAGGATAAAGCAAAGAACTCTGATGCTGAGAACATATCTAAGCAGAATGAAAATGAAAACCAGCCAAAGAAAATGTCCCCATTTCCCCTTCTCATGTTTATGAGGAAATATATGATGTGGGTCTACATCTGTGTTATCTCACTTAATTTGTACAGTTTGTGAGAGAAAGAGATTTGATTTCTGGCTCTGCCACTTCTTGTCTGAAGGATCTTGGACAAGTTGCTTACTTAACCAAATGCCTGAAATCCTTTCTAGAACAAGGCAATAGTATAAATAAATAAATGATCTTGCTCAGACTTAGTCTCCTAATTATAGAGGAAAGATAGCTTGGAGGCTAAAAGCACAGGCTCTGGACTTAAATATACTTGGGTGGGAGTCCAGGACTTTCCACTTACTTGATATAAGGCCTTAGTTTCCTCATTTGTGAAATAGGGCCAATAATAATATCAACCTCATAAGGTTGTGGTGAGCAGTGATTGAGATAATGCACAGAAAGCTTATAATACAGTATCTGGCACTCCATAAATGTTAACTATTGTTATCACTGATGCTGTTATTTTTAATAAAGTAGCATCATGACAATTAGAATTTTTGGAGGCTGTATCACTAAGTTAAAAGTAAAATACCATTGGGGCCGCCAGGTGGCACAGCGGTTTAGTTCGCGTTTGGCAGCCCGGGGTTCGCGAGTTCGGATCCCAGCTGCCCGCTGCCCGCTGACGCACCGCTTGTCAGCCGTGCTGTGGCAGCGTCCCATATAACGTAGAGGAAGATGGGCACGGATGTTAGCCCGGGGCCAGTCTTCCTCAGCAAAAAGAGGAGGATTGGCAACAGATGTTAGCTCATGGCCGGTCTTCCTCACACACAAAAAAAGTAAAATACCATCTAATAAAAATAATCTGCTGTAAAATAATAAGAAATATATATTGTTCTCTGCCCGTGGTTCCTAGCACAGAGCTCTTAAAACCCTTGTAAATAGGGGTGCTAGAAGAATCTTTTGTTTAAACATTTAGTCTTTGACCCTGGCTCCTGACACAGAGCTCCTAAGATCTCTGTAATTTCCTGATAGGAGTGTCTGACACCAATCTCCTAAATCCTTCGGAATTTCCTGGGTGATAGGAATGTCTTTTGTTCTAATGAGGTGACTCTTGGTGGGCTCCTGGATGGGGGATGGTCACCAGAAAGACCATTCTCCAGAGAAAGGAAAGGGGCTGGAAATGAAATTAATGATTGATCATTCCTCTATGATGATGCCTCTATAAAAATCCCAATAATATCGGGTTCAGAGAGCTTCTGGGTTGGTGAACACATCTATATCGGGGAGCATGGGGACAGAAGTTCCTGCCCTTGGGACATTTCCGGGCCTCGCTGTATGTATCTCTTCATTCATATCTCTTATTATATCCTTTATAATAAACCAGTAAACATAAGAAAGTGTTTCCTTGAGTTCTGTGAGCTATTCTAGCAAATTATCGAACCCAAGAAGGGGGGCATGGGAACCCTGACTTATAGCCAGTAGGTCAAAAGTACAGGTGACCATCCAGGACTTGCAACTGGCATCTGAAATGGGAGCAGTCTTGTGGGATTGAGCCCTTAACTTGTGGGATCCAACACTAACTCCAGATAGATAGTGTCAGAACTGAATTGAATTGTAGGACATTTAGCTGGCGTTGCAAATTGCTTGATGTGTGGAAAACCCACACATTTGGTGTTAGAAGTATCGTGTGTGGTAACAGTGCGAGAGTAAAGAGAAACACCTGAGTGTTTCTCCAACTACCTGCATTAAAAGAATTCCAAGCACATTTAAGTAATATTGAGTCTACTTTTACTTATTAACACTCCCTTTTTAAATAGATTTATTGTCTTTTCTGATTATAGAAGTAAAAACACCCTTCCTTGCAAATCTTCTATGTTCTTTTAGACTTTTAAAATACATATATGTATTTATTTTTACAAAACTAGGGTCATACTGCACATACTATTTACAACCTGCTTTTTTCATTTAAAAATACATTATGGACAGGTATCCATGTAAACAAATATGAGACTACATAATTTCTAATGACTGTAAAGCACTCTAGCATATGGCTATTCCATAGTTTATTTAACAAATTTCTTATTGTTGGACAGTTAGGACATCTCCAGTTTTACTATTCTAAGCAATAAATAAAATAAACAACTGCCTATGTCTTTGCTCAATTAACCAATTTTTTTCTCTTAGAAAAATTCTTAAATGTGAAATTTCTTCATTAAAGATTATGACTTAAATATGTTTATATTTTAGTATACTATCAAATTAACTCCCAGAAAAAGCTGGGGCAATTTACTTGCAGCAGTAGTGCATGAGAATGTTTGTCTCCACACATCTACACCAACAATGGGTCTTGGTAAACTTTACATCTTCGCAAGTCTGACCACACTGGATCAGTCAAGGAGTTGGCATATGACCCAAGCTTGGCCAACCAAACTCTCTCCAGGACTTTGAATCTTGTCTGGGGTGATACAGAGATGGAAGAAATCATAGGGAGAGACAGTTGAGCAATTCCTACTACCAAGTTTTCTGGAAGTGCCAGGTTCCTTTCTGTCTTCTTCAGCCTTCTTGACCTCCCCTATTATCCTCACAGCTTTCCAATAAAATTTCTTTTCGTTAGGTAGCTAGAATTAGTTTTTGTAGCTTGCAACCAAACTGAACTATCAAGTAGATGTTGAATATACACATCTGGGGCTCAGTCAAGGGGGAGTCTGGCTAGGAGACGTAAATTTGGGAGACATCAACAATACTATGAACTCCAGAAGGAGATGAAGTCAAACGTCTAACTCCTAACCTACTTCTAAGTACAGCACTAATTTCTTTAGAATGGATTTGATTTTTAATTTAACTTGCTATCTTAGGCAGAAAGAGAGTAGACTAACCATATTGATTGACCTAAGTATTGTAGATGTGTTTTGTAATAAAAAAAAAAATATATATATATATGTATATACACACACACAAACACACACACACGGGCCAAACAGTATAACATTGGTGTGTTTATTTTTTTATTTTATTATTTTTTAATGAAACCACAATAAGCAAACAAAAGTTTTGAACTGGAGCCCAGATTTACCTGAGGCATTTCTTTAAAATTCAAATTAATTTCCCTTAAGCTCTATTCTCATCATTTTGCCTAAGCAAAGGAGTCATTAACTTTTTATTTCATTTAGCTCCTCTCATTTCCAGCCTGAGAACAAAGTCCAAACTCCAAATGTCAGTCCAGGAAACATACCCTAAGAGTAACAAACAGTGTTGCATAAAATTACTTTATTTATTTTTGTAGCAGTTTGCCTTGGAACTACCTGGAATTTAATGCCAGTTTCCTCGATATTTATGTACCATAATGAACAGAGTTCAGTATTCTATATAGTAATTACTGAATAAACAGGCCTTTTCTTCAGAAAGGATGAAAAACCATGAAAAGAGTGTTCTAGTGCTGACTCTAGTAAACCTCCAAAAGCATGAATGGGGTTGAGGGAAGGGGCAGCTGGGATGTGGGACAGTCTGCTCTGCCAATACCAAGCCTAAATTTGGATTAGCCAGTTTCCTTAGATGATATAAGAACAGTACCCAGCACCTAGCAGCAGTGCCTGAATCAAATATTTGTTGAAAGAATTAACAAATGATGCTGTTTAAATAAAAGATAGTTTGCACATAAGTGAAAAACTGGATGAACAATGTAAATAATTGCCTCTTTGTTGTTAATTATTAGAAAATGCTAGAACTAGAAGGATTCTTAGAGGTGACCTAACTCCCTTTCTATACCTAAATTCATAAATGAAAATATGGATATCCAAAGAGATTAATGACTTTTTCAGACACAATACTTATGTTTTCCAAAAGTGAAAAGCGATTTTATTGTTCTGTGTATGCTTAATTTTGGTTTTTATACTTGACCAGTGTTTTAGTTACTATTGCTGCATAATAAATTAACCCCAAAACTTAGTGATGTAAAACAACCACCATTTTATTTTGCTTGTGATTTTATGAGTCAGGAAATTGGGAGAGCTCTGGTGGGCAGTTTTATCTTGGGATCTCTCATGCGGATGTAATTAGATGTTGGCTGGGACTACAGTCATCTGAAGGCACGATCGGGCCAGACGTCCAATTTGGCTCACTCACATGGCTGGCAATTGATGCTGGGCAGTTGCCTGGGAGCTCAGCTTGGGCTGTCTCCTGAATTGTTTACAGGTGTTCTCTCCAGCTAGTGGTCTCAGGATTGTCAGACTTCTTACATGGTGGCTGACTTCCCACAGAGCTAGTGTCCCAAGAGAACCAGAAAGGAGCTGCAGCACCTTTTATGACATAGCCTCAGAAGTCACATACCATTACTTCCTCTGAACTCTATGGGGCAGAGCAATCAAAAGTTCATCCAGGTTCAAAAGGCAGAGACGTAGATCCCACTGCTTAATGGGATAATGTCAAAGAATTTGGGGGCTGTGTCTTTAAAATCACCACAGCCAGGTTGATAATTTTTGGCATAGTCAGCCTACCTTTTATAAGACTTTTAATTTGGTTTTGGGTGTAACTATCTCTAGGTTACATTTTTAAACTTTTTATTATAGAGAATTTCAAACATATATAAAAGCAAAAAGAATAATATAATGAACTCCTGTATGCCCATCACCCAACTTCAAAAATTATCAACTCATGGCCAACTTTGTTTCGTCTATACCTCCGCCTTCCTCCCCCCATCTCCAACTCCCGTATTATTCTGAAGTAAATCTAAGACATTGTATTGTTTTATCTGTAATTATTTTTCTATGTCTCTCAAAAAGGTAAGAATTTTTTTTAATCTGATCAAACCAAACTATTAACAATAATTGCTTAATATCATCAAATATTTAGTTGGCATTTAAATTTCCAATGTCTCATAAATGTCATAATTTTATTTAATATGTTTGAATCAGGATCAAAATAAGGACCACATATTGCAATTTGTCAATATGTCTTTTAAAATCTCTTTAAATTTTAAATCCCTCTGCCATCCCATTTTTCTATTCTTGAAATTTATTAGTTGAATAAACTGGGTTATTTGTCCTATAAAATTTCCCATAATCTGGATTTTGATGACTGCACCCCTGTGATGCAATTTTACTCTTTTTTTTTTTGTATATCTGTATTTCCTATATATTGGTAGTTGAGTATTGATGCTTAATCAGATTCAAGTTTGATTTTTTTGGCAATACTACTGCATAGGTAGTATTGAATTCTTTCATCAGGAGACACATATTATCTGGTTGTCTCTCTTTTGTGACATTAGCAGTCATTGATGCTCAGTGTCTAGATCCATTAATTCATTAAGAATTACAAAATGGTGACATTTTATTTCGAAGATTCTTTTTTCATTTGTTGTCTGAAAGAGTTCCATAAAGAAAAATTTTTCCTTATCTACCATTTGGTTACCCAAGGATACAGTTAGAATAGGAAAAGCAGAATGGCAGAATAAATGCTTGGTTCCTTCACTTTATTTTCCAGTTTTCAAAATAGTGAGTTAGTAAATTACTTTTTAAAATTCAAATAGAGATTTATTATGCAAAAAAAAAAAAAAAAACCCAGAAGGTATAGGGTAGAAGCATGAATGGTTTTCTGTTTTGTTTTTTATATTTTAATGACACATAAAAATTTAAGGCTAGGAATTCCCAGATCAGTAGCTGTGTACAGCCCCAGAGAAGATTCTGCCCAGACAGGAACACAAAGGAAGATTCTGGGGGAGTTCTGGGAAAACTACAGAAGTGGCATTTGCGAATATTTGGGAGACATCGTTGATATGTTGATGACAGGGGTATTGAAATGCTTAGGGAAAAATTGGATAGCTTCATGGACAAACAAGCAAATGAAAAAATATGGCAATTTTTAACAGAAAAATGAAGATTGGAGAAGAAAGGAGGTGGGGTTGAGAATACTACTTGGCTTATCTGTCAACAATAGTTTCTTGGCTATAATAACGTAAACACTGACATTTGATGTAACAAAAAGTGTTGATGTGCTTTTGTAGGGAACATGGGAGAAAGGGAAATGGGAAAGGTGGAATGGAAGAGCAAAACCCTTATCTACCGTGGTGGGAAGTCAATCGATTAAATCTAAAATCAATCAGTCAAGAAGTTGAATAAAAGCATATTGTTTAGAAAATGGTCATACATATGAGAAGAAACAGCTAAAAGAGTTGAAGTGATTGCCTCTGGGGAGTAGAACTGGGAGGTATATAGAGATCAGGCAGAGGACTGATTTTTTATTAGAAATCTTTAGACAATGTCACCTTTTCATACTATTATACACATTATTACATGTATAAAATAGAAAATAACCTAAAAATAAAGGGATAGATTGTCCATGCAGTATGAAAAATACAGAAAAAAGAAAGCTGCAAAGTAAAGATTACTCTAAAGTCAGAAAAAAATAACACACAGAATTGTTTCCCCTTACATTTTACCTGTAGCTTTAACAATGATCTATTTCACCATCTGGACTTGCAATGGCTTTCTACTGCCTAAAAAAACCCAAAAACAACAAACAAAACAAGATCAATATTTTTTTCTCTACTTCTAGTACATTCTCAATCATAATCACTAATTTCCACTTCAGTCTTTTGCAGATTATTCAAAGTCACCTTATCCTATCATCTCATTCCTAACTCTAAACCTGATTTCAAGCTAAATCCTCTTCTGGAAAAGACCTATCAATTGCATTGATCTCACTGGACCACCCCAATCTGTTATGGAATAGTGGTTAAGGACTTGAAGCTCTGGAATCCAACAGAACCAGTTCCATCTCTGCTGGGCCAACTGTGGGTTAGATGACCTTGAGTAATTTGCTCTCTTTGTCTCAATTTCTTCATCTGATCATGAGGATAGTAACAGTACTTATCTCACAGGTGCAAAGGTTAAAAGTGATAATATTTGTAAAGAAGATAGGTCTTCCAAATAAATATGAATTATTATTGTAAAAGATTAGGCAGGCATGTAGTCAGAGGCATCTCTGCTAACTCTAATCTACAGAAACTAAATGCAGTGGCTTTCCTAAGCAAGTGAACTGGAGAAGTTCATTTACAGAATGCCTGTGAGAGACAAGCACATGGTAGACACTGGAGGTATTAGATAAATAAGACACATCTCCTACCTTCAAGAGGCCTAAGACTAGAGGAGGAAGCAGATATATAACGTGGTAGGTGATAGAATAAAGGTAGAACAGGGGACATGTTCACCATGCCTGACTGAATGGGGCCACCACGATTCTCCATGTGGCAACAGTTGTTTTGTGCAAGGGCATTTAGAATGAGGTTGTGGACTCTTCCCCCAGTGCTACAAAGAGGAGCTTCTTTGTAAAGCAGATTCCCTTCCCAACAATGAGATACAGACATGGCATCTGCTAGCACAGTGGTAGGGATGGTGGCTGCAGTCGTGAATCTTGCAATGGGTAAAATCCACTAAACTCACTCTAGATTTTACCAAGTATCTCTTAGCCTCATTCCAAACTGTGATGAACACATGGATGGTGACAGCCCTGGGTTGGCTAGGAGGGACAAGACCAGGAAAACAGCCAAGCAGGAGGGTCTGATGGATACCCTCTGATGGATATTTCCTTAGTAGGAAACAAAGCAGCTGTGTAATGAAGAACTAACCTTACCCAAGAGAGGTCTGGCCTTTGCCCTCAGCTATGGAAAGGTGATCTCTAGGCCTTTGGAACGTCCTGCCTGGCAGGAGTGGTTTTGTTTGCCTAGGGACTTTGGGCATTCGACAGTCTAACAATGTGATTTATGACAGAGACTTTGGGACACACCATGTGAGTTCTGACCTCCAGAAGGGGCTGGAGACTAAAGGACAGGCATGTGAGTAGCGTGTGATCAAGCCCCAGTAAAAACTCTGGACACCAAAGGCTGGGGAAGCTTCCCTTATTGGCAATCCCATGAGCATATTTTCACATATCATGGTCAGGAGTCCATGACTCCATGACTCCATGCAGAGACGACAATCAGAAGCTCCATGTTTGGACCTCTCCTGAACTCTGCCCTTGCATCTCTTCCCTTGACTGACTTTAATTTTTTTTTTATTGAGGTATAATTGACATACAACATTATATTAGTTTCAGGTGTACAACATAATGATTCGATATTTGTATACGCTGTGAAATGATTACCACAGTTAAGTCTAGTTACCATCCATCACCATATGAAGTTACAAAAATAATTTTTTTTTCTTGTGATGAGAACTTCTAAGATTTATTCTTTTGGCAACTTGTAAATATGCACCACAATATTATTGACTATAGTCACCATGCTGTACATTACATCTCCATGACTTATTTATTTTATATCTGGAAGTTTGTAATTCTTGCCCCCTTCATCCATTTCACCCATCCCCCAACCTCCCTCTCCTCTGGCAACCACCATTGCATTTTCTGTATCTATGAGTTTTGTTTGTTCATTTATTTTTTAAATTCCACGTATAAGTGAAATCATATGATATTTGTCTTTCTCTGTCTGACATATTTCCCTTGGCATAATACCCTCAAGGTCCTTCCATGTTGTCACAAATTTCATTCTTTTTTATGGCTGAGTAATATTCCATTGTGTATATACACCACATCTTCTTTATCCAACTTAATTTGTATTGTTTTATTGTAATAAAACCATAATCATAATTACAGTGCTTCCTGAGTTCTGTGAGTTGTTCTAGCAAATTATAGAAGTTGAGGGTGGTCATGGGAGCCTCTGAATTTGTAGCAAACTAGTCTGAAGTGAGGGTGGTCCTGGGAACCCACAAACTTGCAGCTGGTGTCTAAAGTGAGGGCAGTCTTGTGGAGATTGTTCACTCAAGATATACAGTTAGCTAAACTCATTGCAGCAGCTAAACACCGAGAAATTGCCAGGACAGGAAGGACCATATGGGAACTGAAAGTCCTTATAGATGAGTGTCAGACCCTGCTTAATTCTTGAGGCTGTGCTGTGGCCCTCTCCCCACACGTCTAACCACTGGGCACCCACCTGAGGTTCAGTACCTCTTTCCAGCAGCACCAAGTCTCGGAGACCAATCTTGCCCTTAGATTACAGGAATTTAAGGGGCACTGACCCAACACTCTGGGACTTGGCACCATCACACTGGCTGGGAATGGGAGAAGGGTGATGTAGAAGTTAAAGGCAAAGACTTCAGCAACAGACAGACCTGGTATAGCAGTCAAGGTCTCACCAGAAAGAAGATAATTAAAGGACTTTTTTTTGTGTGTGTGTGTGAGGAAGGTTAGCCCTGAACTAACATCCATTGTCAATCCTCCTTTTTTTGCTGAGGCAGATTGGCCCTGGGCTAACATCCATGCCCATATTCCTCTACTTTATATGGGATGTTGCCATAGCATGGCTTGACAAGTGGTGCATCAGTCCGAGCCCAGGATCCGAACCTGCAAACCCTGGGGCTGCCAAAGCAGAGCGCACAAATCTAACCACTATTCCACCAGGCCAGCCCCAAGAAGGACGTATTATAAAGGGGTTTCCTACAAAAGAGTAGGTGCCATCGACTGATGATTGGATAAAGAAGATGTGGTATATATATCCAATGGAATACTACTCGGCCATAAAAAGACAGAATTGTCCTATTTGCAACAACATGGGTGGACCTAGAGGGTATTATGTTAAGTGAAATTAGCCAGAGAGAGAAGGACAAACACCGCATGATTTCACTCATATGTGGAATATAAATGAACACAAGGACAGAGAGAACTGGTTGGTGGTTACCAAGGGGAAGGTGGGGTGGGAGATGGGCACAAGAGGTGAAGAGATGCATCCACATGGTGACAGACAAATCCTAATGTACAACTAAAACCCCACAATGTTATAAACTATTAAGACATCAATAAAAATATTGAAAAAAAACAAAAGAGTACGTGCCGGTCAACCACAAGGGATTGAGCAGTAGCCTGGAATGCAGCCCTAGTTTCAAAGACACAAGGGGAGAAAATGGAAGGAGAGGATTCTGTAGAGGCAGCCACTCTGTGGCACAGCCAGATGAAAGCAACCTCTCCTTTCTTCTCCCTTCTCTATGGGGCTGTCCAGTAACAGACCCAACTGGAGTTAGGGAGCAAGGGCTGTTGATGCAGCCCATGCAGCTCAGCTTCTGGGTTAGAGAAGAGCAGAAAGTGGATCTGGAGGGATAGATGGAAAATATTCAGCACGTGTGCTCAAATCATTGCTCTGTACCTACCAGCTGTGTGATCTTCAATACATCACATAAACTCTGTTCCTTTTTTGATAAAACAGAGGGCTTTAGTAACTAAGGACCAAAGGAGGTAATGCACATGAAGTACTTGGTGTAGCACCTAGTTCATACTGAGGGCTCGGTATCTGGCAGATAATAAGTACTAAGTAGGGTTGCTGCTCTGCCTCTGCCTTTATGCCCAGCTCTAATAACTAGGCTTCTGACTTGCTTCTGAGACCCAGTTGCCCCCAGTACCCCATTCTGATCATTGGATCCAGGTTATTTTCATTGTGCCAGAGGCCCTGTCTTATTTGCCTAATCCTGGGGCTTCCTAGGAATGACACCTTACTGCACACTTGTAGGTAACCATGGAAACCTCCTGCCTTTATCAGGCGACTAAAGGCAAGCTGGTAAGAGCCTGAGGACGATGATGGAGAGAGAGGCTGAGAACAAAGACTTTTAGGAGCCAGATTAAACAAAATCCATGCTCTAGACTGGGGGTTGAATATTTTGGTCCCTCAAGAGAGTCAGCACCCAGCTCTACATTGGGGACCCCCTCCCTTAAGGCACAGTGCACATAGGACAGAGTGGCCTCACAGTGCCAGGCAGGGTTGGAGTTCCCCACACCACTCTGCTTGCTGCCTTCTGATGAGCTCTGCATACCTTGCAAGCTCTCCTCTTGCAAGGAGCCATTCTGATTGAAAAGCTCTGCACATTACCTCCTCTGAGGCCTTGGTTCAGGAAACCAGAAGCAAGAAGCAGCATGGAATGGGTCTACAATTTTAGAGAAAAGGAGTCTTCTAGGGCTGCTGTAACAAAGTAACACAAAATGAGTGGCTTCAACAACAGAAATTTATTGTCTCGCCTTTCTGGAAGCTGGAAGTTCGAGACCAAGGTGTTGGCAGCATTGGTTCTTTCTGAAGGCTGTGAGGAAGATTCTGTTCCATGCCTCTCCCCTAGCTTCTGGTGGTTTGCTGGCTATCTTTGGCATTCCTTGGCTTGGAGAAGCATCACCCTGATCTCTGCCTTCATCTTCACATGACATTCTCCCGGTGTATGTGTCTCTGTGTCAAATTTTCCCTTTGATAAGGACATCAGTCATACTGGATTAGGGCCCACCTTAATGACCTCATCTTAACTGATTATATCTACAAGGACCCTATTTCCAAATAAGATCACATTCTGTGGTACTGAAGCTTAAGATTTCAAGATACGAATATTGAGGAGACACAACTCAACCCACAACAGAGGGAAGAGGTGGGGAAAGCCCATCCATGAAACCTGTTGTCCTTCTTAAATATTGACCTTTCTTAAATTTCTCACCATTGGGCTACCTTCCTATCAGCAGGCCCCTGATATTCTGGGTTGTACCTTTTGCCCTACAACACCTAGTCTTGCCTGTCTATATGCTCCCCTTCAGCAATCTACTTCCATCTCCAGCTCTCCCTGCTGTGTAAACATCTCTGTATCCCTAATCTGCCAGTATTTGTTCTGTCTGCCAGAGGAAACTTCCTCAAAATTGAGTGTGTTCCTCTTAGAGCCGGCCTCACCTCAGGGGATGCTGCTAATCCAAGTCCCTGCTTCTTTGGCCGTGCCTCAACCTCTTCAGGTAGTGGGGCCAAACCCAGCTGCATCCTAAGGGAAGCCAGCAGTGCTTGAAGTTCATGGAAGTGGGGACATTTAGATCCAGGCAGGCAATTTAGAGCCAGGTGAAAGAAGGCACAGGTAAGCAGAGTCATAGCGCAACTTAGTAGATCTACTGCCCTTTGTGGGGATGACCCAGGCCCACAAGGCTGGATTATGGCCATATGAAGGTCTGAAGATGATTCTTGCCCCAGAGTAAAGCAAGAACAGTCTGGCAGTGGATAGGGGCATGAACTTTGCTCATTAAGCCTCAATTTCTTTGTCCGTAAAATGCAACCCATAAACCAAATTTATCTTATGGGATTTTTGTGGGTATTAAATGAATAATGAATATATGTTCTTAACCCAGTGTCTGGTTTGAAACATGTGAGTAAGCATCCAATACAGTCAGCTGTGGTGACCATGATGGCTTATAGACACTTAGAGACAACATTTTACTGCTTCCACAAAGTTCTATGATGTTGATGACTGAGTTGTTTCTGGGTATGACATATTAGAACTGCTGCTCCTTTCTCCTTGAAATTATGCACCCACACAAAACTACACAAGCTCTTGGGAAAATGCTGGCTATTCTTTGGGATATTTCTACACAATAGTATAGCTGGGTTATGACTAGTGATCCAGGACAGGAGCTATCAATTTGCAATCTACCCAAATATTTTAAGTAGCTTTCCTGGCATGAGCAGGGAAAGGGTGCAGGTATATCTTCCTTCCTGTCTAGGGAGAGGAGGATTTCTGTGGGTTCCTGAGATTTCAACACTGGACTAGAACTGGGTCCTCTGAGTGCTAACAATTATCCTACACACTTCCTAACTTAGCTCAAAAATACCCACATTCTTTTGAACAGGGTCAGGAGCACCTGATCATTTTGAAAAGATAATTTCCTTAGATGAGAAGTGAACCACATAAGTAGTCATTATGTGCATCCTCTCCTGCCCCTCCTCAGAAGCCAAAGTGTGATTTAATGTATTTTAGGAACTAAGGTTCAAGATGTGAATTTCCTGTGTAGAGAAAAATAATCTGTCAGAAGGCACTTAGGAAAAGGCACAGCAGACAGATTAAATATACTCAAAGATCTGTCCTTGGCTCCCTTTTCTGTTTTCCTTGACAGTGTCATTCAAACTCCAGCTTGTGATAGAGGTCGCTCCTCTGCCTCTGGCTGCGGCCTTGCAGTTTCTGGAGGGCTGGGTCCTCTGTCTCTAGTGCCCACTGGAAGATCCACCTACAGTGTCATAAAAGCAATAGATCTCAGAGGGAAGTGATCATCTCTGCTCTTCCAGCCAACCCTACCTCCTTACTTCTTGCTCTGGGACTCCTTTTTTCTTGAATTGCTACTACTATGTGACTGGGCCTCTAGGTTTGAAACTGCTGAGTCAGTGATTCCTAGCCTTTTTTGAAGTCTCAGACACCTTTGAAATTGGATGGAAGTTATCAACTCTCTCCCCGGAAAAAAGAAACATATAGCTATTCACACAAACATTTACTCAAAATTTCAGGGGGTCTTCAGGCTCCCCTATCAAAGCAATCTTGATTCCTCTCTTTTACTTCCTAATAATACCTACTCAAAAACCTTTAGCAGCTCCCCACTGTCAATAAAATATGTCCATATTCCTTAGCCTGGCACTTAGAGCATACCATGATCTGACTGTAGCCCATCTTTCTAAAATAAGTGGGTAAATACATGCAAAGTATAGTACTTGGCACACAGGGGGCACTATGGAAGTGTGAGCTATTATCATTAAAGTCCTTCGTTTCAGTCCACCCAATGTCTCATTTGCCCCTTTACCCTTCATGCCCTGTGCTTCACTCCCTCTGTGTCTTTTTATTTTTTCCCTGCCAATCATGTACTCCCCATGTCCCTAAGTCCTCCAGCCTTCTCAGATCACAGTTCCCTTACCTTGTGCCCCTATCCTATAGGAAATTCAGCCTCTTCCTCAATATGGTTGAATCCACCCGGGGCTATTTTACCTTCTCCCAGTTGAGGTTTATCACCTCCTGCCTTGAACCCCTGTCCTGGCTTTTTCTCCATAGGCTCTGGCTGTTGCACAGCTGTGGCCACTCCCCACACCTCATCACCATAAGCATGGTGATGCAAGCAAGAAGGACACAGCCCTTCTTGTCCATGACCCCACTAATACCATGTTAACTGCATATAATCTGGCAGCCAGTCTAATCAAAACTCTTTAATAGTTCCCTATCATACCTAGAAGAAAATCTAAATCTCTCCCTTAGCCAACAAAGCCATACGTGGTTTTATACTCAGGGGCAGATTTAGGTTTTGTGGAGCCTGAAATTTATACAATTTGTTTGGGGAAGAGTAGCCTCTTTAAGAAAAAATATAAAATCACAAAAAATTAAATTGAGGGGCCAGCCCCATGGCCTAGTGGTTAAGTTTGGTGCATTCTGCTTCGGTGGTCTGGGTTCAGTTTCTGGGCGCCAACCTACACCAGTCAGCGGTGGCCATGTTGTGGCGGCAACTCACATACAAAATAGAGGAAGATTGGCACAGATGTTAGCTCAGGGACAATCTTCCTCAGCAAAAAAATAAATAAATAAATTGAAAGCACTTGATCAATATGTGCACTAACTCACAATTACTGAAAAATAATATGCATTTTATCATGATCCTTATAAAAAACATATTGTTTTAACTACACTTAATTTTTACAAATTAATTAATGAAAAATAATACATAATCAAATTATTCTTATATGGTAATAAGTAAATAACTTATGCTAGATCTATACCATTTTAATCTGGACTTAAATGTCTTTCTTAGTCCATTTCACATAATACATTCAAAAAGTTACTTTTTTCTTTCAAAAAAATTAAATTGAAAATGAATACTTAATTAGAATCTGAGAAGAAACCACAATAAATTTCAAGCTTACAAAACTTTACAAATATTACAAATATCACTAAGTTCAGAAAAATAACAAAATATAATATTTTTATGAATTAACTGCTTACACAACTATAATACTTTCTCCTACATTTTTTGGCTACCTGTTCTTTGCCCCTTCATATGACAACAAATTTTACTATCATCTTAAATTTCATTTGCTAAGGAGAGGATAAAAAGATCTTTCCTCCAGCGTTGTCCTCAAAATTTGTTTTCTGTGATCATTTAGAGGTGTTTCTTTTGGCTTTGCAACTCATTTTTTTTTTTTTTTTTGTGGGGAAGACTAGCCCTGAGCTAACATCCATTGCCCCTCCTCCCCTTTTTGCTGAGGAAGACTGGCCCTGGGCTAACATCCGTGCTCATCTTCCTCCACTTTATATGGGTCGCCACCATGGCATGGCTGACAGGCAGTGCATCTGCGGGCGCCCAGGATCCGAACTCGCGAACCCTGGGCTGCCAAGCGCGGACTAAACCGCTGCGCCACCAGGCGGCCCCTGCAACTCATTATTATGTAAAATTTTAGGACTGTTGTCAAATTTGGCCAAACTTCAACCAATTTTCTATTATAGATGGGCTATAAGATTTCAGGGCATTTCACGTTTTCTTGTTAAAAAATTAAGAATTCTTTGATTTGACAATAGCCATTTAAAAAGTTTGTTGTTGAAGTCCTTGTTTTAGTGGTAAATTCTGAGTGTTACGTTACTTTCACTGACACCAATATTTCGTGTCAAATCAGCGAGAACTCAAAATCTTTTTCTGATGGGTTGCTATGATTCCCTCATCTGCATTAACTGGTTTATCAAACAATCTAGGAGTTTATTTACTTCTACTCAAGTTTCGTTTCTTCCTCTTAACACATTACTACTTTCCGTGGGATCTAAAATTTTTGTTGTTGTTTAATTCATTTCTCAATATCAGAGTATTTACTATTAAATTAATCATTCTTTATCACTTTTGTTTCATATTCTACTAATTTTTAATCTGAATTTTTCTTTGGTCTCCTACTAACTAAACGTGAAGATTTCAAAAGAAGATGCCCTTCATATCCAAATCAGAAGTTTGTAACTTCTCACTTGTTTATTGAAATGTTGCAAAATGTCATTCCACTGACTTCACGGTAAATTGACCTCTGATTACAGTGTGTGCTTCTCAGCCTCCCCCTCACTATGCTTCAGCGACTTGGCCAAGCTTGCTCCAGCCTCACTAGCTGAGCTCTCTCAAATGCTGTTTCCTTCAATCTCACTTGCCTGGCTCCTGCTTGTCCTTCAGACCTTAGCATAAAGTCATATCATATCCTCAGCGAGATCTTCTTTGACCACCCTGCATTAAGTAGCCATCTACACTCTCTATCAGATCAACCTACTTTAAAGCTTTACAAAACAATTACTGCCATCTAGTCATTTGTTTATTTATTATTTGATTCCCCCACTAGATTGCAAGCCCAGGAGAGCAGAAACCTAATCAGTCTTGTTCACAATAGATATTTGTTAAATAATCTATCACTTTTACTGAAGTTTCTGGGATAATGGAGGTGTTTAATAGGTACTGCCATTGCTGAAGTTGGTTGGCTTCTCCTGCCATGGGGAATTTAGTTACTGGCCATTTTTCATGACTCACAACCTGCTGCCCTATTGCTGACTGCTCTCTTGTCATAGAATCTCATTACCTCCTTCTTTGAGTTCTAAGCCCCCAGAACTCCTGTTCTGGGGCCTGCCCAAAGGAAATAAGTTATCACTTTACACTGGAATAACCTCTCTATCTGAAGGAAGACACCAGTTTATTGGATTCTGCAGGGGAATTCAGCTTTCTCTTGAATTCTACTGTCCCTCTATGCCCTAGGCCTTGCTTTTCATAACCAAAAGGCCCATCAACAATTTTTCTTAAAACAAAGAGGAAATCAGTAGCGTCTCCCATGATGTGGAAACTGTTGCCATCAATTGTTTTTTTAATACTGGTAGTAATTTTCCCTTCCCATGACACTCTCATTTCTGCACATCCAAGGTTTTCCCATCTCTCAAGGCCCAAGTATGAGGGCCAGGATGAGGATTACCTTTCCCACAAGGTCTTTCCTAACTTTCTCAGTCAGAAATAAATCTCCTGAACTTCAGTCGTATTTTTTCTGTATTTGTCTTATTATTCTATCTTAGTCCATTTAGGCTGTTATAACAAAAATACCATAGACTGGGTGGCTTAAAAAACAGAAATTTATTTCTCACAATCCTGGAGGCTAAGAAGTCCAAGATCAAGGCACCAGCAGATTCGGTATCTGGTGAGAGCCTGCTTCCTGGTTCATAGACAGTTGTCTTCTTGCTGTATCCTCACATGACAGAAGGGGTGAGAGAGCTCTCTGGGGTTCCTTTTATAAGACCCTGATCCCATTCATGAGGGCTCCACCCTTATGACCTAATCATTTCCCAAAAGCCCCACTCCCTAATACCAACACTTTGGAGGTTAGGATTTCAACATATGAATTTTAGGGGAACACAAACATTCAGACATTTACGGCTTTCTATGTTGTTTTATATTTCCATATATACATGTCTTTTTTCCTCTGTAAAATGTTAAATTCCTTGAGGATAAGATCTGTGTTTTGTCCATTTATATTGCACAGTACTTTGCAAAGAATGAGTGTTGGCTTAGGGTTAATTCTGGCCATATATAAGATATCAAGAACTCTCCTAAATAGCACTATGATCTTCTTAGCTGACATAGTTTCTACTTACTGGAGAAGTGAAACTGGGATGATCTTGGAAAACAGTTTCACTGGTGAATGGGCCAAGTGGTTTGAATCTCCCCACTCAACATCCCTCAGAATTGGGGTCAGCTATAGAGAAGATTTTCTAGTGAACACTTTTTTTTTAAATGACTCTAAAATTTGTTAACAAAGAGGCCTCACTTCCTTATCAAATTAGTACCGGAAGTGGGAACATCAGAAAATGGATATAGGATGAGAATATCATTAAATATTAAGCAAAACATCAATGTGTTGAAAACTAGACTATCCATGTGGATTATCAGAAGAGGAATTGGAGAGTGAGAACCAGTATTTATTCCTGTGCTCACACTGGGAAATGCAGAATAAATAATAATAATGAGGAAGAGAAGGAAAAGAAGAAGAAATATTGACTTAGCAATTTGTTTGTGCTGGGTACTTCAGGTACATTATTGAAGGGGAGGAGAGGGGTCCTCTACTCACTCTGGGTCCTTTCTGGCTGGGCTACAAATTAAATTGACATGAGGCCGAATAGCAGGAGAAATCAAACAAAGCTTTATAACATGTATACATGGGAGAGACCAGGGAAACTGAGTTTCTCTCAACAAAATGGTGGAGGTTCTCCTTTTAAATAGACAAAGGAGGATATTAGGGGTTAGGGTTGTCAGCTATGGGGGATTACAAGAAAAGCACAGTAAACAAGAGTATGCAGGTTTAAGTCCTCACCTTCCCTACTGATACGAGTTTCTAGAGATAAAGTCATCCCCCCTTCTTCCTGGTACAGAGAGGGAGATATCTTTACAAATGGAGATTTCCCTTACAAATGAAAATATCTCTTACAAAGGGTAACTTCTACTTGGTTTAAGCTTCTCACCTGTCTGCAGTTTTTTTTAAAGTAACCAGTCCAAAATAATCTTCAGCTGAAGTAATCTTCACATTTTGGGGTAGCCAATTCTGATCTCCCACAGTTCTGCCTTTGAAACTAAAAAGTTTCACAGTTCTTTTTAAACTTAAAGAAGTTTCATAGTCCAGAAGCTGAGCTGGTATATTGTTCCAGCTCATTGAACATATTTCTTAGTCCTGATAATAGATCAGTCCAGTTCATTTTAGAAGGCAGTGATGTAGGTGGGCTCCCACAGTTAGGCCTATATTGTGGAAGCAAGCAATCAGGTATCAATAAGAAGCATTTCCATGGAAACAAAAGAAAAACAAGGTTAATGGAGCAAATTACCAACCAGTTTCTGAGTTCAGAGGACAGCCAGTTCAGAAGATTTCTAGATGTCAGCATCAAAGCATCTTTTGTAGCTTAAAATGTCTCTGATGATGTCATCAACAGGTATGCTATCATGGTGATCTCTCTTAAGTTTATATCAAGTCATCTCACTTCAGTTTGCAGGGCTTCAGGGAAAAGTGCAGATTCAGTTCTCAACGATTCAAATAAAAACGATGGGAAAATTGAAAACGTTAGTTCAGAGATTTGTAGCCAGATATTTCAGGAGGCTAGAAGAATTCAGGATCCAGTCTAGTTTACGGGCAGAAAACAAAACCCTCAAAGACAATTAACAGAACTAGGATCTAATATCACAAATGTTCACTACAATTTTCACTGAAATAATTTTTCTCTCTAAAATCACCCTCGTTTTTACCAAAGATAGCCAAATTAAGACTAACTAGTTTGTAGAATAAGTCTAGTTTCAATAAATGGGCCCAATTATTGACATAAGTACAGCAAGAATAGCAATTGATCATATAGGCTCTTTTAAATCTGCTTTGCTGGGACTTTTTACAAGGAATCTCAGATTGAACTTAAAAGGCCTCTCGAGGCCAGGAAAGCCAAGCCAAGGGTTTTGTTGTCACACTTTGCCTGCAATACCTACAGATTTGGGTGAATTCCTCTCTTCTCGAGGTCCCCCAAAATATTGAGGTTCCTTGCACCTGCCAGATAAGTGACATTCCTTACTTATCCAGTAAGTGTTACTTGGAATGCTGTACATAAGGTACCAGGCCAACATTTTCACGTGGCTTTATTCCATAAAGTCCAATCTTTGTCTTTCAAAAGCTGTCTTGTCATATCTGCATCTGTATGTTTCTCTCAAATATGATATTCCAGTTAAAGCCTGGATGACCAATGTTTCCAATTGCGTCCTGTTAGAAGGAGAACAAATTCTTATTGAACTTATGCAAATAACTATATTGCCATGGAAACAATACTCACTCACTAAGAGTTTCCAAATCCTGGAGGGATCAGGTAGAGAGAAAAACATAAATGTTTCAATTCTGCTTACAAAAGTATAATTTACCAAATTGTATTAAGTCACAGTTAGCTTCAAAGAAAAAGTTCTTAAGTTTGAAAAAAACAAAACATTAAAAAATTGGCAATATTTCAAATAAAAATTATAATAATCCTCATCAGTTCATTCCATCCAGTGTAACTGATCCTTGATCTTAATCTTGTTAGCAGTTTCATAAAATCACCAGTTTCTCTGTTAGAGTTCTCTAATTTCTTACCCAGTTCAGTTTTATAATCTGAAAGTTTATCAGAAACCTGCATTCTAGAGTAAGCACCAAAGTCCTTTCCATGAATATCTCTGAAGATGAAACATATTTGCAACAGTATCAGAGGAAAACAGCAATTATCTGCAAATGACAAAAGACTCAAAAGGGCAATTGACAAAGAAACTTGGCTATTTATGTGACATACAACACTTCAAGATAATCACTAGAATTATGGGTGACAACCAGGACAGATCAGGATTCTAGGAATGTTATATAATTAAAAAAAAAAACACTTAGATCAATAACATTTACCCACACAATATCATAGGTCCCTATGAAATAATGCTTGGTTATCCATTTAACCAGGATGATAGTTAAAGATTTTTAGGCAAATGCAGAAAATTAAATAGCTGTATGAAAAACCTTAGCACCTGTGATTAAAGACCTGACAAAAATGATACAGGAAATTTATTTCGATAAAACACAAAAATCTTACCCTTCTGGTAAACTATTCAAAGAACAGACCTTTTAAAATCTTGTTACCAAGAGCAGGCTAAAAGTTCCAGAAAATTATCCTTTAAGAGAGAATCAAATTCTAATTTTGTACCAGTTTACTTTTTGACATTAAAACTCATTTACTTAATTGGATTCATTTTAATCTTAGCCAACTTCACCATGTACAAAACTCTTTTTTTTAGAATTTTTCTTCCACAAACCTCATAACCTTTCCTTTACATTTAGAATTTGTCCCATGCCTTCCTTTCTTCCCTTCTAGTACTTTAGGACAAATTTACCTTCCTTGGCAAGACAAACAAAAATATTTCCATTCTTTTTACCTTCTTCACTAAAAACATATATCTTACTTTCCTTGAACACAAACATATTTTTCTTATTAATTTTTAGTAGCCTTAATCACATATTAGAGTTTTTTTTAACCCTTAGAAACCTTAATTTTTGAGTAAAAACTAAGTAATTATAAACTTTCTTTTACATTAGCATTCAGTAGCCTGACAAACCTACAAACACTTTTCACAGTTTCTGGAAACATGTTACTTTATAGTACAATCTTAAGAAAGCACAAGACATATTTATCAATAGACCCCCAAAACACCTTTTAGTTTTTCTGTAGTAAGCCAAAAGTAGATAAACTTATATTTAGTAATTAATGTCTAATATCTTATCTTATTTGAAAATGATCTAAATATTCTATGAATTTTTATCATTTAAATTAATTTAACCTAGCAAAACTTCAGAGTTTCAAGTTACCAAAGAGATTTTGGAAGCTATTTTAAGTACACACACCATAACACATAATTAGTGTTAAAAGTTCACCCAATACTCATCTTTTTTTCACATCTATTTAGTTACTTGTTCCCAATAATTATTTTTAGATTACCCAAGAAAACTTTGTGAGACATTGGACAAAATCAGCTCTCATTTAAAGATATTATTTTGCTGACAAATTTGTAAGGGGGATAACATGGGCTTATTTGACTAGTAAACCCAGGCTGCATATTGGCATTATATCCAAATACTGGCAACTCTTGAGGACATGCCTGTTTCAATCAAACCAACAGACTTAAACCAGCTTTCACTTACCAAAGATTAATTCATATCACATTAACTTGAAAGACATGTAAGCTCTTACTTTAAGCCAATTAAACAGAGCTCGTAATTTTGGCTATACCATCGGAGATAAAAGATAGCACATATATAACATACATATAGACACACACATAAACAACAGACAGATGCAACAAAGATTTTATAGCCTCTATTTTAAAAATTTTAGCAGTTTGCATCTGCAAAAGCTTCTTTTCCCATTGTTTTTTCTTTCTTTCAGTCTTAGGAATCTCCCCTTTTGTTAAGCACTTGCACAAGTCTCAGCATGAAGCCAACTAGAGTTGGTGGAGGGGGTGGGGGGGTGAGTTCTGTCGGGAACTGATCGGGCTTTTAGAACCTCACTTTCCCACTTTTCTTTTAGTTTAGTTTTGCTATGAAGTCTGAACAACATCTAAGGACAGTGTAGTGGGTCAGAAGTGTGCTGCTTGAGTGTCACCCCCTCAAGAAATGTTGTAACACTCTCTTACGTGCCTCGGTTTCTCCCACGGGCAGTCTAAGACTGCCATAGGGGCTCGGAGCGCAGGTGACCAACCCTCATGTGTGCTTCCCCAGACAAGCCTTTGATTAATTAGCATGAATGATAGTGGAGTTCCCTATGGGACCACTCCACGTCGTGAGGATTGCCTCTGACCCTCCCGCTGAGGTTCTCAGTCACCTGAGAACGCCTTTTGGCCAGGAGGAGTAATGTCCCTTTTCTTCAGAGCTGAATACGTTCAGTCTCTCATTTCTCTATCAAGCAGTTTGTTCAGACTTTATAAACACATTGCTTTCCAATTTAAAGCCAAATTAAAAAGGTCAGCCTGCCCCATTCACTCCAAAGTTCCCCCTAGGCTCCCCTGACCTAGGAAATTCCCCCTAGGATTCTCTTTCCTAGGAATTCTCCCCTAGGTTCCTCTTACCTTGGGTATGTACTGGTACCCCTTTAAGACACCTAGTCTTAAGGCTAGTCAAACTTTTTTTCCTTTTTTGAATCTGGCCTTTTCATAATTACCAATACAAACAATTACGATGAGAGCTCTCACAACTTTTTTTCCCCCAATTTAGAAGTTTTCCCAATTTAAATGATCCATCGTCTGGCCACATTGACTAGGATCTTAACAGTGACCCATACCAAGGTCTTACTTAACTATGGGTGCAAGAGGACTTAACTATGGGTGCAAGAGGCATCCCCAAAAGAGATCCAGAGAATTTCACTCCCAAAATAGCCTAAGAAAGAACAAAGGTTGAGACAACAAAGGCCCCTTATGAAAGCAAATGAGACCCCTTATGACAAACCCCTGAGAGCAGACACAGCCAGACAAAGAGTGTGTCCCAGAACCCCAGTCTACTCGACTGGCCACCAAGATGTATGCCAGTACACGCATCCTCTGGATGGCGGAGACCAGAACGGTCACAAAACCAAGCTCTCAAGACCAAAGCCCCAGACTACAGGCTTACGGAGATGCCTGTGTCTTACAACAAATGACAAAAAAAGTCAGAGACAAGGAGAAATAGTGACTATTTCCAGGAGGAAAAGGATCAATTAACCAGTGAGTACTCAACAATTGTCCTAGAGTCGCTGAGTCCAAGAAGCTAGCTTCACCAAGATTTCCTCCTGCTAATCTAAATTTAGAAAAGAAAAAAACCTCACCACTCTCTCTTGCACTGGACCCTGCAGGCAGAGCTCTGGGAGACTGACTTGGTAAGAACTCTTATCTGCTGCCGGCTCTTGTCAGGAGTCCAGGATCTCTCAGCTGCAGAAGTTCCAGGAGCGAGGAGCGTCCAGCCAGTGAATTTTTATCCCATCCTCGTTGCCAAAGTGAAGGGGAAGAGAAGGATTCTCTACCCAGGCTGGGTCCCTTTCTGGCTGGGCTACAAATTAAATTGACATGAGGCCGAATAGCAGGAGAAAATCAAACAAAGCTTTATAACATGTATACATGGGAGAGACCAGGGAAACCAAGTTTCTCTCAACAAAATGGTGGAGGTTCTCCTCTTAAATAGACAAAGGAGGATGTTGGGGGTTGGGGGGTCTCAACTATGGGGGATTACAAGAACAGCACAGATTTAAGTCCTCACCTTCCCTACTGATACGAGTTTCTAGAGATAAAATCATCCCCCCTTCTTCCTGGTACAGAGAGGGAGATATCTTTACAAATGGAGATTTCCCTTACAAATGTAAATGTCTCTTACAAAGGGTAACTTCTACTTGGTTTTCAGAGCTTCTCCCCTGTCAGCAGTTTTTTTTTTTTTTAAATAACCAGTCCAAAATAATCTTCAGCCCAGATAATCTTCACATTTTGGGGTAGCCAATTCTGATCTCCCACATGATCTCATTAATCCAGTGAGGAAGGTAATGCTATCTTCATTACCCAGGTCATTCAATAGAGGTCACTCAGGATGTAAGTCGTGAAGCTGGGATTCAAACCCAGTCCTGTCTATTTCCAGAGCCCAAGGTTTTTTTTGCCTGTATAAACATTATGTCTGTACAACAATAAAGATTTAAAAAGAAAGCAAGCAGAATCTTGTAAATGGTAAATCTTTTATGATAAAGTCTTTCTTTGTACTTTTTGTTGATCTGTTTAGAAATTTTTTGCTTGGATCAACTCTGTTTGGTTAAATACACATAAAACCATAATATATGCAGTTTTCAATGAATTTTCCCAGATAGTCAACCATGAAATTTGGCAGATGGCATGTCTCAGGATTCTCTATCCTCCTCCAACCCATCCCCATTCCAGAACTCCTAGGAATGGCTGAAATTTAGAACAGAAATTCCTACCATTTAGTTATTGTAATGGATTCTGAGGTATGCTGTCTGCCTAGATTCCCCCTTTCAGGACTGAGGCACCCATTCCCCACCTACTGGCTGTGGCTCACAGCTCTCAGATAAGGTCTTTCCAAAAATTGCCCTCCCTTAACTGAAGAAAGCTGTCTTGCCCAAGGTCATGTCCCTCTCTTTGGTGGCAGTCACTTCTAATGACTGGCCAATGATGAGGGGCAGGATGGGAGAGAGAGCCCAAGTTTTTAGGTGCTCAGTGAGCAAACTGTGCTAGGGAGGAGTGGGCTCCAGGTTCGAAGGAAGCTAAAGATGCCAGGAGAGGTCAAACCCTGTCCCCCAACAGCCCCACCAGCAGCTGCAGGCATTCCAGTCCCCTTGTTTAGCCTCCCCCCTAAAAGACATTGTGTGCCTGGGGATGTGGGGGTCACCACCAAGGCTGGGAGGGAGGAAGAGGACTTCACAGCGTTCGGGGATGTTCACTGGAGTTGTTTGCCTTCACCTCTAGCTGGAAAAATAGAGTTGCAGGCAGACGTATTTTACGACTGTGGCTGTATGCCAGGAATAGTACTATTTAGCCATTATGATGCAAAACAGAACACTTTCCAGGATGTTTTAGGTTTGGTTTTGTTGTGGCTTTCTTACTAAGTGCCAGACACTGCCAAAAGTTGTGCATGCATTATCTCATTTAATCTGTATAATAGCCCTTTGACACCAGAGTTGTATTAACTGAATAAAAAACTGAAGTTTAGACAGATTAAGCAGTTGTCCCTGGGACTCACCACTGGTAAAGAACATCTAGCAAGTGAAAGCCAGGAGAATTCCTCTATCAGGAATTTCGGAGTTTTGACTACTGCTCTCTGCTGACTCCCCATGAAGTTGTAGCCCACCATAATCTTTGTCCAAAGAGCTCGTGTGACAAGCTTAAAAAGATCCAGCTACAATCTCCTATCAGCAGTGCCTGGTATAGTGTTTCATACATAGAGACTGAATTGAATTAAAACGTGCTGACAGATCTCTTTAATAATAGATGTCAATGTGATAGACCACAGCAAAATGAAAAAGGCAGAGTCGACTTTTTATTCACACCTTGGAAAAGAACTGAAGTCCCATCCTCATTCGTCAGAGCCTTCTATTTCCTATTACAAAGCAGAACTCACAAAATCAGGATCCCAACGTGATGTGTTTTTCTCTAACCAAAAGTACAAATGAGTCAAATGCTGTCATTGCTATTTGAGACAGGTGGTTAGGTGGGCACATCTGCCTGCGTGAACAGCCTCCTTCTAAACAGGTCCCCTGCTGTGAAGGGGGAAGAGAGCCTCACCTGCCTGCTTTGACGTCCCACTGCATCCCCAGCTGCTGACACAGTTCCTGGCATGTAGGAGGCTCTGGTTGAAGGTCAAATCTGTTTTGACGGTCAATGAACTGTTCTGAGGGAAGTCTCAGGGTACTGTGACTGGGAAAGAGAATCAACCTTTATTGAACACCCACTGAGCATCAGTACTGTGCTAAGTGCTGGGGGTACAAAGGTGGATTGAGGACAGCTACAAAATTTGCAGAGCCCAGTGCAAAACGAAAATGAGGGGCATCTGTACCTGGTCAAAAATTATTAAGCATTTCAAGGTGGTGACAGCGGAGTATTAAACCAAATGGAGGGCTGTTCTGAGTATGCGGTCTTGTGTGTTTGCACAGGTTGCATACCCAGGAACCCGGCCCGGGTTTATTAGAAAGTTTCTGTTATCAAAGGGCTCTCAGCTCAGTGGGCAAGACAAAAGCATACACAATGATGATTTGCTGTAATAAATAGTGTGTATTGAGTTGGGGGACAGGAGGTGTTATGAGAGCAAAGATTCATTTAGATCTCAGGCAAGCATTATAATCTCCTTTTTTTAATCCTAAAATATTTTATCACATTACCTGTTTAACAGCTTTAGTGAGATATAAGTCACATACCTTACAATTCAATTCACCCATTTAAACTATACAATTCAATAGTTTTTAGTACACTGATAGAGATGTGCAACCATCACCACAATCAATTTTAGAACATTTTCATCACTCCAAAAAGAAATGCCATACCCATTAGCAATCACTCTCCACTTTCCTCCATCCCTCCCAGGCCTAGGCAACCACCAATCTGCTTTCTGTCTGTATGGATTTGCCTATTCCTAGGAGTGGAATTGCTGGGTTATATGGTAACTGTATGTTACTGAATTTTTAAAATAACAGCTTTATTGTGATATAATTTATATACCATAAAATTTACTCTCTTAAAATGTACAATTCAGTGGTTTTTAGTATATTCACAGAGTTGTGCAACCACTATTATCTAATTCTAGAACATTTTCATTACCCCAAAAAGAAATCTCATACCCCTTAACAATCATTCCCCATATCCCCTTCCCTCCAGGCCCTGGCAACCACTAATCTGCTTTCTGTCTCTATGGATTTGTCTATTCTGGAAATTTCATGTAAATGGAACCCTACAATATGTGGCTTTTGTGCCTGGCTTCTTTCACTTAGCATAATGTTTTCAAGGTTCATCCATGCTGTAGCATGTAGATAATCTCCTTTCTATAGATGAGGAAACCAAGACTCTGGGAAGCTAAATGATTTGCTCAAGGTCACACAGGTGATAAGCAGCAGTATTAGGGTGACCAACCATTCCAGTTTGCCCAGGACTGTCCCTATTTTAGCCCTGAACATCCCTTAGTCCTGCAATCTCTTAGTCCTGGACAAACCAGGACAGTTGATCACCCTAGATGAGACTCAGCCTAGTCTACCTGCAGTACAACTAAATGGCTTTGTGTGATAAAGAGGTGTAGTATTCTTCAGGTAAAACTAACCAGCATATCCTAGAATAGTGTAGAAAATTTGGACATTATCTCACTATCCCTTAAATCAATCTCTGTGCTCCTCTCATTTATTTTTCTAAGTCTCCACTTTAATATTCCCCAGCTTGCCCTGCCCCCGCCCACTATTTTTTTATAGCACTACACAATTTACTTACTTATTATATTTATTGTTTCTGTCTGTCTGCCTCCAGTGGAATTTAAGTTCCATGGGACCAGAGAGCTCTGTTTTGTTCATTTAAATATCCCAGTTACCTAAAATAGTGCCTGGCTTGTAGTAGGCACTCAAAAAATTTTTACTGAATAATCCTTATGTAACACCTAGACCTTGTGTCAGGATGTCTAGCAAGCATGTCTTAATATCTACCAGAAGGCGATTATGAATATCGGTCATAATAAGACTCTTAAAATTCCAAGGCATACTATGAAACGTACGATTTTTTTTTGAAAAGTTTTAAACCTCCAAACAATTGAAAGAATAGTTCAATAAACATCCTAAATCCTTTACATAGATTTACCAATTATTACTATTTTGCCACATTTGCCTCCATACACACACCCCCCCACATACTTTGTTAAAAAGTAGGATGCAGCCGTCATGACACTTCATCCTAAATATCTCAATATGGATCTCCTAGAAAAAGAGCATTCTACCAAATAACCACAATACCATTACTATTACCTAAGAAAATTAACATTAACTCAATAATAAAATTTAATATTCTATTTATATTCAAATTTCTCCAGTGGTCCTTAAAATGTCTTTTATAGCAGGCCTTTTCCCCCTCTCATCTAGAATCTAATCAAGGTTTACACATTGCATTTGGTTGTTATCTCCTTAGTCTCTCTCAGTCTAGAAAAATCTCCACCTTTTGGTGTTTTCTATGACATTGAACTTTTTAAAGAATCCAAGCCAGTTGTCTTGCAGATTTTTCCAAATTCTCAATTTGCTTGATTGTTTCCTTATGTTTAGATTCAGGTTAAATATTCCAGCAAGAATTCTGCATAGGGGGTGTTGTGTATCTCTTAGTGCATAAGATCAGAAGGCTGCCCATCATCTTCCCATTGGTGACACCAGGTTTGATAACTTGTTTAAGATGTGTCTAACAGATCTCTCCGTGGTAAAGACACATTTTCCCTTTGGAGTTATTAATTGATCTGTGGGATTCTACTTTGAAACCATATGATTATTTCTTTTCTCCAACATCCTTTCAGTCAATAGCTTTGGCATCCATTAATGATCCTACCCTGAATCGCTTCTTATATTGGCAGTCACAAACTCTAATTCTATCATGTGTCTACATCTACTGGCCGGCATGTTTGTGAATCACTGAACTCATAGATTTTTTACATTTTATTTAATGTGTTTTAATCCATTGCCATCATTAATTTTTTTGATGCTCAAATTGTCCAAAATTTGGCAACTGGGAGCTCTTAAAATCCAAAATTTAAAAGGTCTTTATAATAACGTAATGTATATGTCACAATATATGATGGGGGGCCCTGAGACTCTAAAATGTAGACTACATTCATATAGTTTTAAATATTTTTTGGATAGTTTGTTGACATAAAATGTTTGCTGCCTAAAACAAGTCCAGAAAGAATCTGTTCACAATACCTTTGATTTTCTTAGAAGCTATATTGTAGAACATTTTCTTTGAACTTGATGTTGACATGTTATAATAGGACTTCTTCCCAAGAAAACCAATGAATTTTGATCTTTATATATTATTTGAGTTTGTAACAAGATTTTAAATCTCTTTAACCCCACTTTTTAAAGTGGCACAGAAAGAGTTGGAGAATTAATACAACTGCATTGGGTGCCAGAAATTTCATTTCCTGAACAGTGTTGATGGAGTGTGAGACTAAAAGGAAACTCTAAATAGCCCCAAATAGATAAGATTGGATTGGGTTGCAAGTAATAGAAAACCAGAAAATAATGGCTTTACTCCACAGGAACTATATGTTTTTTCATGTAATAAGAAATCCAAAGGTGGTCACTTCAGGGCTGGTGGGGCTGCTCCATGATATCATTAAGTCCTCCTCTCTCCTTTCATTCCATCATCCTCAGTCCGTCCCTTTTGTCCTCATGGTTACAAAATGCTACTGAACCTCTATGGTATTGCATCCGTGTTCTAGGTCAGGAAGAAGGGCGAAGGGATAAGAGGCCAAACTGGATCAGTCCCTATGAGCAAACACTCTTAGAAGCCCCAAGAAGATACTTATGTTTACATCTTGTTGGCCAGGATTGGAACACATGGTCCCCTTACCTGCACGTTCCCCTTCTACTTCCTTCTATAGTAGAAGAAAGCAAAGGAGAAGAGGGCTACAAATAGCTTTTGGTACCCGGTACACAGTATCTCCAGCCACAGAAATAGCAAGGCATCTTTAGTTGATATTTCATAAAAGTTACATCTAAGGAAGTTAACATGGCCATAGTCTATGCCTTCCGTTCATAAAACAAAAATTTTTTGAGCATCTTCTATGTACTATTACTTTATTGAGAATATAAAGGTGAAAGTAATATATTGCATCATTTGTTCTCTTTAGAACATATTTTTAAAGTTCCAAGTAGTAAGCCCTAGGACTCAGGAGACAAACAGGTGTGCTCAGCTTTATGTGGCCTCTTCACAACAGTTTCAAATCCAATCAAAACAGAGATTGAATCACTCCATTGAGATAACCAGTTCAGTCAAACATTCAATGTTCTCCTGGGTAAATGATTCCCTTTATGAAAAATTATCCTAAACTAAATTCATATTCAGACTGCCTTGCCATACTAAGTAGCTAGGTAGGGCCAGCATTATTTCCAATGTTTATAGTAACTTGTTTATGTTTACAGGATAGTTATGATAGCTTGTATTATACTAAATGATAATAGAGAGCTATTTTGGCTACCTTACTGACAAGTATAACTTTAAAATCAGAGTGATATCACCCTAACTCCTTGTCTTAATAGGCAAACATAAACATGTAGATTTTCTGAAAGGAAAATGTTGCATTAGGCTGTAAATTCTCTTAGATCTTCTAGATCAGGGCTTGGCAAACTATGGCCCATGGGTCAAATCTATACTGCTGCTTGCTGTAAATAAAGTTTCTTGGAACACAGCCACACCTGTTTGTGTATGTATTGTCTAAGGCTGCTTTGCAACTACAACCAGCAGAGCTGAGTAGTTGTGATGGAGACTGTATGGCCTTCAAAGCCTAAAATATTTACTATCTGGTCCTTTACAAAAAAGTTTTATTTATCATTACTTAGCACATATTAGGTGCTCAATAAATGCTTCTTGATTTATTGAATGAATACATTCAAGGCTTTCCAGCTGGATAGGAAAAATCACCAGACTAACAGATCTAAACACCAGGCATTTTACATTTCCCCAATTTATGTGGTATTTGCTTGTTTGACTGTAGTTTGCTGCTGTTAACCACATGCCTCACAAGGATCATGTTAGTACTTTGAAATTCCAGAATGCAAATTGCACTAGATCCAAGTTTTCAAAGAGTTGGACTTTGGGCTAAATACGTCTCATTGACGTGTTTTATTTGGCCCACATAATGATGCTGTTGTTTGTTTTTAAAGCAGCATTAGCTGCCAACATTTAAAAATAAGGAGACTTCACAAAATAATCCAAATTTCCAGCTTCTCTTGAAAATTTGAAAGATCAGGCAATGTGGGTACACAATTTGGTTAGGGCCATAACCACCTGGGGCTGAGTAGCTGTTGCCTCCTTAGATGGTGTAAGTGCTCTCCAGTTCACCACAATCCCCACCACTCCCTACAGTCTTACCTCTGGCTGTCCCCAACCAGGTACCTTATGTGCCTGGGCCTTCTGTAGACCTTTGTATTTAGGATCCTTACTCTAGAGAAGTATCGTTTGCTACAAAGGCCCCTGAACTACAACACTGGTTAATAGCTATCCATTTGCTTCATTTTCCTGGCTTGAAAACAGACTGGTACACCTGAAGACAAAACAGGAAAGAACAACAATGCCATTAAGACCGTTACCTTCATTCCAACTAGAACACAGCTTCATTCTCCCACCCCCTCTTTCCTTTTTCAAATAAGCCTGAGGATTCAGTCTGCTTTCCTTTAGCTATTCAGCTCCTTCCACCCACTCCATCTCCTGGAGTTGTTTACCTCAAACCCTGGACTGCTGTGTCCCCAGTTCCCTGCTTCCTTGCTGCCCTTGAAAACAAACACCTTGGCCTTTTTTGTTTTCAGAGTTTTACTGCTAATCACTACAGGGAAACAGACAGGAAATAACAATAAGGAGGAAATTACAAAGTTTTAAAATACCCTATAGTTCTTACAGTCATAGTCTCTGATTCCCTTAATGAGGTGGCACCTGGAAGTACCCTATTTTTATTCTCTCCTGTTAGATTCTCATAGCTGATGAATTATGTATAAAAGGCCTAAAGATTCTACAATATCCAAACGGTGCTGAAGAATCACCTCGATGGAATAGGAACCATTAGGTGGCAGCACAGGGCATATCTTTTCAAGTCTTTCTACAGTAGGCTGGCGGATGTGAGGCACCAAATTGTCTAGGAAGGGATAACTTAGTACCATATCAGGGCAAGCATTTGGGCTGAGACCAGCGAGAGGATAAGAGGCGGCCAAGAGGCTCCCAGTGACATTGTGCTGTCAAGTAGACAGGTGTGGAATTCTTGTCTCCTTCTATGCCTTTCCCAGATAAGTTGATTAGAATAACAGACTGTTAGGGTTGATAAGAATCTTCCAGTCCAACACCTTGATTTTACAGACAAGTAAACCAAGGTCCTGAGAGACTTTACTCGTCCTCCTGTTGGCGCCATGCCGTGAGTCCAGTCAGATGCCTGCAGTTTCAGTAACGTCAGCTTATCCTTCTGGTCTCCTGGTTAAAAAGCATTTACTGAAGTCGGCTTAGTATAGTTAAGGACTAATTTTCACAGTTTCGAAGGTGAAACTAAGAGGAGGTTCTTTGCCTCTGACAGAGCAGGACTTTACACAGGAAACAGAGACTTACCAGACACAGGTAAACAAAACTAAGCTCCATCTCTGCCTCCACCTACCTAAGCCACCTTGGAGTAAAGTGAGGGCCCCCTAGGCTAGAAGGGGAGTTACAGCCCTCAGCACTCTATGCAGGCCAGCCTGTGCTCCCTTTTATGAGACCAACTAGTATAATTGTGTCTCTTATCAAGAGTGGCCTAGCATGACAGGGCTGGGCCATGCACACCTGAACAACTCACCAGTCCTCTCAAATTACGTTAGTAAAACCACTCGTGTTCCTAGGCTTTAAACACAAACTCAAACAATTGCACTATAACTAAATCAAGTCCTCAGGCTTTAGTTAGTTTAGAGGACAGGCTAGTGATCAAAGGAGAAAGGCCTCATGGCGAGGTAGCACTTGTCTGAAGGGGTCAGGCCTCAGAAGAATAATTTTCCTAGAAACCACTACCAACAAGTAAGACTTGTTTATGTCAAACCACCATACTAGGTGTTATAGGGCCTTGCTACTCAAACTGTGGTCTTCCAACCAGCAGCAAAACCTGGGAGCTGGTTAGAAATGCAGAATCTTGGGCCCAACCCATTCCTGCTGAATCGGCATCTCCATTTTAGCAAGATCCCCTGTTGATTCCCATGCACGTTAAAGTTTGAGAAGCACTCCTCTAGGACACCCTAGAGAAAAGGCCAAAACCAACAACAAACAAATAACACCCCCTCCCCCAAAATAGTCTCTACCTCAAGAAGATTATAGACTGGTTTAGGAGGCCAAACCACACATGTGGAAAATGATCAGTAAGTAATGTGTCATTAATGCCATGTGGGCTGCCCTAGGACATACAGAACACACACATTTTGAGAGGGTGCAAAAGAATGATTATAGTTAAGAGGGTTCAGCCTGGGCAGTCTTCCCACAGGTGGTAAGATTTTGATAAGTGTGTATTAATGGAGAGGGAAAGGACAAGGAAGGGTATGTCAAGTGGTCAGATCAGGATAAACCTGGGAGGAGGCAAACTGTAAATTCTAGGCAGTGGCCTACAGATATTTTATTATCTTATGCATGTCCCCAGACTTTCATTGGACCTTTCCAGCACATCATATGTTGTTGTGGGGTTGCACATGCATATAACTTCATTATATGTTACATGTTTTGGTTTAATCAGTGGTTCTCATGAGAATTCTTCAAATGTGCTCACCAACATGTAAACTTTTTTTCTTTGGATTCACACAGGCAAGTCTTCACCCCTTCCTTTCTTGTGCATTTGGCTATGATTTCTAGTTCTTCTTTTATAATCGATTAAAAGGAAATTCCTTACATGTGCACTCTCCTAAATTGCTAGACCCTTTCTAACGTGGTGCAAATCTTCTCTGTAAAGCTCTTAATCAGATCTCATAAACGATTAGCCCAAATGTGTTTTCAGTTTCTAGATAATCATTCTTGAGGGCCAGGAATTAAAATGAAAATGGGGAACTTGAGTTGTTCCCCTGTCTTTACGTCTATATTTAGTTTGCAAAGCAAAAGTGATTGTACAGAAGATGAAATCCAGAGTTGCAGTGCTTATTTTCCAAATGAGCTGGTGTGATTATAACTCTCCTCTTCACACACATATCCGATAAACCAAAGCGTTGTCTCAGGATGAAAGAGTGGGTATGAAATGGAGAGTGTAAGAGCACCCGCACTGGACACCTGAGGGAAATCACTTAAGGAGAGCCAGTCCCCCCAGCTTTCCAAAGCAGCACAAGTGAACTGGAGACTCCAGAAGAGAAATATGATCATTTTGGGAAGATAATACCCTTTACATAATTCTTTAGAATAGTTCCACCATAAGCTCAGGGACTCTTCCCCTTGTCTGAGCCCTGTTGGAGGTCACTGAAATCAAGATGGAGCCCTGATTCTGTCCAGATGAGTGTCTGCCCCTTGGTTTCAGGGCTGCAAATTTCTTTGCCCAGCAACACTCTGGAAGGAAGGGCCTTGATTGTCCAGGAGCAGCTGACTGCTCCTCTCTGTCAGAGCCTATCAGCCAACAGCTTGTCACCAGCTGCCCGGTGCACCGGAGAAAATGGTTCCTATATTCACAGAGATAATTTGGGTTGATAGGAATAGCATCAGAGGAGATGAATGGCATCACCAAATCAATACTTGAGCTTCACAAATTAATATCTTGCTCTGGCTCTGAGTTTATATTCAGGAGGCCATTGCTCCCAGACAGAGACGCTAAATGGAACAGACATTTTGCTCCCAACAAGAGCAAATTCCCTTTTCTTAATGAAAAGTCAACTAGAGACTTGATATGTTAAAGAAAATTGATTGAGAACACCCACTAACTGTGAATTTTATAATGTTTATTGTGACACAGCTCTAGGAAATAATGTAGATCAGCCGGGACAGGGGAGCTGCATGCCTGGCATGAACGCTGGTTATAAGAATGAATCTTTCTGCACCCATGTTCACAGCAGTATCACTCACAATGGTTAAAACACAGAAGCAACCCAAGTGTCCATTGATGGATGGATGATAAACAAAATGTGGTGTTTATATATAATGGAATATTATTCAGCCTTAAAAAGGAAGGAAATTCTGATACAAGCCACAACATGGGTTAACCTTGAAGACATTATGCTAAGTGAAATAAGCCAGACACAAAAGGACAAATAATGTATGATTTCACTTATATGAAGTACCTGGAGTAGTCAAGTTCATAGAGACAGAAAGTAGAGTGGTGATTGCCAGGGACTGGGGGGAAGGAGCAAAGGGAGTTATTGTTTAATGGACATATAGTTTCAGTTTGAGAAGATGAAAACGTTCTGAAGATGGATGGTGGTGATGGTTGCACAGCAGTGTGAATGCAGTTATTACTACTGAACTGTATACTTAAAAATGGTTAAAATGGTAAATTTATGTTATGTATATTTTGCCACAATAGAAAAAAAAAAAGAATTAATCTTTCATCCATCAGCCAAAGAGCAAGCCCTTTATGTAAAAGCATCTCAAGATCATTGACTCCAAAGAGGTTTCTTGGAAATGTTGAGTAGAGTACAAACGGTTTAACCTCTGACTGAGTTTACTTTTGGACATAAATTCATAACCATAGAGGTTGACAAACTAATTACATATCAATCAGCCATGCAAAACAACATAGATTGCAACACGTGACATAAGGTTTACCAGCGAAGCAGTTTTCCTATCTTGTAGATCAGGGCTTTTCAAACTTGAATATGCATGGGAATCACCCAGGCATCTTGTTAAAAATGCAGATTCTGATTCAGTAGGTTTGGGGTGGGGCTTGAGATCCTGTTTGTCTAAACAGCTTCCAGGTAATGCTGATTTTGCTGATCCAGGGACTCCATTTTAAGTAGCAAGAGTGTAGACCTCTCTTCAGTTAAGATTCCTGTCCACACCTTGGAGGTAACAGTCCCCTCATTAAAACTGAACACAGGTATCCCCAGGTTTGAGTGGAAGGAGAGTCTCGGTGATATGAATTATTTCTGGGATCCTCTCACTTTGCTTCTTACTGCCATCAAAAGTCAGGTCTCAGGGATCTACAACTTCTTTTTTCTCCAGCCCAAGCATGGACAAACCATAAATAAATCCCTTGCCCTTTAGGTATAGACCAGATCAGCTGCAATTTCCAAAATCATGCTTACAGGAAGGAAGGAAAGAAGGAAGGAGAGAGGGAAGGCAATCAGTTAAAACAGAGAGAGACAGAGGGAGAATAGAAAATAAGAAAAAAAGCAAAAGCAAAAGACACTTTGAAGTCCTCTATAAGAATCCTTCAATAGCTCTCCATTGCTTTCAAGCTCAAAGTTCAAACTCCATAGAAGGGCTTCATAGGGGCCTGATGAGGTCCCTGTCCACCTTCCCCAGCTCATTTCTTGTCATCTCCCTCTACGTTTAGCCATATGAATTCTGTTCTTCCTTGCTTTTACAGTTGCTCTCCCCTTGATCTGGAACCTCATCCCCTCCTTGTATCATCTGGCTCAGGCATTGTCTCTTCTGGAAAGACTTCTCTAACCGTGTTGTTGCCCTCATTTCCTCCCCTCTATGTTGGGTTGTGCTTTTCTGTCTTCAGTCGCACACAGTGCTTACCTCTATCATAGCACTTCACAGGATAGTTTGATTGCATTCCCTTGTCTATGTTCTCTAATGGACCGTGAGCTCTTTGAGGGATGGGAAGATGTCTTTTCTCCCTAGCACAATGTCTAGAACATAGGAAGTGCTCAAACAATGCTTGCTGAAAGAACGAGCAAATGCAAAAAAATAAAAAACATAACATTGCGTAACATTTGAACATTGCTTACTTCCTAAAACACCACGAAGTTGCCCTCAGAATGACGTTTCTAAAGGTCAGACACATTGACACCAATTTCTGTGTTCCAGCAAATGTGACTGAACTCCCCTATTCTGATAAACTGTATTTCCCCAGCTTCCTCATTTTATAGTTTCTTCTCTGGAAGACCAAATGCAAAGAAATTCACAAGGTGAGACCAGTAGTTTTTAACGGAATTTAGCAGAAGGCTAGAATCTCTTTGAATATTAGTATATTAGCTGTACTTTCCTTATTGCCAATTTGACCCTGAAATAAGTCTTTAAAATTGCAGTGGCTCCAAATTTGAGGTCTCAGGGCATCTAGCTGTTATTAGTAATCTCCAAATTGGTACATCTATATGTGAATCTGTAGATTTTTACATAGATACTGCCTGCTTTGTGCAAAGTACTGTGCCAGGGGCTGTGGGAATTATCAAACTCCTACTGTTAACAGGTTTGCCCTTTAATGGTCTGTGCCATTGAATTCCATGTCCTCAGCACCTACCTATCCTCGGGTCAACCTCTAGCCTCCATCTCTCTCATCAACTCTAGACAGATGTTTCCAACAGCCAATGGGGCTTGCCCACCTGAATGTCATGCAGTCATCTTAAATGCAGTATGTCATCATCTTTCCTCCCAAACTTGTCCTTCTATTACCTGCTGTAGTTAATGGAACCCTCAGTTGCGCAGGCTAGTAATTTCTAAGTCATTTTTAACTTCTTCCTTTCCCACATCATCTTCTATCAATCAGTTATCAAGTCTTTTGATTCAATCTCTCAATTTTTCCTTCAACCCACTCTGTTCCCTTTTTCAACTATCAAGACCTTATGGGGCCAGCCTGGTGGTGTAGTGATTAAGTTCACACACTCTGCTTTGGCAGCCCAGGGTTCACAGGTTTGGATCCCAAGTGCCAACCTACACACCACTCATCAAGCCACGCTGTGGCTTGCCCATGTATAAGCCCATATACAAAATAACCATATTTGTATATAGCCAAGCCCATATACAAAATAGAGGAAGATTGGCACAGATGTTAGCTCAGGGCCAATCTTCCTCACCAAAAAAGAAAGAAAGAAAGAAAGAAAGAAAAAGACCCTGTGACTTCTCACCAAGATTACTGAAATAACCTTGTTAGGTTCTTTGCTTCCAGTCCCTCCCTACAATAATTCTTCCTTCAGACTGCTGCCAGAATATCTTTCTAAAGCCCAAATTTAATATTGTCCCTCCTTTACTTGAAGTCCTTCAACAAATCCTTTTTATCTATAAAATAAAGTCCAAAGTGCAGAGCGAGATCTATGTATGAAGCTCCACGTGACTTACCTTTTATCCCACTTACCTTTTCAATCTCTTCTTCTGACACTCTCCCTACATACCTTAAGATCCCTCCATACCAAACTTCTTACCATTTCCTCAGCATGCTGTGCTGACTCCTCCTTCAGGGATTTTTCAAATACCCTGGAATTTCAGCCTAGAAAACTCCTGTTCTCTTCAAGATCCACTCAAATTTCCCCTCCTTTGTGAAAACTTCACTTCCAAGCACTCAGCGCATGCTTCTATTATAGCATCTCTTATGTTATAGTATATTTACCTTTTACATGCCTCTTTCCCCACCTGGACCAAGCTCCTAGAATGTAGGGACCATGTCTCACTGTGTTTTATCCTGGCCTTTGACATAGTTTTTGGTGCATATCAAGCCTGCCCTAAATGTTCAATGAGTGATTGACCAAATAATTGAATGAATAAATAATTGTGATATGAGTCAAAACAAGAACAGTAAGAAAGGTGAAAATAAACTGCTGCTGGAGGATATTCAGAGGACTGAGTCATATTTATTTGGGAGACCAAAAAAGACTGTGTAATTGATCACAATCTCTCAACTTAATCTTATATATTTGCCCATGCCTTATTGCAAGATTCTTTCAGATCCAGGCATGGCCCACTCCTTCTCCAACTTCCTCCCCAAAATGAAACTAGTTTTACCTTCTGTCTCTGGTATTATAGTAGATCTTTAGTTCATTTTAGCTTTGCATATAGTAATCTGGTTTCTTATAATAATTTACCAATTTTGTAAATGGAGATTCCTTCTTTTTCCTAAAAAGGATTTAAGTATCAGTCTTATAATTGTTTATGTGTTCCTATAGTAGCTTCCTGTATAGAAGGTACCCAATAAATGTTTGTTGAATAAAGAAGTGAAGTAAAGGATTGCTCAGGCTCCACTTTTGAGTTGCTTGACAAGCAACTAATACCTCTTGAGAACTAGCTGTGGTACTTAGCTAAAGCACTTTGCCTACCTGGCATGTTTGACTGCATTTCTGTCCATTATCAACTAATTTGGGTTATATCTTATTTCATGCAGATCTTTTGAACTTAGAACACTGAAGCCCTGTGTATCTTTACGGCTCATAGCCCCTATAGTGCTGATCTGCCCCAATGTGGTTAATGTTTAGCCCCTAAACCACTGGCTGAAAGTCCTTAAATCTGAAAGAATAACAAGCACCTGCCAATAGATAGCTTGGGTTTATTTAGTGACAGGTGCTTTGTGGCTAACACCTCAGTTATCCTTTCAGCGTCCCTCTCAGGCACGTGTTATCTTCCTTTCCAAAAAGAGAAAAGGGATCACAGAGCAGGAGAATCCAACCCAAGGTCAGTTCCAGAGAGGTCAGATCAAGGAGCAAAGTCTATTAACCTCCAGAACTTTCCTAAGGGCCTGTTGTGTATAAGGGCCCTGCACAGAATTTGGAATCCAAATCTCTGGATTCCCAGACCTGTGCTTGATTCATCAGGTAATAAGGTACCTGCATTTTCTACAGGCTGAATTGTTCCCTGAAAGCAGAATTATCATTTTATTTATTGTCTTTCTATCATGGACAGTTATTGGTTGCTGGCCCCTCTCTCTTCCTAGTAGGTCTCCAAACTTCTCAGCCATGTGGGGAGGGCCCAACTTTCCTCCATCCAGGGATGGTCCCCACTGGGTTTAAGCCCATCAGTGTATCCTATCACAGTGAGCCCAGTTGTTGCTTAGGGGAGGCCTGTGATCTAAAATGGTCTAATCAGAGTGAATCTCAGGAGTTTGCAGGGAATGTTGGGACTTGGACTCTTCTCAGCCTGGTAAATGGTATGTCTTATTTCTGCTGCAGCCATAGGGGAAAGCTTGGAGCTGCCAGGAGAGAGGAGGGATTGCATCATGTGGTGACAAAAGAATGAATCCCACCCAGAGGAAGTAGAGCCAAGAAATGGATCCTTGTTGTTTTAGTCCTGGATCAAATTGTGCCTGGATCCCCAGTGAGCCAATAAATTTTCTTTATTGCTTAAGCCTGTTTGAGATTGTTTCATTTCACTTGGAACATTAAATTTTCTAATCGATACACCCTAGTTAGATTATAAACTATGTGACAGCAGAGACTGTCTATCTTGATCATCATTGTACCCCCTGGCACATAGTAGACATTCAATAAATAAGTTTTGAATGGATACATTTCAGCTGGAAGGAACACCTTCTATAAACTCCCCTTTACTCATTTGACAGCTAAAGAACCTGGTGTTCTATAGGAAAATGGTGATGTGGATCTAGAAGCCGGGATCTCACGCCAACACAAGCCTTTTTCTAACTACCAGGAAGTCTCCTAGTAAGTATATTGGGGTCTTTGAGCAGGCCCCAAAATAGCAGTTGCCCCCCCTTTTCTGCGAGTTTGAACTGAATCAGAAGATAGCAGTAAGCTAGATGAGGACTGAAAATAACCTTTATTACTAATAAAGCTGATATTAGACAACTTGGCTTATATTCTCAGGCAGATGAGCTTCCCAATACTCAGCCTCAGAATTAGACAGACTTGGCCACTCAGCGATAGACAGCTGGGCCAGAATGGGCCTCCCCTTCCCACCCTGCGGGAGGAGGGTTGACTTCCAAGAAGAAAGGAAGAGAAGATGGTATGAGGCATAGTTTCTCCTTCCAAACTCACCAGTCATATTAAACCACTCCTCCTTCCCAGGGAAGAATGAGGGGGTGGAGAGAAACCAGGAGTGTTGTGCTAATTGGGCTCTTTTCACAAGGAAGACAACAGCAAGAGCGGGAAGACAAAGTCTCCCTAACACACATCAAGTGTGATTTGGTCAGGTCAATTGATTCTGCTTTGTTTTCAACCAAAATGGGTTATTTTTCAAAGTGGTGGAATTAATTTGTTGTCTATATTATCACTTTCTATGGAATAACTTACACACCACAGTAATATCAAGCTCCCAAAGGAGTCAGAGATCTTCATTTAAAATCATGCAAAATTCAAAGGAAGAAACAAGAATTCACGATAAAATTACACAATCAGGGGCACTAGGTGGCAATAATCCTTGTGCTTGCTCACCATGCCCATCAAAGGCATTTCAAGAGCACTGAAATCTCACACACTTCCCACGCCGACTGTCAGTTTCTTTCTCACTGATCTCAGAGCCACACGGTGCCTATTAGTCACCAGGGGAGCAGAGCCAAAGTTTAACTCCTTGGTGGCGCAGGGGAAAATTTCAAATTGGATTCCAGGAAATTCGGGGAAATACTAGACAGGAAGTCTGTTACCATGTTTTCAGTTTCCCCTATGTCAAGGATTGGACCGGGAGCATTTTTCAAAGCAAACAGTCTAGCAATGTGACTGTCCGCCACAGGCTTTTGGTTTTATTCATCAGGGCACTTCTTCCTGCTTCAGTTTTTCTTTTTTTAAGGTAAACATTTACCATCCAGGTTTCAAGAGGCTTTCTCAGAAAACCATTGATTGTAAAGTTGAAGTTTGGTGGACAAATGAATTACCAGATCAACTGAGCAATAATAACCCCGAAATTAGTCAACAGTACATTTAAAATTCAGCAGGTTTTACTGAGACCTGTGGTATTAGTTGTTGAATGTGACTTTGAACATAGTGAGAACCAGGAAGCCCTGAACCCAGCATGGATCTCCTCTGGTCTGGCTGCTAAGACAAAGCTTTGATCTCATCCTGTGCAGCTCGGTGGACGTTTTGCTGGAGGTCACAAAGTAGGCTTTGCTGGCCAGTCCTGGGAGAGAACCCAGGCTAACAATGGAAACCCACAACACAGCAGTTTGAGACAATATGTTTCCATTCTCTCTTCTCAGATGCAAAGCTATTTTCTCATCTATTACCTGCCCCTATTTTTACCATCAGAAGCTCTCCAATGCCTCTTTAGCTATTGACAGTTGGCAGTGAGTTTTGCAATTAACAGCTTCCCAGAATCAATTCCAAGGAGCTGCACAGGAACCACTTTCAAAAAAGCAGATTTGGGGATTGCTCAGCTACTTATCTGTCCTCCAATCCTTTTCTTATCCCACACATCATCAGCTGGAAGAACCTGAAACTTGAACCAGGTGCCTAAATGCCCAGTTCTGAGTATATGGTGGATATTTGAGAAATTCTGATTGATTGATTTGATGATTGATTGATGTGTACCTAGAGGAAGGGAATGGGCAGTCCCATGAAGGGTTGCTGTGTAATTCATAATGAAGAGTGATTTTCCTGCTGACTCATAACTCCTTTCTAATTTCAGACCAAAGACCCCAGGGAAAGATTTGGGTAAGAAACTTGGCCTCAGAGAAAAGCCACTGAAGTCCATTTGTTCCCCAGAGGAGAAACAATAGGGAATTGCCAACTGTGATGGGCACATCTCAGTCTCTGCTGGTTTATCTCACTCATCAACAGTACCAACGAGGGGTCCTCTGTGAAACTCAACCTCCCACCTCACCCAGGCCAACTGAAGACATAACTCAAGGCTTTGGTTAGTTTCTCACAGCTTCTGCTCATGTGTGGCTTGGAGGGAGCCAGTCATCTCACCATGACCTCTAAATGACACTTCCAATACTGAAGACTGCAGGGCCTCCAATCACTTGAGCACTAGGAGGCACACGTTTTTAGAGTCATTCTGTGCTGGGCAGCCTCGAGTGGATGTCTTTTCTGTCTTTCCTCAGCTCCTGATCTGGTGAGTTTGGGGCAAGAAAACCCCTAAAGGTAGCAACCTTGGAGGAAATGCTTGCTAATGCATGAGGGAGGGCAAGGGGGACAGCCAACTGGAGTCCAGAGCTGCTCAGGCTCCTGAAACCCTCAGTGTGCTCAGGCGAGATTTATGGGCCTGCCTTTTCCTCGTGATTCCACACTACACTTCTTTAAATCAGCCTCAGCAGAACAGCTATCATGGGGCCTGGTGTTTACAGCAGACACCAAGATAACAGAACCATGGAGATGCCACCCTGTTTGTATACTGACCCCAGTGGTCAAGGAATCATCCCTTGGGCCTGAGAGCAACCTTTGTTCTGTTTCCTCTGTGCAAAATGCCAGAATGCCTCTGCCTCAAAGAGGTTGACTCTGTTGTCAGCTGTGGGAAAAAACAGCCAGAGTTGCTATTTACACCCTGAACTGCAAGCTTGGTAAAAATAGCGCTAGCAGCTTGGTCCAGCTTCAAACCCCACTGCAGAAAGAGATTATTTTTGGAAGAGAAGATTTTCCTCCCCACCCACAGATCTGAAAATGGTCATCTCTCGGGAGGAGAAGAGGAGAGACAATCCCACGCAAAGGTGAAACATATCTCCTTCAACTCCTTCTCCATCCCCCAACCCAGGACAGCACACTAAGAACCAGATTAGAAATACCCTCCCCTGACAGCCAGGCCAGGCCCCAGAACAGACCTGCAGATGACCTAGTTCAAGGTACAGTGGGAATTAATTAACTTTGACTACAGCAAGAGGAGGCTGCTGTCTGAACCCGGATGCTGCCACCATCCTGTTGACTGTTGTCGCTGTTAGGCGATTTGTTTGCCTTTCAAAAAACAAAGAAAAAAGAATTGAGCAAAAGAGCATATAAGATCCAAAAACAATAGCTTAGATTATCTGCTGCCTGAGGGCTTGGAAATTACTCTCCAGCCCTCTCAGAATGGGCTATAATATGGCTATAAAATGATGAACAAATTCCCATAAGCCTTCTCTGGTCCCACCTCTGTAGTTGGGGCTCCCTGACAGCTGGAGGCTGAAAACTCTTCTCTCATGTATTTGCTAGAGCTTAGGACCTGGTGTTTGGGGTCCTAGGATCTCCTTCCGGTTCAAGAAGTGGCCCATATGGCAATCAGTGGAAAGAAAGTCACTTCTTTCTTTTCTGTGAAAGATATTTTATAGACACATGTAGGTAAGTACATTATGACACTCGTTTAACTCTCAAGACATGCACACATGTGGATAGTTCTAGAATATGTGAAAAGCAGTACAGAAAAATACCAGATCAATAGTGTTGTTAAATTGTTCTATAATCTGAAAGTGCCCAGGCTACCCAGAGCTGAGCCCAATAGGTGCTTAACAAATATTTTTAGGAAGGAAGAGAAAAAAATCTCCCACATCCTATCTCTACCTGAACCTCCTTCTTCAGAGTTCCAGGGACCAAATGAACCTTTCACTTAGAGAAAACACAACTAGGCATATCTAACCCACTAAAGAAGGGGAGAAGATTATACAGGTCACTCCCTCAACTTCTCAGCACCTCCCAGCAACACACACACAGACCTTCATCACCCTGACCTCGAGGTGAGGACTAGAGTAGCGACAGGGGGGAATAACTGGGTCTAGGGAGAAGAAATGGAAAAGATGGGGATGTGCCTCAGCACAAAGGCAGCTCACTGCAGCCTGGCTTTTCCTCTGGCCTCGTACAGACCTAGGTTTCAGTCCTGTCTTTGCTACCTACTAGCTGTGTGACCAAGTCACTTTACCTTTTTGAATCTCACTTTTTCCCTCTGAGAAAAGAGGTGATAATACTCACCTGTGGGGGCTGGCACGGACTAAAAGTAGCAGCATATGGAGAGCATGTGTTCAGTGCCCGGTACAGAGTAAGGGATACTATGAACCCGGCATCCAGGAGCAGTTCTAGTTTTCCTGTGGCGTGCCATGGGCCAGATTTTGGAATCTATCCTGCTTCCAGCTGAAAGATGATGGTAAGTGTACCAAATGGCTAAAGTCTTAACTTCCTGAAAAATGCATTGCATTTGGAGAAATTACTGAAAACTTTCTGCCCCATTATCAGGCTTTTCTGCATCGTGCCCTTCATTCGCTGTGGACCTTCACCTCTCTGCTTCTACCTTTCTGTAACACCCACTTCCCCAACCCTTATCAAGAAGCCAGAAATAGAAGCTCCCTACTCAGACGTCTTTGCCAATGGGAAGCTCTGGCCAGCTAAGGGCTGGGTCAGCACTGGCTTCTCAGTTGAGGGAGGTCACAGAAATGTAGCCCCAGCGTCCTTTTCCAAGTCACATCGACTGCTGACATCGTGAGGGAAGAGTTGCTGCTCTGCTGAGTCATAGCTATCTAAGCCGTTTGTTCTCAGGGCTCTGAGACTCCCCAAGGACCCGGAAAGATGTCTCTATATCCCTTTGATCAGGACTGCTTCAGGTTTCTATTTCCAACGTTGAGAAATCCAGAAGGTGCTCACTCCGGCCCAGGAACGAAATGAGCTCAGGTCTCTCTCTTGCTGACCTCTTGCAGAGGATTGTAGGCCAAGGTGGCCAGGCTCTCCCCTCCAGCCTAAGTCAGCTTCCTCCTGAGTCAGCTTTCTTCACCTCCCTATTAATAGCCACTGCTCTGGCTGGCTCCCCTCACAGTATGATTACAGTTTAATAATACGTCTCAAATAAGGAAGCAGCAAACTTCCTGAGCTGGGTTGCTGAGCGCCGGTAGGACTCATGCTCCGTCCCAGAAGGCAGAGTCCAGGGCTTGTTTTCTGCAGAAGGAGCAGCTGGATAGAGGTTGGGGTGACTAAGTCATTGGCCTCCGAGAAAAGTCGCTGCTTTGGGATTTCTGTCTTGCTGAGCTGCCCCTGATTTAGGGCAGAAGACAAGCATGCAAGCTAACCTTTATTTTACTGGAGTCTTTATTCCCACAGATATTCCTAGGCAGGGCTGAAAAAGTGTGGCTCTTATCCAATAAGAGTCGTCAGCTAACTTGGATGAAGTTCTGGTCCAAGCTGGGGTTAGTCCCTACCGTGGTCACCTTTTCTCCAATGCTACGATAACAAGGTGTCCTATTTAGAGAGGCTCAGATTATCTGGATGGGACAGGGCACTGAGATCAGATTGAACCCCACCAAAAAAATCTTTTTAATGCCACCCTCCTCCCCCTCCTCTGTCTCTCCCGAGTAAAAGCAGACATGCTAAACAATCTTTAGTGTGAGATTCATACTGATAAGCCATGTGGTCTGGTCACCCTACAATTTGTTCCAGCATTCTTGTTCTTTGTGGACCCTGGATGGGAAGAACACACAAGTTTAGGAGCCAGGCACCCTGGGTTCAAATTCTGACTCAGCTTCTTCGCTGAGAGAGCTTAGTAAATTTATTCTACTTTTCTGAACCTCTGTCTTCTCATGTATATAAAAGGAATAATAATCTATCCCGAAATGGTTTTAATACAAACGAAATGAAACAACTTTGGAAAATATGCCTAGAGCAGTGCCTGGAGTATAGTAGATGATCAACAAATTGTCTTAATTCTCTTACAATAAATAAGAGGCAGGGAGACGTGAGGGTAAACCAAAGCCATTCAAGCCCCTCACACTAGTGGAAAAAAATGACCAGCATCTCTAAATGTGCAGACCCATGACATAAATGTTGCTGATATGAAGGCTCGTGGAGACAAGTAGAAGTTGGTTTCCCTTCTCTAGATTCATACCATTTGAAGTCCCAAAGAGAGGCCCAATCTGGACTGTGATGCCTCTTGCTGAGGCCCTAGTGAGGAGTCTCCTGGCTCCATTTATCTTCCGTAATGACATTTATCAGAGGTCTCACAGTTCATAAGCAAAGGATGGCATCAAGAAGAATGAGTAGACAAAGGGTAGGGAAGGGCATCCATCTGTTCCATCACTGTGTGCTTATCTACATTTCAAGGTCCCCCTTAAAAGAACCAGGTCGACCAGACCTCAGGGTGAACCCTGCTATCAGCAAGGCCAAAGGAGAAATAAAATATCATGCGTGCCCTGCTTTTCAACCTGCTGAGAAATAATCTGCCCCTAAAACACCTGCTTATTAGATGGCAAATAATGTTCTCTTTAACCCAGTACCAGCTTGCTTCCCTCAGCTGACTACTTCAAGTCTAGGGGGGTGGCAAACTTTGTTCTTGCTACAGCCTGCTTCCTTCTTGCTTGCCAGCAACCGGCGTATATCTGATGGGAGCCAGCCAGAGCTCCTGGCGGCACAAAGTGAGGCAAGCCCCAGCATGACCTGCCCGACCATGTTCTGCCCCCAACTGAGCACTGATTGGGGGCTGGTGTGGGGGAGTGGGGGATTGAGGCTAAATTAATTTAGGCTCATTTTCGTAAGAGCAGCCCAGAATTCCCTTCACCTCAGCAGGCAAAGGAACAAGACTTCCCCTGACACCTCCTGGGAAGTGGTCCTTATTTCCCTTTTGGACCTATCTTTGGTATTAACTAACCTGATTTCATCTATATGCAAATGTTGAGGGGGATGAGCACACGGTAAATTATTTACATGCCACAAAGCATCCGATTTAAGGATCAGCCACTTTGACACCATTCATTCCTTTGGTTACCCAACAAATAGTTTCTGAACATTTACCTCGCACTAGCACTGTTCTAGGTTCTGAATACCCACTGGTGAAAAAAACAAAGATGGTCTCTGCCCTAGGGGGACAGCCAGACCATGAATATGAAAATTAATAAATATGTAATTACAAATTGTGGGAAATGCTATTGAGAGAATTCTCAGGTATAGTAACAGAGAACAATGGTGTGTGTGTGGATTTGATTTATATGAGAAGGTCAGGGAAGGCCTCTCTGAGGAGGTGACATTTAAGGACTCAGTGGGATTTTGGTGGCAGTTGCCCATGAAGGTCTCCCCTCACTGCTGGACTAAGTTCCCTTCTCTCTTAATGAAAGACTCTAAGAAGAATGAAAGGGTACTTCAGCCAGGTAGGCAGTGATGAACATTCTGGGAGAAGGCGGGGGCTACAAAACTCTTCTTCCAAGTCTCCTGCTGTGGACACATTTACTTCTCTTCCCTTTCTCCACCCCCCAACCCTGAACCCAACTGTCCTCTGTCCAGGGACTTTCTGGCATACTTGTTTCCCTACAAGCTCTTCCTTGTTCCTGTCCCCCAGAATGTTCTCGTCACTGTGAGGACATTGCCCTGCCTGGCACAACCCAGAGAAGCCCTTCATGGGCTCATTGTCTTTCAAAACAGTTTTCTTCAAGGTCCCCACAGTTCCGCTCCTGAATCTCCACAAGTCAAATAGCTCTGACCAGCAGTAGATGAAACTCATCGTTTCTACTGGGCCAGCAGGCTAATCACCGAGTCTTCTTTTCACTGTATAACTCTTTATTTCAGGATTATTTTCCTAAATTAGCATTAGGTAGGTTGACATAGATGTCTCCTACCCCCTGCGTTAAGGAGTTGGCCCTCTAGACTGTTGTGGAACCAGCCCAGGCATCAGAGCCAGATAGACCTGGGTTTAAATCCCAGCTCAGCCCTTTACCAGCTTTGTGACCTTGGGCCCGTCAGGAATTTTCTCTGGGCCTCAGGTTCCTTATATGCAAGATGAGGAGGAGGATAATACCTACTCTTCAGAGCTGGTGTAAGAATCAGCCAAGAGGTATGCAAGATGAATGGAATGTAGAAGGTGCACTACAAATGGGAGTCTTTGTTATTACATCAGCTATGAAATAACCTGAGTAGAATTTTGGCAGTGTCTCTTTTAGGAAGGTGATTGATTGCTCTGTTAAGGATGGTGGCCAGGCCTCTATTTCACCAACCATTTGGCCACAGTAGCTCTTAAATCTGAGCACTGCTAAGAACCAGGTGAAAGGAGGACACTTCAGGACACAGTGAAGGGCATGGATCCCAGAATCTTGGATTGAAAGGAATCCTGAGAAAATTCCAGTCCAAGTTCTTGCTATCAGGCAGGACTGAATTTAAATTTCAGACAGATGGAAATCTTTTCTAATACATAGTTGAGCAACCGTCACCACGCTGCCCCAGCGATACTGCTCCTGTCATCACACACACTTTATTGGAATTACTTCAGTCATTCAATTATTAATTCAAAAAACATTTACAAAGCACCTACTATGTGCCAAGTAATATTCAAGTCACATGGGATATGGAAGCAAGAAGACAGACAAAGTCTTGCCTCTCATGGAGCCCAGCTATACGTAGAGATTAAAAAAGAAAGAGAGAGAGAGAGAGAAGTGATATGAAGAAAATAAAACAAGGTAACAGGATAGAATGATGGGGGGTGGGGGTAATGCAGTGGGGTGGCCAGAGAAGTCTTTTCTGAGGAGAAGACATCTGAGCAGAAACCTAATGGGTGAGAAAGAGCCAGGCATGGGAGGATTGGGGGAAGAGCATCCTAAGCCAACGAGACCTCGGTGCAAAGTCCCTGAGCGGAAACTAGCTTGATACATTCAAGGCACAGAAAGAATGTCCATGTGGCTGGGGATAGTGAGGTTGCAGGTGCCAGAGTATGTAGGGCCTTGAAGGTTGAATTTTATTCTAATTCCGGGGTTTTAAGCAAAGGACAAGCAGGGCGTGATTTACGCTTCCAGAAAATCCCTGTGCCTATTCTTGGAAATGTGCTATAAGGGGCATGAATGAAAGTCAGGAGACCAGTTAAGGAGGTTGTTGCGGGAGTCCAGACAAGGGGAGATGGTGGCTTGAACCAGGTTGTAACATTGGAGATGGTGAAAACTGACCAGATTTGAGATCTATTTTGGGGTAGAGCTAATAGGACTTACCTATGGGTTAGATATTGGGGGAGTGGGGGTGATAGAAAGAGACAAATCAAAGATGACTTCTAGATTTTGAACTAGTAATAAATAATAAAAATAAACTGGGAGGATAGTAGTGCTATTTAAAGAGACGGGATTGTTTGGGAGAAATTACTTATTCCATGTCTTCCTTCTCCTCTAGATCATAAGTTCCATGAGGGCAGAGCCCCTAACTCTCCTGTTCACTGCATAATGCTGTGTCTGGCACAATGCCTGGCTTGCAGAACAATAAGAGCAATGACCAATAATTGAGTGTTTAGTACATGCTCAGTTCCATACTTTATATTCATTCTCATTTAATCCTCACAAGAGAAAAGTGAGGAGATACTGTTTTTTTTTTTTTTTTTTTGTGGGGAAGACCAGCCCTGAGCTAACATCTGTTGCCAATCCTCCCCTTTTTTGCTGAGGAAGACTGGCCCTGGGCTAACATCCATGCCCACCTTCCTCCACTTTATATGGGACGCCGCCACGGCATGGCTGACAGGCAGTGTGTTGGCAGGCACCCGGGATCCGAACTCGTGAACCCTGGGCTGCCAAGCACGAACTAAACTGCTGTGCCACCAGGCGGCCCCCGAGGAGATACTTTTTTGAATCCTCATTTTGCAAACAAGGATTTGGGTTCAGAGAAGTTCCATGACAACCTCAAGGTCTCACAGCTATTAAGTGCTAAAGCTTAATAGTGGTGTGTCTGGCTCCAAATTCTATGCTCTTCACCACTATACCATACAGTCAGATAGTCTGGGTGGGTGGGTGGGTGGATGGATGGATCTAAGCATAAATGAATGGATAGATGGGTAGAAGGCAACATCACATGCTGAAAATCATTTGTACCAAAATGTCTCTCTGAAAGTGGCAGAGATTCAAACTGGAAGGATCTACTCCTGAAAGGAAAAAATAGAAGAGCCAACCATAAATTCCCACTAGGGTTATTCCCAGGTATTCAGAGGGGATAGAATTCTCTTGGGGAAAAAACATATAGAAAGTTCTAGAAAGCTTTCTTAAAGTAAAAAAAAAAAAAAAAAAAAAGAAATCTGAAGAAATTATCTTTTCAGGGAGCATTTCCTAAAACTTTTTCAATGATCTGGGATTACTTTAAGAGTATTAGGATCATGTGAAACATTTTTAATGTTTGAAAAATATCTTCTGAGAACCTTGATCGGAACAAAGGCAGAAAATATTACTATGAGTCAGGCAGCCCAGAACCTGGAGCTACTCTGGAGTGTCATGTATTACTTCCATGGCTAAACAAGTACATCAAATCTTAGTCATGGCCCATTAGGATCAGTTTCACAATGTTTCTAGTAGGTGCTCTATTAAACTGCAGCCTTCTCAAGGAGAATACCCTGTCCCTAGTTCATGTTGACACAGTGACTCAGTTCAGGAACCTGGGACACAGCCCAGATCCATCCCTGTCTCTCACTAAAATGACATAAATAGAAAATTTGTTGAGCACTTACTATGCCAGACACTGTTCTAGGCACATGGATCTCATTTGACCTTTATCACAACCCTATGCTGTAAGCACTATTATTATCCTCATTTTATAGATGAGGAGACTGAAGCAGACGGCATAAGTAACTTGGCCAAGTCACACTGCCAGGAAGTGTGTGGAACCAACAAGTCTGGAACCACAGCCTGTGTAGTTAACCACTTCGCTACCTCATGGTGAAACAATCCTCAAAGCCCGTGGATTCTGCCTTCTTAATCATACTCTCATTTGTCTCCCCCTCTCTGTCCCCATGGTCACTGCCCTAGGTTAGGCATTTCATCTTTTCTCATCTGCAGTATTGCCACATCCTCCTAAATTATCTCCCTGCCCCCATCTAGCCTCTCTGCCTCTCTCTAATCCTTCCTTCCATAACTGACCAAGCTGGAATTGATATGCCCATCTGATCATGTCATGCATCTGCTCAAAATCCTTTAATGGCTTCTTGTTGCCTGTGAGTTAAAACCCAAACTCCTTACAAGGCCCTTTAAGCCCTGTCCCTGACCACTTTGTGCAGCCTCATCCTCCGCTCCTGAACCCTGTGCTCCAGGCATTACCAAACATGTGCTCTCTGAGGTTTGAATACTTGTGCTGGGCTGTTCCCTCCACGAAGAATGCTTCTTTCTTTTCTCATCTGTGCAACATCACCCTCCCATATGCACATGCATGTACACACACGTACACACATACCTTGTCCACTGGTGATTTCTCTTTATTCTTTGAGACTCAGCTTCTAAGATGCCTTCTCTGCGAAGCCTTTTCTCACTCTCACAATCAGATTTAGGCACCTCTTCCTCCTCTTTGGCCCTTTCCCATATCTGATGAAATACATCAATTTTTCTTGTTGTAATTTTCTCTTTAAGATTGTAAGGTCCGTGAGGGCAGAGACCATAGTTATCGTGCTACTGTTGTATCCCCAGAATCTGTACATGTTCACAAATCTTTGTTAAATGAATGACTTGTTGAAATGAATTGATTTTTGAAGTAGATTTCAAAACTGGGAAACATTTTGCCCTCATATTTTCCCATCGTCAGACTTATCTACACTGGAATTTTTGCTGCAGTGGGGCTGTTGGTGGTAGAATATATAGTAGTTAAGAATGAAGACTCCAGAGTCACATTACCTGGGTTTAAAACTCGACTCTACCGTTTGCTAGCTGTGGGCCCTTAGGAAATCACCATCTCACTAAGCTTCAGTTTTCTTTACCTTAAAACTGAGTTCATAATAGGACGTATCTTAGAAGGCTAATGTGAAAGCTAGTGAAAAAAGAACATGTGGAGCATTTGGTGGCTGGCACAGAGCTAGTGCTCAATACACATGAACTATTATTAGTAGCTATCTTCCTGACAGCTTCACTTGACCCGATTGTGTCACTGTCACTTTTTGAACCAAATGTCTAGAGTCTGATTCTCAAACATGGACACTCAATTTCAGCAGGCTTTGCATTTGTCATAGTATTGGGTCACCCTGGACACAGGGCCTGGAGGAATACGGATCCAGATGGTGGCTGAAGCTGGAAGTAGCCTTTTGCTTGTAAGTCGTGATTTATTGCCTAGAAACCAAAAGTAAGCATTGCCAACCAGTCAGATTACTCGATTTCTTCAAAATTGCCACCCTCTGGCCCCTTGCTCTCCCTTGCATTTGGTAAAAGAGAGGTGGTTGGTGTGGGCAGTTTTGATTACAAGCAGCAATTTCCCCTTGGAGGGAAGGAAGTGGGTACAGCCTCTCAAGGTAGGCTGTGGGGTGTTTTGTTTCTTCTGTTTGCTGCACAGAGGTTTACAAGAAGCAACCTGGGTTGCTGGGTACACAGAGCCCCAGTGTGTGTCCCACACACAGCTGGAAGAAATGCCTTCCTTCCAACTCTCATGCACAAGGAGGGGGTGTGGTCTCTATTTCAGACATGAGTTTTCTAGATCTTGATTCAAGCAGTCTCTTTTAGAGGTCATAACAGTCTCACTGGAGCCTTGAACTAAATAGCCAAGATTATAAATTGCAAGATTATCCTGCAAATGTGTGTGCCAATGAAGTGAATGAGGAGTGACAAGGAAAAGAACAAGATGATTCCTCGAAAGGATTCAAAGACTCATGTCAAATCACTTTCTAAAGAACTAGGAACTAACATAATTTTGGGTCAAGGGTCAGGTCTTCCTTTGAATGTGCAATCTTTTATAATTATTTTACATGTGGCTATTTTAGCAATGCTATCATCCCAGCCATCTTTCTGCAAGAGCTGGCATTTCTGGTTTAAAGGAGACTAGGTTGGAAAATAGGAGTTAATAAAAAGGGGTCAGTTTTATAATCTATGTGGGGAGCAGAAGTGGATTTTCCCAAATAGATTAATCAGATAATTTGGCCAAAGGGTATATTTCCTACTGAGATGAATGACAAAAAGGAATCATATTGGAAAGATTATGAGATCCCATACCCATCCCTCTTCTCAACATCTGCTCTCTCACTTCTTCAGTTTTTCATTCTTGTCTTTATGTTTTCTTATGAAGCAAAAGATATTTTTGCTTATTGTGTAAAGTCACTCTCAAGTTTCCTCTTGGCTCTTTATTTTGTTTGGTCAGATAAGATTTTCTGTACATTTATCCCAAGGGAGGAATGTGGCAGTAGAAATCAGAAAGAAAAAAAAAAAGAGTATCCACATCTGTCAGAATGACTAAAATGAAAAATAAACAAACAGACAGTTTCAAGTGCTGACAAGGATGTGGAGCAACTGGAACTCTCACACACTGCTGGTGGGAATGCAAAATGGCACAACCACTTTGGAAAAATTTAAACATCCACTTGCCATATGACCCAGCAATCTCACTTCTAGGAATTTACCCAAGAGAAGTGAAAAGATATATGCAATACACACAAAAACCTGTCCACAAATGTTTATAGCAGCTTTTTCATAATAGCCAGAAACTGGAAACAACACATATGTCTATCAACTGCTGAACATACTGCAATATACCCACACGATGGAATACTATTCAGCAATAAAAAGGAACGAAGTACTGATCCATGTAACAACATAGATGAATCTGTAAAGTTTTATGTTAAAGCATTATGAAAAAAGTCATACTCAAAAGGCTACTTAATGTATGGCATTCTGGAAAAGGCAAAACTACAAGAACAGAAAACAGATCAGAGATTGTCGGGGACTAGGGATGGGAGGAGGGGGTTCATTATAAAAAGGACATGAAGGAACTTTTTGAGGTGATGGAAATATTCTATATCTTAATTGTGGTGATGGTTAGTTACATGACTGTATACATTTGTCAAAACTCAGAACTGTACAACTGTGAATTTTGGTATCTGTAAATTATATCTGACTTGAAAAAATATTTGTATTTCTTTGGCTTTGGAGTTTCAAATTTCTAGGCCATCAAGGGTGAGAAAAAAAGACTTCAGGCAAGCACAAAGTATTTGGGGGAAAACACCGTAAATGAAAATAAGGTTTCCCCACCTCCATCCCTCACTTGAAAGGGATTCCCTAGACCAAAGAGATTAGGGGAGAGAGAGAGAGAGGAAATGATCAGAGAGATTAGGGGGGCCTGGAGATGAAGAGGCTGAACCTAAAGGGACCCAAAAGAAAGTATTAGAGTCCATGTTCACCAACTCCCCAGCCTATGCGACTGAGTAAGCCCATACATTGCCTGCATCCAGGCCATACTGGTGAGGTCTTTTCTTGGTCAGCAGTTGGCACATCAGCCTCTGACCAGCCTGTTAAAATGATTCATATTTGTGCCCCTAAGACTTTACTTGGCTCTCTGTCCAACATACCCCATGTGGAGAAATCCTCCTCCTTGCTGTTACATGAGTGACTGCCAGCCACCCCATGCTCCCTACCACTTGTACTTAGGTTGGACTGGATGAAACCATTTGAGAAACTTCACTCCCACCATGAGATGTAAAACACATACCTGTTAGTTACCTTTCCTGTCTTCTAAACTTCTTTCATTTACCTTATTGTTCAGTGGAATAAAGGCAAAAGCTAAAGCAATCTTCCCTTTCCCCCACATATCTTCAATAAACATCACTAGTTTCCTTATGGGTTGGGGTTGAAAGGAATAATTCTTTTGTTAGATGACCATCCTTACATCCACATGATTATTTATTCATCAAACATTCACTGAGCTGCTAGTCTGGCCAGCTATAAAGAGTCTGCGTCTCTGCCCTGGAGGGAGTCCTAGGGACAACACAATCTAGTAAGGACCACAGCAGAGGCTTGGGTCAAGTGCTACAGAGACCCAGTGGAAGAGGGGCAGCAAGGGGCCCTTGGGAAGCCTTTCTAGAACTATACTTCCTAGTCCAAACCAGTAATTGCTGTGATAACTTTGACCTTTTCTTCATTGGCCAACTACCCACTCCCCCTTGTTAAACAAGCTTTCTCTGAAGGGATTGAGAAAACACCCTGAGGGCAGGGGGCTTGTCTGTTTTCCCCTAGCACAATGCCTGGCTCATAAAGACTTGAAAGCATGCGTAAGTTATTGTTTTGGGGGAGATATTTAATATTTGCCAAATTGCCTGGAAGGATATATAAAATAAAACATGTTTAGAAAGTGCATGCAAAGAAAAGGGAGAGTTATAAACCATCCTACTAATTATCCGTAGGATTTGTCCAGTGATTCACACGCATTTTTCCACTTTGAATAACATACATCCATGCCTCGCCTTCACCACTATAAGCAACATTTCTCTAGCTCTAGAGTGCCAGGCTCCATCTCGGCACTCGATGTGCATTATCTCACGTAGTCCTTATAACAACCCTCTTTTACAGGTGAGTCAACTGAGCCTTAGAAGGTAACTGACCTATCCAAGGTTACAGAGTTGATGAGAGCCTGGAAGCCCACTTTTTAATCCCCACATGCCCAGAGGCAGAAAGGATCCTTACAGGCATTCTCCTATTGAGTTCTTCCTTATCGCACTGCTTTTTCAGGCAAGTCTCCCTCAGGCTAAACCTAAATCTACCCAAGGCAAGATGAAATATCTGATGCAATGGACACAACAGGTCCAAACCAGTTACCTCTGTGGTAACTGACCTTTTCTTTGCAAAATGACTACCCACTCCCCCTTGTTAAACAGAAACTCCCCGAGGTCCCTCCTATAGCTAAGGCCCCAGAAAGTCGGTGGCTCTCCCTTTCCTCAGTCCTTCTCTCTCAGATGGCTGGGATTCTATTTCCTTATAATATCATTGAGATATAAAACAAAATGAAACCTGGACAAGAGATTCTCACATATTGAGTTATATGGGGTAACTATTCGGGTTCAAAACTGATTTGGCACGAACTAGAAAGCCTGACTTATGGCATCAAACATACATTGCACATCTGCTTAACCATCAAAGTAAAGAATGCACTCTTAAGATAAGAATGCGTACTTCCCCTCCTACACACTATTGGTAACACCCGGATTAGTCCCTTTCCGGACTTACCGTCATGTAGACCTGGTAATTTGCAACTGAATATCTTCTGAAATTTTGATGAAAATGTATCCTGGGTGTGTTTAATGTACTTTGTTCTAAAAAGATATAAAACTGTATTGAAAACCATGCTTGGGGCCAGCCTGGTGGCATAGAGGTTAAGTTCGCGCGCTCCGCTTCAGCGGCCCCATGTTCGTGGGTTCGGATCCTGGGCACGGACAGACGCACAGCTTGTCAAGCCATGCTGTGGCGGCATCCCATATAAAGAAGAAGAAGATGGGCACGGATGTTAGCCCAGGGCCAGTCTTCCTCAGCAAAAAGAGGAAGATTGGCAACGGACATTAGCTCAGGGCTAATTTTCCTCACACACACAAAAAAAAGAAAGAAAACCATGCTTCTCTGGGACACTTTCTAAGCCCTTCCGGGGTTATAATCCTCACTCTGGCTCAAGTAAACTTACTTTATTTCTCTTATCTATAGAATGGTTATTGGTTATTTTGCTTCGACAACCTGAACCTTGGGTATGTCTCGTCACCATGGAAACAACTTCAAGCCTGAGTGCCTCCAAGAGATATGGGTGCTGTTCTTCCAGTGGCCGTGGAAATAAGAGACTGGGAACTGGTCAAAGCTCAAACAAGCTCCTGTTGGATCAGCAGCAGTTTTGGGAGTAAACATGGCATATTCAACATAGGATTAATATGTCAGCAGCAGCATTATCAACATATATTCTCAATTTTTGACACTGCTAGCTTGGTACAGAACATACCAGTCAAATGAATGACAGCTTAAATTATCCTACTTCTGTGAAGGGACATTTTAAACTCTATTAAGGTGGCTCAAAGAATGTGGTAAGAAAAAAATATAAACAGTAATAAATTTTAAGAACATTCTGTAGATGAATTTTTGCTTCTGGGAATGAGAAACCAAAATTTTCCCCAGAGACTCCATTATTAAAATCATAAATAAAACATTCCTGATTCAACAGCTTGGTTGCTGTGCTTGTGTGGCCTCACTCTAGAGAAGTGGCTCAGAATTGGAGGTAGGTAGTCCAGGGGAGGCTGGGGAGGTGAGCGAGTATGACAGCATTCTGCCTCTTTTCCCTCTTTGCCTGCACAGCAGACCAGGGGGCAAGGATAATGAGCAAATTGTGCTTTATTGAAGACCACCAAAGATGGTCTTCAATATAAAAATTTTAAACAGGATCCTAAAAGTCAAGGAGCTTTTTTTTGGTGATGCCCTTCCTTTTTTTTTTCTGTAAACATACACACTCTCCTCTAGAAGTAAAAGTGAGTAGCATGGTGTAGGAACCCCTAGCCTGACCGCCTCGGTGCTCTGGGTTCCAATTCTATCTCTGCTACTTACTAGGCCCATGACCAAGTGTGGGTTACCTAACCTCCCTGGGTGTCAGTCTCCTTTGTTGAGGTGGGTTAGAGGAATGAATGTGGGATCCTAAACATCCTATGCGCTAGAAGTACCCATCACAGTGAGTTCCAATCATTCAGAAAAAAAAGACCAGTGACACTTGCCAAGGCCTATTTGATCCAGGCAATGTGCTGGGCACTTCATGGCTGTTATTTGATCCTCACAATAACTTATGTGTGGTTGCTGGTATTCCTGCTTTACAGATGATGGAAACTAGTTTGAGAATTGCAGCGACTTCCTCCAAGTGATCAGCGTATAAGCATGCAGTCAGGTTTCAAATCCCCATATGTCCAGCTCCAAAGCCAACCTTCTTTCTACCTGAGCCTGCTCATTTCTGAGCTGAGTATAAATCATTAATATTTTAATTCAAAATAACTCAATTGTTCTGTCATGGTTTTCAAATAACTTGCTAGTGTCTTGAAAAATTCAGCTTCTCTAGCTATTCTGTCTCTCATTAAAAAGATCCCATATCACTTGGGAATTAGAAGCATCTTCATGTGACATGAACTTTTAATCCTTGGCTTGTTCCAAGCTGGCCTGGAGAGTTACCCCCGAATGGCCTCATAGAGATGTTGTCATAAGTTAAGATATTTTAGTCACTTCCATGTGGGCAAGATTTGTCTTCTAAATCAGTCTGAACAACTGAAAGCAACACTTTTTTCCCCTCGAAAGAAATATAACATCATAGTGCTGCAATCAACAGGCCTGAAATCCTGTAAAATAAAGGTATAATACAATTCAACTCTTCCTCAATTTTAAGTTCTTGGCTTCCAGTGGAAAAGCCAGGATCTCCATTTCATGAAAAAAGAATAAAACATGAGAGAGCAAAATAGCCATGATATTTTGGGTGTGTGCTTAGTCAGATCTGCCAGAAAGTTTCCTATTTGGTAGTTATCCCTGCTTCCTGAATGGCAGGCCAGGGCCACAGAAAGGGTGTGGGCTTCAGAATCAGAACAAGAGCTAAAAAATCCCAGCTCTTCCACGGGCATGTTATTTACACTCTGAGCCTCAGTTTCTTCCTCTGTAAAATGGGGATATTCGCTTCTGGGGATTGTTACGAAATTAAACAAACAATGTACATAAAGAGCAAATACAATAGTCCTCTTCATCCCACTCCCAATTGAAAACAGACTTGAGTAATCTATAATAATAACAATCATTTTATTATTGACTCCTTACTATGTGCCAAGCACTAGGCTGAGCCCTTTCCGTAGATTACCTTTTTACTAAAGGGAACCAGTATTTGAAACCAGGTGCTCTAACTTCAGAGCTTGCCTTGTGCCCTGCTCTAGGACTCAGGCCATTTATTAGGTTCAGATCAAAGGATTTATGAGCCATTGCTTCTGCAGGAAACAGATGCCCGTGAGGGTGGTGGCTGATGTAGCTGGATATTTGGCCAACAGTAGCAAGGGCCATGCAAAACCCTTTGTTCTTCCACCCTGCAAGATTAGTACCACTGATTTTCTGCTCCCTGGGGTTAGTTTCCTGACTACACTAGGCACATAATAGATGTCAAAAAATTGCTTGTTGAATAAACAAATGCAAATAAATGGATCGCTCATGATGTAACCATTTACCTTATGTAGGAAACATTTAATACTAACCTCTTCTCCATTCTCCTCTTAGGGCTACTAACACATAAAGCAGATTTTTAAAAGCTGTTAATACTCCACCATCCCACATTAATGCAATGCTCACCAAGCATTTATTAAGTACCTACCATTAATCGAGAGGCCAAGGGATTACACATATAATTCATTATGCAGTATTAAAAAAACAACAAAGCCCAGCTGATATTCAGCTATGGAATATGCGGTACTTTTCAGGTAGCACTGATCTTTGTGGCTTTATGTTAATTTTCTAATTTGCATTCCATGAACCTTACTTATTAAGCAGTCATGGTAGGCAGACTGAGAAAGTGTCTTGTGTAGCCACACTAGAATTAAGAAGGCAAGAGGAAGAGAGAGGATGAAATTTGGAACACAGTACAGGGTAAGAACATAGGGCTGTGAAGTCAGACAGGCTATGAGTCCTGACCCTGTCACTAGCAATGAAACCTTGCAAAACCTCAATTTCATCACCTCTGAAATGGAGATAATCAGCATTTGTCATTGCTTTCCCATAGGGTGGTGAGGACTCCTAGGATGATGTGAGGAAGCACCTCATTGCGAGGATCCTAAATGAGGTCACGGAGGCAAAGCACCCAACACAAGGTCTGCTGCAAACCGGCACCCAATGAACACTAGTGCTCTCCCCTTACTTTCTCCCAGACTGATCTCCTAGACAGCCACTGTGGGGTGTAAGAGTTTGGAAGCATGGGGACCCAAAGATTGCTGGTTTGAGACAGGCTGTCTCCTGCACATGTTATCTTTTCTCTCCACTCTGTCTGCCAAAGGCAAACAAGAATGAAATGATAACAGGCACATCCACTGAAGCAAAACAGGTCACAGGAAGAAGATAATACACTCAAGGACAAATAAGTCAACTGTGGCTGGGCCCAGAATGGGTAGGTGAAAATTCATGGGAAGTAGAGAAGGTATTTCCTATTTTATAGGAAATAGGCTTTTAAAATATTATCACCATGTGAAAACACATAAACACACACACTTGTGTGATTTTAGTATCTTTTTCTCTGCTATTTGGGTTGCCTACGGTGGGGGTGGGGGGGAACTGTAAGTTATGGAGGCAAGCTTTTGAAAAAGTCCTTTAAAACACAGTATAAATTGATGATGCCTAGGCAAAAATGTGTAGTCTGTTAAATGAAGGCACCAGAATACAAAACTGTACTTACTATGACTGGCTATGCAAGACTGTATGTGCATATGGTCAATACCGGAGGAAAGACACTTAGAAAACAAGAACAGCTGATTTGTAAGAATGGTTGAATTGCCTCACCCAGTGCCTGGACTCTAATAGATGTTTAATAAATATTTGTTCACTGAGTGACAAGACTTAATTTTCTATAAATTATAACTCTGAATATTTATCTGCCTTTGTTAGTCAATTATTCAAAGATAATGCTGCCTGTTTTTGACATAATTTTGTGGTTTTACTTCTTTTTTCCCTTCACCTAATGCAATCCTAACTCCACCAAAGAAATTGGTGTAAACAGAAAAGCTTATAGAGTCTAAGAATATGGGACTTAGTAGACAGAAATGATAAAGGTCACTCAGCATTTCCGATATCTAAAGCCAGGAGAAGCATTTGTAGATAAGCAGGAGGCCTGATTTTTATTCATTAATTGGCCAACTGTCCTAGGAGAAAATAACTCCTCTGGGTCTCAGTTGACAGATCTGTGAATGGGGTTAGAAAGATGACCTCCTGCAGGCCTTTCAGTTACTTTAAATGTTAAACATCTAGACAAAACATGCTGGGTCAATTAAGACAGATGAGTCCTCCAAAGAATATTTGAAAACTTTATTTTCTCAAATGAGCACCAACACAGATTGGAAATATGACAGAAACAATGCACTTTTCTCTAATACTGAATCACTATGTACAAATACAGGAAAAGATGAAGACAAATTATTTGAAAATAATTATCTTTGTTATTGAAGCAAAGTGACCTGAAAAATGCCAACAACAACAACAACAACAAAAGATAAAGAAAGAAAATAACAAAACCCAAACCCAACAAATACAGTTTGTAAACACAAGCATAAATAGACAGATTCTGTATTGAAGGATAGTCTCTGCAGGTTGGAAAAGGGAACTGACCCTCACTTTCACCAGAATGTTATACAAAAACATACGGGCAGATAGAATTTGGTAATATGAGAATAGCTTGTTTCTTCTCAGCTTTACTTTTCACTGCTGGCAGATTTCGTAACTGTATTTTAATTTAAAAAATTAAACATCTCTTTCCTCTGCCTAGACCACTAGCATGTTTTCTCATTTGAGGCAGGCTCTTTTTTAAAATACGTAAGTTGATTGTTTCAAGATTTGATTTCCAGCCTCTTCCTGAACCTGAGGCAATCTGACCTTAAAAAAAAAAAAAAAGCTGTTCACCTACAAGGTATGTGTATTATTTTATTAATATTTTTTCAACTCAAATCAGTTAATGTTGAACATGACGCAGCTTCTACAATAACCGGAGCCCGGGATACGTGATGAATACACTCATATCTCAGTTAGAGACACAGATTTGACTCTGCTTGATCTTCACAAACAGATTTCCTTTACAGTCTGTAAAAGTTGAGTAGACAAAGAAAGAAAAAGGAGCAAACCGGCTACAGCTCCATGCTCAGGAGAACAAAATCTTCATGGTTTGTGCTGTTGGTCTACTCAGAAACAAACCACCAGAGAGAAAGAGAAGAAAAATCTTATGTGCCCAAGGTGTAAACTGTAGGTATAGTGTCCCCAACAAGAAAACAGGAGGCACAATCCAAAGTGCTTTTTAAACACACACACACACACACACACACACACACACACAATTAAAAACAAGATTCCGATTTACTGGAAATTCTTCCAACAAGAGGAATCATTCTAAGTTGTTACTAAATTCATTTGATTTTATTTATTTTCTTTTCTAGCCAATACTGGTGCAAGAAAATATTTCAATTCTCAACCTGGTAATGTACTGCAGAGTCTGTTCCACTGGGAAGAAATGCAGAGAGGCACTGCTTTACTGCCTCTGTCCAGACAAAGTGATAGAGATCTTTTTTAAAAAAGAGTGTATTGGTGATCACTGTTTCCCTTAAAATATACTTCAAGAAATGCAGAGGAAACCATAGAATTTAAAAATGAAAATAAAAAGTGCTCTCAGGGGATCTGAGAAAACAGCACCAAATATATTATTTAAAAAATTAAATATTATTTACAAAAGTGTATTTCACAAGCAACTGTTTCTTTTATATATATCCACTTGAAAATCTCTTTATAAAGGGGACATCTCTTTTTCACACACTGATCCACCACCAGTAAAGATTTACTCTATCCTATCTCCACGATCTTACTGTCATAGGAGCTGGGGCAGCACTCAGTCAGGCCCAGGTGACATTCTGTGGGCATCAAGTTTGGCTGTATGTGATTCATGTCAAATCAACCCATCAATAGCCTGAGACGAATATCCTGCGGGGTTGGGTGTAATCCAGCGCCGCCAAGGCCATATGACCTACGGTGGCACAAAGGAGATGGAACTAGAGAATCTGCTGGCTGGACTTCAGTTGAAAGTGAAGGCAGCTGCTGGCTGAGGTATAGAACTTCATGCCTTTCCCTTTCTCACTTCTCCCTTTCCCCTTCCCTACTCCCTGCAACCCACCTAAGCTTTACCACCGAACTCAAATTCCCTGGACCTACCAGGGGTGAATGGATGAGGTCTTTGGTTATGCTCTGAGTCAATAATTTGGTGAGGAAATTAAAGAAGGAACTGACTGAGGGCATGAGTTGATGTGTCTCCATCGCCCAGCTGCAGTCTCTCCAATACCGCTAGACATTAGATAGATAAGCCATGAATGGAGCTAAAGTTATAAGAAGCACTTTTGGTTTCACTGACACAAAGGGAAAGCCTAATGAGCGGTTGCCTTTTTCCCCCTGTAGTTATGGAAGAACCAACATTCTACTCAGATCTGTCGCACCAAGAATGGCGCCATACACCCACTGGATGCTCAATGGATAATTGAAAAAAACCAGAACCAGGGTCGAATTGGAGCCTGCTCTGGTCCATGCAACAGTCAGAGGTCCCATCCCCAAGGAAGAACAGCGGCACATCGGTCTCCCCTGCCCCTTGAAAATTCTAGGGCACCCCACGTCCGGTTTCTATGTCACCACACTCTATTTTTAATTTTAAAGACAAAACACCTACCCATGTTTAAGTCCCATTTTCTTTTTATGGAAAGGAGTATCAATAGCCAGGACATCCCCTGAGCAAAGGGGCCAACCAAAATCCATAAATGAAGGCCACTACCTTCAGGGGGAACAGAGAGGAGAATCGATGATTTCTGTGCTGGCAGGCCAGCTTAGGAATGTGAAAGTTGAAAATGTTTTTTTTGGAGATCTTGGGCCTGGGAGCCAGAAGAAGTCTTTCTCTGGGAGCAGAAATGAAATACTTCTTCTGAACCTCAGTTTGCTTTTTAGTAACGTGGGGAGAACAAGTTAATCTCCTAGAGCTATTAAAGCACCGAAATACGTGGGCAAGAAACCTTTGGGAACAAAATTTGATTTCTAAGAATCCTTTTGTCTTACAGGCCGTCTACTGCTCAACCTGGAGCTACCCTGCTTCCTGTCAATCCTGCTGTCCACCACCACCAGGGCAGGACCATGCCCATCTCAGGTCCCCCATTCTGCAGTCAGCACACAGAGACACAAAAAAGGCATTTCCACCACGGACTCACTCCCTCTGGGAATTTGGTTCAATTCTGAAAATGTTCTAAGTTGGCTGCTTGAATCTTGGTTAATCAATTTTACAGATTCTTGTCTCCATGAACTCACTCTTTTGTGACTTTTAAGGTGAATTTTCCTATAGGATCAGCCTACCTGGAGAATGAGATGCTGAGCATTACCTAACATAACCTACACATATCTTAACAATAATAATATTTTCAGTCTAAGCAATGAAATTAACTCAGTTAAATGAGTTTCGGTCATGCACCGTGTACTGGCTAAACTGCTGTAGAACAGACTTCACAGTGTTGATTAAATGTAACAAACTCCTCTCTTTCTCAAGAGCCTTACAGGGATTTGTTCTCTACTCCCCTAATATGATGAACTTCGGATGGGGAGGTAGGGGGGCAGGGGGTAATATTGGAATTTGTAACTTGACGTTTGACCTCAAATCTAAGCCCTACCCACTGCTGGACCACACTGACAGATTTCTCTCCACACAGAGCACTCAAGTCCAAGGAGAACAGCTAAGGGCATGAGGAATCTACCAGCCAGGTTATCAATAAGCTCAAAGCCTTGGGACTTTGTTTTCCAAAATCTATAACGATAGAAGTGGAGAAAAACACCCAAAACTCCATTTACACAGAATTGCTGATCTCACTGAAGCCACTGCATACCAAAGAGGAAAGATGACCTCACCTGTAATGGCTCAAATCTAAACTATTCCCAGCATTGCCCCACCCCACCCCCCTTCCTTGCCACAAGGCTCTGCTCTTATTAAGGGTCAAAAAAAGGGTCAGACAGTCAGAATTCCTAACTGGTTCTACTTTTTGTTTTCTCTGGCCCAATATCTGAGCCATTTCTGCAGAAGCTCCCAAACTGCAGCCCCCTTTGTTCCCTGTTCTCCTCAATTACTGATTTTACTTAGTTGCTGGTCAAAGCCTTTGGGATGTTTGGATATTGCACCCATTGCAAACGGCAGTCCCCTCTCCTCTCACCTACAGTGGCTAAAGAGGCAAAGAAAAAGATTACCCACAGGAGCAGTGAGGCATCCAAGTCATCAAAACCCATCTGGGCTTTTCCCGAGTCACTCAATGCTGCCAGGACACTTCCCAGCTCGGTCCAGAAGAACCAGGCCCCTGCCCCAAGAGCTAGAATTAGGGCCCTTTCTTGTGCTCATTTGCTAACCTGGCACATCTGGTGGCAGGAACAGAAGCTTCTGATCAGAAAGAATGCAGGCATGAGGTATTTTTTTTCTCTTTGTCCTTTTCGACAAGTCAATTATTTCAAGCCTAAGTTACCAGGTCTCCAGGAGCAGCACAATTTTGTTCCTACCTCTACCATCCTGTCCCCTGCCCACCCCCGGGACCCTCAAGGTTCCCCCCTTTCCCTCTTCCTCACACCCCTGTGCTGTGCCACTGCTCTCCTGACAAGTGGCCATCAGGCAGCTCCTACGTGGGCCTAAGGCCCTGATCAAGGTGGGCTGCCGCCATGTGGTCAGGCATCTGTTCCTTTTGTTGTTTTGTTTTCAGCCAACACTAGAACAGAGAGAGAAGCCAGGATCAACTCACAAACAGATACAAAGCAAAGAGACAGAGAGACAGCGATTTAGAGGCCGGTCACCAGAAAGATGGCGTCAGGGTGGGAGAATGCCCCAGATGGCGAGGCCCCTAAATGGATGGAACCAAGTGTTCAGTCACTCTCTCACGCTTGGGTAGAATGTTCAGTTGGATGGCATTCACGTGGACACTGGGTTGGATGGATGCTCTCCAATCAGTCCCAGCCATTGTCCTTGATCATGTGTGCTAGCTCAATGATGTACTTGCCTTCTTTATATTTCTGGCTGCTTTCAAAGGCATGTTCCTAGGAAACACAAAAAAAGAGAAAAGACACTGAATGACCAAAGATGAGCACCTTTTGTAGCATGGGGCAAAGGCAGGGCCAATGTCAGGCACCAGGACCACTGAAATTTGGTCCCAGCTTCATCCAGACTCACTGAGAGGATTCCCACCACTCAAGTATGCCAAGTCCCCTTCACTAACTACAGCACTGAGGCAACACCAGGACTTTCTCAATATTTACAAAAGAATTTAAATATTTTAAATTTAAATATTTAAATTTAAATGAAATATTCTAAATTTAAATATTCTGAATATTTTCTCAATATTCACAACAGAATTTCTTCAGGATCTTTGCTTATTCAAGTCTTTGCCCAAATATCACCATCTCAGTAAGGTCTTTCCCAACTACTCTACTTAAAATCATAACATCCACTGCAGCAATCTCTCTCCCGTCTTCTGCTGCTTTATTTTTCTCCACAGCACTTATCACTTTCAAACATACAGCAATGCTTGCATATTTATTTTGCATATTGTCTGTCTCCCATTATATATACACACACATATAGTATCTTAGGAGAACTTAGTTTCTGATGTTAATCAGAAATCTGCTCTATGGATGTATCCATAAAGTTTCTGTGTCATAATTTTCAACTGTACTTTGTGAGGCTTAGAGAAAAGGTGATCAGGGAGAGAAACAAAGTATTGTGAGGCCAAACAGGTCTCTTTATTCCTTATCTTGCTGTTTCTATGTCAAATGTGTTAAGTCTGTTTTTCTTTTGCTGCTTGTCTCCAGGGAGACAGGAGCTGTATGAACTCCAGGCTGAAGAACCTGGCAGCCCTCACACCCCACCCAGATGCCAGGCCTCCAGAGGGAAAACCAGCTGGCAGTTACCATCCTAAACTTACAGCACTATGGCTCTCCCAGCTAATAAGCCCCACAGAAAGAAGTCCTGCATAGGTGTAGGATTAAAGGGATATTTTATTTGCAGACATAGGTACATAAAAACATCTTAGTGTGTCATCTGAAAAACACTGGTCATCAGAGTCATTAGACGGCTAAGCTCAATGCGCAGAAGCAGTGGACATCAGTTCTTCCTCCTGAGTCCCCCAAATTAGAAATTAACTAAATCCTACTGTCAGTAGGTTCTGGGCAGCATCTGTATGAACTGCATCTTCTGTTCTAGAGCTCAGGGGCTTTGAGTTTCAGAACAAGAGTTCAGACTTGAGTCTCTTGTTGAGAGAGGAATCATTCCACATAGTAGGGAAGGGAGGGGCACCAAGAGAGAATGTGCAAACACCATACACATCATTTCCCTGTGTGTGTATGTGAGATGTGTACACAACAAAGGAATGTGGTTTGGGAATAAGACCTATTGTTCCACAGTAGTGTGTCCAGGGTAGTGGGGAAGAAAAATCAAAACTAATAAAGTGAGAGTGTATCCCTATTAAACAAAAAAACAAAAGAAAAAATATTCAACAGCCTCTAAGCCAAAGGGCACTTGCAAAATGTCACATCTGAACTCCACTGGACAGACAACTAGATCTGGAGTCTACAGAAGCACCCCAGACTGAACCCCACTTCTGCTTCCTAGCATCAGAAGCATCACTTAACCAGTCGACTTCCATTTACAATTTACAAAATTATAAACTTTTCATTTGCAAAACTGGGATGATTACAAGTACTTCATAGGATTATTGTGAGGGTCAGAAGAAATAATGCAATGAGAGACTGGAGCACTGGGCATGGCACACGAGTGGTGATGAATACATATTTGGGGAGATGGAAGTTTCTCTACTGCCCTGTGCTTATCACTATACTTGTCAAGATGTTTTATCTGTTTACTTATCGCTTCCCTCCCTGTTATCACGACTATAAACACCCTTAGGGCAAGGACTAGATCTCATTCACTTTTGTATCCAGCACAAGGCTTTCAATAAAGCTTTGTCAAAGGAGTGAGTCATTTTACCTGAAGTAAGGAGCTAAACCAACCAACTCAGATTTACCTTCTGTCTGCAAGACAGCACATCCTCAAAGGAATAAGATAAGGAAGAGGTTGGGAAACAGAGAAGGCACAGAAATTTCTGAATAACCAAAACCGAACTGTGGCCCCCAGATCACCCAGAGGGGGTGGGTGGCCACACAAGGGGAGTAGAATGGCCAAGTCCAGTTTTTCCCACAGGAAACAACCAAGGCAACCATAGGGAACTGTGGCTAAACCATCTTGGCATCATGAAACACAAGGCTAGGTTTTTTCTTTCTATTCCTGAACATTTCAAGGGAGATGTGAAAGATGGAATCTAAAGGCAGTGCTGCTCCATTGTAGACTTCACCTGCAGCAGTTTTTAAGATTTGCACATTTTTTAACTTTATTTAAATGGAATCATACTTTTATGTCTGGCTTCTTTTGCTCAACATCTTTTTTTAAATAGATTTCATATTTTTAGACCAGTTTTAGGTTCACAGCAAAAAGGAGCAGAAGGCACAGAGGTTTCCCCTATACTCCATGCTCCCACATATGCGCAACCTCCCCCACTATCAAAATCCTACAGAGTGGTACATTCGTTATAATCAACAAACCTACACTGACACACCATTATCACTCTGCAGGCAGTTTTGACTACTTCTTCAGGGTCCTTCCGAAGCTAACAGCAGGTCATAAAAGCTGGCCCCATACTGACTCTATGCAACTGACAGGACAGGGAATTTGAAGCATTTTACATGGAATAAATTGCCCTCCCAGAGACAGGAAGACTCATTTTCAACATCCCCACAATGACAGAGAGGGCAAAGAAAAGCATTGTGAAAAGATCTGCTAATAATAATAACACAACAATTCAAACTTATTTTCACTGAACATATATACCTCCTCTCACCCTGGCAAAGAACTGCTCACCCTCCTAGGTACCAAGAAGATGTTAAAAATATTTGTTGAGTTAAACAATGAAGGAACAAACGTCCAGTTGAGAAAGTCCAGTCATGACTATATCTGACAGTGGACATTAATTAACATAATGCTTGATGATGCCTAGCACAGGGCCTAAGACCTACATATTCTGGGAACATTTACTGGAGCATCAAAGAGCATGGGCTCTGCAGTCAGACCACTATCTGGACTCCTATCCTGGTCTGGCCATGTAATGGAGAGATAATAATGAACATACTATTAACTTCCCTAAGCCTCAGTTTCCTCATCCATAAAATAGGATTAAAATATGACCTACCCTCGAGGGATGCCATGAAGAATAAATAAAATAATGTATGCCTGCAACATAGTAAGCTATCAGGAAATGTTACATGCTATTATTATTATGTGAGTATCTCAGGGCAGGTGTGAAGGAATGCATTGGAGGAAGAGACCATCAGTGAAAAGGGAAGAAGGAGAGTGGCAAACAGAGAAGCATGTCAGGAACTGCTCAAGGAGCTCAGTTTCCTGTCCTGGTCTAAGACAATCCCACAAGGCCACAGGAAGCAAGTAGAAGAAAGCCTTCTTCTAGTGTGAGGCTCTCAGCTATTCCCTTCATGGCCCTCTCTCCACCAACCAGACTCCTCATACTTACATATTTCCAGCCCAGAGTGGTTTTGCAGTTTTCACAGTAAATGTCTGCGACTGCATGCAGTCCTGTTAGCAAGACTCGCTCTTCTGCGGGCCCGCAGCCCACATTAACTCTATGCCAAGGGACAGAAAGAGAGAGAGAGAGAGAGCGGGTAGTTAGTCACATGTTCATCATCAGTCATTCAAACGGAGCTTCCAGGAAAAAATTAACTGAACATGGCTGCCTCAAGGGAAGCCGACACTGAGAAGGGCATCGTCCATAACTAAAATCAATAACAACCCCCAAAAGGTAGCCACATGGAAACATCGCCATTGAAATGAATTTCAGATCTGCAAGTTCTGATTCAATGAGTCTACTAAAAGTAGTCTTTATGGTTGAGACTCTGCTTGGAATTTTTCTGACAGGTGCTTTTAATCTTGTGACTTAAGGGGACAAACTGACAACCACAACATGAAATCCATAGCCATGAGCACAGGAACTCAGAGTTTACAGAGGACTAAATGCAGCCAAAGAAGTCAAACATGATGGCACAGTCTTGTCCTGATCACAAGGACGAGTGAGCTCCAGGTATCAAATATACTCCTTCACAGAGCAGGTACTATCTCACGCTGAACACTCTAGATTTCCATTTTCACAGTTCATCAGGTTTATGTGAGCTTCACCTTCCTTTCCTAGAAAGAGGCTGTAAATGATGTGCCCAGCAACAACTGAGGGCTTTGGTAGACTGTGCATCTGGAGGAGGGTATGGAGACTCTTCACTAACTGGGCCTTCCCTCCAGCCTTAGGTCCTTCAGCAGATCTTGGCGTCTTCTGTTCACCCCACCCCTTCCCCAACGACATAGCTCACCTCCATGTTGAAGCTCTCTCAGAAGCACTTCAGCTTCTTTCCTATGAGACTACAGCCCTCTGATGTGCCTACTAGGGGTAGCGAATATATTATTTTTAGCCAAAGATGCTGCCAAAAAAAATTACCCAAAGATCAATGGCTACCAATTGTGGAGAATAATTCTCCATAGATTTTTTATTGTGGCAGAGAGGGCAAGGTCCATCATTTAATTATCACTGAGTGTTGCTTTTCCCCACCCCTCAAAATCTGCTCCAAGCAATGGATGTACCATTCAGAGACACTCACACTGAGTTAAAGAGGTATGCTCGTCCTTGACTTCCTTGGAACGACTGAAATGCAAGAAAACAAATTGAAGTTAGATATCCATTTTACCTACCCATTTGGGAAATGAGCCCCAAATCAGAACAATCATGACGTACCAGACTGACAAAAAGGGAGCAGTGAGCCAGTCCAGCTGGCAGATGGCATGGTGGGAGGAGGAGAAGGCAGAATAAACAGAGCTACAGAGCCCGGGCCAGCCCACACTTGGACTCACCAGCCCAGGTGAGAAGATATAAAAAGCCCAAACTCCACAATATCATCAAAAACTGACATCATCTGATATAATTAATCCACCTGAGATAATTAATCCACATTGGCCTTTCCTGGACCCACTTGATTTCAGCCATCTGTGCTGGCTTTCCTTGAGTTGGTTACAGCATGGAAACCACTACCAGCACCTTTGTTTGCCGTCTTGGTCCAACCCTGCAGAAGACAGCGAAGAATCCCCAAGGCAAGAATAAACCACCAAACCCACAATTCTCACTAATCTTGCCCTCTTGTAGATCCTAACTGCCATGACAGTTACAATCCTCCTAAATGGGGACATGGGAGCTCTCCTTTTGAGATGTAAGCAACTCGATCTCTAGATCACAGGAATGCTCATTAAGCAGCAATCCCATTAAAACTTCTAGCTTAAATATGAGCTTCCTTCTTCCGGCTGGAGAGTGGCAGGGAATCGGAGAAACAGGAGCCAGACCCTGCCATGCAATTTGGCGTCTATTTCCATTAACACAGGCCCTATTTGTGTTTTCCTCCTCTGGTTACACTGAAACTTCTGGCTGACATGAGCCAGCTGTGTTCTGCACTGCTGCCTGCATTTTTAATGTGGTCTGACAATTGTACCCTGAATTAAACATTCTAGTCTGCTCTGAAAACCACTCTAAAAATAAATAAACAAAAAAACAAATAAGGGACTTTCCCATGACCTGTTACTCAAGTGGCTGGAGAAATCCAGGGGTGACTGGTTAACAGATGAGCAGAGGGTAGGAGAGAACCAGACAGGACACAGATCACTGCACACAAGACAGTCACTGTCAGAAGCACAGAACTTTAGGGATTGGTACCACCAGCCAGAGAAAGGCAACATTCTTGACTTGTGGAAAAACTGCCTTTGGGGCAGCTGGACTGTTGGTTGCCTCCAACCTACAAATGTACCAGAAACCTTTGCTCCCAAGTGTAGCTTCAAGGAGCAAGCAGATGTCCCCCAGCTGCTGCTTAGACCTAAACCAGCTCTCTCTTTCCTTTGGGACTTGAAATATCCCTGGGGAACGTAGGAGCTCCCAGACTAGAATTGAGCATGAATATGAGTATCACAGACCTGAAACCTGGAAGTCCATCCAGTGTTTGGACGAGATAATGTCCCAGTGACACAGACCATAGATTTGGCCCACCTGTTAGTTCAACCTTGAAGCACAAAGACACCCAAGCACTGCTTCACCATCTGGCCTCACTAACCTCTGCAGCCTCTTCTCTTGCTTCTTTCCCACTATGTCCTTTGCTCCAGTCAAGCTGAACCACATGCAGTTCCTGCAACTTGCATTTCACCAATTTTGCCCACGATGTTCCCTCAGTTGGGGAGGTTCTTCCATCTGACCAATCCTAAGCCTCAGCTCAGCTTCCTCTCTTTCGTAAGGCTTCCCCTGACCTCCCCAGGAAGAGGCACTCGTTGGCACCCATGTTCTGGACTCCTCTTGTTCCCTGTCTGTTCCTTTTTCTTAGCACTTAGCATACTGGATTTAAATTGTCTGTTTATTTGTCTAACTCCCTCTCTAGGAGTGTGAGCCCTCTGAAGGGCTCACGGATGAGATGAGCCATCTCTTCAATCTCTCTCTGAACCCCCAGCACATAGCACATGAATCTGGCATATAGTAGGCATTGGTTAAATATTTATTCCACAAGTGAGTTACCTCTAATTTCCTTTTTTTCCTTAAATGGCTTTATTGATGTATAATTGAAATATAATAAATTGTACATATTTGAAGTGTACTATTTGGTGAGTTTTGACATCTGTATATACCTGTGAAACCATCACCACAATCAAGATTATGGACTATGTATCATATCTAAAAGTTTCCTCATGCCCCTCTTAATCCAGCCTTCCCTTCTCTCCTCACCCCCTTCCCACTCATCCACAGGCAGCCACTGCTTACTGACACTACAGTTTGTATTTTCTATAATTTTTTATAAATGAAATCATACAGTATGTAGTGTTTCTTGTCTGGCTTCTTCACGCAGCATAATTCTTTTAAGAGTCATCTATGTTGTTGCATATATCAACAGTTCATTCGCTTTTTATTGCTGAGTTGTATTCCATTCTCTGGATTTACTACAGTTCATTTATTTTTGGTTTGATTTTAAAAAGGGATTTGGGTTAGATGACCTCTGGGTCCCCTTCCAGGTCCAAAATTATATTCTCTTATGATTCCATGGTTCTACATTATGGATAATCAGGAGTGTCATTCTCTAAGAAACATTTGTTAAGGCCTTCAAGTTCAGAGCTTAGAAGAAGGTAGCTGCGGAAAAACAAAGTCTAGAAGAAAGCAGGCAGGAAAATAACAATTTTTTTTTTTTTTTTTTGTGGGGAAGACCAGCCCTGAGCTAACATCCATTGCCAATCCTCCCCTTTTTGCTGAGGAAGACTGGCCCTGGGCTAACATCCTGCCCATCTTCCTCCACTTTATATGGGACGCCGCCACGGCATGGCTGACAAGCAGTGCGTCGGCGGGCACCCGGGATCCGAACTCGCGAACCCCGGGCTGCCAAGCGCGAACTAAACCGCTGCGCCACCGGGCGGCCCCCAGGAAAATAACAATTTGAATCAGCAAAGCTTCACCATTTATTACAGGAAAGACACTTATTTCTCAAACACTCACAGACCATCTACTATCTGCTAAGCATAATTAGGAATGAAGGGAGGGGCGGCATTGTAAGACTCTTCAGGGCAGTGGTATTCCCAAAAGGTATATAAGACAATCCTCCAGGGCAAGGAAAACAATTAGAAATTTTATCTATTTGTTTTTATCTTAAAAAAAAGTTTCACTAAATAGTCTTAATATATAGATTGCCACTGGGATCTTCCCTGGGCTAGTATGTGTTGTGTGTGTACAGGTATCTAGAAGGAAGCGTGAGGCTCTCACTGTGTGTGTGTGTGTGGGGGGGTGACAGTGGTATCTTCTGCCTTTTCTTTCAGCACATCATGAATACTGCTGTTTCTGTGCTATTAGATGTCAATAATGAGACTGAACTTATACCAACAGGATCTTTAGACAGGAGGATCCTTGCAATTTTTTTAACAGGATAGAGTACCACAAAGAGGTTCACTTACATGAAAGTACTTAAAAATGTAAAAATGCTATGTATTTTTCTTCTGCAAAAAAGAGGAGCATTCCAAACTAGCTAGCCTTTGTGGTAAAAAGTAGCTGACAGTAATATGCTACTTTGCAATATTTTCCAAAAAACAAACACTAAATCTGTCCCTTCAAAGTAAAGGTGACATTTTAACAGGGAATTGGAATGTAACTCCTTTTCAAAAGGAACTTATGCTAGGCAGAGAATTGATACTTGGCAATTTTTTCATTTTTATATGATCTTTATAGTTTAAAATTGATATGCCTGTATAAAAATTAATTCAAAACAGATGATATTTAGAAGAAAATGCAGGAGAAAACCTTTGCAACCTTGTGTTAGGAAAGATTTCTTAGATACTACCCCAGAAACACAATTTATAAATATAAATGTAAATATATCTAAAATATATAAATAACTCCCCAAACTCAACAATAAGAAAACAAAAAACCCAATTTTAAAATGGGCAAAATATTTGAACAGACTTCACCAAAGATAAACACGGCTAATAGGCACATGAGAAGATGCTGAACATCACTAGTCATTAGGGGAAATGCAAATTAAAAACACAAGATTATCACTACACACCTATCAGAAAGGTTATATATATATATATATATTTGTAACTGACAAAACCAAGTGCTGTCAAGAATATGTAGCAACTGGAACTCTCATATGTTGCAAAATGGCATAGCCACTTCGGACAGTTTGGCGGTTTCATTTACCCAAGCAAAATGAAAACCTATGTTCACACAAAAACCTGTATGGGAGTATTTTTAGTAGCTTTATTCATATCGTCCAAAACTGGACGACTTAAATGTCTCTCAACTGGCGAATGGGTAAACAAACTGGTACCACCATATAACAGTACTCTGTAATAAAAAGGAAAAAACTACTGACACACATACCAACATAGACGAACCGGAAATTCATTAGGCAAAGTAAATCAGTGGTTACCAAAGGTTATGGATAAAGGGAGAGTTTGACTACAAAGGGGTAAGAGGGGGAAAAGGAACTGTTCTGTTATCTTGATTGTGGGAGTGGTTACAAGACCACGTATTTGTCAAAACTCATAGAACTGTACACCAAAGAGCGAATTTTACTATGTAAAATATCTTTAAATATCCAATAAAATTTTTAAAATAAGAAGCCATCTGTAAAATCTCCTATATCTGTACACTACTCCTATTTGTACAATTAGAAATAGTAAACTATTTCCTAATCTATTTAAAAGTATTCCAAACAAAGAGTTTCAGAGCGGTCTGAAGCCCTGTTAAAAAACACGTTTCTGAAAGTTTGCAAAAGCAACTGCAAAGTTCAGCAAAAACTTTTGTGTAATTGGTGGATGGGTTGGAATATGGGGATCATGATTTTCGGAAGCACAAAGATGCTAACGTTCCATTTGAATCTACCTTTCGTTGTAAGGACGTTTTCAGCAAAGGAAACTGTTAAAATGAAGTACTGAAATACACTCTCCTTAGGACATACCTTCAAATTGCTGTACCAGAAAGTGATAAACCAAGATTTTTTTAAAAAGAGAGAGTATTCAATCACACATACCTTCAATAAAATAAGATTCAAAAATAAATTGTTTTATTTTGTCTTTCAGTCTTTTACATTATAGAAGTTATTAAAATTTTCTTTTTATATACGTTTGTAATGTATACATTACACAGCAGCATATGTATACCATTTATAAGTAAGTATACATATATGAGGAGTATATACAATCACACGTCACCTAACGAAGGTGATATGTTCTAAGAAATGTGTCATTAGGCAACTTCGTCATTATGCGAACATCAGGGTGTAGTGAAAAGGAATAAAATTTGCCACCCCCAAAATGTGTCTCTTTAACATGAAGATGATTTTAGGCTGATTATTATCATTATTATTATTATTTTCCCTCCCCAAAGCCCCAGTACATAGTTGTATAGTCTAGTTGTAATTCCTTCTAGTTCTTCTATGTGAGTTGCCACCACAGCACAGCTACTGACAGAGGAGAGGTGTGGTTCTGCACCTGGGAACCAAACCCGGGCTGCCAAAGTGGAGTGCACCGAACTTCAACAGCTAACTCATCAGGGCTGGCTCAAGGCTGATTATTTTTAAGAAACAAAAGACTCAAATTTTTTCTCGTTACCTCCCCCTTAACTGCCTAAAAGAATCAGATTAAAAAAATTTGTCTCAGGAAGTGAGCTATCACCCTAGCATAAAATGAACTAGGTGGTATATGGGGAGGAACCTAGAAAAGCCTGTTTGTTGGGCTCCCCTCTGAGTTCTTCTGTTTCTATGTGGCCAAACACTTGTTTTCCAAACCTTTGCTTCTTTTCACTTACCCGTGAATTGTCTTCCTCCCCCCCCCCCTTTTTTTTTAGTGAGGAAGATTAGCCCTGAGCTAACATCTGTTGCAAATCCTCCTCTTTTTGCTGAGGAAGATTGGCCCTGGGCTAACATCCATGCCCATCTTCCTCTACTTTTTCATATGTGGGACACCTGCCACAGCATGGCTTGATAAGCGGTACACAGGTCTGTGCCCGGGATCCGAACCCTGGGCCACCAAAGCGGAGCATGAGAACCTAACCAATATTCCATGGGGCTGGCCCCAGCCTTCCTTCCCTTTGAAGTCCCTAACTCTCCCCACTCCCAACATCTTCTTTTGTCTTTAGCTGAGGATGGTATTTAAAGTGAGGGCTTTGGCCATTTTGGCGAGTTAACTCAGTTTTCCTGAGTTTCTCCCACGTATATTCATTGTTAAACTTTTGTTTTTCTCCTGTTACTCTGTCTCATGTCAATTTAATTCTTAGAGCAGCCAGAAGAACCTACAAGGTAGAGGAAAATTTCTTCCTCCCCTATAGTACTTACACAAACCTAGATGGTATAGCCTACTGCACACCGAGACTATATGGTACTAATCTGATGGGACAGATCCTTATACAGCACATGACTGTACTACATTTTCTTGATAGGGGTATGTGATTTTAAAAGTTTACAGACCACTGCTCTGGGGGTTCCAGTCTGCTTCAGGGCAGGGCCTAAGAGTAACTTTCTGTAGCCTGACACAGATTAGAATTCCTAGAGAGTAGGGGTGGGGGAGGATGCATGGCAGAGAAGAGAAACGCCAGCTAGGCCCAGAGGTGCCTCACAGGGTGCAGAGCCACTACGGTTCCTCCAGGCTTGTTCTACGAGAGTGTGCTGGCACTCTCGTGCTGGCACACAGAGAGGCCCACACTCTGCAAAGCGTGCCAAAACCAAACGGGGCTGCCTGGGTGGCAGTATCTACTCAGGTAGCCCCTGAGTGACATTGTCTATGAACCTGTTTCCTCAGCCTGGCACTCAAGACCAACTGAATTTCCTGGGGCAGAACTCCGCAAGCTCTTCCACCATGGCTTCCACACTGGGCCCCTGCCAAGTCAACATTTATGATGGGAAAAACAGCCACTGAGAACAACAGGCATCTTGCAAATAGACACAGACAAGAATAGCCCCGGCTGGGTCACTGTATCCTGTGGGGCCCAGCCCAGCCTAGCCTGGCGCAACCAGGCACAGCCTGGCACTCCCTTGAGTGAGGGTGGTACTGAAGGTGGGGAGACTGAAAGGAAGTTAAGGAAGCAATTAGAATGAAGCAAACAGAATTTCAGACCAGGAGATCCCAAACAGACTGTCAGACACATTTGTTTGCTGTCATTACTGCCAGGCAACAAGGCAGCTCTTTTCCATGTTGTGTATCAACCAAGGCTGGTGTTCAGGACTCCAGGAAAGGTTTTTTTGTTTTTTTTTTAAATTACACAAAACGTTTCTTCTGTCCTTTAAAGGAAAGTAATAGTTCCAGGCCCAGCCCTTCCAGCCAGCTCAAAGGAACGGAAAGGGCTTTGAGTTTCCTGTTTAGTAGCCAAAACCACTGATTTCTGGACCCATTTGAAAGTCTGGAAGGCAGCAATTCCTATTAAAAGCAGGAGGACCATTGAAAAATGAATAGTTTTGGAGTGAGGTGGCAACAGAGCAAACATGTGGGTTCCTTCCCCTTGGTGACAGACGCAGGTCCTCACCCTGAAGTTCTGTTCACTTGAACAGACTCAGGCATGAAGTCCTCCTAGCATGAAGCAGAGCCTCTCAAACTTAGGTCCCCTCCTCTCACTGGAAAGGTCAACCATTATCAACTAAGCATGTGCACCTCAGGAGGTGCATGGAGAGATGAAGGAAGCAGATGTCCACAGTCCTACTCAGCTGTAACATCTGGGAGCTAGATGAGCCCTTGCATATCTGCATAAGAGGATCTAGTCTTGGCATCAGAAATTCAGGATCAAATCCTGGTTTTACAACTTCAACTTATTAGCTACTTGACCTTGGGAGAATTATTTAGCCTTTCTCAACTGCCACATCTTTTACATCTGTAGATGGAAACCATGCCTATTTCATAGGGTTGTTGAGAACAACAGATAAAACAAGATAAATGAAATGCAGAGTAAAAAGAAGGTCACAGTTCCCTATCTTTCCTCTTTGGCCTTTTCGGGAGCCTGGTTCTTCAAAATTCTTTTCTTTGGTGACTTTGGTCTCCCCCTTTGTCTACTGCTAAAGCAAAAGGCAAGTCTCCTACTCTTTGCAACTCAATGTCTCCATGAAAACGGAGGGGTGAGACTGGAGCTCCTCATGATCCTGTCCAGTTATAATATTTTGTGGGTCCTTTAAAGCACTTGGTGCTTGCTTCTCCAACCTACCATCCATGGGCAGTGTTAATTACATGCGCTTCAAAGAGGTAGACTGCCAGAGTTTGAGTCCTGGCTTTGCCATATACTAGTTATGTTACTAATGTGGTCAAGTCAATTAATTTCTCTGAGACTCAATTTCCTAATCTGTGAAATGGGCCCAATAAAATAGTACTCACACTCACACAAGATTTGTATAACAAAAATGAGATACTATGTTTGAAAGAAAGTGCTTTATAAACTTCGAGGCATTACAGTCATGTGTCACTTAATGATGGGGATACATTCTAAGAAATGCATTGTTAGGCGATTTCATTGTTGTGTGAACCTCATAGAGTATACTTACACAAACCTAGATGGTATAGCCTACTATACACCTAGGCTATATGGTACTAATCATATGGGACTACTGTCATATATACAGTCTGTCATTGACTGAAACATCATTACACGGTGCATGACTGTATATATTATATTTTTATTGTTAGAATTTGTTTTTATTGTCTAGCTATAAAAGAACTTATTGGTATAAACATAAAGTTGAAGGTTTTTTTTTAATTGAAATGTAGATCACTTTACCATAAAAGTCAGCCTTTTAAAGTATACAAATCAGTGGCTCTGGGTATATTCACGAGGTTGTGCAACCATCACCACTCTCTAATTCCAGAACATTTTCACACCCCAAAACGAAATCTCACATCATTATCATTACCAGTCACCTTCCATTTCCCCTGCCCACAGCCCCTGGGTTAGAGGCACAAATCTACTTTCTGTCTCTGTGGATTTGTTCAAGGCTCTATATACTATACTATATACCATCTCAGTGAAAAGGTAGCAGAAGTGCTAGGGAGAGATACAAAGGAGGATTAGTAAAACCTCTGCCCTTGAGGTGTTGGCTAAATATCCCACCCTCAATAGATTTGACATTCTGCTGGGGAAGGTCAGATCAGTCCCTTTTCCTTTCTCATTCTTTTCTCCATCCATGGATAGGCCTGGTGGAATTTCCTATTTAGGGTCAAAGTAAGCCACAGGCTCCATTCCAAAGAGCTGAAACCCAAGCAAAATAATACTGGATCCTGTTTGGATTTCACCCTTGAGGAAGCATATGGAGAAAGTGGGAAGGATGATAATAAAGAACAATGAAAATGATGAAAACTTCCAGAATTAGAACCCAAGTGCAACTTAAAGAAACTGTGAACACTCAACTAAGAGGAAAGAAGATTAAAGGGGATTTCTTCCATCCTCTCTGCAATAAGAACAAGAGGAAATGGACTTAGATGGAAATAAGACAGACTTGAGTTAATTATAAGGGAAGAATTTCCTGACGCTATGACTTCTACACTAGGACATAGGTCACCAGGAAAGACTAGGAAAGAACAATCCCACTGTATATGTTTATAGTTTACAAAAAGCTTTCACATATCTGTCTAAAAACGGGGTGGGGTAAAAAGCCATGTGTGCTGCCGAAAGACAGAAGCATGGCCTCCTCCAGCGCTCCTCCCCTGGCTTTGAGCTTTGTTAGGTCTCAATTCACCCTCACATTCCCTAAACAGATGGAGGGAGGGGCAGGGAAGGGACTGGCTCTAAAGGAGGAAATATCTGCTGTGTGGAGTCATAAAATTCCAAGGGCATGGGAGCATACGCGATGCAATCGGTGCAAGGAATGGAATGGCAAAAACAAAAGGTGGTGAGGGACCTGGGTGCCACATTTTACTGCTGAAAGGGGGAGATTCTGGGATCTCAGTCACTTAATGATCAGACCTTTCAAATTCACCTTCCTGTTGACCTACCTGAAATGGGCTGCTTTCAGGGATGGGCCTAGAATAGAGAAAGATCCTGCAAGTTCTGCTCCCCCGGGATGTCATGTCTGCCTGATGTTTAGAGGAAAGGATGCAGGCTTTAGAGCCAGGGAGGCCTTGGATGCAGCCCTTATTAGCTGTGTAACTTGGGCAAGTCACTTCATCTTTCCGAGTCTCAGGGTCCCGTCTACAAAAGGGAGAAACACATGCCTATTCCATAATGCCCTATTCCAAAGGGATGTTTTGAGTGTTAAATGAATGCCTGTACTTAAAGCACAGTGCCTGGCTCATAAAAAGCATTTAATGAACGTCTGTTTCTCTCACACTACCACAGGCTTTCAGGATTTAAAATGGGAGCTGCATGACTAGTCTGGAAGAGCTGGGCTATCTTACCAGAGCTTCCCCACACTCTTTTCCACTCACCCCCCCTACAGCTACAGACCCCCACAGCTCCTCTCCCACACCTCTCCCAGCTGTCCTAAGGGCCTCAGATGTGGCTTGGGGCCGTGTGGTTGTTCTCTGCTGAACCAACAGCAGATAAGGCTCTCTAGTCTGTGGCAAAGGGTTAGGACAGTAGATGCCAATGTAAACATGCAGCCAGTGGGAAAACAGATGCTGCCAGCTCTCAACATCCTGCATTCCCTCCTTGCTCTCCATAGAAAAGGCATGGAAAACATGCATTCTCCAGAAGGATAAAGAGCAGGGGATTCGCATAATCATATAAGCCCCATCCTCTACAGAAGAAAGTCTGACATGTCATCCTCACTAGATCTGTTCAGGGAGACTGGTTTCTGAGTTAGAGAGTAGAGGTGGTGGAATCAGGATGTAATGGCAGCCAGTCAATAATAGCTTGGCTCTTTGCAGTTCAGTTCAAATATAAAACTAAAACTTTAAGGCAGCTGAAAAATGGAGCTTAAATTTCTCTCAAAACCATCAGGCTTTTGAAAACAATTCACTGCGAGCTACTGAAGTTAAAAAGATAATGCAAGTTAATATACCTGGGAAGGACAAATACCAATTTCTTGGATTTAAGTTTCAATCTACACTTCTGTTCCCAAAGCCAACTGGACATTGGCAAATGAAAATGTCCCTACACTACAAAGGATGTCTGTGAAGTCAGTGGGCAAAACCTACAGACTCTCAAGGCAAGTATTCCCCTACAACCAATCCAGGCAAAAAGGCCAGAAAAGGCTTCCCTTCAAGACTGAAGCCACACACTACAGAGGGGATTGCTTTTAAAATATTTTCTAACAAGCAATCACTATAATGAAATTGGAGAGAGTTTATAGGTGAGATTGAGGTGGCTCATTAAATTGGAAATTGTGAAAGAAAAGCAGTAATGGCTCACATTTATATAGTGTTTACTATATGCCAGGCAGAATTCAAATTGTTTTACATAAGTATTTAATCCTCTCAGCAACCTGATGAGGTAGGTAAGATCATCGTCCCCATTTTCCAGATGAGAAAAGTAAAGCAAAGAGAAGTTAAGACATACGCCTAGGGTCAAACAATCAATACTACATGACAGAGACCCAGGCAGTCTGGCTCCAAAGTCTAGGGGAGAATGGACAAGGGTGTTGTCCAAGTGACTTCCTACAAGAAAGAAGCCTAACAGAATTAGACTAATACTGACACGTATATAGGAGTTCAGAATGTACAAAGCACTTTCTTTTTTTTTTTTTTTTGTGGGGAAGACCAGCCCTGAGCTAACATCTGTTGCCAATCCTCCCCTTTTTGCTGAGGAAGACTGGCCCTGAGCTAACATCCGTGCCCATCTTCCTCCACTTTATATGGGACGCCGCCACGGAATGGCTGACAGGCAGTGAGTCAGCGGGCGCCCAGGATCCGAACTCGCGAACCCCGGGCTGCCAAGCGCGAACTTAACTGCTGCGCCACCGGGCGGCCCCATAAAGCACTTTCACATACATTAACTGATTCAACCTATGAAACAGAAGTGGAAACTGAAACCCAGAACAGTTTCAGCTGGGTTGAACAGCCCCTGGGTTAGAGGCACAAATCTACTTTCAAGTGACTTACCCATTTTCACACCGCTTCTGAGTCAAGGTCAGAACTTAAATCCCTGGCTTTTGACTCCTAGTCCCAAGATTTTTCTAGAGCGTGTTCACTTGGAAAATCTGTCTCTTTGATGAAGAATGATGGATCAAGATGTCAGAAAAAATGAAAACGATGAAAATCTCTTAGGCTATTCCACTTCCTCTGCTCTGATTCCATATTTACTTAGCAACTGCCTAAATTTAATTCTCTCACTCAAGTGGGTTTACCTTCAAGAAAGACAACACACCGTCCAAGCTTTCAGGATTATCTATTCCACTGTAAATTAATGAATTAGAATCCTGGTCTACCAATTAGCTTCCTGTGAGTTGTTTTAGGACGAACCACTTCACCAGAGCTTGGTCACTCTTGAGTGAATGGATAAAATAAAATTTGTAAACCCACAATGCTTAAGGCTGACTGAAGACCATCAGGGAATGTTCCCCAATTCTCATTTCACAACCCGTGGAAAAAAATAATTAAAAGCAAAGAAGCTCCTTAAAATTCCTTCTTTCTTTGGCACCTGGACTTCATGGCAAAGAATGAACAAAGAATCCAGACAAATGCTTGGGGAATTTGTAAAAAGAGAAATAGTTAACTAAGTCAACCACTCCCCTGATGTATGGCTCTTGTCTACATTTCTACCAAACCTCTGCTTAAATACTTTCAGGGATAGCGAACTCACTACCTCCCGAGGAAACCCCACTCTACTGCCAGTCGCAAAATTCCTTATAAATGCTGAACTCTTGTCTCTTGAGAGCTCCCTGAATCCTCTATCTTTATATCCTTTGGTGCCAAATAACACTTCAAGTGTAGCTTTAAAGCTATTATCTTGTGCACATCAAGGTTTCCTTCTATGGGCTAAACTTCTCCAAGTTTAGTAGCTTGGTATAATGAAAGAATTATGTGGTTGGATGAACTAGCTTCAATTCCCAGTTCTGGTACTTCCTCTACCGTGTGCTCTTGAATATGTTCACCTCTCTGGTCTCAAGTTCCTCATCTGCCAAATGGGATAATAATAATCTCACAGAAAGTAAAGTGTCTGGCATATAACCGGCCCTCAATAAACGGTAGCACCTTCCTTCTACCAGTTCCTTCAAAATGCCCTTAGGTGGCATGGTTTTACCCCTACCAAGTTTACCACAGTCTTCTAAAGATGATTTTCCATTTCATTACTAGGTGTTCCCTAAACTTTCAACACTTTCCTCCCTGGAAATGCTAATCAAAGCACAAAGCCTTACTTAAACAACTGGGCTTCAGGTTGCACATACAAACTAAAGTAGGTGGATTAATGTGTTCTTCCCCACTGTGGCAGTGGTCCAGCATTAGGCTTTCCTCCCGTGAGCCTATTAGCATATATCTACACTTAACTTCTGTATTCATATACCCCCAGGAACTGGGTTTAGGAGTAGAGTTATATGAAATAGTTATGAAGGAAGAGACGATGTTACTTAAAAGGGTCATGGTGGGGTTTGAAGAAATCACAGCCAAAGAGCTCATGAAAGAGACATGGGCATGTAAATGTTAGAAAGATTTGAGCATAAGGCGCTTGCCAAAGTGCAAAAGCTGGGCACTGGTGATTCTCGGTATTTCATCTAGAAACAGAACATGACTGGATGAGAATACCCACTCCTACCCCTGCCAGGCAAGGCTGGATCATCTGCTGCCAACTAGCAAGACATCCTTGGGCAGATCCCTGACGCTTTGAACTGGGAGTTGCATCATCTGTGAAACGAGGGGGTTGAGTAAGGTTTCTTACAAGGGTGAACATTTTGTGAGTCCATATTCTCAAGAGGTAGACGCCTCACACATTACACGAACATTTCTGACTCAGAGTTAGGCCTCTTCTCTCATGTTTTTAAACTTCCTGTTTATCTGCATAAAAGGTCTTCTCTGCTCATCGGCTGACCTATCTTATCTGATAATTTCTCACTTAAGACTCTCATCCTCAAGACATAAAGACTTAAATCCCTTTCCCATATTCTGGTGCTCAACCTTCTTTCCTGGCCAACATAAAACCTCGGGCACATTGTGAAATATCAGGCATTGGAAAATTATCACCCAGGCAAAAAAGTTTTGTGTCATACTAAAGCAGTCTATGATAGTAAAAAGTTGGGGTTGGGGGGGAGGTGGTATCTGAATGTCCAATACTAAGGGTATGGCTCAGAATAGTGTGGAATGGTCATATGAAGGAATACTGTGCCTCCATAATTATAAATCAACAAATATTTAACAAGCAGCTGTGTCCTGGACCTTGCTGGGCAACACAGAGAACATAGCCAGCTGGCTGTGCCCTGAAGGTGCCTACAATCTAGCTAACCAGAAAATAGGAATAAAATACATAAAATATGTACAAAACAACGTATATCACTGTAATACATTATAAACGTTAACAGAGTTTTGAGAACATGGATAAGACTGGAGAGGATTCTAGGTGGGCTGAATGCAGCAGGGGCTTTCCTTAGAGAGGAAGTAAGGTTCAAGAGACCATGAGGACTTAGCCCAGCCTCAGCACAGGCTGTCTAAATCCCGCCTCTTTCCTAGGGGAGAAGTCAGCAGTGGTCCCTAGAGGTTTGCGACATATAATAATAAAATCAATATCTTGTATCCCATAGTTTGATATTGCCTCAGGGCATTGTCTCAAGTATTATCTGTGTTTTAAGGAAGGGAAGACAACAGCCTGTGGGGATAGAGCCACTCCTGGAAGCCAAATCTCAAGAAGCCCCTGCCTCTCTTTTGGGCACCTACTTTGTTGTGGACTGTGAGCATTGTCTATTGTGCACACATCTAAACACAGGGCACTCTTATCACTCCCTATCCACTAATCATTCCTCATTGAAGGGGGTGGTGGAGAGGGTGTGGGATCCTTAACAGCACTGGGCAGCAAATTTGAAAGCAGAACTTGTTAGTTTCTAAACAAGGACCAGCCAGTTGGACTACAGAGTGGGTGTTTCCATGTAAATTCCAGCACTTTCAAGTTGCTCCATGAACTGAGCCCAGCCAGGACAGCAAGCCATGTTGGGGTTTTTCTTTGCAGCCAGCTCTTTGATTAGGTCTAGAGAGGGACTCAATTAGCATCATGGAAACACAGAGCAGATTTCAGAAAGGAAAGGTCAGCTGCAAGCCCTAGCATTTGCTATCAGCCATCTGCCAAGCAGGAAGTGCTACTCAGATCTATTTTTAATCATCTTCCCTAGGCAAGGGCTCCTGGGAGAATGCAGAGGCCAGGCTTATTCCAAGACAAACATTTAATTGCTACCTTTTTGTACATATTTTTAAGTAGTCTCTGGATACTCTGGACATCATTTTAAATATATTCTGGATACCCATCTATGCAGAAAGGCCCAGCTCTTGGGTTCTGTCACTCTGGCATCTATATACAAGGTTATCTTTGGAAGCCACAGTTGGGGATCTCTTCTTGGGGAAATTACCCGAGACTGTTTGGAATACTGACTAACTCCACATAACATAATAATCCCTATAACCAGGTTCCAGGTATTTGCATTGGTTGCAAGTGACAGGGAAGACAGGAGAAGAGGTGGGCGTTTCAGTCCAGGGTACATGTTCATTCCCCAAAGCAGTGAGACTGGCGAAGCTAACTGTGCAGACTTCCTAGACACTCTCATTTTTATTCTAAGTGCATCCATCCCTTCAGAAAGGTAAATTAAAGCCAGTTCATCCAGAAGTAACTCATTTGTTACTCAGGGTATACTGGCTAAAGGAGAAAGGTTTCATCTCAATTCCCAGGGACCCAGCCTGTGCTATGGCTGGTCCATCCAGGCACAGGAACATTGTGTCCACTGGCTTCTTCCCCCTCCCGTCTCGCAGCAGCACTCATGTCTCAGTTCCACCCAGCCCAAGGAATGAAACATCTCTGCGAGGTCTGGACAATGAGTCTGGCACGGCCATGGCAGATTATGCAGCAACAGAGCCTGGCTCTGGAGCCCCTGCATTCTCCCAGCCCACACACTGAACACACAGTGTCCTTGTCTCTTGACACTTACAAACTTTCAGCCTCCAACTTCCACCCTAAGGTAAAGCCTAAGCATATGTACAATTCTGCCTCAGCCAAGTCAAGTTCCATCTGCCAATAAAGGACTGGGGCCAGGCAGCTAGCCACCACCCAGGGCCTCCCTGTCAAACACAACACTACGGAGCTGAAGGACAAACTATGCCCCATGACAAAGGGACAAAGGGGTCTGCTCAGGGTTTTACCAACCTCTCCACCCTCCCCCTTCCCTCTTCTTAGGAGCTTATCTGTCAGTGAGCAGTGGATGGGAAAGCTAAGCTGAAAGGGCACCTTGGCTGTGGGATCTCTGCCTAAGGATGTGAAATAAGAGACTGGGTATTTGGGGCAACTTAACACCAGCAGGAGCCCAGCCAGAAGCCAGGGAGGAAAGGACTGAATAGGCAGACAATTACATGAGATCTAAGGAGGGGGTGGGGGAACCTGGAATCCCCACCCACCCCCCGCCCCATGCTGTGGAACTCTGCTCTAGTGAGCTGGGGCACACATGTCCCCGAAAAAAAGAAAAGGCCATTGCACAGGGTCACTGCCCCTGACCCAGTTGGACCACAAATTAATTAGGGCTTCTGAGCCTTGCTGACTCTTGAGTTCCTCCTCTTTCTGGTTTCAGGAGCAAAGGGAGTTAATTAGTAAACAGCTTAAGAAAGAATAACTACTGTTCTGCCCCTGCTGAGGACCACCTGCGCTCTTTCTCCACCCCTTCCCCTGTCCGCCACGGCTCTATGGGTCAGAAAACCCTATTGTTTTAAAAAACCCAGAGGAGACCATGGGGTGCCATGTTTGGTCCAAGTGCAAGACCTCAGGAACAGGGAGTTACCTGCAGATTTCAGAGCCAGGCACACCGCCTGGGAAGGACCAAGACAGTAGGCTGGGCTGCGTTCCTCTGCTAATTCAGAGGAAGAAACAGCCAGGTGGTAGAGTACTGAGGGGTATGTACTGGGGGTCATGCCTGAATTCCAGTTCTGGTTCTACCATTTCCTAGCTAGGTCTCCTTGGTCAGTTCAATTTGTCTAAGCCTCACTTTCTCCATCTGAAATGGGAACAATAGTAGTACATCTCTCTCTGGGTTGGTAAGAGACAACAGAGGTGAGTCATATAAAAAGTACCCAGCACAGTGCCTGGCATTTAGTAAACACTCAGTAAAATAATGACTATTGTCATCATTGTTAGAAGAAGAGCTCTTTCCTTTTTCAAACAAATGTTAGTCAAAACCACGCTTTGGGCCTTCAGGGACTAGAAAGGGCTAGATGGTAGACAGTGGACAGTAGGGACAGCATGTGCGGCTACTTTCAAAGTAGTGAGAACACTTGTCCTAGAGCACTGGCTCCCAAATATTAGTACTAGCTACATCAGAATCTTGTGGGGGTGGAGGGGTGCTTGTTAAAAATACAGATCCCAGGTAGCGCTGGGACTAGGGTGAGGCAAGCCAGAAAGCTGGAACACAACATTTGAGGAGGCACTCACTCTGAGGTGCTGCCCTGCACTTGTACAACTGGGAGAGTGACTGCCTCCTTAAATCTTGTGTCCTAGGTGACTTGTTCCTTCCCCTAGTCAGGGCCCTAATTCCCACTCACATTCAGACCTATACAATAGGAATCGCTGGAGGTGGGACCCAGAGATCAGCCTTTTTATCCCAGGTTATTCTGATGTGCTGTCAGAATTGGGAATCACTGCCCAAGAATCCCCATTTTCTTATGCCAGTTTCAACTACTTTCAGGCAAGCCCTAAAATACATGAAGACTGCAGAAGCCACTTACATCCGCCCTTCACTTTGCCCTATCCCAAACCCCATGGCAACATGAAAAGACATCTGAATTCTGCAACTCACTTCTCCCTTTAAAGTAATAGAAAAACTCATAAATGTGGGGTTGCAACTGCCAGCTTACGATGACTCAGTGAGCCTCAAGCAGCCAGGAGGGTCATGCGTGAGGGAGTATCTGACCCAGCAAACCAGGGAACCCAGGCCCCAGGGAACTTTGAAAGGCCCTCCTCTCAGAGTTACGGGTGTTTGGTGTTTGCCAATGATTTATCTGGTTGCTGTTTAGCTGAAGGCATCAACCAGGGAGGATCTGGTTCTGGTTATTAATTACAGCCACTGACTTAATTATTGGTGCTTATTAACTTTATATGTATCAACATTCCTGTTCACACAAAGCTCATAGATATAAGGTTTATAGATGCTGGAAAGAAGTTGATTTTCAAAAATAGACCATGTTATAATATTCTAGTCCAATCTCAATCAAATGCTAACACTCTCTCGCTTAAAACCTTTTAGTGGCTCACCACAGTTTACAGAATTCAGTCTAAACTCCTTAGCTAGGCCTTCTGGGCCCTGTGTGATCCACCCTTGCTGACCTCCTGCTTCCCTATCACACAAGCCCCCCCTCCATCTCTCACCTGTGGTTCCCTAGGCTTGATCTCCTCTAGAATGTTTCCCTGCCTCTGTGCAGAAAGGACTCCTCCTTTTTTGTTCACTTGGTAAACACTCATCCTGCTCTTTGACCCCACAGCATCCTGAACAATCACCTACTGGAAGCCTGTGTTTCCCTCCATCTTATAATCATTTACCTGTTTGTCTTCCCCACTAGATCATAAGCTACCTAAGGGCAAAAATTTTGTTGTGTCCGTTTCTATGTCCCCAGTGCCTCACACAGTAGTACTCAATATACACTGAATGGTCAGAAAGGTTACATGACTTACCCAATGCCACACTGAACAGTTAGTGGCAGGGCCAAGCCTAGGGCCAGAGGTGGCTTGACCCTTCATTCAGGGCTTTTAAAATGGCGCCACTGACTCTCCATCCGCAAGGTCCCGAACTGTTTTCTCATTGGAGTGATGAGACTATAGGAAACTATGTGCACTGTCTGGCTTGGTCACCTTGTAACTTTTGGTGGGAACCTGGGGGCACTAGATGGCTGAGGCTGAAGTTTGGCCTGTGCAGTGGAACTCTCTGTGCAACGGAACTCTCTGTGCAACTAACTGAATGTCAACGAGCATACGCTATCCATACCAAATGTAGCTACTGTGTTGATTTGGGATTCCTCCTGAAATCACTTAAACCCGTTTCTCCAACACTCATTTCACAACAGTCTTTCCAATTATCTAGCCCAGGGGTCAACAAATAATGCACAAGGGCCAAATTGGGCTTCTCCCCTGTTTTGCAAATAAAGTTTTACTGGAACTCATTCATGCTCATTTGTTTATGTATTTTCTATGGCTGCAGAGGTCAGTGGTTGAGGTCATATGGCCAGCAAAGCCGAAAATATTTACTACCTGGCCTTCACAGACAAGTTTTGCCAACCCCTGATCCAGCTGAAGGAATAGGGAATGAAGACTTCAAACAGCCCCTCCCTTCTACCAAGAGACTGGCTGCCTCCACTCTGGAAGTGAGTGGACCAACTGGCTTCTGCATGATGTCATTTCTTTTTTTAGCACTGGTTATAGGCCTGGGATCCTGCAGGAGATTTTGCCTGACAGAGACATACAGGGGCCTGAAACACCTAGCACATGGCCTGGCATATTAATGGTGTTCAAGAAATGTTTATTGAATAAACAAACAAACAAAGTCAGCCAGTCTATGCCCTGAACAAAAGTCCATCCTCCCTCCTGTCTGCTTCAAGGTGACCAGTCACACAGGTGCCTGGCAGCAGCCTGGTGACCTAGATTTGTCAGACCTTATCTTATCGGCTTTCCTTCCTCATGTATTTACTCAGCACCTGCCCCCACAGTGCCCAGGGCAGACTGGCCTGTTGTTTTTACAGACAAGGAGGCAGACAGGGAGGACCTCTCCTCCCCGCCAGATATACTTTGGGTTTTTTTCTTTCTCCTTCTGAGGAGAGGGAAGAAACACGGGGACTTAGAGCTTAAGGAGCTCCAAGAAGTCTGGTTTCTCTTGCTTCCTCTCTCCTTAGGTTTCCTGGTGAATTTGTCTGGAGTGAACCTTAGCCGTACCTGTCACTTGGAATATTCAGCATCTAAAGGGGAGGGGCCAGCTGAGGGTAAAGTCAGGCAGCTTTCAGAAGTAAACAAAGCAGCCACCACCCAATGGTGAGAGGCCTGATCTGAGAATAAACATTCTTCCAAAGACACATCAGAGAACATTGGGTCTCATTCACTGGCCACCTGCAGCTGTAAGAGCCTAGCTGGCAGTTTTACTAGGCTGGCCTAGCCTAGGCTGACATTGCAGGGGAGGACAGGGATGGTCAGGGAAAAAGCCGTACACATTTGAGCATCTCATGAAAATCAGGCAAATTGGATGGAAACCAATATGGAAATATTGGCTTCTCAGCAGCCCCAAACAACCCTGGGTGCTGGGCTCAGGATGGAGATCTCCACTTGTACTGCCACCAGCTGCCCCTGCACATGATGGGCTTTCCAGTAACCAAAGGGTACTGAGTTCAAGCTGGGTGAGGGCAAGGCATACGACTGTTTGCCACTGTATCCCCAATATCTAACATGGAAGAGGAGCTCACTAAATGTGGAACACATGACAGGACTTGGTGCAGGAGGTTTCATTCTGGGATCTTTAGTTTTAGCAAGGAAATGCTTTTCTGTTCATTTATCTGTAAGAGAGTTGAGGTTACCATGAATGCTCTTCGTGGAACCAGCCCTAACGGAGAAAAAGGAGTTCCTGGGCCCCCAAAGATAGATAATTTTCCTTTTGACAATCATAAGTTGCCCCTTCAAAGACCCAAAGGTACTGAGGGCAAAGGGGAGAAGAGAGCCAGTGCCACCTGCTCTGCCTCTTGACATCACTGTGGTCTGGAGGGGAGGGAGTTTATGGACTGATTAGACGTTGTTGTTGTTTTTAGTGGCAGCTGGCGGAGCCATCGCCTCCTCTCTTCCTTTCCTCCCCCTCCTCCCGAGTCACTGTCCAGCCAGGGGAGGGGCGGGAAGGGAAGCAGAGAGCTAAAGCTCTCCTTGGCTTGGCAGCCCTGACCCCGGAGACAATAGTCTGGGTCACCAGGTCAAACCCTCCCCTCAAGAGCTAGCTGAATGCTTTAGAAACAAAAGTCTCAGAGATTCTTTTTTGGTTTTGTCGTTTAAAGATAAGGAAAACGGGTTCTTTCAAAAGAACATCACCCCACCCCCACCGTGAAGCATCACAGGATGAAGCAAACTGACAAGCAATTCTGGCCCAGAATTCTCTTCTAGCTGCCTGGGCTGCTGTTGTCACAGTAGTTTGAGGTCTCTATAACTGGTTGACACATGGGTCGAAGGCAAAATAACCACCTGACAAACTAGAAGGGAAGGAGGCAGGAGCAGATTTTTCCTTTTAAATTCTAGAGAGGCCTCACAGCTGCTGGTAGGTAAGACCTCGAGAGCAGAGTGGAAGCTGCTGCTGCTGCTATTTAGTTACTCCCAGAGAGCTGCCGGTCCCTTTGGAATTATAAGGAAGAAGAGACTCAATGACTACAGAGGTCTCAGAAGACCACTGACGACAGCTGCATAGTTAAACGGCAATAGCTGAGACTCAGAAAAAGGAAAGAGCAAATATACCAGGACCGTGATGGGTGCTGGAACCCGGTTACGTTTGAGTGCCACTTTATGTTTGGTTTCCTTAATGAATATTCATAGACAAGAACTACCAACATTTACTGAGCATTTGCTGTATGTCAGGCACTGTGATAAGTACTTTATCTTGACTACCTCACTTAATTTCCACAAAAATCTTATAGGTATCTAATTTTAATATTATTGCCATTTTCCCAATGAGGGCGTTAAGACACAGAGGGGTTACTTAACTTGCATAACTACTAAGTGAAGAAGCCGGGTAGTCTGTCTCAGAGGTTATACTGTTAACCACTAAGTTATGTTGCCTCATATCATCTTTTGCTGCTACATTAGAATCAGAAGATGGGGGAGGTAGAATGAAACTTTAACGACAATCTATCTAATCTAATGCCTCATTTGGATGGATGAAAAAAATGGAGAGCCAGAGAGAACAGTCCTGCCTCGGATCATACAGCTCGATACTTTCATTTTCCTGGCTGCCAGCCCTCTCCTCCAGGGCTGCCTCCAGCGTTCACAAGCACCCCTTATGTGCAAGGCAGTGGGTGGTGCAGCAGGGAGGAGGTGGCAAAGTACAAAGTCAAGAGGCACTCCGTTTCTCTAGGCCTTGGTTTCCTAATCTGTAAAATGAGGAGTTGAACCAGAAAACCCAGCTTCAAAGGCCCCTCCAGCTCTAACGTTCTGAGAGTCTATGACTCCAGGTCATTTAGAATCTTATTAGGAAACAAGACAATTACACACGAAAAGTGCCCATAACCACAATAACACCAACCATATTATTACAAGACAGTCATTATTAATTACTAAATAACAATCAGGCAGTGAGTTCTACAGATGTTCAGGGGAGGGAGAGAATTCTATAGTCCAGGAAGACATCCTAGAAAATACTTAAGCTGGTCGTCAAGAATGGGTAGCAACTGAACAGACAGAAAGAAAGGATTCTCCAGGCAAGGGAAATGATAGGAGGGAAGACAGGGTAAGATTTACCACCAAAATTACTGAGAGAGACCAGAAAAGAGTCAATGTCAAAAGAAGCTACCTAGGTCACGACTGTCAAGTTATGGTAAAGAGGGCATAGACCTTTCTAAATCTGTATCCCATATGGCTTCCTGGTAACCTACGGCCTTAGGTAAGTCACTTAATCCCCACCTTTAAGGGATGTTGTAAAGGGATGGAGTAAGGAGCAGGTCTGAAGGAGTCCCTAGCACACTGTTAATGTTCAATAAATAGCAGCAATGTAGATTTTTCATCTTGTGTTTTTTATGGCATCAACACCTCATCTGTAACATTCTTCTGCCCTCCACGGTGGGCCTTGCATTTCTATGTACCCCAAAAGATCACAGGCTGAGTGGAGGAATCATTTGGCTTCATCTCCCTATCCCTAGCATCCAGCCTAGGGCCTGGCATGTTGTTTGAAACACAAAAATAATACTGAACTGAACAATGGTGGATTCTGGTTAGGCCTCCAAATACAAACAGCCAAACCAGCAAAGGTGCAGTGCTACCATTCCAGAGACCGAGGGAGTGCAGCAGTCAAACAAAAACATGGTTGGCGGGGGGCGGTCCTGCACCTACTTCTTGCTGCCCAGGAAGAACATCCTGCTGAAAAGAGTTTCTTTGGATTTTTGACTAAGAACACAAGCTCGCAATCACCAGCATCCTTACTGAGTACCGAGATGCTAATGTGCAAACCAATTTTATGATTGCAACCTAATAGGCATTTGCAAACCACGGAGTTAATTTTCAGGGTACGCCTCATAGCTCAAGTCAACATTTCCTTTTGGTATTTAAAGCAACCACATAGAAAGAATCACATTTGAGCAGATTCATGCTCCAGCTGCCTGCAGTCTGCAGCAAAAAAAAAAACACAGATGATTCACCACACTTGGTCCCTAGCAGCTCCTTTGATAATAAATTGGTGAACAATTCTACTTGTGCCCAGATCATTAATTTTCACAGGGAGCAGGCATGACTGTGGCACAGGTCTGCCTCCCATCCAAAGAGTGTGACTTCCTGAACTCAATTCCTCTTATTCATGGCTATAAATGACAGAATTTTTTAAAACCCTAGAATGCCTGTACTTCTTTCCCAAGCAGTGGTCAATAAGTATTTACTGAATAATCACCATGTGCCCAGAACACCTCCAGACCACTGCAAAGTATATACACTAGTTTCTCCATTTCCAGTCTCTTCCTTAGCAGTTCACCTACCACACCACGACAACATTCACCATCTCGGAGCAAAGCTCTGGTCATGTCATTATTTGCTCGAAAGTCTTCCGGGGAACCCAACTGCCAGCAGGATAAAGTCTGAACGTCTATTCTCCCAACAATCTGGCTTCAACCTACTCTTTCAATCTGTTTTCACACAGTTCCTCAATATCTAACCCAAAAGAATGGGTGCTCCCTGCATGCTTCCTGCCTCCACTACTTTACTCATGCTGCGCTTTTTACTGGCCCCTCCCCATCCATTTCCACTTGTCTAGGTTCTTGCTTCAAGGTACAGTTCAATAGCACCTCTTCTACCAAGTCTTCCAAGAACTTCAGTTTCTAGACAGATGGATCTTAAAGGTTTTTCTGATCAACAACGCCTTTGAGAACCTGATGAAAGCTATGGAACCCTCCCTAGAAAAATATACATGCAAACAGAACTAAACATACAATTTCAGGGATCCCTCAAAGTCAGTCCATGGATCCCAGATTAAGACCTCCCTGTTGTCTGTCTCTATCTTAGAGTACTAATAGTCATTTGCCCAGATATTCACTGAAAATCTACTAGTCTTTAGGAGCTGTGCTGCTGCTAGAGACACAAAGATGACATCAATCATCTCCTCAAGTAGTTCACAGGCTAATGGGAGACATGCATCGTTACTGTGATAACTACTTTAAGATAAACATAAGGTGAAGTACAAACTTCAAGAAGGGAGACTTATGAACTTATCTCCCCACTTAGAGTCAAAGTTCCTTGAGGATAAAATCCTTGAGGGTAGTATCATATTATCTAGTACAGTCTACACACACACACACAGAGTACATATTTAGTATTTATGCAATGACAGAACAGAGCCAAGACAAGAGGAGGTATAGGCACACTCCCTACTGCCATCACCCACATATTCCAAAGGCCTCTGAGATCCAGTTAAGGTGGTCCCATCTTGGAACAATTATGCTATACAAATTGTCCCAGCCTAATTTATGGCTCATCTCACCCTGAACTGATTCAATCTCTGTCTCTATGGGGGAAGATACCCTAAGATATTATATTTTACAAGTTCCAAATTATTTCTTTTCACCAAGAAACACAGTAATCTCACCTTTGTTTGGAGACTTTCTCTATGGACTTGGTTCACCTGTCACCCTTCCTGGGTGGTCAACAGATAGTTCTGAAGGCGTGTGGAAGAGCTAACACTTCATTAGTAGGAGACAGGGCTTTCAAAGGTCAAACAGTTGAGAAAAAGAAGTAATTTTACGTTGGATACATGATTTTCTTTACAAAAGCTAAATTGGTTGAATGTTTTGAAATTGGGTTTATTTGGGTTACGCTGGAACTCTTCTACAATTTATCACTTCTGCCTTTGCTGTACCTCACAAACGCTCTTTATGGAACTCTGACAAACATTCGACGTTTTGGAAACCCTGCAAAGGAAACAAAGGCATCCACTAACGCTTGCAAAGAAGCAAAGGCATCCACTATGACGTGGGTCATACACTGTGGTTGTTCTCTCAAACTTTTGTTTCTTAAAGCCCATCAATTAATCACTCTGGTAAAGACCCTGAGTCCCGCTGTTTTAGAAACAAAAAGTTCACTTTTAGTGAGATAGACATTTATACGTTTACATGGTTTTTTTTTCCCCTCCTGCTAGAATAGAGATACTAATTTTATTGAATTACGGTTTTTGTAAAAATCATTGTCATATAATCACTGGATACCAAAATCTCTCAATTAATAAAATTAGAATTCAACATATATTTTGCAAGTTAGGTAAGCTCACAGAATTATCTGCAAGAGCCACATCTTATTGTCCATGCTCTGTATGAATTGTGCTGCTTGATGTGGCACAGCAGTCATTAACACTACTAATACAATCCAGTGCTCACTATAACATTTTCCAGATCACCGAGAGAAAAAGAAATGAATGGATTTTTAGAAATTCTGTTCCTTTTTATTTTTACATCAAGCTTTCAGGATATAAATAATTGCACTAATATTTTAGAGAGTTAGTTTTACTGTACACTAAAGACAAGCTGGTAGGCAGCGGGAATCTAAGAGAAACAAATCCCTGAGAGGTAAAATGGACAACATGGGACAGACCTCTGTAGTGCCACACCAGCGTCCCCTCCATGTCCACTACCTTTAAGCCACTGTGTTGTAGGTACAGTCTTTTTGAGAATCACTGGTGTAGAATACTAGAGCTCAGAGGCAGAAGTGGGAAACTGAGGGCAGAGTGGGTCTCTCGGCAGTCACTACATCAATATAAGGCTTCAAAACACCTTACTCCCTGCCACTTTTCTCTAAGTAATGCTGCATCTAACGTCCAGGTGGGAAGGAGAAACCAAAATGCCACCACTATAAGCCCAATGGAACCCCACAAGAAACAAAAAGAACCTGCCTCCTAAAAGCTCCCAGCCTTAGAAGGAGGCCCAGCACCTGAAAACAAGTCAAGTCAGAGCTCCTCACACAGAGCGCAGCTGATGGGTGTGAGGTAGATATGCCTGGCTCTGAAGCTGTGTAACCTCAGGCTGGTCACTGAGTTTTGACATAGTAATAACTTAAGTAGTTTTGGAGGGTGAGCAAAAGATTTCTTCCTGCACTGGACACCCACTCCACAGCCTCCTTCAAGCACACTAGAGCAACCTGTGTCTTGGAACAAAGCCACCAAAGTGGGTTCGTGACAGATTAAGCCAACGCACCATTCCTAAATAGCCTCCTCCACAATGCCATGGAAGCCTAAGCAAGAAGGAGGCAAGAGGGGCCAGCTCAGTGGCGTAGTGGTTAAGTTCACATGCTCTGCTTTGGTGGCCTGGGGTTCGCAGGTTTGGATCCTGGGAGCGGACCTACACACCACTCTTCAAGCCATGCTGTGGCAGGTGTCCCACATAAAATAGAGGAAGGTGGGCATAGGTGTTAGCTCAGGGCCAATCTTCCTCAGCAAAAAGAGGAAGATTGGCAACAGATGTTAGCTCAGGGCTAATCTCCCTCACCAAAAAAAAAAAAAAAGAGGCAAGGGAAGGACTACAGAATAAAATTTTCATGGAAAAGCTTTGTGAAGATCAAGGTTTCCGTAAGAGATAGTATCCACTGAAATGAGCATTAGATTGTTCTCACTCAGGGCAACTAACTGTTCCATGTGAAACTATTATTACTTTATAACCAAAGTATATTTTTATACTGGGGCTTGCACCATTAAGTGAGAAACAACAGCATGAGCAATTCCTTGTGCCAACTCAAAATACCTCTGCGTGCAAACACTCCAGCATGTAGACCACAACGCCCCCTAAGAAAGAAGTTATAGGATGCCTCAGCACATTCCCTAGATAGTTCTGTCATCAATTCAAAAAGCACCCCCCACCCCAGAGCAAATGCCGTTACCTTTCTGCAGACACACACAAAACTTGGCTGTCGTTTTCTTCTATCGCCTTTTCCTCTTAAATCCAACTCCTGTGCTCCAGGTTCTAAAGTGAAACTATCTTGGCTAGACTAAATTTGCCTGGTGTCAGGTAGGATCAATCCCCTCCACCCCATCTCTTTTGCCTTTTTTTTTTTTTTTTTTTTGGACAGCAAGGCCAAGAGAAGCAAAGGGGACTTTATATTTGCATAGAGCTTTGTGATTTGCAAACCACCCACATGTCCATGATCTCATCCAGCCTCATAACAACCCACTGAGGTAAACCTGCTTCCCCCACCCTCTAATAATGTATGCCTACTTCACAGGACTGTTATAGGGATGGCACATAGTAAGCACACACTAAGCGCTAGCTACCAGCCATTAGACACAGCAAATATTGTTTTACCCATTTTATTTTTTGGTGAGGAAGACCAGCCCTGAGCTAACAATCACTGCCAATCCTCCTCTTTTTGCTGAGGAAGACTGGCCCTGGGCTAACGTCCATGCCTATCTTCCTCCACTTTATATGGGATGCCTCCAAGGCATGGCTGACAAGCAGGGCCTCTGCGGGCGCCCAGGACCCAAACCCGCCAACCCTGGGCTGCCAAAGCGCTAACTAAACCGCTGCGCCACCGGGCCAGCCCCTGTTTTACACATTTTAATAGTGAGAAACTGAGACTCAGAGGTTGGATGGCTGATTCAAGGCAACAAGGCCTCTAGGGATCCAGAGCAAGCTGGGAAGGTGGAAAGCCTAGTGCAGGACTCTTTCCACCACCGTATCATTACACAGTCACGCGTCGCTTAACGACAGGGATACGTTCTGAGAAATGCGCCGTTAGGTGATTTCATCGTTGTGCAAACATCAGTCACTGACACAAACCTAGATGGTAGAGCCTACTACATACCTAGGCTGTATGTTACTAATCTTATAGGACCACCGTTGAATATGCAGTCGGTCGTTGACCAAAACATTGTTATGCAGTGCATGACTAAAGACTGTAATTGTTCAAAAGTTTGCAACTACACATTTCCATGTAGCCACACTGATAGGAAGGGAGTCCAAAGTTTCTGGTCCCGGTTCTCCGCTAGCCACATACTCAGAGCTTTAGTTCTCTGGACCTTTGTGTCGCCTTCTCCATAATGAAGGCAGACTCACTTTTTTTTAAACCAAACAATGGAATGTCAAGCTTCCAGATGAAAGGCTCTATTACAAGTACAAAGTATCATTTAATTACACTGCTGCTCCAGTTATCTGCTTTCCAGCTCCTAACTCCCACTGGGCGGATTCTGAAACCACATAGGAGATTATGTCAAGAGGGGAGAACAGGAGAAACATTCTCTCCCTGAACTTTCTTAAATGGAAGAGAGAAACAAAATGAAAAGAAAGGCCCATTTTCCAAGGAGGGGGCTGGGGCAATGATCTTTCCGTTAAGCGGACCTGCATAAGAATCTATAGATTATTTAATGCCGGGGGTGGCTGCAGAGTAAAATAAAGGAATCTTTGTGCAATGCCAGTCACAGTCCCTCACTCTTTCCCCAGTCAGGCATTTAACCTAACTCTTTAAATCAAGCTCTAATGCACCCCATCTGTGCACTGGTTGTAGCCAATGAAACTGAAGCCTGTGCTGACTTTGGCCTGGACTTGTGAATGAGACTTTTTGCCCCAAAAGGGGCAGGAAGGAGGAGGTAAGGCCAACAAAGTCTTTTTTGCTCATCCCTTGTCTTCTCCCAAGGCTCAAGCTCCATCCATCTGTTTATTTGATTATTTATTGAGCTCTTGCCACAGGTCAGGTTCTGACCCAGAGATACAAAGCTAGTAGGACATGGCCCCAGGTGGAGAAGGATGTGTAAGAGCTCCTGGGAAAGAGGAAGGAGGTGAAGAAAATGGGCTGCACTTGGCTCAGGCACAGAGGCCTGAAATACCCTTCTCTGCAGAGTCAGGGAATGTTGCTTAGCTCCAAGTAGTTGGAACATAAAGCAAGGAACTGGCAGGAGACCTAACTCAAAAGCTAGGCTCTACCAGATTGTCCAAGGCTCCATATTCCAGGCCAAAGAGATAAGACATCAAATTTGAAGGCCATTCCCATCTCTATATATTCACTTCTGCCCATCTTACAAGGCCTAGTTCAAATACCACCTCTTCCAGAAATCCTTCTTGAACACCCTCAAAGTAATTGCTCTCTCTTCTTTGAGCTTCCAATTTGAGTTCTTGGACAACTCGTATGAGTCTCAACTTCTCCTTCCATATAAAATATGACTAGCATCACCTACTTTTAAGGCTTCTTGTGAGGGTTAAGTGAGAGAACATTTATAAAGTGTCAAGTAGCAGTTTTAGTACATAGAAGGTGCTAAAATACATTTTATTGTTACCTCAATTTCTTATGATACATAGCACTTCTCCTAGTATTAAAAAGATATCTTGGGGGCCGCCCGGTGGCGCAGTGGTTTAGTCCGCGCTTGGCAGCCCGGGGTTCTCAGGTTCGGATCCCGGGCACCCGCCGACGCACTGCCTGTCAGCCACGCTGTGGCGGCGTCCCATATAAAGTAGAGGAAGATGGGCACGGATGTTAGCCCAGGGCCAGTCTTCCTCAGGAAAAAGAGGAGGATTGGCAACAGATGTTAGCTCAGGGCTGGTCTTCCTCGCAAAAAAAAAAAAAAAAAAAAAAAGATATCTTGGCTTCCACTTTCTCTGGAGATTTCCAGAAATAGGACAACTCACATTTTCCCTCCAAGCTTGCAGGCCCCCTTCCAAAGCAAAGAGGATGGATTCCTCTTTTCCCTCACTGACACAGCCTCCCCACATCCAAACTTCCAGACTCAAGGGATTCTCAAAAGATTCAAGAAGAATCTGAGGCAAGATGAGTTAGTTGATAGAGAAGGACACTAGGCTGACTGGAACATAAGTAGCATAAAGGAGAGTAATTAGCCGAAATCTAGAGAAGGGAAAGTGGGCCAGAGACCAGGACTCTGAGGGCTCCAGGGTTCAAGCTCTGTGGTAACCCTAAACCATGGAATAGTCATGGAAGGAGGAGTTCTGTCTTCAGTCCTGATTTAAGAATCCCCACTACCACAGACGTGGCTGTTCTAGCAGCCTTCTTCGTTTCCTGTCAAATCAGCCAGCTGGAATGGACTGCTCGATATAACAGTTGATCCTTCATCCCTGTCTGGCTGGGGCTACCACGCCGGAGGGAAGGAAAGTGATGCCACCTTTTCTAACAGTTCCTGTAAACAGATTAAGAAAAAACTGTTTTTTTAGCTTAGTCTGGATCTGCAGGAAAATGTTTCTTTTTTTTTTTTTTTTAACTTTAATGGCATGAAGACCAGGTTCTGAGGAAGGATGCTTTTTAAAGGGAAAAGTCCCCAATAATCTCTTTCTCTTTTTTATTCAGCCTAGTAAAACCTGGGAATTTAGGGCAGGAGGGAGGTAGCTCCCCTGAGAACGCTGCCTGAAGGAGACAGTTTCTGGATTGCACAACTGGGATGTTGAGTTTATTTATTTAATAATAACCACCCCCCAACTTTAGGAAGCAGTTGCCAAGGCACCTCAGGAAAAAGAGGGTTCCATTTTTTCTTCTGATTGTGATCAAATGTCATGCCATATTACCTCATGTAGAAGCCCTAAAGGTCCCCACAGGCCAGTGGGTCAGCTCTTCACTAAGCCACTTATGGCCTTCCCCAAAGGCCACCCATTTTAGTAATTCAATAGTCTGACAACTTTGTGGGGGCTTGGAAGGCAATATCCTCTCTCATCTCAGCTAACAAACACCCCCAACAAGATATCCTACTCCCCCTCCCCCACCCACCTTTCTTAGAACTCACTTTCCAGTCAGGCAGCCCCCTCACGGTGTTCATCTGCCAACCTAAGCCAAGCAAGCCGAGCGAAAGTCTCCCGTCACTCCTCAGCCCCTCTCCCCTCTGGCCTGCGAGCCACAAGCCCCCACAGCTTCCAACAGGGATGACATCTAATTTCCAAAATTAGAAAATAAACTGATATACTTTCCCTCCAACTCAAGCTATATCTCAGTTGAGACAGCCATGCTGGTCAGCCCTTCCTGCATAAAAGACGGAATACAGATATCCCCGGATCTCTGGGAGAGCTTGTAAACCTCTGCAACCTTCGGAGCCAGAAGTGCCCTCCCCGGGGTAGGCAAGGAAGGCCCGCAGGGAACATGTACCTTGGAAATGAGTTCATCATGATTGGCCAAGTGGGCTCTGCAGTGAATGCAGCTGTAGGTCCGGTGGCAGGAGGGTAGATATGCTTGGAAAGTCTTGGATCTTGTCATCTTCACCATTGGGGCTGCTGAGGGTGGGGTAAACTCCGGGGCAGCCCACGAGGCACTCCCACAGGATGGGTCGCACGGGAAACACCGGAAGACACAAGTAAAGGCCGTGGTTTGGCAGGGGGTGGGTGTGGGGCAGGCTCCACACACTGGTGATGTCTCCAGAGGAAGGACCCTCAAGCAGAGGTCTAGGGCTGGTTCTCAGCAGCCTGCAGTACCAAGATAAGGTGAATATCATTAACTGATGGAGCTGGGCTTCCTGCAAAGCAAGTAGAGTCCAACTGCCACCCAGAGAGAGAGCAACACTTACAGGATGAAATGACCCCCTTCCCAGTTTCTTGTACTGTGCCAAGATGTCCAATGAACGAGAAAGAAACCACTGGAGATTCCAGTATTGCTGCTTTTCTAGAGTTGGAGGATCACTATCAACTCAGGGCTCTCAGCAGTTACCGTGGGTATCCATCACTATCACCCAGCAAACTGGCATGAGCACCATTCCTAGAGATCCCTAGAAAAGGCCAGCCTTAAAGATGTGCTACCTATAGTCCCAGGGAGAGGTTCCCTAAGAGCCCCCCTCTCCTGAGCCAACCAAGATAAATGACTACAGGAAAAGGAGAAGTTCAACCTCTAGAGATTCATGACCTCAACAGTCACATATGGATTTCTCATCCATTTTCAGATGCCAGGAGTCCTCCAACACTTGAAACCACCACCTGCAGAGGCAAGAAACCCCATATCACCTTTTGCTTATGGACTAAGCATGGGATACAAAGGATCAAGTTCCCAACCAGCAGGGTCTCTTATGGCTAGCCAGCTCTTTTGGAGGAAGTGATTCCCTTTGCAATACTTTCCCCAGAAGTAGATGCTCTGTGTGTGTGTGTGTGTGTGTATATATATATATATATATATATATATTTCTTTTTTTCTGAAAAAGCAAGTGAATGAAACTAATGGCATAACCAGACTTCTGCATCTAAAATTCACGAAGACAGTGAACTTTACCAGAATTTCTCCTAAACCCCTGAAACTTCCATTACTTATCCCACAGTACCAAACATCTCTGCTACCATAGCCTCAGCTCTTTTATTCTACTGAGAACCAAGGACACTGAGAAACTGGGGTGGCTCCCAGGATATGTCCAAGTAAAGGTCTGAGGACAAAGCCTCAAGGTCTACGACTCACTCTGCTTCTCTGTGGCTCACCTACCTGAGGATTCTGCACCTGCCTATTCCCTGGGCTCCACTAACGGGGGTGGTGTTCCCACTTGCCTACCTCCCAGGAGAACCAGAGTGTTAATTAATGCCTGTGTCATGCTTTGAAGATAAAATTATTTAGAGAGACGGGGGAGGAAGATAAACAAAATCAGATCCTCCTTGCTGGATTATGTCTGGGATCCATCTGGATGTTTAGAGAAAGCCTGCAAATCATAGTCCTCTTTTTCCTCTAAACCTCACTGGAACCAAATCTTCCAAAGGGAAGCTGCCCTCCTCCCTGACATCCTTCCCACCACAGCAGTCACTGAAGGCTACTATACCCCTGGTACTCTGTATATCTTCCTGAGTGGCCAACACCACTGGCCAGCACTAGGCTGAAGGACAACAGTGGTTACTACCCCGTACCCTGTGGGTCCCTTGTGCAGCCCCGAGCCAAGCAGGCTCCACATCCAGGGTGACCAATTATACATGAGATTCCAACTGTTGAAGGGATTCAGACCTACAGGGGCCCAGGCATAATATCTTCCCTGCTCAGTTTTCCACTACTCTTTTTAAAGATGTGAAATCAGGTTAAACCGAACATCACAGAAATAACTGAAGGATATGGAGGTGAGGATTAGTTTCCCCAGCTTTGCCTCAGAGTTAGACCTGGCCATAACAGGAGATGAGGAAGGAAAATACATGACCCCTTGGATCCAGAGCCCCTTCATCTCACCCTGGGCACACTCTGGTAGTGGGCAAGGTGAGTGGTTGGGTGTTGGGTATTGGGTGTTGAAGTGTTACAGGTGGTAGAAAGAGTCAAGTACCCCACTTGGGATTTTCTGAAATACCCTTAAACTTCCCAGTATTCCCGTTTGACTCTCAGGAAGGACAGTATTTCCAGGAAAGGAAGGAGTGATAGGCCAGGGTAAGGAATAGGAAAAACAGAGGGAAGGGAAGTGAGTGGAAGGCTTGCCCCAGGCCAGCTTCTGAAGTCCACAGCCTTAGCTGCCTGGTGGGGAGCATTGGGAGCACTGGCCCCATCCATCTTATACAAACACTGAGGGAAGAAAAGGAAACAATGAGCCCTGGCTGCCAGTCTGAGTTTATAGAGCAGCCACAGAGTCTGTTTTCTTATACATGCAGACGGGTTCTAAATTATGCATTTCCCCAGAGTAGAATTATTTCTTCCCTCACTTCTCTTCTGTAGGAAACCAAAAAAAAAAAAAAAAAAAAATTCACAGGCAGCGGTTTCTGGTTACGCTCAGCTTCAAATCTGAATCCCAAAACTTACTCAAAGCTACCTTCTGAGGAATAAGCACTTATAGTCTGTATTAAGTGAGTGTCACACAGACACACCCATGCACACATATTCATTGCACATGACAGCTCTGAACTTGAAAAGACAAAAGGAAAATCCACCATGTAAGCAATATTCCAGGCTGCCTGTGCTAGAAAAACCCAGGAGAGCCTAGACAGCAGGCATTAGACTTTGCTGCTCCACAGTCATTCTGCTTCTCTCGTTCTTTCATAGGAAGTCACAGGCATCCAAAGGTGACTCCTTCCCTGAGAAAAAAGGAAAGAAAAAGTGGCTTGCAGAAATATGAATCTTGTTCAACTGGTACAGAGCTAACTAGAAGCAATGAGAGGGGGTAAGTCAAAGCAAGGTAAAGCATGATCAAGAGAGGGCCCATGTGCCTGAGAAGAAAGGAGAGAGTAGGGTGAGTGAGAGAAAAAAGATGAGAGCTAGGGACCGAAAAATCATTACCTATTGCTGTCTTCTTCCCTCTTAAGGGAAAATTTTTTTTTTTTTTTGGTGGGGAAGACAAGCCCTGAGCTAACATCTGTTGCCAATCCTCCCCTTTTTGCTGAGGAAGACTGGCCCTGAGCTAACATCGTGCCCATCTTCCTCCACTTTATATGGGACGCCGCCACGGCGTGGCTGACAGGCAGTGCGTTGGCGGGCGCCCGGGATCCGAACTCGCGAACCCCAGGCTGCCAAGCGCAGACTAAACCGCTGCGCCACCGGGCAGCCCCAAGGGAAAATTTTTAAAGCTGCTTCTTTGAGTCGATTCTTAAGAAGGAAGATAAAATAGATGGATTTTTTTTTTTAAGGAAGAAATTAAAAGCATGGGGCTGCAAACTCACCACACTTTAATTTTTGGACTTGGTACCTGTTAATGGGGCTACAGGCTCCATAGGGCTTCACGAGCCCAACTCGTTGAACATATTGTGGCAGAGTTCAAATTGATTTCCAACAATAATCAAATGAGCTCGATATTTAAAAGCCTCAGGGTACATGTACAAATTAAACACCATTTTAAGTGAAGTAATAATCCATCAGAGTGGAAATTAAAGGAAGATTTGCTACCACCCCCAGCTGGCTCCTGCTGATCAGCATGGAAAGAAAAGACGTAAACTATTATGATTAAAAACAAAGACCTTCGCTACACCACTTGGAGAGCCAAATGCATAGGAAGCACACACCAAACCTGGCCGGCCCATCTGACAGACAGGCCTTTTCTACAAGAAGCCACAGTTGCAGCTGGAACTCAAAACAGAGCCTTCTGAGTGTTCCCCAGGATGGAGGGGTAGAAGGTGCAGATTCTTCAGGTAAGCCACGAAGGAACCTGATGAATGATGTGGGAAACAAGCCTGCACCACCACATACAGAGTCACAGAAACTGAGAAGGTAGAACCCACTAGGGTATGTAACACCTCCAGCCTCGGGACAGGACCATCCCCAGGTGTGCCTTCGTGTTGTCGTTTCTGTGGGGTGTTTTGGTGGAGGGTAAAGATTGCCTGGAAAAGAATTGGACTCTGCAATCACAGACCAGTTCTACTCTTTCGTAGCTGAGTGACTTCTGGCAAGTTATTCAGACACTCTGACCCTCACCTTTCCCAGCTCTAATAATACCAACCTACATAGGGTTACTAGGATTAAATGAGATGATGTAAGTACATACACAGTGCTGCCACACAATACAACCAAAACTGTAGCTATTATTATTTTTAGCAGTCAATGAAAAAAAATGCAGCTGCTTAAAAAAAGAAAAGAAAAAGGAGGCCTGAGAGTTCAAAGACAGACATAGAGTTTGCCTGCCATTTCCAGTGGGACCCTCTAACTTGTTTTCAAGCATTCCAGGAGGGGCCAGCCCGGTGGTGTAGTGGTTAAGTTCGTGCACTCCGCTTCGGTGGCTCGGGGTTCGCAGGTTCGGATCCCAGGCATGGACCTACGCACCGTTCATCAAGCCACACTATGGCAGGCGTTCCACATACAAAAGATGGGCATAGACGTTAGCATGGGGCCAATCTTCCTCAACAAAAAGAGGAGGATTGGCAACAGATATTAGCTCAGGGCTAATCTTCTTCACCAAAAAAAAAAAAGGGCATTGCAGGAAATGGTACTGTTGGGTTGCCATCTCTCAAAACCTAGAATTCTCTTCTCAAGGTGAGACAAGATGGCAGTGACATTGGAGGAAGCATAGGAATGTTCCCCTAATTGGTACTAAGGTCCTTGTAAGACATGGCTTCCCCAGTGGCCATGCCTCCACAGGCTCTAAAACACTGCTGGGAACACAGCACCTGTGATTTACACAGCCCTGGCAGGCTCCCAAGCCTCTTTTCCCCCTTGACTCTGCCTTCTGCATTTTAGCCAGTGTTCTCCATTTAAAAGGCAGATTTGACCATGTCATCACTCTCAAGGCCTTCACAAAGTCAATACAGGGCAGTGGTTAAGAAGACAGATTCTGAAACCACACTTAGGGGTTTCAAATCCCAGCTCTATCATTTACTAGCTTAGCTTTGTGACCTTGGACAAGTTACTTAACCTCTCTGGACCTCACTTTCTTCATCAAAAAATAGGAATAATAATTATCTTCCTCTTAGGGCTCTTGTGAGGATTAACTAAGTTAATACATATGGAGTACTCAGCATATGCACCTGGCAGGTAGTAAATATACAATAAATTCTAAGTGTGTATTACCGCTGACAACCATCTACCACTGACACCCATAAATGGCTTCAGACTCATCTCTACCACCCCATATTCTATACTCCATTTATTGTACTGACATTTTAGGGTCTACCACGTGTGGAAAGGGAATAGGCAAGCCATTTCTGGGACTGGGAGACAGAAAAAAAGGACGAGAGCTAGAATGGCTGTGGAAAGCCTTTACCCCAAGAGGACTGTCCTCCTTCCTCATCTCTAATCTCACCAGAATCCTGAACCCAGGCCAGGGAGCAGAGACTCAGTTTCCCCTGGGCTGCCAAATAAGAGAAGTGGGTGGCAGTGTAGTCCAATGGTAAGGAGTACAGGATCTAGAGGCAGATGGACTTGGATTCAGTCTTGATTCTTCTCATTAGCTGCATCACCATTGGGCATTGTCTGCAAGGGAATAACAACAGTGCCTACTTCATGGAGGAGACAAAAGAGTCCAAGGAGATAATGCAAGTGAAGCATTCAGCACAGCATCTGGCACGTGGATGGTACTCAGTAACCTTGATTACCAGCAAGAGAGAAAAAGCACGAGAATTGTTCCTATTCACAAGGCCCAAAAGAGTAGCACTCCTGTCTCCCAGGTTGACTCATGGTGGTTAGAGGGTTAGGCCCTAAATTAATCCACTTAAAGGTACACTGTGGTTTAAGGAGGGTTTTGTGGCTTAGCTGGGGATCTGACATTATTGCTATATCATTCCAAACAACAGACCACCCCATCACTTAGTGCAGTGGACAAGTTACCTCTGCAATCTACATTGACTCTACTAATCCCAGGATGGAGCCACTACCAAAAACTTTACTGAAATGCCCCTATAACAACTGCCATGGAGCTGACGTGCAAGACACAGAGGAAAATCAAAGCCATTGTTTCATAGTTACGTAGTGTACAGCACTGGACCCAGGTAGTACTTCAAATCCACCCAGTTAATAATAAAAACCAGCTTGGATATCCAAGAAACCACTCCCTTTCATAAACAAAACCAACCATTCATCTCTACCCTGGATACAGGGCCTAGTCTTGATTTCAGGGGGATTATCTGTCATGATAATCCTACATGATCTCTAGAATTCCTTCAATTCTTAAAGTCCTGATTTCATGTTGTAATGATGTGTCTGCCACCCAAATCCTGCCCCAGAGCAGAGTAACCATCCACCAACCTTCATTCTGTTAAGACCTTGATTTCAGTGAGGTCACAGAACATGCCAGTCTCACAGAGTCCACTCAGAGGTGGCTGCTGGACAGTGCCTTTGCAACATGTGTTAGCACAGCAATGTATTTACCACGTGGCCCTTAATTCAGCACTTTGCCTGGGGAGGCCTCCGAGCGAGGCCTGCATCTGTTACAACATCTGCATAGAGAAGAGGCAGTTCCCCTTGAACATCCTGAAACTTGCATGTAATTTACTAGATATTAGATGGAAGTAGCTGTTGCTAGCTGGCTATGAAGAGATCAGATATTCCTTTGGGTTGTTTCTACAATTTTAATCAAAAATAATGTAAAAATCTGTCTGAAGATAGGTTACCAAGGACACTTGGCTGAAGTTCACCAATGGCTTCCTTCTTTTTCTTTTTTGGTGAGGAAGACTGGCCCTGAGCTAACATCTATTGCCAACTTTCCTCTTTTTGCTTGAGGAAGTTTGTCCCTGAGCTAACATCTGTGCCAATCCTCCTCTATTTTGTATGTGGGATGTTGCCACAGCATGGCTTGATGAGCAGTGAGTAGGTCCACACCTGGGATCAGAACCCGTGAACCCTGGGTCTCTGAAGCAGGGAGTGTGAACTTAACCACTATGCCACCGGGTCAACTCCAAGTCTTTTTTTTTTTTTTCCTGTGGAAGATTTGCCGTGAGCTAACATCTGTGCCAATCTTCCTCTATTTTGTATGTGGGCCACCACCACAGCATGGCCACCGACGAGTGGTGTAGGTCCGCACCTGGGATCCGAACCTGGGCCACCAACACAGAGTATGCCAAACTTAACCACTAAGCCATGGGCCAGCCCCCGCTTCTTTTTCTTATATAACTCCCAGCTCCAAAAAGGATATAAGGTGGCTTACAAAAATATAAATAACACTATTAAAATAGATTAAGAAATTAGGGCAGCAGGAATAAAAGAACAAAAGGAGAGTTAGGACATAGAAATGCATGCTAAGTTGCTAAATATTTACTGAATTTCAACTGCAAATTTGGCTTTGAACTCCCCAGTAACCAAGGCAGAAAAGAAAATATCAGCAGTTTTAAGGTTTATATCTCCTATAAAATAAAAGCATCTTGGTTGTCCAGAATATAGATTTTTCTGAGAGACATTTCTCCTATAGGTGCTCACAGAAGAGACAATAAGAAACCCAATGGAGGGGCCGCCCGGTGGCGCAGCGGTTTAGTCCGCGCGTGGCAGCCCAGGGTTCGCAGGTTCGGATCCCGGGCGCCCGCAGACGCACTGCTCGTCAGCCACGCCGTGCCGGCGTCCCATATAAAGTGGAGGAAGATGGGCACGATGTTAGCCCAGGGCCAGTCTCCCTCAGCAAAAAGAGGAGGATTGGCGACGGATGTTAGCTCAGGGCTGGTCTTCCTCACAAAAAAAAAAAAAAAAAGAAACCCAATGGACAAGATCCCCAGCACACCCCAACAGTTCCTACCATGTAACCCCCTTACAAGACTGTTTTTTAGAGGTCCCTCCATGAAAAGGGACAGCATAAGTAACACCAAAGGGCAATTCAGTAAAAGGGATTCTACATGGGGTCAAATCAGGGCAACCCAAGAACATGGCTTTCTGATAGTCCAGCTAGATCCAGTGATACAGACTCAGCAGAGGAATGGAAGAGCTACAGAGCCTTCTGGCAATGCTCCATGAATATCATTTATCACAACCAGGCTTTTGAGTAACAAAAATATGGGCAGCCTTCAACATGCCAAGCCCAAACACTAATACTTTTGAATGCTAACACTATTTGGCCCTGGTACTGCATTCAGCTCTCTCGTGGGCTGCTTTTCACTGCAACTCTCCCTTCTGGGCCTCGTCGTGCCTCTCTCAGCTCTCCTCCTACCTCTCTGACTGAGCCTCAGTGTCCCTGGCTGCTCTTTCATCTTCTCCTCCTTGGAGGTGCTCCCACCATGTGCCTGACTATCTGCTCCCGAGGGCATTCTCATCCACACCCTCAAGTCTTCTAAACCTCTGTCTCCCACTCCTGAACCCTGAGTCCCTTTCAAAAAGATGCTTCTATCCGGCTCCTAGGAAGGCACTTCAAACTAAACTCATCCAAAGCCAACACCATCTTTCCCCTTTCCCCTGGCTCCTATCATCTTCATCCCAATTCTGTTTCTCCCTCCTGAAGGCCCAGTTGTCCAACCAGGAAACACTCATTATTCTCTTTCCATTCTAAGTCATACTTCATCTTCCCCTAGACAGTTGGTTCTGCCTCTGAAATCCACCCTCCCATTGCCATCCTCACAGCCACAGCCAGCAGTACTGTGTGAGCCCTATCCTCTCTCATCCTGAACTACCGCGATAGCTTCCTAACTGGTCTCCCTGACTCAGCTCTTATCTCTCCAGCCCATTCTAGAATTCTATTTATACAACACAATCTGATCACATCTCTCTCATGTTTCAAAACCTCCAGTGGTTTCCTAGTAGCCTACAGGACAAGGTCCAACCCCTCAGGTGGCACCAAGAACCTGGGCCTGATTCTCCTTATGTTCTCAACACTTTCCCACCTCATTCCAAACCTGTTTCCCCAGTAGGCCAAGCTCACTCACTACCTTTTCTCAAGTTGTTTCAGCATCCTGCAACACCTTAACCTATCTTCTCTTTCTGGTAAATGCCTGCTCATCCCAATACCCAGCTCAAATAAGACCCTAAGCAGAGCTGGTGGACCCCTTCTTCCAGCATGCACAAAAAAACGTTTTTTCTCTGGAATGGCCTTTGTCACGCTGTTCGTGTGTCTGCCTCCCCACCACACTGGGAACTTCCTGTAGTCAGAAGTCCAGTTTTTATAACCCCCTTGGTTTCCCCAGGACTCCTAGTGTCCAGAACACTAGAGATTCTTGACAAATGTTAATTGAGTGAAATGAGTGACCATCAGTGAAACCATGCTGCCCTATAAAGTTGATACTTTTTTAATCTCCTTACTTACTTTGTTACTATCCAGTACATTTAAAATATCTTAATTCTGAGCATTACATGAGACTTACACACCATTAATGTTCCACAAAGTTAAAAAGGCAGCACACTCTTGTGACCTCAACTCACTTGGGCTGGCAGAAGGCGTTTACAACTAGTACTGTGGGGGGCCTGCCCGGTGGTGCAGTGGTTTAGTTTGTGCTTTGGCAGCCCAGGGTTCACGGGTTCGGATCCAGGGTGCCCACTGATGCACTGCTTGTCAGCCACGCCGTGGCGGCGTCCCATATAAAGTAGAGGAAGATGGGCACAGATGTTAGCCCAGGGCCAATCTTCCTCAGCAAAAAGAGGAGGATTGGCAATGGATGTTAGCTCAGGGCTGGTTTTCCTCACAAAAAAACTAGTACTGTGCGGCCATATCGCCCATGAGCCACACTGCACAGGCCTTGGATGGTTTTACCTGACTGCTGTCTGACAGACGGAACATTTCCCATTCCACCTCCCCGGCCCTTCACATAGTCTCCGTGTGTCACCTAGGGCAGCTTCCCAAGAGACCCTCCCCAGGCTGTCACTGACTTATGAACCCCTAGAGAAACCCTCAGACTGCCAAACCAGGAACCTTCTTTCTCTCAGGGTGGTCCCCACAAAACCCCCAGGGCAGTCTGAGCTGCTGCTCTAGGCAAGACTGAGTCAGAGACAAATGAAGTGTCAGACTTGGTTCAGGCCAAGAAGGAAAGGGGTCTCTTGATGCTGCCTCTACTCTACATGGAGAAGAGGGCCAGATCTGCCTTCTCCTCCAGCCCCCAGAGATCGCCACCCTCAGCATCAGCCGTTTGTTTTCTATTTGGCCATGCTCAGAGATGATAATACTGGTTAAAACAAAACAAACACATTTTCCCCATGATCTGGGACCAGAGAGGGATTGGGTCCATTCCTCTACCCCCAGACAGGGCTACACTTGAACTATAATGTAAAACAACCATGTAGAAGATCTATCTAGAAGAAAACATCTTGGAAACCAGGGTAAGAGAGGTGGCCAACCTTCGGAAGTTACTTCACCAGGGAGCCCTCCCCTTCACCTCCTCCAAGCCCCACTAAGACAGGTCCCCTATTCCACATGCCTAACACTTTTCACAGTTGTAGTTTTACTCTTATTGAGGTGATTATTTGTCATCTATGTCTCACACACTCAAATATCAATTACTTATGTAATAAATGAATGTCTTTTGGACTATGGGCACTGTGTGACCTTGATTTCTCTTTAACTGCTGTTCCCTCAGGGCACAGCTGGGGCCCCAATTAGTTACAAACCATTCATCCCAAATCTGTCAATACAATTCCATTGTTCAGCTGTCAGCATGCCTTTGGCTTTCTCACTTTAATCTCCCAATTCAAATAAATCCAAAACTCTAGACTCTGACATCTGTGGCTGGGCTCCCTGCCTTTCCACAATTGGAATTTGGAAATTGAATTTACAACTCAAGAGCAAAAAAGGGGAGGGGCACTTTCAAAATGACGCCTGTATGTCTAAAGTCCCAGCCATCACCAGCCCAAAGATAGATGTATTTTGTCCTAAGAATTATTCAACTGTCATCTAGTGTTGCCATTTATTGAAGGAGAGGAAAAGGAGTAGGGTGGGAAAGAGAAACTGATTCTAGAGCAAATTTCTTGATTTCTCCTGTTATGGGAATGGCAGATAGATTTTAATAAGAATTACAGACTCTTTTCCTTTCAGGCCTGGCACATCAAGGCGTGCCATGCACATTGCCAGTGCATTTTTTTCACATAATTTAAGAAACCTCCACAAAACTAGTTGTTTATGGGTCAGTCTTCCCACTAGATTATGAGCCATTCCTGGCCAGAGACCATGTCTGGTTAATCAGCCCTTATACCCAGCCCAAAGCCTGGCTCACAGTAAGAGCTCAGAAGGTGTTGGCTGAAGGATGGTGGGAAGTGAGTGGAGGAGGGAGGGAGAAAGTCATCCGACGCCCTACAGCAACTGTCAGTAAGCCTCCAGGACTTTACAATTTATTAATTTCCTACTATGGGCCCATGAGAGGCCAGGTACTTGATATACATTATCTCAATTAATCTTCACAACAACCCAGGGAGGCAGGCATTATTATGATCACTCCTGTTTTAAAGATGAGGAAAAAGCTCAAGAGCAGTTAAGCAGTTTGTCCAAGATCACTGTGCTAGAAAGTACGAGAATCAGGATTTGAATCCTGGACCCCCCCCCCCCCAACAATAGATTCTTCAACCCAGACAAGTCAGAGAGGGTCTGAAGGTATGCATCCTTGGTCCTTGGGCCCTCGAGAGCAACAAGCAGAATATCTCCCAGAGGGAGAGTCTAAGTCAACTAATTATAATGCAAAACAAAGATGTCAAGTTCTCTTAAAACATCTTCAGACTCTCAGGGTTGGCTCAGTGCTTCATCTTTTAATTGCTGAAACCTGAGAAAACAAATGAGGGAAGGGAATAACCTGAACCAGAAGGTGGGACAATAGATTAGGCACAAGACAAAGTTTTTTTGGTATCATGTCTTATCTTCCTGCTAATGGGATATTCAGCTGTAAGGCTGCAGCCATGTGTAAGGATACTTTTTCCCCTCAAATCCTAAAAGAAACAAATTAAGAATCATGTAAGCAAAACCAAAAGCCCTATTTAATTTATGTTTACATAATACACATGTTTCTACCATTAATACAGCAAATGCTGAAAGAGAATTCATTTTTACTTTTGGTCCATTTGGCAGCGGGTCAATTTAGGCAGGAACCCCCAAGAGATAAAGACTAAAGTGGTAAAAGAAGAGACAAAGGGGAGGCAAATATAATGGATGACACACACAGCAGCAATGCAAATAAAACAAAGAGAAGTGGCAAAAATAGAGAGAGAGAGAGAGAGAGAGCAAAGGAAAGGAGGCCAAAGGTCAAGGATGCTTAGTAGTTGCTTTCTGCCAGGGAGATCAGTTACCTTAGTGATTTCTGGACCTCAGGCATGGGTGAGGTGGGCTGCCTTAGAAAAACCTGGGAAATATTTTTTGGGGGTTGTTACTGTTTGCTTGCTTTTATTAGATACCCCATCCTGAAAATTCTGATTTTGTAGGCCTTTGGTGGAGCTAAGGAATTCTTACAGCACCAGGTTTGAGAATCTCACTTTTGAAGACACCCATTATCTAAATCAATTAGCCATTGTTCACAGCTCTTCCTCCTCAAGAAGTCTCCAGTGAGGGGCTGGCCCAGTGGTGCAGTGGTTACGTTCGTCGCACTCCGCTTCAGCAGCCGGGGGTTTGCAGATTCGGATCCCCCAGGCACAGACCTACACACTGCTCGTCAAACCATGCTGTGGCAGCATCCCACATACAAAATAGTGGAAAATTGGCACAGATGTTAGCTCAGTGACAATCTTCCTCAAGCAAAAAGAGGAAGATTGGCAACAGATGTTAGCTTAGGGCCAGTCTTCCTCACCAAAAAAAAAAAGAGGTCTACTGTGAATGGAAGTCACAGTTCACTTCCATGGAGTTGCTCGAAACTGCAGCAATGGTAGCCCAAGCAATATCCCAGTGTTCCCCTTCCCACTACTGAACTACTAAACGTTCCCCATACATTCCCTCTTATGTTCATACCTCTGGGCCTTTGCACACCTGGTTCCCCGTGGAGTGTTTCTGCATGTTTAAAATCCTCTTCATTCTTCACAGCCCCATTCCAAAAAGCTCACCCTTCTTTCTGTATCTCTGTAACGACTTTAAACTCTTTCTGTCTCGTACTCTGGTTATCGACACATATGCCTTAATCACTCCTATTTGAGCATATGCTCTTAGGGGCAAGGGCCATATCTTAACTCATCTTTATCTCCCCAAGGTCTTATTATCTGTTGAATGATTATCACACAGAAAAATAAAACAAAACCAAGGTTGAGTTTCAGCCCCAGACCAGAGGTTCCTCTTCTCTAGCTCAAAATAGGAATCAAAATCTTCCTGACTTAGGCAGGATGTGTTCCAAGCCTATGCTCTCTTGCCCCAGGTACTCCCAGCCAGAACACTATCGGAAAACAAAACAAATCAAATCATTAGGAAAGTTAATATTTCCTGTAACTAAATTTCATACCAGATAAAATAAAGCCACTTTCTTCAGTCCAACCAAACTCAGCCACTGTTCACACCCAGAAGACCCTGTTTGAGCCTCTGTGGCACCCGTCTCCCAACTGGATATCAAGCCTTCGTTTCCTGGCAAGAAATAGACAAGGAGACTTCAGACACTGGAGGTTAACTTCATTCTGAGCTGGGAATCTAGTTTCAGATCAAAGCCACTAAGTCTGGACACACCACCAGGGAGGGCTGGCTGCCCTGTAGCTCAGGAGGCAGGAGAGCACAGTGCTGCTGACCCAACCAGGAAACAGGAATGCGGGTGGTAATTTCACACCTCACTGGCAGAATGCCCCTTTGCCCCATCACAGAGAGGAGCTAGGCTTTCCCTAGTATTGCGACATTATGGGTTATTTAGAGTTTGGGTCAGGAGTTGGTATTCTTCCAGAATGTACAGGAGTAGAAAGAGCCCTGGGCCTGAGAAACAAAAGATATGCTTTATAGTCTGTGCTTTGCCCTAATTAGCTGTGTCTTAAGCAAGTCCTTTTAGCCTGTTTGAGCCTCAATGTTTATATCTCTAAAATGTAACACCTAAAATAGACACTCAATCCAGCATATATCTAATTAATAGAGTTATAAATCATTAACTTGAATTAGAGAAAATAAAAATTACAAGGTTAACACTGGAAAAAAATTAGGATGCAGGGCCCTATAGTTACTAAAGTCAAGCCACAGATTTGGCTCTGTGCTTCCCGGCAGCCAAAGCAAAAAGAGAAACGTGATCAGTTATAAATTACCAATTGTCCACAAAGAAAAATCATACCAGTTCCTCAGGAGAGGTAAAGCTTTTCCTCGCTCTTTGTTCTGAAAGAAATTTCTCCAATTAACTTCTTAAAGGGAACATTAAGTGAAGCTGTAGATAAATATATAACACATATAGTCTTCAACAATATAAACCCTTAAGAAATGTAGTAACAAATAACATGAAGCTATTTCAGACAGTGTCCTTCCATGAAAGCAAAGGGCAGGACACTGGAGTTCACTTCAGTAAAAACAGTCTGGAGGGGCTGATGTAACATGGCCCAGGTATGCAGCCTTCCGCTGGCCCAGCTTAATCCAAGGATAAAACTAAGAATGGCCAGAGGAAAAGGTAGACAGCATGTCCTTCCAAAAACTTCTATAAATATTACTTCTTATACATGAGTTGAGCAGCAGTTTGTGCTTAGGTGATTTCTAAATTCCATTCCAGTTCTGATAGATCTAAGTGACATTTTTGGTCTTCATTTACTTATACTAATTTAAGATTTGGTAGTTTTTCCCCTCTTACTGCCCACTCCCAAATCAATGACTTGGGAATTCCTGCCAGTCAGAGAGAGGGGGAATATAACTATTAATATTAGTGTTATTATTAATAGCTAGCACCAAGTGCTTATGTGCCAGGCTGTGCCGGGTTTCCCCTTGCATTCTCTCATCTAATCCTCCCATCAATCCTGTGTGATAGTAACTATCATTAGTCCCATTTTACAAATAAGGAACAGAGATTTAGAGAATTTTAGCAAATTGCCCAAGGTCACAGAGCTAATTATTCAGATCTTTCTGGTTCCAAAGCCCAGACTCTTAGCCCTACTTATAGTGACTCTTAGTATTAATGAAATGTGATTACTGGTAGAAACGCTTATGTTTGTCAAAACAGCGAGGCCTAGAATAAGGCTACTGGAGGAGGCAGGAGTTGTTTATTAACAACAACAAAATAACAATGGACCCTTTGGAGACCTATAGAAAGAATAAAAGGATGGAAAATATTGTGAAAAGCGGAAATTCCAAAAGAAAGTAATTCCAAGGGAACACTAGCCCATTCCAGGAAAGGGAGAGAAAAATTCTTTTCCCCTTCTTCTCTTGAAAATAAAGTATTATTTCCCACTCTTTAGAGACTCTAAATCTTGGCTGTCTTTATCATCATTCATTCCACCAACAGACAGACATTTATCCAGTGCTACCCCATGCCAGGCACTGTCAGCAGGAAGCAAGACAGAGAGGCCCTCAAGCTTCCAATCTAGCCATCAAGTAGACAATGTATTTCAAGATGGTATTAAAGTGTTTTGAAAAAAACAAAGTCAACAGGATTAAGAGAGGCTGAAGGGCAGGGAAGGGAAGAGCTGTTCTAGATAACTGGCCAGGGAGGGGCTCTGAGACCCAAATGAGAGACACCAATCACGCAAAAATTTGGAGAAAAGGCATTTGGGAAAGAGGGACAACCAGCAGAAAGGTCCAATGACAAAAACGAACTTTCTATGTTTTAGAAACCTCAGGAAGGCTGGTGCAGTTGGAGCTGACTGAAGCAGAGTGGACCGGTGATGAGTGGTAGGAGATGAGGTAGGAGAAGTTGGGGGAGGGGGCCGGCCATGCAGTGCCTACAGGGAAAGGAGTTGGATTATGTCTGAAGGGCAATGAGAAGCCACTGGAATATTTTATTGTAAACAGGGGAGTAGCCTAATCCGATTTACTTTTAAACCCTCCAGGGCTATATTCACAATCCCAGGGAAATTCAGGTAGGTGTGATCCGTTAAAGATGCAAGTATGTATCACCTTTGGTTAAGGATAATATCACTGAAAAAATGATCAACTCTAACAAAATACCTTTAGCCTTCAGGCCCTGGCTTTCCATCATTGGAGACTGAAGTTCAACATGATGCTTCCTTTTCCGGAGCTTTATATCTCTTCATGCTAATGGAATGCATTGTCAGAGCACCTAGTGGTTTGGTTGACAGACTCGAGGGAAACGCCAAGAAAGTTTACAAAGGAAACTGATCCTGATCCTCCATTTGAATCCCACCTGAACATCTCTTCCCTCCGCTTTTCCTATCCCAGGATATCCTATCCTTTGCCATCCTTTTGCTATTTTCCTCTTTCCACGGGCTCAAAACTAAACATTCTAAATGAGAGCTGCTTGACCAAACTGAACATTATTAAAGTTGATTGCAACTATCCTACAGTTAGCGTTCCCATATAAGGCATACCTTTGCCAGGAAGGACCATAACTGAAGTTGAATTTGGATAATTTCGAGTTCTTTTTTGAAGCTAAATTGCAGCTTTGATTAGTTCAAGGAAATTTCTTTTACCAATGTGTTGGAACACAATTACTAAGAGAGAAACATCCAACATGTGGATGCATCAGGTGTGCGTGTGTTTGGTCTGAAGGTAGAGACAGAGGTAACAGCATCAGAAACTGGATGACTAACAAGATCCACCTGCCTACAGGAGCCGAGATGTCACCACAGGAAAGCACCAGGGTGAGGTGGGCAAGGAGGTGGCAGAATTTGTGCCTCTTCTTATTAACAAACGTTGACAGACAAGCCCTTGACTCCCCCGACCCTCCCCAAACAAAAATAAGACCACCAGCCTGCCCTTCCCCGACTACACAGCCTGGAATACCCAGATACTAAACAAAATCAACCTTTTCTGCTGGCCAGTTATTAATATCCCAGGCACAATGGCTGTGTTGCTGCCTCAAAACCATTCAGATCATTAAAACAGTGAAAATTCACACAATCTTTGAATAGTACAGCAAACTCATCAGCACTACTCACGACCCGAATCCCACGCAGGCAGAAACTAGAAACATCCAGTGGTACAGAACAGTGAACAGCAGCTGTCAAATGGGCTGGGGCTGGGACAGGGTGGTGTGAGGAGGCCTGTGTCTATGGCCAAGGCTTCAGGGCAGCTGAAAGCAAACACCACCACACCTTTAGGCTTTTCAAAGCCTAGGCTTTGAAACTGGCAGATGAGTGAGCTTGGGCTTACATAGAGTATGGGCCACATACCTGACTCAGGTTTTGCACTTCATATCTAAGTTAATGCCTTTCGATTTTCATTGCCCCCAATTCCCACAAGATCAGGGTTTCTTAACCACCTGCATCACAATCTCATGGCCCACTTAATAAAAATGTGCCCCACTGAGAATAAACATTTCCAGAGTGGACTGACATACTGCATTTTTAAAAACTACCAGATCATCTTTATGCACATTTAAGTTTAAGGACCTCTGCCCTAGAGCAGTGTTTCTTAAACTGTGGGCCATGACCTGTTTGGTCAAGAAATCAAATTAATGGGTCATGACCAGCAGTTGATTTTTTTTTTAAGTGGAAAAAAATTATAAATAGAGCACATTGTAGGCAGTAACGGCAATTATTGTCTCCTGGAACTTATTGCAGTTGTGCACGTCTGTGCAGCGACATAAAATGTATTCCTTACGATGGATGCCACTCCAAATGTGAAAACCACTCTCCTAGAGGGAAGAAGGAAAACAGTATTCTTAGGCCTGGTATTTATTTTCCATTTTTCACCCCTAACTCCAAGCTTCTTGATTTTAGTTCAAGCACAAGATATCAAGACAGATCCCAGAAATGCTGTTATCAAATCCTAAACCGAGAAGGCAAAGCCAAACTGAGGAGGGGGATGAGCCCAAGGCGCCCATTCAACTCCTACCTGAGACCCTTATCACAGGAGCTGGGGATAAGGGACAGTGCTAAAGGGAAGTTTGCACAACTCTCCTCAGGCTGGACCTGTTCCTCGGTAAAGAATTTGTAGCCACTCATATCACAGTTCAGAAGAATGAAAATGTTCCTCATAGAGGGGCAAGACTCAGCCACAGCACTAAGTGCTAAGGAAATGAGGGGAGGGAGGGACAGCACTCAGGTTCGGCCCACCTTTGCAGGCCTGTGGCAGTGATTAGGTCAAAGGAAAGCCAGGGAAGGGTGACTCCAACTCCACTCATCGCAAGGCCCTGAGTTCTCAGTACCAAGAGAGCTCTGAGGAGCATCAAGCATGTGGGGTCCAGTTCCACCCCAGAGCCAATGACATGAGTTACCTTGGGCAAGTCACTTAACTTCTCAACTCCCTAAGTTCCTTGCACTGCTAATGTTCTGTGAGCAAGCGGGGTACAGGGAAGCAGACAGCTTCCTTCCCGCCCAATGCTCTAGGACAGGGAGCCCCATCTTGCACATCTTGCTGGACCAGAAGAGAGGAAGGGCAAGGAAAAAACGATGAGTAGCTAGCTGCCTGATTAGCCTTTAGACTCATCAAAAGCAAGGACTCACTGAAAAGAGCCTCAAGACTCCAGCAGAGCAAATTGACAAAGAGGCCAGAAAGCAAAAGCCCCAGCAAAACCCAGGAGCAGTTTCCTGTGCCATTCACAGCGACGGGACTGTGGGAGGGTGAGCTACATGCAGAACAGAGGAAAACGGAGGACACTCACTCACTTGGCTTTTTAAGATCTTGTAAGCTGAGAGTGAAGTCAGAGGTGGCAGTCTCCTGGGCTGGGTCCAGATGAACAGGTGGTTCCTCCCACCCCCCCCCCCAAACAGGAGAAAAGCCACCACTTGGGTAAAGACGCCCAGAAGAGGCCAGCGACCAAGGAGAGTGAACTTGAAGCAGTGAGAAGTCGGGGCTGCCCCTCAGCGCCAGTTCCTGGGAGGTACTCGCTGGAGAGGTCCCCACATTCCGTCGGGTAGAAGAGAACTGGCGCCCACCCCCTTGGCAAGGACAGTGGGGAGACGCCGGGAAGCGGCCAGGCAGGAACTCGGCTGCGGTTACCTCGGCCCAGGCCGGCCAAGCGCTCCTGGGAGTTTCGAGGGCGGCCAGGCCCCCAAAGGCGGGGGCCCCGAGGGCGGCGCCTCCGGACCCAGTGTCTCCAGAGGAGTCCCAGCGTCACCGAGGACAGAAAACGTCCGAAGCCCCCACCGCCACCCCCACGGAATCCGAACCCGCGGGAACTATTCCGGGGAAGAAGCAGCGACCGGGTCTCCAGGTCCCCTCGCCAAACCGCGCACCCCAGACTTGCCCGACTCCTCGCACAAGTCCCGGGCCCCGACCGGGTCCCCGCGTCACCTCGGCTCCCTTGGCGGGCCGCCGCCGGGGCCCGCCAGTGTTTGTAAACAAACCGGTCACGTGGCCCGGCGGCCCGCTCCCCGCCCCCTGCGCCCGCTGCCCCCACGGGGACCCCACGCCAGACCGCGCCACGGCCGCGCAGGACAGAGGGCGCCGCGCACTCCGCGGAGCCGGGCTGGAGGGGCCACGGGACCGGTGCCCGGTGCCCGGTGCCAGGCGCCCGGGTTGACAGCGCGCCCCACGCCCACGCGCGCCCGGCCCGCGCCGCGCTCGCGGCTTGCTTACCCGGCAGCAGGCTGCCCCGTCCGGCCAGCGCTGGGCTCGGCTCCGCGGGGGTGCGCAGCAGCTAAGGACCGCCCGGCTGGATCCCGGGCTCCTAGCGCGCTCTTAAAGCCACAGTCTCCGCCACTGCCGCCGCCGCCACTCCGCATCCCTCCGGGTCGGGGCCGGGGGCTGCCCTGTGACGGACGCGCCCCCGCGCCTATCCCCTCGGCTCAGCACATAGCAACACGCCACGGGTTGGCTCGGCACGGCCACAGCCCATCCGCGCCGAGCCAATCAACGAAGGACGGAACTCCGCCCCCCGCTTCCCCTACCTCCCACCCCCCACCCCTCTGCCCTGGCCGGGCTTGGGTGCGGGGAGTGCCGCGAGTGCTGGGTCTGACCCGGCAAGGCTCAGCCGGCCGAACCTGGCTAAGCAGGGCACCTAGCCGGAGGAACAAGGAGAAAGTGTGATGAGGATGGGTGGGCTCTCAGCGCCTGGGAAGAGACCGCTTATTTGGATTTGGGGTTTGTCCCCAGGTCAAGGCTGGGATTCCCAGAACCTGGGGTAGGGAGGGGGTTTTATAGGCTTTATAGTGCTTCTGTTTGGAGGGCCAAGATAGTAACTCCCTCCTGCACCTTAGCCATCCCTAACCCAGAGCCCAAGTTACTTGAAGAGGCCCTTAGGACCCGGGACAGTTGAATTTAGTAAAATAATGCCAGGCCGACCCGGCCCAGCCAGGCCCTACTCAGAAGCAAGCCATTTCCCCTCCTCTCTCTCCTCTGCCAGTAATTTCGGTGAGTTAAAAGCAGGAAAGAGGCCCTAGGGGTATTGGAAGATACCCAGCCCCCTATTGCTGCTGATTTTCCAAGGCTTTTGGAAGGAGAGAAGGATGATTAGCCCAGAAGAGTAGGACGGTCAGTGACCAGAGGGGAGGAGCCCACGTTCTGGGTCAGTGGGGTGGTGCTTTTCAAGGAAGAGAAGGTTAAAAAATAAGCCCAAGGCAGTCAGGAAATCCAGGGAGGCACCAGGTGGGTGGAGTGAGGCTGCCTCCCAGCAGGAGAACAGGTCAGTTTGAGAAAGAACACTGACAGGGTCAGGGGAAGAGAGCAACCCAGCCTTTTCACTTGGCCACTGAGGTTCTGCAGTTCCTCAGAGAGCAGTAGGAAACCCCATGTTTTATTGAGCAACTATCAGGATGCCAGATGCTTCTAGAGGCATAGCTGACTTCAACTCCCTTCCATACACTGGTTTGCACATAAACCGAGAATGCTACTGGGGTATATCCCCAGGTGGCTCAAACTTCACCCCCAACTCCACTCAGCTGTCTTTAAAATATATTTGATTCAGTTAATGTACATTGCATTCAAATTGTATTCAGTTAATATACATTTCATGGTTGGATGTGAATCTGATCCTAATGGTAGTAAAATGTTAATAAAAACAACAAAAATACCTCAAATGCATTAGTATCATACATATGTGTCAGTCTCAAATTTGCAGTTTCAGGGTAAGCAGGAGCACCGTGTTACTGTTCACAGTTGACAAACTTGGGAAGTCTAAAACAGAAAAAAAAAAAGCTTTTTAGATAAGAATCATAAACAAGAAAGGTTTAACAATTAATCCTTAATCTAAGAAGATATGATGGATTCTTTAGATTATCAAAAGAGCTTAATTTCTAGCACTGATCTGCCTCTTGGGCAAATTTTTTTGCCTCTCCAGGCCTTGGTTTCCACATTTTAAAACAAAGAGGATAAATAGGATGATCTCTAAAGTCCCTTCCAGCTCCAAAATTCTAAGTAGGGCCAGAAAGTCAAACTTGTTACAACATTTTAGCAATATTCTCCTAGTGGATATTCGTGTTGCCAGATCACCACTCCCCAACAGTAGATGCTGCAGTAGTTGAACACCCTAGGATATTGGTATGTTATGTAACAAGATTGGTGGCTACTGTTTCTGTTTAAATAAAAGATAATGTTAGCTAAGGAGGACAAGCCTGATGTAGTGGTTCAGAGGGAGATCTGAGGACCCCTGCAGGCTCGCTGTGTGTATGCAGGTCACTGGAAGAGGCAACCAGACCACGGGACCAGGAGACAATAGAACCAGCAGCCAGCCAACAAAAAAATATTTCATAAATCTGACCATGCTTCCTCCCAGTCAAAAGAGCCAAGCATTGTGAGTTGCTAAGCGAGGAAGTAGAAGTAAAATTAAGTAATAGGTGAAATAAAGTAGTAGAAGCGACTTTCCTTCCTCTCTGAAAGCAAGCACCTCTAATTGCCCCTTAGTACATATTTACTCACTGCCTATTATGTGCAGAATTTCCTGCTTGACTTGGATGATAGTATTCAGAAGAATCTACTGAGAGGAGAGAAGCTGAGGCCAATGGAGAGTGTTTGGGAATAGATATTTATCCTGTAGGGCAAAAAAAGAGATGGAGAGATGTAAACAAATTTGTTCAGATTTAGCCAGAGGACTGGGCTCTTTTTAAAAAAAATCCTTGGCAGTAAAAGTTTGAGAGGTTTCTGGCCTCAAAAACAGGTTATCTGCCTTGCTTTGTCAGTGGTACAGTATCCTTGTCTCCTCTGTGTGAGGCCTAATCCATTCATTCCCAAAGCCTTCGCAGCCATTCTTGCCCAGCATCCTCTCTCTCCAATCCCATGTTCCTACTGTTGCCACATCGACATCACAACTACCGTGAACAAGGTCACTTTTATGTGCTCATCTTATTCAACCTCTTGTAGCATTTGATATGATTACATCTTCCTTTCCCTCATCCCCACACCAATCCATCAGCAGGTCCTGTAAGATCTACTTCAAAAATATGTATTTGCTCTGAACATGTCTGTCTCCGCTGCTACCACTCTGGTAGGAACCACCACCATCTCTTGTCTAGAGTAAGCAATAGCCTCACAACTGATGTCCCCGCTTCCAATCCATTCTCTACACAGCAGCCAGATGGTACTTCTTCAAAACAAACTCCTTCTGAGGGCCCACAAGGCCCTGCCAGCCAGGCCTGCCAACCTCTCTGGTCTTCCCCCATGCCTCCTTTCCTCATGCTGCTCCAGTCAAGCTGGCTGCCTTTCTGTTCCTCAAATACACCAGGCCTGGTCCTGTTATATTGTTTGTGTTTACTGTTCCCTCCACCTGGAACAGTTTGCCCCCAGAAGGCTGCCTCCTCATCACTTGGTTCTCATGTCAAATGCCTCCTCCAGAGAGGCACCCCCCCACCCCGACTACCCAACCTTACATGCCTCCCCAGGGTACTCTCTATCATACCTTCTCCCAACTTATTTTCTTCATAACACATATCACTCTCTGCAATTACCTTGTTCATTTATTTATTTGTTTTCTGTCCCATCCAGCTCTAAAGTGTAAATTCCCGGAGAGGAGCAGGGACCTTTTCTATCTTGCTTCCTGTTGTATCTCCAGTGCCAAGAACAGTGTCTGGCACTCAACTAATATTTGTTTGTGGAATAAATAATGGAACAAATGAATGAATATGCCGACCACCTCCCACCCTTGTCCCTGCAGTTTCTTTCACTTGGAATGTTATTCTCTCCTTCATCCCCCTTCCCTCCCCCTCTGTTCTTTCCTCTCCTCTTTCCAACTGAAAGCCATTTACTTGATGACTCAGTCCAAAGATCAGATCAAATGTCATTCTTTTGGAGGAGTTTCCCCCAACCTCCCTAAAAAAAAAAAATAAATTTTCTCTTCTCAGTACCCTCAGTAACACTTTATTCATAGCTCTATTGTATCACTCAACACTCTGCACTCCCTATTAAGAGCTATCAGTTACCATCCTCTCTGCCAGTCCCTCCTGGGCTGGAACCTTATCAGATCATCTTTGTTTTTTCAGCACTTGGCACATGGTGGCTCTCCCCCAAGGTTTGTATCTGAGTTGAATCCAATAGGGATCCAAGCGGGAATGGATAGGGTCTGTCCTCAGAGTATACTGATCAACAGATAGCAGTCTTACTTTGTAGTATGACAACATTAAACCTGAAACTTTGGGATATTCTATAATAAAAGGGGACACGTACATTTTAAAATCACAATACAATGGAAACTTCCTGAAAGCTAAAGGCTACAGGTTCTCACACTCCCATACCACCTGAGAAGACATTGCCCTTTGCCTGTGTGGGGAGGGGAGTTGGTCCTCCCAGGCCTGACTGCATCCCCTCCTCCTAGCCCCACCCCCCCAAGTAAAGTCCCATGACATTACATCACAGAGGAGGGCCTGTTGCCATCTTCCTGCGGATAGATCACCGTAACAATGCTTTGTTTCTGTATGTACAATAAATGCTATCTCTGATCCTTGTCCAAATCCCTCATTTTCAGTCATGAAAGTGGCTGATTATGTCCTTTTCAGACTGAAATGGGTAAGCGTTGTGCCTCAGCCCTCCTGAACATACCCTAACAAAACAGCTGCTATCATTTATTGAGTATATGTTGTGTATAGAGCAGTTTCTATTCTATCTAGTTATATTTAATCCTCAAAGCAACCTGCCAGGTAGGTATTTTTCCCAATTTTTTAAAGAACCTGATGCTATGGAATTTGAACTCTGATCTATCTGGCTTCATAGCCCATTCATGCTCTTTCTTCTACATCATCAAAGAGTAAAAATGCTTCTCTCCTCTTCTCTCCAAATATCCCAATCACCTTTACAATGAAACTCATCCAAACATCAAACAAGCCCACAAAGCAAAACCCTATGCCAAGCTAAAGGGCCCAGAAGCAAGAGTTGTAGGGGCTTAGCATTTGTCTTAAAAAAACAACAGTAATGATCTACCCAATGGACATGAAATCAACCATCCCAAGAGGCTTATGCACCCCTATGTTCATTGCAGCATTATTCACTATAGCCAAGAAGTGGAAGCAACCCAAGTGTCCCTCAACTGATGATTGGATAAAGAAGATGTGGTGTATATATACAATGGAATACTACTCAGCTGTAAAAAAAGACAGAATTGTCCCATTTGCAACAACATGGATGGACCTAGAGGGTATTATGTTAAGTGAAATTAGCCAGAGAGAGAAGGACAAACACCGCATGATTTCATTCATATGTGGAATATAAGCGAAAACACGGACAGAGAGAACTGGTTGGTGGTTACCAAGGGGAAGGGGGGTGGAGGGTGGGCACAAGGGGTGCAGGGATGCATCCATATGGTGATGGACAAATAATAATGTACAACTAAAACCCCACAATGTTATAAACTGTTAAGACATCAATAAAAATGAAAAAAATAGTAATGATAATATTTATTTGGTGCTTCCTATGTTCTAGAAGCTGATATAGACAGTTTATGTCCATTGTTTAATTTAATCCAATCTTCATGACAACCTTGTGAGGAAGATACCACAGGTCCACATACCTTAACCACGGTTCCAAAATCCAAAAAGCTCTGAAAATCAAAAGTAATTTTGATGCAGCTCATATGGAACAATAACAGGGCAATAGTATTCAATAATTAAAATCTGTAGGGTAAAAAATATTTGACAGGATAGAAGCAATTTTATTTTCACAATCTACTAATAGTAGGTTGAGTATCCTCTCAATTGAGTATCTCTCAGTGAGTATCCTTTCATTTCCAATCCTTCCCATGTGGGCTAGGAACTTAATATTTGTCTCATTAATAGGTTGTATCTCACCATCAGTTACAATACCATTGAGAATCTCTCTCTTCTGCACAGTTTTTAACTTTCAATAAAATGATGTAATAAACCATAGAAGATTTTCCTATGCTCCACTTTCAAAAAAAAAAAAAGTTTGACACAGCTCATTTGATGGCAAACTTCAACTGACATGAGGTCATTCATAGGCTTTATTAATCCCATCTAGTATATTCATATGTTTCTTATAGGAATATTAATGTTTGAAAGAGTTCATACTCCCTAGGGTTTTATGTAATATACAGTATATGCACTGAAAGATTCTAGAATCTAAAACACATCTATCCCAGGGTTTCAAATACTGGATTGAGGACTATGTTATTATCAGTATTTTACAGACAAAGTAAACTTAGGCTCAGAGAGGTTAAGTAATTTGCCCAAGGTCACACACCTAGGAAATAGTAGAGCTAGGATTAGAAATATGTCTGAAACTTGAAAAAAAATATTTGGAACACATATGACAGACTAAAGGCCAATTTTTCAGAAGGCACAGGATATGAAGTGACAATTCACAGTAGAGGAAAAAGAAATAACTTGTAAAGATATGACAAAATATTCAACCATACTTATAACAAGAAAAATGTAAATTAAAATTATGATGAGGTGCTATTTTTATCTTATCAAATTGGCAAGTAGTAAAAAGTTCAATAACATTGTACTGGAGAAGATGTGAAGAAATAGCCATTCATATGTTTTTCACAGTAAGGTAAATTGGTACAATCTCTATGAAGGGCAATTTGGTAACCTTTCTCAAGATGAGAATTTAATATACTCAGAAATTTCACTTCTAGGAATTTACCCTTAAGATATACTCACACATGTGCACTGGTTTAGCCTGTAGGACATTAACCTGTTCTTTATCAAAATTAGCGATTTTATTTCAGAATTTCTTTTAATCCACAGACTTTGCAATTTTCAACTTCCACATTCTCTTTTGAACTGACTTTGTCATCCTGATGGTTTCTTCAATAATGAGTTAAATAAAGTTTTATAAAATAAAGTTTAAAAAAAATAAAGTTTTATATAAAACTTTAATATGTGCTTTGTATGCCTTTATATTAGAAATATGCTTTTCATCTTTAGAGACAAATGCTTTGAAATAACCTAAATCTGTCAACAAAGGATTGGTTGAATAAATTACAATGCCTGTATACAAAAGAATACTATGCAGCCATTAAAGAGGCAAGTCTATACATAGATGCTCCATGAGGGCAAGAATCTTCGTATGGTTCCCGAAGGAACCTAAGCACTTAGAATAATGCCTGAGCACATAGTAGTCTTAGTTTGCTTCTGGCTCTGATAACAAACAACCCCAAAATATCAGTGGATTATGCAAAAATCATTTAGTTTTCACTCATGGATATGTAGGGCAGCTATGGTGGCACTGCTCCAGGCTGAGGGTCACAGGTTGGGTTTACATTGGCTACTGGTATCTTCTCATTTAGAGACCACTGATGTAAAAGTACATGGAAACATACGATGCCTCTTAAAGCCTCCACTCAGAATGACACTCTGTCACTTCTACCTGCAATCCATTGGTCAAAGAAAATTCTATGGCCAAGCCCAAAGCTAAGAGGGAAAAGGAGTATACTATACCTTCCTTTTGGAAGAGGCTCCAAAGTCACATGGCAGAGATAACGATGTATAACCCTATTATGTGGAGTAGAGAACAATATTTCAGTCTATCACAGTGTTCAATAAATATGTATTGAATGAATGAAGAGTGAACAAACTCAAAGAATTAAGCAGAAGAAAAAGCATGGTGCAGAACAATTGTATAAAGTATGCCACCATTTGTTTCTGAAATTTTATTTATATGTGGTATGTATACAAGTATGCTTGAATATGCCTTTACTATCTCCAGGAGAAAGCCCAAGAAGCTGGTAACTGTGGTTGCTGCTGGGGAGAACTGGGAGAGGGGGGTTAGGAATAGGAGGGAGTCTTCCTATTTAGTATCGTGTGTATGTATTATCTATTAAAAAATAAAATTTTCTGGGGCAGCCCGGTGGCGCAGCGGTTTAGTCCGTGCTTGGCAGCCTGGGGTTCGCCGGTTCGGATCCCAGGCGCCCACCGACGCACTGCCTGTCAGCCATGCCGTGGCAGTGTCTCCTATAAAGTAGAGGAAGATGAGCACGGATGTTAGCCCAGGGCCAGTCTTCCTCAGCAAAAAGAAGAGGATTGGCGACGGATGTTAGCTCAGGGCTGGTCTTCCTCACAAAAAAAAATAAAATTTTCTATGGAAAAAATAAAAAGAAGAACCCAACACTGTCTGACTGTAGATTGCAAACTCTCAAACTCCATGCCATAATATCTTTGGGATAAGACACGGATCGGAATACTTCCTTTTGTTCTTAATTCATTGCAGACAAGCTGTGCATGGACTCTCCTTTGTCTCTAGCTCCTGGAGACTTACAGCACAGCACTAGTTATAATGAAATTCCATCTCATCCTATTTTTAAATGTTCTAGAGCTGTAATTTTCAAACTCAGTGGAAGGCTTCCCTTTTCTGGGAAGCCCCATAGATGAAGTCTCTGAAGAGAGAGGAGTGAAACTGGTTCATCCTAATCCCTTCAACCAAATTAGCTCTGCTTTTAGCTGTTTTGCTTGAGTTTAAATAAAACCATTCTCCTAATAGTAAAATGTGATGATGACTATGGCTTCCTCATACTCACTTTGTGGTTCTGTATAGAGCAGTGTCATCCTTAGGCACCCTCAAAACTTCAGATAAAGTTCCCCTCAAGGAGTAACAATAAGGAGAATTAAAATGTGATGGAAGAGCATGAATATCTACACACAAGACTCACCTCATCAGCAAATGGGTAGATAGAGATTTAAGACCGGCCATATCCAGTTAGGGATTAGGGCATAATTTCTAAGCAAGAACTATTTATATTGCTATTGTATCCAAGGCTATAAAATATCCCAGGCTCTGCGTGAATGCATTGTATTATATATTGCCTGAAGAATGGCCTCATTCATTCCTGAGGATTCCCAGCAAAGAATGGGAATTCCACAACGGGAGGGTTTACAGTGGCACCTCCCCCACTGGTTTCCTCACAGCATACATAGTATGTGGCACCTTGCAGTTTACTGTGCCCTGTTTAATGGATTTACAAATTGTATTATGTTATAGTATTCAGTTTTCACTAAGTTAACCCTCATAAAATGGACAAGGGCCTAACAAGTTTCCTACAAAGAAACCATGTATTAAAGATAATACTAATAAAGCAGAAGCAAACAAGAAAAGAGTGGGGTTCACGTTTCTCTTACCTTTAATATAAGCTGTCAGCCACATTACTCAGTAAAAGCAATAACCTTCTGGTCAGATCTGACATGAAGATGATACCAAAAAGATTCAAAATTATCCACAGATGATTTGAAAAATAAATTTACAATTTTTTGCTGTTAGGAGTGCACAATCAGAAAAGGGGGGAGACCCTTGGTTTGAAAAAGTGACCCCTAAAGAGCAAGAATTTGTCAGTGACTCTCCAACATGGTCCAATCAGAAGGTGCCCAGCCAGAGTCTGGGGTATTTCATTCTGCTTAACTGGTCACCCCTACAGAGAGACTGAATGAATCCAGCTACTATAGCTTGACTGTACCATCTTTTAAGATCACCCAACACATTTCTTAATTGTATTCTTGATTTTCAAGTATAATTTATGGTTCTAATTTGACTCCCCATGTTGTCTTTCTTCTAAGTAGAGAATGTACCACCCAGCGTAAATGTCTGGTCATTGCATAATTCAGTACTGGACTTGTGAGCTTGGTTAGTGTGGGTCCGTATCCAAGAGACTGCTCACCTCCGAGTGTTATAACAAGATGTGTTCCTGGATTTGTCAAGGTGATGCCCAGACTCTAGAGGACAGGGACCCTCAGTTTCCCCAAACAACTTCTCTGTCTCAGCACTCTCTCCTGGCAATACTGTAACCTAAATTCTTCCAGTGAAGACCTTGAGAAGCAATACGTATAGGAACCTGGGCCTTGTTTCTAAAAGAAAGGAGTTTTAACTCTGAATTATATTAATTCTGTAGCAGACCTAATGTTGTTCTTGCTCAACAGCTTTTTCTTCAGTTTTTGAACAGTGTTAATTCACTAACTTGTAAGCTGATTGTTGCTTTGGTCTGCCAGGCACTGAGGCCCAGGCTCCCAACAGAGGCTCTCAGACAACAGGTCGCCAAGATAAACTGACAGGCAGAGCCGAGCAGAGTTTTCAAAGACTTAGAGCAGCCTCTCTGCTATCCTTGCTTACTACTGTGGCAGAGTGCTAAATAACTGCATAGCCAGCCTCTGTAGCATTCTCCCTCCTAAGAATGGCACTCTTCCTTCTTTGAATAAAACCGAAATAGATCCATTTCCTTTAGTCAAATGACAATATCGTCCGCTGTCCTAGCAGCTTGGCTGACCAGACTTTTATTTTAGCTTCACTGCCTGATGGCAATATTCCAACTTCAGCAATTTCTAGGAGTGAGGAGCAGTCTCAAGGAAGGGGATCTTGGGCCCCCTGGAATTGGATTGACTTTAGATCAACTAGGGCAGCAGCAGTTCTCTGCCTTGGTTGCACATTAGAATCACCTGGAGAGCTTTTTAAACATAGCAGTGCCTGTGCCCTGCTCCTAGCAATTGTGATTTAACTGGTCTGAGGCGGAACCTAAGCATGGATGCCTTTAAAAGCTCCCCAGGTGATACGTGCAGTCAGTGACGAAGGCCACAGACTTGGGAGGATATTTAAAGGGAGGGTTTGAAGCTGACAAAATTCTCTTCTAAGCCTTCTGGCATGAAGCTCACCTCAATCATCTCCACACATTTCATTTTGCAATTAGCTCACAGACATATTTGCAAAAAACTGCAGAAGTAAAAATCTGTTAGTGATACAATGCCACGCTTCACAAGTTGCAAGATGTTTTCCCATATTCTTTCATTTGTCCTTAAAATAACCCAGTGAGGTAAGCAGGGCAAGTGTTATTGCCCACAGTTTTCTGGTAAAGACACTGATGTCCTGAGCCAGCTGAGGATCCAGAATTCTGGTTTTGTTCATCACTCTTTTAATTACATAATACACACTCTACAGTGACAGCAAATAACCCCAGCTGTCACACACGGGGAGGGAATGTTGCACGACAGCTAAAAGCAAAGATTTTAAAATCAGATATAAAAATTTGAATTTTAGTTGTGCCACTTATTAGCTCTATGATCTTGGACAGATATATAATCTCTTTGAGACTCCATTTTCCTCATCTGAATATAGTACGGGAAAACAGTACCAACTTCAAAGGGGCATCAGCAAGATATAATGGCTGATATTCACATTATATGATCATGCCACATTTACCTACTTGTTAGAATAGAAATAATCTCTAAGAATTATTTAAAGTAGCAAAGTGGTTAAGTTCACATGCTCTGCACTGGCAGCCTAGGATTTGCAGGTTCAGATCCTTTCTTCTATTAAGTTTTCTTCGGCATTAATCTTTGCCTTTCTTATCTAATACTGCTGCATAAAGTGAGGAGCTTGGTTGGTTGGTGATGGTGGCATTTCTCCTTACAGTCACCAAATAATTCCTTTGAGATCAGAAATCAGAATCCTAGCAAATCCACCACTTTAAAATCTTCATTTTTTTTTGACCAAGGCAGTGACTGATCGAATGCTTTTTAAAAAAATTAATAGACAATTTTTTAGAGCAGTTTTAGATTTACAGAAAAAATTAAGCAGAGTACAGAGTTCCCATATAACCCTGCCCCTGCACAGTTTCTGTTATTAACATTTTATATTAATATGGTACATTTGTTATAATTAATGACCCAATATTGATACTTTATTCTTAATTTAAGTTCATAGTTATTTAGATTTCCTTATTTTTTACCTAACGTCCTTTTTCTGTTCCAGAATCTCATCCAGGATACCACCTCACATTTAGTTGTCTTGTCTCCAAGTTCCTTTGGCTGTGACAGTTTCTCAGACTTTTCTTATTTTTAATGACCTTGACAGTTTTGAGGAGTTATGTTCAGGTGTTTGTAGGATGCCCCTGTATTGGAATTTTTCCGATTTTTTTTTTCATGATTAGACTGGGGTTATGAGGTTTGGGAAGGAGGATCACAGAGATAAAGTGCCATTTTCATCACATCATATCAAGGGCACATACAATCAATAAGATTTATCAGTGTTGATGTTGACCTCAATCACCTGGCACGTTTGTAAGGTTTCTCCACCGTAGTTAACTCCCCACTCTCCCTTCCATACTGTACTCTTTGGTAGGAAGTCACTATAAGTCACTATATATGGCCCTGGGCTAACATCCGTGTCCATCTTCCTCTACTTTATATAGGACACCGCCACAGCATGGCTGACAAGTGGTGTGTCCGTCCGCGCCCAGGATCTGAACCTGCGAATTCCAGGCTGCCAGTGCAGAGCACGTGAACTTAACCGCTTTGCTACTGGGCTGGCCCCTTTAGGAGATTGATCAAATGCTTTTGTTTCTAAACTATTTGCTGTCACCACCCACCAAGTTATGACAATTAACTTATTTGGTGGTGGCCATAGCGCCGTATTTTCCAGATTAGAACCATAATGGGGTCTAGGGAGACCTCTTGTGGTTAAATAAGGGCATAACCAGCCAGCTACAGGTTCTCGCCTTATGCCACTGACATTCCTTCAGTCCAGTGGTTCTCAACCAGGAATGATTTTGCCCCCCAGCCCCAGGGAACATTTGGCAATATCTGAAGACGTCTTTTTCTGTCACACTTTTTGGGGGCGATGCTACTGACATCTAATAAGAAGAGGCCAGAGATGCTGCTAAACATCCTACAACGCACAGAACACATACAACAAAGAATTATCTGAGCAGACATGTCAATAATGCTGAGGTTGAGCAGCCACGTGGCCGACAGCTGCACACAGGTGTATAAAGGTTATAGCTGTGCTCAAAGGAATACTGTTATAATGAGGATGGGGGAAGACCCTGTTTTGTCAAAAAAGAGGACAAATTCTTCAATAAAATGTGCAGCTCAACGATATTGAAAGCAGCGGAAATAGAAGGAATAATGAAGTGACTTCTGGAAATGTGCATTTTCTACATGGGCCAACCTTGTGCACATGGATATGAGTGGCAAGAGCTCAGGCTGTGGAGATAAACAGAAACACACGGCAAATGGGAAGCTATTCTGAGCAGAAGCCATGCAGGTAGAGAAAGACTGGACTGGGGCCAGTGTTTTGAGAAGAAAATTACGTGATAAAATTGTTCATTTCAGATTTTTTTTTTAAAGACTAAGAACAATTTTGAGGGGAAAAATTGCAACCAGTCTTTTTACAACCACAATCCACAACTACTTTCAATTGCATTCCTATACATACGTATTTTTATGTTGTTGCAATCAGTGAATATAACCACTTCATATTCTGCTTTTTCACTGAATATTGTATGTGAAATATTTTTTTCATATTCCTAGAGTCTCCTTTATCTTTTTTAATGTCTGTATGATATTTCATAATGTAGGTGAACCATACTATGGCCATTCTTTTATTGTTAGACAACTATATTGTTTTTCAAATTTTTCTCTTTTCTAACATTGCAATGTACTGTTTTTCTTTAAAGTATTTCCTTAGGATATCTTTCTAGGAGTCAGATTCTGGGATCAAAGAGTACGAACAGTATGTGGCAACATAGCAGAGTGGATAGGAACACAGAATTTGGAATTAGACAAGTTGGGTACAAAACTCAGTCCTGCCCATTACTACCTATGTGACTTGAACTATTAGCTTAAGCTCCCTGATCCCCTGGGGATTGTGGTCATGGTTAAAGGAGATCACGTATGCCCAGTACATGGCATAGATCCCAGCAAACAGACAAATTACTGCTGTTGTTATTCTTTTTGTCTTGTTTTCCTTAAGGCTCTTGATACTTATTGTCATGTCACCTTTCCAAAAGATTGTGCCAATTTACACTGCCACAGGCAATGCAAAAACTGGCCTTTTTTACTACAACTCCACAAATTGTTTTAAAGTTAGTTTAATTATTAAGAATAAGTTTTTATTAGTTTATGTTGCTTTCCTGGATGAATTATCTTCCTAAAAGTGCAAATCTGTAGATAAAGAATATTTTGAGATCACTTTAACCAGGAAAAAGGGAGAGGGAGAGAGAGAGAGGCCTTGGGTTTTATCCCTCCTCAGAGAAGGTGCAATGAGGTGAAGGATGTACCTAACATTCATGACTTTTGCAGGACCTTCAGCTGCATGATGGCTCTGGATTAGCAAGGCTTCCCTTCTGGTGCCCGTGGCATGTGCAAGTATGGTACCACGTCGCTCCTCCTGGAAATGCCTCTGATTTGACCCTTCCTGTCTCTCCTGTAGGTCAGTGAGGTTTCACTCCTCGCTGGGCACTTGGAGTCACACAGAGATTGGTAATCCTTAGGTATCATTGAACATTTCAAGCGAGAAGAATATCCTCTGGCTCTCATTAGAGGCTTCTAAGTGCTTTCTCTTCGGCTGTGTAGGCTATAATACAAATAAAATAAAGCATAAGAGTCCAACTGATAGCTTCTACCTTTGGTTCTGTATTAAGGGACAAAGGCGTGCGAGACCAGAAGTTCGAAATCAAGGTGTTGGCAGGGCCACGCTCCCTCTGAAACCTGTAGGGGAAAAGCCTTCCTTGCCTCTTTTATCTTCTGTTGTTTGCTGGAAATCCTTGGTTTACAGATACATCACTCCAATCTCTGCCCCCATAGCCACATGGCCTTCTTCTCCATGTGTGTCTGTCTTCACATCGTGTACTTCTTTCAAATAAGGACACTAATCATATTGAATTAATAACCCTCCCCATTCCAGTATGACTTCATCTTAACTAATTACATCTACTTAACCTATCTCCAAGTAAGATTACACTCCGAGGCACAGGGAGTTAGGATTTCAATATATCTTTTGGATGGAAACAATTCAACCCATAACAAATAGAATCACAGGATCAACATATATGAAAACATTTTCAAGATTCAACATATTTTGCCAAAATGCTCTTCAGAAGATCATACCAAATTTATTCTGTATGTGACTGCCTGTCTTATGATACATTTGTCAGCATTAAACATTCTATTTTTAAATCCTAACCAATTTATTAGTTAAAAATGTTATCTCGTTGGTTAGTTGACCTGCATTTGATCAGTAAGATTGGACATTTTGTCCATATGCTTGTGGTCATTAGGCTCTTTGCATTTTTCTTCTGGAAATTGTTTATGTGTTTTGCCTTTTTTATAATGTTTTCCTGATTTATAAAAGTATATTCACCTGTCATTTATCCTGTTTATTTTATCTATTTCCAAATTTTTTCTCTTTTTAACTTTCAGTTTTTTTGCTATATTAAAGTTTCTTATTTCTTTTTCCCTCTGTACTTGAAAGCCATACCTTTTTAGAATTAATTAAATATCCATATATGTTTTCTTCTAAGTATTTAATGCTTTTATTTTTTAGATATACTTTATATTGGTGGAATTTATTTTCAGTATATGGTATGAGGTAAAGCCCCAACTAGATATTTTTATCCAATTTTCTTCACACAATTGATGATACCATTTCTTATCTATTGTGATATATCCTTTATAAAATATTAACTTAATCTCTTAAAAACCATATGAGATAGGTAACTATTATTATTCACATTTTATACCTAAGGAATCAGGCACAGAGAAGTTCAGTAACTTGTCCAAGGTCACACAGCTAGTACATGGCAGAGACAGAATCTGAACTAGGCAGTCTGGCTCCAGAGACCCACTCATAATTTAATTAGTTAAATTATAAATGAGTTAATATTTGTAAAGAATTCAGAACAGTGCTTGGCACACAGTAAGCTTCGTATAAATGTTTGCTTAATAAATACAGTGCGAATGTCATGGACTTATCTATCCTAAGATCAAGGATACCTGTTTGTATTCCATTGTTCTGTTTTAGTTTCTGTTCTAGTTTTGATTATTGAAATAGCATTTTAAAATTTGATAGGGCAAGCCCACACCCACAGCCACCATTCTTTTATGACACTTTTGTCGCTGGTCTTGCCTGCTCATTCTTGCAAATAGACCTTTTTACTCATAATTAATTATGAAAAATTCATATATAAAGAAAAGTTGAAAGAATTGTACAGTGAATACCACAGATAAATTTTTAAGTAACTTGTTTCAAAACTCAAATAAAAACAAAAACCAAAAAATCCCCTTTGAGGATTTGATGGAAAGCAATCCACACTAAGAGTTAATTTGATAATATCAATATTTTTATACTAATTAGTATTCTTTAGAAATATGGTTTATTTCTCCACTTGCTTAGGTATTTCTTTGTCCTTCTTAGTAATATATGGTTGTTTTGTCACTCAAATTTCTGTTAATATTAATCAGTGATATTTTTTTTTCTATTGTCTTTGTGGGAAGGGTGAAGAGGCAAGTCTTTTTCTTATGACATTTTCACTGCTTATCGTCAGGCATTGGGGATATAAATTAATTCAAAAAGTATATAATCTAGTGGAGGGATGTACTAGCCTCGTGGAAGAATTGTTAATTAATTCACTCATCACAACATCTATTGAGCGTATGTAGTATGCCAGGCTCTGAAGACATATGGATGAATGGGTCCATTTCTTTGCCTTTGGGGAGCTAGTAGACTCTTGGGAAAGATAAATAGAAGGTCAAAGCAAAGGTCAAGCAAAGATTTTGAAGCAGGAATTTTGATCAGAATTAGTTTTTGACAAAAATCATTTTGACACCAAGAATGGCTTGGCATGGGAAGACAGAAGGCTGGAAAGATGGTGGGAGTCAGATTGTGAAGGGCATTACATGCCATAGGGAGCTAAATCTTCCATTTGGACCTTAATCTGCAGGAAATGGTGTGATGAGCTCAAATAAGTAATAAAGTAGTGAAATATGCTGTAACAATGAATGGCACAGATAGTAATAACTGTAGGCAATCAAGGGAGGGAATTATCACCACATTGGGAAATAATCTTGTCCTTGAAGTCAGACCTGGGTAGGAATCCCAGTTCTTCCTCTCACCATCTATGAACAAATTTTGTAGCCCTTTGAGCATCAGTTTCCTGACCTCTAATAAAGTAACAAGGCTAATAATGCCTACCTAAATACCTGTTATGAAGAATAAATGAAAAATACCTACTAAATAACAAATACATATTAAGTATTCAATAAACATTATTTCCAACCATGCCAGCTCATACCTTGAGTTTACAGTTGAAAATTTTGCATTTTTACTTACCACTGTTTTTCATGCTCCTGTACTTCTCAAAAATCCTCTACCAACTTCATTTTTCACGTGTACATTCTTGCACTTTAATTCCACCTTAAGAAAAATTTCTTTTTGTCGTATATTCCTTATCCTCTCCCTGCATTTTACCTTTCAAATCAACAACAGCATTTTAGATCTGGAGGGGCCACCTTCTCCACCCTGTCTATTTCACTATATTACATTTCTAAATATTTGCTTTGCTAATTCTTTCTACCTGATCCCAGGGTCAAAGATCTTGACTACAGCACAAGCAATTTAGCTTACAGAGAAAATGGCTTATTCATTTGCCTCTTCCAGCTTCTGAGAAAATAATACTGAATAACTCAACAATCTTGGGAGAGTGAGAAATATGAACTGATATCCCCTACTCTTCTGCGTTTTTAGCCCTGGGCCCAGAAGTCAACAAACTCATGTCTTTGTCAATAAAATATCAGTGCCTCCAACTCAACCCAAAGATTGACATCATTGTCCCCAAACCTATTTTGCAATCTGTAATCAGTTTGTAAATTAGTCATAGTGCTGATTATCAGGAAAGAGGAGTAGCTCATGTTCCAGACAGAAACTGATTTGTAAGTGGATCCAGAAGCTGCAATATGGTCATTCAGTTATTGAACAAATCTTCATTTGTGCCAAGCATTGTTCTAAGATCCAGCAGTTAAAAAATAAAGCCCTTGCTCTCATGGAGCTTACATCCTAGTGGGAGACAGATAATAAACAAATACATTAATATATTAAAAATATGTCAGCTGGTGATATACGCTATGGATAAAAGTAAAACAGAATAAGGGGAAAAGGTGAGGAAAAGGTAGAAAGGACTATTTTAGATAAGTGAAGTTTTCTTTCTTTTATTTTTCTTTTCTTAATTATCAAGGTATAACATACATACTGTAAAGTATGTAAAGTGTCCAGCTATGTACAACTTGCTGAATTTTTGCATACCCTCATGTAACCACTGCCCAGGTCAACAAACAGAACATTTACAGTGTCCCAAAAGGTTCCCTTGTGCCCCTTCCCAGTCAGTATCCTTAACGTGCAAACTACTTTTCTGACTTCTGTCACCATTGATGAGTTTTACCGGTTCTTGAACTTCACCTAAAAGGAGTCGTAAAGTATTTATCCGTTTGTGTCTGGCTTCTTCCACTCAATGTAATGTCTGTGAGATTAATCCATACTGTTACATGTAAAGGTAGTTCTCTTTATTGCTATGTAGTATTCCATTTCATGATTATATCACAATTTATCCATTCTCTCGTTGATAACATTTGGATTATTTCCAATTTGGGGCTAATATGAATAAAGCTGCTATGAATGTTCTTGTATATGTCTTCTGGTGGACAGATGCACTCATTTCTCTTGGGTATATGCCTAGGAGTGGAATTGCTGGGTCATGGAGTAGGTATATGTTTACTTTTAGTAACTAATGACGAACAGTGATTGAACCAATCTCCACTCCCACTGACGAAGTATGAAAGTCCGAGTTCCTCCACATCTATGCTAACACTTGACTGCATCAGTCTTTTTCATTTTCGTCATTCTATGTGTTTGTAAAGTGACGCTTAAGGAGAGACCTGAAGGAAGTTTGCTCTGATTGGAACACTTTGCCTCTGGAAGAGAAGTACAAAGGCCTCAAGGCAGAAGTGTACTATTTGAGAAGCAGAGAGGGCAGTGTGGCTGGAACTGAGTAAGCAATGGAGAGAGTAATAGGAGAAGAGGTAAGAGAAGTGGGAGCTGTGGTGAAGTATGAAGTAAGTCATTGTAAGGCCTTTGGCTTTTATGCTGAGATAGAGAAGAAATCATTGGAGGGTTTTGAGCAGAGGACAGACGTGATCTGACTTAAGTTTTTAACTAGACCGCTTTGGCTGCTCTGTGAGAATAAACTGAAGAAGAGCAAGGGAAGAAGCAGAACAGGGAAGAGGCGAGGAGAGCGTTTGTAGAAATCCAGGAGAGAAATGGTTTGGGCTTGGGTCAGGGTTGTGGCATTGTCGGGAGAAGTAGGAAGGGGGGCCAGCATGTTGGCGTAGTGGTTAGGTACGTGTGCTCCACGTCAGCGGCCCAGGGTTCACAGGTTTGGATCCTGGGTGTGGACCTACGCACCGCTTAACAAGCCATGCTGTGGCAGTGTCCCACATATAAAATAGAGGAAGATGAGCGCAGATGATAGCCCAGGACCAATCTTCCTCAGCAAAAAGAGGAGGATTGGCAACAGATGTTAGCTCAGGGCTAATCTTCCTTACCAAAAAAAAGTAAGAAGGGATCTGATTCTGGTTATATTTTGAAGGTAGACCTGACAGGGTTCTTTGATGGGATTAGGTGTAAGAAAAAGAGAGTATCAAGCATGATTCCAGTTTTTCAGACTTGAGCAGGATGGGATTGAACCCAGGTCTGTTGTACAAACTTTTTGGTATAATTGATCACATAAAGAATCCGGCAGGGGTTACTCCTTCAAACTCCGATATGGTAACATCAAGTTCAGGAAATATTCCATGTGACAAAGCTCTGCTGGAATAGCCTTGAACCTACTTATACCTGTAATCAAAAAAATCATTTCTACTGGAGGAATTTAAGCCAGTTTACAATTATAACTGACAAAGAGTGGCTTTGTTTATAAATCTCCTCCAAGGGCTCTATACACTTCACAAATCCCCCATGGCCAGTTGCTTCACCTCAAAAACAAAACCATTTCAAAAGCAGAGAATTAAGAAGTGTGAAAGAGGCAAGAGAATCTAGGTCAGGAAAACTAACACTTTCTCATAAGAAAATAGCACAAAGCTATCTGCAATGCTTAGTTAAGGTAAATAGAGCTCTGGGTCTTACAAAAGTGCTCAGAAATTGCCTTAACAGGAAACAAAAGCAGTCTTCTCAGTTTCCAGTGCAAGAGCAAACCTAAGGGAATTGCTTAGGGCATTCACAGAATGAAATGATCCTGGTCAATAAAAAGTTCTCACTTAATATTAAATAGGCACAACACAGCTGTTTTGCTTTCTCAGAGAATTATCCCAAATGCTTACAAGTCAGTTTCCCTACATGATGACAACAAAAACCCATAGATTTCTGCCTTTACTAGCTTAATAAAGGGATGAAAAAAGCACACCACAATCTGTGTCACCCTACTCTGAAAAAGTGGAACTCAAAAACTTTCAAGTGACAGAAAAAGTGTGAATAATCATCCATAAGCTATGCTAGAAATGAAAGCATGAGGAAGTGTCTTCTTTCACTGGCTTCTCCTGGTGATAACTAATGACCCATATCTTCAAGTCATCGGCCAGCACTGAGGGTGGAATTTGAGATTGCAACAGGTTCACCAGTGCAAAGCTGATTTGATCATTCAGATGAGGATTAAATCCACAGCCTTGGCTTCATCACCAGGTCCTAATTAACTGACCTAACCAGTCCTTTATATCAGGGATTGGCAAACTACGACTCATGCGCCAAATCTAGCCTGTTTTTGTATGGTCCACAAGCTAAGAATGGTTTTTACATTTTTATATGGTTTAAGAAAAATCAGTACAAGAGTAATATTTTGTAATATGTGAAAATTATATGAAATGCAAATTTCAGTGTCCATAAATAAATTTTTATTGGAACACAGCTTCACTTACCATTTAGGTAAAATCTATGGTTGCTTTTGCATTGTAACAGCAGAGTTGAGTAGCTGTGACATAGATCCTAGAGCCTGCAAAGCCCGAAATATTTACTATCCAGTCCTTTACAAAAAAAGTGTGCCAACTCCCTGCTTGAGTCACACTGATGTATAAAAGGTAGAAATTACAGTTGAAAGAATTTATATTTCCAAAATGCAATTGATGACACATCCTGAAAGTGGAAAAGCACAGAAACAAAACTGGCCGTGTTGCACACATAATAGCTTTTGCACTTGACATTCGTTCTTTCCAGGCAATAGAAAGAAGAATGATCACTTTTCCAAGAAAGGAAAAGAATACTAATCCATTTAATCAGCTAGAATCAGATACTATTCATGTTTTCTGCTCTTGGATTGTTCTCTTCCATGGGGTGTTAGTATAAGAGAAGAAGGAGTCAGATAATACACAATAGTGATTTAGTCAACCCTGCACACAGTTGGATTAAAATTTTCAGAACAGAGACCTTGCCTGCCTTTTTCACTACTGTCTCCCTAGAACCTCCACGTGGTTAGCACTCAAATGTTGAATGAACACATGATAATAAACTCTCTGCACACACTTATAAAGAAAGTTGGCTACTATATCTCTTGTTTTCAAAGAACTGTAGAGTTGAATAAAATGAACCACTTTGTTGTCAGCTCTCTGCTTCACCTCAGGATTAGAGACCCCAATAATCTAGAGGCCTTAGCCCCTCTCTCTGTGCTTATGTCAAAGGGCAAGTATGGTTATTTTTTAGTGAAGGCTCCACAGGAAGATTTATTTCTGATTCCAGCTTACTGGCTTGGCCAACATCAGATAGGCCTCAGGCCAGTATGAGCAGTCTTGTTTACAACCTTACTCAAACTCCACATCTCCTCTTCCTGCAGTCAAAGCTCTTTCCTCCTTCAAGTGCTTTTCAAAGACTGCTAATTAAGTGAGAAGAAAATACTGACCCAAACAAAATAAAACCCAAACCAGAATGCTCTTATTTACACAAAGGAAGCTATTTTATCTTTAGTCACTAAATACTGAAGGAAGTTCATAGATCCCTTAGCCATTTTTTCTGATGGCAAATATGGGAAAAACTAAATTATCTGAAACATTAACCCTGAAGAATCTTGTTCTTGCCCACTGGAAAAGAGAGTTTCTATAACTCAGTCTCTCTTTTCTTGCTCTTTTCAACTTGAAGTTTTAAAGAGGATCTACCATGTACCTTCTATGCATTTTGCCAAGTTGGGAAATAGCAGAACTTCCTGTACTCCAGAAGCTCAGTTAATAAGTTGTTTTTTGTACATCACTGCAACACCCTAATGGAAAGTGACACTTGTGTACCAATGCTACACATTGCAGACAAAAAGAAAAATGTAAGACATCTCTGATCTACTGGACAGTAGTTACTTTAGTTTTATGACAACAACAAAAATTCCAACGAGAGCACTTTGGGGTTTTTTTTGTATTTTTTTTTTTTGGTGAGGAAGACCAGCCCTGAGCTAACATCCGTTGCTAATCCTCCTCTTTTTGCTGAGGGAGACTGGCCCTGGGCTAACATCCGTGCCCACCTTCCTCTACTTTATATGGGACGCCGCCACAGCGTGGCTGACATGCAGTGTGTCCGCGGGCGCCCGGGATCCGAACCGGCGAACCCCGGGCTGCCAAGCGCGGACGAAACCGCTACGCCACCGTGCGGCCCCTGGGTTTTTTATGCTATCATTTAAGATCTTTTAAAGATTGTTGCCTAAGTAGTCTCAAGAGATAAATAGCCAGAACACTACTGGTTCTCCACAATGTTAAGTACAAATGCATGACCGGCTGATCATCAACCTTGGGCAATTCTTAGAACTATCTGAACCTCTATCTCTTCATGCCTACTTCATAGGATTTCTGCAAGAGTCAAGGCATGTCATGTATATAAAAATGCCTTATAAATTATAATTCCCCATCAATCTCTTGAGAGTAGGGACTGCATCTTATTCTTTATTAAATCTCCAATATGTAGGACAGTGGTATATAGAAGGCACTTAATTTTTTTTTCCATTTTTATTGATGTCTTAACAGTTTATAACATTGTGGGGTTTTAGTTGTACATTATTATTTGTCCATCACCATATGGATGCATGCCTTCACCCCTTGTGCCCACCCTCCACTCCCCTTCACCCTGGTAACCACCAACCAGTTCTCTCTGTCCGTGTGTTAGTTTATATTCCACATATGAGTGAGATCATGTGGTGTTTGTCCTTCTCTCTCTGGCTTATTTCACTTAACATAATACCCTCTAGGTCCATCCATGTTGTTGCAAATGGAACAATTCTGTCTTTTTTATGGCTGAGTAGTATTCCATTGTATATATACACCACATTTTCTTTATCCAATCATCAGTCAAGGGACACTTGGGTTGCTTCCATTTCTTGGCTATAGTGAATAATGCTGCAATGAACATAGGGGTGCATAAGCCCTTGGGATGGTTGATTTCATGTCCGTTGGGTAGATGCCCAAGAGTGGGATTGCTAGATCATAAGGTATTTCTATTTTTAATTTTTTGAGAAATCTCCATACTGTTTTCCATAGAGGCTGCACCAGTTTGCACTCCCACCAGCAGTGAATTAGGGTTCCCGTTTCTCCACAACCTCTCCATTATTTGTTGTTTTTTGTCTTGGTGATTATAGCCATTCTAGCGGGTGTAGGGTGATATCTTAGTATAGTTTTGATTTGCATTTCCCTGATGATTAGTGATTTGAACATCTTTTCATGTGTCTGTTGGCCATCTGTATCTCTTCCTTGGAAAAATGTCTGTTCATATCCTCTGCCCATTTTTTGATTGGGTAGTTTGATTTTCTGTTGTTCAGTTGTGTGCGTTCTTTATATATTACAGAGATTAATCTCTTGTCAGATATATGATTTGTGAATATTTTCTCCCAGCTGGTGGGTTGTCTATTCATTTTGAGCCTGGTTTCATTTGCCTTGTAGAAGCTCTGTAGTCTGATGAAGTCCCACTTGTTTATTTTTTCTTTTGTTTCCCTTGTCTGAGTAGACATGGAATCTGAAAGGATCCCTTTATGACCAATGTCAATTAGTGTACTGCCTATATTTTCTTCCAGGAGTTTTATAGTTTCAGGTCAGAAGGCACTTAATTTTGATTGAAGAAATACTTTACTATTAAAATATCAGTTATTATATAGCAACTTTTCCTACAATTTGTGGATTAATAATAAGGTAGTAACTGAATATAAGATGCCAAGTTAGAAACTGTCCTTGGACCTTTTTTTTTTTTTGGTGAGGAAGATTGGCCCTGAGCTAACATCTGTGCCAATCTTCCCCTATTTTGTATATGGGACGCTGCCACAGCATGGCTTGACGAGTGGTATAAGACTGCACCCTGGATCTGAATCCATGAACCCCCAGCCACCAAAGAGTACACGAACTTAACCACTATGCCACTGGATCGGCCCTGTCCTTGGACCATTAAGCTCTTATTCTAAATCTTTCTCTCTAAAATATGATTTTCTCGAGGGTAGCTCCTAACCACAGAGTTTTATACACATTAGATACTCCACATGTGTCTTTAAACTAAAGAAAGTTGAATGTGCACATTAAGGGAAAAAGTCATTCCAAGGCTGATAGTGTTGATGCCATTTATTTATTTATTTATTTATTTATTTTGGTGAGGAAGATTGGCTCTGAGCTAACATCTGTTGCCAGTCCTCCTCTTTTTGCTGTAGAAGTTTAGCCATGATCTAGCATCTGTGCCCATCTTCCTCTATTTTATATGTGGGATACCACCACACATGGCTCGATGAATGGTGCATAGGCCCACACCCGGGATTCAAACCTACGAACCCTGGCCCCCAAAGCACAGTGCAAACTTAACTACTACACCACTGGGCTGGCCCCTATGCCTTTTATTTTGAAGGTGATTTTACTAACAATATCAGTTGGATATTGCGCTTCAAGTTTTCTCTACAGTTTGCAATGCACCAGCCACACCATTTCTCTCAGGTTTCCTGTAAATAATGGCACACATCTGTGAAGCAGATTGCCAGAGTTCAGTGACATGAAACAGTTCTCAGCAAGAAGTGACAAATCCTAATGGGGATCAAAGTCACACTGGCATCTCAGTAACTCAGGTTCCAGTTAGTTAAACTAACCAGACTGTAAAACAGCAAAGATATCAGGCAATTAAAGGACCAAGTAGGATTAGGGGCTCTAGGGACAAGAAGCAGCATAGACAAACTGTAAAGATCAAATGCCCTCAAAACTTCTGGTTTAAAACAAAAAATTTATTTTCAAAGTTTTTTTTCCTCTAGCTTGCCTATTTATATTATTTGCAGCTATTTCTTTTGGATTGTTCATCTTTTCTTTTTTCATTTATGTGAGTTCTTTGTAAAGTAAAAAACATAATCCTTCAACTATTATATGTATTGCAAATATTTTTCTCAGTCTTTTGACTTTAGAGTTTTGGGACATATAGGAGATTTAAATTTATAAGACTGAGATATAATTCATATATCATACAATTCCAAAGATTTAATTTCTACGTAGTCAAATGTATCAATCTTTTCCTTCTTTGCTTTTGGATTTTATTTTTAGGAAGACCTTTTACAATATAACAACATAAATTTGGCCTACTTTTTAAAAAGAATTTTTATGGTTTCATTTTTTTCACCTTTAAATCTTTACTTCATTTGGAATTTATTTTGAAATAAGATGTGGCAGGGATTCTTCTTTGTTTTTTATTTCCTAAGTGAATAGCAGATGTCACAATACCATATACATAATAATCTCCTTTTTCTAACTGGTTTGAAATATTATTTTTATAACGAGCTTAATTACACTTGCATTTTTCTAGAACCTATAGTTTTTATATTATTTTTAATTAAAACATAAGCTTTTAGTATTACAAAATCAGTTTATGAGCATTGTAGAAAATATAAAAACATACTAACACAACCAAAGATTACCTTACTGTGTATTCTTTTGAGATATTTTTCTATGGAGAGATATATACATACACGCATTTTTTACCAAGATAAGATTATATACATACCGCTTTATAACCTGCTTCAATTTAATGATTTCTACTTATTCATTTCAATAATTCTTTATCTCATTTAATACCCATATACAAATTTCACCAATCTCAAAATGGCCTTTACAGCTAATTTATCAAAATCAGGTGTTATGTCCCATAAGTCTCTCAATCTTGATGAAGTGGAAACAGTGCAGATCTTTACTTGTACAGTAAAGCTATTGGGATCCTCCTCCAGTCCTTGAGATTTTGCTCCTGGAGTACATAATGATGCTTCCACTTAGAATTTATCAGGAATGTCATAGACAGTACTTCTACCAAGGCTGGCAGAATCTCAGACTTTACCTTAAACCAAATACCAGTTGCATAGGAAAGTAGAGGTCAGATAGCAAAATATGAACAACATTTCAAATAGAACGTAGAAGGAAGAACATGAAACAAAGAAGTGACCTCTATCTGATCCTATAGGAAGAAGCAATCAATGCCCCCAGAAAGAAATAAGGTACTAATAAAGCTATAGGATTTCTTTTGGTCAGGGATTTTTTAGGAATTAGTGCTAATAATTAGTTTCAAGAACCCAAAAGAAAGACACCAGAAATTTAAAATACAGTAAAGCTTCATTCACTTTTATATTGTCCTATAGTAGCTCTTCAAAAACAATTTGTCAGATTTTAAGTTTGTTTTACCAGAGCTCAAGTTTAGATTTGTTTCAATCAAATTCTTGGTTTGTGAGAAAGTTGCCACAATTGAATAAGGAAGAGGTAAGACAGAGTAGTATCATGAAAATCCTTCACAATCCATTGTTGTAGCCTACTCTATAATATGGTCTCACTAATGCCTCAAAATATCCTGTGAATAGAATACTTTTAGATAATTAAAAGAACACAGAATAGGGGCCAGCCCCATGGGGTGGTGGTTGAATCCAGTGTGCTCTGCTTCAGCAGCCCGGGTTTGAGGGTTTGGATCCCGGGCATAGGCATACACCACTTGTCAACCCATGCTGTGGCAGTGACTCACATACAAAATGGAGGAAGATGGGCACAGATGTTATCTCAGAGCGAATCTTCCTCAAGCAAAAAAAGAGGAAGACTGGCCACAGATGTTAGCTCAGAGCGAATCTTCCTCACCAAAAAACCCCCCCCACAACACAGAATAGATTGCAAAATGAGAAAGGTAAGCCATAGAACAATATGAATAGTATGATATCATTTGTGATAAAAATAGAATAATTTCTTTATACTTGAAAATATTCTGAACACATGACAGACAATTTTCAGCTTTGGAATGTGGAACTGGATGAACAATGAGACATCGATTTTTTGATTCTACATATATCTATAATTTTTGTGTGTGTGTGAGGAAGACCAGCCCTGAGCTAATATACGTTGCCAATCCTCCCCTTTTTGCTGAGGAAGACTGGCCCTGGGCTAACATCTGCGCCCATCTTCCTCTACGTTATATGGGACACCACCACGGCATGGCTGACAAGCAGTGCGTTGGCAGGTGCCCGGAATCCGAACCCACGAACCCCGGCCTGCCAAGCGCAAACTAAACCGCTGCGCCACCGGGCGGCCCCATATCTATAATTTTTAGATTTTAAAAACATAACATTTTCACCTTCTGACATTTCCTGAAGACCAGAAGACATGTACTGAAAAAGTGGTACAAGTTAGAACAGCACGCTCATTAATATAGTGTAATCATTTTAATGATAGTATCAGGACAGGACTGGCTCTGGTGCAACAGGATGACTATTTTTATCAGGCTTTTCTTGCAGATTAGAGGTGGACAAAGCAGCAAAGCATAGGGAATTTGAGCTGCAAAACAAAGTGGGCCTCAAGGAGCTGAAATGGGTTGCTTTCCATGGTTATGAGAGCTCCCAATCACTGGAAGAGCATGATTAGAGAGTAAATGCTCTTCTTTCGGGGGAAGAAGGATTTTGGTTCGGGTAAGTTTAGAATAGGTGATCAATAAATGCTAAAATTCTAAAAATAATAAAAATCTAAAATATTTCCATTCACTCAAATTCTGTCTAAAGACAGGTGAAATAAACATTTATCTTCCCATACTGTCAAGGTCCTTCCAAATAATTAAAAAAAATTTTTTAATTGTGGCAAAATACATGTGACAATAAAATTTACCATCTTAATCATTTTTGTTGCTGTTTTGGATAGAGGTTTTGTTTTTGGTTTTTTTTTAGGTAGATTGGCCTTGTGCTAACATTTGTTGCCAATCTTCCTCTTTTTCCTTTTTATCTCCCCAAAGCCCCAGTACATAGTTGTGTATCATAGTTGTAGAGTTGTAGCTCTTCTATGTGGGACACTGCCTCAGCATGGCTTAATGTGCGGTGAGTAGGTCTGCACCCATGATCCAAACCCACAAACCCCAGGCTGCTGAAGTGGAACACGCAAACTTAACCACTATGCCACTGGGCCAGTCCCTGGATGGAGTTTTCATAAAATATCAGTTGGCCAGTTTTACACAGATAAGCTTTCACATTTTATTTTCAAATGTGTAAGGCAGTATTCTTTGGCAGAAATTAGAGGCCCCCTTTTTTTTCTTTTTTTTTTTGTGGGGAAGACCAGCCCTGAGCTAACATCCGTTGCCAATCCTCCCCTTTTTGCTGAGGAAGACTGGCCCTGGGCTAACATCTGTGCTCATCTTCCTCCACTTTATATGGGACGCCGCCACGGCATGGCTGACAGGCAGTTCGTCGGCGGGCGCCCGGGATCCGAACTCGCGAACCCCGGGCTGCCAAGCGCGAACTAAACCGCTGCGCCACTGGGCAGCCCCTAGAGGCCCCCTTGTAACCTCTGGAGATGACTCTGAATATGGAAACCCTAATTATCCACCACCCAAAATGTATCAAATTTGTTTTGAACTTATTTTTTATAACCATATTTTTGTTTAATCCATCTTAACCTTTTTTTTTTTTTTTTTTTTTGTGAGGAAGACCAGCCCTGAGCTAACATCCGTCACCAATCCTCCTCTTTTTGCTGAGGAAGACTGGCCCTGGGCTAATATCTGTGCCCGTCTTTCCTCTACTTTATATGGGATGCCGCCATGGCGTGGCTGACAGGCAGTGCATCGGCGGGCGCCCGGGATCCGAACCTGAGAACCCCAGGCTGCCAAGCACGGACTAAACCGCTGTGCCACCAGGCGGCACCCCCATCTTAACCATTTTTAAGTGTACAATTCAGTGGCATGAAATATATTCACATTGCTGTGCATCCATCACTACCATCTATTTCCAGAACTCTTTTCACTTTACAAAACAAACTCTACCCATTAAACAAAAACTCCCCATTCCCCCCTGCCCCAGTCCCTGGCAATGATCATTCTACTTTCTGTCTCTATGATTTTGACTATTCTAGGTACCTCATATAAATGGAAACATGTAGTATTTGTATTTTTGTGATTGGCTTATTTTACTTAACATAATGTCCTCAAGGTTCATCCATGTTGTAGCATATGGCAGAACTTCCTTCCTTTTTAAGGCTGAATAATATTCCCTTGTATGTATACCACATTTTATTTATCAATTCATCTGTTGATGGACTCTTGGATTGCTTCCACCCCTTGACTATTGTGAATAATGTTCCTACGAACATGAGTGTACAAACATCCTTGCTTTCAATTCTTTTATATGTATACCCAGAAGTGGAATTGCTGGATCATACAGTAATTCTATTTTTAATTTTTTGGGGGAATTGCCCTACTATTTGTCCATGGCAGCCACACCATTTTACATTACCACCAACAGTGCACAACAGTTCCAATTTCTCCACAACCTCATCAACACTTGTTATTTTCTGGATTTTTTTTTTTTGGTGAGGAAAATTGGCCCTGAGCTAACATCTGTTGCCAATCTTCCTCTTTTTGCTTGAGGAAGATTGTCCCTGAGCTAACATCTGTGCCAGTCTTCCTCTATTTTGTATATGGGATGCTGCCACAGCATGGTTTGATGAGCGGTGTGTAGGTCCGTGCCTGGGATCCAAACCTGCGAACTCTGGGCCACCAAAGCAGAACATGCAAACTTAACTACCATGCCACCAGGCTGGCCCTGGGTTTTTTTTTTTTTTTAATAGTAGCCATTCTAATGATTGTGAGGTTCTAATAACTTTTTTTTTTTTTTTTGGTGAGGAAGACCAGCCCTGAGCTAACATCCGTTGCCAATCCTCCTCTTTTCTGCTGAGGAAGACTGGCCCTGGGCTAACATCCATGCCCATCTTCCTCTACTTTATATGGGACGCCACCACGGCATGGCTGACAGGCAGTGCGTCGGCAGGCGCCCGGGATCCGAACCTGTGAATCCCGGGCTGCCAAGCGCGGACTAAACCTCTGCGCCACTGGGCGGCCCCGGTTCTAATAACTTTTTAAAACAAGTTATTTGGGAAGAGTTATTCCAAAAACTGATGAATTTAGAAAAAACAACTTTTTTCCTGAGAAAAATGTTAACTGTAGTTCTTCTCAGCATTTCCCACCTGAGCCAAGAGGTGTTTTTCTTCTAAGATGATGTCATTTATCTAAGTTTTTGATAGGCTAAATTCAGGTTGCTGTTAGTGATTAATAGGACTAGGTGTATCCTGTTACATTTTGCAAAACTGCCTAAATGTTTCTTGTTTCAGAATCACATGACCTAAAAATGATGCAGGAATATACCCCCCCAAAAAGGGAAATGAATCAGCTACAGAGGAGAAGTGACTGAGAAAGAACCTGTAAAGAGTTATGTAGTTCATCTGACCTCTTAAGTACACAGAACTATAGCTTCATCACTGGTAAGCTTTAATATTTGACCTCAAAGATCACAGAAGACAGAAAATGTGAAACTCCTGGACTTTTTAAAACTCAAATTTATTTCATAATATGGTGAATATGGTTAGAATGAGGAAGTGAAAAAAACCTCTGTGTAACTCCATACAATAGTTGGGAGAGGCCCAGCACTGATGTATATTAAATATTAATGTGTTTAATCAAAAGTCTTACTTGGAAGAGAAAGGAAAACAATTCCATGAGAGCTATTTTGATTTCTTTTACACTTTTCCCATGGTCATATTTAAGAAGTCCAGTGACAAAGGTTATGGAGAAAGAACTAGCCTGAGAACAGCAGCATTGTGTGGTGAAAACAGCTTTGAACTTGGTCTCTGAAGAACTAGGTTTGCATACGAGGTTTGTCTCTTTACTAGCTGTGCAATCTTGTGAGTCACTCAACCCATTTGAGCTTCAGTTCCCTCATCTACAAATCAGAGTTAATACCACTTACTTCATAGGACTATGGTAAAGATTAAATAAGATGATAGGTGTGATAGCCTCTGCCAAACAAAAGATACTGGTTAAAGGTTAACTTCATTCTTTTTTCTAAAGTAGGGTCAGAGTTGTCTAGTTATTTTGTAGGACTTAAAGCATGCATAATTGGACTCTGGATAGTGTTCTTCTTCTTCTTCTTTTTTTTTTTTTTTGCTTTTTTCTCCCCAAAGCCCCAGTAGATAGTTGTATGTCATAGTTGTGCATCCTTCTAGTTGCTCTATGTGGGACGCCACCTCAGCATGGCTTGATAAGCGGTGCGTCTGTCCACGCCCAGGATCCAGACAGGCGAACACTGGGCCGCTAAAGCGGAGCACACAAACTTAACCCCTAAACCACCAGGGTGGACCCCCTGGATAGTGTTTCTTAAAGAGTGACTTGAATCAGAATTTTTCGTATTCCCTCTAGAAATATGTATGTTTCTTTCCCATCTCAGTAAATGGCTCCACCACCCATCTATCCAATTGTATAAGTTAAACCTAACAATCAATCTAGAGATTTTCCCCTTTCTTCACCCACCAAGTCTGTTGGTTCTACCTCCAAAATATATCTCAAATCCAGCCACTTCTCTCCATCTCCTTTCCCACTGTCATATCTCTGCTTCCATCTTGTCCCTTTCCAATCTATTTCTACTCAGCAGAAAGAATAATCTTTTTTTTTTTTTGGTGGGGAAGATTAGCCCTGAGCTAACATCTGTTGCCAATCCTCCTCTTTTAGCTGAGGAAGATTGGCCCTGGGCTAACATCCGTGCCCATCTTCCTCTACTTTATGTGTGGGACACCTGCCACAGCATAGCTTGATAAGCAGTGTGTAGGTCCACGCCTGGGATCCGAACCCACGAACCCTGGGCCGCCAAGGTGGAGCACGTGAATTTAACTACTATGCCACTGGGCCGGCCCCAGAGAGAATAATCTTTAAAAATAAGCTACATCATTCCTCTGCTTAAAACCTGTTAATGACACCTCATTGCCCCTAGAATAAAATGCAAATTCTTTACCATGGCCTGCCAAAAAGGCCCTATGGGATCTGACTCCTGCCTAGCTCTCTAGCCTTATGTTGCATCTCCAATTTACTTTGCTCCAAGCACACTGATTTCCTTTCTGCTCCTTGAAAATACCAAGTGCTTCCCCACCTTTTGCACTTGCAGTTTTCTCTGCTTCAAATACTTTCCCTCAGAAACAATAGAAAAAATAAACAAATGGGACTACATCAAACTAAAAAGCTTCTGCACAGCAAAGGAAACCATCAACAAAATGAAAAGACAACCTAACAATTGGGAGAAGATATTTGCAAACCATATATCTGATAAGGGGTTAATCTCCAAAATATATAAAGAACTCACACATCTCAACAACAAAAAAACTAACAACCCAATTAAAAAAATGGGCAAAAGACCTGAACAGACATTTCTCCAAAGAAGATATACAGATGGGCAACAGGCACATGAAAAGATGTTCAACATCATTAACTATCAGGGAAATGCAAATCAAAACTACAATGAGATATCACCTCACACCCTCAGAATGGCTATAATTAACAAGACAGGAAACAAGTGTTGGGGAGGATGTGGAGAAAAGAGAACTCTCATACACTGCTGGTGAGAGCGCAGACTGGTGCAGCTACTATGGAAAACAGTATGGAGATTCCTCAAAAAATAAAGAACAGAACTACCATATGATCCAGCTATTCCACTGCTGGGTATTGATCCCAAGAATGTGAAAACACCAATACGTAATGATATATGCCCTCCTGTGTTCATCGCAGCATTGTTCACAATAGCCAAGACTGGGAGGAACCTAAGTGCCCATCAAGGGACAAATAGATAAAGAAGATGTGGTATATATACACAATGGAATACTACTCGGCCATAAGAAATGGTGAACTCCAGCCATTTGTGATAACATGGATGGACATTGAGGGTATTTGCTAAGCGAAATAAGTCAGAGGGAGAAGGTAAAAAACTGTATGATCTCACTCGTAAGTAGAAGATAAAAATAACAAACACATAGAGACAGAGATTGGATTGGTGGTTACCAGAGGGGAAGGGTGGAAGGAGGAGGATGATTAGGCACATGTGGGTGGAGACAGATTGTAATTAATATTTGGGTGGTGAACATGATGTAATCTATGCAGATATAGAAATATAATGATGTACACCTGAAATTTATACAATGTTATAAACCAATGTTACCACACTAAAAAAAAAATAAGGGGCCGGCCTGCTGGTGCTGCGGTTTAGTTTGCGCTTTGGTAGCCCAGGGTTTGTGGGTTCAGATCCCGGGTGCTGGCCTACACACTGCTTGTCAGCTACGCTGTGGCGGCGTCCCACATATAAAGTAGAGGAAGATGGGCACAGATGTTAGCCCAGGGCCAGTCTTCCTCAGCCAAAAGAGGAGATTGGCAACGGATGTTAGCTCAGGGCTGGTCTTCATCACAAAAAAAAGAATAAATAAATAAAATAAAAGTGAGGAAAAATAAATAAATAAAAATAATAAATAAAATAAAATAAAACAACAACAAAAAAGACCCACTTTCCCTCAGGTTTTATCTCATACTTCAGGCTGAAATGTCACCTCCTCAGCGAGAACTTCCTTGGCCACTGAATCTAAAGCCGCCCCTTGCCCCCTTAACTCTCTATCACATCATAATTAGCCATAAGTAAGTTGTTTCTGTGTTCATTGTTTGTCTTCTTCCAAAGGCAGGAACAGTGAAAAGGGTTTTTTTCCCCCCTCTCTAACAATCTATGGGCTTGTTTGGTATCAGTTGTCTGTAAATCTCCAAGTGGGTATCCTAGGAAACTAAGAAATACACATCAGCTTCTTTCCGACAATTCTTGGCCACAGTAAATTTCCTCTCTATCCTAGCTTCCCCAAGGTCAGCTGCAAGTGCTTCCTCTCTCTAATTTCCTCAATTTACCCTTCCCATTTCCACCTCCTCCCACATATAACCAATCTCCAGCTTTCCCACTTTGACTCCTATCCCCACCTCTTGTGGACTGAGTTGTGTCCCCGCAAAATTCATATGTTGAAGCCCTAACCCTCCATGTGACTGTATTTGGAGATAGGGCCTTTAAGGAAGTAATTGAGGTTAAATGAGGTCGTATGGGTAGGGTCCTATAACAGCCTCCCCATTTAGAACATAACTCACTTGTTATTGCTGCCTTTTCAAATGTCTTGGTTCTCCAATTCCTTCGAATACTGGCGGATTTTGTGTGTGTGTGTGTGAGGAAGACCAGCCCTGAGCTAACATCCGTTGCCAATCCTCCCCTTTTTGCTGAGGAAGACTGGCCCTGGGCTAACATCCGTGCCCGTCTTCCTCCACTTTATATGGGACGCCGCCACGGCATGGCTGACAGGCAGTGCGTCGGCGGGCGCCCGGGATCCGAGCTCGCGAACCCCGGGCTGCCAAGCACGAACTAACCGCTGCGCCACCAGGCAGCCCCAGTGGCTGATTTTTATTAGCCTTATTTAGTACTAGTCAGTCCTCTTCATCCCTTTGCAATCTGGTATCAGTGCCATCAACTACAGAGATAAATGAACCATAGTTAAGGAGGCCTCCTTTTAAACCAAAAGCAGTCATCCTTTCCCAGACTTTTCCTTCCTTGATCTCAATGTCCTATTTTGGACCCTGCTGATAAATACGTTCTTAAATTCTTCTTTCTTTCTTGAGGACATTGTACTTCCCTACTTCTCTTTCTCAGACCACACCTTCTCTGTTTCCTTTGGGCAAATTCTAAGGCTTAACTCTCTGCTTACTTTTTTTCCCCACTCACTTCCTTCAAGAATTTTTTTATTCTCTTAAATTATCAACTTTTTTTGAGGGGGGAGGATGATTGGCCCTGAGCTAACATCTGTTGCCAATCTTCCTCTTTTTTTTTCCTTCCCAAAGCCTCAGTACATAGTTGTATATCCTACTTGTAGGTCCTTCTAGTTCCTCTATGTGGCACACTGCCTCAGCATGGCTTGATCACTGGTGAGTAGGTCTGTGCCCAGGATCCAAACCTGCGAACCCCAGGCCGCCGAAGCAGCACGAGCAAACTTAACTACTACGCCACCGGGCCAGCCCCACATTATCAACTCTTTTGTTGATGACCTTTGAGAAATCACGGCTGAGTTGATTTCATTTTAAATGCAGAATCTTAAGCCTCAATTTAGCACTCAGAACAGCCCAGGAACCCCACTGTGTTTCTCTAATAGGAACACATTCCCACTCCCTAAAATGACTGAAAGAAAGCAGCCTCTTTCCTCAAACCTTTTGCACCCTTTTCTCCATTCTCAGTTTTAGCAAAGACCTTTGCTCATCTGTCATGGCGAAATTAGAAACCATTGGATGAAAACTCTCTAAGCTTCCCACCACCAAAGCTACAAAGCCCTGCTTTTATTTGTACCTTGATTCTTTTCATTTACAGTGAAGGAAGAGTCCTTCTTTCCATCAAAAGCCAATCTCTCCACTTATGTTCTATCCCTCTCCTCTTCTTTTTATTCTTAGTACCCACCATGCTCTTTCCTGCCTCAGAGCCTTTTCATAAGCTCTTCCATCTACTTAGGGCACTCTTCCTCCTATTCTTTGCATGGTTCATTTCTCTTGCTTTAGATCTCAGTGTAAATGCCACTGCCTCAAAGAGGCCTACCTTGACCATTTTATCTAAAATAAGCTAGACTTCATTATTTCTTATCTCTGTCCTGTGTTTATGTCCTTCTGCAAAGGGTTCCTCGACCCAATTCCAGTGTGTGTTGGGGGGGAGTGGGTGGGGAGGTTTCCTCCACCCCAACTAGTTCTCGGACGCCAGCAGGGTGTCTGAGAATTCAACTCAGTTCTGTCACTATCTACCAGGAGAGAGAATCAGACTCCACAGGTAAAAGGCTGAGTCCCACAAGACCGCCCTCTACTTTAGATGCTAGTTGCAAGCCGGGGCTGTTGTCTGTGCATGTGACTGACTGGCTACTATATCAGAGGTTCCAACAACCCCCTCCTCGGTTTGATTAATTTGCTAGAATGGCTCATAGAACTCAGGAAAACCCATTTACTATTTATTACAAAGGATATTAAAGGATACGAATCAATAGCTAGATGGAGAGATACATAGGGTGAGGTCCTGAAAAAAGGAGTTTCTGTTCTGGAGAAGCTTGGGGCTCGGCACAGTGGCACATGGGAGTGTTCTGATTCCCCACCATGGAAGCTTTCCGAAAAGAGGACCAATGATCTGCCCTTTTGGGTTTTTATTGAGGCTTCATTACATATTCATTAATAACTCAAGTCATTGGCCATTGGCAATTATTCAACTTCCGGTTCCTTACTTCTACCCAGAGGTCGGGAAGTGGGACTGAAAGTTCCAATCCTCTGATCACATTGTTGGCTCCACTGGCAACCAGCGTTCACCCTTAGAAGCTTTCCAAACGTCACCTGATTAGCATAATAAAAGACACCTTGATCATTCTCAACACTTAAGAAATTCCAAGCATTTTGGGAGCTGTGAGCCAGGAACTGTGAATGAAGACCAAATATATATACGAAATATATGTTGGCCACCTGAATGACCAAATATGTATTTCTTATAAATCACAATATTGCACCTTCATGATATTTGCTTCAACTTGAAGCTGTCACATTTGTTCACTCTTTTTGTTTGTATTCTCAAACTGAATGTGAGATCCATGAGTCTATACACCATGTCTATTTGTTTACCATTATACCTCCAGATCTAATAAGTGACTGAGGTGCTCAATAAATATTTACTGCATAAATGAATGATAATATTGACTTTCTATTTCCTCTAGGGAGGGAATTCAGTGATTGGAGGATAGGAGTGGATGAGAGAAATTTTACTGAATGTCCTTTTGTACTCCACGAACCAGTGAATATATTACCTATTCAAAAATAAATTACATTAAGAGGTGACGTCAGCATCATGGCGGAGTGAGATTCCCTCTTTGAATCTCTGCCCCCTACGACACAACGAAAACATCATTCACATTCCAACAGAGCTCAATCAAACACTACGAAGGACTTCTGAGAAACCCCTGCTGCCATACATCTGACGGTGGAGGCGCGGGAAGCCCAGGAGGACGGGAGGAGAGGTAGGAGGTTGTACTCCCCCTCCCCAATCGATCGGCAAAAACAGCGCGGTTCGCGGACAGAGGGGGGAGGGGCGGCCCACAGCGGGGAAAACTAGCGCCATCCAGGTGCTCTCACAGACTGTCGCGAGATCCCCACGGGGAAGCGACGACGGACTGTTTAGGGGGTGTAGCAAACACCCTAACAGAGCCAGAAAGGAAACCCCCGGGTCAAGCAGGAGAAAGAGAGGACCCCTCCCCCCACACACCCGGCGTTTCAGCATAATCCCTCCGGGGGCTGCAGCTGCGCAGCCGCCTCAGAGCAAACCGCTCGCGATCTCCATCTTGTGGCAGCAGGGGGAAACTGCAGGACTAACTTTAATCATGACGGGTAAAAATAAAGCCGTCCCCGCCGGATCCTTGCGAAAATATGTCAGGGCTACAGACCAAAAGGAAAATGACAAACACCCAGAAACCAACCCTGAAGGCACAGAATTTGATAACCTGAATGAGAGAGAATTCAAAATAGCTATCATAAACAAGCTCAACGAAATACAAGAGAACACACAGAAACAAATCAACGAATTCAGGGATTATGTCACAAAAGAGATTGAAACCCTAAAGAAAAACCAATCAGAATTATTGGAGATGAAAAACAAAATGAATGAGATAGTGGAAAAAATGGAGTCTTTAAAGAGCAGAACTGACAATATGGAGGAACGAATTAGCACTATTGAGGATAGCCACGCAGAAATGCTCCTGGTGGAGGAGGAGAGAGAGCTAAGACTAAAAAGAAATGAAGAAATTCTTCGAGAAATATCAGACTCAATGAGGAAAAGCAACATAAGGATAATAGGTATTCCAGAAGGAGAAGAAAGAGAAAAAGGAGCAGAGAGTTTGTTCAAAGAAATAATAGCTGAGAACTTCCCCAACCTAGGGAACGAAAGGGAAATAACAGTGAATGAAATCAATAGATCACCTAAATATATAAACAGGAATAAAAAATCATCTCGCCACATAGTAGCAAACTTGAAGAATACCCGTGACAAGGAAATAATATTGAAGGCAGCTAAACAAAAAACCAAAATAACATACAAAGGAAACCCCATCAGGCTCTCAGCTGATTTCTCGACAGAAACTCTACAGGCTAGGAGAGACTGGAATGATATATTCAAAATCATGAAAGACAAAAACCTTCAGCCGAGAATACTTTATCCAGCAAAAATATCCTTCAAATACGATGGAGAAATAATAACTCTCCCTGATAAACAAAAGCTAAGAGAGTTCGTCACCACAAGACCCCCACTACAAGAAATGCTCAAGAAGGCCCTTAGGCCTGAAAAAAAACAAATGAGAAAGGGGATACAAAGATTTCAGCAAGGAGAAAAGCAAGGAGACTAAACCAGAACAAAGTACAGTTGGAAAACATCAAAAATTAATTCAAGCTCATCACTGGAAACACACATTCATGACACAATCTGGAATAAAGAGATAACAAATAAGGAGGGGAAGAGGTAAGGGATTGAACTGACCCAGCCTCAGGAAAAAGGAGGCATCTGAAAATGTACTTTCTTATCCAGGAGATCGCTTATATAAACCGCACGGTAACCACTAAACAAACAACCAGAAGAGAACCACACATGACAAATAAAGAGAAAACCAAGAGAATGAGCATGCAGAAATACCTAATTGAATTTGCAGTCCGAAACACAAGGGACAAGAAACGAAGGAAATGCAAAAGAACCAGAAGATGAACAATAAAATAGCAACATTAAACCCTCATATATCAATAATCACTCTAAACGTAAATGGATTGAATTCTCCAATCAAAAGACACAGAGTGGCAGGATGGATTAAAAACCAAGATCCAACAATCTGCTGCCTCCAGGAAACACATCTCAGCTCTAAAGACAAACACAGACTCAAAATAAAAGGATGGAAAACAATACTCCAAGCTAATGGCAAACAAAAGAAAGCAGGAGTAGCCATACTTATATCAGACAAAGTAGACTTCAAGATAAAAAAGGTAATGAGAGACAAAGAAGGGCAATATATAATGATAAAAGGGATACTTCACCAAGAAGACATAACACTTATAAATATCTATGCACCCAACACAGGAGCACCAAAGTACATAAAACAACTGCTAAAAAACCTTAAAGGAGATATTAACAATAACACAATAATAGTAGGGGATCTTAATACCCCCCTTACATCAATAGATAGATCATCCAGACAAAAAGTCAATAAGGAAATACTGGACTTAAATGAAAAACTAGACGCAATGGATTTAATAGATATATACAGAGCACTCCACCCAAAAAAAGCAGAGTACACATTCTTCTCAAGTGCTCATGGAACATTCTCAAGGATAGACCATATATTAGGAAACAAGGCAAACCTCTATAAATTTAAGAAGATTGAAATCATTACAAGCATCTTTTCTGATCATAATGCTGTGAAACTAGAAATCAACTGCAAGGAAAAAACTAGGAAAGGGACAAAGATGTGGAGACTAAACAACATGCTACTGAACAACCAATGGGTCGTTGATGAAATTAAAGGAGAAATCAAAAGCTATCTGGAGACAAATGAAAAGGAAAATACACCATACCAACTCATATGGGATGCAGCAAAAGCAGTCCTGAGAGGGAAATTCATAGCAATACAAGCTCACCTTAACAAACAAGAAAAATCCCAAATAAATAACCTTAAATTGCACCTAACAGAGTTGGAAAAAGAAGAACAGACAAAGCCCCGAATCAGCAGAAGGAGGGAAATAATAAAAATCAGAGCAGAAATAAATGAAATTGAAACCAAAAAAACAGTAGAAAGGATCAATGAAACAAAGAGCTGGTTCTTTGAGAAGATAAATAAAATTGACAAACCCTTAGCCAGACTCACTAAGAAAAAAAGGGAGAAGACTCAAATAAATAAAATTAGAAATGAAAGAGGAGAAATTACAACAGACACCACAGAAATACAAGGGATTATTAGGGAATACTACGAAAAACTTTACGCCAACAAATTGGACAACCTAGAGGAAATGGACAAATTCTTGGACGCGTACAACCTCCCAAAACTGAATCAAGAAGAAATAGAGAATCTGAACAGACCAATCACAAGTAAAGAGATTGAAACAGTCATCAAAAACCTCCCAAAAAATAAAAGCCCAGGACCAGATGGCTTCCCTGGAGAATTTTATCAAACGTTCAAAGAAGATTTAGCACCTATCCTTCTCAAACTATTCCAAAAAATAGAGGAAGATGGAATACTTCCCAACACATTCTATGAGGCCGACATCATGCTGATACCAAAGCCAGACAAGGACAATACAAAGAAGGAAAACTACAGGCCAATATCACTGATGAACATAGACGCAAAAATCCTCAACAAAATATTGGCAAACCGAATACAGCAATACATCAAAAAGATCATACACCACGATCAAGTGGGATTTATACCAGGGACACAGGGATGGTTCAACATCCGCAAATCAATCAACGTGATACACCACATTAACAAAATGAAGAATAAAAACCACATGATCATCTCAATCGATGCAGAGAAGGCATTCGACAAGATCCAGCATCCATTTATGATAAAAACTCTCAACAAAATGGGTATAGAAGGAAAGTACCTCAACATAATAAGGGCCATATATGACAAACCTACAGCAAACATCCTACTCAACGGGGAAAAACTGAAAGCCATTCCTTTGAGGACAGGAACAAGACAAGGGTGCCCACTCTCACCGCTCTTATTCAACATAGTACTGGAAGTTCTGGCCAGAGCAATTAGGCAAGAAAAAGGAATAAAAGGACTCCAAATAGGCAATGAAGAAGTGAAACTCTCACTATTTGCAGACGACATGATCCTATACATAGAAAACCCCAAAAATTCCATCGGAAAGCTACTAGAAACAATCAACAACTACAGCAAAGTGGCAGGGTATAAAATCAACTTACAAAAATCAATTGCATTTCTATACACTAACGATGAAAAAACAGAAAGAGAACTCAAAAAGACAATCCCATTTACAATTGCAACAAAGAGAATAAAATATCTGGGAATCAATTTAACCAAGGAGGTCAAAGACCTATACAATGAAAACTATAAGACACTATTGAAAGAAATCGAGGAGGACATAAAGAAATGGAAAAATATTCCATGCACATGGATTGGAAGAATAAATATAGTTAAAATGTCCATTCTACCTAAAGCAATCTACAGATTCAATGCAATCCCAATCAGAATCCCAATGTCATTCTTCACGGTAATAGAACAAAAACTACTGAAATTCGTATGGGGCAACAAAAGAGCCCGAATAGCTAAAGCAATCCTGAAAAAAAAGAACAAAGCTGGAGGCATCACAATCCCTGATTTCAAAATATACTATAAAGCTACAGTAATCAAAACAGCATGGTACTGGTACAAGAATAGACACACAGATCAATGGAACAGAATTGAAAGCCCAGAAATAAAACCACACACCTATGGACAGCTAATCTTCGACAAAGGAGCAAAGAACATACAATGGAGAGAGGGAAGTCTCTTCAATAAATGGTGCTGGGAAAATTGGACAGCAACATGCAAAAGAATGAAAGTAGACCATCTCCTATCGCCATATACAAAAATCAATTCAAAATGGATCAAAGACCTGAAAATGAGACCTGAAACTATAAAAATCTTGGAAGAAAATATAGGCAGTACACTAATTGCGATTGGACATAAAGGGATCCTTTCAGATTCCATGTCTACCCAGACAAGGGAAACAAAAGAAAAAATAAACAAGTGGGACCTCATCAGACTAAAGAGCTTCTACAAAGCAAATGAAACCAGGATAAAAATGAATAAACAACCCACCAGCTGGGAGAAAATATTTGCAAATCGTTTGTCTGACAAGGGATTAATCTCAGTAATATACAAAGATCTCATACAACTGAGCAACAAAAAAACAAACAACCCGATCAAAAAATGGGCAGAGGATATGAACAGACATTTTTCCAAGGAAGAGATACAGATGGCCAATAGACACATGAAAAGATGTTCAACATCACTAATCATCAGGGAAATGCAAATCAAAACTACACTGAGATATCACCTTACACCGGTTAGAATGGCTATAATCACCAAGACAAATAACAACAAATGCTGGAGAGGTTGTGGAGAAACGGGGACCCTCATTCACTGCTGGTGGGAATGCAAACTGGTGCAGCCTCTATGGAAAACAGTATGGAGAGTCCTCAAAAAATTAAAAATAGAAATACCGTATGATCCAGCAATACCACTCTTGGGCATCTACCCAATGGACGTGAAATCAACCATCACAAGAGGCGTATGCACCCCTATGTTCATTGCAGCATTATTCACTATAGCCAAGAAGTGGAAGCAACCCAAGTGTCCCTCAACTGAAGATTGGTTAAAGATGATGTGGTATATACATACAATGGAATACTACTCAGCCATAAGAAAAGACACAATTGTCCCATTTGCAACAACATGGAAGGACCTAGAGGGTATTATGTTAAGTGAAATAAGCCAGAGAGAGAAGGACAGACACTGCATGAACTCACTCATATATGGAATATAAGTGAACACACGGACAGAGAGAACTGATTGGTGGTTACCAAGGGGAAGGGGGGTGGGGGGGGCACAAGGGGTGAAGGGTTACATCCACAAGGTGACGGACAAAAATGTACAACTAAAACCCCACAGTGTTATAAACTAAGATATCAATAAAAAAAAATAAAATAAATAAATAAATTACATTAAAATTAGAAAAAGAAGGCAGTCGTACTGTTTTAGTCAGAGGCGATGGTGGCTTGTATTAGGATGGTGGCAGTGGAGCTGAAAAGAAGTAAATAGACTGAATATCTAGGATTTCATGATTGGGTGTGAGGGAGTGAGGTACACAAGAATATTCATCTAGCTTTACAAATTCATACCTATAAAGTAAACAAAACTCCTAAATCTAGTCCTCCAGACTTATCCTTTCATCTAAGGGCTAATGTATCTAAAACATAGCCACTCAAACATCTGTCATTTCAAAGAGCACCCATATTCATCATTTTTACCACCAAACTGATTCCCCTTTCCAAGTTCCCCATTTTCTTGCAGCTTTGGAGTTAGTAGCGACTTTCCCTTCTCCTTTTAAGCTCGTCTAGTTACCAACTCTTATTAATTCTTCCTTTAAAGAGACATGTAGATTCATCCTTTTCCCTATTTACATTGCCACTACTTTCATCTGGACCCTTACTCGTGCCTGGATTGCTGCAAGTTTCCCATCCTGTAGATTATTGCCAAATTAATTTTTATGCAATCTAATGTCAACTGGATCTGTTTACCCTCCTGAGCTGGTTTCTGGACTGTTCTCTGGTCTAGGCTTGTATTTTTATTTCAGATTATAGGATGATCCAACTTTCCAAACATTAATTTGTCAGTGCTATACAAAAGAGGCAGAAAACTTAAACATCACTAGTGGTTTTGAGTTACCTTAGTATGCTCTCAGCATTCTGATCTCTGACTCTTGGGTCTGACTGCCTTAGTTTTGATCTTGTTTTGACGCCTGGTCTCAGACTGCTATTTACATTTTCCTTTTGGTACTGAAATGATTATGTCACATAATTGCCCAGCAGTTTGGTTCTTGTTTTTAATGTCTTGAGTTTAGCCACCTACTTAAGACATACGATTTTCAATTCAGAACAAACTCTTCGGCCTGGCAATCATGACTTTCCTTCAACTGGCACTCTTATCTATGGCAGATTTTTTTTAAATTTTTATTGATATCTCAATAGTTTATAACATTGTGGGGTTTTAGTTGTACATTATTATTTGTCCATCACCATAAGGATGCATCCCTTCACCCCTTGTGCCCACCCTCCACCCCCTTTCCCCCGGTAACCACCAACCAGTTCTGTCTGTGTGTTAGTTTATACTCCACATATGAATAAAATCATGCAGTATTTGTCTTTCTCTCTCTGGCTTATTTCACTTAACATAATACCCTCTAGGTCCATCTATGTTGTTGTAAATGGGACAATTCTGTCTCTCTTTATGGCTGAGTAGTATTCCATTGTATGTATATATACCACATCTTCTTTATCCAATCATCAGTCGAGGGACACTTGGGTTGCTTCCATTTCTTGGCTACAGTAAATAATGCTGCAATGAACATAGGGGTGCATACGCCTCTTGTGATGGTTGATTTCACGTCCATTGGGTAGATGCCCAAGAGTGGGATTGCTGGATCATAAGGTATTTCTATTTTTAATTTTTTGAGGAATCTCCATACTGTTTTCCATAGAGGCTGCACCAGTTTGCATTCCCACCAGCAGTGAATGAGGGTTCCCATTTCTCCACATCCTCTCCAACATTTGTTGTTTTTTGTCTTGGTGATTATAGCCATTCTAACAGGTGTAAGGTGATATCTTAGTGTAGTTTTGATTTGCAATTCCCCTGATGATTAGTGATGTTGAACATCTCTTCATGTGTCTGTTGGCCATCTGTATATCTTCCTTGGAAAAATGTCTGTTCGTATCCTCTTCCCATCTTTTGATCAGGTTTTTTTTTGTTGCTCAGCTGTGTGAGTTCTTCATATATTACAGAGATTAATCTCTTGTCGGATATACGATTTGTGAATATTTTCTCCTAGCTGGTGGGTTGTCTATTCATTTTGAGCCTGGTTTCATTTGCCTTGTAGAAGCTTTGTAGTCTAATGAGGTCCCACTTGTTTATTTTTTCTTTTGTTTCCTTGTCCAAGTAGACATGGAATTATGGCAGATTTTCTTTTCTTTCTTTTTTTTTTTTGGCCAGGGAAGATTCACCCTGAGCTAACATCCACTGCCAATCTCCCTCTTTTTTTTTTTTTTATGTTGGCTGTCGCCACAGCATGGCCACTGACAGAGAAGTAGTGTAGGTCCATGCCTGGGAATCAAACCCAGGCCACCAAAGTGAAGCATGCCAAACTTAACCACTAGGCCACCAGGGCTGGCCCAGATTCTCTCTTGATTATTATTATTTTTTAATGCACTTTTCCAGGGCCACCATGCTGCACAACTCTAAGCAGAATCATTCACATTGTATTCTATGTTAATGGGTTCCCATACTAGAACATATTATGATTTACGTTTTATGTTCTCTTTTCCCAACCCACTGCAGCCATTTTTTCTTCACAGTGGTGACTACTAGATGCCCACCTGTAGTCAGAGCCCTACCCTAATTTCTAGAACTAGCCCTGGCTGGAAACGAGAGGTTTAATAGCTCATGATTTTCTAAATATCTTTACCATACTAGGTACTTTATCTTCTACCGGTTGACACAAAATATATGCTGGCCCTATAATATGAACTTCTCTGAATCATAACCGAGCAAAATTTGAAAAGAAGAAATAACAAAAAGAATTATATCAAAGATGATCAAAACAATACCTAGCAACTATAACCATAAATTATACTAAGTGAAATGAAAATGACTGATTTAATGAATTGCTTGCTCAAGTTATTTGTTCAAATGCCAAAAGCAACTTCTTTACCATAAAAGTGTTTCTATACTTTCTTTTCCTTACTCTTATTTATTTTTTTGTGAGGAAGATCAGCCCTGAGCTAACACTTGTTGCCAATTCTTCTCTTTTTGCTGAGGAAGACTGGCCCTGGGCTAACACCCATGTCCATCTTCCTCTACTTTATATGGGACGCCGCCACAGCATGGCTTGACAAGCAGTGCATTGGTCTGTGCCCGGGATCAAACCTGTGAACCCCAGGCCGCCAAAGTGGAGTGTGTGAACTTAACTGCTGCGCCATCAGGCTGGCCCCCCTTTTCCCTACTCTAAAGAGAAATCTCAGGTGTGTTTACTCATACTATCAATTCATAACCTCATTAAATTCTGCAAAAAAAAAAAAAAATCTACAAAGCATATTTGGAATTACAACGACAAAAAAACAATGAAGAACCCTTATTTTGTTCTTGGGAAACTTTATTTCAGTTTAAACAAAAAAGCAAACGTTATTTATGTCATCCAGGGACAGGTGGAAGAGTATGATCATCCTTCATAGCTGTTAGCTGGCAAACTTCCAATGAGAGATGTAATCTACGTATGAGACACTTACTATTTCAGATTATATTTACCTCCCAAAGAGAATGAAAAATTAGTCACAAAGATTAGAAAGAGATTTACATGATGCCACATCAGAAAAGCTGAGAGAGCGATGTCTAATATTTTGGGAAATTCTGTTTCCACTTAATATTCAGAAGAATAAATTCTTAAAGATCAGGAGTAGATGCTTTATACTATAAGTATTAGCAACAATGATACACATTTTTGTTAGTTTCATATGATTATTAGGATTCAAGATGTTGTTTAAAATCCTAGATGTAAGCCCAAACAGTTAGTCATTGCCAAAAATGGAAAATTTACATTTCTTTAGAGAAAATATAGAAGTATGACTATTTGGATCTTGTTTTAATTCACAATTGATATGTCCAATTTTAATGTTTACTAAAAAAAAAGACATGGTAGCACTGTTACACACCTGAAAAAGATTCCAAATAGAATGTCTCCATTAACAACAGCAACTAAGAAATCTAATTCAATTTACAGATTTTATTTCTGATCAAGTAATAAACTTTTAGTTATTTCTTTGAGTCTGCCTTTTGCTAACACTGTACAACTTGTCAGATAACTACATCACTGATTTCCAAGCTCTCTGTCCATTGTATTTTTCCCCTTTAACTAAGATGTACTTAGAAATCTAACGAGACAACTCATAACAACTGTACTGGCCTTCAATAATTTTGTTTCACTAATTAGTTGGTCTTATTTCAGTGAAGGCTAATGCCAAATTTATCTAATAGTCTTTGATTTCAGAATTACTTATAATAGTAGAATACTGCATCATATATAGAAATCTTGATCAATAATCTTCTACTTACATCTCATAACCAATTATCTTTCTAAACAATTTACAAATGTAAAATATGCAATATTGTTTAAAATAAATATACAATATATAGTTTCTACATTCTCAGACAGGTTTAAAAATGAGGTAATAAAAACTTAACTGATTAAACCTTTTACCATTCTGGAAATGGCTTAGGGAAATGATGGTGAAATTTTTTTTTCTTAGGTCTTTTCACATTTTCTTTTAATATTTCTGAGTACCTCCTTTTCTATGCTGAAATATTATGTAAAAAATCCTTAAGCTTTGTTGGATAGTCTGTCATTACTCCAGTTGCTCCCAAATCAAAAGCTCTTTTGTATTCTTGTTCTTCATTTAATACCCAAATATACACCTGAAAATTAGAACCATGAGAAATATGAGAATAAAAGATAAAATAGAAAATTATTTTTATAATAGCTTTTATCCACTACAGTCTCAGCACACTTAGAAACAACCTTTAAAAATGGCAATTTTAAGAAATCATTGAACCCTTTAAAAAAATTCCACTTTGCTCATTAAGTACACACTGTCCCACCCCTCTGGCTTCAGCCATTGTCACCTACACATAATTGAACTATAGCTACCGAAATGCCAGTACTTTCTTGTGAACTGTAAGGCAGAGCTTAGGACCCTCATACGTGAATCAGTAAAACACGTCGTCAGAGTTGGGACCAAATTAAGTCAGTTAAGAGTTCCTGCCCCCTGCACTTGCGTTAAATTGATAAACTACGCTGTTTTCAAAATGCATCATTCCAGAAACTTACCTGAATGCCTCGGGCAGTGAGGTGGTCAAACAAAGCTTTTCTCATTAGTAAACTAGAAAAGAAAAGCAGAACAGATTGAGGTACTTCTTAGCTCTAATAAAGGACTAAAGTTAGTCCTTAGTCCTAATTTAGTCAACTTGGAGTTTATAATTCCTAGTTGAATTTAATCCCAATGCTTCAGCAATACAAGCAATTGCCTCAAGTAATAAAAACTGCTGTGGATGCATTTATATCTTAACTGTTGGATCTCCTTTCACTGCAGGCTCCTTACTGGTAGACAAACAGAACCTTCTTTCTACTTGCTGCCACTGGATCCTCAGGAGACCCATTCTTATTGAGGCAGCTCAGTGAAGAGGCTTCCTCATTTTCCCTGCTGGCACCATAATGAGAGTGAGAAAGAGCTGGGAAGTCTGCGTTCCTAACTTTCCAAGCTAGAATAAGGCAGCAAACTTGGGTCAAGTTCTGTAACATCATAGTTCATTTACATAATGGTTAGTCTTTTGTGAGCTATCTTAGAAATCTAATGTCCACTAATTACACTATCCTACATATAGGAAAAAGGCATTTTAGTTTAGTTTAGTTCCAAATAACTGACTTAAAAGTGAACTTTTAGAATACAAATCACTCAAGCAAGATGGGAACTAACTGTACCGGAAAGTTATACATATTATTGCTATTCTGTTTATGTCTATTAGAATGAGTAAATAACAGAAACTGAAAATTATATGCATTTAACACCAATTAAACAGGCATCCTTGAAAACTAGAAACTAAATCAGGAATAAAGCAAAAAAGAATAAACCCTGTGGCACAAAGAAAAGATAAAACTAGTTTTCCAACTCTTTGAAAGAAGAGCTAAGTAATAAAAGGTTGTGATTTAGGACTATTATTTAAGCATTCAAGGTTCCATTTTAAAGCAAAATATAGCACAATAACTTTGTGGGTTTTACGTAAAATTAAACTCAACATGTCTTAGAAATTAAGGCATTTTCTTTAAAGTAGATGCCCACCCTATAGATGGGGCTTCCTTTCTGCTGTGAAGTCTTGGTGCAGATTTTTCTGAGAAATGTGCCATTAGTCAACATACATTTTTACATTTATTGTATTGCTATACACACTTCTTTTCACCAAGGATTTGACTGCAGGCTAGTGGAAACAGCAAATTAGAAGAGAATGGTTATATACCCCAGCTCTGCTACTAACTAGCTAGATAGCCCCAAGTAAACCATGTAACTTTGGGTAGGCGGGTGCTCAGTTTCTCCTGAAGTTGGATGAGATTCTCTCTCAAGATTCCTCCTAAGGTTTTGTGACTAGTAATTAAGCTAGTTCTAAATGATTCATACACATCCATTTGTATAGTCGGTGCTCAACATGTCCTTGTTACAAATAGCATGTACAAAGCTTGCTTTTGTGTGTGTGTGTGAGGAAGACTGGCTCTGAGCTAACATCCATTGCCAATCCTCCTCTTTTTGCGGAGGAAGATTAGCCCTGAGCTAACATCTGTGCCCATCTTCCCCTATTTTATACGTGGGATGCTGCCACAGCATGACCTGATGAGCGGTGCATAGGTCCGCGCCTGGAATCTGAACCCATGAACGCTGGGCCACCAAAGCAGAGCACGCAAACTTAACCACTTACGCCACCAGGCTGGCCCCAAAGCTTGCTCTTAATTATAAGCATAGTATTTAACAGACATAGCTCAAACAATAACTTGTATATCAAGAAACTAAAATTCTTACATATCAGAAAGCCAGATGAGAAACTTTTGACTTCTGGACATGGTGTGTGGTTCTCTTAGTCTGAGGCAAAATAAAATTTGAATCATAAAATTAGAAAGACAACAATATATCAGTGTGATAAAATAAAACAAGTTCAAAAACAAAAACAGTGCCTTGCACTTAGGATGTGCTCAAAAAATATTTGTGAAAGGACAAAAATAAAATAAAGCCCATTTGGGTTCTCTGTTTCCATTGATTTCAAGTTAACTTTTTGCTACCACTATTCAAAGGTAAAGAAAAATAAGTTATCTTTCCAGAAACCCTGGATACCTGGGGCTCATGTCTCTTCTCTTTTTTGGTGAAGTCTCTTTCTCTTGCTTTGTCTGCTATAATTAAGTACATAGTAGATTCAAACATACAACTGAACTTTACTATAGATTAAAAGATATATGGGGTAAAACCGAGACTAAGAAATTCCCTGAAAGCATGTTTTTCCTTTCTTTTTCAGCATTTGAAGACCTAGGCCCCGTCCTTTTTAATTATCTTTTCTACTGAAAACAGCATACTTGACTTTTAGACTGACGCTGAGTTCCTTCTTCAATCTGATGCCTAACGCAGCACAACCACCTGTGTCATTAACTTTGGGTTGTGCCCACAGGAAATCTCTGATGAGTCTCTCTACTATGGAGATTAAGTAGCTTCTGTCTAAATTTAACAGCATGTGGTGATGGATTGTAATTAGTCTTTGGGTGGTAAACATGATATAATCTATGCAGAAATAGAAGTATAATGATGTACACCTGAAATTTATATAATGTTATAAACCAATGTTATCACAATTAAAAATAAATAAATAAAATAAATTTAACAGCAGGCAGTGATTTTCATTCTCCCCAGATCTTCATTTCTTGTTTCTTTTCTAACTCCTCCTGTCTATACTTAGGTTAGTTCTAAGTCTCCGCATTTAAATTTATTTTTTTCTCTCTGAATTCAGTTTTTATTAGAAGCTCTCTAAATAAAATCCTTTTTCCCCTAACTTCAGCCCAAGTGGAAAGTCCTGGTTGCAATTTCAGGAATCTCAGGGATTTAGTAACTCAAATACTATTTACTTCGTTAAACACAAATTATTATGTCGTCTTAGGAAGGACCCATTGTGTTCCATAAAAACACATTAAACATACACACCACTTTTTAGAGAAAAGATTAATTCTATGAAGTTTGTTTATATTCTGTATTTCAATAATATTTGCTTCTAAAAGGAACACATGGAGATAATCCAGAGAGCACAAGAATCCATTCCAGGCCAGAGGAAAGCTAAGTACTTTAGGAATAAATGGTTAGGAATTATTTTAATCTAGCAAGTGAAAATGGTTTTTTTGTAGAAAAGAAGTAATTTATGTTGTTTACCTGAGAAACAGCTACACAGACTGTTAATAAATACAACTGGAAATTGGTAAAATAAACATGCTCATCACTAAGAAACTCAAATTGGAAAACAAGCACAAAACATAGATGCTGAGTACAAGGGTACTGACTAAATTGTTTTTCTTACATATTTTCTAATGAGTAATATTCAGCTTGATTTCTTAAAGTTCTGTTTGGGGATGAAAAAAGTTTTCATGCAGGTGAAATCACATTTAAATTATCTCCCCAGGAGCTCCCAATTCTTTTGTCATGACTCAGTTGTTAATATAAATTTACAGCTAGAAATTACATTCTAAGTGTGCAGGATTATGAGATGAAGCTATCTTTCTTTAATAATAAAGATAATTGAATAATAAAAGCAATCATTTATTGAGTGCTTATTTGCCAAGGGTTTTATATATTATTTTTGTAGTAAATCAGTGCGTGAAAAGCAAGGCTTTGTAGCCAGTAGAGAAATTATGAAAGGAAGTATCTTATATAAACTAACTATCCTTTTCTTTCTCCAGTCTCCAGAGGTTTTTTGGGTTGTGGTGGTGGTGTGGTGGTGGTTTTTCTTCCTAAACGTATTAATACTAGTGGTGAATTTGGAGTTTAATGGAATTTCAGCTGCATATAGTTGTCAACGAAGTAGAAAGAAGTTGGAGAGCAATTGCTATTAGATGTTAGAATAAAAGAATTATTAAGCTTCAACAGTTAAGCTCAATTCTTTTTACCTGACTTCTAAGTACACAGGCACAGAAAGTCATTGTTACCTGAAATGGGTCCAGATTAAATACTCATAATTTTTTCTTATTCATTTTAGAGAATATGTATTAATTATATCAAAAAGCATTGTTAATACAGGTCAGCTAATCAAAGATGGAAATAACTATAGCAATCTATTCTTTATCATTGATTTTGATATTAATGAGCCTTTATCTTAGTCCTCCTGTAATTGATAATTGATGAAAACAGGGTAACCACTTACTTCAATATGATAGAAGGCATTGGGATTTCAAAAAACTCTTCTCGAATGGGCACAAAGGGCAAGAGGCCAGTGAAGAACAGGCCAAGAGTGAGCAGAACACGTTGCAGACTGAAGAGTATAGGAATATCCGAATTCTAAAAGACACAAACAATATTATATGTTACTTTACACCTGTTCAAATAAAGAGGATTATTTCACACCCTCAAAATTTCCCAAGACTGTATCTTGACATCTGTTGCAAGTATTTTCTGAATTATCAATATCCACTTCCCAACACATCACACTTACAGATGGGGTCAGGATCTATCTTGGAGCCCTATGGTGTTAACTGATAATACGAAAGTTTCTCTATTTCCTGCTCTCTGCTTTTGCAAAACCACTCTGCCTGTTGGTGATAGTGCTTATCACAAGAGTTAAACATACTGAATCTAACGAAACAAGATAAACGAAGACATGAAATATTCAGTAAACTTATTCCTGTTTATATATAAGATATATATTTTTTAAACAGGATATGATATAGATATGAATATCTATAGATATATATTAATGCTGTTGCAAATACGTCATCATTTAGCTACGTTATGGATCAAATATAAGCTTTTGTAAGCTGGTCCAAGAATCTAACCATCATTTTAAGTCTGTATTGGAAAATGTGTTCAAGATCCCCAAACCCTTAGAATGCAAGCCTCATATATATATATATATGAACTCTTGTCATCTTGCAAAACTGAAACTCTATACTGTACCCATTAAACAACTCCCCATTCCTCCTCTCCCTAGCCCCTCCTATATCTGTCTTTAAAACAAATAAAAATTATGATAAATTTGAATTTTTCTGTACAAAAGTAATATATTGCAAAAAATCATCCAAAAAAGTACTTTATTTTAAATATTAGCTCTAAATTACCCACTTCTTTATTAAAAAAAAAGAGTAAATAAGTTTGAGGATTTCTTTTGCCCCTATGTTCACATGCTGCTTTGTAATATTTTCAGCTTATTTGTATACAGGTGTTTCAGCTGCTACACAATGTACAAGTCCCTGAAAAACCTTGATTTCTGCAAATTCATACACTAAGAATAACAGCGCTTACGGGAAAAACAGGGTTAGGGGCTAATCCTCAAAACTTATGCAACTTTAGAACCAGAGAACTAAAAACAATAATTAGTACTCCTGGAGAACCATGCAAGGGTGGGGAGTGGTATGCTGGCATACCACTGGCATAACAACTGGTTGCACCCTACATCTTTTAAATTAGAATATCTGGAATGGGACCCAGACATTAGTATTTCTTTAAAGTGTTCAGGGAATTCCAACATATAGCCAAGGTTAAGAGCCACTGCATTAAGTATGAATGAATAAAAAGTAATTGCAAATACGTGCCACACGTTTTCCCATTACTAGTGTACCCCACTTTCTTTTTTGAGGAAGGAGATTAGCCCTGAGCTAATGTCAGTTCCCAGTCTTCCTCTTTTTGCTGAGGAAGACTGGCCCTGGGATAACATCTGTGCCCATCTTCCTCTACTTTATATGGGATGCCTGCCACAGCACGGCTTGACAAGCAGTGTGTTGGTCCATGCCCGGGATCCAAACCTGCGAACCCTGGGCCACCGAAGCTGAGCATGTGAACTTAACCGCCACGCCACTGGGCTGGCACCCCCACTTTCTTTATTTATTTTTAGTTTCTAGCACCTGAAAATTAAAGGGCTAATGTAAAATTCTTATAAATCATACTTTAAGAACTGTAGAGGATGCATGACAATTATACGGCATTTTCATAATATGAATGACAAATATTATTGAGACATTCTTACCATGATGTTTGAAAATTACTGCTGAAAGTTTTGGAATTTTTAAATTCTAAAATGACAGAAAGCCAGAAGCTTCTAGAAAGACATGTGAATCAAAGGAAAAGTTCCATGATTCTGGGCCAAAAGTGAACTTTTTATTTTGAAATAATTATAGATTCACAGGAAGTTGTAAAAACATAGTAGAGTTCTGTATACCCTTAACCCAGCTGCCCTAAATGGACATCTGATGTAACCAGACATAACAAAACCAGGAACCGATATTGGTACACTACTGTTAATTAGAGTATGGACCCTATTCAGTTTTCACTATATTTCTAACCTGCATTCATTTATTCATGTTCAATGCAATTTTAACCTATGTATAGGTTCGTGTAACCACCACCATAGTCAAGATACAGAACAGTTCCATCACCATACAAGAACTCCCTTTTTGTATTTGCACCCATTCTCTATCCCATTCCCAGTCCCTGTCCCTTGGTAGCCACTAATCTGCTCTTCATGTCTATAGTTTTGAAAATATTATATAAATGGAATCATACAGTATGTAACCTTTTGAGGTTAATTTTTTTCACTAAGCAAAATGTTGTCAAGGACCATCCAGGTGTTGCACAGATCAATAGTTCATTGCCTTTTATTGCTGAATAGTATTACATTGTATGGATGTATCAGCTTGTTCAGCCATTTACTCAATTAAGGGCATATGGGTTGTTCCCAGCATTTTGCTATTATGAATTAAGCTGCTATAAACATTCATGTACAGGTTTTTGTGTGTATAGTTTTCATTTTTCAGAGATAAATGCCTAGGGATGAGATTGCTGGTTAATATGGTAAGTGTATGTCTAGCTTTGTAAGAAACTACCCAACTAATTAAGAGAGTGGCTGTACTATTTTACATTCCTACTAGCAATGTATGAGAGATCCAGCTTCTCATTTTCAGCATTTGCTATATTTATCACTATTTTTTGTTTGAAAAATATTCGGGGGCTGGCCTGGTGGCATAGTGGTTAAGTTTGCGTGCTCTGCTTTGGCAGCTGGGAGTTCGCAGGTTCAGATCCCAGGCGTGGACCTACACACTGCTCATCAAGCCATGCTGTGGCGGCAACCCACGTACAAATTAGAGGAAGATGGGCACAGATGTTAGCTCAGGGATAATCTTTCTCAAGCAAAAAGAGGAAGATTGGCAACAGAGGTTAGCTCAGGGCCAAACTTCCTCACCAGAAAAAAAAATTTTTTTTGAATGATGTACAAAGATCAGCGGGTCATGAGGCCTCCAGTACATTATCTCCCTTTTAATGACATGTGAAAATACCACCAGACAATGATTAGCTAAGGAAAAGTCTTAGTCCTAAATTCTTAGGAATCTGAAGCCATTCAGCTCAGTGATTACTCTGTTCTCTCCTTTTGTACACAAGCTACCTCGGGATCTCATAGAGCCTGCTGTACATAAATAAAACTTACTTTTCTTAATGAGGGCCTCAACTGTACTTTTAATTTTAATGGTGCTGATCTTGGATCTATGTTTTTGCCTTCTTTGCTAGGAAGTAAGGCCTTCCCAAAAGAATTCTTTGTATTTTACTTGTGTCATGATATTTATTCTGCACTATCACTCATATGCTGAAAAAGATGCTTCAATGCTTAAGACTTTTTAACATTTTGAATTTCAAATTCTCTTAGCTGACTATACAGCGAAACTTGCTTAAAGAGGCTTAGCATACCATTTCAAAATATATCAAATTAATGTTGTATAGACATATTTTCTTCAAACAGAAAAATTTCAGTGGGTGGATGGCTCTCCTTTTATATACTACCTGATAAACATGATCCTGGCTTAATTTCTATTTGGGAGATAGGGTAAAGAGAAGCTTGAGCTATAGAATTGAAGGACTAAATACTTTCTTTAATTCAAAGTTACACAAAAAATTTCAATTACCTAACAAAACACAGACACTAAAAGATAGGAATCATATTTTGTTTTATAATGTACATAATAAAATGTTGGTAAACAACTAATATTAGCATGTGAAAATAATAATTTTGTGAGTCAGACCAATTATATTGAACTTAAATTGTAAGGTCTGTTCTCTCTATTAAATCCATTATCTAAAAATCCATTATATCTATTAGTAAACTTCTGGTTAGTTGTTTCCACCCAGTACCATCTGTCTTTGTGTCAAGACTATGAAATAAGATAATTTAAAAACATTATTACTGCGATAACTTTTATAGATATACAACAACAACAACAAAGGTAGATCATTCCGTACCATTTTTAAAGCCTACCTCTTTGTAGCACTTTTCTACAATTTCATAACTGGCATTACCCCACACTGTTATGTGTTCTCGTCTGTACAGCTTCACCAACTCTGAAACCTACATGTAAAAATTCAAAAGTTTATGCATGTGCACATTTGTAAATCCACTTAAATGATTTCACTTAAAAAATGGATTACAATTGACTATCTGCCAGTGAATAGTATAAAGTTTTGGAAGAACCAATATATAAATTCAGATTATTTTATAAAATGTAAGAAGTTACTTACATTTTACCATTATACAATTGATCTAAGAGAATACAACTATTTAGTAATTTCACATTAACTACAAATGAAACAAGTTAAACTAGAAGAAGTTAATTATATAAATGCCAGAATGACTGATTCACAGGAGCTCTCTTTTATCCGTGACTGGGACATGACAACTCACTCTGAAAATAGGCTTTCCCACAGTAAAGTGATCTCTTTTCTACCAGGGCATTATTTAAAATAATACTGATCCCTAGAGTATCACATTTCCTTGAACATTATCAATCTATGCAGTCACCTACTCTAGCCTTATTTAGTTTGTGAAATGGGATGCAACACACCCAGAGGAGGCAATGCCTTAAGTACCTTCTTAATCAGCACATTGTTGTTGACTTTGATATCGATGTTAATGGGAGTGTTAGGAAAGGCCTCAAAAACTTCCTTCAGTAATGGAATTCGGTTATCTTTTCCTTCACATTGGCATGCTGAGAAAGCAAGATTTTTAAAGGTATTTTTAAAAGATAACTTTTACTTTTTTGAGGATTAGAAAAATTATAGTATGTATTCATAATAGGACATTTACAAAATGAGGAAAAGTATAAAGAAGAAAAGAAAAATCATCTAAAATCCAACAACTTAGATATGACCATTGTGACCATTTGGTGTACTTTCTCTATTCTTTTTTTCCTATGCATAATTTAATATAGTGTACCTATAGATTTTAACCTGATCTTTTTACATAGAGAAAAATAAATATTGCATGTAATATACTGTATTTATAATTATGATTTAATTTTTTTCATTAAACTTTTTGAGATAACTGTAGATTCACATGTAGTTGTAAGAAAAATACAGAGATCTGTGTACAGATTCTCTTTGCCCAGATGCCCCAATCTAAAACTTGTAAACTACAGTACAACATCATAACCATGATATTGACATTGATATAACCCACTGATCATATTCTGTAAGTATTATTTTTAAAGGTTTTCAAATACCCCATTGAGTAGCTATACAATAATTAAATTATTTTAATTTAACCATTCCCCTTGAAGGGTAGCAGGGTTTGCCACTCCAAAATATACCACTTTGGCATAAGGATTATTTTGAACTGAAAGCAATTGAGAAGCAGATACAAGAAAAGTTCTCTGCCCTCCCCCTATTTGCCTAAAAACAAGACTTAAATTTGTACAAAAATTAATCACCAATAACCCTAGACCAGCACCAAAGGACTCTCCATAACAAACTACTGACTAGACTTTATCTTCCATTATTCCCCCATATAGTTACCTTCCCACAATTTACCATCTTAGAAACTCAAAGTCCTTTTCCTTTGTCTTGTCACTTCTCTGAAAATTTATTGGGTTTTTTTCTTAAGATATTATATAAACTCAAGTTCTAGCGACTCCTTTGAGTTACTCATTGCTGAGTTTCTCCCATGAGCTGTTGTTAGTGCTGTGGAGTTGATTCCAACTCCTAGTGACCCTCTGTACACAAGAGCGGAAGCCTGCCTAGTCTTTTTGCACCATCCTCTCACCTTCCAGCACTATATCACACAAGGCTCTGCTGTTATTCATAGGGTTTTCATGGCCAATTTGTTCAGAAGCGGGTGGCCACATCCTTCTTCCAGTCTGTCTTAGTCTGGAACTCTGCTAAAACCTGTCCACCACAGGTGACCCTGCTGGTATTTGATTTCAAAGTGGCATAGCTTTCAGCATCACAGCAACACACAGCTATCACAGTATAACAATGATGGACAAGTGGTATGGTTCCCTGACTGGGAAATGAACCCGGGCCTCGGCAGTGAGAGCACCGAATCTCAACCACTAGATCACCAGGGCTGCATAGGGCTATTTAAATTAAAATTAAAAATTCAGTTTCTCAGGTGTACTAGCCACATTTGAAGTGTGCAATAATCATATGTGGCTTATTGACTATTGTATTGGACAGTGCAAATATAGACCATTTCTATCACTACAGAAATCTCTATTTAGACAGTGCTATTCCAGTTAAGTAAAAATTTTGTTCACTTGTTAAATGTGGAAAAATTAATTTAGCAGTCAAAAGACTTGCCATGGGCAATAGCTATTCATATCCAAGTAAGGTGTATGCAAGGATCAACTTAGAAAAAGGTCAAACAGACAAAACTAACTTTGGAACAGCAATATGAAACATTACACAAGAAGAGTAATATTGCATCTAATAATGGAGGAAATAAGGAAATTAAAGTGTGCTAAGAAAAAAAAAATGTGTGCTAAAGTGATATGAAGATATTTAAATTGGATGCCTCAGTCAGCAGAGAATGTAGGAGAAGAGTTGGAGAAAGAAGTTTGTCCCCAGTATTGTTCCGGAGAGAGGATAATCAGCTGGGAAATACTACAAAAAGAGAAAGAGGAAAATAACAGGAAAACAAGAATGCTAGGCAAAGAGTATGCCATAGGATGTGCTGGGTGGAGGAATGAGTGAAGTAGCCTCTATAGCATGCTAGAACTTTAAAACTGATCATTACAGTCAACTCTAGACTCTCCAAATCTATTTTCCATGAAAAAAGGTTACTTTCAAGTAAACAAGATAGACAATAACAAACCCTTTGGTTAACACAATTTTATGTTCCTTATTTACATTTACTTTTTATTGTAGCCTGTGGCATGTCAAAGCACCTTTTAAAAGAAAACACTTAATTCTTCTCCAGTAAAGTTGTGAACCACAAAGAAAGCAAGTGGCCTGAAATATGTATTCCTCTGAGAGTTGATAGTCTCTCTTTCTCCAATATTTAAAGAAAAGTAAGCAAGAGTTCTGAGCAGGAGAATAGGATAGAAAAAAACTGAACACCTTTCTGCCTAATCTGAGTCAAGTTTTTACAGTACTATCTTAGTCTGTTTCAAACACAGTAAACTTTACATTTGAGGCATAGTGTTGTTAATTACGATGTGAGTTGAATACAATATGAGCGAAGGTTAATTATTCTTCACAGTTGTCTGAAACTTGAGAGTACATGGCATTGCTATTAATAAGGCATTTGAAGAGACTCTTCAAATAGAGAGGCAGTATGTTGCAGCTGAACACTGGCAATGGTAAGGAGGAGATCTAGTTTCAAGCCCTAGCTCTGTCATTTACTTGTTGTAAGACCTTAATCAAGTTAATTGACATCTTTAGGCCTCAATTTCCTTTTCTATAATAGGAGGAGACAGGATTAAATGGTCTCAAAGGTCTCTTCACATTCAAAAGTCTTATGACTTTCTGAGGGAGATATAAAACCAGAAGAAAATTAAAACATTTTTTCTCAAAGGATCTTTTAATCTTTGTGAGGCTTTGGCTTTGCTCTACAAAGGGAAAAACAGGAAAAACTTCATGTATGAAATTTTCTTAACCTTCACAAGTCCACAATTGACAAAAATATTAGAATAGCTTGGCAAGTATAATCCTATTAATTATAAGAATGAAAAAACTGTTTCCTGAAACCAACACAGCTTAATGATACTTACCTGGAAGGCAAGATCAAACAAGCATCAGATCTAAACATCCCTTAGAGATAGCTAATTTAAACAATTTTCTGGTTTTTATTTGGATTTCTAAAATTTCCCAATCAAGGAGAAATTACACTGGCTAATTTTAAATCTAGTTCATAGAGCAATTACAGCTCTTTTTGAAAATTAATATCAATAGATCCTTGACATTTAACCAAAGTTTTAACTATATGTAAGCCGTACCAAGGACCACAACATGTAGCATCTTGTAGTCTTACTGAGTTACATTTGAATCATTCAGAACATGAGGCTGAGAGAAATGCCGAGCATCATGGCGGAGTGAGATTCCCTCTTTGAATCTCTGCCCCCTGTGACACAATGAAAACATCATTCACATTCCAACAGAGCTCAATCAAACATTACGAAGGACTTCTAAGAAACCCCTGCTGCCATACATCGGACAGTGGAGGCGCAGGAAGCCCAAAAGGACGGGAGGAGGGGTAAGAAGTTGTACTCCCCCTCCCCAATCGATCGGCAAAGACAGCGCAGTTCACAGACAGAGGGGGGAGGGGTGGCCCACAGCAGGGAAAACTATCGCCATCCAGGTGCTCTCACAGACTGTCGTGAGATCCCCACTGGGAAGCAACGACGGACTGTTTAGGGGGTGTAGCAAACACCCTAAGAGAGCCAGAAAGGAAACCCCCGGGTCAAGCAGGAGAAAGAGAGGACCCCTCCCCCCACACACCCGGCATTTCAGCATAATCCCTCCAGAGGCTGAAGCCGCCTCAGAGCAAACTGCTCACGATCTCCATCCAGTGGCAGCAGGGGGAAACTGCAGGACCAACTTTATCATGAGGGGAAAAAATAAAGCCATCCCTGTCAGATCCTTGTGACAATTTGTCAGGGCTACAGACCATAAGGAAAATGACAAACACCCAGAAACCAACCCTGAAGGCACAGAATTTGATAACCTGAATGAGAGAGAATTCAAAATAGCTATCATAAACAAACTCAACGAAATACAAGAGAACACACAGAAACAAATCAACGAATTCAGGGATTTTGTCACAAAAGAGACTGAAACCATAAAGAAAAACCAATCAGAATTATTGGAGGTGAAAATCAAAATCAACGAGATAGTGGAAAAAATGGAGTCTTTAAAGAGCAGAACTGACAATATGGAGGAATGAATTAGCACTATTGAGGATAGCCACGCAGAAATGCTCCAGATAGAGGAGGAGAGAGAGCTAAGACTAAAAAGAAATGAAGAAATTCTTCGAGAAATATCAGACTCAATGAGGAAAAGCAACATAAGGATAATAGGTATTCCAGAAGGAGAAGAAAGAGGAAAAGGAGCAGAGAGTTTGTTCAAAGAAATAATAGCTGAGAACTTCCCCAACCTAGGGAACAAGAGGGAAATAACAGTGAATGAAATCAATAGATCACCTAAATATATAAACAGGAATAAAAAATCATCTCGCCACATAGTAGCAAACTTGAAAAATACCCGTGACAAGGAAATAATATTGAAGGCAGCTAAACAAAAAAACAAAATAACATACAAAGGAAACCCCATCAGGCTCTCAGCTGATTTCTCGACAGAAACTCTACAGGCTAGGAGAGACTGGAATGATATATTCAAAATCATGAAAAACAAAAACCTTCAGCCGAGAATACTTTATCCAGCAAAAATATCCTTCAAATACGATGGAGAAATAATAACTCTCCCTGATAAACAAAAGCTAAGAGAGTTCATCACCACAAGACCCCCACTACAAGAAATGCTCAAGAAGGACCTTAGGCCTGAAGAAAAACAAACGAGAAAGGGGATACAAAGATTTCAGCAAGGAGAAAAGCAAGGAGACTAAACCAGAACAAACTACAGTTGGATAACACCAAAAATTAATTCAAGCTCATCACTGGAAACACACATTCACGACACAATCTGGAATAAAGAGATAACAAATAAGGAGGGGAAGAGGTAAGGGATTGAATCGACCCAGCCTCAGGGAAAAGGAGGCATCCGAAAATGTACTCTCTTATCCAGGAGATTGCTTATATATACCTCACGGTAACCACTAAACAAATAACCAGAAGAGAACCACACGTGACAAATAAAGAGAAAACCAAGAGAATGAGCATGCAGAAATACCTAATTGAATTTGCAGTCCGAAACACAAGGGACAAGAAACGAAGGAAATGCAAAAGAACCAGAAGATGAACAATAATATAGCAACATTAAACCCTCATATATCAGTAATCACTCTAAATATAAATGGATTGAATTCTCCAATCAGAAGACACAGAGTGGCAGGATGGATTAAAAACCAAGATCCAACAATCTGCTGCCTCCAGGAAACACATCTCAGCTCTAAAGACAAACACAGACTCAAAATAAAAGGATGGAAAACAATACTCCAAGCTAATGGCAAACAAAAGAAAGCAGGAGTAGCCATACTTATATCAGACAAAGTAGACTTCAAGATAAAAAAGGTAATGAGAGACAAAGAAGGGCAATATATAATGATAAAAGGGATACTTCACTAAGAAGACATAACACTTATAAATATCTATGCACCCAACACAGGAGCACCAAAGTACATAAAACAACTGCTAAAAAACCTTAAAGGAGATATTAACAATAACACAATAATAGTAGGGGATCTTAACACCCCCCTTACATCAATGGATAGATCATCCAGACAAAAAGTCAAGAAGGAAATAATGGACTTAAACGAAAAACTAGATGCAATGGACTTAATAGATGTATACAGAGCACTCCACCCAAAAAAAGCAGAGTACACATTCTTCTCAAGTGCACATGGAACATTCTCAAGGATAGACCATATATTAGGAAACAAGGCAAACTTCTATAAATTTAAGAAGATTGAAATCATTACAAGCATCTTTTCTGATCATAATGCTGTGAAACTAGAAATCAACTGCAAGGAGAAAACTAGGAAAGGGACAAAGATGTGGAGACTAAACAACATGCTACTCAACAACCAATGGGTCGTTGATGAAATTAAAGGAGAAATCAAAAGCTATCTGGAGACAAATGAAAAGGAAAAGACACCATACCAACTCATATGGGATGCAGCAAAAGCAGTCCTGAGAGGGAAATTCATAGCAATACAAGCTCACCTTAACAAACAAGAAAAATCCCAAATAAATAACCTTAAATTGCACCTAACAGAGTTGGAAAAAGAAGGACAGACAAAGCCCCGAATCAGCAGAAGGAGGGAAATAATAAAAATCAGAGCAGAAATAAATGAAATTGAAACCAAAAAAACAGTAGAAAGGATCAATGAAACAAAGAGCTGGTTCTTTGAGAAGATAAATAAAATTGACAAACCCTTAGCCAGACTCACTAAGAAAAAAAGGGAGAAGACTCAAATAAATAAAATTAGAAATGAAAGAGGAGAAATTACAACAGACACCACAGAAATACAAGGGATTATTAGGGAATACTATGAAAAACTTTACGCCAACAAATTGGACAACCTAGAGGACATGGACAAATTCTTGGACGCGTACAACCTCCCAAAACTGAATCAAGAAGAAATAGAGAATCTGAACAGACCAATCACAAGTAAAGAGATTGAAACAGTCATCAAAAACCTCCCAAAAAATAAAAGCCCAGGACCAGATGGCTTCCCTGGAGAATTTTATCAAACGTTCAAAGAAGATTTAGCACCTATCCTTCTCAAACTATTCCAAAAAATAGAGGAAGATGGAATACTTCCCAACACATTCTATGAGGCCGACATCATGCTGATACCAAAGCCAGACAAGGACAATACAAGGAAGGAAAACTACAGGCCAATATCGCTGATGAACATAGACGCAAAAATCCTCAACAAAATATTGGCAAACCGAATACAGCAATACATCAAAAAGATCATACACCACGATCAAGTGGGATTTATACCAGGGACACAGGGATGGTTCAACATCCACAAATCAATCAACGTGATACACCACATTAACAAAATGAAGAATAAAAACCACATGATCATCTCAATCGATGCAGAGAAGGCATTCGACAAGATCCAGCATCTATTTATGATAAAAACTCTCAACAAAATGGGTATAGAAGGAAAGTACCTCAACATAATAAGGGCCATATATGACAAACCTACAGCAAACATCCTACTCAACGGGGAAAAACTGAAAGCCATTCCTTTGAGGACAGGAACAAGACAAGGGTGCCCACTCTCACCGCTCTTATTCAACATAGTACTGGAAGTTCTGGCCAGAGCAATTAGGCAAGAAAAAGGAATAAAAGGACTCCAAATAGGCAATGAAGAAGTGAAACTCTCACTATTTGCAGACGACATGATCTTATACATAGAAAACCCCAAAAATTCCATCGGAAAGCTACTAGAAACAATCAACAACTACAGTAAAGTGGCAGGGTATAAAATCAACTTACAAAAATCAATTGCATTTCTATACACTAACGATGAAAAAACAGAAAGAGAACTCAAAAAGACAATCCCATTTACAATTGCAACAAAGAGAATAAAATATCTGGGAATAAATTTAACCAAGGAGGTCAAAGACCTATACAATGAAAACTATAAGACACTATGGAAAGAAATCGAGGAGGACATAAAGAAATGGAAAAATATTCCATGCACATGGATTGGAAGAATAAATATAGTTAAAATGTCCATTCTACCTAAAGCAATCTACAGATTCAATGCAATCCCAATCAGAATCCCAATGTCATTCTTCACGGAAATAGAACAAAAACTACTGAAATTCGTATGGGGCAACAAAAGAGCCCGAACAGCTAAAGCAATTCTGAAAAAAAAAGAACAAAGTGGGAGGCATCACAATCCCTGATTTCAAAATATACTATAAAGCTACAGTAATCAAAACAGCATGGTACTGGTACAAGAATAGATACACAGATCAATGGAACAGAATTGAAAGCCCAGAAATAAAACCACACATCTATGGACAGCTAATCTTCGACAAAGGAGCAAAGAACATACAATGGAGAGAGGGAAGTCTCTTCAATAAATGGTGCTGGGAAAATTGGACAGCAACATGCAAAAGAATGAAAGTAGACCATCTCCTATCGCCATATACAAAAATCAATTCAAAATGGATCAAGGTAGGGGCCGCCTGGTGGCGCAGCGGTTTAGTCCACGCTTGGCAGCCCAGGGTTCGCGAGTTCGGATCCCGGGCACCTGCCGACGCACTGCCTGTCAGCCATGCCGTGGTGGCATCCCATATAAAGTGGAGGAAGATGGGCATGGATGTTAGCCCAGGGCCAGTCTTCCTCAGCAAAAAGGGGAAGATTGGCAACAGATGTTAGCTCAGGGCTGGTCTTCCCCACAAAAAAAAAAAAAAAAAGGATCAAGGACCTGAAAGTGAGACCTGAAACTATAAAACTCCTGGAAGAAAATATAGGCAGTACACTAATTGACATTGGACATAAAGGGATCCTTCCAGATTCCATGTCTACCCAGACAAGGGAAACAAAAGAAAAAATAAACAAGTGGGACCTCATCAGACTAAAGAGCTTCTACAAGGCAAATGAAACCAGGATCAAAATGAATAAACAACCCACCAGCTGGGAGAAAATATTTGCAAATTGTTTGTCCGACAAGGGATTAATCTCAGTAATATATAAAGATCTCATACAACTGAGCAACAAAAAAACAAACAACCCGATCAAAAAATGGGCAGAGGATATGAACAGACATTTTTCCAAGGAAGAGATACGGGTGGCCAATAGACACATGAAAAGATGTTCAACATCATTAATCATCAGGGAAATGCAAGTCAAAACCACACTAAGATATCACCTTACACCCGTTAGAATGGCTATAATCACAAAGACAAAGAACAACAAATGCTGGAGAGGTTGTGGAGAAATGGGGACCCTCATTCACTGCTGGTGGGAATGCAAACTGGTGCAGCCTCTATGGAAAACAGTATGGAGAGTCCTCAAAAAATTAAAAATAGGGGCTGCCCGGTGGCGCAGCGGTTTAGTCCGCGCTTGGCAGCCCGGGGTTCGCCGGTTCGGATCCCGGGCGCCCGCCGATGCACTGCCTGTCAGCCACGCCGTGGTGGCGTCCCATATAAAGTAGAGGAAGATGGGCACGATGTTAGCCCAGGGCCAGTCTTCCTCAGCAAAAAGAGGAGGATTGGACGGATGTTAGCTCAGAGCTGGTCTTCCTCACAAAAAAAAAAAAAAAAAAATTAAAAATAGAAATACCGTATGATCCAGCAATCCCACTCTTGGGCATCTACCCATTGGACATGAAATCAACCATCACAAGAGGCGTATGCACCCCTATGTTCATTGCAGCATTATTCACTAGAGCCAAGAAGTGGAAGCAACCCAAGTGTCCCTCGACTGATGATTGGTTAAAGAAGATGTGGTATATACATACAATGGAATACTACTCAGCCATAAGAAAAGACACAATTGTCCCATTTGCAACAACATGGAAGGACCTAGAGGGTATTATGTTAAGTGAAATAAGCCAGAGAGAGAAGGACAGACACTGCATGAACTCACTCATATATGGAATATAAGTGAACACACGGACAGAGAGAACTGATTGGTGGTTACCAAGGGGAAGGGGGGTGGGGGGGGCACAAGGGGTGAAGGGTTACATCCACAAAGTGACGGACAAACAAAAATGTACAACTAAAACCCCACAGTGTTATAAACTATTAAGACATCAATAAAAAAAATGGTAAAAAAAAAAACCATGTGGCTGAGTTGTGATAGTGAGGGAGCCCATGCCTGCTCAGCAACCTGTACCTCAAGGAGGTGCATCTTCCATTCTAACATGCTCCATTCTAACATAACTAACAAATTGGTCCAAGAGACATGCTTCTTTGTGAGAACTGTTCCCTCAAAAGAAAGAAAACTGCTATGCTGGTGATTAAAAAGTAGAAATGATTAGGAAATGGATGGTTTATCTGAGTAATATAATTCTCTTTAATAATTTAAAATATGGAGCAGCTAAATAACTAGAATCAAATGTTATAGAATCAGTAAGGATCTGAAAGGGGTCCTTCCAATTTCTTTTCATTTATTCTTTTTATTTATTATGGAACATTACTGCAGGTTATAGTAATATTCTAGAATTTGAAGTTTTAGAATTTCAAAGTATCCCTCACAATATCTGGATTTCCTGTAATTAGTATTCAGACTTAAATCAACGGTATATAAATTTAAGTAGAATGAGCCAGTTAAATCTCTGGGCTTCATAATCTCAGGGTCAAGATTTCAGATTTGTAGGCCTGAGAGAAGTTTTGAGGGCAGTACTTTTCGCTGGAGCTTACTATGAGAAGAGAACACGCATGTATAACTAATTCTCAGCATAAATGAATATTTTAATGTAAATGTTTAAGCTGCAAATGGGAAATATTACCTTTTTGAAAGGCGACATCCAGTTTGCCAAGGTAAGGTGGGAGTTCCTTTAAAAAATATGATTGAAAAAACTTAGCTCTCAAAAAATAAAGTATTTTAGTGTCTTATATTAAGACATAAAGATTTGCTTCTTCAAAAACTAGAAGAACAAAAGATTACATATGTTTACATAGGGCACCCTTTAGCAGAACATCCCCAACAGCAAATTAATCATACAATTACTAACTTTCATAAACTACAAACGAAATCTGTACTATTTGTGATGGATCTTTTCTCAATAATAAATATACAAAGATCTCAGTAGACAAATGTCAAGAATAGACAATTCAAAGGAAAAAAAAGAAAAATGACTAACAATCATATAGAAAAATCTTTTAAGTCACAAATAAGCAAATAAAGGCTAATTAAAATTTAATCTAGCAAATTAGGAAATTTTTGGCATAATTATAGTGCTCAATAATAGTAAAGGTACAACAAAATGGGAATTCTTCTAATATCAGATTTTAGAACTCTTTTAAAAAGCAAGCTGGCAACAGCAACTTTCAATATATATTAAGATACTATAATATTCCTAATCTTTTACCCAATAATTTCTCTGCTGGGAGTTTATTTAGAGAAATAATTTAAAATATAGAGATAACTTTATCTTTATATAAATACTTTTAATACATATAAATATCATTACATATATCTTTATAATATATATTTATATCTTTTAAATAACTTTATATAAGCATCTAAATATAGAGAAAGCTTTCTCTTTATGCACAAAGATGTTCAGTGCAGTGTTATCTATAATAGTGAAAACTCAGAACTAATTCAAATGTCCAACCATAGGGGAATGGTTAAAAATAATATATATCCACTAAATGGAATAACTGCAGCTATTTAAAATGTTTATGAAAAATAAGCATGGAATCTGAAAAGGCTAAATACTATACAATTCCAAAGATATGACATTCTGGAAAAGGTACAACTAAGGAGACAGTAAAAAGATCAACAGTTGTCAGGGGTTAGAGGGGTAGGAAGGCTAGGTGGAGCACAGAGGATTTTTAGGGCAGTGAAACTATTCTGTATGACACTATAATAGTAGATACATGTCATTATACTATGTTAAAACCTATAGAATGTACAACATCAACAGTCAACCCTAATGCAGACTATGGACCTTGGGTGATGATGACATATCAGTGAAGGTTCATCAATTGTAACAAATGTACCACTCTGCTGCAGGATGTTGATAGTAGGGGAAGGCTCTGCTTGTGTAGGGTCAGAGGGTATGCGGGAACTCTGTACTTTCTGCTCAATTTTGCTGTGAACCTATGACTGCTCTAAGAATTAGTTTATTAACAAAAAGAAAAAAGCATGCAAAAATGTGTATCATCCTATAATGTTAAAAGTGTTTAAAAGCACAATATACATAATATACAGTGGGATCACAACTATGTAAAAAACATACAGAGTACACATACAGACAGTATTCTGTTAAGTTTTCTTTAGGTGGTAAATTAGACATTATTTTTCTTCCATTTTTCAGTATTTACTATAATGATCATGTAAACCACTAAAATCAAATTTTTAAAGGGTCCTTTCCTATACTTGAAGACTAAAACTGATTCATATATTTAATCTGAATCAAATAAATTATAGAATACTTCAAGCAAATTGAACTCTAATAGTTTTACATTTGAAGACTTTGGTAATTTTGTTAAAATACTTATAAAAATAAGTCTTCATAGATGTATGTAGTGAGTACAAGTCCTTGCTGGAAATCAGAACAGTTTTTCTTTTTTTCTGGCTGAGGAAGATTTGCTCTGAGCTAACATTCACTGCCAATGTTCCTCTTTTCACTTGAGGAAGATTCGCCCTGAGCTAAGATCTGTGCCAATCTTCCTCTATTTTGTATGTGGGTCACCACCACAGCATGGCTGTCAATGAATGGTGTAGGTCTGCGCCAAGGAACCAAACCCAGGTCACTGAAGCAGAGCACACCAAACTTAACCACTAGGCCACAGGGCCAGCCCCTAGAATAGTTTTTAAACTTTCTTTTGACATTCCTTATTTAATCACTATTATTTATTTTTTTATTATTTATTGAAGCACTATCTGGCATTCACTGTTTTTAAAAATATTACAGGCCCTAGTATCTATCAGATATTAGTTTATCGTGCATTTTTACTTACACAGTACTTGAGATCGGAGATGTTTACGTTGATCCCAGTTGATCTCTTTAGATTCTCATCATGTGACACTACAACTTGTTCATCTTTTGTGATATGGCAGTCCAATTCTAGCATATCTGTTCCAACTGTAACTGCACTAAAGAAATACAAAGAATAATAATGACACTCTGAAACTTAAGTAAACATTTAGGTTACATGCATCAGATGTAAAAATTCAGAGTTACAGATAAAATAGCAAAAGAAATTCCATAATTTAAGTTTCTTAATACTGTCATCTATTATGATTTGTTAATGTGAAAATATTCCAAGTGAGCTTAGAATAAGAGAATCATGTTGCCTCCTTTCCATAATCAGCTATTCTTATTTCTGTCAACCCAATATAATGGAAAGAACACTGGACCAGAAGTGAAGAGATCTGGGTGCCAGTTCCTGCTTTGCTACAAACTTGCTGTATAACTTTGGGCAAGTAAATGTCCCTCTCTGGGCCTACATTTCCACATCTATAAAATGAAAGGAGTAAAGAACAAGAAAAGAATGTCAGCTTTTGCCAATGTAATTCAACACAGGATTAGAAATTTCAGCCAGAGCAATTAAGCAAGAAAGCAATGGGGGAGGGCATTCAAATTGGAAAGGAAGAAGTAAAATTATCTCTGTTCACAGATGATATGATCTTATATGTAGAAATCTTAAAGCATCCACACACACAAAAAACTGTTAGAACTAATAAACTCAGTAAAGTTGTAGAATACAAAATCAATGCACAAAAATCAGTTTGTGTTTCTATACACTAACAATGAACAATCTAAAAAGGAAATCATAAAACAATTCCATTCAGGGGCCACCTGGTGGTACAGCGGTTTAGTTTGCGCTTGGCAGCCTGGGCTTCGTGAGTTCGGATCCTGGGCGCCTGGTGACACACTGCTTGTCAGCCATGCTGTGGCGGCGTCCCATATAAAGTGGAGGAAGATGGGCACAGATGTTAGCCCAGGGCCAGTCTTCCTCAGCAAAAAGGGGAGGATTGGCAACAGATGTTAGCTCAGGGCTGGTCTTCCCCACAAAAAAAAAAAAAAATTCCATTCACAATAGCATCAAAAAGAATAAAAAACTTAGGAATTAACTTAACCAAGGAAAGACTTGTGCAATGAAAACTACAAGAAATTAAAAGAGAAAGAAATTAAAGAAGATATACATAAATGGAAAGAAATCCCACATGTATGGATTGGAACACTATATTGTTAAGAGGTAAATACTACATTCATCTACAGATTCAATCAATGCAATTCCTATCAAAAATCCACCCCAAAATTTATATGGCATCTCAAGGAACCACAAATAGTCAAAACTATCTTGAAAAAGAGAACAAAGTTGGAAGACTCACACTTCCTGATTTCAACTTATTATAAAGCTGCAGTAATCAAAACAAAATGGTACTAGCATAAAGACAGACATATAGACCAATAAAACAGAATAGAGAGTCCAGAAATAAACCCTCACATATATAGTCAAATGATTTTCCATAAGGGTGCAAAGACCATTCAACGGGGAAAGGACAGTTTTCAACATATGGTGCTGGGAAAACTGGATATGCACATGTAAAAGAATCAAATTGGATTCTTACCTAACACTATATCCAAAAATAAACTCAAAATTGATCAAAGACCTAACTATAAGACCTAAAATGAAAGAACTCTTAGAAGAAAACATACAAGAAAAGTTTCATGACATTGGATTTGTCAATGATTTCTTGGAAGTGATACCAAAAGCACAGGCCACAAAAGGAAAAATAGACAAATTGTACTTCATCAAAATTAAGAAACTTTTGTGTATCAAAGGACACTTAGAGTAAAAAGGCAAACCACAGAATGAGAGAAAGATATTTGCAAATCACCTATCTGAGTAAGGATTAATATCCACAATATATATAAAGAACTACTAAAACTCAATAATGACAAAACAAACAACCCGAATCAAAAATGAGCAAAGGACTTCAACAGTTATTTATCCAAACAAGATGTGCCAACATCCTTTTAAATACATAAGCACTCATGAGTCTTATTTGTCACGTGAATCTCCTCGGTGGGTCAATGTATCTCCTGTTTTATAAACTTAAAACACATAATATAAAAATATTACATATCAATTAAAGAATAAAGTTTTAAGAAGTGAAAATTTCTTAATGTTTCTAAAAAATGTGTGGTAATTCATTTGGTTAAAAAAGAATGAGGTTGTGGGAAATGCAAGTATCCAATGATAGGAGTTGGATTAGATGATTTTTAAGATCCTTGCTATCCCAGATCTAATGATTCTAAAATTATGAAGCTGGCAAAATTTACCTTTGGAGCCAACCACTTCCCCATTTTCTCTTACTTCGCCTACTTCTGATGATCCACCCCCATCAGCATCCCATTCCAAAAGACCCAGTGGACACTTGCTGCCTTGTGCCAAAGTCTCATACTGCTCCCCGACTCCTCAAGTAACCCTCCCTTTCAGTGTCCTGATTACTATCAGTTGTTAGAGGAAAACGAACAAACAAACCTGGCTCCTTAATGTAATTCTTGCTAAGATGTAAATAATTAAGTTGTTAACTTTATGTATCCTCTTCTAAAGGATATCCACCTTTAAAAGAGAATATTTGTTTGCCAATTGTGTGTTTGCTAGAACCACGGATGTGTAAAAATAAAATCTAAAATGAAATAAGCAAACAAAAACAGTTTTTATGTTGGTAGAAATATTTTTTGTATTTTTAAATTTCCTTAAATATTGCTACACTGTGTTTCATTTAAAAAAGAACAAAAAAATGTGGAAACTGTAAACAACATATATAGCCAGCAAACAGTTTTCAAATAAAATTCTAAGATCCTTTATATAGCAAAAAAAAAAAAAAAATTGATACTATTGATTTTCATTCACACCCATATCTTACTTTCTTTTTCTTTTGTTTTTGTCTTGTATGAGTGTGTGAAGGGAGAGTAAGAGCAGGGGTTATCTATATTTTCTTGTATTTTAAAAAAATTATACATATGACTTAAGAATCTTTCTGAGTATGCCGTTTGCCTTTAGCTGAAATGTTGACTATTTTTAGAAATGTTTAGGAATTAGATGAAAAATATTTTCTCTTTATTGTATGCTTATCTTAGTAACAAGCTAATAAATACAAATTGAGAGCAATACATCTAGGACTAGCAAGTACATCTAGGACAATTTGTAAGTTATCCTAATAAAATTATCCCAAATTTGATACACAAGTAGCTAAAACATAGTGAGAAAAGAACATTTTTTATCACTTTGGCCTTCAAAATTTTCCATAAATAACAATACGCATCCACTTCAACTGAAGCACCAGATATTTTACAGCTGAATTTCTGACAAGCTGATAACAAACATAGAAAAAAGTTATAGAAGCCAAGGCTTCAACATTTCCAGAAAAAGAAATAAAAACTCCAGTTCTAAAAGAACATGTGAAATTACTTGAAATTCCAAAGAAATAATGCATAACAACTTACAACAGACCATATGTTAAGGAATTTATCTGAATCTCATTTACTTCTCACAACATTGAGGTTTTATTATTATTCTCATTTCATAGATGAAATAATTAGTATTGTATTAATCAGATATTCTAAAAAGTTTACCATGAGAACCAGGTCACTAATTAATTACTTTGACTGTCTGCCAATTTATACTTCCAGCTATTGCTAAAACAATTTGTTTCTTTCTCTTACCATTCACGTTAATCCCACAGGGATCAAATTGTCCTGTGGGTATTACAAAGGTGTCCTGGTTTAATAACCTACTTTTATTAGCTCTTAAGAACCAGATTTTACATACTCAAGGGCTTAGTGACTCTGTGTGTGTGTGTGTGTGTGTGTGTGTGTGTGTGTGTGTGTGTGTGTGTGTGTGTAGTACAATTCCTTAGTTTGGGGTTCTATGCTTATTATGAATAGGGTTCTGTCTCCTGCTAATATTCCAGTTTGTTGTTGAGTGCCCCGTTCCATGTCTCATTAAGTAAGCAACTAGTGAGAGCCTATTAGCACCAGAGCCAGATGTTAGGGATTGAGAGATCAATGAGGAAAGATTCTTGCTCCCAAGGAATCACAGAAGAGGCATATTCATAACCTAAGATGATCATGAAAGCATTTTATAAACCACATTAAAGGACTTTATGAATTGTGAAATCCAATTATTTCTCTTTGTCAGTTCTAACTACTTCTTTAGCCCCACTATAATATAATGAATTACTTTTCCATACATTCTTAAGGTCTTTCAATTTCCTAAATGTACCTTGTCCACATATCCTCACATCTTAACCTCAAACATTTCACATTTTAAAAATAGCTTCTTCCTCTCTACCAAATGATAGCTCTTCTAGTCCTGGTATCTTTTCAATTTTCTAGTTAATCTTAACCAGGCTTCCCACACCAACTACTTACACTTTTTCTAACAGCTTCTTGTCTTCACCTCCAAGTCATAATATGCTTTGTGAAGTGTATGTATAAATATGTACATAAATAAGATCTAAGTTTTAGCTGCTCATTATATTTTTACTGTCTCTCCCTCAGTGACTTACCTTATCAAGGATATAGCATACTTAAGCACAGTATCTGTCTCTTGCCAATTACGTATTATAATTCTTTATCTTTTTAACATATGGTACTTTTGAAAATAGTACGTTTAAACATTTTTTCTTGTTGTTCATGAAGCAAGTATGTTTAAAACAAGCCAAAAAAAAAAACCTTCTAAGTGTCCTAGCAGTTAAATAGTAGAATATATGCAAATTTTAAAAAAAGTACTTATTGATAGCAAAGGCACTGCATGAAATAAAACAAAAACCAAAAACCGCCACCACCACAACCACCAATAACAAATTTTTACAAGAGGTTAAAATTAAAGCCTATTTGATTTAGGTTTTATATAAATTTCAAAGTCAGTTAACAAGCAGGCTTAAAAATAAATACGTCCAAGAAACACTAACAATAACACGCGGAAGAGTTGCTTTCTTCTTCTAAAGTACCAGAAAAACTTCCAAACTAAAGTTATAGAAAGCTATCACATGATAGTTAGAGAAGGCTGTGGCACTTTTCAATAGTTACTGCTTGAAAAAAATATATAAAAACTGCTGAAGATGGGAAACATAACCTTGTAGCCAGCAAGTAAAACCCACCTAAATTAGATATTCTTTGAATATCAAAAAAATTTTCAGAGGATCAAAATCTTCAAAGATAAAAAATATTTACGTACCATCCTTAGAAATAACTTATTATACAAATGTACTATCCTTAGAAACAGTTTATTGCACAACCCATTGTTTTAATTTCATAAATGAGGGTGGTTGGTAAAATATTAACAAAAATATGGGGAAAAACTTACAAAATAATATACTTTAAACATAAAGAATGCTAAAAGCACTCATAGTTATGAGCAGTTTTTTCCCAATTAATATATATCACTATATCTCAGGCAACAAATATTTGATAAATGATAGTATGTGTGTGTATTTCTCAGTGGAAACTGGACACAAAGTTATATACATATTTAACTACAACTAGCTAGCTAGATATATAATCTCAGTAGAGAAGATGACAAAGTAATTTAAAGTATTCTGTTTCACGGTCTGTGACAGGAAGAAAGATTCTGCTTTTTTTTTTTTTTTGCGGGGAAGACCAGCCAGGAGCTGACATCTGTTGCCAATCCTACCCCCCTTTTTGGTGAGGAAGACTGGCCCTGGGCTAACATCTGTGCCCATCTTTGGACGCCGGCACGGCATGGCTAGCAGGCAGTGCGTCCGCAGGCGCCCAGGATTCGAACTTGCGAACCCCGGGTTGCCAAGCGCGAACTAAACCGCTGCGCCACCGGGTGGCCCCAAAAGATTATGCATTTTAGAACTTTAAGAGACTTTTGAGATTATAGTCAAAAGGCATCATATTATAGAACAGGAAGAGTAAACAAAGACAAATACAAGATGATAGGATTTAGATGAAACTAGAATATGGAGAAGCAGTAGCTTTGGACCTGATAACAAGAAAAATAATCTCTAAAGTGTCTTTGAATGATGAGAAGCAGAACAAAAACTTAAGCCAAATTCTCCTGATTTCTTAGCCCCAATAAAAGTGGCTCAAAAATTATATAAGAAAATATTTTTCTTACTAAATATGGATAGGTAACGTCTTTCATGGGGTTTAACTTTTCACCTTCCCTGTCTTATTTTTCAGCGAAAAGAAAAGTGTTCTTACCATCACCACAAACTGATGATAATCATTTATTCTAAGATAAGAACAAGGTATCAATCAGCTTTCATTCCTGTCTCTCCTGCTGCTTCTCTACGAGGTGCTCTAAAAGACATCTACATGAAATATGAATAATTTAAAAACTGGAAAAAATTAATTTACCTTATTTAAAAAAATAAGATCAACACTGATAAGGCTTCAGAGAAGAAAGACCAGATTACAGGTTCAGGTCTGTAAAAGAATTACTGGGTAAACACATACCCTATTCATAAACAGCAGCCAATTTAACAGTTGTTTCATTTTCTCCTTTTCGCTTTCTCTCCAAGACTAATTAGCATTACACACAGTATATTCCTTGTTACAAATGTCTTCTTTCAGTTTTGGAACTATAGTATCTTTTGATTATCCAAAACTCTGATCTAGTTTTTCAGTTATGCAGAAGCCAAACACTCTTTGTAACACTTCAGACTAACTAAATAAAAAGAGCGATTTTAATAAAATGGAAACAACTATCACAAGTGGATGCTACATGTATAGTATCTTCACTTCGTGAATCATCATCACTTCAAAGATAAACTGTAAAAGAAAAGAATACTTTTTTATATACTTACTGCTGAAAGGCTGCCATTGTATTCTCCAGATTTTCTCCAGCACCTGTGAAAACATGAAATTTAAACTTCATTTACTTATCTAATTTGAATATTTTTTTCCAGAAATTCATTTTAATAAGATACACCTAGTGAATCTTGATGTTTATATATTATGTAAACATTACAATACAAATGTTTTAATGAGTTTAATGTTATTTTGAATGGTTTTTTAGCTGTACCAGGAAGAATTAAAGATCAAAACACACAGCCACAGTAACGCAGGAGAGTTAAAAGAACCTAAAGATGATTTTTAAGCTATAATATCTGCTTGTCACAGGAAAGACAGAAGAGGACTTGGTACCTATACACCTCCTCGGACAGAGTTACACCATCTCTCCTATGTATCTCCATAGTGTCTTATGCATCTCTCCACTATGGCATTTATCATGTTATAGGGTAAGTTATTCACCTGTCTCTCTCCTCTCTTTCCCGTGAATTACTTAAAAGAAGTGATTGTGTTTTAATCACCTTGGCTGAAGGCAGTAAAATGTACTAGTTGAGGGTGGGACTCTGGAGTTAGGATTTCTGCTCTCAAATCTGTTTGATACTTGTGGGACCTTGGGAAAGTTATCTAACATCACTCTCTGGCTGAGTGATGGCTCCTATCTCACAGGATTGGTATAATTAAATGAATTAACATGTCAAGTGCCATATGTCATCAATTTGAAAAATGATAGCTTTTCACATTTTAACATCTCTGAAGTCAGGGTACATTTTACAATGGATGGTGTGTAATAGTTTAACTGGCAAGATTTTCTCTTTCTTAGCAGTACATAAAAAATTGTGCATCCTAAAACTAATGGCATTACATTCAATGAAGCAGTGAATATTTAGTAGAAGTAAAGGATTATCACTATTTAATTATTACTATTGCCATTATTATAGTAACTGGTGCTTGGTGAATACCCATGGACTACAGTAATGAATAATAAGGTAATGACAAAAAGAACACAGATAAAAAGTATCTAATTATCTAATATTATATATTAGGTAGAATCAATTAGCATAACATATGCTAGGTATAAGTTTTTAAATATTTTAAAATTAAAAGATTTCAGTATTACTAAATTATTAATAGAATGCACAGGAAAAATACTTTAGAAACACTTTTCCAAATACTTTGGAAAAATAGCCAATTTCTTCTTAACAAAAAGAGGCACTTCAAGTTTAGGGTACTGTTCAAGGATTAGCATTAAAACGTTTTATATACTGTACAATACCATCTGAACATATTGATGAGAGTATAAAAATTTTCTTCTTTTATATTGTTAGATTGTATTTTTATGGCAACCTAATTAATAATCAACAGAAACACAAGGTATAAAGAAATGACTATATTAACCTAATGTTCTAAAGTTCCCTGAATTTAGCAGAGAGAAAGGGATATCTACGTGAAAAAAGCTACTTTGATTTTAGGTTCACTTTAGTTACTACAGTTGATGCACAATAGAAAACAGAAGAAGTAAAAATGAAGATTACACATTTTTCAAAAGTAAGTGCTCTTGCGGCTGGCCTGGTGGTATAGTGGTAAAGTTCACACTCTCCATTTCAGTGGCCTGGGGTTCGCAGATTTGGATCCCTACACACTGCTCATCAAGCCATGCTTTGGCGGCATCCCCCATACAAAAAACAGAGCAAGATTGGTACAGCTGTTAACTCAGGGACAATCTTCCTCAACTAAAGGGGAAGACTAGCAACAGGCATTAGCTCATGGCCAATCTTCCTCACCAAAAAAAAACCAAAAAGGTAAGTGCTCTTTTGAGGTTAAATGACTTTTAAAAACCTAGTTGGTGTTTGTTTTAATCAAAAACTATGAAAATATGTCATATTCAGATAATCTATATTCAAGAACAAAGCACTCTAGAATATTACCAAAAAGACAAGAGTGCTAAAATGGTTATTAGTAGGTTAAATTAAAGTACTGACTGCTTATTGTGCCAAAAAGCAAGGAAGTTAAAAGGATATAGAAGCCAGTTTGAAGGAGCTCTCACTGGCTAAACTTGGGACAATGTTGGCACCAAAATAAAGACAGTAACAGAGTTTAAATCACTGAATCAAACAGGAAATTCTGAGTCCATTTAATAAGTGGACTGGAAGTTTGATGAGGAATGGGGTATTTATGTAGTCTAAAATAACTCCCTACAAAAATACTTATTACTTACAAAAAGAGTAACTTCACAATGGAAAAGTCTGGCAGACACCTTCTTCACCAAGTGATCAAAGTCAACATCATTAGCTCCTTCAAGGCAACTCAAGTGTCCTTTTCATTTCCTTGCTTTTTGGCACAATAAGCAGTTATTAGTTTAATTTAAATCAAATTAATAGCAATTATCTCCAGATGGTAGGAATACAAATGGTTTCTTTTCTAATATGCATTCTTCTATACCTTACAAACCCTCTACAATGAATATGTATCGCTTTTAAAAAAGAGGAGAAAATCAAAGTCTTAAGCACATACCATAATGCCTGGAACGTTCTCTTTACCAGAGGCTCCCAGTATTTCTTAACCTTAATTCCAGAATGAATTCAATTCTCAACTCCTCCATAAAACACTTTCTTATCACTTCAGATTACAATGATTCTTATTACAGACAAGAGTTAATGACTTAAACTGGTAATTCCCAACTATTTTGGTCTCAGGACTCTTTTATTGAGTACCTCAAAGAGCTTTTTGATTATGTGGGTTACATCCATTAAAATTACATATTAGAAATTGACTTCTAAAATTTTTAATTAATTTATTTGAAAATAACAATAATAAACCCATTACATGTTAATATAACATTTTAGGAAAAATAACTATCTTCCAAAGAAAATTTAATGAGAAAAGTGGCATTGTTTTCCATTTTTGCAAATCTCTTTAATGTCTGGCTTAATGGAAGGCAGCTAGATTCTCATATTTGCTTCACACATATATATCAACCTTCACACAGATACATAGTTGAAAAAGAAAGATTCATCTTTGATACTGCACCAAAATTCAACAAGTGGTAGTTTCTTAAAAGTTAGTTGCAATGTGAAGTCTGAACCATACCAATGACCTTTTCAAACTCTATTACATGAAAATCTATTGGCCCATTTTGAACTTTGAATGTATCTTTCACCCATGCATGGTTTTATAATAACATGCATTGGTCTTTTGGAAAATATTGATTCACTGAATTATGCTGATCTTCTAAATGTTGCCACATTTCAATATACAATATTTTTAAAAATCACATTGGTTAATATCTGATCTCATCAGGAAAATCTTTAAGAACTGGAAAGCTGTCAAGCTTACAGAGGAGGATACTAGTTTTCCAAATTTCTAATTTTTGCTTGAAAGTTCAGACTTAATCATTGGCCCTGCCTTAATAGAAGGCAGCTAGATTATTTTTCTTCTAATGACAGACTCACTTTATCAATCTTCAAGAACACATCTGCCAAAAACTCATCTGAATAACCAGTTGTCAGTTTTTTAAGTAAAAATGGCGTTTTGTGGAAAAAAACAAAGGCTAACTCAGCTCATAACTCAAATGATTGCACAAGTGCTTTCCTTCAGGACAACCATCACCACACTTTGGTATACAGCAAAGTATTTTGTGTGTACTTCCAATTTTGTCACACAGAATATTAAAAGTCATGTGTACTCAAGGGGTGAAATTTGATAAAATAATTTTTACTAATACATCAAAGATATCCTGAAGTAAAACTGCTTTTTTTTAAAAACTGTGGGTACATCATGGTGAATACAGTGGCTACTAGTACATTTAGTACCACTGCTTTCATTCATGCTGAAGTGACAGCAGTCTTACCCAGTACTGCTTTTGCACCATCAGCACAAGTGTCAACAAAGTGAAAAAGGTAAATAATGTCTTATGAAAATAGTTTTGACCTTGTAGACCCACGAAATGTCCCAGGGACTCCCAGGAGTCCACAGATCACACTTTGAAAACCACTGTCTTAAAAAATCAATGATAATAAAAGTCAGAGTAGTGGTTACCTCTGGGGATGAAGGAAGATAGACTGGGAAAGCATCCAAGGAGATCTTATGGGATTCTACAAATATTCCATATCTTGATCTGAGTATTAGTTACCCAGGTGTATACATATATGTATAAAAATTAAGCTGTATACCTAAGGTTACTGCTACTACATGTATGCTATCCCTAAGTTTTAAAAAAACTTTAGTTCTAAGTCTTATGATTTTCATATTCTGATATATTCAACTAAAGCCTAAGAAGGCTGTTTAAGGCAAATATTGAGGGAAACATCTACCCTCCTCTCCCTGCTTCCACCTAGTGAAGGAAAATTCCAGTCTAGTCCACAAGACGGGAAAGAATGGAAGGAACACTTTTAATCCTTCTTTATCCCTCCTCCGCATGGGAGCAGAAATGACTTAGGAGAAAGAGCTGTCTGTCCATCTGTGATGCAACCCTTCACAGTTTTCTTAATTTGGAGTGGCCCATCCTCAGAGGGAACAAAATGAGAGGCCAGCCTGGTGGCATAGTGGTTGAGTTCACATGCTCTGCTATGGTGGCCCAAGGGTCTGCAGGTTTGGATCCTGGGCATGGACCTACATACCGCCCATCAGGCCATGCTGTGGCGGCATCCCACATACAAAATAGAGGAAGATTGGTACAGACGTTAGCTCAGGGCCAATCTTCCTCACAAAAAAAAAAAAAGAAGAAGAAGAACAAAGCAGGTCATGCCAATATAAGGAAAAAGCCTCCAATTTTAGTGTTAAGTTCAATTTAGAGGGCATTACAGAGTGCAAATTCAGCTCTATTAGTAATGAAACTAATATTTTTACTTCCATCTTTCTGATGCCTGCATTTTATTTCTAAATTGGTTCCAAACTTGGGGAGGGAAAGTAAGCAGTGTTGATCTATTAGCCTTCTCAGATTCCAATAGCAAGGCCTTTGTAATATACATCTTTTAGAACAGTCCATAAAATAGTGTTTGATAAATATGTTTGAAATGATATGATATCTGAAATTTATTTCAAAATAATCTGGGTGAGAAGAATGGGCAGGGATACAGATGAAACAAGATTGGGCATGAGTTGATAACTGTTTGTATCTGGGTGAGGGGTTCATGGAATCTTACTACTTTTTTATATGTTTGAAATGTGCCATAAAAAAGTTCAAAAGATACTTACTGTTTGATCTTTTGGTTTCAAGGAAAAGTTATGAAACAAACAGGATAGAGATTCAGTACTCTGATATAAAATTCCCCACAGTTAATATAATTTTTACTACTAATATTTACATTTAAAGTCTGCCAGTTTGTCTTTTATATCTGGTTTTATATTAATTTTTAAAAATTATTTTATTGAGGTCATATTGGCTTATAACACTGTGTAAATTTCAGGTGTACATTATTATATATGTTTCTGTATAGACTGCATTGTGCTCACCATCAATAGTCTATTTTTCATCCATCACCATACATATATGCCCCTTTACCCCTTTTGCCCTCCCCCCACCCCCTTCCCCTCTGGTAATCACCAATCTGTTCTCCTTATCCATGTACTTGTTTATCTTCCACATATGAGTAAAATCATACAGTGTTTATCTTTCTCTGTCTGGCTTATTTCACTTAGCATAATACCCTCAAGGTCCAACCATGTTGTTGCAAATGGCACAATTTTGTCTTTTTTTATGACTGAATAGTATTCCATTGTATATATATATACCACATCTTTATCTGTTCATTTGTCGATGGGCATTAGGTTGTTTTCATATCATGGCTATTTTAAATAATGCTGCAGTGAATACAGGGGTACATATATCTTTTCAAATTAGTGTTTTCGTATTCTTCCAATAAATACCCAGTAGTGGGGTAGCTGGATTGTATGATATTTCTATTTTTAATTTTTTGAGAAGTCACCACTCTTTTCCATAGTGGGTGCCAGAAGTTTGCATTTCCACCAGCAGTGTATGAGGGTTCCCTTTTCTCCACATTCTTTCCAACACTCATTATTTCTTGTTTTGTTAATTATAGCCATTTGACAGGTGTAAGGTGAAATTTCATTGTAGTTTTGATTTGCATTTCCCTAACAGTGATGTTGAACATTTTCTCATGTGCCTGTTGACCATCTGTATATCTTGTTTGGAAAAATGTCTATTCATATCCTCTGCCCATTTTTTGATCAGGTTGTTTTTTTGTTGGTGAGTTGTATGAGTTCTTTATGTATTTTGCATACTAACCCCTTGTTGGATATGTGATTTGCAAATATTTTTTTCCCAGTTAGTGGGTTGTCTCTTTGTTTTGTTCATGGCTTCCTTCACCTTGCAGAAGCTTTTTAGTCTGACGTAGTCCCATTTGTTTTTCTTTTATTTCCCTTGCCTGAGTAGACACAGTATTCAAAAAGATTAGTATCTTTGAGCAATGTCAAAGAGTGTACTGTCTATATTTTCTTCTAGGAGTTTTATGGTTTTAGGTCTTACATTCAAGTCTTTAATCCATTTTGAGTTAATGTTTGTGTATGGTGTAAGATAATGGTCTACTTTCATTCTTTTGCATGTGGCTGCCCAGTTTTCCCAACACCCATTATTGAAGAGACTTTCCTTTCTCCATTGTATGTTCTTGGCTCCTTTGTCTAAGATTAGCTGTCCACAGATGTGTGGTTTTGTTTCCAGGCTTTCAATTCTGTTCCATTGATCTGTGTGTCTGTTTTTGTGCCAGTACCATACTGTTTTGATTACTATAGCTTTGTAATAAATTTTGAAGTCAGGGATTGTGATGCCTCTAGCTTTTTTCTTTTTTTCTCAGGATTGCTTTGGCTATTCAGGGTCTTCTGTTGTTCCATATAAATTTTAGGATTCTTTGTTCTATTTCTGGGAAGACTGTCATTGCAATTCTAATTGGGATTGCATTGAATCTGTAGACTGCTTTAGTTTATACGGACATTTTTAACTATGTTTATTCTTCCAATCCATGAGCATGGAATACCTTTCCATTTCTTTATGTCTTCTTTGATTTCTTTCAATAATGTCTTATAGTTTTCAGTGTATAGTTCTTTTATCTTCTTGGTTAAGTTTATTCCTAGGTATTTTATTCTTTTTGTTGTGATTGTAAATGGGATTGTATTAATATATATATATATGTGTGTGTGTGTGTGTGTTTGAGAGGAAGACTAGCCCTGAGCTAACATCCGTTGCCAATCCTCCTCTTTTTGCTGAGAAAGACTGGCCCTGGGCTAACATCGGTGCCCATCTTCCTCTACTTTACATGGGATGCCGCCACAGGATGGCTTGACACAGGATGGTCTGTCCGTGCCGGGGATCTGAACCTGTGAAACCCCAGGCCTCTGAAGCAGAGTGCGTGAACTTAACCGCTGTGCCACCAGGCCAGCCCCTGAGATTGTATTCTTAACTTCTTTTTCTGCTAGTTCATTATCAGTGTATAGAAATGCAACGGATTTTCATAAGTTGATTTTCTACCCTGCAACTTTGCTATAGTGGTTGATCATTTCTAATAGTTTTCTGGTGGATTCTTTAGGATTTTCTGTATATAGAATCATGTCATCCACAAACAGAATATTACTTCTTCCTTTTCAACCTGGATCCCTTTTATTTCTTTTTCTTGCCTGATTTCTCTGGCTAGGACTTCCCATACTATGTTAAATAAGGGTGGTGAAAGTGGGCATCATTGTCTGGTTCCTGTTCTTAGAAGAGTAGCTTTCAGTTTTTCACCATTGAGAATGATACTAGCTGTGGGTTGTCATATATGGCCTTTATTATGTTGAGGTACTTTCATTCTATATCCATTTTATTGAGAGTTTTTTTTTTATCATAAATGGATGTTGGATCTTGTCAGATGCTTTCTCTGCATCTACTGAGATGATCATGTGATTTTTATTCATTTTGTTAATGTGGTGTATGATATTGATTGTTTTGTGGATATTGAACCATCCCTGCATCCCTGGAATAAATCCCACTTGATCGTGGTATAGGATTTTTTAATGTATTCAATTTGCTAATATTTTCTTGAGGATTTTTGCATCTATGTTCACTAGCAATACCGGCTTGTAGTTTTCCTTTTTTGTGTTGCCCTTGTCTGGTTTTGTTATCAGGGTAATGTTGGCCTCATAGGATGTTAGGAAGCATCTCATCTTCTTCAATTATTTTGGAATAGTTTGTGAAGGATAGGTATTAAATCTTCTTTGAATGTTTGGTAGAATTCACCAGAGAAGCCATCTGGTCCTGGACTTTTGTTTTTTGGGAGCTTTTTGATTACAGTTTCAATCTCTTTACTTATGATTTGCCTATTCAGATTCTTTATTTCTTCTTGATTCAGTTTGGGAGGTTGTATGATTCTAAGATTTTATCCATTTCTTCTAGGTTATCCAATTTGTTGGCATATAGCTTTTCATAGTATTCTCTTACAATCTTTTGTATTTCTGTGGTATCTGTTTTAATTGCTCCTATTTCTGATTTTATTTATTTGAGTCTTCTCTCTTTTTTTCTTAGTGAGTCTGGCTAAAGGTTGGTCAACTTTATCTTCTTAAAGAACCAGCTCTTAGTTTCACTGATCCTTTCTATTGTTTTTTTAGTCTCTATTTCACTTATTTCTGCTCTGGTTTTTAATATTTCCCTCCTTCTACTAACTTTGCACTTTGTTCTTCTTTTTTCTAGTTCTTTTAGGTGTAAAGATTACTTATTTGAAATTTTTCTTGTTTGTTGAGGTAGGCCTGTATTGCTATAAATTTCCCTCTTAGTACCGTTTTTGCTGCATCCCATAGAGTTGGTACATTGTGTCTTCATTTTCATTTGCAGGTATTTTTTGATTTCTCCTTTGATTTGTTCATTGATCCAATGATTGTTCAGTAGCATGTTGTTTAGTCTCCACATATTTGTCACTTTCCCAGGTTTTTTCTTGTAGCTGATATCTAGTTTCCTACCACTGTGATCAGAAAAGATGCTTCATATGATTTCAGTCTTCTTAAATTTATTGAGGTTTGCCTTGTTTTACAACATATGTTCTATCTTTGAGAATGTTCTATGTGCACTTGAGGAGAATGTGTATTTTGCTGTTTTTGGATAGAATGTTCTATATATATCTATTAAGCCCATCTGATCTAGTGTTTAAGTCCACTCTTTCCTTGTTGACTTTCTGTCTGGATGATCTATCCATTCACATAAGTGGGATATTAAGATCCCCTATTATTATTGTGTTGCTGTCAATTTCTCCCTTCAGGTCTGTTAATAGCTGCTTTATATACTTGGTGCTCCTGTGTTAAGGGCATATATATTAATAAGTGTTATGTCTTCTTGTTGGAATGTCCCTTTTATCATTATATAATGCCCGTCTTTGTCTCTTTGTTGTTTATCTTGAAGTCTGTTTTATCTAAGTACAGCTACACTTGCTTTCTTTTGCTTGCCATTTGCTTGGAGTATCATCTTCCATCCCTTCACTCTGAGCCTATGTTTGTCTTTAGAGCTGAGATGTGTTTCCTGGAGGCAACATATTGTTGGGTCTTCTTTTTCAATCCATCCAGTCACTCTATGTGTTTTGATTGGTGAATTCAATCCATTTACATTTAGAGTGATTATTGACATATGAGGACTTAATACTGTCATTTTATCTTTTGTTTTCCAGTTATTCTATATTTCCATTGTTTTTTCTTTTTGTGAGGAAGATTAGCCCTGAGCTAACATCCGTTGCCAATTCTCCTCCTTTTTGCTGAGGAAGATTGGCCCTGAGTTAACATCCGTGCCCATCTTCCTCTACTTTATATGTGGGACGCCTGCCACAGCATGGTTTGATGAGTGGTGTGCAGGTCCGCGCCTGGGATCCGAACCTGCAAACCCCAGGCCGCCGAAGGAGAGTGCATGAACTGAACCACTACACCACTGGGCCAGCCCTCCATTGTTTCTCTTTCCTAGTGTTTGTGCCTGCCATTTCAGTTTGGTGGTTTTCTGTGATGCTTTTCTCAATTTTCTCTTTGTTTCTGCTTTGTGACTCTGCTCTGATTTTTTGTTTTGTGGTCACCATGATGTTTGTGTAAAAGATCCCATAGATGACACAGTCCGTTTTCTGAGAGCCTCTTATCTCCGTTAACCTCTGCAGATTCTGTCCTTTTCCTCTTCCCCTTTTATGTTTTTGTTGTCACAAATTCTTTTTTGTGCTGTTTGTGAGCTAATTGTATTGGTTATAGTTATTTTTGATGCTTTCCTTCTATCTTTTATAATTCTTTACTAACCTATTCTCATATAGAGCTACAATTTTCTGATTCTGTCTATTGATCTCCTTGCTCAAGGTTTTGTGAATCTTTACCGTTTGGTTTCAGGTAGGAGGGCTCCTTTCAACATTTCTTATAAGGCAGGTCTAGTGGTGATGAACTCCCTCAGCTTTTGTTTGTCTAGGAAAGCTTTTATTTCTCCATCATATCTGAAGGATAATTTTGCTGGATAGAGTATCCTCGGCTGATAGTTTTTATCTTTCAATTTTGGATATATCATTCCACTGTCTCCTAGCCAGCAGGGTTTCTGCTGAGAAATCACTGAAAGCCTGATTGGGGTGGGGGTTCATTTGTAAGTTATTTCCTTCTGTCTTGCTGCCCTTCTGTCTTGTTTCTTTGTCATTGACTTTTGACAGTTTTAATATGATATGCCTTGGAGAAGGTTTTTTTGCATTAAGGTAATTAGGAGTTCTATTAGCTTCATGTACTTGCATGTCCAGTTCCTTCCCTAGGTTTGGGAAGTTCTCAGCTATTATTTCTTTGGATAAACTCTCTGCTACTTTCTCCCTCTCTTCTCTTTCTGAGATACCTATGATCCTTATGATACTTTTCCTAATTGAGTCGGACATATCTTGAAGAATTTCTTCATTTTTTATAAAATCTTAGTTCCCTCTCCTCCTCCACCGGACTCATTTCTAGATTTCTATCCTTGAGCACACTAATTCTCTCCCCTATATGGTCTGCTGTATTTTTAATGCTTTCCACATTACTTTTCATCTCACTTATTGTGCTCTTCATCTCCAGAATTTCTGGGTTGTTTTTAAAGTTCGGATCGCCTTAGTGAAGTATTCCTTCTGTTCATTAATTTTATTCCTGAGCTCATTGAACTGTTTTTCTGAGTTTTCTTGTAACTCATTGAGTTTCTTTATGACAGTTATTTTGAATTCTCTGTCAGATTGTAATCTTCGATGACTTCAATTTGGTTTTTGGAGAGCTGTCCTTCTCCTTCCATTCTGCCATGTTACTGTAGTTCTTCATGGTGTTTGATGAACTGCTCCTCTGCTGGTGCATTTGTGGTAGTAACCACCTTTCTTATTTGGTTACAGCTTTGGTTACTTTGGTTCTGTGCTGCTTCTGGTTGTATTTGAGAGTCTACACTTTCCTCTCTCCACAGCCTCTGCCAGGGATGTCGTCAGTGCTCTCCTTGTTCCACTTGTGCCTCCAGGCTTGCTGGTGGCTTCACCTTAGTCTCAAGTGTCACCACTGAGTCACTAGGATGCGAGCACATCCACTGCTTCCAGGGTCGCCTGGGTCTTGTGTTCCTCCACTGGCTCTCTACAGGCTGGGATGCTGCTGCCCTGTGCACTACTTGTGCTGCTGTTCCTGGGTTTTTGTTGCTGTTCAAAGTTTTTGTTGCTGCTTGCTGTGCAGCCTCTGGTCTCTAGTGCTAGCTGGTATGTTTTTAAAACTCAAGTCAGAGTGCCCACCCCTGCTGGGAAAATCTGAGCTTTGTATACTATCCCCACTGTTGGAAGGACCTGGCCATTGCCACGGCAGGAGGAGGGGGCACGCATGCTCAATCTGCTGGTAGACAGGCAGTGAGCAATGCAATCTGCTCTCTCCATCCCCAGGATTGCTCGGGGGCATGCAGGCCAAGTCTTCTGAGAGACGGACAGGGAGTGCTCCGATCCACGCTCTCTGCTCCCACTAGGACCACTTGTAGGCGTGCAGGCCAAGTCCTCTGCGAGACAGGCAGGGAGTGTCCATATTAATTTTAAATGCAATCCACTTAAGCCTATCAGTGTAAGCATGCAAACATTAAGATTTTTGATCTATTTTATAAGTTTATGAAATTACATAGCCAGTGCTAAATAAAATATTGAAAAGGTGGTCAAGATATTAATAAACAGAAGCTAGATACTGTGCTTAGCACTTTATATATTATTTCATTAAAATCCCCACAAACATGGTATTGTTATCTCCAGAAAAAAAAATTGGGTTAGGTCACATAGCCAACAAGGGTAACTGGGATTTGAGCATAAGCAGTATGATTTCAGATCCCACTCTTTTTACCACTAACTATGCTGTAGCTGCTATGCTGCCATTCATATAACACTTTTAATTCAGTTTTACAGGTACGTTGTTCATATTGGTCCTTATTCCCATATTCTTCTCCAGTATTTGTTTGTAAAGCTTGAAGATAAATTCCACAATGATAATACCCACAAATTATTTGTTAGATTCATATGGTGAAAGCCTGGAGAGTAACCAAGGGACTAATTAAGAAGTATGCCATTCCTCTCCAAGGAATTATTTGGTGGTAGCTCTTCTCTCACAAAATGGTTTGAATTCCTTTTCTTTCCAATTATCATCACATCATTCATAGAAGCATGCTTGCCATTAATTTTTCTTTTTTCTCAATTAGCAACTTAAACAATGCCTGGCTTTGCAAATAACCATTCTCTATATAAACAAGTTTAATTTTTAATTAGTTAAGAAGTTAATTAATTATGAAATGTGGAACAGAATGAGTATAATGGATTTTACATGCTGTCCTAATATAACTTGTTCATCATTCTTCTGCTTACATCCTCTGGCCTCCCTCTTCACCAGTTCACACTTTTTACTTATTTGAGAAAACCTTCTCTGAAAATTCCCAATTCATTTTATTTATAGCTTCACAATAAATTTCCCAATTTTTCATTCTATATTAGCTTTTCCTCTCTTGTATAGTGTTTCATAATTACTTTGTGATTGGTTAATTTCTGATAGGATAGGAAAAGTAAACATTTTCTTTTGTATTTTTAATTAGATTTAAATGCTGTGAAGGAAGGAAATATCTTTTCAGTTTCCTTTTTACCTCCCAAATGTTTTATATACCAATAAACATTCAACAAACATTGTCGACTTGTTTTACACTTATGCTCCAACCATCACTATTATTAACATCTTTGTATACATGATATATGTGTATGTGATGTTTATAAAACCAATGACAAATACGACAATGTACATCAGCCACAAAAGAACAACCTGCAAAATTAAATATTTTCTGATATTGGAAAAGATAGTTTAGTGCAAATAAAATATAATATGTTTCAAGATATGATCCTACCTTAACTCAGAATGGAGTTATTCAGTAAATCAAGCAACAAGGTAAGTTCCTTCTTCATTTCTAAATTCATTTGTTCATTCAACATTTATAGTGTGCCTTGGAAAGAGTATATATGATTTATTTAAGAGCATAAAGAGCTTGTAAGGTCTAGAGATGGTATGTACAAAAGAGCATTTCTCAGTATGGGTTCCCAGGAACTCTACAGAATTGTTTCTATATTTCAAGCAGAAAAAACTAGTGAAATTTACATTGGCAGATATAAGAAAAAAATTAAACATGTTAATAGCACAGAAAATATACCAACTAACCACCAGATGCATGCTCTCTTCAATGACAAATGCTTTTTGTTTTGTATCTTGTCATAATTTCAGTAATTTTTTTATAATGGTATTTAATTTTTCTAAATTTGCATACAGTTTAAGATATATATGTATATATCTCCATGCTGAAAATAAGTACATTTTAGTTTGCTTTATTAAGCAGGAAAGTATTATTAAATAAACAATAAATGACTCCACTGCTAATAAGTTATTATTCTGTATTTTATACAGAAATTAAGAAAATGGCCTTTGGGAATATTGCTTGCTCTCCATTTAATCCAAAGTGTTTATCTTTGGTCCTATTGGTGTTTCATCAATACACTGTAGTTAAAAAAAGTCTTTTTTGAGTCAAATAAATTTAGGAAACACATGGAAAGTATCTAGCGTGCAACAGAGAATTAGCAGACAATAAGCTATTATTTTAATTATATGTTAAAATCTGTACTAGATGCTAGAGACACAGCATTAATAAAATCTGAAACGTGCCCTTGAGGAACTCACAGTCTAGCAGGAGAAGCGGATGTATTAACATATCCTATTACAATATAATGCAGTACAACATATGCTTTAAAGAGGTAAGAACAAAGAAAACCTACAGCATTAAATTTTTGAAACAGAGTATTTTCCATTTTCAAGGACAATCAATCATAGTAAAAAGTGAAAGTGTTCATTAAAACCCTGAAAACACAAGTATAGGGTGATCTTATTCCTTCCCAATCAACTCAAAGTTCAATTATAAAATACATGTAGACTCCCTGTACCCATGCCTATATTTCTCAACAATTTTACAGTTTCCAAAGTGCTTTTTATATACCTAGTCCTCACAACAACCCAGAGAGAAGCAAGGCAATTGGTCCCCATTTATAGATAAGGAAACTAAGGCTTATGCCCAAGGTTAACTAGTGGTAGGTCAAGAATCTGACTCAGATGATAATGCTTTTATAACAGACATAATACACTAAACAAAAAGTTTCAAGTTATACCAACTCAGGTGTATATACTTTATACACATATAATGATTAATGTTTCAATCTTGGAATGGTCAAACACCTGGTTTACATGAAATATCAGGTATTTGCAGTTAGGGTGATAGAGAATTAGCCCAAATGTTAGTGATATAGACAAAGAGACTAGTGATTGAAAAGCAAGCAAGGAGGTGACCCCTTCCTACTCTATTATTTTCCATAAATTTAGTATCTTGAGTTATAAAGTGTTTTTTAGTAAATATCTCCTTTATCACTCTGGATTCAACTGTATTATTTGGTGTACATACTCAACAAAAGTGTATTAAGCACTAACACACAGGAAATTACTGCAGTTCTTTAGAACCATCAGACAGGTAAACAGATTTTGAATCTGCAGATACTATTTAACAAGACTCCCATGAAAGGTTGTTACATCTTTGAATACACAAGTACTGATACCACATTTACAAATAATGAATGGAAATTTTTATATAAGGAGTGAAATTGAAACAACTGAAATGACTTAATATGTAGGGAGAAAATATTTTTAAGATTATTTCCAAAAGTAAATGAGAATTGCAGATCTAGCTTATCTTGGCTTTGATACACGCTACGTTGGTCTAGCACACATTTTTTAACATCTAGGGAGTGCTGGTTTTTTCACCTGTAGAGTGTCACAAAATTTCAAAGACTAACATATATTTCTCCTAAAATAAAATTTAGATTATCCATAATGACAGTTTAGATAGCTTTTTAGAGGGTGTAGTTTTGTTTTGGTTTGGGTTTTTAGTAAGCACACTTTCTTTTTTTAAAATCAGTAAACGCAACTACAGTGTGTACTACCTATCCCCCAAATAGGAATACTACCATTGAAAGTTGCTTTGACAGCAACAACTTAAACACTAAAAGCTGGTTTTTGGCCTTAAGGTTGAAGGCACGTTAGTAGTCATATGTTATCCTACAGTTTAAAACACACATAAACCAAATAAGCAATAACATGGCATTTAGCTGGTGACCCCTTAAAACCTTTGATGCTTTTCATGACTAGCATAACTACTGAAGTCACTCTTCAGAACTATGTTTAACTGATAAAATTACATAGATTATACAGAAGAATGCTAATGTATTTCCGTGATATTTAGAACCTTATTCCTGGCCGATTCTTGTTAGAAAAGGAGTTACGGTACTAAATCAAGTTTTAGACTGTAAACTCCTAGAATTTACCATTTCAAGTATTAGACTGTCAATTCCAAGCAATTTTAACCTAGTTTAACACTCATCTCTAAAGGACAGTTAAAATTGATTAAAATAATCCAATTTCACATTTTATACATCATGCTTGAAACGAAATAAAGACACATTATTACACAATAATAAAGAGGGAAAGATTTGGCCTGCTGTCTGGAAAATTAGAGGGTGGACTATCTAGGCTCCTTTTAGCAAGACACTTTTCCAAAAGAAACTTCTTTGTATTCTTTAAACAATACTGTCCTATCATAAATGAAATCTTTTTGTCTTTTGGAAATCCACGTGTCACTGCTGGGGTGCAGGGTGGGGCTAAAAAAAAAAAAAACTGGTGCAACGTTTGCAACCTTGGGAACCAGGACGCTTCAGTTTCTGTCCCAGTCCAGCCCAAGCTCTAACTGTGGCCTTGGGAAGTGTCCCCGGCTTAGGAACTCGGTTTCCCTCTCTTCTCAATTATCAGTGCTGGGGGGGGGGGGGGACGGGGCGTGGGGACTGGCCCCCAGTGACTGCAGACACTCCGGCTGCAGCATGCTCCCGGTTCATGCAGTTCCCTGGAACTCGTCGCCCTGGATCTCCCACAAGCTCAGTCCCTGGCTAGCTCGGAGCAGCCTGTTCCCGGTTACCCCCGGCGGGGTACCTCTGGCTCTGCCCGGCGCTCCCTCACTGTACCTAGCTGCTAGGAAGGGACCTTGCGATCATCCTTCCATCCGCCGAGAAACGCCCCATCTACCCTTCATTCTCACTCTGGTCCGTCCTCCTCCAGAGAACCCGTGACACCGCTGCACTCGAGAGATCCCCACCTTGGCTCTGTCTCAAGACCCCCTTCGTTGCCTCAGGAGACCTCCCCTTCACATCGCCTTCACCTCTGAGGGAGCCCTCTATTCACACGCCCCCATCCTTCCTCGAACTCTCACGTATTTCCACACGCCTGCCTCTTGCAAAGCTCCAAAGGACCCTCAGGTCTAGTCGGAAAAGCCTCCCCCACCTCCGCCATCAGGTTCTGGGGACCCCTCTCACCTCCGCGGTGAGAGATGTGTTTACTGAGGAATCGCTGCTTCTTTCTCTGGTGCAGCAAGGTCGGGTATTTGAGCAACAAGAATGAGGTCACCAAGTACCCTCCCAGGGTGGAGAGAAGGTAAAAAGCCGCGGTAGACGACATCTCAGCCACCATGTGAGAACTCTCCCACGTTCCGGCCCTCCGAACTCCGCTGCGGCGGTCCCAACGGCTGCGACGGCGGCGGGGGCGGCGGCGGCGGCGGCGGCGGAGGCTGCGAGGCTGCTCGAGGTCTGCTCGCCCCCAGCCGGTGCCGGCGGTACACCGCACTTGTCCGCGCCGGCCCACTACGCAGGCGCATCCGGACCCTAGCGTCCGAGCAACAATGGGGCTCCGGCACGCAGGCGCGCTCCGGCTGCTGGGTAGGAACCCGCAGAGGTTTTGTAGCGAGCGTTTGTCACCTAGCGTTGTGGTCGCACCCGCAGCGTTTCCAGGAAGCTCCAAACTGAGGCGAAAACTTGGAAACCTGCCAGCGCCTTCACCATCACTCAGGCAGAAAGGCTATTCAAGGATAGGCTTCAGGAAGGCCTGACCTAATTAGAAAATACCTATCAGAAAGGAAAGCTTTCAGGTGCGTCTTAGCCCCACTCTAGGAAATGCAAAGAACTGTTACCGATGGAGGAGCTAAAGCTTGCTAAAACAAATAACCTATCCATTTGTCTAACCAAGAGAGAACTTCACCTATTGTCACACATGCCATAAAATGTACTAGTTTATCAGTCAAATATTTGAGGGACGGACTCCTCTCTCATTTCACTGAGAAAATATAATCCCCATGTCTTGCACATGATAGGCAGTATAGGAACATTTGACTTCCAAGTCCATTTAAAATAAGGAAAAGTTGACAAAGTTAAGATTATCACTTAAAAAATCTTAGGAAGACTGGAAAGTAAATTCCAGAAGCCCCAACTAGTTTCCCTTTCGTTTCACACATTCCAATCTACTAAAACTCTAAGAGCCACATTTAAATGCAAAAGAATTAACCTAGGGCTGAGGGAGATTTGGCTGAAGGGCTTGTCTCCCACAGAAGTAGAGTGCATAGTGATTATTTAAGATTCTGTGATTCTTGGCTGTGGTTTTAAGCAAATTACTTTTAGTCCTGTTTCTTCATCTATAAAATGAGACATTTTTTACTAAACGATAATTTCCAACTCACATTCTATTAATGATTTTGGTTCCCAAAGAGTCTAGCTTCCTTTAAGAGGAGTAAATAACATTTAGAAGATTCTTGAAAACAGGGGTCTTTATTAGATTTTTTTAAAGTAGCTGAAAAAGACTTTTGCATCAGTTTACCACCAGAAGTAGTCTTTTTTTGATCTAACACCAAAACACCCAAAGAAATGGTGAAGCCTTTGTAGAAGAAAAAGAACTACAAAAATTTCCAAATACAACCAACCTTTTAAAATTAAAACATTTTAGGGAAACTCCTGAGTTGAAAAATACTGCCTTGTTAGGAATTAAGGAAAGCATCTGTTTAGGGCTGTCAAATTATATCCTATAAATCAGCTGATGCACATGGTTCTTCCTTTTTTCAAAATCTCAGTTGATAGCACCTTTTCTTTAAATTTGATGACTACTATTTATGGTGAGTATAGACACATGTATGTGATAAACATTACCAGAAAAAAAATCTATGTAAGAATACTTAACCTTTAAATATAGAGGCACCTGCGGCTTAGCAGATAGAGCCCTGAACTTAGAACCCATAGACATAGCTATACATTTACAAGCTGAGTGACTTTGGGCCTGTCACTTAGTTTAAGCCTCGGTTTCCACATCTGTAAAATGGGGACAATAGTATCTAACCTCATAGGGCTGTTCTGAGGATCTAATTAAGTAAAATGAAAGCATTAAGAGTATCCTATATAAGTAAAGCATTATGTCAGAAGATAAAATTGTTTCTTTCTCTAAAATATTACCGGCAAATTTGGGAAAAGTATACAGAATTACTCAAAATAAATAACCAAGCAGGAGCACATATACCTCATTGGAGGCCCAAGAAAATGAACACTAATGAAAGAACAGGCAAGCTATAATAGTAGAAAATCATCTTTTAAAAAATTGCACCAATATGACCAGAAATGTCTTCCAAAATGAAGAAGGTCATATTTTGAGGGAAATTTACAAGAGGCTCCAAAGTTAATAAGAGATTATTTAAACCAAGAAAGGAAATTAGTACAAGCAATCAATTATCACAGGGAAAAAATGTTGAAAAATAAAAGGTATCAGAAATGAGTGGCCTGTTTCATTATAAATAGAAAACTCATGTCTGGAGCAGTTAAGTTGTTTTCTCGACTACACAGCTAGTGGTTGATGTTATAATAACAAGGTCACCACTCTTAATTCAGTTCAAGGGGGTGAAGATAGTATTGATCTTCTGAAAGATAAAAGATTTGAAAAAATAGTCTTGCTCTTTATAGAAGACACCATTAAAGAAATTCCCACTTAAAAACTATCCTTAGAATCGTATCAGAGGTAGCAGATCCAGGAAGCAGTACAGTGGAAAGAACACTGAATTCTAGTCCAATGATTCCTTAACTTGTCATTTTAACCACATCTACAGTTGCATTGCCCGAATCATTAGTGCTCTAGATAGCAGATGTAATTGACTAAGATTTACTTAAGGGTTCTGAAGGAACCCATAAATTAAATTGTGATACTATTCAAAATAAGAAAACTGCTGTAATAGTGTGCTGATAGATTGGCAGACTGCCATCAGGATTCCCAACTATGAAAAGGGGAATCTGATACTAGGTTAGAGCATGGTTCAACATTCTGTAGGGCAATTTAGCAATATGTATCAAAATGTAAAATGTGTATATCCTTTAGTCCATCAATCCCAGGTCTAGGAGTTTATTTTGCAAAGAAAATTTCACAAGTATTAATAAAAGATGTATGCACCATGGTGTCCGATCAGTGTTTGTAGGAGCCCTAAATTGGAAGAAACCGAAACATCAAACAAGAAAGGACAGATTATGTACATCACGATGGAAAATGATGCAGCCATTAATAAAGGATTTCCATTTATTGACAGGAAAAATGTCCACCGCATAGTAGACATTGAGTGAAAAAAAGCTGAGTGAAAAAAAGTGGATTACAGAACAAGATGTAGTCTATGACTGTAATTACTATGTAAAATTGAATACGTATCTACATGTGCACGTATGCATGGAGATGTTTAGAAGGATATTCACTAAAATGTTGCAAATGGTTAGCAGAGCACTAGCAGAGGAGTGCAATTACAGGTAACTTACTCTTATCTTTGTTTAAAAAAATTCTTAATGATGGATACGACTACATATTAGTTTTACAAAAACAACAAAAGTATGTTCAAAACCAAAAACAATTGTTTTAAATAAGGTTATAAGGTGGGTAGTCTTTTATATTGAGAAAAGAGCTAGGATAAAATAAAAAATAAAAATCATTTGATACTCAGTTACATATAATTTAGTAGGAGAAAGGAAGTAATAATCAAGTGATATAATATAGTCCTCTAAGAGTGTCTGGAATAAAAAGGAACTATGGATATAATTTATACTATAGAAATTTTTCCTATACTTATTCAAATAGAATTTTTTTTTATTGCTATACCTATAGGCAGGATTATTTTCAGTATGGAAATGTTTGGGGAAAATATTTAAATTGTATTTACAAGATGATTGGATCTGAGCTGTCAGTTACAAACAAGGAATGACTATCCCTTATATTTATAAAACAGTTTAGAATTTGTAAAGGACTTCAATTAATATGATCTTTAAGTGTTTGAACCATGGTTATATTTTGAGGTAGATAGATAATGGAGTTATTATCCCCCTTTTAAAGATCAGTAAGCTGAAGCTTTAGATGGGATCCAGTGTTAAGAGATCCAGTAGACTATTTCCTCAAGATACCAACCCAATGAGCTGCTGTGTCAACTTAGGTCAATAAACATTATTAACAGTATTGAAAATTAAACATAAACTATTAGTTGGCCTTTGTGCAAAATTATGCAGCATTCCAAAAACTTAGTGCAGTTTTATTTGCCACATCTTAGGACAAGGACAAAGTTGTGGGAGACAGAACAGAAAAAGGGCAATTAAATGGCCAAGGGATTTGAGAAGCTGCTTTATATAAAACATAAACAAACTAACAAAAACTAAACCCAGTTTGAAAGACCACAAAAGATACAAGAAGAAAGGTACAAACCAACTCTATAAAAGTGCTATATGTCATGGGGTTTACCAGTGTTTTACAGGTACTAGGTACTGCTTACCTGGTTATAACAGGTAGGATTAAAACTAACCACCATCACCAACTTACTCACCATCTCCCAAACTATTAGAATTATGGGATAACTTTAAAAAGTAAATTTAAGATAAATTATAATTATTATCAAGAATTTATCTATGTGCCCCTCTATTAGCTTTATACAGAACTCCTTTAATCCTCACAACCACCCTTTGTGATAAATAGGAATTATCATTACCATTTTAGGGAAAATAATACTCAAGTATTAAGTAAATTATTCAGGTTTCTTAAGTGGTGGAGTCAATTTTTTTTTTTTTTTTTTTGGCTTCAATCTACTACAGCACTATTTTATACAGGAGAAAATATGGAACAAGAGAGGGTATAAAAATATAAAGATTGAATACAGTTTTAGAGAGAATCAAGATCATACTCTTAAGAAAAACTAACATGTTTTGGGGCTAGCATACCTAATTTTTCTGACATTAAAAACTCAGCCATTCAGACCAGAGTAAAAATATTCAGTTGGAGGAATTGACATGCAGCTTCTGTTCTTATATTTTCTAAAAAGGCAGAACATAGGAGGAGTACAGCTTTGAAATCAGTGTCCTCAGTTTAGATTCTGACTTTGCTACTCCCCAGCTATATGAGCTTGGTCAAATTATTTAACCACTTCAAGCTTTAATTTCCTGATCTATAAAATAGGGATAATATCTATCCTACAGGGTTCTGAGGATTAGAGGCAATGTATGCAAAATGCTTAGTAAAGTACCTAACAAGTGGATATTCATGAAATAGCTATTATTACTGTATGCCATTCAATAAAGACTAGCTATTGTTATTTTTATAAATCAGGCTTCCCTAGTCCTATTTTTCTAATTTTCTTTGTTTTCTGTTCCTTGGAAGTCTTTTTTGTTGTTGTTTTAGTATCGCTTCACTGTTTAAGTAGTACAGGGGAACCTAACTTTAAGTAAACCAACATGTGAAGCCAATTTTAAAGTTAGAATAATGTAATTTACTTTACAAAATGATATATTAGTCCTTTAAATAGTAAGCATTCCTTGAATACGATATGATTTATTTCCTAAAAATTTTAACTCTATACAACTTTTCATGGACACAGCAAAAGAGTTACCAGTAGGCCAAAGGATGTCCTGTGAAGTCCCTTCTGACCTAGTGATACTTAAAAAAGAATCAATTTGAAACATCTACTTATATCTCAATAATTTAAAAAAAAATGTGCTAAGCAAAGGACAATGCAAGTGCTGCCACAGAAGAAATACAATTTCTTTAATAAAATCATCATTTTTGAAATTTGCTGAAGGTTTATATGACTAAAGAGAAAGGTAGTAAGCAATACAAATTGCATAGTCCACATATTTTTAACTCAACATTCTATAGACCTATTTATGGATAAAAACAAACAAGTGCTGCCCTTGTCTTTTAAGCAGGTTATAAATACAAATAGCGTAAAGATTTTGTATTTCAAACTTCTATAGAAATTCACATTAGGGTGGCTTCTATAACTAAAAATAATCAAGGAAAATCAATGACTAATTTAAGCAGGAATGTAAAATTGTTGCATATAGAATGACATCAAAAAGGAAACAAAGAAAAAAGACACAGGTTTGCTCTTCTGACACCTATTTGTTCTTACAAACTACTTTCTTATAGTTCCTTTGATCTACAAGTTTACACAACCTGTTATTCCAGTCTTAGAGGCCATTCAAAAAACAAAACAACTATTAGCACATATCCTACAGAGCAATCTAGCTGTATTCCCCAAATGCAGTGTGCTATTTAATAAAACCAACCAAAAACCATGTTTAGTACATGTTTAGAAATTGTGATTTCTAAAATTGATATAAAAAGAATGAAAGATATAAAAGAAAGGATGAAAAATAAGGATGAGATGTAAGAAGAATGTAGACTAATTTTCATATTGGCTCACATTCTCCTTTTCCTAATCAAACTGTAGTAAAATGGGCATAAAAATACATCTAATTAAATTACAGTTCTAAATTGGCTGCCAGTTACATGCTTCTCCCTACACATTTTAAAACCAAAATTTAAATAACTGCTTTAAGCTGGTAGCAAGACATATTAAACAAATACAATATTTCACATATATTGAGACTAAAATTTCCAATTCCATTTGCCCAGCACTTCAAAATCAATATATCTAGGAAAATATAATCAATTACACTAGAATTTTGTATGTTAACTTATTTTGCACATTTAGCTAATTGATAACATATCAGTGTCACCATGTTGATGCTGGTAAAAGTTATAGACTGATAAGGTTTGCATTACTTGGCAAATTGCTTCACAGTATAAGACTTTTTAAAGAATAAAGTGTGTATTAATATTTTGGCTTAAAAAGTTTTAGTTCAGAGAGCATTCATTTAAAATATGGTGTCTTATCAGTCCAAGAATAAAATGGTAAGAACAAAACAATATAACTCAGATACCATAAGTGTGAGCTAAACAATAGGGCTTTTTTTGCAATTAAGTCCTCTTACCATCACCAGATAATCTATTGATAACCTATCACCAGATAACCTATCATCTTATTTTGAAAATAATTTCAGGAGCAGCATCTTAAGGAAAATCCCAGCTAAAACATCATTTTAGCAGAAACAGTTTTGGCTCACAAGATTATGTAACATTCAGTTATGACAGAAACATGGTTTATCATGGACAGTGAAACAGAAACAAAAGAAAATCAACCATGTATTTTATGTCTTTTTCTAGAATAATCAATGTTTATTAGGAAGTTGTAGCCCCATTTACAGTAGATATCAACAATATCATGAAATAGTGGAACAATTATTGTCCAAATACTGAACTCCTATAACCAAAACACATTTTGGGTTCAAGAAAACACAGTATACACATACCAAAAAGCCACCATGTACACACCAAAAACAAAAACCAGCTCAACTTTAGAATTGAACTGGCTGGAAAACACTTATTGTGTTACTGCTTTAAGAACCCCACGGAGCACCTTGTAACTCATTAACTGCACATTTTCCTTTGGAGGGAAACAAGGTCCTCTCTCAGTTACATATGAATAAGGAAATCTCAAAACCCAGAGGCCATCTGGTGGGAGAGTGATTTCCTGTTTTTCTGGGTAGAATACTGGACATGGTGGTGGACCTGGTTGAACCTGAAAAACACAGGTAATATAATTATTTTTACATTTTTCAATAAGAAACACCTGAAAGATAAATACCTAAACAAACAAGAAGTTCGAAGAGCATATAAGATTAAGTAGGTAATGGGTACACTCCTAACTCTAATCATATCCAATATTACAGTATTTAATCTCAAATATTATCCTGCTTTTCTACAGATTTTTAACTTCACGTTCTGCCTCTGAACCAACAATGTCAATTGATGGTGCGAACTCATTAACACATCCAGTTTATTTTTCAAGAAACAGAATATTAGGTATAAAAGGTATTTATAATTAAGACCTGTTTAATGAAATAATATTATTTGATTTATAATATTTTGATATATTTGATATTATCCTGAACTTTTTAAAAACAATCAAAACAAGTATCAGCATTTTTGTTTGTTTGAGAATGGAAAGGGTCGCTTTTCTTACCTGAGGCATTAGTATTATCTGCAAAGGAGCATCAGGAACCACAACAAAAAGCCTCATAAGTTGAGCATAATGTGGTTTTAGCCCTCTACCCTGAGATGATGACAGAATATATAAGGGCATATCACTATTCAGGGCTTTTAAAGCTGATTCCTTTGGCCCACTTCCCATTACTTTCATTACTTTGTCAGGTCCCGAGCACATAAATCTCCGACCTCGAGAGTCTTCATATTCAAAGCCCACAAATGCTCGAGCTATGTCATCTCGCCGTCTTCCTCTTCCCATTACAACTGCACTTCTCTTTCCAGGAATAGCTTTATTTGGAGCAGGCCAAGAATTTGTGTCTAAGTCTCCTTCATCTTCAGCTCTAGTCCGGATGACAATGTCCCAAGGCATAAGATAGTTTGTTCCTGGAATGAAGCCCTGTTGGTCTAAACCTGTATGAAAGTTGTAAGACTTAGCAGGGCCTAATTTAACCAAAGACCAGCTGGAGAATTTGGGTAGGAGACCTTTAGGGCAATTTGAATGTAGCATGCCTGGGAGATACTCAACTGTAGATGCCTGTCGATCAACCAAGTTTGGTCTCTTCTCAGTTTTCACTTCTCCTGGACCATGAACTTCCGGATTATCTCCTCCTGCTTGTGGATCAGCTGGATAGGTACCTAAACTATCTGTGGATTGACCTAAACTCAAAGCTAAACTTAGGCTTGTGCTCTCTCCTTGGGTTTGGGGTTCTTTTTCTTTAAGTTTATCAGCATCTGCATCTGCAGGGGCAGGAGAAGATTCATTTTTGGCAGGAGCAGGATCTGGAGTACTTGGTTCAAATACTGGGAAATTGATATGATCCAATTTTCCACAACATTTTTCTTCCAGAAGCTATAGAGGAAGAAAAATAAATAAACAGTCCTGTGAGAGAACAATCCTTCTCATTTAAAATGACATATTCTTCACTCTCAAAAGCAAGATCAACAATTAATGGCTAAGCAAGTAAGTACACATAAAGAACTTTCCCTTGTTTACATATCACACTGCAGTCCTTTACTTTTCTAAATATTTTGCTCCTGAAAATATGTACTTTTACTCAAATGGTAGTTAGCAAAAATAAAGAAAAATTCAGAGTGTACCTGATAAAAGTCATAGTTAGCTGCCTTGATATCAAAGGGATCATCTCGAGGTGCTTGTTTCCTTCCACAGTTACAGGCACCAGTGGATCGAGCTCGGCTATTGTGATATAGCACAGGAGGATTTCTATCAGCCTCTGGTTTTTCTCCTGGAAAATATAACAATCATTATTAATTTCACACACACAATGCAGAGTCAAATTTATTCTGCATTCTATAGCATCTAACCCCAAAATTTCTCCAAACAGTTCTTTGGAAATAGAAGGAAAAAAAACCACAACAAAAACAAAAACCTTGACTAAATACATACAACAGAAGAAACAAGGGAAAATACATAAAATATATTTTTTTAACCTAAAGTCTTAGGGTTTCTAAGTAAATTTTATCATCCCCATGGTGGCCTTACACTTCATTATATTCATTTTAGTTCAACAAAAACTCCAAGATAAAAATTTTAATGTGAAAGTTCTGAAACACTGTATTATTTAATAGTTCTCATTTACTAATCGCCTAGGGTTCATTCTTTAAATACAAGAAAATAATTAGTAGTCATAGCTGATATTTTCTTTTTACAGCAGAGAGAAAATTTAAATCTGATGGACCTAAATTTCTGTAGGGTTCTCTTTTTAAAATATCAATACATAGTAAACAAACTCTCTTAAAACAAGAATAAAAACACAGCTCAAAGTTTTGATTTCAAAAGGCTGGGAAACTTTAGCTACCTGATTTAGGTAATGAATGAAATTTATGTACACAGTGTTGATCAGTTAAACTCCTCTCCTCACAGAGCTGATGGCCATTGCTCCAAAACTTGTAGCAGTCCTCGTGTAACTGCATGGCATATTTGTGAAAGGCTGGACCCCTAGCATGTTGACTGTACACTCGAAGAGCCTGGGCAAGCTGATTCTTATGGACAGTCATTGTGTAATTATGAGGCAAATTTGACTGATAGGCACTATGGGCCATGGGTAAAGCTTTTTGGCATCGATTTTCTGAGAATTTGGTGTCAATATCCAAAAACCCTTCCAAGACTTTAATACTGCTTAAAATCTTAGATGTTAGCTCCCCAGTGGGAGACCCCAGGTCCTCCTCTTTCCCATCAATAGCTACTTCATACAGTTTTGAAGCTGCTGAGATCCACTTCTGATAAGTAGGAAGTTCAAAATGGGAAGGCTGTGGGTTCCTGCCCACACTGTCATCAAAACCTTTCTTGCTTAGGACTAGCTCCACATGCTGCCATAGGAATTCCCGAAGAGTGAAATCCACTAGCTGCCCTGAAGAACTGGAACTGTTGCTGTCAGTATGGAAAGAAAGTTGTTGTCGGCTGTGCTGCCTCATGACCTGGTATCGCCTGGGCCCAGAAAGGGGTGCAGGCACTAGTAAAGATTCCGAGTCCTTCACAGTACAATGACTCCTAAGTTGGTCCAGCAACATGCCTACTGGGTCCTCCTCCTGGCTTCCGGGAACTATGTACACAAAAGCCTGGTTGGCAGGCACAGTAAAGAGGCAGTTAATACTCTGATTAGTCAAGACACGACTCTTCCGGAAGATTCTATAGATCTGGTCCTCTAGGGCATGCTGCAGTCTCCTTTTGGGAGAATGCTTCTTGGGCTTGTCTGGATGAGCTGGGTCTTGGTTCCGAGGGGGTTCCACCTTGAGAGCTCCATTGAGTTGGAAGAGGAAAAGGAGTCTAGGTGGGCAAGGTCGACAGTTTAGCTTCCAGTCTTTACCAACTGGACAATCCTTAATGGCTGTTTTGAGGAGGGGCAGTACTTTCTGCCTTAATCCATCCAGGGCTCTGAATACTCGATCATAAGTAATGTCAAAGGAACAAGTGGGATGCACCAGAAGCAGGATGTGACAGACGGAGAAAAGATAAAGGAGACTGAGGCACTGCAGTTTCTCTTGATGCTTCCAGAACTCGTGCGCTTCTGCATGAGGTAAAGAGAGGCCACCTCCAGCTTCCCCGCTCTGAAGAGCCCGACAAGCCCGCAGAAGCTGGGAATTGTCACAGATAGAAGTGAGAAGAAGATATAGAACTTTGCTTTCCTGACTGTAATATGCCTGCAGAAGGCTGTAGTCCTGAGAGCCTGGCTCAGTTCGGTTACCTTCCGCAGCGGCTACAACTCCCCTAACTGGATCCTCGGCCCCAGCCCCAGGGTCCCCGGCTCCACCAGCTTCTCCGACGGCGCCAACCTCGGTCCTGATTCCAGGCCCTGGGTCCCCAGGATCCTGGTGGCGAAAGAGGGGAAAGACCTGTCGGTCGCACACCGTATTCACAAGTGAGAACTTCTCGGAATTCAGTCGCAGAGCCGTCTTGCCGAAGATTCCCACCACGCAGATTTCATCCTCTCGCCAAGGAGGCTCCGGTCCGCCAGCTGTGCTCCCTCCGCCCTCCGTAGAGGACCCCTCGGGACTTTCAGGGCCGGTCCAGGCTGAAGCTCCCATTAAAAGCTCTCGCAAGCTGACAGGACCCGCCATGGTGCAGAGACTTCTCTAGAGTCCTTCCGGTCCGCCCTGTAAACCGAGCCGGCCTCCGTCCAATTTTGAAATCCCTCCCCCGAGTCTTCAGTTCCTGCTTTCCTCTCACTTTAGGTTCCGCCTCCCGCTCTTCCTCTGGTACTTCTTCGCCGAGGTTCTCCCTAGTCGCATACCACGGCGGTTTAAGATTTTCCTCAACTTGAGATTGTAAAACGAGATATCAAAAAGACAATTGGAAGCAGTTAGTTTGCATTTCAAGGAATACAAAAACACTGCAAAAGCAGAGAACCAAGTGACTCTTCCAAAAGTAGAAAAATTGTTCAATTTAAGCTCTAGAACCTTGCTACACAAGGCGTACTGTGCGGACCAAGGAGGAGGGAGCTTGTTAGAAATGCAGAATCTCGGGCCCCAACCCAGACCTACTGAATCAGAAGATGCATTTCAACTAAATCCTAGAGATTGGTACACACTTTGCAGTTTGAGAAAAACTGCTCTAGAAACGGTTTGCAAAGCAAGGTGAAGAGATTTCCTTCTTCAGACCTGTTCATAAAGAAATATGATTCGCTCACATCAATGGAAAAGGCAGACAGTGACTTTGAAAGGTTTATGGAGTAGAAGCTTAAAAAAAATATTTCTCAGGCTCGGAAGAATATATACCAAAATGTTAAAATATTTTAAATGTGGTGGGATTTGTTTACTTTTTTTACTCCCTTTTTTCTGTTTTTTTTTTTTTAATAAACTTTATTTTTTAAGAAGAGTTTTAGGTTCATAGCAAAATTCAGCAGAAAGTACAGACAGTTCCCATATACCCTCTGTCCCCACACAGGCACAGCCTCTTCCACAATCAACACCCTGCTCAGAGAGTGGTACATTTGTTGCAATTGATGAACCTAGATTGACGCATCATTATTGCCCCCAAATCCATAATTTACATTTCAGTTAATTCTTGGTCTTGTACATTCTATGGGTTTGGACAAATATATAATGACATACATCTACCATTATAGTATCATATAGAATAGTTTCACTGCCCTAAAAATCCTCTGTGCTCTGCTTATTCATCCCTCCCTTCCCCCTAACCCGTGGTAACCACTGATCTTTTTACTGTCTCCACAGTTTTGTCTTTTCTGGAATGTCACATAGTTGGAGTCATACAATACACGGCTTTTTCAGACTGGCCTCTTTCACTTAGTAATATGCATTTAAGTCTCCTCCATTTCTTTTCATGGCTTGATAGCTCATTTCTTTTTAGTGCCAAATGCTATTCCATTGTCTGGATGTACCACAGTTTAATTATCCATTCACCCTTACTGAAGGACCGACCTCTTGGTTGCTTCCATGTTTTGGCAATTCTGAATAAAAGCTGCTACAAACATGTGTGTGCAGGGTTTTGAGTGGACATCCTCTATTATTTTTATATCTCTATTTTCTAATTTTTCTACAGTGAACACTTTCTTCAATTTGTAATAATATTAAAAAATTCTTCCTTGAAGAAATGTGGAAAGTCTTGACTCAATATTTGATTTAGTTGATTGGAAGTTTGAATGGTTAGATTTATTTTTTGAAATACTTTTGATTTTAAAGTAGAAATGGATTGGTGTTTAATGAGTTCTTACTTGGGATGTCAAATAATGACAATAAAATAATCAAGCGTAGATTATTTACTCTGTGTGTGGCTCTGTGCTAAATCTTTACCAAGAATTATCTCATTTATGTATGCTCTCACTTACATATAGAATCCAAAAACACCTACCTTATAGAAATAGACAGCAAGTCAATGGTTGCCAGGATTTGGGGGTGGGCAAAATGGGTGAAGGTAGTCAAAAGGTACAAAGTTGCAGTTATTAGGTAAATAAGTTCTCGGGATGTAATATACAGCATGGTAACTATAGTTAACAATACTGTATTGTATGCTTGAAAATTGCTGATCTTAAAAGTAGATCTGAAAAGTTCTCATCACAAGAAAAGAAATTTGTAACTATATGACATGATGGATGTGAACTAACTTATTGTGGTAATCATTTTGCAATATATGCATAAATCATAATGTTGAACACCTTAAATTAATACAATGTTATATGTCAATTACATCTCAATGAAACTGGAGGAAAAAAAGAATTATCTCATTTAATCCTCAAAGGAAGGGTGGGGACCTAAGTCATGGTTGTGTTATTTTTAATATATTAAGCTATGTTGGGCTTCCATAAATTCTTCTCAACCAACTCTTTTTTTTTTTTGTGAAGAAGACCAGCCCTGAGCTAACATCCGTTGCCAATCCTCCTCTTTTTGCTGAGGAAGACTGGCCCTGGGCTAACACCCGTGCCCATCTTCCTCTACTTTATATGGGACGCCGCCACAGCATGGCTGACAGGCAGTGCATCGGCGGGTGCCCAGGATCCGAACCCGCGAACCTCGGGCTGCCAAGCGCGAAATAAACCGCTGCGCCACCAGGCGGCCCCTCAACCAACTCTTATTCACTAACAAGAATTTAGAAAGGGGTAGGGGTGGGTTTTTAAATGTATTTTTAAAGATTTTGTCTATTTGCTCTATACTTTTTCCCTTCTCTATTTCTACATGTCCAGATCCTTTCTTTGGAAAGCCAACTAAAATAAGAAATTCTACATGTTTATTCACATAAATTATATTGTGATCCTCACCATATAGATGATTTGCTATGTTCAGTATGTGACTTTGCTGATATAAGATCATTTTAATAGTTCCTTGACTTATAAGTCCAGGAAAAATAGTGTATACTAACCACACACAGTGTACAGATTTCCTAAGTAAACAAAATGTGGAAAAACCAAAGAGAAAAGACTCTTTTAAAGAAAACAGGGGCAACAAGAACTCTCATACTTTGCTGAAGGAATCATGGATTGATACAACCACTTGGAAAACCAGTTTGACAGTATCTAGAAAATGGGCACATTAAGAGGTACAACCTCCCAGTCATAAATTTAATAAGTCATGGGGATGTAATGCACAGCATAGAGAATATAGTCAGTAATATTATAATAACTTTGTATGGTGACAGATGGTAACTAGAGTTAACATGGTGATCATTTCATAATGTATACAAATATAGAATCATGATGTACATCTGAAAATAATAGCATATTGTATATCAATTATATTTCAATTAAAAAGAAAATAGGCATACTTTATAACCTAGCATACCTATACTCCTAGGTATACACACTAGAGTAATTCCTGTATATGTGTACATGCTCAAGAATGTTCTTAATGGCATGCATGGTTCTTAACAGCCAAAAACTAGAAACAATCCTAATGTTCATTAACAAATATCATCAACAATAATGAATTAATAACTATATTCACACATAAAAAATAAATAATCTATAGCTCTATACAATAACATGGTTGAATCTTAAAAATAAGTGTTGATTGAAAGCCAGAAACAAAAGAATATATAATATATGTTCCTATTTATACAGTTCAAAAGCAAGCAAAAATAAACCATAGCATTTAGGGATGCATACTTAGAGGGTAAAAGCAAAGAAATATTTATTGTAACAAGCAGATCAGTAGTTACTTCTTGAAGAAAAGGATTATGATAGAGGAGGGAGACAGGCAGGGCTTCTAAGAAACTTATAATGTCTCTTTCTTGGTGGTTACATGAGTGCTTTATGATTTATTAATTTATATATTTATGTTTTATGCAGTTTTCCGTATGTATTATATTTCTAGTAAAAACATGTAAAAAAAGAGAAAAACGAAAAGTTTTTTTTTATTATTCTTTATTTAAAAACATAACCAGTTGCTCCTTGGTTCTTTATGCTCTCTGGTTGTCTTTAACTCTGGTTGTCATTCAGTCTCAAATAAACATTGGAAACATATGATCAGCAATAGTTTAATGGAGCCATAGCATTTACAGGATTCTCAAATGGGCACAGTATAAAATATGTTATAAAAAGTAGTAAAAAATTCAAGGTCAACACATTTTAATACTGGTACAATGGCAGTAGCAGCTTTAAAAATGTTTATCTATAGTATTTCTATAGCATTTTTTTATGAACCTTTATCCCACAAGAATGATCAAATCACTTAAATTAAATTGATATAGTACAGGGTGGTTTATTAATATTATAAACATTAGAAGTGCCACATAAAATATTCTGATATAAATACTCAACTGCTTTATTCTCGGTGATCATTCCCTTTATTCTTACATAATATAAATGTAGCTAGCAGGTTTAAAAAAAATTTACTAGAAGCAAATATGTTTCTTAACTTCATAATCTGTTTAATTTTCATCTATAAATGTGTTGTAAACATAAATGTGTCTTATAAAAACAAAACAGCATCTGCTTTCTAGTCTGGTAACTTTCCACAACTTCTATTTAGCATCTCAAAGCTGTATTTATCTGTGGAAATATAGGCATTTCTGGGAAATTGCTAAAATATCTTTTTAGCCTAAGCTAATCAGGGAATATTTCAAGGATATCTATGTATCTACTTCCTGTCAGGCTAGAAAGTGCAGTGAAGATCTGAAACTCTTTGTTTTCTAACCATGAGGAGCTGCTATCCTTATTCCTGGAACTGCAGTGGAGGTTATCAGCATCAAAGCTAATCCTGCAGCTTCAGTGACACCCTAATGAGAGTTCCCCTTCCTCCATGATACTTTAGCACGTTAGTGACGGGGATCCTGGCTGAAGCTATAAGACTACAAAGTAGACATGTCTTGATGAACTGGGGGCTCCCAGAAATACTTGGCAACTTTGTAGGTGACTGACTGATAGGGTTGCCTATATAAAATATAGGATGCCCAGATAAAATCTGAATTTCAGATAAACAATGAAAAAATTTTTTAGAATAAATATGTCCCATGTAATATTTGGGACCTACTGATAATAAAAAAGTTATTCATTGTTTAATGGGACATATTTATACTTAAAAGTTATTTGTTGGGGCCACCCTCTGGCATAGTGGTTAAGTTTGGCATGCTCCACTTTGGCAGCCTGGGTTCCCAGGTTTGGATCCCAGGTGCAGACCTATACCACTTGTCAGCTATGCTGAGGCAGCGATCCACATATAAAGTAGAGGAAGACTGGCACAGATGTTAGCTCAGGGCTAATCTTCCTCAAGTAAAAAAAGAGGAAGATTGGCAAGAGATGTTAGCTCAGGGCAAATCTTCCTCAGCAAAAAAAAAAAAAAAGTTATTTGTTGTTTATCTGAAATTCAAATTTGATTGGGTATCATGTATTTATATTTGCTAAATCTGGCAACCTCGCACTGGAAGCAAAGAAGAAAATCCAGTGAGGTGTGCATTATTACTGTGATTGAATCAACAGGTTGTTGAGGACAGGGAATCAGGTCTCAAAGCGAACCCACTATGGACCACAGAGAATCCTTGGCAGGGCACTGTGGAAAATACAAGGTTTGTATTCATGAAATTTATATTTAGCTGCATGAAGGTGGACAGTAGATATAAAAATAAGGAAAATCTCAGACTTCAGTGAACCAGATATAACTACCTACCTGAGATGCTAGCAAGGATACATTCTAATTTTTTTTTTTTTGGTGAGGAAGACTGGCAACATCTGTTGCCAATCTTCCTCTGTTTGCTTGAGGAAGATTGTCCCTGAGCTAACATCTGTGCCCATCTTCCTCTATTTTGTATATGGGACGCCGCCACAGCATGGCTTGGTGAGCGGTGTGTAGGTCCGCACCCAAGATCCAAACCCACGGACCCTGGGCCACTGAAGCAGAGTGTGTAAAACTCACCACTATGCCACGGGGCCGGCCCTGATGCATTCTAATTTTCAGGGTCACACTGGACCTTTTGCTTCAAATCCTTATGGAAAATAGTTGGGTTTGGATGGGGGATGGTCTTACCTCCTAATTGTTTACAGTAAACAGAAATCAAATCTAGCGGGTCTTTTTTATTGATTAGGTTTTTAGTACTTAATGAATGCATGAGCTTTACAGGCTAACATACTTTTCTTTTCAATTACCTGAGAATACTCAAGATGAACAGGAACCAGGCTATTTTCTTAATGTCATAACTGCACCTACAGAGTATAAGCTGCAGTTATCTAGTTAAATTTGAACAACTTCTCCAAACTAAATTGGGTAATTCCAGGATAAAATCACTTTGGAGATTGCATTTTCTTCTCATCTGTTCTCTTATAGAACATGCAAACTAGAAAATATCTAAATACCCACTTTACACCACAGTATGAATGGGCACCATACATACTTTAATCCTCCAAACAAAATTATATATTAGAATAATTATTTATACATACCCTACTATATTAAAAAAAAGAGAATTGGAGTGATTTTATCTGTATATTTTGTGGATTATCACATGGAGTCTGGCAGAGTTGGCATCAGTTTTGTTCATCAAAGCTGCTTGTAGAAAGCGGTAGAGTTTGAGTTGGGCTTCTAGGGTGAGCCAGCTATAAAAAAAAAGTCCCAATTATGATGTGAATTATGTTCCTGTGGCCAACATAGTTCTTCCTCACTAACAGAACCCAGATTTGTTCAGGACAGCAATGCACCCAGATTCTAAAAACCACTTTTCCCAGCTTCCCTGATATAATCAGAAGCTCCTGGATAATGCCCGTTTAAAGAGATGAGGGGTACTTAGCTAGCACATCCTTTTGCCCTTTGCCCTTCTCCTTATTTTGCCTAGAATGTGGACAGGAGGCTTCATAAAATGTAGCCATTCTGCATCATGAACATAAAAGCCACACATAAAGGATAAAAGAGCAGTCATGACATGGTGAAGCTGCTATACCAGCTGTGAACTGTCTACTTCCCAAGGGAATATGTAGGTAAGAAAAATAAGCCGCTTGTTGGTTAAACCACTTAGTCAGATTTCTGTTACCTGTAGCCAAATGCAAAACCTAACTAATATAGTTGCTTCAAAGTTAAAGGAAAAAGAAAGCCTAAGGGCTGGATGGGAAAAGTCATTCTATGTCTAAAAACACTTGTTACTGGACATCCTCCTAGTGATAAGAAATTTTCACATATTGAGATATATGGGGTAGCTATTCTGGTTTAAACCTGATGTGACCTGAACTAAAGAAGCTTGACTTATGGCCTATCAAACATACATTGTACATCTGCTTTAACCATTAAGATAAGGATGCATTCAACATCTCAAAGTAAAAGAATGCACTTTTTGCAGGTAAGGATGCATATTTCCTTTCTTATGAAGCCAGTATCAGTGATGCCAGTATCAGTACTCCTTTGAAGATAAGTTTCTTCTCCCGGACATCAGGGTCATGTTGACCTGCTAATCTGCAACTGAGTATCTCTTTGAAACTTTGATGAGTATGTATCCTGGGTGTGTTTGATGTACGTTCTTTGTTCTAAAAAGGTTTAAAACTGTACCGAAAACCATGCTTCTCCAGAACACTTTCTTCCTTTGTGGAGACTGCCTTCCCAGGCTAGTCCTCAGCTTGGTTCAAGTAAATCTCACCTTATCTGTCTTATATATAGACTGGTTATTGTTTATTTATGTCAATACTAGTAAGTGGATTTTGGCGAGTACAACGTATGGCATAGGTCTTATCTGTGATTTTTGATGTTGTTGCTCAATATGTGGTTTATTTATTTATTATTTGGGTTTATTATTTATTATATTTTCATTTGTTTCCACATTACCCAACCCACTATAGTAGTTATGGGGTGGGACAAGGACAAAAAGGATCCTAGAGCCAAACAAAGAAAGGAAAGGGCTTAGTCCTTCAGTGAGGCCTCTGCCCTCTGCCCCTATCTTTCACAATTTGTGTATCACCAAGGAACACGATCTGGGGGTAGATTCCTATTGGATGCTCCAAAAGAAGAAAAGAGGACTCTGGCCACACCTCCAAAGAAGGCCATACACTGCCCAGGAGGACCAAGTTAATTGGCAAGAGGGAAACCAAGCTGTCCTGCAAAAGGCACTGATTTTTCTTTTTTTGCTGAGGAAGATTCGCCCAGAGCTAACATCTGTTGCCAATCTTCCTCTTTTTGTATGTGAGCCGCCACCACAACGTGGCCACTGACAGATGAATGGTGTAGGTCTGTGCCTGGGAACTGAACCTGGGCTGCTGAAGCAGAGTGTGCCAAATTTAACCACTAGGCCACCAGGGCTGGCCCAAAAGGCACTGATTCTTAATAAGGGAACCAAGAGAGGACAGTGTTGGAGTGGGAGAGTGTCAGTAGTGAAGTCTGTAGCGTGTCTCTGCTGCCAGAGGGAGACAGAAATATACACTTCATAGCCAAAGAGGCCAGCAGCCCTTTGTCCCAGCACTCTAGCAGGGGTGGCAGAAGGATGGCTGCTCCTCACAGATCTGATGATAGAGGTGATCAGGGAGATGATGAGACAAACAGGGTTTGGAAGAACCATACTAGGGCCAGCTGATGTACTGGATTTTGGTGTGTGGGTCGTACATGTAGGTGACAAAGAAGAAAGCTACCAAGACCTTTTCCTACCAACTCTGCATGATCTGATTCCTAGCTACCTCTCCATCCCTGTCTTTCACCACTGTCAGACTAGCTTTGTGTAACAGCCACACTGGACACTTTTCAGTTTCTTGGATAGGCCATGATCTCTCGCCACCATGAGACCCTTGCATAAGCTGTTCTTTTTGCCTGGAATTTTTTCCTCCCTGACATCCATGGTGGGCCCATCCCACACCCTGGAGGTACCCTTCCCGGTTAATACCTATTCATCCTTCAAGTCTCACTTCCTCTCTTCCTAAATCATCCAGGCTAGATAAAGTTCCTTCATGGGTTCCCACAGAACCCTGTTCCTGTCCTTCACAGCACATACTCCAGTGCAAAATTATACAAATATGTGATTATTTGATAAATTTCTATTTTTCTCACTAGACTGAAAACTCCAAGACAGTAGATCTGTATCTATTTTTGCTTACCACTATATTCCTGGTACTCCAGCACAGTGCCTGGCATATAGGAAGGGCTTAATAAATACTTATAAAAGGAATTAATAGAACCAGACATTCATTGCTAAAGCGGAGATGATAATCCTAGTTACTTCATAGAATTTTATGAAGCCTAAATATGAAAGTGCTTTGTAAAGCATAAGGTACCATTTAAAAATTATGATTATTATTAAGCAAGATGCTTTAGATTATGATTCTAAATAAATGATTTTGAAGAAAAGGAACCAAATTTTTTTTCTAAAGGCTTACCTGAAACTTTCTCCTCAAAGCCTGGGTCATTACTGGGGTCAGCCCAGTTCCTGTTTCCATATTTTCTTTATTGGTAAGTGGAGTTCCACCTGGACTCCTGCAAAGGTATTAAAAATATTAGGAGCTGTGTTTTATGCCAACTTTTCAAATGGATTTAGAAAGCATAAAGATAGCGGAATGTATTACCTCTCTACATCGACTTTTCTAAGTAGTTTCCGCAGATCTATCTGGCTTTTACCAGGAGTACTGATAAAATAAAGATATATAAGTTAGACCTTGCCAGATTTTATCATTTTTCCTAAAGCAAAGCAATCATTTCTATAGGTAACGTCCTAGAAATTAATTATAATTTGTTACATAAAAAAATAGCAGTCGATGCTAATAGGAGCCTAAGGTGATATAATCATTCTAATAAGTAATACTTTCTGATTCTGTAATTACACATGTAAGAATCCATCTTAGGGAAAAATTCAACTATGCACACAGATGATGGACAAAGATGTTCATTGAAGAGTTATAGAAATAAAAAAATCATAAATAATCTAAATGTCTCAAAATGGCATTTTATTTATGAAATTTACACATAATAAACTGCATATATTGAAGAAATCAAAATGATGCTTTAAACTAATTTTTAATAAGATGGAGGAAAGGTCATGACACATTAAATGGGAAGAGCCATAACTGTATGTACAGTATGATTATACACAGGTACACACACACACACACACCATATTTCACTGATTCCAAGAAATACTAGTTTTTATATTTTATTATTTCTGAAATCGAGCTGCTTTTAAAATTCTTGATAATATTAATTTTTCCCCTCAAATCTGTTGTTAAATCAATGGTGTATCTTATAATAAACAGCATAGTGAAATGGAAATAATGGAGTATATGCTTAGAAAAAGGCTAGAATGATAAACAACAGTATGTTAACAGTGACTATTTTCAATGATAGGATTATTTGGATGATTTTTGTTTTCTTCATTAAACTTTCCTGTAGATTTCCATTTGTCTACATGAACATATATATAACTTTTAAAGTTAGAAATAAGCAAAAAATCATTCTTTTAAGTAGCAGTAGAGCATAACACTGTGCAGTTCCTTACATGAAGACATTTGTAACTTGAGTTAACACTTTGGACCTGGGTTTCAGGGTAACATGCTTCAGGTCGGAGACAGTAACTAGTGGATTCCGCGCCTTTGGTGATGGTACAAGCTTTAATCACAAAATGAGACATTGTTAAAAACACATTAAAAATATCATTCAAAATGTAAACATGCTGAAACAATGAATACTTCACTGCTGGGCATGTGTAAGACATATCCACCACTCTATTCAACTTTTATTCCAAAGCTTCAAAGTATATCTCTACCTCTTCAGACTAATGGTTGGTAGATAAAACTGCCTAATTAAATAATTTTGGGATCTACACGTTTTGTTGAGGAGATCCAAAACTACATAAATAAAACATCAAATACCTCGGAATGGCTTCTATACATAAGACTAACACTTATTTTCCATAAAAGGACAACCAGGTTAAAAGCTGAAAGACCATGTATGTGGTCAATGACATCTTACCTTCCTCCTTTCATCAAAACTCTGTGTCTTCTTTAATTTCACGGTCAGCAGATCTTTAACTGTTATCTGCATAGGTCCATCTTTTTTTAATGGTCCAGCCTTAAAATACATGGAGAGGTTAGAATTCAAATTGGAACCAGGATTTCTAGTCAAAGGCAAATCCAAATCTAGTGTTTAAAGACTTTGAGTTAAAAATTAACTCTCATTTACCCAAGGAGCCTATCAAATTCTTTCCACTCAAGCAAGAACCATCCGTTTTTTCAGTACCCATGGATGCTAAGGCTATTGAAAAGTATTCATCAAAATGTAGGACTTTGATAGTAAATAAGAGATAGGCTAGTTCCCTGCAACTATGCATCTTCCTTAGGAGTCATTGTAACATGACAGGAATTGAAGGAGTTCCTCAAATCAAAGTGACGTTTTGCCTGAACTATCTAAAAAGATGACTCAGTTTCTACAGAGGGAGAGCGTACACTCAGAGAGGTATATATTAGGGCAAATATAACAATAGGCTATGGATTTAACTCAGCCATTTTATACCTAATGGATCTGTAGTAAAAATTCAGCAGATTTTCAACAGGGTCATGCCTATTTAAGTGATTCACAAAAATTCTGGTCCCCTTGGCAGATAAGTAACTCTAAAGGAGATTGGTTCTCCAGCCTAATGACATTATACTTTAGGATCCACCAACCCTTTTTATTTTGACTTCACCCACTAAGCCATCTTCTATTCTTAATTTGGTTTCCCAGGGAGATTTTCATTTTGGTAAAAAGATATATGGAGAAACTAATAGGGATCTCCCACTCTACTGGGTTTCATTCATTTATCCTTAAAAAAAAAAATCACTTTCACTTCTAAATCCAGCTTTGTGAGTTCTCAGGTGACTGAGTTTTTTTTTTTTTTTTATATATATATATTTTTTTATTGATGTCTTAGTTTATAACACTGTGGGGTTTTAGTTGTACATTTTTCTTTGTCCGTCACCTTGTGGATGTAACCCTTCACCCCTTGTGCCCCCCCCACCCCCCTTCCCCTTGGTAACCACCAATCAGTTCTCTCTGTCCGTGTGTTCACTTATATTCCATATATGAGTGAGTTCATGCAGTGTCTGTCCTTCTCTCTCTGGCTTATTTCACTTAACATAATACCCTCTAGGTCCATCCATGTTGTTGCAAATGGGACAATTGTGTCTCGTCTTATGGCTGAGTAGTATTCCATTGTATGTATATACCACATCTTCTTTAACCAATCTTCAGTTGAGGGACACTTGGGTTGCTTCCACTTCTTGGCTATAGTGAATAATGCTGCAATGAACATAGGGGTGCATACGCCTCTTGTGATGGGTGATTTCACGTCCATTGGGTAGATGCCCAAGAGTGGGATTGCTGGATCATACGGTATTTCTATTTTTAATTTTTTGAGGACTCTCCATACTGTTTTCCATAGAGGCTGCACCAGTTTGCATTCCCACCAGCAGTGAATGAGGGTGCCCGTCTCTCCACAACCTCTCCAGCATTTGTTGTTATTTGTCTTTGTGATTATAGCCATTCTAACCGGTGTAAGGTGATATCTCAGTGTAGTTTTGATTTGCATTTCCCTGATGATTAGTGATGTTGAACATCTTTTCATGTGTCTATTGGCCATCTGTATCTCTTCCTTGGAAAAATGTCTGTTCATATCCTCTGCCCATTTTTTGATCGGGTTGTTTTTTTGTTGCTCAGTTGTATGAGATCTTTGTATATTACTGAGATTAATCCCTTGTCAGACAAACGATTTGCAAATATTTTCTCCCAGCTGGTGGGTTGTTTATTCATTTTGATCCTGGTTTCATTTGCCTTGTAGAAGCTCTTTAGTCTGATGAGGTCCCACTTGTTTATTTTTTCTTTTGTTTCCCTTGTCTGGGTAGACATGGAATCTGAAAGGATCCCTTTGTGTCCAATCGCAATTAGTGTACTGCCTATATTTTCTTCCAGGAGTTTTATAATTTCAGGTCTCACTTTCAGGTCTTTGATCCATTTTGAATTGATTTGTGTATATGGCGATAGGAGATGGTCTACTTTCATTCTTTTGCATGTTGCTGTCCAATTTTCCCAGCACCATTTATTGAAGAGACTTCCCTCTCTCCATTGTATGTTCTTTGCTCCTTTGTCGAAGATTAGCTGTCCATAGGTGTGTGGTTTTATTTCTGGGCTTTCAATTCTGTTCCATTGATCTGTGTGTCTATTCTTGTACCAGTACCATGCTGTTTTGATTACTGTAGCTTTATAGTATATTTTGAAATCAGGGATTGTGATGCCTCCCGCTTTGTTCTTTTTTTTCAGAATTGCTTTAGCTATTTGGGCTCTTTTGTTGCCCCATACGAATTTCAGTAGTTTTTATTCTATTACCGTGAAGAATGACATTGGGATTCTGATTGGGATTGCATTGAATCTGTAGATTGCTTTAGGTAGAATGGACATTTTAACTATATTTATTCTTCCAATCCATGTGCATGGAATATTTTTCCATTTCTTTATGTCCTCCTCGATTTCTTTCAATAGTGTCTTATAGTTTTCATTGTATAGGTCTTTGACCTCCTTGGTTAAATTTATTCCCAGATATTTTATTCTTTTTGTTGCAATTGTAAATGGGATTGTCTTTTTGAGTTCTCTTTCTGTTTTTTCATCGTTAGTGTATAGAAATGCAATTGATTTTTGTAAGTTGATTCAGGTGACTGAGTTTTTAAAAACACAATAATTGACATGATTAAGATATGGAACCAGAACAAAATGTAGCCTTCCAGTGAAAGCCCTTAGCCCAGCCTTAAAAGGCTACCTGCCTTTACTCTTCTAATACACACTGACCAAAACACACCTTTACTAGATTGCTTTTTACCTGAAGTGCTTTAGTGAGATTGGATTTTCTGAGCAGCAAAGGTGCTATCGGTGGCGGAGGCAGAGGCAGAGGAGGCGGTGGAGGCGGAGGTGGAGGAAGAGGAAGATGGCTGACTGGCTGTGGCAGTGTGGGAGGAAGTAAAACTCCAGATTCTCCAGGAGTGGTTACAGCACATGCAGGCACATCTGTAAGTTTACCACTCATGTGACATGTTTGACCACAGCTTGCACAGGAAGAATTTTCTGAGATGGTCTGGAAGTAGATATTACATTTGGCAAATGAATAACAGATTAATTTGGTTCTTGCGGCTGAGAGTCATCAAATACAGTGTATTGAATGCTTTCTCAGTATACCATGTGCTTCATAATACTTTCTCATCTATCACAAGCAAATTCATTCATTCATCCACTCACTCATTCATTCATCTATCTGTTTTTTGTGTGCTATATACCAGGCACTGTGGGTACAATGTGAGCCCTGTCTGTCACCTCATGAAGTTGACTGTCTGGTGAGGAAGACAGACATTAAACACACACAAACACACTCAAAACAAAACAAAATAATACTTCAATAAGAGCAATCAAGTGTGCACAAATAGCTAGAAGCCTGGGGAGTGATATTTACCCATGATCTCAAGGATGAATTTAGGCTTACCAGGTGAAGAAGGGAGATAAAGACTGGGGGAGGAGAGTCCCTGGCAGAGGGAAAAATACTTAATGTAGCCAAGAATATAGCATATTCAAGGAACTGGTAAAAAGGCCAAGGGACTGGAACATGACTGTTATGGGCTGAATTGTGCCCCTCCCCCAAATTCATATGTTCATATGTTGAAGTGCCTCAGTATGTGACTGTATTTGGAGACAAGTCTTTTAAAAAGGTGGTTAAGTTAAAAGGAGGCCATTAGGGTGGGCTCTAATCCAATCTGACAGGTGTCCTTATAAAAAAGAGGAAATTTGAACACACAAGGGAGACGCCAGGTACGTGCACAGAGAAAAGACCATTTGAGGACACAGTCAGAAGGCAAGCCAAGGAGAAAGGCCTTAGAAGAAACCAACCCTACCAACACCTTGAGCCCAGACTTCCCTCCAAAACTGTAAAAAATCTAATTTCTGTTGTATAAGCTACCCAGTCTGTGCTACTTTGTTATGGCAGCCCTAGCAAACTAATACAACGACTCTATGAAGTAAGTAGTTTCCTATGGCTGCTATAACAAATTATCACAAAAACTCAGTGGCTTAAAACAATCAAAATTCATTCTCTCACAGTGTTGGAGATCAGAAGTCTGAAATCAAGGTGCCAGCAGGGCTGCACTCCCTCCCAAGGCTGTAGGGAAGAATCTGTTCCTTGCCTCTTCCAGCTTCTGGTATCTATTGGTATTCCTTGGTGTGAGGCCGCATCACTCTAGTCTCTGCTTCTGTGGTCTCATTGCTCCTCCTCTTCTCTGTGTGTGTTCTGCTCTCTGTATCTCATTTATAAGGACACTTGTCATTGGATTTAGGGTCCACCCAGATAATGCACTATGATTTCCTCGTTTCAAAATCCTTAATTTAATTACACCTGCAAAGACCCTTTTCCCAAATAAGGTAATACTTACAGGTTCCAGGGATTAGAACTTGGACATATTTTGGGGGGGCTATCATTCAGCCCACTACAGATGGTATCTTCCCCATTTATAGATAAGGAAACTGAAGTCCAGAGGAGTGAGATGATTTGCCTTTCTTTCTCTGGCTAGTTCATCTTGAGGTACAAAATCTGGGAGCAGGAGTATAATCCCAGAAGCTTCTCTCCAAACTAATGAGTACAATGTTTATTCTTTGGGTTTTAGACACTGAGAATAGGGGCCTTGCTTAGTGGAGTTTGGAGAGAGTGGATATTTATAGTTTTGTTCTGCCTGTATCAGTCAAGAAAATAGAAACCACTGTGAAAATAGAAACCATTTAGAAGAGGGGAATGTAATGGTTACACAGCTGATTGAAGAGCTGAGAAGCACACAAGGGACAGTAAGGCAGCCCAGAGATTAGCAACACCAAAAAGCCATGAACACCCTAAGGCTGGAGGGACAAAAGGAAGAGCAGTATGACAGACTTCTGGAACTGGGTTAACCCAGAGAATCAAGAAATACAGACTTACCTAGTGAGGGCTGAAGTCAGGGAGACAACAACAACCATCCCTGGAGAAATCACCCAACACAGAGAATGAAGAGGAAAAAACACCCCATCTTCTCCCTCCCTCTAGTCTCTCATCAGTGTCTCTCACTAGCCCAGCACAACCAGGAACCAGGTGACATGGAGCTTGGGAAATGTAGCCTGCAGGGTCAGCCCCCCTGCAATACTGAGCAGAGCCTCTGAAGTTTAAGAAATAGACCCGAGGGCAAACAGGCCCAGGACTAACCGCCTGTAGCCATTCCTCTTTCTGGTAAAAGCACACCAGGATTCCTATGGAGGGCAACACCTTCCCTCCTTACCTAATTCTGGATTTGTTTTTTATTTGACAATACCAACCTTCAGCGCTTCCTGGAGCTTGCATAATTCACTTTCCAAAATGCAAAACCGTTGTTTTAGACTGTGAAGTTCCCGGTGGCAGAAACGGGATGGAAAGATGGTGTCTTTCAATACTTCTAAACTCTGAAATCAAAAATAAACAAGCCTGAATATGATGAGCAATATGATAAGGCAAGAAACAAAGACAAAAAAGTGGTTTCATGTATGTTTTATAGAAGCAAAGGCAGACATGGTCCCATAATTTCATCTTCTCTGAGCTTAGCCTGAGTATTGTGCTGACCTGAGCATACACACATGTGAACACACATACCAAGCATGTAGAAAAACTATATTGCTGAAAACAGATATATCCAACCCATACCTGGGTTATGCAGTTCTGGCACCAGTTGTATATAGACCACACTCTATTTGTCCAAAATTTTACTGCATCTTTGATATTGGGAAATTTGAAGTTCCAGGATGATCTTAGCCAGCTTCTGCTCAGGGGTCTATCTGTTGAAGGAATAACCACTCTGTCGGAGAAAAAAACCAAACAAAGCAAAAACTCCTGAGTTGGAATAACAGCCTCTAATTAAATAACAAGTTAGTTTTATAGTATGACTCAAGAGCAGAGGCTACCTAAAGCCAAATTCTTCATTCAATTCTAGAATTCCGAGATTCACTTACACAACAAATATTTGTTGAGGAAATAAATAGTAATAAATAAAATAAAATAAATAGTAAATAAATTCAGTAATGGGCAAAATATATAAAAACCCTGCCCTCATGAAGTTTATGGTCTCATGGAAAAAAGGTAAAAATAAGTAAATAAATAACATATATGGGTTGTTAGATAGTGAGTAAATGCTAAGGAGAAAAAGACAAAGCAAGAGAGGGGGAATGTGAAATGCTGGATGGAGGTGAAATTTTAGATAGTGTAGCCAGGGAATGTCGCACTGAGAAGGTGACTTTTGAGAAAAAACTTAAAGGAAGTAAAGAGACTGGCAATGCAGATACCTGGGAGAAAAGCATTCCAGGCAAGGGCAATAGTAATTGCAAAGGCTCTGAGGTGGAAGCTTGTCTGAAGTGTCTTGAGGAATAGCAAGGAGGCCAAGATGACTAGGGTGGAGAGACTGAAGGGTAGGGGATTAGGAGGTAATGTCAGAGTCAGATCATAAAGGCCTTGTGGGACATACAAAGGACTTTAGTTTTTACTCTGAGAGACATTGGAGAGTTTTAAGCAGAGGAGCAATATGACATGATTTTAACAGGCTCATTCTGGCTGCTGGGCTGAAATATACTGCAGAGGAGGCAAGGGCAGAAGCAGGAAGACCAGTTAGGGGACTTTTTCAATATGCAGGAGAGATAGAGAAGAGTCAAGGATGATATTATGATTACTGCTTTTTGAGGGCCTGTTTTTAAAATTTTTCCATAAAGAGAGCTATAACGACAAAATGTATAAAGTATGTTATTATGAAAACTAGTACCCTAGGGTTCCTAGAACTTAACAGTCTCTTTCAATAACACATTTAAGCTCTGAATCCCAGAGAATAACTGACCAAACTTCACCAAAACTAAGATTTAAATTCTAGTCCTATATCCCTCTTTGATCATTTAGTTGCCAGATTTATGCAATTAAATTGACTAGGAAAGGAGAAAGTAATTACTGTGTACCTCTGACACAATTCCTCAAGAATTTTACTTTGTCTGAACTCTTTTTTTTTTGTGAGGAAGATTAGCCCTGGGCTAACGTCCGTGCCCATCTTCCTCCACTTTACATGGGATGCTACCACAGCATGGCTGACAAGTGATGTGTTGGTTGGCACACAGGATCTGAACCTGCGAACCTCTGGCTGCCGAAGCAGAGCATGCAAACTTAACCGCTACGCCACCTGGGCAGCCCCTATCTGAACTCTTAAACTTCCATTGCCACATAAAATTCAGGATGGTCAGATAAAATTTAACTTCAGATAAAGGATGAATAATTTTTTAGTATAAGTATATTGCAAATGTTGCATGGGATAATACCAAAAACTTACTCATTGTTTATCTGAAATTCAAATTTAACTGGGCATTCTGTATTTTTATTTGCTGGATCTGGTAACTCTATCCTAAACTGATCTGATTACCAATATTTTCTCTGTTACACATTATGCCTTACCTTTCTGGTGAGGGTGGTGGAGGGGGAGGTGTAATTAGCTTGGACTGAAAGTGAGAAGCTTCTTTTTTTTTGAATAATTTTTTTGCTTTGGCTTTTAGCTTTCTTCTTCGTTGCTTGAACTTGGGCATGGTTTCTATAGAGAAAATTTTTTTACATTTTTTATTGAAGAATAATGTATACATATAGAAAACACACAATTCTTAAGTGTATAGTTCAATAAATTAGCACAAAGTGAACATCCCCTTGTAACTACCACCTTGGTTAGGAAATAAATCACTACTAGCATTCCAGAAGTTCTCTGAAAGGGAGAAAAATTTAAAGCCAGGTTTAAACTATATCTAGAGACCATGGCTTTGGCATTACATTAATCTCTAATTTTGTTTTGCTTATCTTGTTTTTCTTCATTAAGTCAAGTGAATTTCCCTTTCTTTATAACAGAGAAAATGGATATAACTGGGTTATAGTCAATTATTAAAAGGAAGTAAGTTTCTTTGCCAGTAACATTTACTGTAATATCCACTGTAATAGGTGGAGTTGGTAGTGGACCATTAACCATTATAGAATGTCCATTTAGTTTTAGGCACCGTCACATACATTTTCTCAATGACTCCTCACTATCCTGTAAGATATTATCCCTGAGGAAGAGGATTTTTATTCTCATTTTTATGTTAAGATTTTTATTCTCATTTTTACGTTATGTTCTTTTCCTAAGAAAATTAAGTCAGAGCTAGTTTGATGTGAAGAAACGCTTTGGTGGTTTTAGTTGTTGCTACCTGAGGAACAAAAATGTCCTTAATCAAGTAGCAGAACTAAACATGGTCTCAAGGGCTAGGCCTCCTTCCGTTCAAACTCACGTTTGAATAGGAACACAATCGGCCTTTAAAATGCATGTTCATTCCACTTTTGTTCACCAAGTAACCTTCCAGCACTTGGTTTGCAGCTCTAGGCTTACTTGGTGATCAGATTCTAAGGGCTGAAGAACCTCCCCCCACCCCACTGTGGGTTGTAAAAACTCAGAAGTGGCTTAGTTTCAAGAGCGCTGGACTTGCAGAGGGCACCCCTAATGGCAATGGGTGACAGTGCACATATCATCAGCCCTTCTAAGAGTAGAGGTTTTTGATGGGATCTTATTGAACTAATTGTCAGGTCTCAAGTTAACAGAGCATTTTTCTTAATTGTTCTTAGAGGCTTGGGAGACACACCAAAAAATAGTTGACTTCAACTTTATTATATCACCTTTTCTTCCTGCTGAAATAATGAAGGAAGGCAAAGCATGGATTATTAAACACAAGGGATATTTAAAGGATTGATTGATTTTTTTTTTTTTTGGTGAGGAAGATTTGCCCTGAGCTAACATCTATCACCAATCTTCCTCTACTTTGTATGTGGGTCACTGCCACGTCATGGCTGACAAGTGGTGTAGGTCCGCACCTGGGATCCAAACCCACAAATCCCAGGCCACTGAAACAGAGTGTACCGAACTCAACAACTGCACCATGGGGCTGGCCCAGGATTGATTGATTTTTTAAAAAAACTTAACACAGAACAAAAATACTCTGAATGAAGATGTTTAGGAAAGCCTCAGAGGAAGCAGCAATCTTGTGGTTGCCTGAAAAAAGGTTAAACCTCATCAAATTCATGCCTACAACCTTCTATGGAGAAATGTCACTGGAAACCTCTACCCAAGGCCCAGAGTTCACTGATTGGGATTCCTAGAATTGCAGACTTCCACAGTAACCTCCCCTTCCTAGTCTTTTATCTGCTCCTTCCCAGCCCTCCCAGCTTCTGTTCCCTCTCTCCCCTTGATATCTTTTGTTAGAGATCAAACTGACACAGAGAACCAGCCTCTTGCCTCCTTTTCCTATAGCCACCAATCTCTAAGTTATGAAAATAGACTTTAGAAAGGTGCTGGATGTTCTGGTTAAACTTGGTGGATTGACTCTGTACCTTTATCTCCACTCCAGTGGTGTGCTGGGGTTGGCACCAAGTGTTACATTTTCAAGAAGTCTGTCAGTTGTTAAACATGTCCACCATTAAAATCAAATTATATAAACTTAAAATTAGATAATTTATGTTAAAAAAGGTAACAAATATGCAAAACTCATCACTTCCTAATGATTTTACTATCATCAATGCTCTTGAGGTTGTTTATCTTATTGAATCTACATAGTGAAAATGCTATGGAATGATGTATTATTGCCCATTTCTTCCCAGCTCCACATTCAGTGACTTCACATTGGAAACTTGAAATTGGCCATGATGGGAGTATTTATCCCATGTATATTATAAAACATTACAGATTAGGGCTTGATTTACCATTCTGTTGATTGTTAAGAAAGTGATGAAGAAAATATTAATAGTGGAGAGTAAACTTAAAAGTTTATCTTGTGGGTAGCCATTACATTGTGAATAGCACAAAAAATTGAGGAATATTATTCCAGTATTTGAAAACTATTATCTGATTTATCAAGGAAGTTTCATACATAACTGAAGTGAAATTTCAACATATGTCATTGTGTTTTGCTTTTGTCTTACCCCACAGAGTAAAGGAAAATATCAACCAACATTCATACCAGGACTACACTTGTTCTTAAATTACAACCATAGGTTGGCTATAGATATAAGAAATCTGTAAAATTCAACAATAGCATTCTATGAGCATCAATTAGTTATATGAAATTCACAGGAAAGAGTATTATATATTTTATTATTATTTACAATAACTATTATATTATTACTTTATATCAGTAACTTTTTATTTTATTTTTTTTGGTGAGGAAGATTTGCCCTGAGCTAACATCCATTGCCAATCTCCTCTTTTTTTCTTTTGCTTGAGGAAGATTAGCCCTGAGCTAACATCTGTGCCAGTCTTCCTCTACTTTGTATGTGGGTTGCTGCCACAGTATGGCCAATGAGTGGAGTAGGTCCATGCCGCGGGATCCGAACCCGCAAACCCAGGCCACCAAAGCAGAGCATGTGGAACTTAAAGACTTGGCCATGGCGCTGGCCCCAATATCAGTAAATTCATAGTAAAATTATGCATATATATTTATTAAACATTTATCAGCACACTACTGCTCCACTCCCTTCTGAAACACAAAAAAAGCAGTAAAGGAATAAAAAAGGCATAAACTCATAAGACAAAGGATGGGAACAGAGACTGTAGTAGATGATAGATGTCAACGAAATTATGGAAAATGGTAAGCAGATGGATAAATGGTAATTGACTTGGCAGAGCAGAGGAAAGCTGAGGCTTGAGTGCCTGTGGTAGGAAGCAAGACAATTCTTAAAACTCTGAGTAGATTTAGGACTTTAAGGCATCTAACCCCTTTGAAGGTTTTGGGTAGGGCTAAAATAGGACTAACTAAAAGTCTTTATAAAGATTGGATAGGCCTCTGGAGTCTGTCCTCCAGTCCTTGCAGCCAGGCAGCTCTGCCTGGCTTTCATGTCCTCTCCAGTAAAGACAGGCACATTTATTCTCTGGAGAAGTTGAGCCATAGAGGTGCTGAATTCTGGGCCACCAGGCATAGCAGGGTCATGTGTGTGACACCATACAGAATACAAAGGATGATCCTAAACCAAAAATTGAGACTTTCAATCACCTTCCTCAGCTCAGCTCCCAGAACATAGGCCACCAGGTTTAATTCCCTGCCTCAAACCCCACCTCCCTCATTCCCCTTGCAGGAGACTAGATTTCTCTCCAGGGTAATTGGCTGGCCCAAGAAAAAAGACCTACAGATATTGGCATTTGGGGTTCCCCCCAAAATGGCTAAGTCCTTGATCAATTACCCATTGTAGTGCCCACAGATTGACAATATCAACCTCCCCTACTTTGAGCTTCCAATCATCTTTTTTGTGCCTACCTTTGACAAGTAAGAGCCAAGGATCATCAAAAACAGAAAAAAAAAAAAAAGCTATTTCCATTTCAAAGGAAATGGAAAGAATGTAGGAAGCAGAAGAAAACTTCAAAAAAAAAAAAAAAAACCAAAAACAGAAGTATCTTCAGAAAATAAGATATTGCATTCATGAAACAAGAAGGATGACAAAAAGCTTTTAAAAATTAAAAATAGAAATTTAAAAAATGTAATAGAACAGTTGGAAGATAAAAATTTTAGGTGAGGGGCTGGCCTGGTGGCATAGTGGTTAAGTTCGGTGTGCTCTGCTTGGGTAGCCTGGGGTTTGCAGGTTTGGATCCCAGGCGCAGACCTACACCACTCATCAAGCTATGCTGTGGCGGTGACCCATATACAAAATAGAGGAAGACTGGAACAGATTGGCACAGATGTTAGCTCAGCGCCAATCTTCCTCAGCAAAAAAAGAAAGAAAGAAAAATTAGGAGAGAACAGAGAAAATGGAGAGAATTTTATCAAATAAACAATACAAAAATATTCCCCAGAACTGAAGGACTTGAATTTCTAGATTGAAATGGTCCACTCAGTATAATGAATAAAAGAAGATCCATACTGAGGCATGCCAACATTTTGTTGTCAGTGCCGGCCAGTGGATTCAGACTCCTAGGGACACTGTGTACAGCAGGGAGGAACCCCGCCCAGTCTTTTTGCGCCATCCTCTCACTGTACTGTATCAGCCAATCCTCTGCTGCTATTCATAGGATTTTAATGGCCAATTTTTTCGGAAGTGGGTGACTGGGTCCTTCTACCTAGTCTGTCCTAGTCAGGAAGCTCCGCTGAAATCTGTCCACCATGGTCCACCTGACACATAGCTTTCAGGATCACAACACGCCTCACTCTGGTATGACAACAGACAGGTGGTGTGGTTTCCTAAACAGGAAACAGATCTGGGGGCGGAATCGTAACCACTAGACCACCAAGGCTGGCTTGGTATGTACGATTAGCTGGAAAATGAGAGTACGAGCATTCAAAATCTTTTTCTAGCCCTTTCCTGGTGGTTGTTCTAGTGCCCATGCATTCAAATTTCTAAAGAGTCCTACACAAGCTGATGTATGTCATTTGGGAGATTATTTTCCTCCATATTTTCTCCTCTCTCTGCCTCTGTCTGTGTTATGTGTGTGTGTGTCCTGGGCTCTGGGTCATTGTTATTCTAATAGCCTCCTAATTAAATACAGAAATTAGCACATGCAGAGAATTAAGAGAATACATCAAATCTGTCAGGGTAGAAAGGCAGTCTGAGATAATTCCTAGATTAACATTCCATTTAAAAATAATCACAGCTCTTCCAAAAATGAAAGATAATGAATTCCTACCTCAAGCAGGACAGATGACTCAGCAAGCTAAGGTTTGTTTTATTATCATTGCTTTATTAAAAGCACTAGACACTCTGTAAAGGATAATTGTCCAATTGGAAGAGCATATAGCAGTCTTCCTCTAGGTTAAAACACATAGACTTGTTCCTTTTCCAAAAGAGTAAGGAGACATACAAATTCTTTTTGCTGGATTAGGTGGGATTCCAATTGCTAACACTAGAAGCTCATTCTTTCATGATTACTCAAAGCATTTTTCCTATTTTTTATTTAAAGGTACTCTTCCTTCCTTTTTATCTGTCTCGTTTTGAAAAGAATTTAAGGCTGATTAAAAAAGAACTGTACCACAACATGATTAAAAAACAAAAAGGTAAGTAAGGAAATTAGGATACTCCATTATAGAATAGAATATATAAAAAATATATATTACACTTATATACATATATTCATGTACATGAATCAGAAATATTTCTCTGATTAATTCATCCTGCCCCTTCTCCTTCCATCCCTTCCCTTTCTGTCCTCTAACTTCAGTGGCCTTCACCATCTTTGCCCTGGGCTTTCCTCTGTTTCTGCCTTTTGCTATAGTCTATTTTCCCCTACTCTCTTTATTTTGAAAAATTTCAAACTTTGAGGAAATTCACAAGAATAGTATAATTGACACTCATATATCATTCACCTAGATTCACCAGTTGTTATCTTTCTGTACAGAGTTGTGTGTGTATAATATAAATTATTATTTCTGCATTATAATATCTTTATTTATATGCATATACATTATTACATATAAATATTACATAAATATATTATAATATAATATATATTATACACACCTCCCCATACAGAAGGATAACAATTGGTGTATCTAGGTGAATGATATATGAGCGTTAATTATACTATTATATTATATCTAAGTGTATATAAATATGTAAAATTTATATACACACACATAAAAGTTTTTAGTTTTTGGCTGAGCAGCGTTAGTTGCAGACATCATGATACTTCACTCCTAGATACTTTAGCTTGAGTTTCCTAACATGGACATAGACATTCTCCAACAAAACCATAATCACAGTCAGGAAATTTAACCTTGATATTATCTAATAAAAAGACCATATTCAAATTGTATAATATCCTTTACAGCTGCTCACTTTCCCTTTCCACATTGCATTTAAGTGTAGTGTCTCTTTAGTCTCCTTTAATTTAAAACAATTCCCCAGCCTTTTGATATAAGTATTTGCCTTTCTTCCTATTCATATTTTTGAAGTGTCCGGGTCAGTTGTTTTGGAAATTGTTCCTCATTTTGGGTTTGTCTGAGTGTTCCTCCAATGATCCTCCTGCCTTCAGCGTTTCCTCTTGCCAGTTCATTTTCTACACTTTTACCAGTTAGTTTTTTAAAACAAAAATATGATGCTGATATTGCTTAAAAGTATTGGAAGGTTCCTTATCACCCACTGGATAAACCAACTTCCTTAGCATACATTTCAAAGCTTTTCACAATTTAGCTCTATTGGCTCTTTGCCGCCTCATTTCTTCTAGAAATGAGCAGTTTGTACTTTAGGTATACCAAACACCAAATATCTTCTACAGTGTTTTCAGCCTTTCCCCCTGCATAGGGTATCCTCCTCCAGGTCATCTTATATAGCCTTCAAGATTCTGTGACTTTTTCTCACAGATATTTGTTGAGTGCTTATAATCCATCAGGTAATATGGTAGGTCCTGGGATACAATTCTGAACAAGACCAACATAGTCTTTGTCCTTATGCAATGTATACTGGCTGAAATGTCACCTGTTTTGTGCTTCTCTAGCACTTTATACACACCCTTATTATAACATTTATTATATTGCATTGTTATTTTTGTTTGTATGTTTGTCACTCTGCTGGACTGTGAGCTTTTCAAGAGAAGGATAAATTTTATTCATCTTATTTCCCCAGGACTTAAGAGTATAGCAGACACTAAATAATGTTCCATTCAATAAGTGAATGAAAAAAATCATTCCTGCAAAGTGTTAGGTAGCAAGTGTTCTCTCTTTTAGTTAAGGAATATGCTTTAATACAATTAAATTCTGGAAAATCTCTTGGTGAGGGAGGTTTTTAGTTCTTCAAATCATATCACACCTTCATATGGTTAAAGGATGGGTCCAAAACTATTTCCATTAGGAAGATGCAATAGACAATAGTGTAAGAATTACAGTCTTTTGTAGAAGTTGGCACTGCTTCTTCTATTGAAACTCCACCCTGTGATATGAAAAGTGCTTTTGGTCAGAGGGTACTTCCAAAGCTGTGGCAGCAACTGAAATGACAATTGCATTTCATTACCATCTTCCTAAAACACATTTTTATGGAAATTTCTTACACTCTCCCATAAACAGTTTTCAGTCAATTAGTCAATTTCCATTACCAGTTCAACTGATTCCCCTTGAACAGCCATAGGGTTATTTCTGGTAGTACTTGTTTATATTTAATTTTATGTTTTGTGCTGCACAGCATTGCTATTTTAGTTCCTGTTTTGTTTCTCTAAAGAGATTGCAGCTCCCTAAAGCCTAGTCCAGCACAGTATTAGGCACATAGTAAACAGGGTACACTTTTAAAATTGACACTCTCACAGAACATCGGACGATATTAAGACTTTATCAAAGAACATAGTAATATTCCCTTCAAGAAATGTACGTTCTCAAACTTTAATGTGCATAAGAATCACTGGGGGGACTTTGTTAAAATGCATCTTCTCGTTCAGTAGGTTTGGGTGGAGCCTGATAATTAGCATTTTTAACAAGCGCCCAAGTGATGCAGATGGTACTGGTCCGCGGACCACACTTTGAGTAGCAAAGATGTAAAGAACTGTGCAAAGGGAAGGCGGATGTTTTGCTCCAAAACATTTTGCAGAGCGTAAATTAAGTAGAAATATGGTTAGGGTGGAGCCATGCCAAGCTCTTCTTACCCAGCCTCAAACTTCTTCTTCCCCGCTCCATCTCCCCTCTGAGTCCAGTCCAAGTCCTCACCTCCGTAAACCGTAAGAACTCAAGCAGCAACAAGCTGAGCTACGGAAGACACGAACCCAGGTAACAAAGGAAGATCTCCTTGCATTTACTAGTCTAAGAGCCCCTCCATTAGAAGGAGTCCCGGCAGTGGCTTCTCCCTCGCCATTACGAAAAATTCAAAATTAAAACCTTATCGTGGAGGGACCAATCGTAGCTATGGTCTCTCCACGATTCGCTCTCGCGGTAGTGTAGGAGCACATCCTGGCTTGTGATTGGCTGCGATAGCACCAGCTCCGACCAATCAGAGCTGAGGCGCTTCTTATATGAATAACGAGAAGGCGGGAGCGAAGGGGAGGGGAAGCAGGAGAGGAAAGAAGGTGTGTCACGTCCCCAATGCCGTTTGTGGAAGCTTTTGTGTAACTGGTGGGTTCTTTTTCAGACTGCACCAATCGCAAGCTCTTCTCCGATGAGCCCTAACTATGAAATTGAAAGTAGTGATGAGGGTGCAGCCAATGGAGAAAAAAAAGTGTACAGCAGCCAATCCTTCTGCGGCGTTTTGTGTCTTTGTCCAACAGGGAAATGTGTTTCATGCGGAGGGGCGTTACCCAGTCGCCAATGGGCGGACGCCGGTGAAGCGGAGGAGCCAATGAGTGCAAGACGTTGAGTGACAGCTGTCCAATAGGGACCCTCAGTGCTAGTACGGTTTGCGGCTTAAGCGCCGCCGCGGTCTGAGGAATGTCAACTATTCAACATGGAGGCGGAGGTCGATAAGCTGGAACTGATGGTGAGTGTAAAGTGAAGGAGAGCTACTGGGTATTTTATTTTTCCCCGATGGCCTCCAAGGTGGGTCGCAATTTGGAGTCGCCGGAAACCCTGGGCGGTGGAGGCTGTACCAGACTCGAATTCCCTCCTCCTGCACCAAAGGGAGTCGCCGCCGCCTGGTCTCTTTTAACCGCCGCGGGGGAAGGGGTTACATCCGGGAAACTCGTGAGGGAAATGGCGGGAGGTGCTGAGGGTGCGGGGCCTTTGGAATTCCTTGTTCCTTGCCCTCACCTTTCCGCTCTTCAAGGAGCTGTAGCTGGTGCAGACAGTGTTCTATGTATTTCCAGCAAAAAGACGTGATTGGAATGGTCCCTAAACGCCCCACGAAGGGGAGAGGTCGTTCACACTCCAGGAAAAGAGGATGGAGGGTGGGGAGGGAAATAAACCGAGGGGGGCGGAGAGAAGTCCCTTTAGGGCTGAACCGTTCCTTCTCCAAGGCGGGCTGAGAAAGTCAGAAAGGATGCTAGACTTGCGTGCACAACTTCCTAGTGGCCAAGGAAGCCCCTAGACCAGTTTCTTTTGGCTTGAAGGTGGCAGTGCTTGGGTGGGGGAGAGGTGTGAGCGATGGGGATTTGAACCGCGAGCTCCTTTCCTGAAGCGCGGGCGAGATTGGGACAAGGAAGGGACCCTGCTCTCTAGTTACCTAGTTTCATTCATTTGTTCAAGTAGGGGGTGGGGGCGAATATTGGAAAGGATTCCTGCTACTGCTTGGCCTGCCCGAGGGCGCCAAGCTGGAAGGGTGTCCTAGTTTTCTTCCATGGATTGTTCCTTCACTTGTCCTCCTTATTCCCTCCCTCCCATCCCTAGACTGCCAGCTTGATCGCCCGCGCTTTTTTTCTTCTCTTCTTAGCTCTCTTGTTCTGTCTTCAGCTCTTCTTTTCCCCTGCATTACCACTTGTTGGGATTGGGCTGGCTTCCCTTTAGAACGTGGAATTGGGAGGACGCAGCCATCATTGAGTTCCTGTTGGTTTTTTGTTAAGGAAAAATAACAAGATCAAGTAAAAAAGCCAAAATCTCCTTTTCTTTTCCATCCGCAATCCGCCCCTCCCCCCTGCCCCTGCCATTTCCTGGCATTACTCCTTAGGTAGCATTTGTGCTTGTGCTGTTCTCTCCAAGCTGAGTCTTGGGTCACTTGAACATCTGCACGTGTGGTGATCTTGGAAGAAACTGAGGACCATCCTCACCCCCATTCCCACCCCCCAGAAAATGTGAGATCCTGATATAACTTATTTTCTTCTGATGTATTAATGAATTGTAGTGCCTTTCGTATACAAATTCGACTAGAAGGCTTTCAGTTGCTTCTAACGTTTTGAGTTTTAATTTTCTTTGTGAGGGTGTGTGAGGATAGGGAGGGAGAGAAATGGCAGAGAAGAAAGAATTTTCTGCTGCTTTCCAGAACTGTAATAATGAACTTTTAGTTCAAAGTTTTGTTATTTTTATCATTAACTGTCTTAACAAACAAATGAATCAAAAACACGTGAGGTATTGTAGTTTGATTCTATCAAAAGGCCTAAATGTTAACACTGTCTTGCCCTTCTCTCCCAATTCTGAATTCCTCCCTCCAGATAGATATTTCTGCCTAATTGTAAGATGATGAATGATACTAATTCTGCTTTTAACAGTACCCCGCCTTTAAGTTGGCTGTTTAATTTTGAGGTACCAATTAAGCCTCTTCTGGACCTTACAATAGAAGCAGTGTTCTCACATGACTTTTTTTTAAGATTGAACACATTTTAAGGGGAAAACAACTGTCGTCTTGAAAAAAGTAGGTTTTAGAAAATTACGAGGTAGCTAGACTCTTAAACTTTTAGATATTTGAATGATGGGGTAGTCTTTAAAATTCCCCTTCTGAGAGGAGAGGAAAAAGCAGGTCTTCTTAAATTCCTTGCAAGTAACCTAGTTATAGTTTTTTTACCCCTGTTCAAGTTATTTGTTTCTTTCCATAATCACTAGGATTTCAAAAAAGTATTTGACCTATTAATCATAGTTTTATTATTATTGCTTTGTACTGATTGGATAGTAAAAGATTGTGCATCTTCAGATTTGCTATGTGCTTTTAGAAAAAAAATGTTATATCTGTGAACCAGTTTAATTTCTAAGATTCTAAAGGTAAATGATTTCCTGTGCAATCCTCTGATTTTTGGTTTTACATTACTTGCATAAAGGATATGTTGAGGAACCAATGTTGAATATTTAATAAGTGAAAGAGAATACATACTATTTAACTTTGAAAACAAAGTACTTATCCTAATTTTGTAGACATATAGCCTGATCATCTTAATTTAAAAATATTTCATATTTTCTCATTTATATTAACTTCAGAAAATCAAACATTTGTCTTTTAAATACTTGTCTTTAAAACCTGATCCTTGGCTAGCAGAGTTGAAATATTCTAATATCTGAGTTATGTGGCCCAGGATTTGAGATCAAGACACTCATGTTCCAGCTGTCCTGAATTTGAGTTCATTTCTTAGTAGGCTCAAGCCAAGTAAGTAGCTGAACTGGACCATTTAAAGGAAGGTTAGTGAAAATAATGGAAAGTATTTTTGCATCAATCAACGTTATTCATGGACGAATAAGCTCATTGTAGGGTTATCTTTGTTCTTGTTTCCTTTCACTAATTGATTGAGTGGTATTTGTCTAGTGTCCTTCTTTTGTGGTACCTCTAGTGATTGTGCATAAGAGGTACTATAATGTGATAATATGGTACTATTTCTATTTCTGGGTTTACATTCTGACTTTTGAATGGTTTCTTACCAGTTAAAAGGTTAGGATGTTAATTGGCTTGAATCCAAGGAAACTTGATACTTAAATCTTGGACCCCACCTCCAATTATTATTTTGTCCTTGATTTTTTCTAAGTTTGAAGGAAATGAAGATGAGTTCCTCCTATAATTAAGATGTTTTACAGGTTAACTGAAAGTTAAAATCTCCTTCCATAGCATTCAGTTAGGTAGGGCTGATGGTATCCTGTTTAGGACACACCGATTCCTTGGAAGTCTGTAAACTCTTGAAATAAAAAGCCATAAAATGTTAAGTGCTTTTTGTATTGTAGATTAGATTCCAGAGAGAGAGATTTGATATATAGAGATTGGGAAACTTGTTATTTTGCTTTTCATTTGTTTTCTTTGATATTCTTACTCAAAAGACTCATTTTATATGGTAGTTAATCAATTGCTATGGAGGAGCTAACCAACACATCTCAGCAGAACAGAAATATTTTTCACAACTTTGCCTTAGCAGTAATTATAACCAGTTTTGTTAATACTAACTAACTAAGGTACTAACAATACCCTTGTTAATAATTTCTAAAGCTTAGGACATGTTTACAAAATTCCCTTCTACATTTTCTGTTTGAATATTAATCATAGATTAGTCATCAAAAAACAATATCACTTTGCTATTTAAGTCCTATTCTGTTGTTTTTTTTTTGTTTAACATTGATATAAATGTTCTTAGGTTTTGGACGTCTTCTGTCCAAAATGGCAACCCTTCTTTAAATTCTTTTCACACTGAAGCTTCAACTGATGCAAGATGCTTTTGTGTTCCTTTCCTACTTATTACTGCTAACGAATGCTCTGACTTTATTGCACTACTGTACTTTACAGCTAGCAGTGCAATAGTATTGTCAAAGCATCTGAAAGCAGGATGCACACCAGAATTTTGATTCTTGCCTTACATCTTTCTTCAGTATTTGTGAGTAATTTACCACTTTGTTGCTGAAAACTGAATAATTTTATTACCAAAAGTATGTGTTTTAGAAAGTCATAATTTGAAAAAAATAAGTTTTTAACTCATTAAAAACTCACTATTGTATTATGAAACACGTTGAAAGAATACTGTTTATAGCTAAAGTAATTATGGCTAGTCTAAAAGAGTAGTACTTTGTGATTTGCTTCTTTCTGTAACAGATTTGGATAGGCTCTGGCAAATCTCAGGTTTTATTTAATTGAGTTTTTTTTTTTTTTTTTTTTTTTTGTGGGGAAGACCAGCCCTGAGCTAACATCTGTTGCCAATCCTCCCATTTTTGCTGAGGAAGACTGGCCCTGGGCTAACATCTGTGCCCATCTTCCTCTACTTTATATGGGACGCCGCCACAGCATGGCTGACAGGCAGTGCGTCCGCGGGCGCCCGGGATCCGAACTCGCGAACCCCGGGCTGCCAAGCGCGAACTAAACCACTGCGCCACCGGGCGGCCCCCTATTTAATTGAGTTTTAAGATAAATTAGTAAGTGAAAACAATCTCTGCTGTATTTCCTATGGTAACTTGCCCTATATCTTAATTGGTGTTAATTTTGTGTATTGTGTAGTAAATGCTTGAATTTAAAACTTAAGAATGCTTGTTTTAAAGTTCTTTTCTGTAATTATGAGATATAATAAAGTGTGAATCCATCACTTGTTTTTTTGTAAGCAGTTTTATTGAGACATAATTTACATACAATAAAACTCACCAATTTTAGGTGTACAATTTGATGAGTTTTGACAAATGTGTACAGTCATGTAACCGCCACCACAACCATGACATAGAACATTTCCATCACCTTAATAAGTCCCCTTATGTCCCTTAGCAGTCAACCTCCTCCCAAACTCCCTGGCAACGACTGATCTCTTACCTTTTCTAGAATTTCATATAAGTGGAATCATATACAGCATGCAGTCTTTTGTGTCTGGCTTCTTACACTTAGCATAATGCTTTTGAGATTCATCCATGTTGTACATATTAGCAGTTGGACCATTTTTACTGCTGACTAATATTCCATTGTATAGAATATCACAAGTTGTTTATCCATTCACCAGATGATGGACTTTGAGTTGTTTCCAGGGTTTGCCTATTATGAATAAAGTGGTTATAAACATTGCAGTACAAGTCTTTGTGTGGATACGTTTTCATTTCTCTTGGGTAGCATGATAAACGTATGCTTGATCTTATAAGAAACTGCTAAAATCTTTTCCAAAGCTATGTGTTAGGGTTCCAGTTTCTCCACATCCTCATCAACACTTTATATTGTCAGACTTCTTCATTTTAGCCATTCTCATAGGTGTGTAGTGGTATCTCATTATAGTTTCAATTTGCATTTCCTTAACGGCTAATAATATTGAACATCTTTTCATGTGCTTATTTGCAGCTGGTATATCTTCTTTAGTGAAGTGTCTTAAAATCTTTTGCCTATTTGCAAATTGAGTTGTCTTTTTATTATTACGAGTCATTTAATTTTATCTGTTATTTGCCCTCACTTAAAAAATTTGGAAGTCCAATTTATACATTTTATTCTTCTATGCTTTCTGTATTCTATCTAAGAAATCTTTGCCTAACTCAAAGTGACAAATATTTTCTTCTAGAAGATTTATAGTTTTAACATCTAGATCTGTGTCCATTTTGAGTTAATTTTTGTATATGGTATAAAGTAAGTGTAGAGGGTCTTTTTTTTTTTGGCATATAGATATTCCCTTGTTCTAGTATTATAAGTTGAAAAGAATATCATTTCCCCCATTGATTACCTTGGCTCCTTTGTAACAAATCAATTGAGCATTATGTATGGGCTGGTTTATTTATTTTTGAACTCTGTTTTGTTCCATTAAGTCATATCACACTGTCATAATTACTGTAGCTTTATAGTAAGTCTTGAAATCATCTAGTATAAGGCCTCAAACTTCGCTCTTGTTTTCCAAAACTTTTAAATTATTTTGCATTTAAAAATAAGTTTTTTGTCAATTTCTACAAAAAAGCCTGCTGGGATTTTGGTTGGGATTACGTGGAGTTTAAACAACGGTTTAGAGAGAATTGACATCTTAACAATGTTGAGTCTTCTGATGCATGAACGTCATCTGTCTCTCCATTTATTAGGTCTTTTAAAATTTCTCTCAGCAATGTTTTGCAGTTTTCAGTGTATAGGTCTTGTTTATAATTTTTTTTATAACTTGCTTAGTGTGCTGTCTGCTGGTGCTCTATATCTTAAAAGTAGAGCAAGAACAGTTACGTGTGTTCTAAATGCATTGAATTGCAGAAAAAAAGTAAGCAAATGTCCATAAAATTGCTGGGAGAATAGATAACGAGAGGGAAGAAAGATGCCTGAGATGTTAGGCTGGACTCAAGGATATCATTTGTAGGGAATGAAGAACGTGATTGGTCATCCTAAAACCATTTTATTCCAAATTTCGTATATAAAAATCTCTTTCTCAGTTAACTCCCCTGGCCTCAAGTGTGGCTTTTTTCCTCTTCTTGGCTTTTGATTTCCTCCCATTTACTGGTGGACTATTAGAGCAGTGGGTAGAATTTTGCATTTTTTAATAATGTAGGACATTACATGGGGAGGGACTGATGGGAGAAAATTGCTTAATTTGAGGATCTCATTTCTTTTCTCTGAAAAAGTGAATTGATAACAATGTAATATGTTTCTTTTTAGATATCATTGAATTTTCTTTCAATCTAGAGTTTGTACAACTATAAAGTTTTTTGGGTAAAAGATTATATACTAATAAAATAATAATTAAATACATCAATTGGTGAGGAGATGGAAGTTTTCTTCTGCCTTAAACTATATTTTAGTGTGACCACGTCTTCAATTTTAGGAATAGGGTGTGAAAGGCCTTCCATATGAGCTCATTGAAAATCAAGAGGGGAATTTTCTTCTTCCTTGGAGCAAAGTAAAAGTTTTTAAACAAACAACAAATGTTTTACCTTTGTTAGTCAAACATAACACAAAGTTTCGATGAATGTAAAGAATATCCCAGATAAATAAAATTTATTCTTAATTAGATTTTAAAAGGTTATACTTTTAATTTATCTCTATATAACATTTTAAAAGTTTGAATAAGTCAACCCTTGATTCTTTGATTCACTGTTTTCTCATTTTATCAAAGAGGAAATAATCTCAGTTTCTCTCGTTTTCTTGTAGTGATTTAGTGACTACAATAATTTAGCTTTTAAGAACAATTTATTTTTGTTAGGAAATGTGAGAGTTGTAGTAGCTTTTATAAATTTCTCCTCTCCCCACTTAATTTGCCTGGTTGTAGAAGACAGTACTTCATACTTTTTTCAGTAGGTGTTACTAGAGCAGGCTCATCCTAGAGGCTAAAGATATTAAGGAACTTGTCTGGGAGACACTGATAAATTAACTAAATTGCGACTGATGCCATGATGGGACAAATAAATGCCAGGTGTTGTAGGGACACATTAGAAAGAGGCACCTAACCTGGGGAAGGCTTCTTGTTAGAGGCAAGATATAATCTGAGATTTGAAGGATGAGTGAAGATTAGCCAATAAAGGAAATGGGAGATGTAAGTCCAAAGATGAGAGGTGTCTTACAACTGGGGGAAATTGCAAGTGGTTCAGTACAGTGTTGAGATGGAGAGAAGGAAGACTGAGATGAAGAACCAGTAAAATCAATATTCTAGTATTAAATTGGAAACCTCTGCCACACTGTTTTTCTTTATTACATTCCTAAATGTTTTAAATTATTTTAAATATTCGTGTTCTGTAGTAATCATGAACCTATGTTTCTTAATTAAAAAAAATTCTCTGTATAGACATCCAGTTAAGGTTTTGGGTAAAATATAGGGAAACTTAACTTCTGATTAAATCAGTATATATTGATTTTTGTGTTCTACACTCTTTATTACCCTATTTATTTGGTATAAAATAGCATAAATAAGAGAAGTCTTTAAAAAAATAACCTAAAGGAATGTTTATCTGAATCTTTGTGCAATGATACCATGTCTGTCATTTACATATACCACAGTGACCTGCTCTGTTTTTTTTCAAAAAATGGAAGTATTCTAGTAAAATGAATGATTCACTCCAGTTCTTCACTCTTCTCTGTATCTACATCTCCTTTTTATTAATTGAGGTATAATTGACATATAACATTATATTAATTTCAGTTGTATAACATAATGATTCGATATATGTATATATTGTGAAATGATCACCACAATAAATCTAGTTAACATCCATCACCACACATAGTTACAAATCTTTTTTCTTGTGATGAGCACTTTTAACATCTACTCTCAGCAACTTTCAAATATACAATACAGTATTATTAACTATAGACACCATGCTATACATTACATCCCCAGGACTTAATTCTTTTATAACTGGAAGTTGTACTTGTATCCACATATTTGTCATGACTTCGTGATGGGCAGAGTACATTTCACCTCCTTTTGGATGTGCTTTGGCCAATGGCATATAGGTAGGAATTGGCAGTGTGCCAGTTCTGAACTTGTGTCTTAAGAGGCCTTGTGTATTTCTGCTTACTTTTATGCTTGTACTATCTCTGTGAGAAGAATATATGCTAATTCAAGGAGGATGAGAGACTTCTGGAGCAAGATTCTACCAGGCAACCCACAGAACTGCAGTGAGAAGCAGAGCCACCAAACTCAGCCCAGCCTAGAGCACTTGAACCTAGTCAAATTGCAGGTTGATGATAATAAATAATTGTTTTTAAGCCACTGAGTTTCTTGGCACCATGTGCCACAATTTTAAAGTATGTTGGTTTAATCTAGGCTGCCATTTGAATTTCAAAACTTAGTCTATTCATTTGCTAGTGTGTTGGCTTATCCATTCTTAGCAGTGTAGCCTAGTTATATGGTAGTACTATCTTATATATAAGGAAACATTGTGTTTGTCTTGCCTGTTAATGAGTGACCAAGGATAAAGTATGTAAAGATATGCTCCTGTGCCACTTCTCTTTCTGGCCCTAAGTTTGATAACATTTAGAGATCCCTCAAATTAGGGTTACTAGACTTAGTAAGTAAAAATATAAGATGCCCAGTTAAATTTGAATTTCAGATAAGCAATGTATAATGTTGTAGTATAAGTATGTCCAAATATTGCATGGGACATACTTATACTACATTTCTTTTCATTGTTTATCTGAGACCCAAATTTAACTGGGTGTCCTGTATTTTATGTGGCAACCCTACTTCAAATGCCCTGTCACAATGTGTTTTCATACAGTTATAAGCAGAGTACATTAGATTGTAATGCTTTTATCTATTTATTGATCAAATAATTACCAGCTGTGACTTCTTTTACCTGTTGTGTATGAGGAACTGTGCTAAGCAAAGTTAAATATATAAACCAGCAGGAGAGACACATAAGTCACAAAAAATCTATATGAATTAAAAATAGAGGGTGCAGTGTCTTTGAACAAATAGATATAATCTCTTTGTCTTCTATAGTCTCTAAGCCCAGGACATAGATAACTCACAAATAAATATATTTATATTAGGTGAATTGGAGGGGGTAAAAGTTAACTTTAAAGAAAGATTTCTCCTTGGAGCCGGCCCTGTGGCCTAGTGGTTTGGCATGCTCTGCCATGGCAGCCTGGGTTCAGTTCCCAGGCGCAGACCTACGCCACTTGTCAGTGGCCATGCTGTGGCAGCAACCCACATACAAAATAGAGGAAGATTGGCACAGATGTTAGCTCAGGGTGAATCTTCCTCAGCAAAAAAAAAAAAAAAAAAAAATCTTATTAGTATATAATAGCATATTTCCTGTGAAGACTTAGAAATTCAGATTAACAAAAGAAGAATAAAATACATCCTACTACTCAGAGATAGAACTAAATTTTTGAGGAAAACAGATATCTTTAGTGATTTTATTTATCTCCTAGTCTGGATTTAGGATGACCCAGCACTATTGTCTTTACTAGTTTAAAAGCTTTCCTAGATACTTCCTGCTCAGACATTTTTCATTTTATTCCCTGAGGCCTAACTATTCCAATTTTTTTCATGAACTCATAAGTTTTAAAAGGGAGGGGACAGTATCTGTCTTTTATGTACCCAGCAATATGCTTAGCACTGGGGTTTCAAAAGCAATCACTTTTTTTTGACAAAAAAACCAATTACCTCTTGGTACTTACTGTACTTTCCAATATTTCCCCTCCATCTTTAGGAGTACAGAGATTCAATTTATTGAGCAGTCTACTTTGTTACCTTGTCACTGATACTAAGAGAGAAACTACATTTCTCTTAAAGCAACGGTTTGTAATCTTTATTTTCTTTAGGCCATGGATCCTCAGAGGAGCTCCATCTCACCCGAAAAATGTACACAGATACATAAAATTGCCAACCATTAGTGGGGATCTGTCTATCCTTGCCCTCGTAAGATCATGGGCCCCTTACTAAGAACATCTGCTATTCAGGGGTTGAAGTGATTTGAAATTAAGTGACTGAACATCATTAATCTTATATCCTTTTCAGTATCTGTGCTGCCAAAGATGTACTCCCTCAAGATTATACTAAGTTTTTGTTTCAAGTATGTGCACTATTCTAATTGTGTTCTACAATTTAGGAGTGTAGCTGTTTTGTCATATTTGATAATATATTCTAACTTTGTACTCTGAAAACGGTTTATCATGAGTATTTTATATAGACACATACATACTGCACAATATTATAATCTATTACACAACCTCATTCTATATATATTACACAATATAATATTTGAGAGTGTGCTGTTTGCCAGGCACTATTAGAGATTAGTGATTTAAAAAAATAGCCCAGCATATTTGGGACAGTGAAATTCAGTGTTGTTGAGGTGTACATTAAAATGTGAAGCTTCAGTGGAGAGAATGTTAATATCATCTTGTGACGAATCATACTGAGTTGAAATTAATTCTACATTCCATTCCGTTTGAAAACCCTAATGATCTTTAAGTGAAGAGTGACTTAGTACAGAATGCACTTACACTTTAAAAAAAATTGCTTTAAATAGTTATACATGTAATACATATTCACTGTAATTTAATTAGAAGACAGATGTGGAAGAAGAAAAACAACTCTACAATTCCATGACTATTAAGACTAGGGTGTATATTTTAGATTTTTTGGTAGGTGTATCTTTAACTATTTTTTCTAAGTTCACTCAATATATTGTGAAAATTTGTCCCTGTAGTCCATTATGTGTCTATTGCACAATTAACATAAATAACCTAAGATACTAAAAGCTTTAAAAAAGTTCAGTATACTACTTTAACTGATAAACCCATTTTATAGGCAAAGGCTCATGTGTGCTACCCTAACAACTGTTCCATAGAGGCCTGCAGATTAGGAACTGATGAACCTGAAGTTTCTGCCTACTTTATTCTGCTGTGATGTTGCTATTTGCCTGAAATAACATGTCTGTAACCTGGTGCTTGTGTGTTATTACTGCTTATTTCATAAGCATTTGTTTTATCTGGAAGAGAGTGGATAATAGTCAACTTTCCAGCAGAAATATACAAAAAATTGTGATTGTGTTGACATTAGAGGTGGCCCTCAACTTGTTGGGAACTTGGAAAAATATATATATATATGCAAATATATATATAATAGCCCTGATGGCCTAGTGGTTAAAGTTTGGTGCCTTCCACTTTGGCAGCCCAGGTTTGGTTCCTGGTTGTGGAACCATACCACTCGTCTGTCAGTAGCCATGCTGTGGCAGTGGCTTACGTAGAAGAACTAGAAGGACTTACAACTGAAATATGCAACTATGTACTAGGGTTTTGGGAAGGAAAGAAAAAGGAAGTTTGACAACAGATGTTGGCTCAGGGCAAATCTTTCCCAGCAAAAACAAAAAAACAGGTGGTCTGTGTGGCTGGCAAATTAAAATGCTTAAAGAAAAACAGAAGAACTATTCTTAAAACAGGCTTTAGAGGGTGGTTGGGTTCCCAAGCTTCATGTTCCTTCAAATGAATGAATATTCTTTCATCTATTCCCTTTTGTCACTGAGCATTAGGCTGTATATTAAAAAACTAGGGATACAGGGGCTGGCCCAGTGTCATAGTGGTTAAGTTGGCGTACTCCACTTCAGCAGCCCAGGGTTAGCGGATTTGGATCCTGGGCACGGACTTACTCACTGCTTATCAAGCCATGCTGTGACAGGCGTCCCACATATAAAGTAGAGAAAGATGTGCATGGATGTTAGCCCAGGGCCAATCTTCCTCAGCAAAAAGAAGAGGATTGGCAACAGATGTTAGCTCAGGGCTAATCTTCCTCACCAAAAACAAAAACAACTAGGGATATAAAAATGAAAAGACAGGGCTTTTGCCAGCAAGAAATGTGAAATCAATGATGACACTATGATGCACACAAATGATGATAATATAATACATGAAATGGTATGCCGGAGCCATGAACAAAATAAAATGAGAGTAGATAAAGGTGTTTCTAAATCTGTATTGGAGAGGGGAATGTAAGGAAAGGGGTGCTTTAAGTAGATTCTTTGGTTAATAATATAGCTAACCTAGGTGTAGGAGTATTAAGATATCTAATTCTCCCTTAAAACAGTGTTTCTATGCTAAATGTATTTCTAAGCATAGCTACTGAGTCTGGAACATACCTCTCTACCCATTCCTTTCACTGTAGACAAAACTTCGATGTTTTTTTCCCTTCATTTCTCTGTAGTTTGATGCTGTTGAGACAAGCTCTCTCATAAGAGGATGTATTTGGAGTTTTAAGAACACTGGTCCTGGGCCAGCCTGGTGGCATAGTGGTTAAGTTTGCGTGCTCTGCTTTGGCGGCCCAGGGTTCGCAGGTTTGGATCCCAGGCGTGGACCTACGCATGGCTTCTCAAGCCATGCTATAGCAGGCATCCCACATATAAAGTAGAGGCACGGATGTTAGCCCAGGGCCAGTCTTCCTCAGAAAAAAGAGGAGGATTGGCAACGGATGTTAGCTCAGGGCTAATCTTCCTCACACACACACACTCAAGAACACTGGTCCTTTTGAAAGGGAGCACTGCTGTGGTAGTGAGAATCTATGGGTTGTTTGTAAAAAGGAAGTGTTTTAAAATTGAACTGCAATTAAATTCTTTTCTCCTTGCTGCCATATTATAGTTGAGTGGTATTTAATACAGTGTGCCATTTTACTTAAAGCCTTAAGCTGGTCATAAAAACTAGTATAACAATATTGTATGTTTATGAAATATGTAGCATTCTCTCTAAAACTCAAAATTATTTTCTAAACTATTCCTTTTCCAATTTGTACAGTATCTTTCTTACAGTCTGCTTCCAAGGATGTCCAACTGGTAGAATGTAATTTGGCTGTCTTTGGGGCTTTAATGTTGATTTCCATGGACTTTCCCCAGCTAAACTGCATATTTTACTTATCACTCTTAGGATTTGTATAAAACTTTTCCTGTTTATTTTTATTACTGATTTAGAAGAAAACTGTGGTTTCTGAAATATGAATGTTTTGGACTTTAAAAAATTCACTAGTTTTATTTTAAATATTCAAATGCTTCTAAAAATAAGATAGGTAGCTAAAGTTAAACAGCAACCTTACTGTTTACAAGGCCTCCAAAAGGCTAATTTATAACTGAGGAAGGCTGTGAATGAAGTTTGTCAGTATCAATTTGTTCCATTAATCAGACACTAATGAGTTTTGGAGGCTATCATAATTAGTCAGTAAATTTCCTACCATGTAACTAAAAAATTTCCTGTTAACCACCAGATCCTAGAACCCTATCGATATTGTCTCTGCTGTGTAAATAGCTCTGAGTAGTGCAATATTGCTTATAGGGTTTTGGTGTTTGGGAAGAACAATGGGCTGGCTGCAGAAACTATGTAGCTGAAACTGAAGCAACAGTCGTCTTTGTTTAGGAAGAAAACAAATAGTTTTCGATATAAACATAAAAATCTGAAACTCAAATGTCAAATTTTAATATATTAGAAGGACACACTTATTTTTTCTAAATTTTAACATTTTGATAAATTAAACTTGGGTTTATTTGTAGTATAATGAAATAATAGAATTTTAGTGTTGAAAGGGGCCTTAGATTTCCACCTCTCTCATTTAATAGGAGAGACTCAGGGAGATAGAGGACTTACCTAAGGCCACATAGATGGTTAGTGGTACCAGGGCTAGAACTTCTACCATGTCTCTCAATCCTTTTCTTTTTTCTGTACCATACTACCAGGTTGTGTTCAGAGAGAATTTTTAATGGACTAACTTCAGTGATATTAGCTTTAAAACTTAAAAAATTTTAAATTTAATTTTAGGTAAAGTCTTTACATTTTCTCCCCATCTTTGTAAATCTTACTGGCTTTAATGTCATGAATAACTTTGGTCTAACTATGTAAAAAACAGAAATGAAAACAGAACTAGAGGCAAGTCACTTAGACTATTTCTTCATTTATAAATTGAACGGTTCAGATCACAGAATCTTGATTGTTTGTCTATTTCTCAACATTGCATTGCCATCCTTTTTCCTTTTTTGTCCCCTGCTTATTCTTTAGCCCACTGACTTCACTACTGAATAAATACTTAGGTATTATCACAAAGTGTTCTGTTCATTCTTCACAGAGGGTAACATTCTACTCTCAGTGTGTTTTTCCTGTCTTTATGTTTTTCTTTTTAAAATGTTTAATTGTGGTAAAAAATATGTAACATCAAATTGACCATTTTAACCATTTTAAGTGTACAGTTTAGTGGTATTAAATACATTCACATTGTTGTACAGCCATCACCACCATCCATCTCTAGAACTTTTTCATCTTTCCAAATGGAAACTCTGTACCCATTAATCAATAACTCCCCATTCTCCCCTCCCCACAACCCCTGGCAACCACCATTCTACTTTCTATCTCTATGAACTTGACTATTCTAGGTACCTCATATAAGTGAACTCATATAATATTTGTCCTTTTGTGACTGGGTTATTAAATTTAGCATAATGTTCTCGGTGTTAATCCATGGTGTAGCATGTATCAGAATTTCCTTCCTTTTTAAGGCTGAATAATATTCCATTGTATGTATATACTTCATTTTGTCTATTCATCTGTTAATGGACACTTGGGTTGCTTCCAGCTTTTAGCTAATATGAATAATGCTCCTACAAACATGGGTATACAAATATCTGTTTGAGTCCTTGCTTTTGATTCTTTTGGTATATACCCAGAAGTGGAATTGCTGGATCATGTGGTAATTTCTACTTTTAATCTGTAGTTCTTTGGTTAATGGAGTTGTAGATAATGGTAACAGTGTGAGTATCCCTGAAAATAAATTGGTTCTGTGTTTTAACTTGAAACCATATTTCCTACCAGAGGTAGAAAAACACTGCCTAATTGATGAGCGTGTCAGTGACGCTAGGGAATTCTCGGAGCCATTGTTAGTTCTTGTATTAATATATGACAGTGGCTACTTAGTATCTTAATTTTAGCTCAAAATTTAAGAGATGAATAGAGAAACGACTTTCAAAATGTTAGCTGGTTTTTAAATTTTTAGTAGAGCACGGGTATTATAGTTGATGGAGGTTTTATATACTTTACTACTTCCATATTTTCAAAATGAGTGTATATCATATTATTAAAATACTAAAACATAGAAAGAAAGAATAGTTACAGTATTATATTTATTAATATGTCTTGTAGTTCACAATATAATGATTTATGCTTTAGTTCCAGAAAGCTGACTCTGATCTGGATTACATTCAATACAGGCTGGAATATGAAATCAAGACTAATCATCCTGATTCAGCAGGAGAGGTAATCTGCAAAATAAATGCCTTTTTAACAGAATATTTTATTAAAAGATTTTTTCTGATAGTATTTCTAACAGTAGATTATAACAATTACATTATTAAGTACTAAATTTATACAATCTTAAAATCTTTTTGTGGTGGAAGCTTGGTCACAGCACACTAGAGAGATTGTACCATAGTCAAGGAAATTTGTGGCTACTTTTTTTTTTTAAACCGTTAAACAAGAATTATTGAGTCCAGAGGTACAAACCACTGTGGAAGCCTCTGAAATTCTAAGACAGAATATAGATACCTTTAGGGTAGTGGTTAAATAAGAGGAGAGAATCTCTGTTTGAGTCTTTGCTTTCAGTTCTTTGGTCTATATACCCAAAAGTGGAATTGCTGGATCATATAATTCTGTGTCAACTTTTGAGGAACTAACTTTTTAAATGCCTGTGTTGACTGAAATAAAGAGTCTAGGTGATATTAGTGAAGGAGGTTATTCAATAATCAGCATGAAGAGTTCAACCCTGGGAAAGAGTTCAACAGGTCTGTGAGTAAGTGCAGTTTACATCTCTTTCACAAAACAGTGTACATGCAGGGAAGAGGAAAAAAAAACTTACAACTAGATTTCATATATGTCAAAAAAGGGATAGAGTACCTCTGGTTTTTCTCTGGATTATACATTAAAGTTAAAATAAATGAGAATTTCTTGGTTATACATCAAACAAGTTCAGAGATGCTGATGTTATCTATGTGTGGAGGGAGGCAAGGACCAGGATCATTAATTATTCTCTCAATCTCTAAGAAATGCAGCTGTGGAAGTAGGAGCTAGATACCTTTTATCTTTTCCTGTAGCTGATGTCTCCAGATGGTGCCTTCAGTCATGAGGTGTGGGGTTCCAAGGTCATATTAACACAGGCTGTAGATGGCATGCATGGCTGCTTCACAGTACAGCATGAATTTTTATTGTACTGATTTAAAACCTATGCAGTTTGCTTGCTAGATTCACCTGTTAGAGCAGGGAGAGAGGTCCCCAAAATCTGTCCACACTTGTAATATTTATCCAGTAACTCCCCTTTTTTGCATGATATTTGGGAAGAAAATGATGATCTTAATCTTTATGGATTTCACTGACATTAGTCCTAATAATTATTTATGTATCAAGGAACAAGACAGTAAACAACCAGTTGCACTAACCTCTAATACCTCTACATAATGTTAGTGGTAGTAAACATTCCTTGAATGTTACCGTGCACCAACCACTGTGATGTGTGTGTGTTTGCATGTGTGTGTGTGGATACTCACATCCATGTACATGTAATTCTGTTTAGCTGCATTATCCTCATTCTAGTCCATTGTGATTTGGAGACTGTCAGTAATTCTGCATAAAAGTCAACATTTTTAAATAGAATCTATTTAGATATAAAGGTATGATAAACTACAAGCTTCTTTTTTCATTGCGGTAACATTGGTTTATAACATTATATAAATTTCAAGTGTACATTATATTTCAATTTCTGTGAAGATTACATCATGTTCACCACACAAAAGACTAACTACAATCCATCATCTACACATGTGCCTAATCACCCCTTTTACCTCCTCCCTGCCCCCTTCCCCTCTGGTAACCACCAATCCAATTTCTGTCTCTATGTGTTTGTTGTTCTCTTTATCTTCTGTTTATGAATGAGATCATATGGTATTTGACTTTCTCCCTCTGATTTCGCTTAGCATAATACCCTCAAGGTCTGTCCATGTTGTCACAAATGGCCAGATTTCATCCTTTTTTATGGCTGAGTAGTATTCCATTGTGTATATATACCACATCTTCTTTATCCATTCGTCCCTTGATGGGCACTTAGGTTGCTTGCAAGTCTTGGCTGTTGTGAATAACACTGCAATGAACATAGGGGTGCATATATCTTTATGCATTCGTGTTTTCATGTTCTTTGGAGAAATACCCAGCGATGGAATAGCTGGATCGTATGGTAGTTCTATTCTTAATTTTTTGAGGAATCTCCATACTGTTTTCCATAGTGGCTGCACCAGTTTGCACTCCCACCAGCAGTGTATGAGAGTTCCTTTTTCTCCACATCCTCTCCAACACTTATTTCTTGTCTTGTTAATTATACCCATTCTGATGGGTGTGAGGTGATATCTCTTTGTGTTTTGGTTTGTGTTTCCCTGATAATGAGTGATGTTGAACATCTTTTCATGTGCCTGTTGGCCATCTGTATATCTTCTTTGGAGAAATGACTGTTCAGATCTTCTGCCCATTTTTTAATTGGTTGTTACTTTTTTTGTTGTTGAGACGTATGAGTTCTTGGATATTAACCACTTTTCAGATATATGGTTTACAAATATCTTCTTCCAATTGTTAGGTTGTCTTTTTGTTTTGTTGATGGTTTCCTTTTCTGTGTAGAAGCTTTTTATTTTGATGTAGTCCCATTTGTTTATTTTTTTCTATTGTTTCCCTTGCCTGGTCAGACACGGTACTTGAAAATATGCTGCTAAGACTAATGTTAAAGAGCATACTGCCTATGTTTTCTTCTAGAAGTTTCACGGTTTCAGATCTTACATTCAGGTCTTTAATCCATTTTGAGTTAATGTTTGTGTATGGTGTAAGATAATGGTCTACTTTCATTCTTTTGCATGTGGCTGTGCAGTTTTCCCAACACCATTTATTGAAGAGACTTTCCTTTCTCCATTGTATGTTCTTTGCTCCCTTGTTGAAAATTAGCTGTTCATAAATGTGTGGGTTTATTTCTGGGCTCTTGATTCTGTTCCATTGATCTGTGTGTGTGTGTTTTGTGCCAGTACCATGCTGTTTTGGTTTCTATAGCTTTGTAGTATATTTTGAAATCAGGGAGCACGATACCTCCAGCTTTGTTCTTTTTTCTCAGTATTCCTTTGGCTATTCAGGGTCTTTTCTTGTTCCATATAAGTTTTAGGATTCTTTGTTCTATTTCTGTGAAAAATGTTGTTGGAACTTTGATAGGGATTGCATTGAATCTATAGATTGCTTTAGGAAGTATGGACATTTTAACTATGTTAATTATTCCAATCCAAGAGCACAGAATATCTTTCCATTTCTTTGTGTCTTCTTCAGTTTCTTTCAACAATGTTCTATAATTTTCAGTGTACAGATCTTTCTCCTCTTTGGTTAATTTTATTCCTAAGTATTTTATTCTTTTTGTTGCAATTGTAAATGGGATTGTATTCTTAATTTCTCTTTCTGCTACTTCATTGTTAGTGTATAGAAACACAACTGATTTTTGTATGTTCATTTTGTGTCCTGAAACTTTACTGTATTCATTTATTATTTCTAAAAGTCTTTTGGTGGATTCTTTAGGGTTTTCTATATATATAATCATGTCATCTGCAAATAGTGACAGTTTCACTTCTTCTTTTCCAATTTGGATCCCTTTTATCTCTTTTTCTTGCCTGATTGCTCTGGCTAGGACTTCCTATCTATGTTAAATAAGAGTGGTGAAAGTGGGCATCGTTGTCTGGTTCCCGTTCTTAGAGGAATAGCTTTTAGTTTTTCACCATTGAGAATGATACTAGCTGTGGGTTTGTCATATATGGCCTTTATTATGTGAGGTACTTTCCTTCTACACCCATTTTATTCAGAGTTTTTTTCATAAATGGATGCTGTATCTTGTCAAATGCTTTCTCTGCATCTATTAAGATGATCATGTGGTTTTTATTCTTCATTTTGTTAATGTGGTATTTCACGTTGATTGATTTGCAGATGTTGAATCATCCCTGTATCCCTGGAATGAATCCCACTTGATCATGTGTATGATCTTTTTAGTGTATTGTTGTATTCGATTTGCTAGTATTTTGTTGAGGATTTTTGCATCGATGTTCATCAGTGATGTTGGCCTGTAATTTTCTTTTTTTGTGTTGTCCTTGTCTGGTTTTGGTATCAGGGTAATGTTGGCTTTGTAGAATGAGTTAGGAAGCTTCCCCTCCTCTTCAATTTTTTGGAAGAGTTTGAGAAGGATAGGTATTAAGTCTTCTTTGAATGGTTGGTAGACTTCACCAAGGAATCTGTCTGTTCCTGGACTTTTTATTTTTTTGGGAGGTTTTTGATTACTCTTTTGATCTCCTTACTGGACTGGTCTATTCAAATTCTCTATTTCTTCTTGATTCAGTTGTGGGAGGTTGTATAATTCTAAGAATTGATCCATTTCTTCTAGATTATCCAATTTGTTGGCATATAGCTTTTCATAGTATTCTCTTATAATCTTTTGTATTTCTGAGTTGTCCATTGTAGTTGCTCCTCTTTCATTTCTGACTTTGAGCCTTCTCTCTTGTTCTCGTTGAGTCTAGCTAAAGGTATGTTTTGTTTATCTTTTCAAAGAACCAGCTCTTGGTTTCTTTGATTTTTTTCTATTTTTTTTTAGTCTCTATTTCATTTATTTCTGCTCTGATTTTTATTATTTCCTTCCTTCTACTGATTTTGGGCTTTGTTTGTTCTTCTTTTTCCAGTTCCTTTAGGTGCACTGTTAGATTATTTGAGGTTTTTCTTGTTTGTTGAGGTAGGCCTGTATTGCTATAAAATTCCCTCTTAGAACTGCTTTTGCTGTATCCCATAAATTTTGGCATGTCTTATTTTCATTTTCATTTGTCTCCATGTATTTTTGTTGTTGTTGTTGTTAGGAAGACTATCCCTGAGCTAACATCCATTGCTAATCTTCCTCTTTTTTTGCTGAGGAAGACTGGCCCTAGGCTAACATCTGTGCCCATCTTCCCCTACTTTATATGGGACGCTGCCACAGCATGGCTGACAAGCAGTGCATCGCAGGCGCCCGGGATCCGAACTGGCGAACCCTGGGCTGCCAAGTGCGAACTGAACTCCTGCACCACTGGGCTGGCCCTGTCTCCAGGTATTTTTTGATGTCTCCTTTGGTTTCTTCATTGACCTAATTGTTGCTTAGTAGCATTTTGTTTAATCTCCACAAATTTGTGGCTTTTCTGGTCTTCTTCCAGTAGTTGATTTCTAGTTTCATAGTGTTGTGGTCAGAAAAGATGCTTGGTATTATTTCAATCTTCTTAATTTTATTGAGACTTGTTTTGTGGCTTAATATGTGATCAGTCCTGGATACTGTTCCATATTCATTTGAAAAGAAAGTGTATTCTGTGGTTTTTGGATGGAATGTTGTGTATATACCTACTAAGTCCATCTGGTCTAATGTGTCGTATAAGGACAATGTTTCCTTACTGATCTTCTGTTTGGATGTTCTATCCATTGGTGTAAGTGGAGTGTTAAAGTCCCCTATTATTATTGTGTTGCTGTGTATTTCTCTTTTTATGTCAGTTAATAATTGCATTATATATTTAGGTCTTCCTATGTTGAGTGTATAGATATTTACAAGTGTCATATCCTCTTGTTGGATTGTTCCCATTATCATTATGTAGTGTCCTTCTTTGTCTCTTGTTTCAGTTTTTGTTTTAAAGTCTATTTTGTCTGATATAAGTATTGCTACCCCAGCTTTCTTTTCATTGTCATTTGCATGGAGTATCTTTTTCTACCCCTTCACTTTCAGTTTCTGAGTGTCCTTAGGTCTGAAGTGAGTCTCTTATATGCAGCATATATATGGATCTTGTTTTTTTTTTTAATCCAATCTGCCACCCTATGTCTTTTGATTGGAGCATTTATTCTGTTGACATTTAAAGTAGCTGTTGATAAGAATGTGCTTATTGTCACTTTTTTTCTGGGTGTTTTTAGTAGTTCTTCTCTGTTATTTATTCTTCTTTTGCTTTCTTACCTTGTGGTGTGATGGCTTTCTGTAGTATTATGTTTGGGTTCCTTTCTCTTAATTTTTTGTGTATTTATTATAGATTTCTGGTTTGTGATTACCATGAGGTTCATATATAATAACCTATGTATTTAGTAATCTATATTAAGTTGATGGTCTCTTTAGTTTGACCTCTTGCTAAAATCTCTACTTTTTTACTCCCCTCCTCCCAAATTTTATGTTTTTGATAGCATATCTAACCTTTTTGTGTGTGTGTATCTGTTATCCTCTTATCATGGAAACAGATAATTTTAGTACTTTTGTCTTTTGACCTGCATATTAGCTTCATAGGTGGTTGAACTTCTACCTTTACTGTATATTTGCCTTTACCAGTGGTTTTATTGCTTTTTTTTTCTGATAATTTTGTTATTCCTATTTGTGGTCTTCTCTTTTCCACTTAAATAAGTCCTTTTAGCATTTCTTAAAGGCTGGTTTCTTGGAGATAAACTCCTTTGGCTTTTGCTTGTCTGGGAAAGTCTTTATCTCTCCTTCCATTCTGAATGATGACCTTGCCTGGTAGAGTATTCTTGGCTATAGGTTTTTTCTTTTCAGCACTTTAAATATATCTTGCCACTCCCTTCTAACCTGTAAGGTTTCTGCTGAGAAGTCAGCTGATAGCCTTATGGTGTTTCCTTTGTATGTAACTTGTTGCCTTTCTCTTGCAGCTTTTAGGATTCTCTCTTTGTCTTTAGTTCTTGACAATTTAATTATAATGTGTCTAGGTGTGGGCCTTTTTCGGTTCATCCTGTTTGGTGCTCTCTGTGCTTCCTGTACCTGGATGTCTGTTTCCTTCCTTAGGTTAGGAAAGTTTCCAGCCATTATTTCTTCAGATAGGTTCTCTGCCCCTTTGTCTCTCTCCTCTCCTTCTTGGACACCTATAACATGGATGTTAGTGCACTCTTTTTTTTTTTTTTTTTGTGGGGAAGACCAGCCCTGAGCTAACATCTGTTGCCAATCCTCCCCTTTTTGCTGAGGAAGACTGGCCCTGGGCTAACATCCGTGCCCATCTTCCTCCAGTTTATATGGGACGCCGCCACAGCAGTGCGTCGGCGGGCGCCCGGGATCCGAACTCGCGAACCCCGGGCTGCCAAGCGCAGACTAAACCGCTGCGCCACCCGGCGGCCCCCCTGTTAGTGCACTCTTGATGTTGTCCCAGACGTCCCTTAGACTGTCCTTGTTCTTTTTAATTCTTTTTTCTTTTATTTGTTCAGCTTGGGTGATTTCCTCTAGTCTTTCGTCCAGCTTGCTGATCCATTCTTCTGTGTCATCCACTCTGCTATTGAGTCCCTCTAGTGAATTTTTCATTTCCAGTATTGTATTCTTCATTTCTGATTGGTTCTTTTTTATATTTTCGAATTCTTTCTTGAAGTTCTCACTGAGTTCATCCATTCTTCTCCCAAGATCAGTGAGCATCCTTATGAGTATTAGTTTATACTCTTTGTCAGATAGATTGCTGATCTCTGTTTCATTTAGTTCTTTTCCTGGGGTTTTGTCCTATTCCCTTTCTTGGAATATATTCCTTTGTCTCCTCATTTTGCCTCTTTCTATGTGCTTATATCTATGTATTAGGTAGGTCAGCTATGTCTCCCGATCTTGGAGATGTGGCCTATGTAAGAGATGCCTTATGAGGCCCAGCGGTGTGCTTCCCTCTTGTTACCAGTTCCAAATGCTCCAGGAGTGTCCCCCGTGTGGGCTATGTATGTCCTTCTGTTGTGGCAGGGTTTCTCTTGCTGCAGTTGCCTGGGGAGGCTAGCCTGTCCCCCTGGGCGGCTGGTTGTAATGCTCAGCTGCGTGTGGCTGCTATGGTCCCTTCAGTCACTTTATCGGGTGTGGGGTACCCCAGCACAGTTGGCTGCAAGGTCTAATAGAACATTCTTGTTGCAGTTTTTCTGTTAAGTGAGTAGGCCCCCAGTGTGGCTGTTTGTTACTCTCAGGGCTTACAATTGCTGTAGGCCACTGGCTAAACTAGAAGCTTCTATTACCATGTTTTTCACCTATATTTGTTCCAGAAAGATAATTTTGTTTTATTTTATGAGCTTTCCCCCTGTAGATTCTTTTAAATTTAGTAACACAACTAATGGCATGTTTCCTTTTGTTTCTTTGAAAAGACTTACTTGAGTTGAGCTTTTTGTTCACATATTGGCTTTTCTTTTCCCTCATGACTAGCACTATCATTAGCAGAGTACTGCTTGTATATTCTTATGACCTGTCATAAGTGATCACCTGCTTATAATAAACAAACCTTAAAATGAACTGAAGTGTTACAGGCACAAAATTAAAGTGCAGTGTAGTTTACAAACATCAATAACAGTACATGGTGGATCCCAAGCAGTCAGTTACTCAAACAAAACAGGCTATGTACACAATAGCTTTTTCCTCTGTGGTATGGTGCTATGTCCTAAGATCATGTTATCCTGAATTAATCATTGCCATATCAATTTTATTAGGTCCAGTTAATGTCACAAAAACATGTAGTATGGGTAATTGCCTAACTACTCTATACTAACTCTTAGCTCAATGGCTGTTTATTCCTTATGCTTGATTCACCAATTCTTTCTTTTCCTAGTTTAGGAGATCATCAAGGATTAGTTCTTGCCATATTTTTTTTTCTATGAATTTGTATCTGGGGAATTCATCATTCTTTTGATTTATATGTACAAGTCTCTGAGCAATTGACTACTGAGCTCCATTCTAGTTACTGAAAGATCATTTTGCATGATTTGCAAGATCACTTGCATGATTCACTGTCACCTCATAGTCTTCTACCCTCATACCAATTTTCCTCCCAACTTTAAAATTTTATTTTTGTCAAATTAATTTGTGTATATGATTTGAAAAGTCACAGAAGTATAAAGCTTATAATAACAAATAGTAATTCCTTGTTTCACACTCTCCCACCCCTAATATGGCCTCCACTTTATTTCAGAATCTTCTCTCAATTACCTCTATATTTCTAAATAGTATACTTGTATTGCTATTTTTTTCCCCCGATCCGAAATATATATTGATTTCCTGGATACAGACTGTTCTAGTTTAAATCCCAGCTTTGCATTGTTATTGTAGGCCAGTCAGTTAACCTCTCTGTACTTAGTTTCGTGATTTGTAAAATGGGAATATTACTGCCTACTTTGTAGGTTGAGCGAGAATAAAATTAGTTTTATATATATGTGTGTGTGTTTAGAACTATTTGGTCCAGAGTATATGCAATATTTTAGCTGTTATTATTAATAAGAACTTCCTATTATGGAAGATAAAGATTAAATACTCCCCTATTTATCCCCATCTTCACAATTTCTGGATATATCCATATTCAGTGTTTGTTTATATTATTACATCTTAGTCTGTTTGGGCTGCTGTAAGAAAATACCACAAACTAGGTACCTTATAAACAACAGAAAGTTATTATCACAGTTCTGGAGGCTGGAAGTCCAAGATCAAGGTGCCAGCATGGTCAGGCTTGGGCACTCTTCTGGTGTGCAGACTTTTGGTTGTATCCTCACATGGCAGAAGGGGAAGATCTCTCTGGGGCCTCTTCTATCCAAGCACTAATTCCATTCATGATGGCTTTGCACTAGTGATGTAATCACCTCCCAAAGGTCCCACCTCCTAATTCCATCACCTTGGCAGTTAAGTTTCAACAAATGAATTTTGAAGGGATACTTTCAGACCATGGCAATGATAACTCTGCAAATACTACTTTTATCTAAATCGTGTAGTATAGTATGTTTGCTTTTCCTTTCTTATACAACTTGTTTTTCTGGAGCTAATGATTTTTCTTTTTTTCCTTCTATCTGCTGAGTTTTTCTGTGAATTTATCATTAATTTATTCTCAGACTTTTCTAACAGAACTGTAAAACTCTTGTCAACATTGTCAGACACATCACATGATCCCGAAGTTAAATTTTCTTCCACATCCCTTCTGGTGCTGTCTATCTTCCTGCTTCAATCTTACCTCCTGCTCTACAGTCCTCCTGCATGGCTGTGTTTCTGGGATTTCTTTACCATGATTTTGGTAATTCCCTTTGTTTTATTTCTAGTTTGGATCACATGTTTCACTCTTTCTTGGTTTATTTCCTCGATTGGATGAAGCATATCCTATAGAAGTTTCCTGAGGAAGAGTACAGAAATGTTAACTTTTTGAGATGTCAACTGTTTGAAAATGTCTTTATTTAACCCTCATTTAATCCTTTAGTTGATGGATGGTTTAGTTAAGTATGTAATTCTAGATTGGAGATTATTTTCTCTTAATTTGAACATCATTCTATTGTAGTTTTTTAGCTTCTACTGTTCCTGTTGAGAAATAGATGCCATTCTAATTCCTGATCCTTTATGTGTGTCTTCCACCTTATTCTAGCCTCTTTGCCCTCTGTGCCTATCCGTTTTTCTTGGAACTTTCAGAATATTTTATCCATGCTGTGAAGTTTTATGGTTATGTTATAAGTCTTTTTATTAATTGTGCTGTCACTTTGTGAGGCCCTTTAAATCTGAAAATGCATGAATCTGAAGCCTTATGTAACTTTTCTTATGTAGTATATTCATAAGAAAAGAAATTCTCTTTTATGGCCTTTCCTATTAGTGAGATATTGGACCTCCTGGATCTATCCTCTATTTTCCTTATCTTTTCTTTCTCATTTTCATTTTTGTGTATTTTTCCCCCTGACTTTTAAGGATAATTTTTTGACTACATTTTCCAGTTTTTCTATGGAGATCTTTTATCCAATATAATGTACAGCATCTAGAAACAGATGAGAAATGTACCCCTGAGGGTAAGGGGACAGTTCTGAGGTTCATTGCAGTGTATATGAGTAGATACCCCAAAAGGCATCTTAAATATACACTATTCCTTTATTTACTAGGCTGCACATTTGGTGTCATCTATTACTTCTTTGCCCATATCAAACATACCACTAAGTTCTCTTCGCTTTTTCTTGATGTCTCTCTTCTGTCCCTTCCTACTTCTACTGCTCATGCCATAGGTCTTGCTTACTCCCTGCAGAATTATTTTGTCTTTAAGTTAGATTTTCTGTTCTTATTCCTTCCTGTTAGAATCATCTTTATTTACCATTTCCATCATCAAAAGCTTAGAGAAAAATCTCCAAGGAAGATGGGAATAGAGGGCCATGAACTGAGCCTCTGTCCATAGCCATGAGGTAGGTCCACAAAGGAGATATTTGAATAGTAGGAAGATAACCAAGATAGTATAGTTTTATGGAAATCAAGAGTTCATTTTAAGAAGGTTGGAACAGGAAGGAAATAAAAAGAGGCAAGAGGAGGGCTATCAAAATTATATGCTAAAGGGCAAGCCTAACCTTTTGATTGTTTAATTTGGCAAAGGATACTAGTCTGTGGGGTGTTAAACTGAGGAAGTATATTATTATAGGATCTAGAAGGTTTGTGGCAAATGGAGTGACAAAAATGAAACTTGTTTTGAAGTGCCAACAGAGGCAAGAGAAAGAGTTATTTTTCCCCCAGTATAGGGAAGATCTATATATATGTGAAGTCTTTACAAAGGGAGCTATTGAAATATAGGAAATTTAAGGTTCTGGAAGATATGGGGAGGAAACAACAATAATAGTGGTAGTGTTACAGGCTGACTAAGGATGAGAATAAATATCCATAGATGTTTTCATTTTGGGATGAAAAGCCAGGAAGATGGAGTTTCTACTAGATGGTTTCTGTCTTCTCAGTAAAGTAGTTGGTGAAGTCTTGTGCCAAGAAGGAATGGATGGGAAGTGGAGGGAGTGGAGAAAGTTTGGAATAGCTAGTATTGGAGGGTTTGCGAAGGAACCATCAGGGAATGAAAAGAATTACTAAGTGGCAGAAAGGATCCAGTTGAAATGTCTTTTATGGAATAGTGGTTATTTATATTCCCAATGAATTTGAAAAGCCAATGTAATTTATAAATATGGTTGCTTGAGTTGGCATGAATTTTGTATAGTTAGGTCAGTGAGTTGGTACTTATACATACTTTAGCCCCATGACAGTGTGTTTACGAATTTTATGATAAGTGGTTTCAAGTTGTCTTATTCTTTAAGAACAGATCAAAATAATTCCTTTAATCATCTTCTGAATAACATTTAGAATTGTATTTTAGGAATACTGTGTAATTAATTATTTTGAACTATGCATCAAATGTTATGTATCTAAAGTGACCTTATTTGCTGTTTAATATTGCTTTTCTTTTGTGGGCTATTTCTGTACCTAGGCTTTAAATTCCTTGAGAATAGGATCTAGGTCTTATACTTCTCTCTTTCTTCCCCTCCTCCTATCCTCTGTCACACAGTTGCATAATTAACTACTCACAGTGTTTGATTAAATGGATAATAGAATGTGTGTATATATTTTAATTCTTAAAAGAAGCTTAATTTTTCCTTTCCTCGATTTAATATAGATTAATTTTTTTCCTGTTGTAGAAAAATCCAGTTACACTCTTAAAGGAATTGTCAGCAATAAAGTCTCGATACCACACTTTGCAGGCACGCTTTAAACTAGTTGCTGTTGAACAGAAAGAGACTAAGAGCCGCATTTGTGCTACTTGCAATAAGACTATGACCATGATACAAGAACTACAAAAGCAAACAGACCTGGAGGTAATATTTTCAATTGATAAGTTGGATTGTAGAGTTTTAATTCTGAGCATCACTTTCAAAGATAAATCACCAGTAACTTTCATTTTGAAATTCAGCAATCAGTTTGAATTCTTGATAGAAATGAGATTTTCTTGATTTCCTGAAATATTATAGCTCATGTCTCTTTTATTTTAAGATGAGCATGTCAACTTGACATCATTAATGAAGAACTGTGCTGTCTTGGATTATGTAGCCATGGCAGAAGAGAAATCCTGCTAATACTTATTAAATCTACCAGCTCTACGTTCTCCTGTAAGAACTAGTGAGACTGAGAAATCTGGAAAGCATCTATACCAGTGACTTTTTTTCTTAGTTCTCCTTTCATTCATTTGGGTTGGTGGGCTTGGGTAAGCCTGACCTTCATTTTCTCCCTCCATTCCCCATCCACCACTCATTTAGTGTAAGAATCCTTGTAATTGTGAGCCTCTGTCACTGATGTGTAAAACTCTTCAGATATGTTGGAATAGAAAAAAGAATATGAGCTGCTGACCTGGGCACTAAAATCTTGAACAGCTAACTGAAGGATTTGGTAGATTTTCATTTACTATTAAGGCAAAGTTGGAAGGTTTTAAAAGAAAAGATAGCCTCTACGTAGATGGAATCATAGAGTAGAACTTAATTATCTGGACAAAAGATGGTCAACAGGTTTTTATCTCTGGTGCCAACTCTAATCAATTAACTGGTAATAGCTGCTTAGAGTGTGGTATTAAGGAGCTGTGTCTGGGTATGGTAGAAAAGCTATCTGCTATGGGCATGTGCTAGTGGCAGCATACACAGTATTTATTTGCTAACTCTGAACTAAATTATGGCTTAAGATACTTGAATTATGGGCTTGTAGCTAGAGTAAATCTCCAAGGTTGACTACCCAGGTCAATTTGATCAAGAATTTTTTATATTGCCTATGGAAGAAAAGAGAACAATACCTGGTTAAAATTATAAAATGATATCTTAGATGTATCTGTTATGTCATGAGGAGATGAATAGTGGAGAAGGGAGGAACAATTAAAAAGGGAACAGAGAGAATAGGGAGTAGGAATTTAGAACAGTAAGAGTGGTGTCACATGCTAATAAATAAAATGCAAAAAAGTATGTATATGATAATCTTTTATAAATACAACTTAAATCACATATTCTTCATTGTATGTGATCAGAACCTGACAATAGAAGCACATAAACTTGTTCTTAGGAAACAAATCTTTTTTTGTGTGTGTGAGGAAGACCAGCCCTGAGCTAACATCCGTTGCTAATCCTCCTCTTTTTGCTGAGGAGGGCTGGCCCTGGGCTAACATCTGTGCCCATCTTCCTCTACTTTATATGGGGCGCCGCCGCAGCATGGCTGACAAGCAGTGTGTCGGCCGGCCCTCGGGATCCAAGCCGGCGAACCCCAGGCTGCCAAGCGCAAACTAAACCGCTGCGCCACTGGGCCGGCCCCTGGAAACAAATCTCGAAGAGAGATTAAGTGTAGTTCTGGATGTACATATCAACATATATGTATAGAAATTCATAAATTTATTGACGCACAGAATAAATTTGGGCTGGTCTTCCCCACAAAAAAAAAAAAAAAATTTTAGACTGGTTAATTCCTGGAAAAATTCTTTGAAGGTTTATTAAACAGATGGTCTGAAATCTCTTGAACAGTCATCACAAAGAGCAACATGGATTCATGGAGAACAAAGTCTTGCCAGAATAATACCATTTCCTGTTTTTGAGATAGAAGAGGGAAATTCTGTAACTATTTGGGTTGCAGTAAGGCATATAATTTTAATTTTATCCATGTGAACATTTTGGGCAAATGTTGGCTTGATCAGCCAAACCAGCTGGGCTGTATAATAGCCACATGTGGCTATGTAAATGAAAATTTAAGTTAAAATTTAAAGTAATTAAATAAAATTAAAAATTCAGTTCTTCATTTACTGATTGGACAGTGCAGGTACAGAATATTTCCAGCATCACAGAAAGTTCTGTTGGACAGCTCTGCCCTAGAGATTCTGATTCTGTAGGTATGGGGTGTTCCAGATTTGGCAGTCTCTCTAGAGATGACCTATATAATTAGGCAGATTTGTAACTATTTGAGTGATTCTTCAGGTTGTCCTTCCTATTACTCCCCATATAACCCTTTCTTTCAGTCAGCCTGTTTGTTGGGGCTCTGTGTAAATCTTTTACAACTACCGTTCAGCTTCTCTGCTTTGCTTTGCTTTTGCTCCTACCTGCTTTTGGTGGATACTCTTCGTTGGTCATTTTCTCAGCATCTGTTCTGCCTTCCTGCCTAACAGAGTACTGACTTTTCTGAGGTGTGTGCCATCCCTCACAGCCTCATGCCTGAAATAAAGTTGGCCCTATCCTCAGCTTCAGGGACATACCTGATTGGCAAGGGGATTTTATTTTAACTAACATTGGTTCAGGAATGGGTTTGTAACCCAAATGACATGTGAGGAGGGAAAGTCTGGAAGTAGGAAATTGTGAAGCATTTCCTCACTGCTGAGAGATCCCTGGAAAAGAAAATTTGTTTTCTTCTTCTAAACATTGTGTATAGATGTGATGCCTAGCACTACTAAAACCATCTTTCTGTCAGCTTGAGGATAAAGACACCATCAAGGATATCGAGCCGTGAGATGGAAAAAAACTGAGTCCTTGCATTGTTGAGCTGCTGAATAAACCAGCCTTGAAGTTTGCCCTTTTTTTGTATTTATTGTGCAATGATAATAAATTTTCTTATTATTTATCCATTTTGAAATGTGTTTCTATTAACGTGCAGCGAAAAGCATCTTAATTATTCTTCAAAATTTAGCCTAAGTCTCTACTTCTGAGGAAACTTCTATTTTTGTTCACATTTCTTTTTCAAAATACTTTTAGAATACAGCATTCAAACGTGACTTCTTTGGTTCTGTTAAATTCCAGTCCTTAAATTGTTTGATTTCTTGGTGTTATGTCTTCAACTTAATTGCAAGTTCTTTGGAAGCTCAAACATCAAAGTACCTTGTATATAGATAACCAAATATCTGTTTTTTCCCTGCCTTCCTAAATTTGTGATCACATATATACATAGTATGAGCTTATGGAAATGTCTACTGGTGTGACAAAGCAGAAGTTAATTTAACAGTCTTTAAAGCTTTTTTGAAATAAAGATTTTTGTCATTTGTTTTCTAGCTATCACCACTGACTGAAGAAGAGAAAACTGCAGCAGAGCAATTAAAATCTCACATGTCAGATTTATGAAGAAATGGACTTGCAAAGGGAACTCTAATGGAGAAGAGATCAATTCCGGAGAGATTTAGGAAGATGTGTTGTTAGCAGTTGATAACTAGATGTGGGGGGATGGTGAAGAAGATTTGGCTTGGGTGACTAGATAGTGTGCCTTTCTAGAGAGGGGAATATAAGAAGGGCAGATATTATATTCATAATTAGCCAAAAGGATGGGATAGGAATAAAGGGATCTAAAAAATACATGCACATACTCTGAGTCTTGTAATTTCAGGCAAGAAAGTCTCTTAATACTATTTTGCATCTGTTTTTGTATAATTAGGATAACATTGATGTCCTGGCCTATTGGAAAAGAATATTTGTGTACTGTCAGTCAGTCAAATGTGAACAAGCATGCTTTAGAAATTAAAGGATAGAAAAAATATTTGTATTATACATTATATATGTATATATTATTCTTGAAAATTTTGATTGCAAATGTGCTCACATTATCGTTGAGACCGATGTGACTCCTTTTGCAGTCTCCTACAAAACCTAACTTTAATAATAAGCTGGCTTTTCTAAGACAGCCTCAGTTTTGTTTACTTTTTTCCTATTCCTTCTGCCTGCTAATGTTGAGCAGCATGAGCTCTGCTTTCAGATGCTGTTTTAGATAATCCCTGTGGTATTTCAATACTACCTTTGTTCTCTTTCAGCCTATATTACCGTAGTTGTTCATTCTGTATGACAGGTAAGAAACAAATCAGAGGAGCACTGGCTATTGCTACTTGCTTTTGTGTGTGTGTGTGTGTGTGTGTGTGTGTGTGTGTGTGTATTTCCCTATTTATTTTTAAATAACTATTGGCAATAAGGTAATTGTTCAAAGTAGGGACAGATCTTGATAACAAAGATGTTAATCAGGGTTATTTATAATAGCAACACACATACACATCCAACTAGTGGTATGTAAATAGGAAAGGAAACCACTATACAATAAGTGATCAAGTTGCCAATAAATTATTATTGTTAATGTTCTGGGAAATGCTGAAGCTATGCTAAATGGGGGAGAAGAGAAGCAGATATTGCAGTTTTATAGTTAAGATTGGGCTTTTGAGTCATACCTAAGATGTAAATACCAGGTTTTAAATTTTATCTGTGTGACATTGAGCAAGTCACTTAACTTCTGTGTGTCAGGAATGTTGGAAGCACAATGAAATGGTAAAGTGTTTGGGTTTGATATTTAGTAATCCTTCAATAAATTATATTTCCATATAGGTAATAAAAATGAGCCATTGAAAAGACTAGGAAAAATGCATCAAATGTTAGTTCTGCAGGTTATAGAATTATACTTTACATAATTAAAAAATTTTCTGTTATGAGCATGTATTTGTCCATTAATAATCTTATAATATCTGATAAACAGGGTTGGGAGAGTAGCTTCAGTTAAAATTCTCCTGTCTAGTTTGAATATTTTAAGAACAGAAAGCTCCCATTTTTTAAATTTCAGAGAAATAAGTCACACCTTAGTAACAGATATTAGTTTTCTTCAGTGCTCAGGCAATTAATATTAAGGAAGTTCCTGTTGTGCGATGGCTCTGTTATATGGTGTTGATTGGTGGGATTGAAAAATGGTAGTATCACGAGGTCATAACAAGTTCCTGGGGTTCAAGTGGTTTTGCTTTCAATCGGGGAAAAAAACCAGATTGTACTGTTTTTCCTTCCTTCTCAGTTAGCTTTTAAATGTTGGTTCTTCCCCTCATCCCCCTTAAAATTGTTCTCTATGCACTTTTTGTGTGTGTGTGTGTGAGGAAGATTAGCCCCGAGCTAACTCCGTTGCCAATCCTCCTCTTTTTTGCTGAGGAAGACCGGCCTTGGCTAACATCACGCCCATCTTCCTCTACTTTATATGGGACGCTGCCACGGCATGGCTTGACAAGCTGTGTGTCTGTCCTTGCCCAGGATCCGAACCTGTGAACTGCAGGCAGCCCAAGCGGAGCACGTGAACCGAACCGCTACGCCACCAGGCCAGCCCCTCTATGCACTTCTTTACATATTCATTTGTTTCCCAAGCTTCAGTTATTCCTTCTTTGTGGATAATTCCTAAATATAACTCTTGCACTAGATCTAGATCCATATTTCCAATAAAAATCTTTACGTGATTATTCAAATTGAACATGTCCAGAATACTTACTGATTTTGTTATTTTGCTAATGGCCACTATTCTGTTAGCTGGAATTTAAAAATTTGCATCCCTTTCTTTATCTTCTTAGTTGATAAAATCTATAATTCTGTTTCTGAAATGTTCATAGTTTCCAACCTCCACTTTATCTTCACTCTTACTACCCTAATTTAGACCTTTTATTTCTCATCTGGATAATTGTTTTCGCTTATATGACTATAGTGTTTTTATGTTTTTAGTTGTAAGTAATAAAAAATTTTAAGTTGTATTTTGATGCAACTTTAATTTTAAGAAATTAAAAAATACAAGTGTGCCTATTCTCCAGAAGTAATCTGCAAACAATTTCTTCAGATGTTTCTACATGTATACAAATTTTTTTCTTTTTTTTAACAAAAATAGGCCAATACCATTCATTGTACTGCAGCTGCAGTTAGTTTTCATTTAAAATATATTTTAGATACCTTCATGTCACACATCTGCCATTCTTTTGAACCCCTGTAATCCAATATATGGATGTATCACAATTTTTACCAGTACCTTATTGATAGGCTTTAAGCTATATAATAGACAAGTTAGGAGATTTGTCTGGGGGTGGGGGTGGGGGTGGGGGCGGGGGAGAGCAGTAAAGTCAGCCCTTAAAGAATTCTGATGGAGCAGATTACAGGCTTCCCAACTTCACAGTGTAGTTTAGCATCCTGCCAACTAAATTCCTTTTTGCTTAAGTTAGCCAGAATCTGACTTTGTGCTTGCAACCAATGACCCCCTAATTAGTTGTACAGGTTTTCTAATTTTTCACTATTATGGACTATTGCAATAAATCTTTAAACATTTTTTGGGTTCTTGGGGAAATATATCTTTGTACAAGAACCTATTTTAATATTTATCATATGTTTTATTTATCTTATTTGATTTCTACTATACTGGTTTGCAAAGACCACTTCTCATTACTCTTTGAATCCCAAGTACAGTACTGTGTTCCATAAATAAATTTTTTAATTGAGGTGAAATTCACATAAGATAAAAATTAACTATTTAACATTAAAGTGTACAATTGAGGGCATTTTAGTACAAATGGTGTTGTGCTACCATCATCTCAGTGTAGTTCCAAGACCATGAATAATTTTTGGTGAAAGAATTTTCCAGTCACAAATTAATCTTCCTAATTTATATCTTTGTCCATGGCTCACATAGTTTAAAGAAAATTGTTGTTACCCACTACTTACAAGAAAGTCCAAATGCCTTGATATTTAAGAACTTCTTTCTAGAGTATTGTTGCTTCTCTACATGTGCACTCTAGGTTGGGTTAAGTAGTTTGCAACAAACCAGAAAGGGAAAATTAAGTTCAAGTTAAGAATTTAATGTACGTCCTTTGTCTCACTCCTTCAATTCTCGCAATCTTGAAACATCTCTTATGCTAGAAAATTGTAGAAAGGAGACGCCAATATAGGAAAGCTGAATACAGCCCTTCTGCACTTTACGTAGTTCCAGGGCAATAGCTCACCACAAGCGGCAAGAAATGCAGGGTGTAGTGGGGTGGGATGTGGTATCGGTCTGACATCTACAGTCTGTGGTCTCTTCCTCCCACCCCCGAAATGAGAAACTACAGCGGTCTAAGCTTCACAATCTGGAGCTCTGCTTGGGTAGGTAGGGCGGAAATCTTAAAAACCTGAGAATCTGGGCTCCCCCCAGAGAAAGAGCCACCAGGCAAGAATCATTTGCACCACGGTTTCTCAAACCGCGTGCCACAGAGTGGTTGCTGAAAACGTCGATTTCATAGGGCCCCACCCTAGAATCACGGAGTCCTAATACCTAGAGGTGTGGCTCCGGAGTCGGGGTTTTCCACAAGCACTCCAGGTGGCTCCAGTCTTTGGCGCGCAAAAGTTTGAGACCTGTGGAGCGCCGCCCCTCCCCTGCGGCGGGCGGGGCGCATCGGAGCGCCACGCTGCCGGCCGCCTACGCTAGCCTGGGGCTGAAGGCATGGAACCCTGCGGCAGCGAGCAGCCAAATCTCGTGTGCGCCCCCGCAACGCGGGAACTAGGGGCCCGCCTCCGCGCTGCACCCCCCTAACGCAACGTCCCGCGCGCATGCGCACCGCGACTTCCCTCGCCGCCGCGACTCCAGCTGCCCTGGTTACCGTTGGTGTTTACGAATTTCCTGCAGCGCTTTTTTCGCTGGAGACTAGCGCCTCCCGGCTCTAGCAGCGGTTCGATACGCGCGCGGCCTCGTCACGTGGGCCGAGACTCCCTCGCGGTCGCTGGCGAGCGGCTGAGCCGGGAGGAAGGAGCTGCGGCCACAGCTCGCCCTCCCACTGCGCCCTAGGGCGGGCGCGCGGATAAAAATGGCGAAGGGGGGGGTAGCTGGCGCCGAACCCGAAGCTATGGGGCACGTCGGTGGGGCGGTCGTCGGAGCCCCCTGACGTGGGCGCCTGGTTGTTCTCCGCGGCGATTTGACCTGGCGACCTCGGGCCGGCGCCTCCTAGGTCAGTCTGCGGACTCCGCGGGTCGCCGAGGGCCCCGCCGAGAGCCAGAGGCAATGGATGAACAGAGCGTGGAGGTGAGGGAGCTTGAGGTGGGTGGTGGTTAGTCTTTCCCGCCACCCGCTAAGCGTTCTTTATTCGGGGCGTCTTGCCCTAGTCCTCCTTCTGGTAGGGCACCCCACCCCGCCGCTGTGGAGAGGGCTGCTCCCGTGCGAAGCACACGGTGCTGGTTTGCAGACCTCCAGGTGTCTTGTGCTCTGACCGTTCCCGCAGTCACTTGGTTCGTATCCTGGAGTTTTCTGGATGTCTTCGCACCGGTATTCATCCCTGCAGGGTTTTTGCAAGCTACAGCCTGTACAGCCCAAAACTGCAAATTCATCAGATGGACGTGCCCTGCGACTCGCCACCAGTTCTTGCGAGTTCATGCGCGGATCCACATCCTTCGAATGGATAGTCGTTCGTGCCTAGCGGTACACTTTGCAGACTTCTGCCCTTCCTAGATGGAATGGGGATATACTCTTACTATCCTGTTTGACTGTAGTTTTCCAGAAAAACCAGTTCTTTTTATATCTGACTCTTGTAAGCTGTGATTTCAAATGGTTGGGAAATTTACTTTAAGGCTAGGAACATAAAAAAGATTGTTTATTGGACTTAATTATATAATAATTGTCAAATTTTGATCCTTCCAAATACTAAAATACTAAATCTTTGCTTCTCAGTGGGGGGCAGCTATGTTACTGGACACTCTCCACTTGGAACTAGTTCACCCAGTGGTCGTATTGGCCATGCCCCAACGTCTGCATCTCACAGATTCTTTCTGGTCCTGCAGAGTCATGATTAGACTCATGAGTAATGTTCTCCTTAATTCCTCATGTGAAAGTATTATAAAGGTTTTGTAACCTTACCTTGGTTTTGGGAGAGTTTAATTCTCCTGGAACGGAGTAAAAATGAATGTGAGTACTGTAAAAATAAACATAAAATATATAATAACCTATATTATATATGTTTTCTTGTCGGTTACTTCCTAAGTTGATTCATCTGAGGTTTGCAAAGATAATATTGTTTCTTCTATTTTCGTAATTTTTTCTGCCCAAAGCCTTGATAGAGCTACCACCAGAACTCAATAGGGGCAGAATCTCAGGCTCAAATAAATAGCTAGTTGGTTTCAGCATCAGGGCAGAAATTCGGATTTCTGGATTCTGAAGAGAAACTTCATTAGGATATGTATCTTTTTAAAACTTTTTTTTTTAAATAATTATAAAAGCAATCCATCCCCTTTGGGGAAAGTGCAGAAAAAAGTAAAAAGTTCTTATTGTTCATTCAATTCAATAGAGTTTGCTTTTTTTCATACTGTTATACATCATAAGCATTTTTTCTGTATCATTAAATAATTCAAAAAATATTTCTAGTGACTATCATAATCTATGCTAACTGCTATAATTTAATTAGTATTTCAATATTTGGGCTATAGCCAGATTCTCGCCATTGTAGTTAATGCTTCAGTGAAAACATTTGTGCATAAATCTGTGTTTGCATTTCATATCTTTTCTTTAGAGTAGAACCATTGAAAGCTTAGAAAAGAGGAAGCACCTTTTCCAGGGTATGTTCTGAGGTACCCTGGACCTTGAGTAACCAAGTCCTGATATGGAATAAAGTTAAAACTGACGTTATCAGCCCAAAATAAATGTAAATGTTGAGTGAATTATTTTTAGCATGCCTTTTACTCTTGATTCAGTAGCCTAATCTGGTTGACCTTACATCTTTTATTATTTTCAGAGCATTGCTGAGGTTTTCCGATGTTTTATTTGTATGGAGAAATTGCGGGATGCACGCCTGTGTCCTCATTGCTCCAAGCTTTGTTGTTTCAGCTGTATCAGGGTAAGGTGTATTTCTTTTACGTGCATTTAGTACGTATAGGATATATTGTAAAAAGTAACCTTTTTCTTTATCTTTTTCTTATTTTATATTTTGTGCCCTTTTAAAAAATATCTTAAATGAATGTTCCTTAAGACCATCAATGTATATCGTTTAGTGCTATGGAGATGAATAATCAAGTGGTGACTGCCATGAAATGTCTGGAAATCAAAATCCACTGTAATTTTATATTTATATTATTAAATTACTGCACATTTAACAAGTACTCATGAAGTGCTTGCCTGCATTGTGTTTGGGGTTGAGGGATACTAAGTGACAAAGTGTTTGTCCTGAAGGAGCTTAAATCTAAATGAGAGAATGGACTTTGTGTTTATATAGAAAAATGTGCAGTGTCATAAAGAGGCACTAACAATGTGCTGTTAGGCTCAGAGGAGAGAGAGTTTAGACTTGATGGATAAGATGGAGAAAAAGCTAGTAAAAGGTTCAAAGACAAAATAAAATCATATAATCTTATCCTAGCTACAAAAGACTTTAGAGATGAATATAATCCAGTGGCTTGAAAACTTGAATGTAGGTGAACCCCTCAAAAAAATTATGAGGAAGCCTAAGATATAAAACGGAAGAACTTATTTGGGTTGTGTGTGGGGATTCAATAGCACATCTGCAGACCGCAGTTGAAACTGCCCTCTTTGCATTACTCTTACTAGATATTTCCTTTACCGAGAAAATCAAAGCCTTCTAACATCTCTTCACCTCAAAATTTCTCTGTGGTTCCTTATTCCTGCCTAAGGAGGAGAAATATCCCTTTGTCAAGAGTAATATCTGTAACACTTAAATCATTTGCCTCCAGTCACAGAGCTAGCAAATGATGGAGCTGCATTTGAATCCAGGAAGCCTGGCTCTAGAGCCTGTGTTCTTTGCCACCACACCATGTGCAGAAGACTTAGGTTAGGTGCCATGCTAGTTCTCTGACTCATAAACTGAGAGAGTCAATCTTTCTTAGCCTTGTTTCCTTAGCTGTAGAATGTGGATAACAAGACCTGCCTCAGAGGATGGTTGTGGCATTAAATGAGATAAGCTAAAAAGTAATTTAGGAACTATGAAGTACTGTCCACTTGTAATGTGTTATATTATTCTGTTGTTAAAATAGCAACTAATATGCGTATCATTATTTATGTTTTATAAATGGTGAAACTGAAGTTAGAGAAATTAAGTAATTGGCCTCTATCACTGTAGCTAATTAAGTGGTAGAGGCTGGATCTAGACTTAGCTCTTTTGATGAAGGTCTAGTATACATATGACCCCTGGTTATTACCTTCTACCTCATTGATTCCTCATTTCTTTTCTGTTACCTCTTCCTTCTCCTGCTCCTTAAAGGTATCTATTAAATATTGCTGCTGGCATTCTCTAGTCTCAGGTTTCTGGGAAAATTTCATCTACTTTGGGAAATTTGATTTACTCTTGCAGGTTTAACTATTTTTTTCTTTTTTAGGAAGATTGGCCCTGAGGTCACATCTGTTGCCAGTCTTCCTCCTTTTTTGCTTTTTTTCTCCTCAAAGCCTCAGTAGATAGTTGTATGTCATAGTTGTACATCCTTCTAGTTGCTCTATGTGGGATGCCACCTCAGCATGGCTTGATGAGCGGTACGTCGGTCTGCATCCAGGATCTGAACTGGCGAACCCTGGGTCGCTGAAGCAGAGCGGGCAAACTTAACTGCTACGCCACTGGGCCGGCCCCACAGGTTTAACTATTGTCTCTGTGTATGGCTCCTAAATCTATTCCTTCAGGATTGACCTATAAATGTCTTATCTGATTGTCCTTGTAACATCTTGAACTTTGTTCCAGATCAGATTCTTCCTATTATTTTCTCAAATTTACTCTTTTTGACTTTTTCTTTTTATTCTGTTCTGCCAATTACTCAAACCTGAAACCTCTTACACCAATGATTTTTAAGTCCTGTCAATTATTATGTTCTAATGTCACTTATATCAGTCCTACCTTTCCATTCTGATTATTACCATCCTAAAAGAGAAATATGGTAATTTATTACTCCATGCCTAGATTATTATAGTTACCTTCTAACAGATCTCTCTGTCTTGAGTGTTTTCTTATCTCTAGTCCATTTTGTATTCTGCTGCCATATTGATGTTTTCCATAATGTCATTTTTTTTCCTCCCAGAAGCCTCAGAGATTTATTGCGTGAAGATTAGCCTCATATTCAGACCATTGGGTCATCTGATTCTAACCTCTTTTTTCTAGAGCTGTCTTGGTTCCTGAGTGCACCATTCAATTTTTTGTTCATTCAACAAATATTAATTGCATGCCTACTTAGAGATAGGAATCAACTTCCCAAGGAGTTGACTTATTAGTTGAGATATAGACAAAGAAGTAAATAGATATATGTTAGTTACCAATAAGTGCTGTGAAGAAAGAGAAACTGAATAATGGTATAGAGTGGGGACTTCGAAGAGGGCACGGGCAGATTGGTAGCTATTTTAGATAGGTTAGTCTGGGAAGATCTCTGAGGAGATGATATATGAGCAGAGAGCAGACTGAAATGTGGGAGTGATGTGACTATCTGGGGGAAGAAAATCCCACGCAGAGAAATCTGAAGAGGCAAAGGCCCTGAGAAAGAAATATGCTTAATGTGTTGAGAAATAATGAAGAAGCCAGTATGGCTGGCACAGAGTGAGCAGAGGGAGAGAGGGGAAGGAGATGAGTTTGGAGTTGTAGCTAAGGGCCTTGGTAAAGACTTTGAATTTTATTTTAGTGCGATGGTAGCCATTGAAAGCTTTTGAGTGATAGGAAGTAATTAATGTTTTAAAAGCTGTCACTCTGATTACTGTGTGGAAAGTAGACTTTAGGCAGATGAGAGAGGAAGTAAGAAGACCAGTGGGGATGTGCTTTATTAGTGAAAGATGACTGGTGGTTTGGACTAGAATAGTAACAGTGGAGATAGTGAGAAATAGGGCATTTCTGGAGATGTTTTGAAGGTAGAGCCAATGGATTTGCTTACAGATGGGAAAAGTTACAGATGTGAGAAAAGTTTTTTACAGCATCTGGATGAATGAGTGATTTTTCATTATTCTAAGGTAGAGAAAACTAGGAGGGGGCAGATTTTGGTAGGCTATAGATGTAAAAGTTTTGTTTTTAAATATATCAAGTTTAAGATGTTTATTATACATCTAATTGGAAATGTTCGTAGTTGGGAAAATGAATCGAGTTGGGGAAGGGAACATTAGAGAGACTGAATTATTAGTATATAGGCAGTATTTAAAGCCAGGGGACTAGATGAGATCACTAGATTACCTCCTTAGGAGGATATTTTTAGGTCTGAACTCTGAGGCATTCAACATTTAGAGGTCAGGAAGGGGAGGGTCAGCAAAGGAGCACAAGAAGGAGCCATGAGTTGAGGTGTCACAATTCAAGTGAAAAACCTGTTTCAAGGAGGAGTAGTTTAGCTGTGTCATGGTTCTGGTCTGGGAATTGACCACTGGATTTGAGAAAGTATGTAAGTCATTGGTGACCTTGATGAGTAGTTTCAGTGGAACAGTGGGGACAAAAACTTGATGGCAGAGAGTGGAAAGAGAATGAGACAGCAAGTATAAAACAATTCTCACAGAATTTTGTTGTAAAGGGAGGAAATAAGGCAGTGAGTTGAAGGATGGTGTTGTCAACTTTTTTTATTCAGGAGAAGTTTTGTATCTTGCTGGGACTGAACCAGTAGGAGAGAATAGTTAATGATGCTAGCGAAATAAGGGATAATTATAGGAGCAAAGTCCTTGAGAACTGCATACTCTGCCCAATCAAATTGTAATGTTCGTTTGAATGCCTTCCTTTCTCTTCCATCTCATCTCTGTTCATTTGACCATGGAAATTTAATGATTTTTGACAGTCCAGATTGAATAAAACAAAGTTCCAGACCTGTAAATAGACTTGTTCAAAGTCACCTAGTAGTTGGTGACGAACCAAAGCTAGACTCACTCCCAGGTCAGCGCTCCACTCACAACTCTCTGGAGCCTCCACCCACACCATAAAGTGGGAATATTGGCTGTGTTTTCATTTATCCAGCTACACTCAGTTGATTCTCTCATTACCTGCTCCTGTTGTTGTATTTTCTCCCATTTTTTGCCCCATCTTTCTCATCCATTTTTTTATACCTTCTTGATTTTTCAGCATTGTTACACTTTATGTTTACCTGTAATTATTGACTGTTTTGTTTTTAATTTTGCAGCCTTTTTTTAAGGTATAATTGATATACAGTCAACTGCATGTATTTAAAGTGTACAGTTTGATAAGTTTTGACAAATGTATACACTTGAGAACTCATCACCACAGTCAAGATAGTGAATATATCTGTAATCCCCAAAAGTTTCTTTGTGCCTCTTGGTAATCTCTCCCTCCTTTTGTCTTGTTCCCAGCAATCACTGATCTGCTTTCTGTCACTAGATAAGTTTGCCATTTCTGGAATTTTATACAAATGGATTCTTACAGTATGCACTCTTATGTGTCTGGCTTTTTTTACTCAGCAAAATTATTTTGAGATTCATCTATGTTGTTGTATCAATAGTATTCCTTTTTATTGGTGAGTAGCATTCCGTTGTATGCATATGCCATAATTTGTTGATCCATTCACCTGTTGATGGACATATGAGTTGCTTCTAGTTTTTGGCAATTACATAGAAAACTGCTATGAACATTTATGTACAAGTCTTTGAATGGACTTAAGCTTTTTCTTCTCTTGGATAAATAATTAGGAATGGAATAGCTAGATCATATAGTAGAGGCATATTTAACTTTTTAACCAATTATCTAACTGTTTTCTAAAATAGTTGTATCACTTTACGTTCTCACCAGGAGTGCATGAGAGTTCCAGTTCTTCTTCATTAGTGTCAGCACTTAGTATGTTCAGTCTTGAATTTTAGCCATTGTCATAGTCATGTAGTGGTACCTCAACTTTTCCCTTAAGATCAGGAAAAAGACAAGGATGCCTATTCTACTTACCTCTATCCATCACCCTCTCCCCCAACCTCTGCTAACCACTATTCTTTCTGTCTCTATGAATTTGACTAGTCTAAGTACCTCATATAAATGGAATCATATAATATTTGTCCTTTTCTGTTTATTTTAGGCTGTTCTGTTTTATTGGTCTCTATTTCTGTCCTTATGCCAGTGCCAAACTATTTTGATAACTGTAGCGTTGAAGTGAATTTTTAAATCAGGAAATGTGAGTCCTCCAACTTGGTTCTTTTTTGTTTGTTTTAATTGAGATATAGTTGACATATAATACTATATTAGTTTTAGGTGTACATGTTCTTTTTCAAAATAATTTTGGCTATTTGGGGTCCCTTGAGATTCCATTTGCATTTTAGAATGAGTTTTTCTACTTCTGTAAAAAGCACCATATGGATTTTGATACGAATGGCATTGATTCTGTAGGTTGCTTTGGGTAGTATTGTTGTCTTGAAAAATATTAAATTTTGGGCTGGCCTGGTGGTGTAGTGGTTAAGTTTGCATGCTCCACTTCGGCGGCCCGGGGTTTGCAGGTTCAGATCCCGGGTGTGTACCAACACACCACTTATCAAGCCATGCTGTGGCGGTGTCCTATATAAAGTAGAGAAAGATGGGCACAGATGTTAGCCCAGGGCCAGTCTTCCTCAGCTAAAAAAAAAAAAAGTAGGATTGGCAAGAGATGTTAGCTCAGGGCTAATCTTCCTCACACACACAATAATTAATTAATTAATTAAATCTTCCAATCCATGAACACAGTATCTCTTACCATTTATTTAGAACTTATTTAATTTCTTTCAGTGATGTTTTGTAGTTTTCCATATACAAATCTTTCAACTCCTTGGTTAATTTATTTCTAGGTATTTTACTCTTTTTGATGCTATTGTAAATGTATTGTTTTCTTAATTTTCTCTTTGGATTCTTCATTACTAGAGTATAGAAATGCAAGTGTTTTTTCATGTTACTGATTTTGTATCCTGCAACTTGGGTGAATTTGTTTATTATATTAACTTAGTTTTTTTGTTGCGTCTTTATAGAGTTTTCTACGTGTAAGATTATGTCATCAAAAACTAATAATTTATCATAGCAAACTAATAATTTTATTTCTTTTCCAATTTGGATGCATTTTATTTCTTTTTCTTGCTTAATTGCTCTGGCTGGAATTTTCAGTATTATGTTGAATAGAAGTGATGAAAACGGGCATCCTCGTCTTTTTCCTGAGCTTAAGGGAAAAGTTTTCAGTCTTTAACCATTGAGTATGATGTTCGCTGTATGTTTTTTATATATGGACATTTATCAAGTTGAGTTCCCTTCTATTCCTATTTCTGAAGTGTTTTTATCGTGAAAGGATATTGGATTTTGTCAAATGCCTTTTCTGTATCAATTGAGATGATCATGTGGTTTTTCCTTTCATCTTATTATGATGTATTACAGTAAATGATTTTTGTATATTGAACTATTCTTGCATTCCAGGAATAAATTCCACTTGGTCATGGTGTATAATTTTTTAAATATATTGTTGAATTTGGTTTACTAGGTTCTTGCTGAGTATTTCCCCAGTACAATTTTGCAGAGTAGGTATGTTGATTCTCTTGTTGCATGAGAGGAAACTTGAGTTCAGTCACTCGTCTTGTATCACATAGTCAGTAAGTACCAGAGCTAGGAATCAGACTCGGATCTGAATACTGTCTAAAGCTGTGATTCTTCCGTTTTAATGAACGAGAGAAGTTAATTCTTAAATTGAATGAGGAGGAATTGCTATAAAGATGTTCCTTTAATATTACTTGTGCATTACTATTGTATCACTGGTTCTTTGGTTTTCATTTGGGAGAAACATTGTTTTTCCTAAAGTATTAAAATTGCTATATTAATTCTGTGATTAAGTTAGAGTATGGAATACAAGGTAAAAATGCCACAGATATTCAGAGAAAGGAAAGGTCTGGGGTAGACTGGAAAGTTTTATAGATATAATCAATGGACATTCCCATGGCATAGGATGTGGAGGGAGGGACTATATAAAAGTAAATACACAAATATAATGCCAAGAGTGATATATACTGCAGCAATAAGGCTGTTTTGACTGGAAGGGAGTCAAATAAAAATAGGGAGTTTTGACTGGAAGAGAGTCCATAAAAATATGGACTGGTCAGTCCCTGTCATGGTTCTAACCTTTATAGAGCTCAGAGTCTAGCAGGGCAGGGGAGACCAACAAATAAATCAGTGTAATGAAGTGTTAGAAGCACAATGAAGAGGGAGTAATAGGTTGCTGTGGTAGAGCATGGCAGTGGTATCTGAAATAGTCTGTGGAGAGTCAGGGAAAGCTTTCTGGAGGAAGTGACATATAAACTGAAATCTAAAGGATAAATAGGAACAACCCAGTTGAAGAGAACTGTTGAAGAATATTCTGGGTAGAGGCTGGCCCCATGGTCTAGTGGTTAAGTTCCGCACACTCCGCTTTGGTGGCCTGGGTTCAGTTTCCGGGTGTGGACCTATACCAGTCATCAGCGGCCATGCTGTGGTGGTGACCCACGTACAAAATAGAGGAAGGTTGGCACAGATGTTAGCTCAGGGTGAATCTTCCTCAGCAAAAAAAACCAACATTCTGGATAGAGAAAACGTATTTATTTACTTATTATTTTTTTGTGTGAGGAAGACCAGCCCTGAGCTAACATCCATTGCCAATCCTCCTCTTTTTGCTGAGGAACATGCCCATCTTCCTCTACTTTATATGGGATGCTGCCATGGCATGGCTGACAAGCAGTGTGTCGGCAGGCGCCCGGGATCCAAACCTGCGAACCCCGGGCTGCCAAAGCACGAACTAAACCGCTGCACCACCAGGCCGGCCCCAGGAAACATATTTAAAGACTTAACCTTGCTGGGTCCCCTAGAGTGAGACAGAGGTGAGGCTAGAGAGGTGTGAGTTGAGATCACCCCTGGAGGAGTGCTATACTTTAGCAGTGTTGTTTCAGGAGAAGAAACCTGACTCAAATCTTGTTTGTTGCCAAGGGATCAAAGAAATAATGTTCAAGGTTATTAAAATTGGAGGAATCCTTTTGCATCTCTTCTCTTTTTCTTCCAATTTTATTTTCTTTGCTGTGAAGTACTTTTTTCCCTATTATCTTTAATCTTTTATTGTCCTTTTAAGGTTTCCTTGGGAATTTTATTTCTGAGTTAATTTGACTTTAGGTAAAAGCACATGTTATTTTATAGAAGTAAAAAGGGATAAATAGAAATAAAAGATTATGGGAGCACATTGGTAAAGGATTATATAGTTAGTTATTTACCTCTGAACCTATTTACCAGACAATTAAAACGTAAAACATTTAACCATCCAGCTAGCGTTTTTGAAAAGGTGTTCAGAAAATCTTAGCATCTCCTTTGTATATAGTGTAAAACTGCTCCCTATCCACTAATAACTAAAATGATTAAATTAATATAATTTGAGGTTTAGTAGAAACATTATTCTCTTGTAAAACCTTTTTAAAATTATGAGGAAACCAAATTATGTAGACGTTTAAATTACTGAGCTGTAGAACTCTAAGACATAAAAAATTTTGGTGTATTTCTTATTTATATTTAGGTCTAATGTGTATATCCATAATGTATATACTTCAAAATTAGTTTGCTTTTCTAAAAAGTTATTTAGTAGTACCTTAAACTTCCTGGGAGGTTTTAGGTAGGTTAGTTGGAAATCATCACTGTGGTTTATTTTGGGGAGTGGCATTGCCAGTATGATTATTATTTTGTGAAGATTATCCATATCTTCCCTGTGAGATCCAGATATTCCTAGGATCACTTTCTTTCCTATGAGAAAATAGCTTCTTGACAACTATTTTGGGATGAGTGCTGTCCCTTTGAAAGTTTGTCCTTGTCACAATGATAATGAGAGGGAGACAGTAGATTGCTTGCTATAAGTATTTCTATAATTAATGCAGGCACTAGAGAGTTAAACTCATTAAATTTGGTATATAAATATTCAGTATGTACAAATTAAAGTAATGATGTTTCTACAATCAAAATCTAATTTTTTTGCCTCCTTAGCGCTGGCTGACAGAGCAGAGAGCTCAATGTCCTCATTGCCGGTAAGTGTTTTGCTATGATTATTTGTGAATTTGGAAAATAGTAAGGTGATGGGGTCCAAGTGTGCCCTAGAACTCATAAAGTTCTTTCTGCAATCTGCCATATTTCTCCTCTTTGAATACAGTTGAAAAGAAAATAAACAATCTGTCTAGATAAAGAAATACAGACTAATTTATGTGACTTAGAATTATGTCAAATGCATTACATTGTTTACCTTCTTATAGAAAATCATTGTGTAACTTCTTAACTTTTATAATTAAAAAAAATTTTTTTAAAGGTTTCTGGTTAAAAAATCCAGACAGTATAGATAAATATAAAATAAAAGGGCTTCTGATTCTGATACACCCCACCTAATCTTTTCATGAAATAACTTTCAGAGGAAATTGTCAGGTTTGGTATCTATTCTTCTAAACGTTTTTCTATGTATATACATATATGTAAACATAAAAGTTTTTTTCTTAAACCACAAATGATATAATGCTATTTTTCTACTTGCCTTTTTTTTCCCCTCCCCAAAGCCCCAGTACATAGTTGTATTTCCTAGTTGTAAGTTCTAATCATACTGTGAGCCACCGCCACAGCATGGCAACTGACAGAGAGGTGGTGTGGTTCCACGACTCGGAAGCGAACCCAGGCCACCAAAGCTTTGAGCACCAAACTAACCGCTAGGCCATCAGGGCTGGCTCGCTATTTGCTTTTTTTCATGTAAATATGGTGGTACCTTCCTTGATGGTATGTACACATATGCCATTTAAAAAAAATGTTTGAATAATAATCCATTGTATGACTGTATGTTGATTTATTTATGCTTCTATTAAGAGACATTTAGATTGTTTCCTCTTTGGGTTATTTCAAGTAATGATGCCAGGTTGCATTGAAGGAAAAGTTTTTACCATTTTACATTCCTAATAATAGATATGAAGGTGCATTTTCCTCACGTTCTTGCCAACACTGGATATTACCAGTCTTTTCATTTTTTTGTCATTCTGCCAGGTGAAAAATGGTATCTCGTTTTTAATATGCTTTTTAAAAATGATTGAAACTGAATGTGTTTTGAAACATTCTTAGCCATTTATATTTCTTATTTTCTTAAATTACCTCTTCATGTCTTTTGCCCATTTTTCTTCATGTACTGTTCACTTTTTTCATATTAACTTTTAAGAAGACCAGCACCATCAAACAGAACTTTATGTGATGATGGAAATGTTCTATAGCTTTGCTCTCCAGTTCGGTAGCCACTAGCTACATGTGATTAAGCACTTGAAATATGCCTGTGTGATGGTGTAATGAAATTTTATTCAATTTTAATTAATTTGAATTTAAATTTAAATAGTCACATGTGCCTGGTGACTGTCATTTTTAGAGTACAGCTTTAGACTAAGGAATTGAAAATTCTATCTGTAATATGAATTGCCAATATTTTTTTGTTCAGTTTTTCTTGGTAAATGATACATTAATGTAAAAAGAAGTTGCCAAGCATACCGTTCATTGTTTTTATTATTTTAATAGTAATATGGTATTATTATGATTGTGAGCTCTGCTTTGAGGAATGTGTTTTATTTTTTTCTTGATTGATCATTTCTTTTTTTCCCAGCTTTTCTGAGGTATAATTGACAAGTAAAATTGTAAGATAAAGTGTATAATGTGATAATTTGATGTACATAATACATTGTGAAAGGATTCCTCCTGTTGAGTTAAACACATCAATCACCTTACATGTGTACCTTTGGAATGTATTTTAGAAAATAATCTCAAATTCCTGAATTAGAATGTATGTATATGTTTTCTCTCCAGTGCTCCACTCCAGCTACGAGAACTAGTCAACTGTCGTTGGGCGGAAGAAGTAACACAGCAGCTTGATACTCTTCAGCTCTGCAGTCTCACCAAACATGAAGAAAATGAAAAAGACAAGTATGTCCTCAATTTCTTTGTTCAAATATTTCATAGATTTTTGCCACATGTTATGTTAATGACACTATTGAAAGTTTCCTTTTAGTTTCGTAGGTGAACACTTAGGTATTTTTCCTCTGGTGTGATGTGGGTATCACTATTTGGAAAGACCCTTCTCACTCTTGATTGGATTCTCATAACAGGAGTGGAACTGCCACAGTTTGCTAACCTGCTAGTATCTCTTCTTTGCCTCTTGATGCCTGCTGACTGCCTCCTTAGGTTTGCTGACAGTGCATATAGGCCGTTGATTAAGAATTGTTCTTGTGAAGTTCCTATGTTGTAAAAGCTATATTTTAAATTTGGTAGTTTGGAAATCATGCTAAATGAGCTTCCAGACAGAATCTAATATGCTGTTTCTTTATACTTTTATTAATTTCCTGTTTGATATTCAGATTACTTGTAAATGAGAAATATAAAATGTAGACACAGACCTATTTACGTATTTTCTCTAACTCAATGTACTTAATCAATGAAAAGACTTTTTTTAAATGCAACAGTATGTCTCCTTTATAGGAAAGAGAGAACTTAAAAATATTTTGTGGTAAAATACACATAATATAAAATTCACCATCTTAAACATTTTAAAGTGTACAGTTCAGTAGTGTTAAGTATATTCACATTGTACAGTCAACCTCCACAACTTTTTCATCTTGCATATCTGAAGCTCTCTACCCATTAAAAAATAACTCCTCATTTCCCCTCCCACCAGTTCCTGGCAACCACCATTTTACTTTCCGTTTCTATGAGTTTGACTACTTTAGATACTCATAAGTGAAATCATACAGTATTTGTCTTTTTGTGACTGTCTTCCTTCACTTTCCATAATGTCCTCAAGGTTCATCGATGTTGTAGCATGTGTTAGAATTTCGTTCCATTTTAAGGCTGATTAACAGTCTGTCATGTGTATGTATCACATTTGGTTTATCCATTCTTCTGTTGATGAACATTTGGATTGATTCCATTTGGAGAATGCTGCTGTGAACATGGATGTTCATCTTTTCTAGACCTTACTTTCAACTTTTTTGATATATACCTAGAAGTGGTATTGCTGGATTATATGGTAATTCTGTTTTTAATATTTTGAGGAACCTCCATACTGTTTTCCAGGGCAGCTGCACCATTTTCCATTCCCACCAACAGTGTACAAGGGTTCCAGTTTCTCTACATCTTTGCCAACACTTGTTGTTTTCTGTTTTTTTGATGACAACCTTCCTAATGGGTGTGAGGTGACATCTCATTGTGGTTTTGATTTGCATTTACCTGATGAGTAGGATGTTGAGCATCTTTTCATACGCTTGTTGACCGTTTGTATATCTTTGGAGAAATGTCTGTTCAAGTCCTTTGCTCATATTTTAATTGAATTTTTTGTGGGTTTTTTTGGTGAGGAAGATTGGCCCTGAGCTAAATCTGTTGCCAATCCTCTTTTTGCTTGAGGAAGATTGTCACTGAGCTAACATCTATGCCAGTCCTCCTCTACTTTATATCTGGGTCACCGCCCATATATGGCTTGATGAGTGGGGCGTAGGTCCGCTCCTGGGATCCAAACCTGTGATCTGTGGGCCACTGAAGTGGAGCATGTGAGCTCGACCACTACACCACCCGGCCAACCCCTGTGTTTTGTGTTTTTTTGTTGTTGTTGAGTTGTAGGAGTTTTTTATGTATTTTGGATATTGACTCTTTATCAGATACAGGATTTGCAAGTATTTTCTCTCATTCCATACATTGCCCTTTCAACTCTCTTTATTGTGGCTTTTGATGTACAGAAGTTTTAAAATTTGATGCCCAGTTTATTTTCACTTTTGTTGCATGTGCTTTTGGTGTCACATTTAAGAAATCATTGCCAAATCCAATATCATGAAGCTTTTCCTCTGTATTTTCTTTTGAGAGTTTTATAGTTTTAGGTCTTACTTTTAGGTCTTTGATCCATTTTAAGTTAATTTTTGTATATGGTGTAAGCTAAACATATTTGTCTGCTAGCGCTGCCATAACAATACCATGGACTAGGTGGCTTAAAAAAGAGAAATTTGTTTTTTCATGGTTTTGGAGGCTGGAAGTCTAAAGTCAAGGTATTGTCAGGGTTGCTTTCTGGTGAGGGCTCTTTGCTTGACTTGGATATGGTTCCTTCTCGCTGTGTCCTCATGTGGCTTTTTCTCTGTGTGCATACTCTGGGGATCTTGTTTTCTTCTTGTAAGGACACCAGTCTGGTTGGGTTAGGACTCTACCCTTATGACTTCATTTAACTTTTATTACCTCTTTAAAGGCCCTATCTCCAAAAATAGCGACATTAGGGCTTCAACATAGGAATTTGTTGGGGGACACAATTCAGTTCATAACCAGGTCCAACTTCATTCTTCTGCATGTGGATATCCAGTTTGTTTGTTTGTTTCTTTGTCTTTGTGAGGAAGACTAGCCCTGAGCTAACCTCCATTGCCAATCCTCCTCTTTTTGCTGAGGAAGACTGGCCCTGGGCTAACATCCATGCCCATCTTCCTCTACTTTATATGGGACACCGCCACAGCATGGCTTGATATGCGGTGCGTCAGTCTGCGCCCAGGATCCAAACCTGTGAACCCCCGGCTGCCGAAGCAGAGTGCGTGAACTTAACCGCTATGCCACCGGGCCAGCTCCTGGATATCTAGTTTAAGGGAAAACATAAAAATTGAGTTGTTCACTTCTTATGATGATCTCATATTACATTGTGCAATTAATCACATGTCTTGATTATTGTTAGCATTGGCCACATGTAGGAAAAATATTTGTGCATGCATACCTGCTCAAGTAGGTATAGGCACATAATCTGATTTGCCCAAAATGTAGTAATAGGATAGAATTTATCATCTATAATGATGCTGGGAAGTGATGTTATATTTGTACTTTATTTAGAAACTAGTCTGCATTTTTTATGTGATTTTAAAGTCCTTATAGATTAATGAAAACAATACTTAGAAAAAATCGTTTCGGCAGCACATATACTAAAATTGGAACGATACAGTGAAGATTAGCATGACCCTGGGCAAGGATGACTTGCAAATGTGTGAAGCATTCCATATTTTTATAGACCAATGTTACCTCAATAAAATAAATGAATAAATAAATCTTAAAAATTGTATCACATGTAATTCTTTAGCTTATTTTATAGAAGCCATGGAATACATTTTATATTGTGTTTCCTGAGATCTAATTGTTTACAGTCGACTGACCTATTTGCCCAAACTTAGGAATTTGTTGAGGTAATTCTGTTCAAATTTAATTTAATTTAATTTGTAACTGTATTTTCTTTTCATAATATATAGATGTGAAAATCACCATGAAAAACTTAGTGTGTTTTGCTGGACTTGTAAGAAGTGTATCTGCCATCAGTGTGCACTTTGGGGAGGAATGGTGAGCAGAACAAATTCAGTATATTATTTTTAGTTAGAGACTAGAAAACACTGAAATACTTGTTTGATTTAGATAGAAAATAATGTCATTTTAGTCTATCACCTGAAAATTAAATGCATCTGCTTTTTAGCAGAAAGTATCATACCTCTGTTATTCCAGAAAAACTTTTTATGGGAAATTTTGATGTGGGTTATGCACCCCTTACATAAATTATTTTATTTCATTGGAAAACCTTTAAAGCATATATTCATTTGCAAATCTTTTGTTGTAGGATCAAGGTCTTTTCTTTGATTAAATGTCAGTTGATCTGATGTCCTGGCCAAGATTTGCAATTTTGGTTTCTTTCAAGTGGAACAACTTTAGACGTTTGTGAAAAAATATGAATGCAAACATCTAGATTTTGTGCTTTACTTTTTTATTTTCTTTTTTCCAATCTAATTCAAGAGTAGTTTTTTGAGGTAACCTTCCTTTATTAAGTTTAAAACATTCAAGTTAGTTTTCCTAGAAACAGCTTTTCATTTTAAAGTCATGTTCTGTTGTTTAATTAATATTTATTTAAATTACATACTTACAGCAGTAAGTACAATTAGCATAAGTAGGTTTGAGAATAAGCGCAATAGAGTCTTGTTGGGAAAAGTTTAGTCATAGTGGAAGCAGAAGTGGGCAGACATCTAGAGGTGCCTGTTAGCAATGAGAATTGATCATTCTTCGGGCATCAGTCAGCATGTTTTTTGTTTTGTTTTGTTTTTTTGTGAGGAAGACCAGCCCTGAGCTAACATCTGTTGCCAATCCTCCTCTTTTTGCTGAGGAAGACTGGCCCTGGGCTAACATCCGTGCCTATCTTCCTCCACTTTATATGGGACGCCGCCACGGCATGGCTGACAGGCAGTGCATCCACGGGCGACCGGGATCCGAACCCGCGAACCCCGGGCTGCCAAACGCGAACTGAACCGCTGCGCCACCAGGCCGGCCCAGTCAGCATGTTTTAGGGAGAGAATGGCAGGCAAGTTGGTTGATAGAGCTCAATTCAGCAAGCTTTCTGTTAGAATTTGAATAGTAATGTGCTGACTAGAAAAATTGTTTCCACAATTTATTTACTTAAATAAATGGGTTTTGTAAGAAGCAATGGAAACACTCTTTTCCATACTTTAAGTGGACATGCAAAAATTCACATCTTTTTGCTCTTAAAGGCCATGGCTGGATGCCTTGGTTGAACAAGACAGTTCCTAACTTACCTTTTATGGGAAGTTTCTTACAATAGGAATTTAAGTTCTATTTACCAATCAAGAGAGTTATAAATTACGATACGAAAATTGGATAGAAAATTGATTTAGGTCGTTAGCTCAAAAAATTGTTCTTTGACTACAACTGGATATGTGAGGCTGATTTGTATGGGCCTTCTATCTCCACAGTGACTCTTTGTGGCATGAAAATGGGTTCAATGCTTTTGCTGATAGTGTACCATTGGTCTTTTCCTCAAATATCTAACTTATTCACTTGTGCTAGAGACTGGGGATTCAGTGATGAACAAGACAGGTATCAAACAGCTAGTTTTGTATTTGTTGTTTAATAGACATTAGGATGATTCAAAGGATTAGGATTCAAAGGTTGAGTAGAAATTAAGAGGTGGGGAGTTTGGGGAGGGAGGATGAAGGAGAATAATTTCTGAATAAGGAGGAGTTACTTTTGCAAAGGCCTGGTGGGAAGAAGTTTGAAGATATGGGATCTTTATCTATAATCTTTAAGGATTACCTACATGGGCCAAGTGATTTTAAGCAAGCTCTGGCATGTTTTAACAAGGTAAAGGCAGCCAAAAAGGTAAAATTTATTTGAAAACATTTGCCAGTTTATTAGTGTCCATAGAGTATTATAAAGGAATGTAAATATAGATGAGTATATGAGAATGTTCTAAAACTACTCTTATTAATTTAAATAGCATGGTGGACATACCTTTAAACCTTTGGCAGAAATTTATGAGCAGCATGTTACTAAAGTGAATGAAGAGGTAGCCAAACTTCGTCGACGTCTCATGGAACTGATCAGCTTAGTTCAAGAAGTGGTAAGACTACTACTAAAAGATCATTATCTTTTTTATAGTCTATAATATATAATATATATATTTTATAATGTAAATCAATCAGATATTGAAATCAAGATTTGAAAATTTGATGTGTGTATAATCATACTTATCCACTTCAAACTCGCTGAGGAATTTGCATCCAAACCCCTGACCTGTTCCACAGTTGAAACCAGAGAATTGCTTTTTCTTATGAAATAGGGAGTCAGTTAATGAGCTAAGTAAGCCTGTTTGTTACAGAGTCAGTAATTGACTCCTAAACAGAGTCAACACTGACTTTTACAAAGTCATTAAGTCATTCATTCTTTGGACCTTCAGCTTTTCGGAGAATTTGTGCTACCAAGAAATAAACTATTTCTGATGCCCTGAATTAGAACTCCATAGAATTGAAAGTAATATTTAACACTACTCTTCCAGATACTGTATGGGTCAAACAGCTTTGGTGAGCTATTTACCACTTGTAATATTTCTATGGGAAAATGTGATAAGCTTCAAACATTTAAACAGTAAATATACTTTTGGAATATATTTTGTTTAAAGTTGCCAGAATGACAGTTGTTACTGAGGTTTGTGGAGCATTCCTAACTTAAGATGTCATCTTTATTTTACCCCTTCAGGAATCAAGATTCAACTCAGTATTAACATTCTTTATACAGAAAGTAGTGTTTCTGAGTTCTGTGTATGCTACCTACAAAGTCATTTTGGAATATAAACAGTTGGTTGGCTTCTATTTGACCTTCATCTAACTACCTTTTTTTCTATTATTTTCTCTTCGCAACATTATAATTAGGTCATTAGGGAGGGTGTTCTAGGTTGAGATTCTCACTGGTTATATTTTATGATAATAATAAGTATAGGAAGGGACTTTTTATTTTTGGTGATATGCTATTAGGAAATCTATATGTACTTTGTGATCTTTGAAAACCCTTTTTTTTCTGTGTTCTGAAAAAAAATAAAAAACTTTGTTAACTAGAGTAGATATGGTTTCTTAAAATTTCCGTTTGTTTTAGGGTTTTGCATGATGTAAACTGGCTTTAGTAAATTTTCTTATTTCGAATAGTGGTTTCCTATCAGAATTATGATTGAGGCTTTGAGTATGTGTTTTGTATGTTAACCTAAATCAGTTTTTTAAATTACATATCTTTCTGTTTAACTGTTAAAATATCATGTACTTATTATGCTTTAATTGTTTATTTTTAAGAAATTTTTTCTTGATTCGATTCATTGCACAGTTTTTTTAAGCCATGAGTCTTCTATGATATATCAATAATGAAAAAGTATTATAGGCTTACAGTTTTTAAAGTGAAAATCAGCTGACTTTAAGAATAATTGCGGTCTTTGCATTAACGTCAGTTTGCTTGTTTTAAAAATTCTTCAATTAAAATTTTTATACCTGTTTATCTTCTAGGAAAGAAATGTAGAAGCTGTAAGAAATGCAAAAGATGAGCGTGTCCGGGAAATTAGGAATGCAGTGGAGATGATGATTGCGCGGTTAGACACACAGCTAAAGAATAAGCTTATAACACTGATGGGTGAGTGTTTTTCTGTGCTGCTGGGGTACGTGGTGCTTTAAGCCTCCTTGAGGATCAATCTTGGAACCTCAAGTTTGGTGAGTTGTTACAGGCTAGGAAGAGATTGATTTCACAGATAAAGCTTTCACCTATTAAATGTCCCTCTGTATCGAATAATATTACTCCAAATTGATACACCTTCTGCTAACCTCATGAGATATGCTTCCAGCTCTTCAGACTTTGTGATTTACAAAGAAAATGGTCTGATTTGACAAGCTTGCCTGTCATGTCTTTTTTTTTTTCAAACATGTGAAGCAGTTTCTTTCTTCCTTTTCTGTAATAATCATTCCTTTATCCCTGTGTGTTTCCAGCTTCTTGAGACTGTTTTCCTCTCTGGGCATTCTTTTTACAGGTTCTTATGTTCAAAGAACATACCTTTTGCTGACATTGAACACAGACATCTGGCCCACTTACTACATTCTTTTTAAGCCACAGTTAAATTTTGAGGAGGAATTATTTCAGAATAGTTGACTGAGAAAAAATTTGCTTTTCTAGATCTTTATATTCATTTTAGAGGAAGCAGTAACCTTAATTTATGTTTCTTAGATGAATTTAATAGACCTAAATTGCATTTTGTCTAAAACTGTAGTCAGGGTTCGTTCTGAAATCCTCTTCTCAAAGTTACTACAATATTAGATTCAACCACTTAAAGCTCTGGGAAAATATTTTAGGGTAGCTGTAATGAAGAAATTTTCCTTACTTGCAGTTGATTCCTTGTTATTGAATATATTCGGTGAAAGTTAATTTCATTCTTAAACCAATAATGAGACTGAATGTTGGTGTTCGCTATTTTTAAATAGGTCAGAAGACATCTCTAACACAAGAAACAGAGCTGTTGGAATCCTTACTTCAGGAGGTAGAGCACCAGGTGATGAAATATTAAACGTAATGAAATAAAATCGTTTTCATTTTTTGTCTGTATGGTTTAAAAGTTTTTTGTTTTTGTTTTTGTAGAGATTGTATAAGATCAGAAGATCTGGGGATCTATGTGCTATACTAGGGATTTTTGTGAAATGGCAATCAGCTGATTCTTGCAAGTTTTCTCCATTATGTTTGGGAACTAGTTGAAATTATTAAGATTTATTCTGTTTTGTAAGAATGGAATTGTTTTTACTGGGAATAATCCATAGGAATCTGTAAATCTATAAAAGATTAAAATCTTCTGCCATTGTGACTTAAGTGGTGGCTTTGAGATAGAATGTTGAGTGCCGGTTACTTATATGTAGTGATTCTTATGCTAAAATTAACATTTTTGTTTTTTCAGAAGATTTTTATTGAGTACCACATAGAGAGCAGGCACTGTTTTATATGTTTGGAATACAATAGTGGACGAAATGGCACTGTCATTTTGTCTTTTCTCATAGAGTTTTTAATTTAGATTGGGAGTAGGTGGGGATGAAGTACATAGTGAATGAATAAAATGTATATTGTCACATAAGTATTTGATATCTTCATCTGTCTTAAATATGATTTTTGGAATTCTTGAATTCCTCTCTGTGCCTAATACACAGATGTCTCCTAAGATTGTTCTCTTAGATTATCATCTTGGGGATTCTCTTCACTTCTTTCTTGGGTTGAATTTCATGTTTCCTGATTCCCATGGCTTCCACTCTCTTGGTTTACTCGTTTGTTTTGGTATCACACTTCCTCCTGTAGCTTTCCTGAAAGGGTAATCAGAATAAATTTTTGGAGACTGCATGTCTGAAAATATCTTTGTTTAATCTTTACACTTCATTGACGGTTTTGCTGGTAGGATTCAGTACATATATATTTATTTAAATACTCTTGTTTTTCCCTTCCATATTTCCATTCTTAATTGTGCATGTTGTTCCACTAGTCCAGAGACTTAACTAGCAGCCTTCTGCTGGTGTTATGGAGCAAATTTAAACCAGCTATGGTGGAGTAGGGTGGGAATCTGGGGGTCTGTGCGCTTTTTTTTTAATGGCTTTATTGAGGAATAATTGACAAAAATAATTTTCTGCATGTATTTAAAGTATATAATTTGATAAGTTTTGACAAATGTATACCTGTGAAACCATCACGGGGCAAGATAGTGAACATATACATTATCTCCCGAGGTTTCTTTGTGCCTCTTTGTAAACTCTCTTGCTTCTTCCCACACTTCTGTCTCCAGGCAGCCCCCTATCTGCTATCATTACTGCTGTCGTTATGTTTGTATTTTCTAGAGTTTTGTATAATTAGAATCATGTACGTTATGTCCTTGTTTTATGTCTGACTTCTTTCAGCAAAATTATTTTGTGATTTCATATATCAATAATTCTTTCCTTTTTAATTGCTAATATTCCATATTGTGTGTGTGTGTGTATATATATATATATACACCACAACTTGTTTTTCCATTCAACTGTTTATGGTCATTTGGGTTGCTTCTTGTATTTGGCTTTTACAAATAAAGCTGCAGTAAACATTTGTGTTCAAATCTATACATGGACATATATTTCTTTTTCTCTTGCGTCCACTTAAGATAGAATGGCTGGGTCAAATGATAGATGTATGATTAACTATTTAGTAACTGGCACCTGTTTTCTGAAATGATTGTACCATTTTATATTTCCATCAGTAGTCTATGAGAGTACCATTTTCTCCACATTCTTGCTGACACATGATAGCGTCAATCTTTTGAATTTTAGCTATTCTCATTGGCATGTATAGTATTTCATTGTGATTTTTAATTTGCATTTGCCTTTTAACTAATAATGTTAAGTATCCTTTCTTGAACTTATTTGCCATCTCTATATCTTCTTTGTTGAAGTGTCTGTTCAAATCTTTTGCCCAACACTTTATTGACTTGTTTTCTTGTTTAATTTTGAGAATTCTTTATATAAAGAACTGAATATAAGTCCTTTATTAGATATATGCTTTGCAAAGATTTTCTTTAGGTCTGTGGCTTGTCCTTTCATTTTCTTAAGTGTCTTTTGAAGAGAAGTTTTTAATTATGATGAAGTGTAACTTAGCAATTGTTCTTTTAGTGTCATAGCTAAGAAATCTTTACCTAACCCAAGATCACAAAGATTTTCTCCTATGTTTTCTTCCAGAAGTTTTGTAGGGTTTTTTTTTTTAATTGAGGTAACATTGGTTTATAACATTGTATAAATTTCAGGTGTACATCATTATATTTCGATTTCTGTGTAGATTATATCATGTTCACCACCCAAAGACTAATTACCATCCATCACCATACACATGTGCCTAATCACCCCTTTTGCCCTTCTCCCTGCCTGCTTCCCCTCTGTTAACCACCAATCCAGTTGCTGTTTCTATGTGTGTGTTTGTTGTTGTTGTTATCTTCTATTTATGAGTGAGATCATATGGTATTTGACTTTCTCCCTCTGACTTATTTTGCTCAGCGTAATACCCTCAAGGTCCATCCATGTTGTCACAAATGACCAGATTTCATCCTTTTTTATGGCTGAGTAGTATTCCATTGTGTATTATACCACATCTTCTTTATCTGTTCGTCCCTTGATGAGCACCTAGGTTTCTTCCTAGTCTTGGCTATTGTGAATAATGCTGCAGTGAACATAGGGGTGCGTATATCTTTACACATTCGTGTTTTCACATTCTTTGGATGAATACCCAGCAGTGGAATAGGTGGATTGTATGGTAGTTCTATTCTTAACTTTTTGAGGAATCTCCATACTGTTTTCTATAGTGGCTGTACCAGTTCGCACTCCCACCAGCAGTGTATGAGAGTTCCCTTTTCTCCATATCCTCTCCAACACTTGTTATTTCTTGTCTTGTTAATTATAGCCATTCTGACGGGCTTGTGGTTGTAGGTTTTATATTTAGGTCTGTGCTCCATTTTGAGTTATTTTTGTATGTGAGGTATGGATCCAAGGTGGTTTTTTTTGTGTTTGTTTTCATGTATGGTTATTTAGTTGTTCCAGCACCATTTATTGAAGACCAGCCTTTCTTCACTGAATTGCCTTTGCATCTTTTTAAAAAACTTGTTGTCCACATATACATTGGTCTATTTCTGGAGTCTGTTCTGTTCCATTGATTTATTTTTATGTCAGTATAGTCGTGCTACATAATGCTGTTTTGGTGAATGACGGACTGCATATACAATGGTGGTTCCATAAGATAGTAATGGAGCTGAAAAATTCCTATTGCCTAGTGATGTAGTCATTGTAATGTTGTAGTGTAGTGCATTATTCACATGTTTGTGGTGATGCTGGTGTAAACAAACCTACTGCAGTGCCAGTCATATAAGAGTATAGCACATATAATTATGTATAGTACATAATACTTGAAAATAAACGACTTTGTTACTGGTTTATGTATTTACTATACTATACTTTTTTTTTTTTTTTTTGCTGAGGAAAATTAACCCTGAGCTAACATCTGTGCCAGTCTTTCTCCACTTTATGTGTGGGTCACCACCACAGCATGGCTGACAAATGGTATAGGTCCATGCCCAGGGTCTGAACCTGTGAACCTGGGCTGCCAAAGCAGAACGTCCCGAATTTAACCACTATGCCTTGGGGCTGGCCCCTACTATGCTATACTTTTTGTTATTTTAGAGTATACTCTTCCTACTTATAAAAAAAGTTTAAAATAGTATGCCATGTTGCACCAGCAGCAGCCTCATACATCTCGTGTTTATCACATCTCTTGATTGCATCATTTTCTCTTGTGCTTGATTTAATCTCTTGTTGTTTTGTTCATTGTGGCCCCTAAGCATACAACACCCCTAAGCGTTGCCAGTAAGAAGTCATGTTAAGTGAGTGACCTGGAAACAAAGTTAAAAGTGATTAAGGACTACGAAGGTGGAAAATCAGTGATGGTAATGCTTGCCAGTCAGGCATGTCCCACTCCACCATGGCTATCATCTTGAAGAACAGGAACAAAGTGATGGAAGCTGTTAAAGGATCTGTTTCATTGAAGGCAACAAGACTAACAAAAACTTGAGAAGGGCGTATATCAGACGTGGAGAAACTTCTCATGACCTGGATTGAAGACCAGACATGGAAGCATATCCCTCTCAGCACCATGATGATTATGTCCTTGAAAGAAGAGGGTGGACTCGACTAGGATGTTGAATTTACTGCTAGTTCTGGGTGGTTTAAACGATTCAAGAATTATTATTCATTTTATAATGTGAACGTGAGTGGTTAGTTTGAGAGTGCTGATGTGAAGATAGCTGAAGAGTTTTTGGAAACTCTAGATAACTGACTGTGGCAGAAAATTACTTGCCAGAGCAAGTATTCAATATGATGAAACCTTCCTATTCTGGAAAAGGATGCCTGAAAGAACTTTCATCCATAAAGAGGCCAAGTCAATGCCAGGTTTCAAGGCTTTTAAGGACTGCGGGCAGTGTTATGGGCTACAAATTAAAATCCTTTGCAATCTGGCACAGTGAGAACCTTGGGGCCTTCAAGTGTATCAGTAAGTACACACTGCCAATGTGCTACAGGAGCAATATGAAGTCACTGATGACCCACCTTCTCTTCCAAGATGCCTTCCTGAATTTCTCTGCCAGCAACATGGAGAAGAGAAGTATTGTTTGGAAAGTAACATACCTTTCAAGATTTTGCTTATTGGTGATAATGCTCCCAGTGCTCCATTTGGGATCTTCATCCCAATGTCAAAGCAATGTTTCTCCTTTAGAACACAACCTCTTTGGTCCAACTAATGGATCAAGGAGTTATAGCAGCTTTTAAGGCCTACTACCTGAGGAGGTCCTTTGCCCAGGCTATTGTTGCACCTGAGTAAGACACTGAGAAGATACTGATGCAGTTCTGGAAGGATTACAACATCTCTGACTGCATCAAGAACCTTGCTTGGGCTTCTGGTGATGTCACCAAGGAGTATCTGAATGGCATCTGGAAGAAGGCACTCAAGAGGTTCGTCCATGACTTCAGAGGATTTGCCAAGGATGAGGAGGTTGCAAAAATCATCAAGGCTGTGATTGAGATGGCAAACAACTTAAACCTGGATATGGATGAGGATGACATTGAGGAGCTCCTTGAGGTGGTTTCTGAGGAATTGACTAATGAATTACTAGAATTCTAACAGGAACGCATAGCTGAAGAGAAGAGGCAAAAAAAAAGGAAACTGCAGGGGAAGAACTAGAACTCCCAAGAAAATTCACAGTGAAGGGTTTAGCAGAAACTTTTGCAGACATCAACAAGCTCCTTAAAAAGTGTGAAGACATGGACCCCAACATTGAAAGGTTTTCATTAATAGAGAGGAATGTTTTGGTGCATTATCTGCTTACAAGCAAATCTATGATGAAAAAAACAAACCCTGCAAACCACCATGGACATATTTCTGAAAAGAGTGATACCTCCTCAAGAAGAGCCTCAGGCAGGTCTTTCAGAAGGTATTCCAGAAGAAGGCATTGTTATTGTAGGAGGTGACAGTTCCGTGTGTGTTATTGCCCCTAAAGACCTTCCAGTGGGGCAAAATGTGGAGGTGGAAGACAGTGATATTGATGATCTTGACCCTTTGTAGGCCTAGGCTGATGTGTGTGTTTGTGTCTCAGTTTTTAACAAAAAAGTTTCGTAAGTAGAAAAATTTTTTTTAATAGAAATAAGCTTATAGAATAAGGATATAAAGAAAAAATATTTTTCTATAGCTGTACAATGTGTCTTAAGCTGTTACTACAAGACTCAAAAAGTTAAAAAGTTTTAAAGTTTATAAAGTAAAAAAGTTACAGTAGGCTAAAATTAATTTATTACTGAGGAAAGAAAAATATTTTTTATAAATGTAGTCTAAGTGTACAGTGTTTATGAAGTCTACAGTAGTGTACAGTAATGTCCTAGGCCTTCGCATTCACTCACCACTCACTCACTGCCTCACCCAGAGCAACTTCCAGTCCTGCAGGCTCCATTCATGGTAAGTGCCCTATACAGGTGAACCATTTTTTATCTTTTTTCTGGTATTTTTACTGTTCCTTTTCCATGTTTAAATATACAGATACTTACCTTTGTGTTACAGTTGCCTGCCGTATTCAGTACAGTAACATGCTGTACAGGTTTGTAGCCTAGAAGCAATAGGCTATACTATATATCCTAGGTGTGTAGTAGGCTATATACCAGGTAGGTTTGTGTGAGTACACTTGGATGTTCACAGAATGAGGAAATCAGCTTAATGACCCATTTGCCAGAATGTATCCCCATTTTTAAGTAATGCATGTCTACACTTTTTTGATTACTGTAGCTTTATAATACAAGATAGTGTTAGCTCTCCAATTTTGCCCTCTTTTATAGAGTTGTTTTTGCTATCCAGAATTTTTGCACTTCCATGTGAATTTTAGAATCAGCTAGTTAATTTCTACCAAAAAATGTTTTTGGGGTTTTGATGGGAATTGCATTGGATCTATAGACCAATTTGGGGAGATATGACATCTTAATATTACTGAGTCTTTGTTTCATGAAGAAAACTCCATTTGTTTAGGTTTATAATTTTTCTCAGCAGTTTTGTCGTTTTCAGGGTATAAGTTTTTCATATCTTCTGTCAGATTTATTCAGTATTTTTGATGTTATAAATGGTATGTTTTTAAATTTCAATTTCTGATTTCTTGTGTTTATGTAATTAATTTTTGTATGTTGATCTTATCCTGCAGTTTTGCTAAATTCATTTGTTCTAGTAGCTATTTTGTAGATACCTTGGATCGCCTACAGATAGTCATGTCATCTCTGAATAAAGACAGGTTTCTTTCTGATCTGGCTGCCTTTTATTTCTTTTTCTTGTCAGGTTTTACTGACCAGAACTTCAGTATAATGTTGATTTTAGTGTGATGTTAGCTATTGCAGATGTCCTTTATCAGATTTAGGAATTTCCTTGTATTTCTATTTGATGAGAGTTTTCATTAGGAATGAATGCTGGATTTTGTCAGATTCTTTTTCTGCATGTATTGAGATGATCATAAGGTTTTCTTTTTTAGTTCTTAAAATGGATTAACATTTTTTTTTTAATATTAAACCAACTTTGTACTCCTAGAATAAAAACCCTGGTTTGGTCAATGTATTGTCCTTTTAATGTAATATTGGATTTGATTAGCTAGGGTTTTGTTTAGAATTTTTGCATTTTTGTGCATGAAGGATATTACTCTAGTTTTCTTCTCTCAGAGTATCTTTGTCTGGCTTTGTAATGCTGGCCTCAAAGAATGAGTTTTAAAGTATGCTGTCTTCAGTTTTCTGGAAGAGGTTGTATAGAATTGGTATATGTTTTCCTTAGATGTTTGACAGAATTCACCAATGAAGTCACTTGGGCCTTGTTTTCTTGGTGATTTTCAACTACAAATTCAATTTCTTTAATATAGGGCAGTTCATATTACCTCTTTCTTCTTGAATGAGCTTTGGTAGTTTGTGTCTTTCAAGTAATTACTGTATTTCATTTGAATTTGCTGAATTTATTGGCATGAAGTTTGTAATATTCCCGTGTTATCCTTTTCAACATTTATAGAGTGCAATGACAGCACCTCTCTCTTTCCTGAAATTCATTATTTGTGTCTTTCTTTTTTTCCCTGATCTTTTTAAAGAACTAGGTTTTGGTTTTTCACTGTTATTTTTTTGTTTTCTATTTCATTGATTTTTGTTTCAATCTGATTTCTTTCTTTTGCTTAGTTTGAGTTTAATTTGCTCTTTTTCTAAAATCTTTAGAAGTTGAAGTTATTGATTTGAGACCTTTCTGTTCAAAACACTTTCTTACATCGCTTCTGATTTCTTCTTTGATCCATGAGTTCTTTAGAAGTATGTTATTTAGTTTCTACGTATTTGGGGATTTTCCTGTTAGTCTGTAATGTCATGAAGTCAAGTTGGTTGATGATGTTGGGCAGGTCTACTGTATTCTCGTGCATTTTCTGTCTACTTGTTTTATCAATTATTTAGAGAGGGGTATTGAAATTTTCAGCAATCATTGTGGATTTGTTTCTTCTGGCATTTCTGTCAGTTTTTGCTTCATGTATTTTGAAGACACACTATTAGGGGCATAAACATATTCTCTTGATTAATTGTTCCCTGTTATCACTGTGAAATGACCTTTATTCCTCGTAATATTCTTTGCTTTGAAATCTACTTTATTTGATATCAAAAAGCCATCTCAGCTTTCTTTTAACTGGTGTTACCATGCCATATCTTATTCTATCATTTTATTTTTAATGTATTTGTTTTTAAATATTTAAAGTATGTCTTGTAGGCAGCATACAATTGGGTCTAGTTTTTTTAATTCAATCTGACAATCTTTGACTTTTAACTGAAATGTTTAGAACATTCGCATTTGTTGTGCTTATTGATAATGGTGAAGTTTGTGTCTGACATCTTGCTATTTGTTTTCTATTTGTCCCATCTGGTTTTTGTTTCCTTTGTTATTTTTGGAATGAGTATTTTTTTGGATTTTGAGTATTGTCATCAGTGGATGACACTGATTAACAGTAATAAAAATAAATGTAAATGGATTAAGTTGAACTTTAAAAATATCCCATGAATTACTTAATAAGACATAGATCTAGGGAATGAAGAGGAATTTAAAGTGAAAGCATTACTAGTGATATAAAGGAATACTATATGATAGAAAGGGAACAGTGCACCTTAAGAAGATAGGACAGTTATGATTTTTGTATTCTAACAACAAAAACTTAGGATATATAAAGCAGATACTGACAGAATTATAAGATTTTGATAAAATCACTGTCTATAGTGAATGAATAAAAAATATCTGATCAGCTGATAGCTCCAACTAACAAAGGATTGTAAGAATAGAGGATATGTGAAAGAGAAAATTAAGACACTGGGTCTAAAAGGTGTATGTGGAACCCTGACTCCCCAAATGAAGACTGTATATTCTTTTTAAGTCCATATGGAATAGTTTCAACACTTGATCATGTACTAAGGTATATAGAAGTCTGAAGAAATTTTAGAAATTTGTATAAAGAACATGTTCTGTGATGATAGTGTAGTTAAGTTAGATATCAAAAACGTAGTTTAAAAAAATCATGTGTATGTAAATATAAATTTAAATATATTAGATATCTACATAGTTCTTGAGTTAAAGAGGACATTGCAATTGAAATGATAAATTATTAAAATATCAGACGTAGTTAAGGAATATTTAGAAGGCAACTTTTAGTCTAAAATGCAATTTTTGGGCCAGCCCTGGTGGCCTAGTGGTTAAATTTGGCATGATCCGCTTCAGTGGCCCAGGTTCAGTTCTAGGGCACAGACCTAAGCACTCATTTGTCAGTGGCCGTGCTGTGTTCGTGACTCACATACAAAAAGAGGAAGATTGGCAACAGATGTTAGCTCAGGATGAATCTTCCTCAGCAAAAAAAGAAAAAGAAAATGCAATTTAAAAAAATATATGAATAAACGAGTTGTCTTCTACTAAAAAAGCCAAAAAAGGAACAATAATGTAGAAGCAGAAAATGGAAAGAAATCATTAAAATGTCATTAAATTAACAAAAGAGAGTGCCATGAAATAATTGAGAGGGTCATCATACCTAATATTTGATCTTTGAAAGAATGAATTAAATAGAAGATACTCTAACAAGATTGATCAAGAAAAGTGAAAGTGTCTAACAGTATATGGGGAAGAAAAATGGGACATAACTACAAATATAGTAGAAATTTAAATAAAAGTAATTTTTAAGAGTAAATATTTATATAATGTTTACTATATTCCAGGCACTGTTTTGTGTGCTTTACAAATATGAGTAACTTTATTCACGTAGAATCTACATGAAAAGGATAATTTTCTAGAAAATTATAATTATTAAAAGTTTCTTAGGAAAGAGTATAATTAAAACCAAGAAACATAAGTAAATTATATTGGTAATAAGTGTCTCTCCTTCAAAAGCTATCAATTCCAAACTAATGGAAAACTTTTACTAAATCTTGAAATATCTGTTGCCTATCATATTCAGTTTTTTCTTAGAGAATATGAAAAGTACGAAAGTTAACATCTCATTGTTTGAGACTGATGTAACATTAATAGCCAGTTGGCATAAGAATAGTATAAGAAAACATTAAAACTTAATCTTACTGTAAACATAAATGCCAAAATGTTAAATAAAATACTGGCAAGTCAGCAGAATGTTTACGAAAAGAAGAAAACAATAAAGGAATACCATGTAGGGTTAATGAAAGGAATATTTCATTATTAAAAAGATCTCTTCTTGATTGTAACTCAGGTGATTAAAGGGCAAAACCACATGAACATTTAAATAGAAATGATTAGAATAATGTTAATTTTAAAAATAACATTCAGTTATATTTGATCCTCACTTGGCCAAATTATTTAGCAAACTGAAAGTAAAGGAGAACTGCATTAAGTTTGTTAAAGGTATCTATTTAAAAGTCTGCAGGAAACAATCTAAGTAGTAAAACTGGAGAAACTCTTTGGTAAAGTTAAGAATCCAGGGTTGCCTGCTGTCAGTGCTTCACTTCTAAGGGTGCTGGTCCTATACATTAAATTCTGACAGTAAAGGTGGCATAACTATTGAAAGGAAGAAATAAAATTTTTTATTTGCAGAGGACATGGTTATTTATGTAGAAAATATATCGCTGTTAGATCTTTCTAGTGAGCTTATCTTGGTTGCTGGATGTAAAATCAAGATATAGAAACCAATAGTGTTACTGGTCATCAGGAGTAACCAGCTAGAAAATTTAATTGAAAAGAAAATCCCATTCATAATAGTAACTAATTAAGGATTTGAAGAAATCTAACAAAGATGTTAAAGACCTTTGTAGAGACTGTTATAAAACAAAAAAGTTGAGTGAAGAAATATTTTGTGTCTCATTGATTCTCAGATGAATATTTCATTACATTAAGCTCTCTTTGAAATAGGATGTGTCTTAACAGTTGGTACAGCCATAATTTATTGAAGTCTTTTTCTTAGTGGCACATAAAATGTTTAATAATCAAAGATCTGTTACGTTTTATGGAATATGATATATTTATCCAGGGGAAGATTCAACATCATAAAGGTGCTATGCTCTCAGTATCATTCTACAAATGCAATTCAATCTTTATTTCAACATGAACTTTCTGAGATTTTGGTAAAATTTGAATATTTATGTGAAAGAGCAAGGGACCCCGAATAGCCAACACGCTCCTGGATTTAAAAAACAGTAAAGAACGAAGTTGGGGTTCTTGTTATATCTTATATCAAGATATAATATGAAACCATAGTAGTTATGACACAGGTTTCAGCATAAGGACAGACAAAGTAGAAAAGAATAAAAAGCCCAGGAACAGATCCCCAGGTATGTGTGAAGACTTGATAAATGGCAGAGATGGAAAAGGATGGACTTTTCAGCAAATATTGACAGTTAACGCATGTGAGAAATAAAATTCAATCTTCATCTCACACCATACGCAAGACTCAGTTCCAGGTGGATTAAAGACCTAATTATGAATAGCAAAATTTGATTATGGTTATGCGCTGCATAAAGCTGTTTCAGTCGTCGGACTGCATATACGAAGGTGGTCCCATAACATTAGTACCATAAAGCCTAGATGTGTTGTAGGCTATACCATTTAGGTTTGTGTAAGTATACCCTATGATGTTCACACTTCAACAAAATTGTCTAAAGACATGTTTCTCAGAACTTATTCCTGTCATTAAGCGATGCATGACCATATTTTTAGAGGAGAATATCTTGGATATGGGGTAGAAAAAAGATTTCTTAAGGCACAGTAGGTGCAAAATATAGGGGAAAAGATTTGAATGCATTACAATTAAAACATTTTTTGAAGAAAAAAAAATCTCAAAACTAGATTGACAGGCCATAGACTTGGAAAAGATATTTATCATTCCTAAAACTGAGCAGGAATTGGTATTCGGAATTTATAAAGAAATACGGCTCAGTCATAAATAGCTGAAACAATCTCATAAAAAAGTGTGCAAGGGATATGAACAGATAGTCCACAGAGTGGATGTTCAGGTGACCAGTTACTGTGAAATTTCATTGATAATCAGGTAGGTATAAGCTAAAACAACAAAATGCCATCTTACATCTGTTAGATTGGCAAAAATGTAAATATTGATAAGAATATACAGCAAAGGGAACTTATACACTGCTGACTGAAACATAAATCTGCGAACTACGTTGGAGAGCAGTTTGCTAATACCTGCCAAAGTTGTCAATGTGCTTCAACCAGTAATTTTAGTCCCAGAGAAACTCACGTATGTATATAAGAACCTGCACAAGGGTCTTCACTCTAGAGTTAACTTTTTTTTCCTTGTGAGGAAGACCAGCCCTGAGCTAACATCCGTTGTCATTCCTCTTGCTGAGGAAGACTGGCCCTGGGCTAACATCCATGCCCATCTTCCTCTACTTTATATGGGGCGCTGCCACAGCATGGCTTGACAAGTGATACGCCTGTCCACGCCCAGGATCTGAACTTGCGAATCCCAGGCTGCCAAAGTGGAGTGTGCGAACCCAACGGCTACACCATCAGGCCGGCCTGAGTTACTTTTAATAATGTAATAGGAATAGGAAGCAACCTAAACGTTCATCGATAAAGAAGAAATATATTGTACTAGATTCATGCAACGATTGTGTGTGTGTGTGTGTGTGTGTGTGTGTGAGACCAGCCCTGAAGAGCTATAATCCTCCTCTTTTTGCTGAGGAAGACTGGCCCTGGGCTAACATCGTGCCCATCCTCCTCGACTTTATATGAGATGCCGCCACGCATGGCTGACAAGCAGGGCGTCAGCAGGCACCCGGGATCCAAACCTGTGAACCCCAGGCTGCCAAGCGCAAACTAAACCGCTGCGCCACCGGGCGGGTCCCATGATACTCTTTAAAACTGTTGAAATGAGTAAAACAGAACTATGAATATCAATACAATTAAATCTCACAAACAATGGTGAGTGAAAAGTGTAGGCTACATGGTGATAAAGCCTGATAATTATGTAAAGTCTGAAAACATTCAGAATATTGTTTATGAATGTGAAGAGTCTCATAGTACTTGTAGAAACACATGTATAGAAATAATAAACTTCAGTTGAAGGAGGGAATTACCTTTGGAGGAAATGGGGTCAAGGAAGGATACTCATAGTTTGTATTCAATAAATTTTTGAATAAAAGCTATAAATTTCAATAGGTATCATATGATACCAGTCATATATCATTATTGGTGAGCTGTAAGCAACTATCACTTAAAAGACATAAACCCAGTTGTGAGTTTTGTGAATATCATTCATATGGCATTTGATAGTTTATTAGTTTGCTAGGGCTTCCATAACAAAATATCACAGATTAGGAGGGTTAAACAACAGACATTTATTTTCTCGTAGTTCTGGAGGCTGAAAGTCCAAGATCAAAGTGTGGGCAGGTTTGGTTTCCCTGAGGTTTCTCTCTGGCTTGCAGGTGACTGCCTTCTCTCTGTGTCCTCTAAAGGACAAATCCTCTTATCTCCAAATACGGTTACACTGAAGTACGGGGGTTGGGACTGCAACATATGAGTTTGGGGGTTGGGGAGAGGCACAGTTCAGGTTCAGTTCACAACAGTTTACAAAGCTGACTTAGATACAGCATGATTGTTATTACAAACCTAGCAAAGCAAGCAGTGGTAGATACTATTATTCCAGTTTTACATGTCGACAGACTCTCAGAGTCATATAATTAGTATGTGGCAGAACTAGGACTTCAAGCTGTTCGCCTTGAATACAGAATCAGTAGTCTTAACCACCATGCATGTTTACTGAAGTTGGATTTCTTACTTTTTACCTTTGTCGTAACTTAAGTAGTGTTTCCCAAATTGATATAGGTTAAGACTCCTTTGTGTATGTTACATCTTAAACATATCTCTGTTCCCTGGAATGCAGTTTGAGAAATCCTTGTTTGAAGGCTATCAGTCTGTAGGGGTTTGTTCATTAATGTACATGATGGTTTCAGTGTATTAATCTAAAACATCTGTAGTTGCTTAAAATTGGATTTGTGCTAATATACGAGGAGAGAAAAATGCATTAAAATCAAATACACTTAATCAATGACTTTACTGTTACAATGGAAATAAATAAACCTAGATTCTTTGTAGATTATTAACTTTCAAACTCACTTTGAAAGTGTCATTCTGTTTTTTATCTCATTCTTTTCAGTATATAACCAGAATAATTTCTGTTTTCCTCCCTTATTCAGAATTTTGAGGTACCAATGAATAGTAATTTTGTTTATTCAGATAAATTTTTTCCTCACACAGTTGCGGTCTTGCAGTAAGAGTGAGTTGATATCTAAGAGCTCAGAGATCCTTATGATGTTTCAGCAAGTTCATCGAAAGCCCATGGCATCCTTTGTTACTACTCCTGTTCCACCAGACTTTACCAGGTATGACAGTTTTTTAACTTGATTTTCACTTGAAGTTTATGTGCAAATGCATTTACTTGTTTTAAAAGAGTGTTATTTTTCTTAATTCCATCTCTTTTTAAGGTGGTGTTTATAATGATGTAGTCTGGTGAACTTTAGTTTATGCATGCAAATCTGGTTAAAAAAAATTCTGGTGGTAGGAGCCAGCCTGGTGGCGTAGTGGTTGAGTTCGCACACTCCACTTCAGCGGCCTGGGGTTTGTAGGTTCGGATCCTGGGTGCAGACCTACACGCTACTTATTGAGCCATGCTGTGGCAGGCGTCCCACATATAAAGTAGCTAATCTTCCTCATCCAAACAAAAAAAAAATTCTGGCAGACTTACACTTTTGTCTGTAAAGATAAGATGATAGTGAATTAGGAATTGGTTTCTTCTGGAGCTTCATCTTCCATACTGTAGGAAGAAATAATTGATCCCATTCAATTTCATCAGTGTCTGTTTTTTTTTTTTTTTTTTTTTTTGGGTGAGGAAGATTAGCCCTGGGCTAACATCTGTGCCCATCTTTCTCTATTTTGTGTATGGGCTGCCGCCACAGCATGGCTTGATGAGTGCATAGGTCCGCGCCCAAGATCCAAACCTGCGAACTCTGGGCCACTGAAGTAGAGTGCACTAACTCAACCACTATGAAACCAGGCTGGCCCCTATTCATTCTTTTTTTAAATTGAGATATAATTTTCAGGTGTACAGCATGATTCGATATTTGCATATATTGCAAAATGATTACCACAAGAAGTCTAGTTAACATCTGTCACTGTCCATAGTTAGAAATTTTTTTTTTATGATGAGAACTTTTAAGATCTACCCTCTTAGCAACTTTCAAATATGTAATACAGTATTATTAACTATAGTCACCATGCTGTACATTACATCTCCATGATTTATTACTGGAAGTTTATTCCTTTTGACCTCTTTTTTTAGATTCCACATCTAAGTGAGATCATATGGTATTTGTCTTCCTCTATCTGACTTACTTCACTTAGCGTAATGCCCTCAAGGTCTGTCCATGTTTTAGCGTGTTCATTCTTTTATTTACCTTTTGAGTTTACTTACATCTCATTACACAGTGACTATAACTTATTATTTACATGCATGGTGCCAAAAACAAAACTCAGAAAATGGATGAAATGCTAAAAGGTTTTGAAGGTGACACGATGTTATCTCCAGATCTAAAAGATAGTGGGAGAAAACAGTTGATTGTATTCTATGCATCCTCTTAATTTTCATCTTGGGCAGTCTTAGAATTCTTCTGAACGGCATGTTCTTCACGCCTGTTTAGGATTAGACTGTGGTCTTAGAGGAGTGGTTCTTTACACTGGTGATATGTTAGACTCGCTTGGGGTTGAAAATTACTGATGCTGGCCCATACCCCAGGTCTTTGTGGGTGGGTTAGTCTGTTTGGACTGCCATAACAAAATCCCACAGACTGGGTGGCTTATGCAGCAGAAGTTTATTCTTTCACAGTTCTGGAGGCAAGAAGCCTAAGATTAAGGTGCTAGAAAAATTCGATTTCTGGTGAGGTCTCTCTTTCTGGCTTGCAGATAGCACCTTCTCGCTGTGTCCTCACATGACCTTTTCTCTGCATGTGCAGAGGTCAATCACTGATGTCTTTTCCTCCTCTAAGTGTACGAGTTGCATTGCATTAGGGTCTCACCTTTATGACCTCATTTAATGTTAATTACGTCCCTAAACGTCCTGTGTCCAAATTGTGGGTTAGGGCTTCAACATATGAATTTTGGGGGACACGATTCAGTCCATAACATTGGGTGCAGCTAGGCACTTGTAGTTTGTTCTTTTTAAATCTCTTTAGTTTATTCCTAAAATGAGTGCTTAAACCATTGCTTCAGATAAATATATTGATACGACAGACTTTAGTCCATCTTATACTTTAGAGATGGCTAATGGAATACTGTTGAGTTTTTCTAGCATGTTGAGGGCCGTGGTATATTTAGGAAACATCTTTTATTATAAAAATGTTTGTGTTTAGCTGCCTTCTCTTTTTTCTCTAATATGTGATGCCCTCTGATGGCCACAGGGCATTAATTGTACTAGATTGTGTGGTGTAAGCTAGCGTTTTTCAACCTTGGCATTGTTGACATTTTGAGCTGGATAATTCTTTGTGGGGTGGAGAGAGCTTTCCTGTTTATTGTAGGATGTTTAGCAATATCCCAGTAGTACCTCTCCTTTTACAGTTGTGAGAAAAATGTTTCCAAACATTGCCAGAAATTCCCTGGGGGCAAAGTTGCCCCGGTTTAGAATCACTGGTGTAAGCCCTTGTTCCTCATCGCAGATGCATTGCTGAGAATCATGACCACCCACAGTCCTATAAACAAAGGGCAAATTTTTTCTCACACCAGAACTCAGATAGTTCTCACTGACTAGTAAGTCTTTGTTTCTTTCTGAATTAACAAACCAGATACAATGTTTATATTTTATTCAAGCACTGAATATTATTGAAAGGACTGGGTATTTTTTTCATTAAGTAGATTTGGATGAACTAAGGATGTTCACCAGTGTCCTAAGGCTGCCTCTTTGATAGTGTGGTCAGCCATTTCAGTTTCGAGGATACCTTTTCTGAACCATTCCATCACCGAGTGGAGTGAAAGATAGGTTTTGATGTAAATACTATATATAAAGATAAGTGTTTTTCCCTTCAAAGTATGGTACCTGGATCACCTGTATCAGAGGCAGCTGGAGTGTTTGTCCAAAATGCAAATTCCTTGGCCTGTTCCCTGACAGTCTTTGGAGGTGGTATCCAGAAAATGAATCTTGAGCACCTTAAGTGATTCTGCACTAAAGTTTGGGAACCATTGATAATAAGTAAACTCCTATCCTGACACCACTTGCAGCAACTCATCAGGCAGGCAATCCTCCTTTAGATTTCTTGAGTGTCGGTCTCTGCCATAGCCAGTGATTGTTTTAGTTTCTCTTCCCTTTCTAACTGTCTAAGTGACTCTGAACACCAATAATCCCTTCCTTTCACCTCCTTCTTTTTTGGGTGTAGATGGAGGGGACTGAAACTGGGGCCAGGGGAGATAGCAGGCACATCAGTAAAGAGGAAACCACCAAAAAACAAAAAAATTTGGAAGTCTGATAATTAAGGAGCTTTCCATGGGTAAAGGTCACCTTAGGACCCTCTCTCTCCAGTAATGCTTACTATCTTACTAGAAATTTTGGCTTATAATTTAACTGTAATTTTTATTAGAAACTTAGTTTATGAGTCGTACTATACAGAAAGCAGATGTCCTCTGTTGATGCATTCATCACCAAAGAAAAGAGGACCAGATAAGAAAGGCCAGCATTTATTGACGTTAAGTTATAGACCAAAGTTTAGATGTGCAAAGCAGTGGTGAATGTTTCTAAGCTTTGAGATTGTGGGACTGGATTGCCTTAAGTTCTATCAGTTGATTGTGATGGAGCCACAATGAAGAATAAAAGATCTTTAAACAAGCGCAGTGTTATTTATTAAAGACCGTCTATATGTTCAGCACTATTGTAGGTGCTGCATAGGAGACATGAAGAGGAACTAGTAATCTTACTGGGTATATATTCCGCATTAAATAGAGAATTGTATATTAAAGTCTAATATTTGTTACTCACTTATATACTGTCTTATATCAGAAATTCTGAAAAGAGGTCAGGGTAGAGACTAGTGTGGTCAAGAAGATTTTATAACCTGGAAAGGAATTGTGGAAGACCATGAAAGATACTGCCTAATAATTAGGCAGATGGGAATAGGATATTTATGCATGAGCAAAAATGTGTATTTGATAAGAGCTGCTATATTTGGGGGGCAGCAAAGAAATCATTTCAACCAGAATTTGAAGGGCTATTGTTGGGGTGTTGTAGGAAATAAGACTGTATGAGTGTCCTCAAGGAGGACTTGAAAGATAGAATAGTGTAGCTTTCAGTCCATAGAGATTTTTAAATTTCTGTGAGAAATGGTCAAGTTGGGAAGGAAAACCAGTTTTTATGTAGCTGACCAATCTATTTTCTCAAGGAAACAGTAGATACTTGTGGTCTTCTTTTTCTTCCCTTTGTTCATTAAGTCACAATGAGGTCTCTGGTCTAAAGATTTGCGGATCAGTGTTTTTCAGGTTACTGGGGCTAGAGATAGTTTGAGGCTAGCTTCTCCATATTCTGTGAAGATTCACTGACACCATCATGAGTTGCTTCTAGTCATAAAGACCACAGTAAAGGCGGTATAGAAATAAAACTATGGGGAGATAAAGCTGTGCCTTATTTGCAGGCACAGATTGGTAACAGTATGATTGTGGATAATCTTTGAACAAGTGAGCATAATGTGGAGATGTTAATAGTTAAAAGTGGTGGAATTAGATGGCTTAGCAGTCGCTATGGTTTTGTGTATATATATAAAGAATGAAAAAGAAATTTTTGAGCAAATATTTCCACTAAATTATAAGGATTTTCCAGCAAATATTTTAAAATATTCATCCATTCGGTGCATATTTGAATGCCAGCTATGTTCCAGGCATATGCTTAGGTGCAAGTAGTGAGCACAATAGAAAGTTCTTGTTTCCTCAAATTATGATTTTGTGAGAAAGATACATGACTGACACAGTAATAAAATAAAATATGATGCCTGGTGATAGGGGAAGTATATGCATCCTGCTTAATGCTGCCATATAGCACTAATTTCTTATAATGTTATTTGTGTCTCAAGTTTTCCCTAAAATATATACATACATAGGAGTATATCACAGTACCCCAGAATTGATAAATATTTTTTGAGCTCTGAATGTGATCATTTTCTCTCAGCAAGTGAGAGCTAGGGCAGACCATTTTGTACTCTCTTGGTTAGTGAGCTTTAGCATCCGATACTTTTTAGCCCATAAGCATTCTCCGTTATTGTTCTGAGTTAAATGTGTCATCTCCTTCTGCTGTTTATTTTGTGTTTTGGTGAACCCTTTTGACCCTTAATGGCTGATAAAAATATGGCAATGATAGTCTGGCCTTACAGCAAAAACAACAGTAACAACAACAAAGGAAATATATCACATTGATGTTAAGGACATGGTGGAAGAAACAATATGAAGATAAGCAGGCATCTGGGGATTGGTTGAAGTCTTTAGACATGATGAAGGATGTTATTAATTTGGTGGGAGAACTGACAATACTTGTATGATTGGAAGTTGTATGAAATTATAGCCAAAAACATGTCATGACTTGACCAAATGTGAAGACTATCCTGGGGAGACTTTCTTGGAACTCTGATTAGATTTGTGGTTCCAGGAAGGCTTCCCAGGCACTAATTGCATTGGTCATGCTAATTGGGGTTTGTGTATATTGAGTGCTGGGACAGCATAATGCTGAGAAGTTAGAGCAGACCTCCAAAGGTGTGTGAGTTCTAATCTGTTACCTGAAGGAATAGTAAGGATTAACCAGGCAAAAGGATCTGGGAATGAGGAATATGAGTCTTCTAAGAAAAGGTAATAACTACCTAGGGATATGGTAGGGGTGCTTGACAATTGGATAGTAACTATACAGTTAACAGTTGCAGGGCAAACCACATCTACTTACTGTGAAAAAGACGTGAGCTGTTTAACTATACATACTTTTTTTTTCTCGTGAGGAAGACCAGCCCTGAGCTAACATCCATTGCCAATCCTCCTCAGCCAAAAGAGGACTGGCCCTGGGCTAACATCTGTGCCCACCTTCCTCTACTTTATATGGGACGCCGTCACAGCATGGCTTGACAAGCGGTGCGTCAGCGGGCGCCCAGGATCCGAACCCTTGAACCCCAGGCTGCCAAAGCGCGAACTTAACTGCTGTGCCACCAGGCCAGCCCCTAACTCTACCTACTTAACCATAAAATAAAAAATAATGTAATTTTATTCTATACTGTATTTTCACTGTCAAACCATTAATTTCTTAGGCACTGTGACAATGTGAAAATGCTATAGATGTGTCTTATATCTTATTTTGGTAATAGCAAATTTTCATGAATTGAACTTTAGAAAATATATCTGAAGATGTGGTAAAATGGCTTGCAGTTTATCTTTTTGGTAAATTTATAATTTTATTTATTAAGTATATAACACTATATTACAATACTGTGTATGATAGTGTCTATCATAAATGTTTTACTGACTGACTTTTGAGGTGTTTTAATCACACTACTACAGACTATTCACATAGTCTAAGGGTATTTCAGTGGCGAAATGGACTATCCCTTTGCCTGTCTCCTGTGGTTGTAGTTTGGTTGTCTTTGGAGAGAACTCAAACTAAAGTTGCCTGTGGTAATCTTGCCTTGCCAAGAAACTGTTAATGTGCTCATCCATCCTTCTTGCCCCCTACGTGATTATGTATTCTTATCCTATAAAATTGTATAGGTTTATTTGCTAGTAAATAGTCTGAAAATATTTATGGTCTGTCAATATTCCTCATAATTTGTTCTGAAAAAGGAAGTTTGGGGAGTTATTCTAATGTCTTTTGCTTTTGCTGTTTCTTTTGATTTTTTCAACCTGTTTATATTTGTTTCATATTTCAGTTTTCCAGCCTAAGGACCAATTTCTTTCTTTCCTGTTTCCATGACTACTTTTAAAATGTGTCTTATGCTTATTTTAATTCTTAATCATACTTTGCCTTTTAAAAAGAAAGCTATTTTATAAAGTGTTCATTGTCTCAAATTTAATTGCAAACTTTTGTTGTCTGCTTTTGATGGTTTTATGAATTGATTTAATGTCATGTTTAATAACGATTTGAAAATACTTCTTAGGGTCTTAGTTTAGTTTAATAAAGTTTTCAAGATATTACTGAGGTTCTTAAACTTTGTTTTTTAATAACTAAATGAAATTTTAAATGTATGTAAGCCAAATAATTACTTTTTTCTTTTGCTTCTTTTTAGTGAATTAGTACCATCTTATGATTCAGCTACTTTTGTTTTGGAGAATTTCAGGTAAGTTTTTGACAACTCTTGTTTTTTGTGTATACACATAAGTAAGAGCTGGGGAGGTGTTATTCCTGGGTAGGATACAGACCTAATGATCTGTGTCAGTGTGTAGTCTTAGAAGAAAGAAGTTTCCTAGTGGAAACATAGAAATTATTCATCATTCGTTTTATCTTCAGGACAGTTTGCTTCTCTAGTCTGGGAGAAAGGAACCAGTTTTTTAAAGAAGAGAGTCCAGTTAGCCTTTGCTAGGGTGGGGCAAATGGAATGACTGATTGATGAGCTCCCCTACCCATCCTCAGAAATAAGAGTGATGAGAAGAAGTCTATTTGAGTCCATTTTATCTCAGCTCAAAGTGAGGAATTGTGGATGAGAGGCCATTATTTTAAGAAATTTGTAAGCTTTGTAAGTTGCATGTTAATTTTATTAGCTTTTACTGCTATTTCTCTATGATTAGAAGCAAAGATCTTAAAACGCAAAGGTCTTAAGGGATTTGTCTTCAAGGGCAGCATGGAAGTGGGGGACCAAGAACATAAGGTCTTTCCTTGGGGAGAGAAACTCCAGGAGGTGATAACCATCCAAATAAGTCGGAACTGTGAGAATTTATACCATTTTCCGTTTAATTTATTTTTTCTGATAGGATAATTTTGTGGCGAAAATGTAAACTTTCTGAGGATTTCACCACATATTTTAAGATTTAGCGTGTGTTCTTTTGTTTTTCCATATTAAAAAAGGATAATTAGGGGCCGGCCCAGTGGCGTAGCGGTTAAGTTTGCGTGCTCTGCTTCAGCAGCCTGGGGTTTCACAGGTTTGGATCCCAGGCGCGGACAGACACACTGTTTGTCAGCCATGCTGTGGCGGTGTCCCATATAAAGTAGAGGAAGATGGGCACGGATGTGAGCCCAGGGCCAGTCTTCCTCAGCAAAAAAAAAAAAAAAAAAAAGTGTGGGGGAGGATTGGCAACAGATGTTAGTTTAGGACTAGTCTTCCTCACACACACAAAAAAAGAGGATAATTATACTGCAGGGATGTGAGGAAGAAACATTTTTTTTTTCTTTAATGGTGAAAGACTGCTTGTTGAAGTGGTTACATTCAGGACACTTAGTTATATTTTCCTTTTTCCTTAAATGTCATAGTTTTTTTTTTTTTTTTTGTGGGGAAGACCAGCCCTGAGCTAACATCTGTTGCCAATCCTCCCCTTTTTGCTGAGGAAGACTGGCCCTGGGCTAACATCTGTGCCCATCTTCCTCTACTTTATATGGGACGCCGCCACAGCATGGCTGACAGGCAGTGCGTCGGCGGGCGCCAGGGATCCGAACTCGCGAACCCCGGGCTGCCAAGCGTGGACTAAACCGCTGCGCCACCGGGCGGCCCCAAATGTCATAGTTTTGAGGGTTTTTTTTTAACTTGCAACTGAAAGGATACTGCTGAATATTTCAGTATCATTAAATTTTCTTTTATTTCACAATGTAACTATATATGAGTTTATACAGTAGAATTGTGACTTGTTCAGTCACCTTCATTTACTTGTCCAGGAGTTCAAATAAGTAACATAAATAAACTAGTTGGTTTTTGATTTTGCCTGTTGCTATTTCACAACAATTTTGATCTTAGGATTTGGTTGGTTTTCTTTTACTTTAGCACCTTGCGTCAGAGAGCAGACCCTGTTTACAGCCCACCTCTTCAAGTTTCAGGGCTTTGTTGGAGGTTAAAAGTTTATCCAGTAAGTTTTTCATATTTCTAATAAATTTTGAAACCAGAATCTTTCTTTCAAGGTTCTATAGTACACTAGTGCACTTTTTTAGTGGACTAGGGAATTAAAGTAATGACAATTTTATGTTTCTTTATAGGATATATTACTAAATCTATGGAAAAAAATGAGTTAAATATGAACAGTATAAACCCTCACATATTGCTGAATTTTACTTCTCGATTGTGGGAACATATTTATCTTTAGAAGAAATGTTTAAAATTCTTATTTTAAAAATCATTTTTAAATAAAAATAAAATAGAAATACAGAAAGCCATCAAAAATACATGTATGCTGATTGCATACTCATGGTGCATTTTAGTATGTTACTTTGACCTGTGTATTTTCTGAAAATTGGCAGCTGAATCCAGTGGCATGATGAGATGCATAGTCGATTCCTATGGCAAGAATGTAAGCAATAGTGTGTTCTTTTATCACATCATGTCTAGTTGCATCTTTTGTGATATTGGCAGCTATTGATGCTCATTGCCTACATCTGTTAATTCATTGGGAGTTGCAGAATAGTGATAGTCTCACTTTATTATCTCTTTTTCATTTATTATTTGTGATACTTTTATAAAGAGATGTTTCCCTTTATTATTTGGTTACCCAATATTACAGTTCATGTAGAAGAGACAGGATTCTTCCTGTCATTTACCAGTTTTCCTTATTATTCTTTGAAAGTGATTAATTAGGTTTTTTAAAATATCATTATGAACTCAAGGATTTATATCTGTTTAATCTCAAGTTGGCTTCTATGTCATTTTGCTCTGACCCTAATAGTCCCTAGTAGTGACCAAAGTAGTTAGCTTTCTTGTTCTCTTCTATGGCAAGATGTTCTAGGCTTATCTTGTACATTTCCTACTCCATACCTGGAGTTGGCTATTTTATCCAAAGAGGCTTAATTCCTTTTAGTGGGGAAATTGTATTTCAAAACCTAACTAGGGACTTAGGGATGCTCATTTCTACCAGATTGGTCACTGTTTCTAGCCTCCTTAGTGAACAGAGCTAGGAAATAAATAGGTACAGCTATGTGGGTGTTCAGTGTGGGGAGGGTAATCTGTATTTATTTATTGAAAATTTTATTTATAACAGAAACTTTATTTTTTGAGCAGTTTTAGGTTAAAAGCAAAATTCAGTGAAAAGTACAGGGAGTTCCATTCAGCCCCTGGCCCCACACATGCACAGCTTTCCCCACTATCAACATATCCTGTACCAGAGTGGTACATTTGTTGCAACTGGTGAACTTACATTGACACGTTACCACCCAAAGTCCGAGTTTACGTTAGAGTTCATTCTTGGTGTCATACATTTCATAGATTTTTGTTTGTGCTTTGTTTGTTTTTAGGCCAAAGTCCATACTTTGAGAAAAACTGGGTACGAGTGTAGATAAAATTGAAGTGGGTAAGCTCCAGGGATCTCAATAGAGAGAAAAAATTTATGAACACTTTAAAATTGCTATATAATTATAGAATATTGGGGTTTTTTTGACACATGTATGTATTTATATTTTTAAAGATTAACTCATGAGTTAATGCTCACATTTACAATTCAAATTCAGGACTATAGAGTGTTTTTAACTTAATCTCTTTCTGTTACACCTATGTCTCCTTCCAGTCTGGGAATCCTATTTCTTGAAGTCATAGGGAATGATAGAATATCTCGTAATCACTCATTTGCTTTATTTCACCTCACAAACAGAAAAATCTCAGAATAGGAACTCTATTTCTACTATCAATTTGATTACTGAGAATTGTTTAAAAATTTTATTGCATATACTCTCCACAATCCCCTCCTCTGCCATGCCTAGACAAGAGTTGCTTGTCCTCTAGTAGATTCTACTGGAAGGGCTAATGGAAACAATATTCCCTGAGTTTTTGTATGTTTAAAACAGTTTGTGTTCTTTATACTCTAAAGCCAGTATTTCTGGATATAAAATCCTTGGCTCATGTTTTCTTTCACTGGGCGTCTTAAATGTTCAATTCCATTTTCTTTAGGTAAAGTCTGATTATAAACTATTCCTTAAAAGACATTTGCTGATATTGTCTAGATTCCCAAATAATCATCTTCTTTTTAAGTCTAAGAGTTAACTACTATATATTTTGGGTTTTCTGGGTCAGTATTTTCAGTTACATGCTGGGCTCTTTCAATATGTAGTTTCAGATCTTTTCCTTTTTCTTCCTCAAGAAAATGTTTCCTTAATTATAATTTTAAATGTTTGTTTCGTTCCTTTCTTTGGTTTTCTTTCTTGGGACTTGTATTATCTGCATTTTGAATCATCTTTATCTGTCTTCAGTATTTATCACTTTCTCTCTAATCTTTTTAACTCTTCATTTCTTCATTTTTAAGATTTTTCTTTGTTCACTTATTTTTTTTAAGATATAAACTGTTGTGCTTATTTGCTGTTGTGTTCCTTTTAGTTCAGTCTTTATTTCTTAAATAACTTTTTCTTTTATTTCTAATTGTTTCCGTAGTTCCATCATCTTATTTTTGAGTTTTTCTAATTCTGATTTGTGTTATTCTTTCATGTCAGGTTTTTTTTAATCTTTCCATGGGTTGTCATATTTTTTTCTTGTAGGTTGTTTTGAAATAGGTTACAATTTTGATCTGTTCTTTGAGTTTGTTTTTCTAGAGTGCTTTCATTGTCTGCAGGGATGTTATTTAGCTCCTTATTCTTCTTTTTCATTTTGGTGTGTAACACGTAACATAAAATTTACTATCATAACCATTTCTAAGTATACATTTAGTAGTGTTAAGCATATTCACATTGTTGTGCAACCACTCTCCAGAACTTTTTCAGCTTGCAAAACTGAAGTTCTCTGCCCATTAAACAATAACTCCTCATTTCTCCCTCACCTCAGCCCCTGGCAACCACCATTCTACTTTGTTTCTATGATTTTGACTAGAGTAGATACCTCATGTATGTGGAATCATACAGTATTTGTCTGTGACTGGCTTCTTTCACTTAGCGTAATGTCCTCAAAGTTCATCCACCTTGTGTTGTATGTCAGAATTTCCTTCCTTTTTAAGGCTGAATAATATTCCATTATATGTATATACCACATTTTGTTTATTCATTCATCTGTCAGTGGACACTTGGGTTGCTTCTACCTCTTGGCTATAGTGAATAGTGCTGCTGTGAATGTGGATGTGCAAATATCTTCAAGATCCTGCTTTCAATTCTTTTAGATATATACCCAGAACTGGTATTGCTGGATCATATGGTAGTTCTGTTTTTAATATATGTACATTTTTTTTGGTGAGGAAGATTGGCCCTGAGCTAACATCTGTTGCCAATCTTCCTCTTTTTGCTTGAGGAAGATTAGCCCTGAGCCAACATCTGTGCCCATCTTCCTCCATTCTGTATGTGAGATGCCACCACAGCATGGCTTGATGAGTGGTGTGCAGGTCCGTGCCCGGGATCTAAACTTGCAAACCCTGGGCCGCCAAAGCAGAGTGCATGAACTCAACCACTATGCCACCAGGCCAGCCCCTATTTTTAATTTTTTGAGGAACTTTGATAGTGTTTTTCACAGTGACTGTACCATTTTTACATTCCCGTCAACAGTGCACAAGGGTTCCAATTTCTGCATATCTTTGTCAATACTTGTTTTCTGCTTTTTTGACAGTAGCCATTCTTATGAGTGTGAGGTAATATTTATTGTGGTTTTGATTTGCACTTCCTTAGTGATTAGTGATGTTGAACATCTTTTTCATATGCTTTTTGGCTATTTGTATATCCTGTTAAGAGAAATGCATATTCAATTCTTTTGCCCATTTTTAATTGGGTTTTTTGTTTTTGTTGTTGAGTTGTAGGAGTTCTTTGTGTGTTCTGGATATTAATCCCTTAGTAGATAGATGATTTACACATATTTTGTCCTGTTCTGTTGGTTCCTTTTTACTCTGTTGATTGTATCCTTTGATGCATAGAAATTTTAAGTTTTCATGTCCAATTTGTGTGTTTTTGCTTTTGGTTTGATATCCAGCAAATTTTTGCCAAATGCAATATCATGAAGCTTTTCCCCTATGTTTTCTTCTAAGAGTTTTATAGTTTTAGGACTTAGGTTTAGATCTTTGATCCATTTTGAGTTACTTTTTATATATGGTATGGGGTCCAGCTTCAGTCGTCTGCATGTGGACATCCAGTGTAATATGGCAATCAAAAATTTGGTGCCTTGGTTTCTGAGATATTTCTGGCTCTGCCCCTCTCCTCCACTTTAACTGGACCTTCTCCTTCCTTCATCTCTTTTATTTCTGTGCTGTTTGTCTTTTATTTTACTGTTTGCAGTTCTTTGCAGTCTTTGGACCTGCTTGAAAGGCCCTAGATACTCATTTTCAAGAGTTTAGAGTGACTAGACTGCATTTAGTTCTCAGACTTTTTTATATTAGGCCTCCTTGTACTCAGTTGGTATTTTATTGAGCAGCTCTTTCCAGTTTTAGCTGTAGTATTTGGCTCACGATACTTTTCAGTGACTAACTCTTGGCCATTTTGTGGTTTTCCTGTTTTCTGGTCCGTTAGATACCCCATTGCATCCCCTTTTTTTCTACCACACAGATGTTGATATCATGCAGATCTTTGTGGTTGTAATTGGATTGTCTTTACCTGCTTATATTTTGGGGAATGTGGAGACAACCTGTCACCTAATTTTGTTGTAAATGTTTGTGAGCTTTTGGTTTGCTGTCCGGTTATTTTTTGTTTTATGTTTGGATTTGGAGAGTTGCACAAACTATGCTGCTATTGCTGCAATCTTTCTAGAATCCTCTGCCTATTGAAAAATCTGAAAAGCCAGTATTTTGTTAGAGGTGTGGCTGGCATGTAAATAAAAGTAGCAAATTTTGTTCCTTAAAATTATGATAAAAATTAAATCCGAAAAAAATTTCTAATATTATCAGCTGATAAAGATCCAGAGTAGAAAATGTTCATTTCCTTTTATTTATTAACTAATTGATTTCACTCCAGGTGACTTGTTCTAGGAACATAATTCAAAAGAAGAAAAAAACACAGCTATTTTAACAAGGATGTTGATTGATTTTTAAAGTCAGTGTAATTTGTAATATTTATTTTCAATAAAATTCACTAATTTTGGCAAGTTTTGACAAATACATACAGTTGTATAATTATTACCACAGTCATGATTTGTATCATGGCTAAAAGTTGTCTAATTGCCTTTCTCAGCTAATCCCTTCTTTCTCCCTTCCAGTCCCCTCTGTAACCACTGATCTGCTTTTGTCACTATAGTTTTGCTTTTCCAGAATTTCATATAAGGGAATCATACAATATATGATCTTTTCTGTCTGACTTTTTTCACTTAACTGATGATTCATTTATTCATTAGTACTTATTGAATGATTACCATGTCAAATCCTGAAAGCTGCCTCAGGACCTTTTAGAGCAAAGTAGCCTAGAAATGTACTTGTACCTGTTTATAGTCATATCCCAGTAGACACTAGAGATGAATAATAGGATCCCTGCCATCAGCCCTCACAGTCTGGTTGGGGGAACAGATGTTTATATATATTGTTAGAACAAATGTAATCCTTTAAAACAGTAGACACATGAGCAAAATACTGGAGAAATACAGAGAGGAGTAATTATCTTTGTAAAAATCTCTGTAATAGAAATTTAAATAACTTCTGAATCTCCAGACAGAATCTTATATGGAATCCCAACATATAAAACATAAAAGTTTTATTTAATTACTTTCAGCATTAAGTGTTTTTCTATTTTACTCTTTTTTGGTCTTGAATATTATTTTTTTTTTCTCATTCTTAGTGAAATTGAGTATTTTTTTGGTATTTTGGGGTTTTTGTTTTTCTTGGAGACTGATTTTTAAGAGGTCTGTGTATGTTGAAACTCTTAGCTCTTCTCATAGTTGTTCATATTTTTCTTCACTTGTATGCCTTAATATTTTCATGGCTTTTTTTATGTACAAAAGTTTTAAATTGTTATAGACTCCAATCTCTTGGTCTTTTTATACTGTTTTAAGCTTAGAAATACTTCCTAAACCAAATATCAGATATTAATCTGTGTTATTTTGTTCTTTTGATTCATTGTGTCTTAATTTTTGATATTCAAATTGATCTGAAATTTGTATTTGAATAACATCTTTTTCTTTTTTAAGGATGGGAATGGAGTTGTTCGTGGTTACTACTTATCTGTGTTTCTGGAACTCTCAGCTGGCTTGCCTGAAACTTCCAAGTAAGATATGCAGTTAAATAACCAACTGTAGTGTGTGTTTACATATATTCCTCTTAGCGTTTTTTATTAACTACTTTTGTTAGTTACTAAGATGTATACTACTATGGAATCCCTGGCATAGTATGATGGCATAGACTTACAGTTCTCAAACTGTATGGTCTAAGGACTCTTTACACTCTTAGAATTTATTGGGAACCCTGAAGAGTTTTCCTTTATGTGGGTTATATCTGTTAATATTTTCTGAATTAGAAATTAAAACAGGAAAATTTTATTAATTTTAGTAATTCGCTTTAAAATAACAATAGACCTATTGCATATTAACATAAATAGCATTTTCTTGAAAAATAACTATTTTTCTAAAGCAAAATAATATTTGGTGAGAAAACCTGTATTTGCAGTTTTGGAACTCTCTTAAAAAAAGACAATTAGGGGGCCAGCCCGCAGGTGTAGCAGTTAAGTTCTTGTGTTCTGCTTTGGCGGCCTGGAGTTTGCTGGTTCGGATCCTGGGCGTGGGCCTAGTCACCACTCATCAAGCCATGCTGAGGTGGCATCTCGTATAGAAGAACTGCATCTCTACAACTGTGATACACAACTATGTACTGGGGCTTTGGGGAGAAAAAAGAAAAAAAAAAAGGAAGATTGGCAACAGATGTTAGCACAGGGCCAATCTTCCTCAAAAAAAAAAAAAAAGACGACGGAGTTCTCACATTTGTAACTATATTCAGTTTGTTGCAGTAAGATATTTTGGTTGAAGTATATAAAATCTGGCCTCACAGATTTTGAATATCATATTTAGTTGGGAAAAGTCTTCTTAATGAGATAAAATTCACATACCGTAAAATTTGCCTTATAAATAAGTGTACAGTCCAGTAGATTTTAGTATACTAAAATGTATATTTACTGAGTTTCTACCACCATCACCAGTATCTAATTTCAGAACATTTTCATCACTCCACAAAGAAACTCCATACCTGTTAGCAGTCACTTCCTATTCCCCTTCCCCCTAATCCCTGGCAACCACTGATTCCTTTTTTTTTTTTTTTTTTAATTATTATTTTTTATTTTTTTTATTGATGTCTTAGTTTATAACACTGTGGGGTTTTAGTTGTACATTTTTGTCCGTCACCTTGTGTATGTATCCCTTCACCCCTTGTGCCCCCCCCCACCCCCCTTCCCCTTGGTAACCACCAATCAGTTCTCTCTGTCCGTGTGTTCACTTATATTCCATATATGAGTGAGTTCATGCAGTGTCTGTCCTTCTCTCTCTGGCTTATTTCACTTAACATAATACCCTCTAGGTCCTTCCATGTTGTTGCAAATGGGACAATTGTGTCTTTTCTTATGGCTGAGTAGTATTCCATTGTATGTATATACCACATCTTCTTTAACCAATCTTCAGTTGAGGGACACTTGGGTTGCTTCCACTTCTTGGCTATAGTGAATAATGCTGCAATGAACATAGGGGTGCATACGCCTCTTGTGATGGTTGATTTCACGTCCATTGGGTAGATGCCCAAGAGTGGTATTGCTGGATCATACGGTATTTCTATTTTTAATTTTTTGAGGACTCTCCATACTGTTTTCCATAGAGGCTGCACCAGTTTGCATTCCCACCAGCAGTGAATGAGGGTCCCCGTTTCTCCACAACCTCTCCAGCATTTGTTGTTATTTGTCTTGGTGATTATAGCCATTCTAACCGGTGTAAGGTGATATCTCAGTGTAGTTTTGATGTGCATTTCCCTGATAATTAGTGATGTTGAACATCTTTTCATGTGTCTATTGGCCATCTGTATCTCTTCCTTGGAAAAATGTCTGTTCATATCCTCTGCCCATTTTTTGATCGGGTTGTTTGTTTTTTTGTTGCTCAGTTGTATGAGATCTTTGTATATTACTGAGATTAATCCCTTGTCAGACAAACGATTTGCAAATATTTTCTCCCAGCTGGTGGGTTGTTTATTCATTTTGATCCTGGTTTCATTTGCCTTGTAGAAGCTCTTCAGTCTGATGAGGTCCCACTTGTTTATTTTTTCTTTTGTTTCCCTTGTCTGGGTAGACATGGAATCTGAAAGGATCCCTTTATATCCAATCGCAATTAGTGTACTGCCTATATTTTCTTCCAGGATTTTTATAGTTTCAGGTCTCATTTTCAGGTCTTTGATCCATTTTGAATTGATTTTTGTATATGGCGATAGGAGATGGTCTACTTTCATTCTTTTGCATGTTGCTGTCCAATTTTCCCAGCACCATTTATTGAAGAGACTTCCCTCTCTCCATTGTATGTTCTTTGCTCCTTTGTCGAAGATTAGCTGTCCATAGGTGTGTGGTTTTATTTCTGGGCTTTCAATTCTGTTCCATTGATCTGTGTGTCTATTCTTGTACCAGTACCATGCTGTTTTGATTACTGTAGCTTTATAGTATATTTTGAAATCAGGGATTGTGATGCCTCCAGCTTTGTTCTTTTTTTTCAGGATTGCTTTAGCTATTCGGGCTCTTTTGTTGCCCCATACGAATTTCAGTAGTTTTTGTTCTATTACCGTGAAGAATGACATTGGGATTCTGATTGGGATTGCATTGAATCTGTAGATTGCTTTAGGTAGAATGGACATTTTAACTATATTTATTCTTCCAATCCATGTGCATGGAATATTTTTCCATTTCTTTATGTCCTCCTCGATTTCTTTCAATAGTGTCTTATAGTTTTCATTGTATAGGTCTTTGACCTCCTTGGTTAAATTTATTCCCAGATATTTTATTCTCTTTGTTGCAATTGTAAATGGGATTGTCTTTTTGAGTTCTCTTTCTGTTTTTTCATCGTTAGTGTATAGAAATGCAATTGATTTTTGTAAGTTGATTTTATACCCTGCCACTTTACTGTAGTTGTTGATTGTTTCTAGTAGCTTTCCGATGGAATTTTTGGGGTTTTCTATGTATAGGATCATGTCGTCTGCAAATAGTGAGAGTTTCACTTCTTCATTGCCTAATTGGAGTCCTTTTATTCCTTTTTCTTGCCTAATTGCTCTGGCCAGAACTTCCAGTACTATGTTGAATAGGAGCGGTGAGAGTGGGCACCCTTGTCTTGTTCCTGTCCTCAAAGGAATGGCTTTCAGTTTTTCCCCGTTGAGTAGGATGTTTGCTGTAGGTTTGTCATATATGGCCCTTATTATGTTGAGGTACTTTCCTTCTATACCAATTTTGTTGAGAGTTTTTATCATAAATGGATGCTGGATCTTGTCGAATGCCTTCTCTGCATCGATTGAGATGATCATGTGGTTTTTATTCTTCATTTTGTTAATGTGGTGTATCACGTTGATTGATTTGCGGATGTTAAACCATCCCTGTGTCCCTGGTATAAATCCCACTTGATCGTGGTGTATGATCTTTTTGATGTATTGCTGTATTCGGTTTGCCAATATTTTGTTGAGGATTTTTGCGTCTATGTTCATCAGCGATATTGGCCTGTAGTTTTCCTTCTTTGTATTGTCCTTGTCTGGCTTTGGTATCAGCATGATGTCGGCCTCATAGAATGTGTTGGGAAGTATTCCATCTTCCTCTATTTTTTGGAATAGTTTGAGAAGGATAGGTGCTAAATCTTCTTTGAACGTTTGATAAAATTCTCCAGGGAAGCCATCTGGTCCTGGGCTTTTATTTTTTGGGAGGTTTTTGATTACTGTTTCAATCTCTTTACTTGTGATTGGTCTGTTCAGATTCTCTATTTCTTCTTGATTCAGTTTTGGGAGGTTGTACGCATCCAAGAATTTGTCCATTTCCTCTAGGTTGTCCAATTTGTTGGCGTAAAGTTTTTCATAGTATTCCCTAATAATCCCTTGTATTTCTGTGGTGTCTGTTGTAATTTCTCCTCTTTCATTTCTAATTTTATTTATTTGAGTCTTCTCCCTTTTTTTCTTAGTGAGTCTGGCTAAGGGTTTGTCAATTTTATTTATCTTCTCAAAGAACCAGCTCTTTGTTTCATTGATCCTTTCTACTGTTTTTTTGGTTTCAATTTCATTTATTTCTGCTCTGATTTTTATTATTTCCCTCCTTCTGCTGATTCGGGGCTTTGTCTGTTCTTCTTTTTCCAACTCTGTTAGGTGCAATTTAAGGTTATTTATTTGGGATTTTTCTTGTTTGTTAAGGTGAGCTTGTATTGCTATGAATTTCCCTCTCAGGACTGCTTTTGCTGCATCCCATATGAGTTGGTATGGTGTATTTTCCTTTTCATTTGTCTCCAGATAGCTTTTGATTTCTCCTTTAATTTCATCAACGACCCATTGGTTGTTCAGTAGCATATTGTTTAGTCTCCACATCTTTGTCCCTTTCCTAGTTTTTTCCTTGCAGTTGATTTCTAGTTTCACAGCATTATGATCAGAAAAGATGCTTGTAATGATTTCAATCTTCTTAAATTTATAGAGGTTTGCCTTGTTTCCTAATATATGGTCTATCCTTGAGAATGTTCCATGAGCACTTGAGAAGAATGTGTACTCTGCTTTTTTTGGGTGGAGTGCTCTGTATATATCTATTAAATCCATTGCGTCTAGTTTTTCATTTAAGTCCATTATTTCCTTATTGACTTTTTGTCTGGATGATCTATCTATTGATGTAAGGGGGGTATTAAGATCCCCTACTATTATTGTGTTATTGTTAATATCTCCTTTAAGGTTTTTTAGCAGTTGTTTTATGTACTTTGGTGCTCCTGTGTTGGGTGCATAGATATTTATAAGTGTTATGTCTTCTTGGTGAAGTGTCCCTTTTATCATTATATATTGCCCTTCTTTGTCTCTCATTACCTTTTTTATCTTGAAGTCTACTTTGTCTGATATAAGTATGGCTACTCCTGCTTTCTTTTGTTTGCCATTAGCTTGGAGTATTGTTTTCCATCCTTTTATTTTGAGTCTGTGTTTGTCTTTAGAGCTGAGATGTGTTTCCTGGAGGCAGCAGATTGTTGGATCTTGGTTTTTAATCCATCCTGCCACTCTGTGTCTTTTGATTGGAGAATTCAATCCATTTACGTTTAGAGTGATTATTGATATATGAGGGTTTAATGTTGCTATTTTATTGTTCATCTTCTGGTTCATTTGCATTTCCTTCGTTTCTTGTCCCTTGTGTTTCGGACTCCAAATTCAATTTGGTATTTCTGCATGTTCATTCTCTTGGTTTTCTCTTTATTTGTCATGTGTGGTTCTCTTCTGGTTGTTTGTTTAGTGGTTACCGTGCGGTTTATATAAGCGATCTCCTGGATAAGAAAGTACATTTTCGGATGCCTCCTTTTTCCTGAGGCTGGGTCAGTTCAATCCCTTACCTCTTCCCCTCCTTATTTGTTATCTCTTTATTCCAGATTGTGTCATGAATGTGTGTTTCCAGTGATGAGCTTGAATTAATTTTTGATGTTTTCCAACTGTATTTTGTTCTGGTTTAGTCTCCTTGCTTTTCTCCTTGCTGAAATCTTTGTATCCCCTTTCTCATTTGTTTTTTTTCAGGCCTAAGGGCCTTCTTGAGCATTTCTTGTAGTGGGGGTCTTGTGGTGACGAACTCTCTTAGCTTTTGTTTATCAGGGAGAGTTATTATTTCTCCATCGTATTTGAAGGATATCTTTGCTGGATAAAGTATTCTCGGCTGAAGGTTTTTGTCTTTCATAATTTTGAATATATCATTCCAGTCTCTCCTAGCCTGTAGAGTTTCTGTCGAGAAATCAGCTGAGAGCCTGATGGGGTTTCCTTTGTATGTTATTTTGTTTTTTTGTTTAGCTGCCTTCAATATTATTTCCTTGTCACGGGTATTCTTCAAGTTTGCTACTATGTGGCGAGATGATTTTTTATTCCTGTTTATATATTTAGGTGATCTATTGATTTCATTCACTGTTATTTCCCTTTCGTTCCCTAGGTTGGGGAAGTTCTCAGCTATTATTTCTTTGAACAAACTCTCTGCTCCTTTTTCTCTTTCTTCTCCTTCTGGAATACCTATTATCCTTATGTTGCTTTTCCTCATTGAGTCTGATATTTCTCGAAGAATTTCTTCATTTCTTTTTAGTCTTAGCTCTCTCTCCTCCTCTACCAGGAGCATTTCTGTGTGGCTATCCTCAATAGTGCTAATTCGTTCCTCCATATTGTCAGTTCTGCTCTTTAAAGACTCCATTTTTTCCACTATCTCATTCATTTTGTTTTTCATCTCCAATAATTCTGATTGGTTTTTCTTTAGGGTTTCAATCTCTTTTGTGACATAATCCCTGAATTCGTTGATTTGTTTCTGTGTGTTCTCTTGTATTTCGTTGAGCTTGTTTATGATAGCTATTTTGAATTCTCTCTCATTCAGGTTATCAAATTCTGTGCCTTCAGGGTTGGTTTCTGGGTGTTTGTCATTTTCCTTTTGGTCTGTAGCCCTGACATATTTTCGCAAGGATCCGGCGGGGACGGCTTTATTTTTACCCGTCATGATTAAAGTTAGTCCTGCAGTTTCCCCCTGCTGCCACTAGATGGAGGTCGCGAGCGGTTTGCTCTGAGGCGGCTGCGCGGCTGCAGCCCCCGGAGGGATTATGCTGAAACGCCGGGTGTGTGGGGGGAGGGGTCCTCTCTTTCTCCTGCTTGACCCGGGGGTTTCCTTTCTGGCTCTGTTAGGGTGTTTGCTACACCCCCTAAACAGTCCGTCGTCGCTTCCCCGTGGGGATCTCGCGACAGTCTGTGAGAGCACCTGGATGGCGCTAGTTTTCCCCGCTGTGGGCCGCCCCTCCCCCCTCTGTCCGCGAACCGCGCTGTTTTTGCCGATCAATTGGGGAGGGGGAGTACAACCTCCTACCTCTCCTCCCGTTCTCCTGGGCTTCCCGTGCCTCCACCGTCCGATGTATGGCAGCAGGGGTTTCTCAGAAGTCCTTCGTAGTGTTTGATTGAGCTCTGTTGGAATGTGAATGATGTTTTCGTTGTGTCGTAGGGGGCAGAGATTCAAAGAGGGAATCTCACTCCGCCATGATACTGACGTCACTCCCTGATTCCTTTTTTTAAGGAGGAACATTTTAAAAAGCAGTTTTATTTATTTATTTATTTTTTGGTGAGGAAGACCAGCCCTGAGCTAACATCCGTTGCTAATCCTCCTTTTTTTGCTGAGGAAGACTGGCCCTGGGCTAACATCCGCGCCCATCTTCCTCTACTTTATATGGGACGCCGCCACAGCATGGCTGACAAGCAGTGCATCGGCAGCCGCCCGTGATCCGAACCCACGAACCCCGAGCTGCCAAGCGTGAACTAAACCGCTGTGCCACTGGGCCGGCCCCAAAAGCAGTTTTAGATAATTGTGAATCTTCCTTGATATTACACTAAAATTGAACAAGTGGTTGTTTGTTAAATGTAATTTGTAATGTGGAATCTGGAACCATATCAGTGATTTTTATTTTATTCTATTACATTAAAATCTGTTGGTTTGATATAAGATATCTGCTTCCGGCTATGATGGAGTAATGGGGGGTAACCTTTCTCCTGCAACAACCAAAAAAAGGAAAATGAAAACAACATATTCTAGACATTGGACATCAGGCAACAAAAGAAAGCAACCCCCAAGAGACAGGAAACAGGCAAATGAGTTCTATGATAGCCCCATCGTACAGCTTGAGAGTTTTCAAGCTATAACACAGGGAGAGGGAACTGAGATAGAGTCTGGCAGACTCCTTGAGTTGAGGAGACAGTGCTGAGTGTCCAGGAAGACCAACACAGCTAGACTGTATTGGAAAGAATACCAGAGAGGAGAGAGCTGAACAGATAGAGAACTCCAGAGATCTGTAAAGGGTTCCCTTCAAGTATTCAATAGAGTACTGATCAGGGCATGTGTGTGAGGAAACTTTCTGAGGCTGGGGAAAGAACTCTCTGAAAGGATTAGAGGGGGTGGTGCCTGGTGATCATACAGGGCCAGAAACTGTGTCTGTTTACCACTACCGTGGAGAAATTTATAATTCATGGGACTCTGGGTATAGTGCTCAGTAGTGGGGACCAGTTAGTCTTAGACTGAACACTGCTCCAGACCCATCTAACAAATAAAAGCAAGACCTGAAAGGATTAAATTGTTTCTAAGTAACATAACAGCATTCCAGAGCAAAGCTCAAGAAAATTTATAAGATCACAAAAATATCCAGCACCCCACAAAGTAAAATTCACAATATCTAGTGTTCAATCAAAGATTACTTGCCAGGCAGGAAGATATAATCAATAATGAGAATAATCAATCAAAATTGAACAAGAACTATTTTTCTTGATGTTATATCGATATTTTCTGAATTAGAAATTAAATCAGAAAATATCAAAATTTTATTAATTCACTTAAAAATAATAAACCTATTGCATATTAACATTTTCATGAATAATAAATTTTTGTAAAGCAAAATAATATTTGATGAGAATTTGTATTGTTTTGCATTTTTGGAAATCTGAATGTATGGCTTAAAGACAGCTGGATTCTCATGTGAGAATTAGGAGGGAAGGACATTTAAGACTGTTGTTAGAACTTTCAAATTTGTTCAAAAGTTGAGTTAGAGATATGGAAGATATGAAAGACTCAAACTCAACTTCTTGAACTATATTTGAGATGAAAAATATACTGGATGGCATGAATGACAGATGGATATTGCAAAAGAAAAGATTAATGAACTTGAAGACATAGCAGTAGAAAGTATTCAAAATGAAACAAAAAATGAATTCTAAAACAGAACAACTTGGAGCACCTTAATGTACATACAGATAACTGGAATCCTCAAAGGTTAGAATGGGAAGACAAAAATAAAGAAATAATGGTGAGAACTTTTCAAACTTGATGAAAACTTGAAATCCACAGATCCAGGAAGCTCAATGAACTACAAGCACATGAAGCAAACACCAAAGTACATAATCAAATTGCTCAAAACCAGTGATAAACAGAAAACTTTAAACTTTCAGTGAAAAAAAAAGACGTTATATATAGAGGCACAAAGATAAGGATGAAATCAGATTTCTCAATGGAAACAGTATAAGTGGAATGATAATAGAGCAACATCTTAAAAGGACTGAAAGAGAAAAATATCAGTCTAGAATTCTGTGCCCAGCAAAAATATCTTTCAAAAAATAAAGGGGCTGGCCCCACGCCGTAGTGGTTAAGTTTGGCGTGCTCCGCTTCAGTGGCCTGTGTTCGGTTCCCAGTGGACCTACAGCACTCGTGGGCGGCCATCCTGTGGTGGTGACCCACATACAAAATAGAGGAAGATTGGCACAGATGTTCACTCAGGGTGAATCTTCCTCAAGCGAAAAGAGGAAAATTGGCAATAGATGTTATTAGCTCAGGGCGAATCTTCCTCGGCAAAAAAAAAAAAAAAAAAAGGTGAAATAAAGACATTTTCAGACCTGAGGTATAAGAAATTTTAAAGCACTTCCTTCAGATAGAAGGAAAATAGTACCAGTTGGATATCTAAATCTAAACAAAGGAATGGAGAGCACCAGAAATGGAAATTGCATGGATAAATAAATAATTTTCTATTATTAAAATAACTTTAAATGAAAATTGACTTTTTAAATGAAATTAATGGCATTGTATTTTGGAGTTTATAGCATATATAGAAGTAAAATACATAAGAACAAAAGCATGAAGACCAAAAGAGTAGAATGTGGATATATAATATTGTAAAATTTTGACACTATATGTGAAATGGTATAATAACAAAGTTGGCCTGTGATAAGTTATAGATATATATTATTGTATTAGTTTCCTTTGCCTGCTATAACAAATTACCCCAAACTTGGTAGTTTAAAACAATAGAAACTTGTTCCCTCATAGTTTTGGAGGCCAGAAATCCAAAAACTATTGCTAGGCCCAAATCGAGGTTTCAGTAGGGTTGTATTAGCTCTGAAGGCACTAGGGGAGAATCCATTCCTTGCCTCTTTCAGTTTCTGGTGGCTGCTAGCGTTCCTTGGCTTGTGACCAAGGAATTCTTATCACTTTTATCTCTGCTTATTTCTGCCTTCAGTCACATTGCCATGTCTTTTTTTGTCTCTGTCAAATCTTCCTCTGCTTTCCTCTTATAACAACAGTCATGATTACATTTTGGGTCCACATGGATAATCTAGGCTAGCCCCTTCATCTCAAAATCCTTAGCTTAATCACAGTTGTATACTCCCCCTTCTTTTGCCATGAAAAGTAACATTCACAGTTTGAATGTTGATATGTGGGGGAAGGTGGTGGGGGGGAGGGGTGGTGACATTATTCAGCTTACCACAACTATAAACTAAAGCCACTGCTAAAATGACAAAGATATATAGCTAGTAGTGCACCAAAGGGGATAAAATGGAATTATAAACAAATACTTAAAGAAAGCAGAAAAAGATAACAGATGGGACAAATACCAAGATTTATTAATGTAAATGGTCTAAACATCCCAGTTAAAAGGCAGAGATTGTCAGATTGACTAAAAAAGCAAAACTCAAGTGTGTGCTGCTCACAAGAAACAGTTTAAATATAAAGATATACTAGGACTAGTCAAAAGCAAGTTGGAATTGCTATTTTAATATCAAAAGTAGATTTCAGAGCAAAGAATATTACCAGAGATGAAGTTTATTTCATAGTGATAAAAGAATCAGTTAATGAAGAGGACATATAATGGTACTAAACATTTATGTTTATGCCTCTGATTACAGATCTTCAAAATACATGAAGCAAAAACTGATAGAAGTACAAAGAGAAAAAGACAAAAACTCTTCTCTCAATTGATATAATAACTAGTAAATCAACAACACTATCAACCACCCTAACCTGATTGATATTTATATAGCATCCAACAATAGCAGAGTACAAATTATTCTTAAGTGCACACAGAATGCTTACCCAGATAGGACATATTCTGGCGCATAAAACATGTCTCAGTAAATTCAAAAGGATTCCACTCACCCAAAGGATGTCTCTTACCATTATAGAATCAATTTAGATATTTTGAAAATCCGAAATATGTGAGAGTTAAATCACACACTTCTAAATAATCCCCTGGATCAAAGAGGAAATGACAAGGGATTTTTTAAAAGTATTTTGAACTGAATGAAAATGAAAACACAACATATCAGAATTTGTAGTATACTGCTAAAGCAGTAGGTAGGGGGAAATTTATAGTACAAAATGCTTATATAGATGAAAAGCAGAAAGATCTCAAATCAATGATCTCAACATCTACTTTATTTATTTATTTATTTTGAGGAAGATTAGCCATTAGCCGACATCCTCTGCTAATCACCCTCTTTTTTGCTGAGAATGATTGGTCCTGAGCTAACATCTGTGCCCATCTTCCTCTACCTTATGTGGGACGCCTACCACAGCATGGCTCAATGAGCGATGAGTAGGTCCATGCCTGGGATCCAAACCTGTGAACCCCAGGCTGCCGCAGCAGAGTGCCCAAACTTAACCACTACACCACTGCGCGGGTCCCATCGTCTACTTTAATAATCTAGAAAAAAGAACAAGTTAAACGGAAAATAAGCAGAATAAAGGAAATAATAGAGATCAAAGTAGAATGCAATGAAATAAAACCCGGAAAAGCAATAGAGAAAATCATAGAAATCAGAAGGACAACAAAATTAGAGGGCTAACTCTACATGATTCTAAGAATTATAATAAAGCACAGTATTAGCATAAGGATAGAAAAATTGATCAGTGAAATGTACTAGCGAGTCCAGAAATAAACCTACATTCAAAAGGACAACTGCTTTTTGACAAAGATGTAGAGGCAGTACTGTGGAGAGAACATAGTCTTTTCAACAAATGGTGCTTGAACATTTGGATATCCATACACAAAAAAAGTAAACTTACATCCACACCTCACACTTCATTCATAAATTAACTGAAAATTGATCATAGACCTAGATTTAAATCCAAAACCAATAAAACTTATAGGAGAAAATCTGTGACTTTGGATTGAGCAGTGATATTTTAGTTATAACGCAAAAGCATGATACATAAAAGAGCACATTTATAAATTAGACTTCATGAAAATTATAAAGTTTTCTTCTTCAAATTACATGGGCATATATCCAGAATATATAAGGTACTCTCACACTTCAACAATAAAAAATAAACAATTTCCCTTCCCCACTTGGGCAAAGTGTTTGTCAGATACCTCACTAAGGAAGATATATTGATGGCAGAATAAGCCTATGTAGAATGTTTAATAGCATTAGTCATTAGGGAAATGGAAATTTATCAACAGTATGATACCACTATATCCTATTAGAGTGGCTAAGTTTAAAAATATCATACCAAGTGTTGGCAAGAATTGGAGAAATTGGAAGTCTCATATGTTCCTGGTGGGAGTGTAAAATGATACAACCACTTTTGTAAACCATTTAGTAGTTTGTTAAAAAAGTTAAACATACACTTACTGTAGAACTCAGGTAAACCACTCCTAGATATCTACCCAAGAGAAAAGCAACTAAATGTCCATACAAAGACTTTTCACAAATGTTTATAGCAGCTTTACAGGTATACCTTGGAGATACTGCAGGTTCTGTTTTGTTCCAGACCACTGCAGTAAAGCGAATATCACAGTAAAGTGAGTCACACGAATTTTGTGGTTCCCAGTGCATATAAAAGTTATGTTTTACACTATACTTTAGTCTGTTAGATGTGCAATAGCATTATGTGTAAAAAAATGTATATATCTTAATTAAAATATACTTTATTACTAGAAAATGCTAACCATGATATGAGTCTTCAGTGAGTCGTAATCTTTTTGCTTGTGGAGGGTCTTATGCAAAATGCAGTATGTGTGAGGTGCAATAAAACGAGGTATGCCTGTATTTGTAATAGCCAAATAGATTCAACCCTAATTTCTCTCAACAGATGAATTGATAAATTTTGGTATGTCCATACGATGGAATACCACCACTCAGCAATAAAAAGTAATAAACTGTTGATAAATGCAACAACATAAATGACTTCTAAAATAATTATTCTTAGTGAAAGAAACCAGACAAAAAAGAGTACCACTTATGTAAAACTCTAGAAAAATGCAAACTAATCTATAGTGACACAATGCAGATGTGTGGTTGCTTGGATAGGGGGACAGGCAGGGTTGAGTGGAGGGAGAAGGTAAGAGGGAGGCATTACAAAAGGTAGAGGAAACTTAGGGAGATGATGGATATGTTTAGTGTCTTGATTGTGGTAATGGTGTTGGTTTCATGGGTATATACATATGTCAAAATATAACAAATCGTACACTTCAAATATGTGCAGCTTTATTTCAGTTATACTTCATTAAAGCTGTTTACTCAAAAAAACCAAAAGCTCCATTTGTCTGTTTTATACTTTGAATGGATCTTTTACTCATGCATGATTTTGTAACATCATGCACTGATGATTTGGAAGATAATGGTTTACTAAACATGCAGTTGACACATTTCATTATGAAATGTCAAATAATCACATTCATTAATATGACCATTTTTATGAGGAAAATCTTGAAGTGTTGGAAAACTTTTAAGCTCATGTGGTGCATACAGGCTTTTCAGAATTATGATTTTTTACTTGAATGCTTATGTTTGTTTTATCATTGATAACAGATAATGACATTTCTTTTCCTTAGTTGTTTTCGTCCAGAAAATGTCTGCCACATATCCACAACTGAGTAACTGTTGTTTGTCAGTTGTTCTTTCAATTTGATATTTCACCAAGAAAGTTACTAATGAGCTTGCATCTCCATCGAACAAAGTGATTTCCCCAAACAACCATTGCATGTCATTATGCAGCACAAGTACTCAATGTGTATTTCCCATTTTGTGACACCAAGAGTTAAGGTTTAGTAACATCACTTTTAGTACTTCATCAAAGACATTCTTGAGAGACACTTGGCATTATTTTTCCCTATCTCAAAGTGTCTGGCAGTGAATAATATAATCACTACTGGTATATTTAAACTACCATTGCTTTTGCACCATTAGTGCAAATGTCAACACAGTGAAAAAGGCAAATAACGTTTAGTAGTATTATGAAAATGGTTTTGACTTTTTGGACCTCTTAAAGGATCGTAGGGACTTATCCCCAGTGACATGCAGCCTACACTTTAACAACCTCTGGCGTAGACTAACCTTAATGCAGAATATTCTTGCCATCACTGGTGAGTCATACTATGAATAATGCTAGTAATATGGAAAGGTTTCTGGCCTTTGAATTGTAAGCATGATTTAGTCATGGCTCTGCTCCCAATCTCCTGTGTGATCTGAAACAGTGGACTCACCTGTATTGGTATAACAGTTAATGTCTACTGAATATATACTTTGTGCCATGCACTATGCTTTCCATAACTCATTTGGCTTTACTACCACCTTGTGAGCTGTAGGTTCTATTATCACTCCCATTTCACAGAAGAGAATACAGTGGCTTAGTTATTCACTCAAGTTCAGCATTGTTTAAACAGCAATCTATTTAACACAGATTTTTCAGTCTCTGTATTCTCTGTTCTGAACCACTAAGCTCTGTTTGAATCCCTGATATCAGCCCTTGTATTTGGAAGGTAGTTGATCTTAGGCAGAATTAGAAGAAGTTCAGTGATCATAGCATTTTGTTCATGTTCCTCTTGGGCCTCTCCTTTTCTCTTGATTAATCTGTTTCCTGATCTAACTCTGTTTCTTGCCTTGTGAAGATTCTCCTTCCTCTTTTACTGATACGTAGATTTTGTGATATCCCTATTCCCTTTGGTACTGGTTTCATCTTGGTGCTTTTATTGTTGCCTATATACACTTCAGGAAGCTTACAAACAGTAATAGCGTCAGTGATAATGAAATATAATTCAGGATACTAAGGTTGAAAAAGATTAGAATTTGTGTATTTGTATAAATCAAAAAAGAATTTGTATATTTGATGAGGCTGTTCTATTCTGAAAAAAACAAACATCTTAATCTGTTAGTTCTCCTAACACTTCAGTAAGCCTAGAGAAGAGTTTTGAATACTTGTTTATTAAATGTTGAAATGTCATTCAATTATGGAATTCAGAGTTTAACAGTGAGGTAGTTTAACTGCCAAAATATGGAATAAAAGCTTAAATCTTGTGTCATTATCTAGTAGATCTTAGTATCACTTGGGACTCTGCAGAAGTAAGTACTTTCATAATTTCATTATGCTTAAATAGCTCTATAAAGGTGTATGTCAGCATACACGTTTGTGTAGGCTTTGAGAGGAAATTTGCACATGAGTAACATCCTGGAATTGACTCTTAACAGTGTTTGCTGAGTGACTTGTTTTAGAGCTGGGAATTTCTTTGAGTTGCTTAAGGAAAGAGTAGAACTTTCTCTGGGGGAGTAATTATAATGAGACTAAAATATTTGAGTTAACAGTTGTTAAATTTATTCAGACTTTCAGTTTGACAGAATAAAAGAATTTAAGTTGAAATACTCAAATTTAAGATTTTAGTTATATCTAAGATTGGGGTTGAGATGCTATGTAAATAATTTAACTTGGAATAATTGCCATATTTATTAGAAACATAGGTCTTTATCTGTCGTGATTTTGAAGAACTAATGCAGATAAAAGAATGATTTTTTTTCCAAACATTATGTGCTTTTTAATACAAAAGAGTTGCTTTTTCAAAAACTGTTTTATATTGATTTTAAACTTTTACCTGTCTTAGCCTGGATGTATTTGACCATCTGCATTAATGTCTTTCTCCTCAGGTTTTTAGTATTCTTGATTGTTTCTCTGTGAGTTTTGAGTTTTTCACTGTTCATTTTTAAAATAGAAGTAAAAAGTTTATTTTTTTGAGATGAAATTCACATAATATGTAATTAACCATTTTTAAATATACAATTCAGTGGAACTTAGTGCATTTACAGTGTTGTACAATCACCACCTCTCTCTAGTTTCAGAATATTTTCATCACCCCACAGCACCTCATACCCATTAAATAAACACTCTCTATCCCTTCCTTCCCCCATTCCTAGGCAACTGCTACTCTGCTTTCTCTCTCTCTCTATTTATTTGTCTATTCTGGATACTTCGTATAAAAGGCCATATGATATAGGACCTTTTGTGTTTGGCGTCTATTCACTTAGCATAGTGTTTTCTAGGTTCAACCATGTTGAAGCATATGTCAGAACTTCATTCCTTTATATGGCTGAATAATATCCCGTTGTATGTGTAGACCTCAATTTGTTTATCCATTTGTCTGTTTATGGACATTTGGGTTGTTTCTACTTTTTTGCTATTATGAATAATCCTGCTATAAATATTCATGTACAAGTTTCTATACAGACATATATTTTTATTTCTTTTGAATATATACTTAGCTCTGGAATTGCTGGGTTTTATGGTAATTCTATGTTTACCATTTTGAGGAACTGCCAAGCTGTCTTCCACAGTGGCTGCATTATTCTGTATTCCTACCAGCAGTGTATGAGAGTTCATATTTCTCCACATCCCCACCAACATTTAATTATTTTCCATTTTAAAGTATATTTTGTAGCCATCCTAGTGCGTATGAAGTGGTATCTCATTATGGTTTTGAATTGCATTTCCTTAATGACCGGTGAAGTTGAACATCTCTTCTTGTGCTTATTGGCCATTTGTATATCTTCTTGGAGAAATGTCTATTCAAGTCCATTGCCTATTTTTAAATTGGGTTGCTTGTCTTTTTGTTGAGTTATAAGAATTCATTATATATTTTGTTTACTGAACCGTTGACAGATAAATGGTTTGACGATAGTTTCTCCCATTCTGTAGGTTTTTTTACTTTATTGATAATGTCCTTTTATGCTCAAAAGTTTTAAATGTTTATGAAGTCCAAGTTATCTGTTTTTTCTTTTGTTGCTCATGTGTTGGAGTGAAATCTACAAATCCATTGCCAAATTCAAGTTTATGAAGATTTACCCCTATGTTTTCTTCCAAGAGTTTTAAAGTTTTAGCCCTTACATTCAGGTCCATTTTGATTCATTCTGAGTTAATTTTTGTATGTGGAGCTAGACAGGGTGCAATTTCATTCTCTTGCATGTAGCTGTCTAATTTCCTCAGCACCATTTATTGAAGAGACTTTTCTTTCCCTATTGAATGATCTTGGCACCCTTGTCAAAAAATTAATTGCGCATAGATATTTAGGTCTATTTCTGGACATTTAATAGCACCCTTTGTCTACAGAGCTGATCTCGTTACTTCCGTAAAATCTAGGCAGACAAAATATCACAGCTTTTGTGTTTGTTAGTTCTTTGTGCCATCAGTCTAGATAATGTGCTGTGAGAGATAATAATAGAAAAATCATTTGACAGTACTTAAAGAAATACTTAACATCTGATATTTTTAGGTAAAGAGCTATAATTTTTTTTTCTTTGCCAGCAGAAATAGCAGGTCAAGCTGTTGTGTTTTTGTTTTAAAAAATTATCTTCATCAAAAAAGAGAAGCTTTAGGGCTACTGTTGAATGTTCTTTCTGATTATCTTTATTTCTTCACTTTTCTTTCTTCTTGTCATACAGTGCTTTCTTAGTAAAAATAAGTGTGAAGACTTGAAAGTTTTATACTGTATAAGATACAGAAATCTGAATATTTTGGCTTTCCCAATGTATACTTATTTTGTGTTAGAAAATTTTATTGGCTTGAATTTCTGAATACACAGTTAATTTATTATAACTTGAATTGGAAAAATATAGTAGAGTATTTCAAAATTTGTTATTTATTTTAAAATTGCATGGTGATAAACTTCAAAGGAAATGGCAGAATATTTATATGTGAGGAAATATAGGTAATGAATGTATGGAAAAATACATAGTGTAGCTAAAACAAAAGTAACTTTGAAAGTACTGTTTTATACAGAATTTATTTATTTTTTGAGGTGGTGATTTATACCTGTCATATTGCAATACTGCTGTCTTTATAAATGATACAATCCTTTCTGAAAGAAATGTAACTATATATTAATAAGTTTGTACTTAGGTAATTACCTAATGACCTAAATGTTTTGATGAGTCTTTTATTCTTGCTCTACTAACTTTATATTAATAGTCTGTTTTTCAATTTTAGATATGAATATCGTGTAGAGATGGTTCATCAATCCTGCAATGATCCTACTAAAAATATCATTCGAGAATTTGCATCTGACTTTGAAGTTGGAGAATGCTGGGGTTATAATAGATTTTTTCGTTTGGACTTACTTGCAAATGAAGGATACTTGAATCGACAAAATGATACAGTGATTTTAAGGTAATAGGAAACATTTGATGTTGTAGCTTTTATCGTGGGGGAGGAATGCCATCAGAACTTTATTTTTAAAGTCTGTTTAACAAAGATGAATATTGAAATTCTTACTAACTATAACCTTACCATGTTTTTAACCATTTCATTTCAGGAGTCCTGTGTAGTCAGTGAATAATATAAGTTAGTCAGAAATGTACTTGACATCTAGTTAGTAATTCTATAAAAAGGAAACTACTACTTAGAATAAATGTAGTAATGTCCGTCCCATTTATCCATTGAACTTCTAGCAACCTCACCATTTGGAAATCAAAGAATAGTGAGGGATCAAATGCTTATTTTTTTCACTTGACAACTGTATGTCATATTTGGGTGACTGGTTTTTACAAGCTTAATTTCACAAAAATATTTTTCAGTTTTTTTCTAGATAGCACCAAATTAAAAGTAAGAGGTGAAAATTGATTAAAACAACTAAGTGATAGTAGTTAGTGTGTTATTTGCAAGAAAGGACAGAATATAAACTGACTATAAAACTTCTACAGCTCCATTTAGTGTTGAGGTAACCTTTACAAGTAAGAAGTTTGGGGGTATCAATTACATGATGTTTTAATTTGATGATCACAATGAGAACTTAAAAATCTAGGTTCAAATATGTTTTGAACTGAGAAGTTTCAGAGTGTTTAACAGTTTGGAAAGTTTCCATCAAAACAATTTTAAAAGATTTTTCCCTTGGAAGTGATTTGATACACTCTTAAATTTCACTTATCCTGAGCTCTTTGTTCTTGAGCATGCTGGAGGAGTTGCTGATATATCAACCTTTACTATTGTGTGTTCTTCATAACTTTTCTGGGAGAATAAAGAAGTGAAAAAAGAGATTATTGCATTTTCAATATAGAAAAAAACATTGATGTTTTTGTCATCTTTTCTTTTGGGGGATTATTTTAGTTCCATTTTATAACCTTTCAGGTTTTTGTATTTTTTTATAATTATTCACCAAAAGAAATAATTTGTTGCTATTTCACACTTTAACCATACAGAGGATTGCAAAATTACTCAAACATCAATTTTACCAGCCTACAAAAGAGCCATTTTTTTATAGCCTTAGTTCTCTTCTTATTGGAGTCATGATAGCATTGAATCTTTCTGGTGGCAGTCTGTGTGAGTTTCCTTTTTTTGTGTGAGGAATGTTAACCCTGAGCCAATCCTCCTTTTTTTGCTGAGGAAGATTGGCCCTGGGCTAACATCCATGCTCATCTTCTTCTATTTTGTATGTGGGACGCCACCACAGCATGGCTTGACAAGCAATGCATTGGTCTGCACCGGGGATCCGAACCTGCGAACGCAGGGTTGCTGAAGTGGAACACGTGAACTTAACTGCTATGCCACTGGGCCGGCCCAGTTTCCTTTTTTTAATGTCTAACCTCTAGTTCTTTATTTAGGCCATCCCTGTTTATAACAGAACTTTTACTTAGGGACTTGAATATTTGTACAGGAACAGATTGCAGTTGTGATGTTTAATTATTATTTATTCAGTAACATTTACTGAGTCTGTGCCTGGCACTGGGCTAATAATAGGAAAGAATAAGACATGATTTTTGTTTTCAGGAAACTCAAGATGAAATAGCAGATAAAAACAGTGTATTATTTCTCAAGATAGTCTATAATAGTATAAATAAATTGCTGTGGGGTTCACGGAGAGGGGGCTTTTAATTATCCTATTACTTATAATATTTAATGAGAGTGCTCAAAATTTAAACCTCTATTCAAGATTCTGATGGAGTGGCCAGCCCGGTGGCATAGCGGTTAAGTTCACGTGCTCTACTTCGGCTGCCCGGGGTTCTCAGGTTTGGATCCCAGGCACGGACAGACGCACCATTTGTCAAGCCATGCTGTGGCAGCGTCCCATATAAAGTAGAGGAAGATGGGCACGGATGTTAGCCCAGGGCCAGTCTTCCTCAGCGAAAAAGAGGAGGATTGGCAACAGATGTTAGATCAGGGCTAGTCTTCCTCACACACACACACACACACACACAAAAAATTCTGATGGAATTTTATATGTACTTATTAGAAAGTTACTTAAGGCTTTTCTGTAACGATATGTGAAGAAATATATTTTATTCTTTCATTAAAAGAGAAAGTTAAGGAATTTTACCTGCTGTTTGCTTTTGTTTTAATGGTACAAATGCTAAAAATAATGTGCAGGGTTGACCACAAGTTCATTAGTAATTCAAAGATGATAATACTCTTTTTTTTTTTCCAACTTTCTTTTTTTTTTTTTTATTGATGTCTTAGTTTATAACACTGTGGGGTTTTAGTTGGACATTTTTGTTTGTCCGTCACGTTGTGGATGTAACCCTTCACCCCTTGTGCCCCCCCCACCCCCCTTCCCCTTGGTAACCACCAATCAGTTCTCTCTGTCCGTGTGTTCACTTATATTCCATATATGAGTGAGTTCATGCGGTGTCTGTCCTTCTCTCTCTGGCCTATTTCACTTAACATAATACCCTCTAGGTCCTTCCATGTTGTTGCAAATGGGACAATTGTGTCTTTTCTTATGGCTGAGTAGTATTCCATTGTATGTATATACCACATCTTCTTTAACCAATCTTCAGTTGAGGGACACTTGGGTTGCTTCCACTTCTTGGCTCTAGTGAATAATGCTGCAATGAACATAGGGGTACATATGCCTCTTGTGATGGTTGATTTCACGTCCATTGGGTAGATGCCCAAGAGTGGTATTGCTGGATCATATGGTATTTCTATTTTTAATTTTTTGAGGACTCTCCATACTGTTTTCCATAGAGGCTGCACCAGTTTGCATTCCCACCAGCAGTGAATGAGGGTCCCCGTTTCTCCACAACCTCTCCAGCATTTGTTGTTATTTTTCTTTGTGATTATAGCCATTCTAACCGGTGTAAGGTGATATCTCAGTGTAGTTTTGATTTGCATTTCCCTGATGATTAGTGATGTTGAACATCTTTTCATGTGTCTATTGGCCATCTGTATCTCTTCCTTGGAAAAATGTCTGTTCATATCCTCTGCCCATTTTTTGATCGGGTTGTTTGTTTTTTTGTTGCTCAGTTGTATGAGATCTTTGTATATTACTGAGATTAATCCCTTGTCAGACAAACGATTTGCAAATATTTTCTCCCAGCTGGTGGGTTGTTTATTCATTTTGATCCTGGTTTCATTGCCTTGTAGAAGCTCTTTAGTCTGATGAAGTCACACTTGTTTATTTTTTCTTTTGTTTCCCTTGTCTGGGTAGACATGGAATCTGAAAGGATCCCTTTGTGTCCAGTCACAATTAGTGTACTGCCTATATTTTCTTCCAGGAGTTTTATAGTTTCAGGTCTCACTTTCAGGTCTTTGATCCATTTTGAATTGATTTGTGTATATGGCAATAGGAGATGGTCTACTTTCATTCTTTTGCATGTTGCTGTCCAATTTTCCCAGCACCATTTATTGAAGAGACTTCCCTCTCTCCATTGTATGTTCTTTGCTCCTTTGTCGAAGATTAGCTGTCCATAGGTGTGTGGTTTTATTTCTGGGCTTTCAATTCTGTTCCATTGATCTGTGTGTCTATTCTTGTACCAGTACCATGCTGTTTTGATTACTGTAGCTTTATAGTATATTTTGAAATCAGGGATTGTGATGCCTCCAGCTTTGTTCTTTTTTTTCAGAATTGCTTTAGCTATTCGGGCTCTTTTGTTGCCCCATACGAATTTCAGTAGTTTTTGTTCTATTACCGTGAAGAATGACATTGGGATTCTGATTGGGATTGCATTGAATCTGTAGATTGCTTTAGGTAGAATGGACATTTTAACTATATTTATTCTTCCAATCCATGTGCATGGAATATTTTTCCATTTCTTTATGTCCTCCTCGATTTCTTTCCATAGTGTCTTATAGTTTTCATTGTATAGGTCTTTGACCTCCTTGGTTAAATTTATTCCCAGATATTTTATTCTCTTTGTTGCAATTGTAAATGGGATTGTCTTTTTGAGTTCTCTTTCTATTTTTTCATCGTTAGTGTATAGAAATGCAATTGATTTTTGTAAGTTGATTTTATACCCTGCCACTTTACTGTAGTTGTTGATTGTTTCTAGTAGCTTCCCGATGGAATTTTTGGGGTTTTCTATGTATAGGATCATGTCGTCTGCAAATAGTGAGAGTTTCACTTCTTCATTGCCTAATTGGAGTCCTTTTATTCCTTTTTCTTGCCTAATTGCTCTGGCCAGAACTTCCAGTACTATGTTGAATAAGAGCGGTGAGAGTGGGCACCCTTGTCTTGTTCCTGTCCTCAAAGGAATGGCTTTCAGTTTTTCCCCGTTGAGTAGGATGTTTGCTGTAGGTTTGTCATATATGGCCCTTATTATGTTGAGGTACTTTCCTTCTATACCCATTTTGTTGAGAGTTTTTATCATAAATGGATGCTGGATCTTGTCGAATGCCTTCTCTGCATCGATTGAGATGATCATGTGGTTTTTATTCTTCATTTTGTTAATGTGGTGTATTACATTGATTGATTTGCAGATGTTGAACCATCCCTGTGTCCCTGGTATAAATCCCACTTGATCGTGGTGTATGATCTTTTTGATGTATTGCTGTATTCGGTTTGCCAATATTTTGTTCAGGATTTTTGCGTCTATGTTCATCAGTGATATTGGCCTGTAGTTTTCCTTTGTATTGTTTTTGTCTGGCTTTGGTATCAGGATGATGTCGGCCTCATAGAATGTGTTGGGAAGTGTTCCATCTTCCTCTATTTTTTGGAATAGTTTGAGAAGGATAGGTGCTAAATCTTCTTTGAAGGTTTGATAAAATTCTCCAGGGAAGCCATCTGGTCCTGGGGTTTTATTTTTGGGGAGGTTTTTGATTACTGTTTCAATCTCTTTACTTGTGATTGGTCTGTTCAGATTCTCTATTTCTTCTTGATTCAGTTTTGGGAGGTTGTACGCGTCCAAGAATTTGTCCATTTCCTCTAGGTTGTCCAATTTGTTGGCGTAAAGTTTTTCATAGTATTCCCTAATAATCCCTTGTATTTCTGTGGTGTCTGTTGTAATTTCTCCTGTTTGATTTCTAATTTTATTTATTTGAGTCTTCTCCCTTTTTTTCTTAGTGAGTCTGGCTAAGGGTTTGTCAGTTTTATTTATCTTCTCAAAGAACCAGCTCTTTGTTTCATTGATCCTTTCTACTGTTTTTTTGGTTTCAATTTCATTTATTTCTGCTCTGATTTTTATTATTTCCCTCCTTCTGCTGATTCGGGGCTTTGTCTGTTCTTCTTTTTCCAACTCTGTTAGGTGCAATTTAAGGTTATTTATTTGGGATTTTTCTTGTTTGTTAAGGTGAGCTTGTATTGCTATGAATTTCCCTCTCAGGACTGCTTTTGCTGCATCCCATATGAGTTGGTATGGTGTCTTTTCCTTTTCATTTGTCTCCAGATAGCTTTTGATTTCTCCTTTAATTTCATCAACAACCCATTGGTTGTTGAGTAGCATGTTGTTTAGTCTCCACATCTTTGTCCCTTTCCTAGTTTTTTCCTTGCAGTTGATTTCTAGTTTCACAGCATTATGATCAGAAAAGATGCTTGTAATGATTTCAATCTTCTTAAATTTGTAGAGGTTTGCCTTGTTTCCTAATATATGGTCTATCCTTGAGAATGTTCCATGAGCACTTGAGAAGAATGTGTACTCTGCATTTTTTGGGTGGAGTGCTCTGTATATATCTATTAAATCCATTGTGTCTAGTTTCTCGTTTAAGTCCTTTATTTCCTTCTTGACTTTTTGTCTGGATGATCTATCTATTGATGTAAGGGGGGTATTAAGATCCCCTACTATTATTGTGTTATTGTTAATAGCTCCTTTAAGGTTTTTTAGCAGTTGTTTTATGTACTTTGGTGCTCCTGTGTTGGGTGCATAGTTATTTATAAGTGTTATGTCTTCTTGGTGAAGTATCCCTTTTATCATTATATATTGCCCTTCTTTGTCTCTCATTATCTTTTTTATCTTGAAATCTACTTTGTCTGATATAAGTATGGCTACTCCTGCTTTCTTTTGTTTGCCATTAGCTTGGAGTATTGTTTTCCATCCTTTTATTTTGAGTCTGTGTTTGTCTTTAGAGCTGAGATGTGTTTCCTGGAGGCAGCAGATTGTTGGATCTTGGTTTTTAATCCATCCTGCCACTCTGTGTCTTTTGATTGGAGAATTCAATCCATTTACATTTAGAGTGATTATTGATATATGAGGGTTTAATGTTGCTATTTTATTGTTCATTTTCTGGTTCTTTTGCATTTCCTTCGTTTCTTGTCCCTTGTGTTTCAGACTGCAAATTCAATTAGGTATTTCTGCATGCTCATTCTCTTGGTTTTCTCTTTATTTGTCATGTGTGGTTCTCTTCTGGTTATTTGTTTAGTGGTTACCGTGCGGTTTATATAAGCGATCTCCTGGATAAGAAAGTACATTTTCAGATGCCTCCTTTTTCCTGAGACTGGGTCAGTTCAATCCCTTACCTCTTCCCCTCCTTATTTGTTGTCTCTTTATTCTAGATTGTGTCATGAATGTGTGTTTCCAGTGATGAGCTTGAATTAATTTTTGATGTTTTCCAACTGTATTTTGTTCTGGTTTAGTCTCCTTGCTTTTCTCCTTGCTGAAATCTTTGTATCCCCTTTCTCATTTGTTTTTTTTCAGGCCTAAGGGCCTTCTTGAGCATTTCTTGTAGTGGGGGTCTTGTGGTGATGAACTCTCTTAGCTTTTGTTTATCAGGGAGAGTTATTGTTTCTCCATCGTATTTGAAGGATATTTTTGCTGGATAAAGTATTCTCGGCTGAAGGTTTTTGTTTTTCATGATTTTGAATATATAATTCCAGTCTCTCCTAGCCTGTAGAGTTTCTGTCGAGAAATCAGCTGAGAGCCTGATGGGGTTTCCTTTGTATGTTATTTTGTTTTTTTATTTAGCTGCCTTCAATATTATTTCCTTGTCACGGGTATTCTTCAAGTTTGCTACTATGTGGCGAGATGATTTTTTATTCCTGTTTATATATTTAGGTGATCTATTGATTTCATTCACTGTTACTTCCCTCTCGTTCCCTAGGTTGGGGAAGTTCTCAGCTATTATTTCTTTGAACAAACTCTCTGCTCCTTTTTCTCTTTCTTCTCCTTCTGGAATACCTATTATCCTTATGTTGCTTTTTCTCATTGAGTCTGATATTTCTCGAAGAATTTCTTCATTTCTTTTTAGTCTTAGCTCTCTCTCCTCCTCTACCAGGAGCATTTCTGCGTGGCTATCCTCAATAGTGCTAATTCGTTCCTCCATATTGTCAGTTCTGCTCTTTAAAGACTCCATTTTTTCCACTATCTCATTGATTTTGTTTTTCATCTCCAATAATTCTGATTGGTTTTTCTTTAGGCTTTCAATCTCTTTTGTGACATAATCCCTGAATTCGTTGATTTGTTTCTGTGTGTTCTCTTGTATTTCGTTGAGCTTGTTTATGATAGCTATTTTGAATTCTCTCTCATTCAGGTTATCAAATTCTGTGCCTTCAGGGTTGGTTTCTGGGTGTTTGTCATTTTCCTTTTGGTCTGTAGCCCTGACATATTTTCGCAAGGATCTGACGGGGACGGCCTTATTTTTACCCCTCATGATTAAAGTTCTGCAGTTTCCCCCTGCTGCCACTAGATGGAGATCGCGAGCAGTTTGCTCTGAGGCGGCTGCAGCCCCCGGAGGGATTATGCTGAAACGCTGGGTGTGTGGGGGAGGGGTCCTCTCTTTCTCCTGCTTGACCCGGGGGTTTCCTTTCTGGCTCTCTTAGGGTGTTTACTACACCCCCTAAACATTCCTTCGTCGCTTCCCCGTTGGGATCTCGTGACAGTCTGTGAGAGCACCTGGATGGGGATAGTTTTCCCCGCTGTGGGCCGCCCCTCCCCGCTCTGTCTGCGAACCGCGCTGTTTTTGCCGATCGATTGGGGAGGGGGAGTACAACCTCCTACCTCTCCTCCCGTTCTCCTGGGCTTCCCGTGCCTCCACCGTCCGATGTATGGCAGCAGGGGTTTCTCAGAAGTCCTTCGTAGTGTTTGATGGAGCTCTGTTGGAATGTGCATGATGTTTTCGTTGTGTCGTAGGGGGCAGAGATTCAAAGAGGGAATCTCACTCCGCCATGATGCTGACATCACTCGATAATACTCTTTAGAAAGTCTTACTAATGTCTTAACTGATGTATACTGTCTGGGCAGTATCCACTTAGAATGGTGGTTGAGTGAATCATCTCTACCCTCTGATCCATGAGTATCCTTGACTAAAAATAGTTATCTGTTGCAGATAACAATTAGATGGTCAGTAGATTCCTACTGTAAAATCCTAGAAAAGATGGAATGGTAGTTAAGATGAGGGTGGCAAGACTGGAAGGAGGATTTGCATGCTTCCAAATTATTCTTGCCTATTGTGACTTTTCCTTTGTTCAGAAACATCTTTACACATCCCTGTAATTTTTTTCACTGTAAATGGAGTCATGTTCAGCTATCCTAACAAAGGTAGAGATCTTTTTGCTTTAATAAGTATTGGTTTCTTAAAAGTACAGATAACTGAATAGATTAGGATCCTATCATTTATCTGTTAATAAGCTTTAATATAGATACTTATTTTTTTCCTAACCCTAGCTGAAATATGCCATATTGTGATATGAGTTTTGCTTTTAAGCTGCTATTTGGTGAGGTTGGGAATATAGATTATTTACAGCATGTAGCTCTTTGGGGGACAGTAAAGCAGTTCTGGGTAGTTAACCTTTTACGTGATTTTTTTTTACTGAGGAGCAGGAAATATGGGACTGTGAGATGGAAGAGGGGAAGAAAAAGAACAGTGCCTAAAACACTCTTTGCCTGTTTTGCTAGGGTCCGACCAAGGCAAGAAAGGGGAAGGAAAGCGTTAGTCTCCTCCTTCCTGCGTGGTATGGTCCTCTTCTTCCCAACTCATGATCGACACTGTATTTGAGCTAGATTCTTATAATAAAAAGCCTTTAGTAGGTCAGTTTGGGAGTCTAACCATGATGTATAATATTATTTCTTTAGAAAAGTACTGTTTGAGTTTAGACAACTGACTTATAGATGACTTTTCAGAACCTTATGTTGTAATTTGTAGACTACAGTTTAAATGGCAAATGCCAGGAGCCTGAGTTCATTGAGAATTTTGGCCTTATAACATAATCAAATGAACTTAAAATTGTAGAACTTACAGATTCAAGACTTGGTTGATAATATTTTACTGTTTGGATTATTTTTTTAAGGTTTCAGGTTCGTTCACCAACTTTCTTTCAAAAATGCCGGGACCAGCATTGGTATATTACTCAGTTGGAAGCTGCACAGACTAGCTATATCCAACAAATAAATAACCTTAAAGAGGTAAGCAGAAAACATATGTTTTGGGTTTAGTGTTTCATATTGTTTTATTGGCCTGTAACATTTGTAATTAGATTTGGGGTATTTATTATTTGTGATTTTCTAGAAAAATCCAGTTATCTTATTCTCCATCCTCACCACCTTTGAGCCTCTGATTCTGCACTGTCCAGTTCAGTAGCCACTAGCCACATATGGTTATGTAAACTTAAAATTCAGTTCCTTAGTTGTGCTAGCCACATTTCAAGTGCTTGTATTGGGCATTGTGGCTATAGAACTTTTCCATCATCACATAAAATTGTATTGGATAATGCTGCTCTAGTTTGAGCTAAACTCTTGGTGTTTCTGTCAGTGACTTGGGTATTTCTCTTCCCCATGCTATCTTGAATTTAAAGGATTCTGAGCTAAAACAATTGAAAGTTGCCCCATCTTGAATTCTCACTATTGTTGAATTGAGTACTGGGGAGAATCAATTAATGAATTTTTATTTTACAATGGTAAACTAAATTATGTCAGGAATGTTTCTTCCCGCCAATGGAAATTGGGATAGGGTGGGAGGTTTGAGGTGCTGAGAGTAGTTAATAGATGAGGAAGGAAAATATGAATAAATATGTACTTTGAGAGATTTTCATGTTAAGTGTACTATTTAAAACTGCCTGTATTTACTACACAGTTTGCTAATTGTATGTGTATCTTGGGCAGGATATGAGAAGAAGCATGAGAATAAATTGGGCAGTTTGTCTCTGTCGTAGATTTTTCCATAAGCAAAAGGCAGGACTTGGGGTGAAGAGAGATGGTTCAAGAAATGGTTTTTGGAACATCTGGATATTTTTTTTTTACTTTAAATATTTGTTACTGTACCACTGAAGTACTGCTTCTGACTCACATTTATTTGTTCTGTTCTTATTTCCAAAGAGACTTACTATTGAGTTGTCTCGAACTCAGAAATCAAGAGATTTGTCACCACCAGATAATCATCTTAGCCCCCAAAATGGTGACATTCCCGAGACACGAGCTAAAAAGTCTGGGTCATGCACTGACATGCTTCTACAGGATGGTCCTACTACAGCTTCTGTAAGAGAGGCCAAAGAGGATGAAGAAGATGAGGAGAAAATTCAGAATGAAGATTATCATGTAATAATTAGAGTTTTAGATTCATTTTGTGTTTGAAAAGAGAAATGATAAGATCGTGGTTTCCAACATATGATGTAGGAGAATGAGTGTGCTGAAAATTTTGTCTGTTTATTTTCATTATCAGTGTATGCCCTTCTGTAAATGTTAACCGTTTATAAGTCAGAAGTTGTGGAATCAAAGTGTTTCAAGTTTCTAAAAATTCATTTATTGTGGGAAACAAACTGTGATACACATTCTGGAAACAATGTAGATTGTGGATTTTAAAAATGTGTCCTATTTTCATTCACTGAAACTAATAAGTACCTTATCATTTCATACATAGGTAGAATGATTTAAGATTTGGGAGATAGCCAGGTTTTGTCCCAGCTAAACAACAACTAGAATGAGAATTCAAGAAGTGGTTGTTATTGTTTAAAGTAAGACAGGGATGCAGAGACAAGCTTTTTTTTGTTGTACTTGTTATTTTTAAGATGGCTTCAGGTATGTGTTAAAATGAAGGAGCCAGTGGGAAGAGAGATGGAAGGTAATGTTCAAGTATTGACAAAAGAAATTATTTAAGGAGATAATAAGGGTTGGAATGGAGCATTCAGGTGAAGCAGTTAACCTTTGATAGGATGAGTTAAAGGAAGGGTGGACTTTGCAGGTAGGGCAGGTGAAAGTTGAGGAGATTTCTGCTTAATAGCCAGTATGTTTTTCTGTGCAGATAGATGACAAGAGTTTTATAATGACCTTGATGGTAACAGAGGTTAGGTAGGACTTGAGAAGTGATAGTTTGAAATGTTACTCTGTGAGGAGCCTTTTTGGAAGCTGACTTGGAATATATGAAGCATTTCCAGTCACATTGAGAGCCCAGTTGAAATTGGCAGCAATAAATTATTAGCGGTACCAGGTAATGTAGTTGTGTGATTTTCTCTGCAGAGCTTGGCAGCCTAGGCACAGGAACAAAGAATTCTGGTGATTACATTATTCTTTCATGCTTGGTCTGTGGGCTGGATGGGATGATAAACTGAGTAAATCATTTGAGATAGAAATCTTTTTTCTTTGTCTTGATCTAGCATGAGCTTTCAGATGGAGATCTGGATCTGGATCTTGTTGGTGAAGATGAAATAAATCACCTCGATGGCAGCAGTTCCTCTGCCAGTTCCACAGCAACAAGTAACACAGAAGAAAATGACATTGATGAGGAAACGATGTGAGTGTCTCACATTAACTACCACTGTAAATCATCTAAGTGGTAATTATTAGAAGCCTATTACCTTACTTGGGCCTAAAAGTGGGGGATATTCAGCATTTTTTCTTGATACAGAGTATCTTATATAAATAAAGAAACTTGAAGGAAAGACTGAATCAGTTTCCTCCCTCTCATCTCTGGGTTCTGAACTGAGTTTTAGTTTTTGTTTTAACTTTTAATTTTGCAGCTATTTCATATTTAAGAAATGTAAAAATATTAACTAAGAATCGCCATATTCCCTTCACCCAGATTAATTCCCCAAATGCTAATATTTTGCTTTGTTATATATCTCTCTTTTCTCTCTCACTCTGTGTAATTTTTTGTGAGACATTTGAGGTGAATACACTTCTCATTGTCTGCTTCCTAAAAACAAATATGTTTCTTACGTAACTCTTTTTTCTCTCTCACTCTATATAACTTTTTGTGAGACATTTGAGGCAAATACACTTCTCATTGTGTGCTTTCTAAAAACAAGTATGTGTCTTACGTAACTACAGTAAGTTATCAAAATCAGGAAATTAACATTGATGTAATACTATAATCTATGGCCTTTTAAACATTTTGCCAGTGATGCCCTTTGTCTGGTCTAGGCTCCAATCGAGCATAACATGTTGCTTTTAGGTAAGTCTCTTTAGTCTGCTTCAATCTGAGTCACTTAGTCTTTTTTAAATTTTTTAATTTGTTTTTTATGACTTTGACACTTTTGAGAAATACAGACCAGTTATTTTATAGAAAGCCCCTCAATTTGAAGTAGTCTGTTTCCTCACAATTAGATTGAGGTTATGGACCTTTGGCATTGTTGACCTTAAACAAATAGCCAGATATTTCTTCTGCAAAAATGGATTTATTTGGGATCAGCAAAGAATTGCAGTTCTCTCTCTGCAACCATGGGCAAGCCACGTGCAAGTGCCCCAGCAGCAAGGGAGGAGAAACTCTTTTATAGAGGGGAAGAGGAAGTTGGGAGGGTTATTGTTAACAAAGAATTTGAGGTGTGGTGGCTTTTCATTGGCTGAGTTGTGACAGTCTCCCATTGACTGAGCTTCTTGCTGGTCAAGAAGAGGACGTCTGTCTTTTTCCTTTTGGGCTCTGGTGACTCAGGCCATGAGAGCTCTGCCTTTTGGCCTCCCAACTCCAATTTCATGAGGTTTCTGTTTATTAATTTGACCACAGGAATACTATAGAAGTGATATGAGGGGAGGGGGAGGACACATGTCTTCATTCTGTCCCATTACTGTTGGTTAATTTAGATCACTTGGTTAAGGTGATGTCTGCCGGGTTTCTCCACTGTAAAATTACTACTTTTTCCTTTGTAATTAATACGTATCTTATAGGGACATATTTCTCATTGGACTTTTATCCGCTAGTTTTAGCATCCATTGATGATTCTTGTTTGGAAAGATTACTGTGTTGATTGCCAAATGATGATTTTCTAATGCCATTATTCCTTATTAATTGGAATTCTACTTTAAGGAAGAGCTTTTCCCTGTGCCTCATTAATTAATCAACTAATTTCATTAGTATGGACTCATAAGACTCTTATATTTTTAAATGGTTTAATCCAAATACTATCATAATTTATTGCTCAGATTATCCCAGATTTGGCCAATGGGAGTCTGTTAAAGCTAACTTCTGTGTCCTTTTGAGATGTCTTCATCATTTTTTAAGTGATTTTTTATTTTCTGGCATTACAAAACATTCCAGGTTCATCTTGTACTTTCTCTGTCCCAGCCCTAGCATCAGCCATTTCACCAGAGTAAGGTGAGAGTTTTCACCCCAAATTTGACCTTACCTCCATTCCCGCAAATTAGCTCCTCAAAATAGACCATTTTCATTTAATGTTACCCTTTTAAGTCCCAAATCAGAAATCATTACAGTGATATAATATTTTTAGGTATATAAAATAGTACTGATTAATTTGAATCAACATGGGAAATTCTGTTAGATTGTGATTCTATAATGTGGAATGCACCTTGCTAATAGCTTAAATATGCAGTTCTGAGTTAATTTCTTTACTGTTATGTCTCTTGGCTTTTTTCAAGGTTGTTTTGAGGGCAGTTGGATGTTACATAAAACTTGATTCACAACCTTTCATTAGATTGGCTTTTTAATTTTTTTTCTAATAGAAGGTGTTTGATTATGTTCTCTCTATATGTGTACATCTGTAATATCTAGTATAACTCTTTTGTGTAATTTATAGAAATAGCACAGTTAATCTTGAGCTATTCTGAGCACTTAGGGAATCATAAAATGTTAGATCTTAGAAATTAAGGTCAATTTCTTCCTTTTGTAGATGAGGATATAGGCATACAGTTTGTTTGGATAATGATTATTATCAACAGCTTTTAATTAACTAGAACACATTCAGCAAATAGGCCTTTCTTTCCTTCTCTCTCCTCTTCCTCTACCTCCTCCTTCCATGGTGTTTCTACAATACTACTGTATATTTTCTTCCTACTGTTTATCTTTTTCTATTTATTTTGAGATAATTGTAAATTTACATGCAGATGTAAGAAGTAATACAGAGATCCCATATACCCTTTACCCAGTTTTCCCCAATGGTCAGTAACATCTTGTAAAACTGTAGTACAAGGTCTCAACTAGTATTGACATTGATATAGGCAAGGTATACAACATTTCCGTCACCACAGGGATCCCTCATGTTGCCCTTTTATACCACGTCCTTTTTTCTCCTGCTTCAAACCCCTGGCAACCACTTATGTGTTCCCCATTTTTATAATTTTGTCATTTAAAGAATATTGTGTAAAAGGAATCCTACAGTAAGTAACCTTTAGGGATTGGCTTTTTTCACTCCACATAATTCTCTGGAGATTCATCATTGTGTGTATTGATACTTCATTCCTTTTAGTGCTGAGTAGTATTCTGTGTTGTGGATGTACCACAGTTTGTTCAATCATTTACCTGTTGAAGGACATCTGAATTGTTTTCAGTTTTTGGCTATTATGAATAAAGCTGCTGTCAACATTCATGTACAGGTTTCTTTATGAACATGTGTCCGTTTCTCTAGGATAAATGTGTCTGCTGGATTTTATGGTAATTGAGTGTTTAGTTTTTGAAGAAACTGCCAGTTTTCCAGAGTATCTGTACTATTTCGCATTTCTGCAAGCAATGTATGAGTGATTATTTCTCTGAATCCTCACTTGCATTTAGTATTGTCACTAAATTTTTTTTATTTTAACCATTCTGATAGATATGTAGTGATTTTAATTTGCATTCCCCTAATGGCTAATGATGTTGAACATCTTTTCATCTGCTTAATTTGCTATCTGTATATCCTCATTGATGATATTTCTCTTCATGTCTTTTGCCTATTTTCTAATTGAATTTTTTTTAACTGTTGAGGGTTTTTTTTTATTATGGTAAAATATACATAACATAAAATTAACCATTTAGGCCATTTCTAAATGCAGTTCATGGCATTAAGTCATTCACATAAGTTATGCAATCATCACCACCATCTATCTCCAGAGCTTTTTTTCATCTTCCCCAACTGAAACCCTATACCCATTAAACAATAACTCCTCCTTCCCCCCTGCCCCACCCCCTAGCAACTACTGTTGAGTTTTGAGAGTTCTTTATATATAGATACTAGTCCTTTGTCTGATACATGCTTTGCAAATACTTTCTCCCAGTCTGCAGCTTGTCTTGTCATCTTAACAGTCTTTTGCCAAGCAAAAGCTTTTAGTCTTCCAACAGTGTTTTGTAGTTTTCAGAGTATACATTTTACACTTTTGTTAAATTCACTCCTAAATATTTTATTCTTTTTCATACTATTGTAAATGGAATTGATGGTTTTTTTAAATTTCCTTTTTGGACTGTTCTTTGCTGGTCTATGGAAATACAGTTGATTTTTGTCTATTATATTTATATCCTGCAACCTTGCTAACTTGTTTATTAGTTCTAATGGTTTTTTAAGTTTTGGATTTTTTAAGTTTTTCTGTATACAATATGTCATCTGTAAAAAGACTTAGTTTTACTACTTTTCCAATCTGGATGCCTTTTATTTCTTTTTCTTGTCTAAGTTCAGTGGCTAGAATGTCCAGAGGAATGTTGAATAGAATTAGTGGGAGTGGACATCCTTTTCTTTGTGAGGAAGATTAGCCCTGAGCTAACATCCGTGCCCGTCTTCCCCTACTTTATATGGGATGCCACCACAGCAGGATCTGAACCTGCCAACCCCTGGCTGCTGAAGCAGAACGCGCGAACTTAACCACTACACCACTGGGCCGGCCCCTGGACTTTCTTGTCTTGTTATTGGTCTTAGAGAGAAAGTATCCAGTCTTTTACTGTTAAGTATAATGTTAGCTGTGAATTTTCCATTAAGGCAGGTCCTTTCTATTCCTAGTTTGTTGAGTGTTTTTATCATGAAAAGGTGTTGGATTTTGTTGAATTCTCTCTCTGCATCTATTCAGATGATCATATGGTTTTTGTTTTATATTCTTTTGGTATGGTGCATTATATTAATTGATTTTCGTATTTTAAACCAACTTTGCATTCCTAGGATAAATCCCACTTTGCCATGGTGTGTAATTCTTTTTACATTTTGCTGGATTCTGTTTGAGATTTTTTTTTATGCTCTTTATAGTGTTGCACATTTCTTTGCAGCTGTGGTTTCCATCCTGCTTCTCCTCCCAGGCAAAATCTCTGAAACTGGAGTGAGGACAAAAGTGTGCTGATTTCTCCTGCTTTAGAAGCTGAACCCGTGGGGGTCGGGGAGGGGAAGTTGGGGGCTACAGTCTCAGATCTTTTCAGCTTGTCTTCTCAGGCCTGGGACCTCTGCTTTATGAATGAATTGGGGCAAGGGAGATCTAGTATTCTCAGGATGCTGCACCCAAGGTAGAGTCTTAGGTCTGGGTGGAAGAAGAGAATCCCCACCTCTTGGCCATTATACCTGACCTTAGCCTCAGCAACAGGTAGCTGGGAGCAGGATGAGAAATGCTGATGTTTGCCCATCCTGGGAATATAGCACTTCTATTGGGAGCTGTGGGAAATGGGAGCCCTATGTTCTTGGCTGCACTAGTCTGGAGTGGAATTCCTGTATCACTCAATTGGGAGGGGAAGGAGAGAATGATCTTGGTTCAAGTACCACAGAGTCACTGTTCATAAGAAATTTTAGTACATTTTCTTGAGATATCTTTTCATTTGCTGTGTGCTTTTAGAACTATTTCCAGAACCTTTAAAAGGTGGTTTTAAAAATAATTTGCACCGATGTCACTGGAAAGGAGGTCTGCAGAGCTCCTTACACTGTCAAGCTGGGAGTTGATCTTGAGACTTCTTTAAATATCCAAAACTAGCATCAGTTAGTGCTGTTCCATATAGTAATTGTCATTTAAAATAAGGTAATAGTGTTTTCAATATGAGAGACTTTGTGAGGACTTTGATAGGAGGCAACATCCTCTTTTCTGAAATAATCTAAGAAAATAGTATTTAGTCATATACAGTAATATATACAGTAATTTGAGCATCTTTCTTTTTAACCTTAAAATGTAGTGTCTTAAGCCCAATTTACTACCATTAAATTACTTTTTTTTTTTTTTTGGCTGAGGAAGATTTGCCCTGAGCTAATATCTGTTGCCAGTCTTCCTCTTTTTTTTGTTTTGTTTTGTTTTGTTTTTTGTGAAGAAGACCAGCCCTGAGCTAACATCTCTTGCTAGTCTTCCTCCTTTTGCTGAGGAAGACTGGCCCTGGACTAACATCTGTGCCCATCTTCCTCTGCTTTATATGGGACGCCGCCACGGCAGGGCTGACAAGCAGTGCGTCGGCGGGCACCCAGGATCCGAACCTGCGAACCGCGGGCTGACAAGCGCAAACTAAACCACTGCGCCACTGGGCCGGCCCCAAGTCTTCCTCTTTTTTACTTGAGGAAGATCAGCCCTGAGCTAACATGTGTGCCAGTCTTCCTCTATTTTGTATGTGGGTCACCACCACAGCATGGCTGATGAGTGGTACAGGTCCGTGTCCGGGATCCCAACCAGCAAACCCTGGGGTGCCGAAACGAAGCACACTGAACTCAACCATTATGCCATGGGGCCGGCCCCAAGTTACAGATTCTTTGAAGCTATACTCTCTTCTGCTTACAATGGTTCTCAGATTTTCTGTTTTAAAAATTAAATGTTGCCAACCTATCTTGTTATTTTTAAAAGGCCGTTTAAACAATAACTCTACCCATACATATGATAATGACAAATCTTTTTACTCATTTTTTTTATCTAGAAATATCCTGTCTTACTTCACAGGAGAAAGCTATGCACTATTGTTATAAAATTCTTGGAGGTGTGACAGATAATGTTAATTGTATTTACTATATGGGAATGATGAATTTTGTATGTTCGTAGGTCTGGAGAAAATGATGTGGAATACAACAACATGGAATTGGAAGAGGGAGAACTAATGGAAGATGCAGCTGCTGCAGGACCTCCAGGTACAGAGGCCAAGCCCCACAAGTCTGTCTTTTCTTTGCTCTTTTCTGACAGTATCATATTTTAATATGTGGCAGCCACTGCTCTAGATGGCTCATGGTGTTGGAAGCGCTATATTTTATATATGAATTTTAGAGTGTTTAATGGTAGAGTGTTTAATTAATAATGGTATTTAAAATAGTAATAATAGCTAACATTTGATAAGTGTTCTTATGTATCAACTAGGCACTGTGCAAAAGCACTTTATGTGTACCTTATCTCTTTACTTATAAAATTCTGTGAGATAGGTTTTGATATTATCTACTTTTTATAGCTGTAGAAACTGATGTGTAGAGAAATTAAGCAAGTTGCTATCTTGTCTTAATTTAGTAAATGAAAGGGAGGAATTAGAGTTCCACATTTGTCTGGATTCAAACAAGTCACGGTCTTATCTACTGTTGTATACTATCTTTTCATGATATATATAAGTCATGTTTGTGTATCAGTTTGTAGAATAATCTGAATAGAATCATTGAATCTTTGACTTACAAAGGACCTTTTGAGACTCATTTTATACATGAAAACAACTCAGAGATTTAGTTGCCTAGATCACATAGGTAGTTGCTGGTACAGCCAGGCTAGAACTCCACATCGTCATCTTCTTGAACCCAGTATTTTGCCAAACCACACCGATCCTTCTGGGAAGAGCCGACTTAGATAGGTGGTGTTTCTTTTGTGTTCCTGGACCTTTTTTTTTTTTTTTCTTAAGAGCCAGGTTTGGAAGTGTCCTAATTTACTTTTTGTTTTATTGATATCATAATAGTTTATAACACTGTGGGGTTTTAGTTGTACATTATTGTTTGTCTGTCACCATGTGGATGTATCCCTTCATCCCTTGTGCCCGCCCCCCACAGCCCTTCCCCTTGGTAACCACCAATCAGTTCTCTCTGTCTGTGTGTTCATTTATATTCCACATATGAGTGAATTCATGCAGTGTCTGTCCTTCTCTCTCTGGCTTATTTCACTTAACATAATACCCTCTAGTTCCCTCCATGTTGTTGCAAATGGGACAGTTCTGTCATTTGTTATGGCTGAGTAGTATTCCATTGTATGTATATACCATATCTTCTTTAACCAATCATCAGTTGAGGGACACTTAGGTTGCTTCCACTTCTTGGCTCTAGTGAATAATGCTGCAATGAACATAGGGGTGCATAAGCCTCTTGTGATGGTTGATTTCATGTCCATTGGGTAGATGCCCAAGAGTGGGATTGCTGGATCATATGGTATTTCTATTTTTAATTTTTTGAGGACTCTCCATACTGTTTTCCATAGAGGCTGCACCAGTTTGCATTCCCACCAGCAGTGAATGAGGGTGCCCGTCTCTCCACAACCTCTCCAGCATTTGTTGTTTTTTGTCTTGGTGACTATAGCCATTCTAACGGGTGTAAGGTGATATCTTAATGTAGTTTTGATTTGCATTTCCCTGATGATTAGTGATGTTGAACATCTTTTCATGTGCTTACTGGCCATCTGTGTCTCTTCCTTGGAAAAATGTCTGTTCATATTCTCTGCCCATTTTTTGATCGGGTTGTTTGTTTTTTTGTTGCTCAGTTGTATGAGTTCTTTATATATTACAGAGATTAATCCCTTGTCGGATAAACGATTTGCGAATATTTTCTCCCAGCTGGTGGGTTGTCTATTCATTTTGATCCTGGCTTCATTTGCTTGTAGAAGCTCTGTAGTCTGATGAGGTCCCACTTATTTATTTTTTCTTTTGTTTCCCTTGTCCAAGTAGACATGGATTCTGAAAGGATCCCTTTATGTCCAATCACAATTAGTGTACTGCCTATATTTTCTTCCAGGAGTTTTATAGTTTCAGGTCTCACTTTCAGGTCCTTGATCCATTTTGAATTGATTTTTGTATATGGCGATAGGAGATGGTCTACTTTCATTCTTTTGCATGTTGCTGTCCCGTTTTCCCAGCACCATTTATTGAAGAGACTTCCCTCTCTCCATTGTATGTTCTTTGCTCCTTTGTCGAAGATTAGCTGTCCATAGGTGTGTGGTTTTATTTCTGGGCTTTCAATTCTGTTCCATTGATCTGTGTGTCTATTCTTGTACCAGTACCATGCTGTTTTGATTACTGTAGCTTTATAGTATATGTTGAAATCAGGGATTGTGATGCCTCCAGCTTTGTTCTTTTTTTTCAGGATTGCTTTTGCTATTCAGGGTCTTTTGTTGCCCCATATGAATTTCAGTATTTTTTGTTCTGTTACCATGAAGAATGACATTGGGATTCTGATTGGGATTACATTGAATTTGTAGATTGCTTTAGGTAGAACGGACATTTTCACTATATTTATTCTTCCAATCCATGTGCATGGAATATTTTTCCATTTCTTTATGTCTTCCTCGATTTCTTTCAATAGTGTCTTATTGCTTTCATTGTATAGGTCTTTTATCTCCTTGGTTAAATGTATTCCCAGATATTTCATTCTTTTTTGCAATTGTAAATGGGATTGTCTTTTTGAGTTCCCTGTCTGTCAGTTCACCATTAGTGTATAGAAATGCAACTGATTTTTGCAAGTTGATTTTTATACCCTGCCACTTTACTGTAATTGTTGATTAGTAGTTTTCCGATGGAATTTTTTGGGTTTTCTATGTATAAGATCATGTCGTCTGCAAATAGTGAGAGTTTCACTTCTTCATTGCCTAATTGGAGTCCTTTTATTCCTTTTTCTTGCCTAATTGCTCTGGCCAGAACTTCCAGTACTATGTTGAATAAGAGCGGTGAGAGTGGGCACCCTTGTCTTGTTCCTGTCCTCAAAGGAATGGCTTTCAGTTTTTCCCCATTGAGTTGGATGTTTGCTGTAGGTTTGTCATATATGGCCCTTATTATGTTGAGGTACTTTCCTTCTGTACCCATTTTGTTGAGAGTTTTTATCATAAATGGATGCTGGATCTTGTCAAAAGCCTTCTCTGCATCAATTGAAATGATCATGTGGTTTTTATTCTTCATTTTGTTAATGTGGTGTATTACATTGATTGATTTGCAGATGTTGAACCATCCCTGTGTCCCTGGTATAAATCCCACTTGATCGTGGTGTATGATCTTTTGATGTATTGCTATATGCGGTTTGCCAATATTTTGTTGAGGATTTTTGCGTCTATGTTCATCAGTGATGTTGGCCTGTAGTTTTCCTTCTTTGTATTGTCCTTGTCTGTCTTTGGTATCAGGATGATGTCGGCCTCATAGAATGTGTTGGGAAGTGTTCCATCTTCCTCTATTTTTTGGAATAGTTTGAGAAGGATAGGTGCTAAATCTTCTTTGAATGTTTGGTAAAATTCTCCAGGGAAGCCATCTTGTCCTGGGCTTTTATTTTTGGGGAGGTTTTTGATTACTGTTTCAATCTCTTTACTTGTGATTGGTCTGTTCGGATTCTCTATTTCTTCTTGATTCAGTTTTGGGAGGTTGCACGCGTCCAAGAATTTGTCCATTTCCTTTAGGTTGTCCAATTTGTTGGCGTAAAGTTTTTCATAGTATTCCCTAATAATCCCTTGTATTTCTGTGGTATCTGTTGTAATTTCTCCTGTTTGATTTCTAATTTTATTTATTTGAGTCTTCTCCCTTTTTTTCTTAGTGAGTCTGGCTAAGGGTTTGTCAGTTTTATTTATCTTCTCAAAGAACCAGCTCTTTGTTTCATTGATCCTTTCTACTGTTTTTTTGGTTTCAATTTCATTTATTTCTGCTCTGATTTTTATTATTTCCCTCCTTCTGCTGATTCGGGGCTTTGTCTGTTCTTCTTTTTCCAACTCTGTTAGGTGCAATTTAAGGTTATTTATTTGGGATTTTTCTTGTTTGTTAAGGTGAGCTTGTATTGCTATGAATTTCCCTCTCAGGACTGCTTTTGCTGCATCCCATATGAGTTGGTATGGTGTCTTTTCCTTTTCATTTGTCTCCAGATAGCTTTTGATTTCTCCTTTAATTTCATCAACGACCCATTGGTTGTTGAGTAGCATGTTGTTTAGTCTCCACATCTTTGTCCCTTTCCTAGTTTTTTCCTTGCAGTTGATTTCTAGTTTCACAGCATTATGATCAGAAAAGATGCTTGTAATGATTTCAATCTTCTTAAATTTGTAGAGGTTTGCCTTGTTTCCTAATATATGGTCTATCCTTGAGAATGTTCCATGTGCACTTGAGAAGAATGTGTTACTCTGCTTTTTTTCGGTGGAGTGCTCCCTATACATCTATTAAGTCCGTCGTGTCTAGTTTTTCGTTTAAGTCCATTATTTCCTTATTGACTTTTTGTCTGGATGATCTATCCATTGATGTAGGGGGGTGTTAAGATCCCCTACTATTATTGTGTTATTGTTAATATCTCCTTTTAGGTTTTTTAGCAGTTGTTTTATGTACTTTGGTGCTCCTGTGTTGGGTGCATAGATATTTATGATTGTTATGTCTTCTTGGTGAAGTGTCCCTTTTATCATTATATATTGCCCTTCTTTGTCTCTCATTACCTTTTTTATCTTGAAGGCTACTTTGTCTGGGAATAAGTATGGCAAGACCTGCTTTCTTTTGTTTGCCATTAGCTTGGAGTATTGTTTTCCATCCTTTTATTTTGAGTCTGTGTTTGTCTTTAAAGCTGAGATGTGTTTCCTGGAGGCAGCAAATTGTTGGATCTTGATTTTTAGTCCATCCCGCCACTCTGTGTCTTTTGATTGGAGAATTCAATCCATTTACATTTAGAGTGATTATTGATACATGAGGGTTTAATGTTGCTATGTTATTGTTCATTTTCTGGTTCTTTTGCATTTCCTTCATTTCTTCTTGTATGTGTTTTGGACTGCAAATTCAGTTTGGTATTTCTGCATGCTCATTTTCTTAGTTTCTCTTTATTTGTCATGTGTGATTCTCTTCTGGTTATTTGTTTAGCGGTTACGTGAGGTTTATATAAGCGATCTCCTGGATAAGATAGTACATTTTCAGATGCCTCCTGTTTCTTCAGGCTCAGTCAATTCAGTCCCTTCCCTCTTCCCCCCCCCTTATTTGTTGTTGTCACTACTTATTCCATCTTGTGTCGTGAGTGTGTGTTTACAGTGATTAGCTTGAATTAATTTTTGTTGTTATCCAATTGTAGTTTGTTCTGGTTTAGTGTGCTTGCTGAAATCTTTGTATCCCCTTTCTCATTTGTTCTTTTTCAGGCCTAAGGGCCTTCTTGAGCATTTCTTGTAGTGGGGGGTCTTGTGGTGATGAACTCTCTTAGCTTTTGTTTATCAGGGAGAGTTATTATTTCTCCTTCATATTTGAAGGATATTTTTGCTGGATAAAGTATTCTTGGCTGAAGGTTTTTGTCTTTCATGATTTTGAATATATCATTCCAGTCTCTCCTAGCCTGTAGAGTTTCTCTCAAGAAATCAGCTGAGAGCCTGATGGGGTTTCCTTTGTATGTTGTTTTTTTGTTTAGCTGTCCTTAATGTTATTTCGTTGTCCTGGAATCTTGTCAAATTTGCTACTATGTGTCGTGATGATTGTTTATTCCTGTTTATGTATTTAGGTGATCTGTTGATTTCATTCGCTGTTTTTTCCATCTCCTTCCCTAGGTTAGGGAAGTTCTCAGCTATTATTTCTTTGAACAAGCTCTCTGCTACCTTTTCTTTTTCTTCTCCTTCTGGAATACCTATCATCCTTATGTTGCTGGAATACCTATCATCCGTATGTTGCTTTTCCTCCTTGAGTCTGATATTCTCGAAGAATTTCTTCATTTCTTTTTAGTCTTAGCTCTCTCTCCTCCTCTATCTGGAGCGTTTCTGCGTGGCTATCCTCGATGATGCTAATTCGTTCCTCCATATTGTCCGTTCTGCTCTTTAAAGACTCCATTTTTTCCACTATCTTGTTCATTTTGTTTTTCATCTGCAGTAATTCTGATTGGTTTTTCTTTATGGTTTCAATCTCTTTTGTGACGAAATCCCTGAATTCGTTGATTTGTTTCTGTGTGTTCTCTTGTATTTTGTTAAGTTTGTTTATGATAGCTATTTTGAATTCTCTGTCATTCAGGTTATCGAATTCTGTGTCTTCAGGGTTGGTTTTTGGGTGTTTGTCATTTTCCTTTTGGTCTGTAGACATCACAAATCTTTTATCACAGCCTTACTTTTACCTCTCATGTTGAAGTTGGTCCTGCAGTTTCCACCTGCTGCCACTGGATGGAGATCGCGAGTGGTGTGCTCTGAGCCCGCTGCAGTCCCCGGAGGGATTATGCTGAAACGCAGGGCGTGTTGGGGGAGGGGTTCTCTCTTTCTCCTGCTCAACCCAGGACTTTCCTTTCTGGCTCTCTTGGGGCGTTTGCCACACCCCCGAAAAAGTCTGTCGTCGTTTCCCGGTGGGGATCTCTTTACAGTCTGTGAGAGCACTTGGAGGGCGATAGTTTTCCCCACAGATGGCCGTCCCTCCCCACTCTGTCTGCCAGCCAAGCTGTCTGTCTTTGCCAATCGACTGCGGAGGGGGAGTAAATCTTCTTACCTCTCCTCGTGTCCTTTGGGGCTTCCCGTGTCCTCACGCCGATGTATGGCAGCAGGGGTTTCTTAAAAGTCCTTTGTAGTGTTCGATTGACCTCTCTTGGAATGCGAATGATGTTTTCATTGTGTCTTAGGAGGCAGAGATTCAAAGAGGGTATTTCACTGACGTCACCCTTGGACCTGTTTTAAGCACACAAATCTTGGCTAGAACAATTCTAAGCTAGCTTTGTCATGCTTCTACTTTACCAATGTTGCCCTTGGTATGAATACTGGCATGTTCTATAGCATGCCTGGATAACTAAAGGCCGCTTAAATACTAGTCTTCAGCATTTCAGCTTCCACCTATGCTGTGTACTCTTCCTACTTCTCACTTTATTCTGAGGTAATCTTAGTCACACCTGTATTTTGTTTCTGACTATATGCTGATTACTCTCCAAGTTTTATCTCTAGCCTTTATTTTTTTCATGACCCCCAGACCCATGTAGCAATCTGGTTTTGATGTCTCAGACTCATCATCTCCCAAACAGAAATCATTATCTTTCCATCTGCCAGCCTGCCTGTCAGTTAGAACCAGCATCTTAGTCATTGATAGTGCTGTACATTCTCTACCTTTTTCTCTGCCTCAAACTTGACTTTTAATGTTACCAAAATCTGTTGATTCTACCTCCTAAATAGTGCATGAATTCATTTGTTAATCTCCATTCCTTTGCCCTTCCTAGTCTAGGCCGCTTTCTTTCAAAGCAGCCTCTCATCTGGCTTACTTGTAACCTTTATTGCTCCCCCCATTTTATTTCCTATGTCATGAGTTCAGAATGAGTTTTTTCCTTCAACTTAATATCTGATCATGTTGCTTCCCTACTGAAAACCCTTTGTTGAATTCTATTTTCTTATAGGATAAAGTCCAAACTAATTAATATGGTATACAAGGCCCTTCATGTGCTGGCTCCTGCTCGTTTCTTGAGTGTTACCTCTCTCACACTCCCCTGTGTCATTTTTCTGCCCAGAGGAACTTCTTTCAGCCCCTCAAATGTGCCATGGTATCTCTCACTTCTTTGCTTACCAACACGTTGTTCCTTCTACCTTCTCCTCATCCCAGGCATAGTCAGCCTCTATTCCTTCTTCATTTTAGTTTGTATATTTCTTCCTGGAAGCCCTACTAGACTGTTTGCCCTGGGTATCTTTTTCTACTTGCTCAAATTAACCTATTTAGAACATATATATTAAACATTATTGTAATTGCTTATTTAGCTGACCATTTTCCTTTTCATCTCTGAGCTCCATGAAGCCAAGACAATGTGCATCTTAATTTTGTATCCCTAGCACATAACACAGTATGATAAGGTATCATTTAATATTTTTCAAATAAATGTTTGAGTGAATAGACTTTATTACTAAGTGTTGAATGTAATTTTCAACGTTTGAAATAGTATAGAAAAATTCAGAGGCTACCTTGATATGAAAAATGGAAGATGAGGGGGCCAGCCCTATGGCCTGGTGGTAAGTTCAGCATACTCTGCTTCGGTGGCCCGGGTTTGGTTCCCAGGTGCAGACCTACACCACTCATTGGCGGCCATACTGTGGCAGTGACTCACATACAAAATAGAGGAAGATTGGCAAAGATGTTAGCTCAGGGCAAATCTTCCTCAGCAACAACTGAAAAAGGAAGATGAGTGTGCTGAGTCAAGGTTACTGAATATTTTTCAACCTCGTGGGGTTTTTTTCTTAGTTAAATCTGGCATTTCCTCTCTTAAATTGTGTTGTAGGAAAATTCTCGTATGTAATATTTTTACACTCACTGAGTAAACAAGGTTATAGTTTTCAATTAATGTATTCATTAGTTCACCAAAAGTTTACTGAGCACTTAACTGGAACTGGGTACTGTTTTACTTTCTGGAGCTACAATATCGAATAAAAAGACATCCCTCTTCTCATGCAGCTTATGTTCTAGAATTCTGAAATTATAGTTTATTTATTTAATAAATACTTTTTGAGGACCTGTTATAATTCAGACACTGAATTCTAGGTGTTGAGGTAGTGAATCAGACAGGGTTAATTTTTATTACGTGCTTTTGGGAATTTTATGTATTTGGCAGACATTTGTTGAATGTGTTCCTTATGTCAAGATTTCTGGAAAACACAATGAAAAAGACTTACTCTTAAGTAATTTATAATCTAAAGGTGAATAGATATATAAACAATTAGCTAAAATATAAGACAGTACACATACTGAAGAATTCCAAATAATTTCTTAGGTCCTGTGTCCTCAAGGAGGTAAAACGTAACTCCCCAGGCTTAAATGTGGGCCATGCTTAGTAACTTGCTTCCAAATAGTACAGTTTAGATAGGGAATGGAAATAACTTTATACCAGAGAAACCTTAGCCTGTTTATCAAATTTAGCATCATCACTGTGGTCATATTGCTAGCTTATACCCTTGATATGATGTTGTTGAGAATGGCACTTTACATCTGTGATGTCATCCTCCCCAAAATCTGTAGACACAGTCTAACTGTGAGAAAAATACCACATAAACCCCTGTTGAGGGACATTCTGCAAAATAGCTGACGAGTACTTCTCAAAATTGTCAAAGTCATCAGAAACAAGAAAAGACTAAGAAAGTGTCACAGACCAGAGGAACCTAGGGAGAAATGACCAGCTAGATATAATTTGGCATTCTAGGTGGGACCCTGGCACACAAGAAGGATATCAGGGAAAAATGAGTGAAATCCAAATATAGTATGGAATTTAGTCTATAATAACATTAATATTGGTTCATTAGTTGTGATAAATGTACTATAGTGATGAAAGAAGTTAACAGTGGGGAAACTGAATATGGGGTTTACAGGAATACTCTGTATTCTCTTTGTACCTTTTCTATAAGTCTAAAACAATTCTAAAATAAAAAATTTTAATATATAAAGCAGTGAATAAAAACTGGATTAGATTGAGATGGGGCTGAGTGTGGAATGCATTATTGTTACATGATAATTATGGAAGGTCCATTTCAAGCCTATTGTGGTTAATATTTCAGAAGCACATAGTCATGTCATCTAAAGAATTAGGTCAGTTAAGATGTTAAGTTGTCCATTAAACAGGAGAAAATCTTATACGGAAGCTAGGTATAAAGTAAAAGAGTGTTTTCTTAATTTCATTTTATAGGCACATTAAATAAGGATATAGCTTGAGACAAGAAATATTTAGTGACTCAGGTAGCCTCCTTCCTATAAGAATTGCTTTTAGTTTTTTCAGTTACTTTCATTTAGTTGCAAGAGAACCTATGCTTAAAACTATATGCTGAAAAAGGTTGTAACATTCTGATCTAGAACATTAGCTAGCTGAATCAGCTAAGGAAAAACCTATTTTCTATTTGCATACCTTGTATGATTTATGTAACATTGTAATAATACTTCTTACTTGAGAACTAAATGGCAATATAACACACTGGTAAAACAAATTGACATTGTATAAGGTTATTACTCAAAATATTTGTTATTTATTTCAGATTAGAGATTTTTAAGGTTACTTGTTCTACAAATGTTTAATGAATGCCCACTAAGTATCAGGCGTTGTGTTGTTCGTTGGGATTATAAGATGAATGAGCATCACTTTTCCTAAATGAGAATCCAGCACTAGTCATTGCAAAACTTTGATTGTAAATATAGAGCTACAAGATGGTACCAAAAATGGAAAGAAAGCTAACTGGGAATGAGTGCAAAAAGACTTCAGAAAGGGAGTGATGCTTGATCTTGCTCTTGAAAGATGAGCTAAGAGTTCAGCAGGGGAGCAGGGAAATAGTAAGATAAGAGAGCAAAGGCATTCCAGGCAGAAGATGCAGCATTGTTGTTTTTGGGAGCTTGAAATAATTGAGACTTTAGTTTTTATGGGCCAGGTCAACGTTAGATTGGTAGGCAAGAACAAGATCAGGTAATGGAGAGTCTTATTTGCCGGACTAAGGAACTTGGGCTTTATTCCATGGACCCTTGAGAGGTCTTTCAGAAGGAATGTTGTCAGATTTAATTAGATAGTGGAAGATGAATTAAAAGTGGATGAGACAAGATTAGTTAGAAAACTACCAGAATGTTCCAGGAGAGGAAATTATGAGGGCATGAAATAAGGCAATAGCAGTAGGGGTGGAGAAGAAACCTTTTGAGTGATGTTAAATAGAATCTATAGGACTTGAATCTAACTGGATAGATTGCAGTTGATGGAGATTCAAGGATGATTCCTTAAGGTTTCTAGGTTAGGCCATGCCATTACATAAGATAGTCAGTCCAGGAGCAGAAGATAATATATTCAGTTTGATCTGTGTTGATTTTGAGAGACCCGTGGGACACCTAAGTGTTTATCTCTGGACTCATATATCTAACTGCTTAGAAGATCTCAGGTGTGCAGTCTAGTCTAGAAATATATATAGATAGATTTTTTTTTTTTACAACAAGCACCATAGTTTCTGTTCATTAGAATAAACATTTAATTTAAAATATTATCCAAAAGATTCATCCATAATATATAAAGAACTTCTACAAATCAATAAGAAAAAGATAAGACAACCTTCTAGGAAAAAAAGGACAAAAAGATTGGAATAGACACCTCACAAAGGAGGCCATCCAGATGGTCAGTACACTTTTTTTGTGTGTGTGTGTGAGGAAGATTAGCCCTGAGTTAACATCCGTTGCCAATCCTCCTCCTTTTGCTGAGGAAGATTGGCCCTGGGCTAACATCTGTGCCCATCTTCCTCTACTTTATATGGGACGCTGCCACAGAATGTCTTGACAAGCGGTGCGTCTGTCTGCACCGGCGATCTGAACCTGCAAACCCCGGGCCACTGAATCGGAGAGTGCAAACTTAACCACTACGCCACCGGGCTGGCCCCAATATACATTTCAAAACGTGCTGAGCCTTTTCATCAGAGAAGTGCAAATTATGATGTGTCCCAGTGTGGATCTCTTGAGTTTATTCTACGTGGAGTTTGTTGAACTGAGCTCCTTGGATGTGTGATTAATAATTTTTATCATGTGTGGGAAATGTTCAACCATTTTTCTTGGAATATTCTTTCTCTCTCTTCTGTGACTACTATTTTGTGTATGTTGGTACACTCCGTGAGGTCCCACAGGTCTCCGAGACCCTGTTCATTTTTCTTCATTCTTTTTTTGGGAAATGCCAAATAAAAACCACAATAAGATACTACTGCACAGGGCCGGCCCAGTGGCACAGCAATTCAGTTCGCACTTGGCAGCCCAGGGTTTGCCGGTTCGGATCCTGGGTGCCTGCCGATGCACTGCTTGTCAGCCATGCCGTGGCGGCGTCCCATATAAAGTAGAGGAAGATGGGCACGGATATTAGCCCAGGGCCAGTCTTCCTCAGCAAAAAGAGGAAGATTAGCAACAGATGTTAGCTCAGGGCTGGTCTTCCTCACACACACAAAAAAGATACTACTGCACACTATAATGGCTGATATTTTAAAAACTGGCAATACTAAATGTTGAAAGCATGTGGAGAGATGGAAACTCTCATATGCTGCTGGTAGGAATGAAAATTGATATCAGTACTTTGGAAAACTGTTGGGCAGTTGTGCTAAAGCTGAACATACACATACCTATGGCTCCACCAGTTTCAAGAGACACGTGAGCCAGTGTTTGACAATAGATTTTTGCAAGAATACTTAGAGCAGCATTGTTCTTTTTTAGGTGGTTTTTTGCTGTGTTTTTTAATTTAAGAAAAACAAATGTAATTTATAACCAAGTAAAGGATGTAAAAAAGTAGGGAAGACTGGTAAGGTAGTTTGGGACTGGACTATGTAGGACCTGGAATGTCATGGTGATGCATATAGGCACTGTATAGAATAAAGAAATAAATTGGTTATATTCATATACTAGGATGCTGCACACCAGTAATGACAATGAATAAACTGCTACGTACAGCAGATAAATAAATCTCATGAACATAATGTTGAGCAAAGAAACAGACTATAAGAGTACATACTCTACAATTACATTTTATATAAAGTTCAAAAACAGGCAAAACTAATCTATGGTGTTTAACTCAGGATGGAGGTTACCTTTGGGGAGGAAGGTCAGTGACCAATTTAGGAGGCATGGGAGGATTCTGGGGTGCCAGAACTTTGTAAACATTCATTAGGCTGTGTACTTATGTATGAGATACACACGCACACGCACACACACCCAGAATGATGACAGTATTAGCTCTGAGAGAGGGAAAGTGAAATAGGTGCTACAGTCTTTGATGCTTGTGGATGAGGATGATAGTAGAAAGGATGGAAACATGGGAGGAAGGGAGTAGCCAAAGGGCATAAACCACAAAGGAAAGGAGTTTTTGCCCATTGGTGAGAGTAGTGGCCTGGAAGAACAGTGAGAAACAGGAGACTGCTAGCACTCCTTTCTGTAGTATGGGTCCATTTAATATGAGAGAACTGGCAACTTCTATTTTTAAAGAAGACCCAGATATTAGGGGAGTAGATACCATACAGTGGGCTACTGAGCTTACTTACTATACAATCCAGAACCACCTGAGTAGCTTTTAGGAAAAAGGTCCTGGATCCCACTCCAGTATTCTCATTTGGTACATCTGGGTTGGAACCAGGACTCTGTAACTCCTTCAATGGACTAATGTGCAGCCTGATACGGGAACTCCCTATTAAAGGAAAAGAGTTAAGAAACAGTTTCAGGGTAGGGGGGAGATAGTTTTCTGCTATTTTTAAAAGGAGATGCAGTGGGTACAGAGGCTGGGAAGAAAAATTGGCAATGGGAAGATAAATCCTTAGAAGAGGAAGAAGAAGTAGGAGAAGATGAGGACATGAGGATATGAATATAGATGAAATACATATGAGTAAATAATTTGCCTGAAGCTTCTAAATAATTGGACTTTTTCTCCTAAGTTATTTCCTGCCGGATCTTTTTGAAACACTCATGAGTAGTCAGAACCTGATTATTTTATGTTATTTTTGTTATCTACTTTAAGACTTTGCTACATGAAACATCTTTTAATGTCGTGTTTTTTTAGAATATGTTCAAATAATTTTATTGAAGGAGGTCAGTTTTAACCAACATATTCATACCTAATATTTGCTAGACATTGTACTAGGCACTAGAGGTGTCAGATGGTTTTCTTGGCTTAAGGAGCTTAGTCCAATATAGGTGATACACACATGACATTTGCTCACAGATGTTTATACTGTGCATCAGTCATCAACAAGTTCAGTCTAAAAACTTCAAATTTTACTCCAGTATTTAATCAAGCTAGAAAAAAAGTCTACCAAACTGTTATGACTTGTACATTTTGCTGTCCAGAGACCTGGAAAAAATTCCTATTCTGGTGTCTAGTTCCTTAGAATATGTTATACCATGGGGATTTGTCTTTCATCCAAGACCACTGGGTTGATACACTCTCCTTTTCCTCAGCCTCATTCCGCTAATGGTATATGTTATGCGTTGTCACCTTTTTATTTCTAGGGCTCAGGGTGGAGTTGAGGGTTGCTCCTGAATTCTGGATAGTAATGAGGCCAGTGCTCAATCACTGTGCTTATGTACACCTCTCTGGCAATCTGGTTTCTTCTATGTGCTTCTCGTCATGAACATCAACTCCTAAGAGATAGGTCTACGAACAAGTATTTGAACAGCATTAACTAGTTTACTTTTTCTTTCAAGTATACTTAAATTTGTGTGAATACAAAGCATGCATTTTTTTATATCTCTGTTTCTTTTGCAGGTGGTAACCATGGCTATGTGGGTGCCAGTAGCAGAATGTCGAGAAGAGCACATTTATGCTCTGCTGCTGCCAGTAGTTTATTAGACATTGATCCTTTAATTTTAATACATTTGTTGGATCTTAAGGACAGGAGCAGTATGGAAAATTTGTGGGGCTTACAGCCTCGCCCACCTGCTTCACTTTTGCAGCCCACAGGTAAAATATTAACAATAATTTCCCTTCTTTCCACGGTTCTCCAAAAGAACTCTTGAATTTTAATCCAAGTATTTCATCTAAGTGTTGGAACACAGTATGTTTCTGTAGCAAATTGATTTTTTTCATTGTATGTCATAAAAATGACATTTATATCAGTCTAATTTCTGTTGTTATTGTTCAAAGGTGTTTTGCGCAAAAGTAACGTCAAAAGGCCTGTAAGAAAGTTTTTATATGATCTGCCATTTAGATTGTGTCTAATTGACAATTTGATTCGTATGAAGTACAGTTGTCCTCTTTGTGAATGGGCTTAGAGTTTTTCAGGCCTCATAAATATTCTAACTTTCAAGTGAAACTGTGTCTAAACTGAATATAGAAAAAGATGGTTTACTCATGCTTTGATATTCAGTAGCCTAAAAATGTACACCAATTAGCAGCAGTATTTTATGTGCAAAAATTATTTGTTGAAGAGAAATTATATTTGTGTTACAGTAATACGTATACACATGCACATAGTGGATGTATAGTCAAACCCTGGACTATTTGAAACTCCCAGGCATAGTCATTTTGAATAGCTAAGGATTTGTCTTTAAATGCCACATTTAAAGAACTGTTTTTGTTGGAAAACTTTCTAAGATATACCGAACATTTTCCTACCTTCTTAAACAATAGTATTACACAAATCAAATCAATGATTTAGAACAGTGTTTTTGCTGCTTCTTTAAAGCAGCAGAACTCCTTTTTCAAACAAAGTCTCAGGGTAGAGAACAGAGAAACAAAGCTGCTGTAGTGGGGGACACACTCGGAGCCTAGATTATTTAGGTCTCTTCCTTCCTAAGGTATACTTCCTGGGAGTCTGGGTCCTCAATTTGAAAGACTGTCTTCAACCAGGTTATGAAACAGTTGCCTTCTATTTATGGTCCAAGTACATTTTATATTATGCTTGTACTTCTGTAGCACTTATCCCATTTTATGTAATTTTACATTTTTTCCTGAGGCAATTTTATTGTAGAAAACTTGGAAGTTATAGAAGAAAATAAAAATCACACATAGTTTTTGTGATCAACACATCGGCAAAGGTTTTGCTTAAATTATAACCAGTGTTGATTGCAAAGACCTAGTGAAATAGACAGATTCTGATTCTTCATGTAGATGTGTACGTTGGTTTAACCTTTTTGCAGGAAAATTTTGTAGTAGGCTTAAAATACCGCTATCTCTTAATCCTGTAACTTCACTTCTTGTAGTATACCCCAAAGAGAAAGCAATCAGAATTGTTTGAAAATATCCAACAATAAAATTATGGCTGAAAAGTTACAGTTTATTCATGAAATAGCATTTTTTTTAAGGATTTTTTTTTTTTGAGGAAAATAGGCCCTGTCCTAACATCTATTGCCAATATTCCTCTTTTTCTTTTTTCTCCCCAAAGCCCCAGTAGATAGTTGTGTATCATAGTTGTAGAGGAAGTAGCATATTTTATACACAGGTGAAATCATGTTTTTGAAAAATATCCAGTGTCATTGGGAAAAAGAATGTACAGCCATATAAAAAGAGTAAGATCTCAGTTCTCTAAAAATTTAGTTTTCTATGTAAAATTAATAATGTGAATGAGATGATCTGAGTTTCAAATGTAGGTGATTAAAATACTGATGACAAAGGAGGATGGGGGAAAGAGAAAAGAAGAGCAAATCTTAGATTTAAACATCTTGAGTTTGACATACCAGTGGGGTATCAAAGTGGAGATGCCTAGTAGACAGCTAAAGAACTGGCATACAGACAGTTATTTGCCTAGAGGTGATTCTAGATAATTAAAAGTAAGGGAGTAAAATTGCAAAAGAGTAAGTTTCAAGAAATTTTTAAAAAGAAATGACCAGGGACATAATTGTCAATATCCATTTTTACTGAGTGTGTGGAAGATGTGCCAGATGAAGAGCTTTTGGAAAGGAAGTAAACCAAGAGACCAGAGTCATGGAAGCCAATGAAAATAACCTACCTGTGAGAGGATATTAAAAGCTAATGTTGCAGAAAGATCCAGCTTTCCTTTTATTAAAATGCTTGTTTGGGTTTCTGTTTTTTTTTGGTTCTTCGTGTATTCTTTTCTTCTCAATCTGTATACCTTTCTTTTCCTTTTCTTGTCTTACTGCATTATTAGCTAGGACTTCCAGTATGATGGTGAAAAGGAGTGGTGAAAGGCGATATTCTTGCCTTGTTTCTGATCTTGGTGGGAAAGCTCTGAGTTTCTCACCAGTAAGTATGATGTTAGCTGTAGGTATTTTGTAGGTATTCTTTATTTAGTTGAGGAAATTCCCCTCTATTTCTAGTTTACTGAGAGGTTTTTTGTTTTCTTGGTTTTTTTTTTTAATTTTTATTGATGTCTTTTAATAGTTTATAACACTGTGGGGTTTTTGTTGTACACTTTTGTTTGTCCATCACCATGTGGATGTAACCCTTCACCCCTTGTGCCCATCCGCCACCCCCCTTCCCCTTGGTAACCACCAGTCAGTTTTCTCTGTCCATGTGTTCATTTATATTCCATATATGAGTGAGTTCATGCAGTGTCTGTCCTTCTCTATCTGGCTTATTTCACTTAACATAATACCCTCTAGGTCCATCCATGTTGTTGCAAATGGGACAACTGTGTCTTTTCTTATGGCCGAGTAGTATTCCATTGTATGTATATACCATATCTTCTTTAACCAATCATCAGTTGAGGGACACTTGGGTTGCTTCCACTTTTTGGCTCTAGTAAATAATGCTGCAATGAACATAGGGGTGCATATGCCTCTTGTGATGGTTGATTTCATGTCCATTGGGTAGATGCCCAAGAGTGGGATTGCTGGATCATACAGTATTTCTATTTTTAATTTTTTGAGGACTCTCCATACTGTTTTCCATAGAGGCTGCACCAGTTTGCATTCCCACCAGCAGTGAATGAGGGTCCCCGTTTCTCCACAACCTCTCCAGCATTTGTTGTTATTTGTCTTGGTGATTATAGCCATTCTAACAGGTGTAAGGTGATATCTTAGTGTATTTTTGATTTGCATTTCCCTGATGATTAGTGATGTTGAACATCTTTTCATGTGTCTATTGGCCATCTGTATCTCTTCCTTGGAAAAATGTCTGTTCATATCCTCTGCCCATTTTTTGATCGGGTTGTTTGTTTTTTTGTTGCTCAGTTGTATGAGATCTTTATATATTACTGAGATTAATCCCTTGTCAGACAAATGATTTGCAAATATTTTCTCCCAGCTGGTAGGTTGTTTATTCATTTTGATCCTGGTTTCATTTGCCTTGTAGAAGCTCTGTAGTCTGATGACATCCCACTTATTTATTTTTTCTTTTGTTTCCCTTGTCCGAGTAGACATGGATTCTGAAAGGATCCCTTTATGTCCAATCACAATTAGTGTACTGCCTATATTTTCTTCCAGGAGTTTTATAGTTTCAGGTCTCACTTTCAGGTCCTTGATCCATTTTGAATTGATTTTTGTATATAGCGATAGGAGATGGTCTACTTTCATTCTTTTGCATGTTGCTGTCCAGTTTTCCCAGCACCATTTATTGAAGAGACTTCCCTCTCTCCATTGTATGTTCTTTGCTCCTTTGTCGAAGATTAGCTGTCCATAGGTGTGTGGTTTTATTTCTGGGCTTTCAATTCTATTCCATTGATCTGTGTGTCTATTCTTGTACCAGTACCATGCTGTTTTGATTACTGTAGCTTTATAGTATATTTTGAAATCAGGGATTGTGATGCCTCCAGCTTTGTTCTTTTTTTTTCAGAATGGCTTTAGCTATTCAGGGTCTTCTGTTGCCCAAAACGAATTTCAGTAGTTTCTGTTCTATTACCGTGAAGAATGAGATTGAGATTCTGATTGGGATTGCATTGAATTTGTAGATTGCTTTAGGTAGAATGGACATATTAACTGTATTTGTTCTTCCAATCCATGTGCATGGAATATTTTTCCATTTCTTTATTTCTTCCTCGATTTCTTTCACTATTGTCTTACAGTTTTCATTGTAAGGTCTTTGACCTCCTTAGTTAAATTTATCCCCAGATATTTTATTCTTTTTGTTGCAATTGTAAATGGGATTGTCTTTTTGAGTTCTCTTTATGTTGGTTCATCGTTACTGTATAGAAATGCAATTGATTTTTGTAAGTTGATTTTATACCCTGCCACTTTACTGTAGTTGTTGATTATTTCTAGTAGTTTTCCGATGGAATCTTTTGGGTTTTCTATGTATAAGATCATGTCGTCTGCAAATAGTGAGAGTTTCACTTCTTCATTGCCTAATTGGAGTCCTTTTATTCCTTTTTCTTGCCTAATTGCTCTGGCCAGAACTTCCAGTACTATGTTGAATAAGAGTGGTGAGAGTGGGCACCCTTGTCTTGTTCCTGTCCTCAAAGGAATGGCTGTCAGTTTTTCCCCACTGAGTAGGATGTTTGCTGTAGGTTTGTCATATATGGCCCTTATTATGTTGAGGTACTTTCCTTCTGTACCCATTTTGTTGAGAGTTTTTATCATAAATGGATGCTGGATCTTGTCGAATGCCTTCTCTGCATCGATTGAGATGATCATGTGGTTTTTATTCTTCATTTTGTTAATGTGGTGTATTACATTGATTGATTTGCAGATGTTGAACCATCCCTGTGTCCCTAGTATAAATCCCACTTGATCGTGGAGTATGATCTTTTTGAGGTATTGCTGTATTCGGTTTGCCAATATTTTGTTGAGGATTTTTGTGTCTCTGTTCATCAGTGATATTGGCCTGTAGTTTTCCTTCTTTGTATTGTCCTTGTCTGTCTTTGGTATCAGGATGATGTTGGCCTCATAGAATATGTTGGGAAGTATTCCATCTTCCTGTATTTTTTGGAATAGTTTGAGAAGGATAGGTGCTAAATCTTCTTTGAAGGTTTGATAAAATTCTCCAGGGAAGCCATCTGGTCCTGGGGTTTTATTTTTGGGGAGGTTTTTGATTACTGTTTCAATCTCTTTACTTGTGATTGGTCTGTTCAGATTCTCTATTTCTTCTTGATTCAGTTTTGGGAGGTTGTACACGTCCAAGAATTTGTCCATTTCCTTTAGGTTGTCCAATTTGTTGGCGTAAAGTTTTTCATAGTATTCCCTAATCCTTGTATTTCTGTGGTATCTGTTGTAATTTCTCCTGTTTGATTTCTAATTTTATTTATTTGAGTCTTCTCCCTTTTTTTCTTAGTGAGTCTGGCTAAGGGTTTGTCAATTTTATTTATCTTCTCAAAGAACCAGCTCTTTGTTTCATTGATCCTTTCTACTGTTTTTTTGGTTTCAGTTTCATTTATTTCTGCTCTGATTTTTATTATTTCCCTCCTTCTGCTGATTCGGGGCTTTGTCTGTTCTTCTTTTTCCAGTTCTGTTAGGTGCAGTTTAAGGTAATTTATTTGGGATTTTTCTTGTTTGTTAAGGTGAGCTTGTATTGCTATGAATTTCCCTCTCAGGACTGCTTTTGCTGCATCCCATATGAGTTGGTATGGTGTCTTTTCCTTTTCATTTGTCTCCAGATAGCTTTTGATTTCTCCTTTAATTTCATCAACGACCCATTGGTTGTTCAGTAGCATGTTGTTTAGTCTCCACATCTTTGTCCCTTTCCTAGTTTTTTCCTTGCAGTTGATTTCTAGTTTCACAGCATTATGATCAGAAAAGATGCTTGTAATGATTTCAATCTTCTTAAATTTATAGAGGTTTGCCTGTTTCCTAATATATGGTCTGTCTGTGAGAATGTTCCATGTGCACTTGAGAAGAATGTGTTCTCTGCTTTTTTTCGGTGGAGTGCTCCCTATATATCTGTTAAGTCCGTCGTGTCTAGTTTTTCATTTAAGTCCATTATTTCCTTCTTGACTTTTTGTCTGGATAATCTATCCATTGATGTAAGGGGTGTGTTAAGATCCCCTACTATTATTGTGTTATTGTTAATATCTCCTTTTAGGTTTTTTAGCAGTTGTTTTATGTACTTTGGTGCTCCTGTGTTGGGTGCATAGATATTTATGATTGTTATGTCTTCTTGGTGAAGTGTCCCTTTTATCATTATATATTGCCCTTCTTTGTCTCTCATTACCTTTTTTATCTTGAAGTCTACTTTGTCTGGGAATAAGTATGGCAAGACCTGCTTTCTTTTGTTTGCCATTAGCTTGGAGTATTGTTTTCCATCCTTTTACTTTGAGTCTTTGTGTTTAGAGCTGAGATGTGTTTCCTGGAGGCAGCAGATTGTTGGATCTTGGTTTTTAATCCATCCCGCCACTCTGTGTCTTTTGATTGGAGAATTCAATCCATTTACATTTAGAGTGATTATTGATATACGAGGGTTTAATGTTGCTATTTTATTGTTCATTTTCTGGTTCTTTTGCATTTCCTTCATTTCTTGTCCCTTGTGTTTCAGACTGCAAATTCAATTAGGTATTTCTGCATGCTCATTCTCTTGGTTTTCTCTTTATTTGTCATGTGTGGTTCTCTTCTGGTTATTTGTTTAGTGGTTACCATGAGGTTTATATAAGCGATCTCCTGGATAAGATAGTACATTTTCAGATGCCTCCTTTGTCCTGAGGCTGGGTCAATTCAATCCCTTACCTCTTCCACTCCTTATTTGTTATCTCTATTTATTCCATCTTTTGTCGTGAGTGTATGTTTACAGTGATGAGTTTGAGTTAATTTTTGATGTTATCCAACTGTAGTTTGTTCTGGTTTAGTCTCCTTGCTTTTCTCCTTGCTGAAATCTTTGTATCCCCTTTCTCATTTGTTTTTTTTCAGGCCTAAGGGCCTTCTTGAGCATTTCTTGTAGTGGGGGTCTTGTGGTGACGAACTCTCTTAGCTTTTGTTTATCAGGGAGAGTTATTATTTCTCCATCGTACTTGAAGGGTATTTTTGCTGGATAAAGTATTCTCGGCTGAAGGTTTTTGTCTTTCATGATTTTGAATATATCATTCCAGTCTCTCCTAGCCTGTAGAGTTTCTCTCAAGAAATCAGCTGAGAGCCTGATGGGGTTTCCTTTGTATGTTATTTTGTTTTTTTTTGTTTAGCTGCCCTTAATGTTATTTCCTTGTTGTGGAATCTTGTCCAATTTGCTACTATGTGTTGTGATGATTGTTTATTCCTGTTTATGTATTTAGGTGATCTGTTGATTTCATTCGCTGTTATTTCCATCTCCTTCCCTAGGTTAGGGAAGTTCTCAGCTATTATTTCTTTGAACAAGCTCTCTGCTACCTTTTCTTTTTCTTTTCCTTTTGGAATACCTATTATCCTTATGTTGCTTTTCCTCATTGAGTCTGATATTTCTTGAAGAATTTCTTCATTTCTTTTTAGTCTTAGCTCTCTCTCCTCCTCTATCTGGAGCGTTTCTGCGTGGCTATCCTCGATGATGCTAATTCGTTCCTCCATATTGTCTGTTCTGCTCTTTAAAGACTCCATTTTTTCCACTATCTTGTTCATTTTGTTTTTCATCTGCAGTAATTCTGATTGGTTTTTCTTTATGGTTTCAATCTCTTTTGTGACGAAATCCCTGAATTCATTGATTTGTTTCTGTGTGTTCTCTTGTATTTTGTTGAGTTTGTTTATGATAGCTATTTTGAATTCTCTGTCATTCAGGTTATCGAATTCTGTGCCTTCAGGGTTGGTTTCTGGGTGTTTGTCATTTTCCTTTTGGTCTGTAGACATCACAAGTCTTTTATCACAGCCTTACTTTTACCTCTCATGTTGAAGTTGGTCCTGCAGTTTCCACCTGCTGCCACTGGATGGAGATCGCGAGTGGTGTGCTCTGAGCTTGCTGCAGCCCCCGGAGGGATTATGCTGAAACGTGGGGTGTGTGCGGGGAGGGGTTCTCTCTTTCTCCTGCTTGACCCGGGGGCCTTTCTGGCTCCTTTAGGGTGTTTGCTACACCTCTGAAACAGTCCGCGGTCGCTTCCTGGTGGGGATCTCTCGACAGTCTGTGAGAGCACCTGGAGGATGATAGTTTCCCCCCCAACCCCCCACCCCTCCCCCCGTGGGCCGCCCCTCCCTTCTCTGTCTGCCAACCGCGCTGTCTTTGCTGATCGATTGGGGAGGGGGAGTACAACTTCTCACCTCTCCTCGCGTCCTTTTGGGCTTCCCGCGCCTCCATCTTCCGATGTATGGCAGCAGGGGTTTCTTAGAAGTCCTTTGTAGTGTTTGATGGAGCTCTGTTGGAATGCGAATGAAGTTTTTGTTGTGTCTTAGGGGGCAGAGATTCAAAGAGGGAATCTCACTCTGCCATGATGCTGACGTCAGCCTCTGTGTTTTTTTTTTTTAAATCATGAATGGGTGCTGGATTTTGTCAAATGCTTTTTCTGCATCTATTGATGTAATGTGATGCATTACGTTAATTGATTTTCAAATGTTGAAGCAACCTTGCATACCTGGTATAAATCCCACTTGGTTGCGGTGTATAATTCTGTTTATATATTGTTAGATTCTGTTGGCTAATATTTTGTTGAGGATTTTTGCATCTATGTTCATGAGAGACCTTGGTCTGTAGTTTCCTCTTCTTGTAATGTCTGTGGCTGGTTTTGGTATTAGAGTAATGCTGGCCTCATAGATTAAGTTAGAAACTATGTCCTCTGTTTCTGTCCTTGGACACTGTAGAGAATTGGCACATTTTTTTCCTTAAATGTTTGGTAGAATTCACCAATAAACCCGTCTGGGCCTGATGCTTTCTGTTTTGGAAAGTTACTAATTATTGATTGTATTTCTTTAATAGATTTAGGCCTATTGAGACTGTGTCTTTTTTCTTGTGTGAATTTTGGCAGATTGTCTTTTGAGGAATTGGTCCGTTACATCTAGGTTGTCAAATTTGTTGGTGTAGAGTTGTTCATAGTATTCCTTTGTTATCTTTTTATTCTGCCTTTCAACACATACTGGGTGAACACCTATCATGTATCAGACTCACTGCAAGTTCACGTTCTTAATGACTACTGTAAAAGGAGCATCGTAAGAGGCATCAGGGTGTGAACGACAGGTAATGTAGCTGAACCAGATTTTAAGGTACATGTAGTGGTAAGTAGAACTAGAAAGTCAAGTTGGATCTGTTCTGTGGAAGGCCTCGCCTGAGGAATTTATTCGTAGTGGGTAGTGGGGAGCCATTCTTTTGGTTTAGGAGTGGTTTGATTCAATCTGTATTCTAGATAACTGACAGTGCTGAGGAAACTATCAGAAATGGAAATTTAATCAGGGTACTATTGTAGAAGTTTATTTCAGTGATTCTTAGTATGAGAGAGTAAATTCATACATTTCTGTGTATTTTCTCAACCTTCATGTGCTTAAAAATATGTGGCGCTGGGAAAGGTCTTCACAATCTTTTGACATTTTAAAAGGTTTACTTAACCTTTAGGGAATACCATTAACCTAGGCAATATATAATTAAGATTTTACTTATAGCATGGCAGTGGTAATATTTAGAACCTTGGGAAGTTAGTTTATAGGGCTTGGCAACCAATTGGAATGTGGTAAAGAGGACTCTGAGGAAGCTTAGGTGGTGTCCGGGAGAAGAGTGGCAGCATTGACAGGTACTGAAGTCCAGAGGAGAAGCTGTAGAGAACTGTTCCTGAAGGCCATACTGAAGGATATGAAAGAAATATTACAGATAAGAGTCTCAATTCTAATTAACATTATGACTTGGCAAATTCAGGAAGACTTCTCATCATCAATGCAGTAAGTAGTTTTAAATTGTCAGGTTCCTCTGATAAGATCCCATGGCACTTTTCTGTCTTGACACTTATTACACAGTACTGCAATGTATTATTTTTCATTTTTCCCAGCTGGACTATGACCTTTATGAGGACAAAGACTGAGTGTTCATCTTGTTCACTGTTGTATCCCCTGCTGGCACAGTGCCTAGCATTTGAAACAAGCTCAGTAATTGTTAATTGACTGATAATCAGATGATGGAGGTTTGTTTAAATCTTTTTTGTGTTTTCCCATTTGGGATTTTTACTCTTTTAAATTCTTGTCAGTTTCTAGTAATAATAAACTAAACCATGTAGGTTAATACAGATTTTCATATTTAAGTCCATGTAGATGTGGAAGTGAGAGCCACAAAAACTTGATTCAGCAAAACATTTTGAGTATTTTTGTGCCATAGGCTGTTTGGACTAGAATATAAAGATCACTAAGATGTGATCTTCACCCTTTTGTTGTTCACAGTCTACATGTTTGTCTTCCTTACTGTAATATGATAAGTGCTGCAGTAGAACTATACTCCATATACTGTACAAAATTAGGTAAGAATTGATTTGGAAGGAGAGGGGCAATTGGTGGTTTTGGTGCCTGAAGGAGGGGACATTTCAGATGCTATCTGATGAGTTGGGGTTGGTGAATACAAGAGAGAGAAAGCAATGGGAATAGAGCATATGAAAAGCATGGAAGCATGTTACAGCATGGCTGATGTGTTAGAAAGAGTTGCAAGTAATTCCAGAAGATTGGGATATGTTTGGGGTATAGGTAGAAGATAAAGCAACTGAGAGATAAGGTAGAATCTGATGATGTAGGGTCTACTGTGCCATGCTGCTGCTTTCCTATATGATTCTAAGTAGGAAAGTAATAGCTGATTTGGGTTTTCGAAAACTGCTCTGACATCTTGGTGGACTATAGATTGGATGGGAACTACGCTGCTGAGGGCTTTCACAAACATTGATTCTCCTTAGCCTCATGACAACCCTGTTATGTGTATATTATTATTTTCGTTTTACAAATAAATAAATGAACTCAGAAGTTGATGGCTTATAGAAAGTTACAGCAACTAAATGGTATGTCTGAAACCAAGTCCTTGTTACCGAACCTCTTAATTCTCAAGTTTGCGTGTGTGATGGGCAGTAAGCCAAACACTGAGACATGGGTGCTTGGAGATAGAGAAAGGTTTATTCAAATTGGCCAAGACGAGAAGGCAGGAGCATGGGTTCTCTCAAATCCGCTTTAACAAGAGAAGAAAGCAGGGGATTTTATAGAGCTAAGGGGTGTGGCAGGAAGAGTTTCAGAGGAAGAAGGGAGGGGTAATTTGTGTTTCTTTCATTCCGGATAAGACCCTGGGCATTCTGACTTCTGGGCATCAACGGCGCCTAAGGGCTGGTTATCTGGTCATCCTTGAAGGCATCCTCTTTATTCTGTAAAACAAGCTCATAAATCCTTGTGATCCTTGAGTTACTTCTCAGGTTAAACAGGAAAATAGCAAATTGACAAGATTAACTTATTTTCCTAACAAGGTTGAAAGGTAATCTTATTGAATATTTACAGTAATTCTTAGATAGCCAGCTTCATCCTGAGTTTCTAAAATCTCATATTCTGTTGTGAAAACTTTCAACTGCTAGTAACAAAATGCTGCTAATGGCTTAACTAATAAAGGCACTTAATAATAATGCATATTAAAAAGTCTGGAGGTAGGTGATTTCAGGTTCGTCAGGTACTTAAAGACAGGGCACTGGATGGTCTTCCTGTGATTCTCGTGCCTCTTCTATCATGGTAATAAAATGGCTGCCACAGCTCCAGGCATCGTATGTTCGCAGGAATGTGTCACTAGCAGGAAGGAAAAGACTGGATGGAAAAGAGACTCTGTTCCTGTGACCCTGGAGAGCAGAGTTACTAATATTATGATCACTGATTCTGGAGGCAGGCTTCTGGGTTTGAATTCAAGCTCCTCTTATTAGCTGTGTTACCATGAGCATGTTATGTAACCTTTCTGTGTCTTCATTTATCAAATGGAGATAATACTACTACTTACCTCAGAGGATTGATACGAGAGCATTAAATGACAATCTTTTTTAAATATCTGACACTCAGTAAGCTCTTTATAGATGTTTGTTAAGTAAATAAACACAACAAAATCTTCATGTCAGGATAGAAGTCTTTCCCAGAAGTACCCCCAAACCCCACCAACTTTTGGCTGGAACTGAGTCATGTGCCCACCCTAAACACTGTCAAAGAGGAATGAGCTTAGACAAGTCCTGGACCCATATCCCTGCGGCTGAAGGAAGGACCTAACCTCCTGAGCACATTGTTGCCCACCTAATACCTGAAAACATGTGGATCCTTTTGCAAGGTAGAAGTGGGGGAATGGCTGTTGGAAACATGGCAATGTCTGCCTTTTCTGTACTTCCTTTTTTATGGCAGAAGGGTGTTGCAGTGTGTAAGCAGATTCAGCTATCGTTCATGCTAATAAAGGACTTCTTCTTGGTCTAGATAGGGTGCCTGTTGGTCCCTTGTTTTGGCGTTCTTTTGTTTTTGTTTTTTTGGCCTGGTTTCTTTTTGCTTTGAGTCAGTTATAATGTTCTTTGATTTCCAAAATATCTACTACTTTTTCCCTTCCTGCAATAGAAAGTGTATATTTTCCTTGCTCATGCCTCTCTTTTTTATGTTTGGGTAGAGGGAGAAGAAATTAAAACCAACTTCAACTACTTTCTCTGGGAAGAGAGAAAACGTTGTTACTTTAGTGACTACAGAGTCAGTGACAGAGAACTGTTCTTTTTTGATGTTCCATGTCACTTAATAGCTGCATCTACATTGGATAATAGTTCAGTAAATCAACTTTTTGAATTTAGTTAGACTATATTTATTTTTATAGACTATGGATAGCAGATTTGACTGTTTGGCTTCTGGGTTTTTTTTTTTCACTTTTTCAATTTTGAACATAAAACCTTAGTGTAGAAAATTTGAGAAAAGTGGAGAAGTATAAAGAAGAAAGCACAGGCAGTAGGGCAGCTTTTTAAACTTTCAGAATTAAATATATCACTCAGATTTGAGTGATCATAATGTGACCCAGATTCTAGCTTCTACTCTAATGGAATTTAATGCATGCTTTTATTGTTGATACCACCTAAAGCACCTTAGCTTATTACACATCAAATTTGCATATATAACCTGACTTGTCACTTTCTCTCTGAAGCATCATATTCTCGAAAAGATAAAGACCAAAGGAAGCAGCAAGCAATGTGGCGAGTTCCCTCTGATTTAAAGATGCTAAAAAGACTCAAAACTCAAATGGCTGAAGTTCGATATATGAAAACTGATGTAAAGAATACACTTTCAGAAATAAAAGGCAACAACGCTGCTTCTGGAGACATACAGGCAAGCCTTTTTCCTGCTGACCCAGCAGCTCTGGCTGCATGTGGAACTGAAAACTCTGGCAGATTACAGGAGTTGGGAATGGAGCTCTTGGCAAAGTCATCAGTCGCCAGTTGTTACATACGAAACTGTAAGTGAAAAACCTCTTATTAGTGCCATTTCTCAGTGTGTCATTTGAGAAACCAGAGGACCAGTTATTTTCAGAATAATAATATTTAAACATTTACAGTGAATTAAACTACAAATACATACAGCCTTTTCTTCCATTGAAAACTGACTCTGTATATTTTCTGCTATACAATAGAACTAACGTTTCTTGATTGCTTATTCTTAACCTCATGGATCTGTAACCAAGCAAAAAGAGCTTGTTCTGCTTGCCACAGTCCAGTACCAGTCAGTTGCAAACAAGCCAGTGATTGAGAAAGGAAAATTTATACGATTAGCTAGCATAATCAGAAGATGGTGGACTGGTGTCCTAAAGAACCATCTTAAAATCATACAGAATTTTCAGACATTTATATAGGGGAAATGGGCAGGGAAGGAGGGGGTTTAGGAATGTCAACCATCTGGTGTGACGGACTTCAAGGTGCCTCATTATCTCTTTCTTTTATCATCCGTGATGGGTACCAAAGCAGAGTTTTTCTGGAGGTCATCATGTTCCTGGGGGACTCAGAGAACAAGGTTGTCATCTTATCACGGCTGGGAGGTATACATAAGCAAGAGTCATAGAACTAGCAGATCATGTATTTTGCAAAAGCGAGAGGCACTTAATCATCTAGGCTATGTGCAGGCGAAAGTGCATTCTTGGAGACTATCCTGTGAGTCAGGATAACAGTTACGATATTGCTTCCTTTCCCTAAGATGGCTTCCCTCATGCTAACTTAAGATCTCGTTGTTACAGATCTTGCATTGATGTATTCATGTGTTGGGAATCGGACATTAAAATGTGTAGACAAGTAAAGATAATTTCAGTTGGTAAAAAGTGCTTTGAAGGAAACAACAGAAGAGTGGCATGGGAAGAGCAGGTGAGGAGTGTGCTACATGAGTTAGGGTGGTCAGAGAAAGTCTCTGAGGAGGCAACATTTGAACTGAGACCTGAAGGTTGAGAAGGTAGCAGCCATGCAGAGATGTGGGAGAATCAGTGTTCAGGGTAAACAGAAGAGAAAATGCAAGGTCACTGATATAGGGTTTGCTCCATATGTTTGAAGGCTCGAAGGAAGACCAGTATGGTTGAATATGATGAACAAAGCAGAGGGGAGAATAATAGGTAAGTCAGAGAGGTAAGCAGGATCTAGATCAGGTAGGGTCTTTTTTTTTTTTTTTAAGGAAGATTGACCCTGTGCTAACATCTGTTGCCAATCTTCCTCTTTTTTTCTTTTTCTTTTTTTTTTTTGTCCCCAAAGCCCTAGTACATAGTTGTGTATCATAGTTGTAGAATTGTAGCTCTTCTATGTGGGGTGCTGCCTCAGCATGGCTTGATGAGCGGTGAGTAGGTCTGCGCCCAGGATCCCAACCGGCGAACCCCGGGCCGCCGAAGTGGAATGCACGAACATACCCTCAATGCCACTGGGCCGGTCTCAGCTAGGGTCTTTTAAGACCTCGATAAGGAGTTTGAGTTTTATTCTGATTTTAAGAGGAAGACTCTAGAGAATAAAAATCGGGTGTATTTATGATCTGATTTACGTTTTACAAAGATTATTTTGCTTGTGTGGAGAAGGGTCTGAAAAAGGTTGAGAGTAGGAATTGTGAGATCAGTAAATAGCCTATAACAATAGCTTGTGTGAAACATGGTCACTTATCTGGAGTTATTATAGTGGGTAGATGGACTTGCTCATAGTCTAGCAACCTTTCTTTAAATCTTTTTTCTTTTGAGGAAAATTGACCCTGAGCTAACATCTGCTGCCAATCTTCCTCCTTTTGTCCTTTTTCTCCCCAAAGCTCCAGTAGATAGTTGTATGTACTAGCTGTACATCCTTCTAGTTGCTCTATGCAGGACATCACCTCAGCATGGCCTGATGAGTGGTGCTTAGGGCTGCACCCAGGATCCCAACTGGTGAACCCTGGGCCACTGAAGCGGAGCACACAAACTTAACCGCTATGCCACCGGGCCGGCCCCTCTAGCAACTTTTCTTGATTGAGGTTCCCATCTTTCTTAGTTCTCCCAAGGATGGTACATAACTAGTACTATTTTAAAAACATAGGAGAGGGGCCGCCCGGTGGCACAGCGGTTTAGTCCGCGCTTGGCAGCCCGGGGTTCGCAAGTTCGGATCCCGGGCACCTGCCAACGCACTGCCTGTCAGCCATGCCGTGGCGGTGTCCCATATAAAGTAGAGGAAGATGGGCACGGATGTTAGCCCAGGGCCAGTCTTCCTCGGCGAAAAGGGGAGGAGTGGCAACAGATGTTAGCTCAGGGCTGGTCTTCCCCACAAAAAAAAAAAAAAAAAAAAAACATAGGAGAGAAGTTAGTCCATTACATGCAACAGATATTTTAGACCCGGAGGGCTCAATTCTTTCCCACAACCGTGGTAAGAAAGGCTAGATAGTGTTTTAGGGAAAGAAAACTGAAAGTGATGTTTAAGTTTTTGGCCTAAGCAACTTCGTGATTAGTGGTGTCATTAATTGAGATGCAAATCAAATAAGGAAGAAGCAGGTATGGGGATGAGGGTGGTAGGGGCAGGAAGTTAGGAATTCTGTTTTTAAGCATGTTAAATTTGAGATGTTTGCTAGATATCCTAGTAAAATGTTTTGTAGGCAGGTGAATAGTACATAAGTCTGAAGCTTATGAGATTGTCAAAGCTGGATTTAAACAGTTGGGAGTCAATAGTATCAATGTTGTTTAAAATGAGGGACCAGATACTAAGTACTGTGGAGAGAGTTTAAATGGCGAAGAGAAATTTTGGCTCTGGGGCACTTAAACTTTTAAAGGCCATTTAAATGCAGGGGAGGCCAGCAGAGGAAATTGGAAACAGCAGTCATTGAGGTAGGAGAAAAACTAGAAAGGATAATACCTCAAAAATCTAAAAAATACATCTCAGAAAGAAGTGGAGTTGTCCCACCATTGACAGGTGTGAAGTTGAAGGGCACGTGGCCCTTTTAAGAACCATTTCTATGGAGAACTGTGGCAGAAGAGTGAATGAGGTGACAACTGGAAAATGATTGTATAGCTCTTCCAAGAAGTTTCACAATGAGTCAGGTGGTACCTGGAGGGGATGTGGAGTCAAGAAAGAATTTGTTGTCTGTGTGTATTCATTTTCTTAAGCATATATACTTTTTTTTTTACCTATTTTTTTTATTGTGGTAAAATATATATAACATAAAATTTATCATTTTAACCATTTTTAAGTGTACAATTCAGTGGCATTAAGTACATTCACACTGTTGTGCAGCCATCACCACTATCCATCTCTAGGACTTTTTCATCATTCCAAACTGAAATTCTATATCCATTAAACAGTGACTCTCCATTCCCCCTTTTCCCCAGCCCCTGGTAACCACTATTCTACTTTCTGTTTCTATGAACTTGACTGTCTATTCTAGATATCTCATATAAGTGGAATCATACAATATTTGTCTTTTTGTGTCTGGCTTATTTCACTTTAGCATAATGTCTTCAAGGTTCATTCATATTGTAGCATGTGTCAGAATTTCATTCCTTTTTAAGGCTGAATAATACTTCATTGTGTGTGTGTATATATGTGTGTGTGTGTGTGTATACACACACACACACACACACACACACACACACCGTATTTTTTGTTTTTCCATTCATCTTTTGATGGACACTTGGTTGGCACCTACTTTTTGGCTATTGCAAATAATGCAGCTGTGAACATGCATGTTCCTATCTTGGAAACCCTGCTTTCAATTTCTTTGGATATATATACCCAGAAGTGATGTTACTAGATCATATGGTAATTCAATTTTTAATTTTTTTAGGAACCACCATACTATTTTCCATAGAAGTTGCACCATTTTACAGTCCTACCAACAGTGTACAAGGATTCCAGTTTCTCCACATCTTCCCCAACACTTATTTTCTGTTCTTTTGTGTGTGTTGTTGTTAATAAAGCTGTACTAATGGATGTGAAGTGGTATCTCATTGTGCTTTCCATTTACATTTCCCTAATGATTAGTGATGCTGAGCATCTTTTCATGTGTTTATCATCTGTTTACATATTTTTTGGAGAAATATCTATTCAAGTCCATTGCCCATTTTTGAATTGGGTTAGTTTTTTTGATTTTGAGTTGTAAGAGTTCTCTATATGTTCTGGATATTAATCCCTTATCAGATATATGATTTGCAATATTTTCTCTCATTCTGTGGTTTGCCTTTTTATTCTGTTCGTAATGTCCTTTGATGGTACAAGTTTTTCATTTTTATGAAGTCCAATTTGTTTTTTGCTTTTGTTGCCTGTGCTTTTGATATCATATACCAAGAAAACGTTGCCAAACCCAGTGTTATGAAACTTTTCTCCTATGTTTTATTCTAAAAGTTTTATAGTTTTAGCTCTTACATTTATAAATGTCTTTGATCCATTTTGAGTTAATTTTTGTTTATGGTGTTAGATAAGAGTTCAACCTCATTCTTTTGTGTGTGGATATCATTTTCCCAGCACCATTTGTTGAAAACACTGTCCTTTCTTTGTTGAATGGCCTTGATACCCTTGTTGAAAATCACATGAACAGATATGCAAGGGTTATTTCTGAGCTCTCTATGTATGTGTTTATTAAGATGGGATATATTAATGCTTGATACTGATGGCAGTAGTCCAATAGAGATGAATAGGAAAAGGGATAATTGCCAAATACATAGAATTCTCTTAAAATAAGGATGGTAATTCAATAGGAAAATGAGTAAAGCTTATGATTAGGCTGTTAAGAAGAAATACAAATGAACAATAAACATGAAAACATACTCAACCTCATCTAGTTGTCAAGGAAATGACAATTTAAAATGAAAAGAAAGAATGTTTTTGGGGTGGACTGTTGCGAAAGCTTTTGTTACATATTTTTGCAGATACCTTCCCCTGTCGTCACTTGTTTTCTGCTAAACACAAAGTTTTTAAAAATTTTTTTAACGTTTTTACATTTAGGTCATTATTCCATGTGTAATTTGTTTTTAATGATGGTGTGTGAGGTAACTTCAGTGATTTTATTTTTTCCCCAAAAATAAAACATGTTTTTTGAAGAATCCAGCAATATGAAATGCACTTTGTCCAGCAATATGAAATGCATCCTTTACGTTTTTTTATTTTTTATTTTTTTGTGAGGAAGATTGGCCCTGGGCTAACATCTGTGCCCATCTTCCTCTACTTTCTATGTGGGACAACTGCCACAGCATGGCTTGATAAGTGGTGCATAGGTCGGCACCTGGGATCCGAACTTGCGAACCCTGGGCCACTAAAGCAGAATGCACGAACTTGACTACTGTGCCACTGGGCCGGCCCGAAATGTATCCTTTATTATAGAGCAAATTCCCATGTTTACATGGTTCTGTTTTTAAGGTCATTTGTAGTGGTTGAACCAGATGAAATTGCCAGTATGCAACTGTTTTTGACTTACAAGAACAGCAATTTGATATCGTTCGTCCAGATATTTTTTGTGCCATCTACCAGACCCATACTTTCTTTTAACTACACTAGTCTTATAGTTTGTAATACTGTGATATGTTTGCCTTCATTTAGTTTTTATTTTCAAAATGTCTTGATGATTCTTGCACATTTACTCTTCCAGAAAAACATTGACCAGAATTGCATTATGTTAAATGCATTTAATTACATTTAATACACTTAATTTGGGGAATTAACATATTTTCAATATTAAAGCGTTCGTATCTAGGAATGTGGTATTTCTCTCCATTTATTTAGGTCATCTGTTGTATGCATATACTTCTTCAAGTTTTAGTTTTCTTTGTGCAGTCATATATCACTTAACGATGGTGATACTTTCTGAGAAATGCGTCATTAGGCAATTTTGTTGTTGTGCGAACACCATAGAGTGTATTTACACAAACCTAAATGATATAGCCTATTACACATCTAAGCTCTATGTACTAATCTTATCCAACCACCGTCGTTTATGCAATCCACTGTTGAAATATTATGTGGTGCATGACTGTATAAGTTCTATGTCTTGTTATATTTATTTCTAATTATATTATAACTTAGGTTGCTATTGTGAATGAGATCTCCTTTTCCCCCTATAATATTTTCTAATTATTTGTTACTGACATATAGGAAGACTATTGGTTTTTATATGTTTATCTTGTATTCAGCCCACTTAGTGAATTCTAAGTTTTTCTGTCAATTATCTTGAATTTTCTAAATAGACAGTCATATCATCAGCAGATAATCAGATTGTTCATTCCTTTCCTGCTTATTTACTTTTTTTTTTTTTTTGTGGGGAAGACCAGCCCTGAGCTAACATCTGTTGCCAATCCTCCCCTTTTTGCTGAGGAAGACTGGCCCTGGGCTAACATCCATGCCCATCTTCCTCTACTTTTTTATATGGGATGCCGCCACAGCATGGCTGACAGGCAGTGCGTCGGCGGGCGCCAGGGATCCGAACTTGCGAACCCCGGGCTGCCAAGCGCGGACCAAACTGCTGCGCCACCGGGCGGCCCCCTACTTATTTACTTTTCATATTGCATTGTCTGGGCTAGGACCTCAGAACAGTGTTAACTAATAGCAGTAATAGAATTTTTGTAATGTTTCCAACTCTATTTAGGAATTCCTTTAGTTTTTTTCTCATTAAGTTCAAAATTTGCTGTATGTTTTAATAGGTAGTTCTTATCAAGTTAAAAGATATATCCTTCTGGTCTTTTTTGTTTTTTTGGTTTTTTTTTTTTTGGTGAGGAAGATTAGCCTTGGGCTAACATCCGTGCCCATCTTCTTCTACTTCATATGGGACACCGCCGCAGCATGGCTTGACAAGCAGTGCGTCGGTCTGCGCCGGGAATCCCAACCTGTGAACCCTGGGCTGCCAAGTTGGAGTGTGCGAACGTAACTGCTATGCCACCAGGCCGGCCCCTATCCTTCTATTCTTAACAACAGTAATAATGGTTAACATTTACTAAGTGTTTCTTAGTCACATGTACTAACTCACTAAATCCCAACAACAACTCTATGAGGCAAGTTATTTTTATCTCTGGTTTACAGATAAAGAAGCCAAGGGACAGGGCATTAAAGAACATTCCCAAAGTTTCACAGTGATAATTGGCAGAGCCAAGAATTTGAATCTCAGAGCCTATGGCTTTCACCATTACACCAAACTACCTCTTTTCCTACTTACTGAGAGAGTTTGGGGTTTTTTTAAATCAAGAAATTGTTAGAATTACATCAAATGCTTTTTTGGCATCTATCAAAATGATCATATTATTTTGCCTCATTACTTCAACATAGAGAATTAATTATTTATCTAATGTTGACCATTTTTGAATACTAGAATGACTCCTACTTGGTTTTGGTTTGTGATTTTTTTTTTAATATACTGCTATATTCAGTTTGATTTTATTTTACTGAGGATTCTTTGACTATGTAGTCATAAGTAAAATTGAGCTATAGTTTCATTACACTATCCTTAACCCATTTGAGTTCCAGCCTCATAGAATAAATTCAGAAGCTCATGTCTCTTTCTGTGCTGTAAAATTATTTTTACATGTTATCTGCTCCTTAAAAGTTTAATGAAACTCATTCATAAAACCATCTCATAGTGCTTTCAGGGTTAGAACTTAAACAGCCTTTTTCATTTCTGTGTGTTCATTGGTCTCATATTTCTGCTGGTTTTTGTTTTTGGTGAGGAAGATTGCCTCTGAGCTAACCTCTGTTGCCAGTCTCCCTTTTTGCTGAGGAAGATTGGCTTTGAGCTTACATCTGTGCCATCTTCTTCCATTTTGTATGTGGGATGCCACCACAGCACGGCTTGATGAGTGGTGTGTCAGTTCGCACCCAGGATTCGAACCTGCAAACACCAGGCCAGCCCTTCTGCTGCTTCTTAAATCAGTTTCCATAATTAATTTTCCTAGACAATTATTCATTTTATTAGATATTTAAATTTGTTGGTATAAAGTCACTTATTCTCTTCTCTTAAATTTTAAAAACTTCCTCTGAATATAATATTAACTTTTTCATTATTTCATTGCTTATTTGTGTTTTCTTCTTTTTTCCCTTGATTTGACTTGCTTAGAGGCGTGTCCGTTTTATTCATCTCTTTAGAGATCTAGTTCTTTAGGTTTATTTCATCTACTGTCTTCTGTCCTTTCATTATGTTAATTTCTGCCTTTGTTTCCATTAATGAAATATTTTGGTTTTTTTACTTAACCAATAATTTATATATACTTTGCAGTAGAGAAATTGGTCATATTTTTTCTCACAGCACTTTTTCCTTCTTTTTCAAGTGTACAATTTAGCAGTTTATATTTACAAAGTTGTGTGACAGTCACCATTATGTAAGTCAAGAACATTTTCATCACCTCTCTTCCCCCAAAACTCCATACCCAGGAACAGTCACTCCCCATTTTTCCCTCTCTCTAGCCCCTGGTAATCACTAATATACTTTGTCTGTATAGATTTGCTTCTTCTGGACTTTTCCTCTAAACAGAATCATACAATCTGAAGACTTTTGTGTCTGGCTTCTTTCGCTTAGCATAATGTTTTCAAGGGTCATCCATGTTGTAGCATGTATTATTTCTTTTGTGTGTGTGTGTGAGGAAGATTACCCCTTAGCTAACATCTGTTGCCAATCCTCTTCTTTTTTGCTGAGGAAGATTGGCCCTTGGCTAACATCCGTGCCCATCTTCCTCTACTTTATATGGGACACGGCCGCAGCCTGGCTTGATAAGTGGTGCATATGTCCTTGCCTGGGATCCCAACCTGCAAATCCCGAGCTGGCGAAGTGGAGTGCATGAACTTAACCACTATGCCACCAGGCCGGCGCCTGTATTATTTCTTAGTAATAGCATGTATTAGCATGTATTATCTACTCTTCAGTTGATGGACATTTGGATTTTTTCCACTTTTTGGCTATTATGAATAATGCTATGAATATTCATGTACAGGTTTTTGTGTGGACTTATGTTTTTATTTATCTTGGTTACATGCTTAGGAGTGGAATTGCTGGGTTATATGGGAACCGTGTTTAATTTTTTTGAGGTTCTGCAATACTGTTTCCAAAGCACCTGCACCATTTTACATTCCCATCAGCAGTGTATGAGGGTTCCAGATTTTCATACCCTTGCCAACCCTTGTTACTGTCCATCTTTTTTTTCTTGGCCTGTTTTAATTGTCTTGGCCCACTTGTCAAAAATTAATTGACCATAAGTGTTAAGGGTTTATTTCTGGACTCTCAATTCTGTTCCATTAATCTATAGCTCTGTCTTTTTACCAGTACCACACAGTCACAATTACTGTAGTTTTACAGCAGGTTTTTAAATCAGAAATGTGAATCTTTTGCATTTTCATATGAATTTTAGGATCAGCTTGTCAATTTCTGCAATTAAAAAAAGACAGCTGGAATTTTTCTAGGGATTGTGTTGAATCTGTAGATTGAGTTTGGGAGTATTGGTGTGTTAACAACATTAAGTCTTCTAGTCAGTGGACACAGAATTTTTTCCTGTCTTTCATATTTTCTTTAAACAATGTGTGATAGTTTTCAGTGTCCAAGTCTTACATTTCTTTGTTAAATTTTCTCCTAAGTATTCTATTTGATGTTATTGTAAATGGAATTGTTTTCTTAATTTCATTTGGGATTGTTCTTTGCTGATGTATAAATCAGTCTTATATCTTGCTACCTTGTTGAACCTGTTTATTACCTCTTAATGCATTTCTTCTTTTTATTTTTTTTTATTCTTTTTCAAGCTTCTTGAGTCTATGTATGTTAGGCCATTTAGTTTCACCTTTTTCTAATCAATTCATTTTAAGGCTATACATTTTATTTTAATTACTATTTTAGCCACAAACATCTTGAAGCATTGTAATTGTGGTTTGTTTCTAATTCAGCATTGATTATCCTTTTAATCCATAATATTTTACAACTCCCAAGTGTTTTGGGAGTTTTTGGTTTTTTTCTTTTTTTGGCTGGCATAGATTCTCTCTAAGCTAACATCTGTTGTCAGTCTTCCTCTCTCTCTCTCTTTTTTTCCCTCCCCAGAGCCCCAGTATATAGTTGTATATTCTAGTTGTAAGTCCTTGTTCTTCTATGTGAGCTACTGCCACAGCATGGCTGCTGACAGACAAGTGGTGTGGTTCCATGCTTGGGAACCAAACCTGGGCTGCCAAAGTGGAGTACGCCAAACTTTAACCACAGGGCCATCAGAGCTGGCTCTTGGGGGTTATATTTTTCTTGTTAGTACTTAGTTTAATTGCACTGAAATTGGAGTTTGTGTCTGGTACGATTTTTCTTTTGGAGTTTACGGATGTTTTTCTAGTTTTGTAAGTTAAGACTCTCCTCTACAAGCAACTCTGCTCTATAGATATTCCTACTTTTGCCGTAAAACCCCAAATAAACTAGTTGAGGATTTTGGGACACAATAGATAAAATACTTTCCATGCTTGGTAAGATTAAACCTTTCTCTGACTGCCTAGGTAATGAGTTTTGTGCTATTTTATCATATTCAGAAATGTTTTTAAATGTCTTTGCAGCCACAAATAAGAAAAGTAACTCGCCCAAGCCAGCTCCATCTGGTGTAATAGGTAGTCTATCACTTCGAAGAGCAGTAGACTCTGGGGAAAACAGCCGTTCAAAGGGAGACTGTCAAACTCTGTCTGAAGGTAAGTTTGGAGAGTTCAGAATGTTACTCCAGTGGGTAGATGTCTGTTATTTGAAATTGGTCTTATGTGTAGCTTTAGACCTTTAGAGGCACCAAAAATGCTGAAACTTGATTTGAAAGTTCCTTGATCTCACAACAGAACAGACCCATCAGTAAGAAAATGCAGCCATTAGACTACATATTCTGGACTCCTTAATCTTAAATACCTGGCATCAAAAAGACTGGGATGTATTTTTAAGTTGTTCTTAAGGTTTCCTGCAATTTAAAAATGTATATATAGTGAGATCTTCTAAAGTGGAAACTATAGAGATAACTTTTTGTTTGTTTGCCTCTCTGAATGTCCCTTCTTGTTCTGAAGGCTCCCCAGTAAGCTCTCAGTCTGGGAGCCGGCACAGTTCTCCCCGAGCCTTGACACATGGCAGTATCAGTGATATTCTGCCCAAATCTGAAGACCGGCAATGTCAAGCTTTGGATTCAGATGCTGTTGTGGTGGCAGTTTTCAATGGCTTACCTACTGTTGAGAAAAGGAAGAAAATGGTCACCTTGGGGTAAATTAAGTTCTTTTGTTTATGTAATAGAATAATAGCTAATAGTTTTGTTTGGCACTTTAAGTCGACATCATAATGAACAAAATAAATTTCCACTTTGTTAATTTTTTAGCGGACAGAAAGTTTGTTTGTTGTATTAAAATGTAACTTTTAAAGGATCAGAGACCCTACTGTTTTTTCTTAATGGAATGAGATAGTGCCAGAAGTTCAGTTTAAATATATTAGAACTCATTTGCACACAAGTTAGGATGATAATGGTGTGTAACCTTGTATGAACTCTGCCTTGTGAGATTTTTGTGTGTGTGTCGGGTTTTGTTTTGTTTTTTTCATCTATCTCACACTTTTCAAAGATGTTTGTGCTGGGCTATATTATGTCTCATAGGTCTTTTACACATATTTTGTATGGAACAAAGCACTTCTAGCAATTTTAACACTGCTTTCTGCTTTTATCTCACCTTTTTTCTCTCTTATGAAAGTGTCCTCAAAACTCATAGTTGGAATTTTCCAAAAGGATATATATTATAGTCAGCACCTTTCTCTCTCTCCCAGGAAACATAAACTCAAATCCCAGCTCTGTCAATTAAACCTCCATCCATTCAAATGATAGGGTGCTTGTGGAATGTCTTGTCCATGAATGTGCTGGATGACCCATTAGTATACATCTGCTGATCTATTTTATGGATGTTAAATACCTTTCTAAATTTAAACAATGGAAGAGTTTTCCCTTGGAGACTTTGAAAAGAACTTTGAATTAAATTTAGAGAAAGATTAACATCCCTTAAGTTTGCTTAATTTTATACAGTTTTAAGATCTCGATAATTACCAAATCTAAAAGGACAGCTAGTGGTTTAGTTTCCTGTTTTAGCTCAAGTTTAGACAGTGGAAAGGTGTTATAATCATTGGAGATGTTCTTGTCCTCTCCGTTACCTAGCCTGATTTTATACATGTTCAAGTTGAAGCTGCAGCTAGCTTTTGTATTTTATTTGTTATGCAGATATTTATATCTGCCTTTAGTCATAAAGATTAGATGTGTATGAACATACACTTTTATTTAGACTGTAAAATCCTTTATAAATGTCTGCAGCGCTTAGCTATAACCCTATTTTACAGTTAAATGTATTGCTGTTTTGGCTTATGTGGTGTTTTCCAGCTTGTGTCTTTTTTCATTGCCTGATTTAAAGTAACGTAAGCAAAAATTTTAAATACTAATAATAAGTGGTTCAAAAATGGAAGTAGAAAAAAGAATATTAAGTGAAAATTTTCCCATCTTTGTCTCCCATTTGCTTAGTTTTCCAACCCCCTGCCCACACACATTCCTGCTGTTCTTAATTTTTTGTATATGTTTTGTCCTCTCAGTTCATATGCATATTTAAGCAAGTGTGACTCTATAGCTTTTTTAATACAAAAGATGTACCCTGTTTTTTCACTCAATAATGTATCTCAAAAGTCTTTTCCATGTTAGTGAGAACATATTATTTAGGACTTTTATTTACATGTATTTTTTAATTGGAATTTTAATTGAAATAATTGTAGATTCACGTGCAATTATAAGAAATAAGACAGGGCTGGCCTGGTTGGCATAGTGGTTAAGTTCATGCGCTCTGCTTCGGTGGCCTGGGGTTCACAGGTTCAGATCCTGGGCGCAGACCGACACATCGCTTGTCAAGCCATGCTGTGGCGGCGTCCCATATAAAGTAGGGGAAGACGGGCACGGACGTTAGCCCCGGGCCAATCTTCCTCAGCAAAAAGAGGAGGATTGGCAACATATGTTAGCTCAGAGCCAATCTTCCTCACCAAAAAAAGAAAGAAAGAAGACAGAGAGATCCTGTGTGCCTTATTCAGTTTCCCCTAGTGATAACATTTTGCAGAACTCTGATATAATATCACAACCAGGATATTGACATTGATACAGTTCACCGTTTTATAACGTTTTATTGTGAGTCCTCTAGTGAGTTTTTTAAAAATAAAATTTGAAATTTAATATTAAACACTCATGCCATATACCCTTCTTAGTTTGATGCTGAATTTCAGGAGAAGGAGAAAAATATAGATTATTGTATCACTAAGTAGTTATACAAAATTATCAGGTTATTTTCTCCCTTTTTGAGGGCTAATGCTAAAGGAAGTCGTCTGGAAGGAATGCAGATAACTGATTTGGAAAATAATTCTGAAACTGGGGAATTACAGCCTATACTACCTGAAGGAGCTTCAGCTGCCCCTGAGGAAGGTAAGGGATGATAAAGTAATAATTAGGCGAGAGGAGTGAATAATAATCTTTCTTTGGTGTTGGTGGTTGTGGGGAGTGGTTGGTTTAATAAAAAAGTTATTGAGACGTTCTCTACTATCTGACATGCTTGATCTGAACACAGCATTCATTGTGCCACTGAATTTGATTTACTGGGGCATCAAGCACAGAGGAAGGCAAATGGATAATTGACTACATAAAATGAAATGTCTTACTAGAAGGGGCATTTTTCAGGGGAAAAATCTGTGGATAGTTCATCTGCTTATTTGATAAATGTATTAAGCTGCCTACATGACAGGCAATGAATTTTTGCTAGATGTTCAAAGATGAAATTAGATATGTTCACGGTCTTGTAAGGAAGACATGCCCAAAACAACTAATGAGAATATTAAATGTTAAGTGCTTCGTCCTTTAAAGTCAGACTTGATTAATGTTTATAGATTGCTTTACTCTTACAGAAGTATTCCAAACTTTAACCATTTTAAAAATCCTTTATGTTAACTGACTTCAACTTTGCTGATTTGTTCTCAGTTATGTTTCTAATATTCTACATATTCTTCCACATTCATTATTCTTTATCTAAAAGCGTAAAAGATATTTTTTCATTTTGAGTATCAGAAGATACTTGAAACAAGGTTATGTGTGTTGCCTTTGCCTGTCCTTTATGTTAGCAAAAAATCACGTCAACTTTATTAATGATATGTGACATTGAAATTTTTTTTTTGTTTCTTATTGAAACTCTGCCGCCTTCCACCTCTGTACTTATTTGAATTTCAGTGATTGATGAATTGTAGCTCAAAGCGTATATACTGGTGCCAGCATCTACCTCTGGCTGCCTTGTGAGAGGGTGTGTGGATGGTGGCATTTTCAGTTTTTTTGGTTAAAGAAAACTAAACATTTTGGTCTTCTTAGTTGACAGGCAGCATTACTTCAGTAGAAGAGATTAAATGGAAAGGATTTTTAAAGTGAAGTGTGTGTACTGTTAAAACATTAAGAAAGAAATAATTATGATTGATGATCTTCATAGAAAGGACCTGTAAGGATTAGCTAGTTTCCATTTATTTATACATACTGATTATAAACTGTGGTGGCTTAAATTTTTACATGATGTGCTGGAATTACAAGCTCCTTTTATTCATGCAGCATTTATGAAATGCTTCTCATTTGCCTGGCATTGCATTTGATGCTGGTGATAAAGTAATTCCTGAACCTCCTGTGTAGTTCAGGGTTTCCCTACCTTGGCATCACTAACATTTTGGGCTAGATGATTCTTTGTTGTAGGAAGCTGCTCTGTGCATTGTAGGCTCTTTAGCAGCATCCTTGGCTTTTAACTATTAGGTGCCAGTAGTACCTCTTCCAAGTTACAAAAACCAAAAATGTCTCCAGACATTGCCAAATGTCCCCTGGGAGTCATAATCTTCCCTAGTTGAGAACCACTAGTTGAGTTGAATGACTCTCAACCAGGAGTGACCACTCCTTAAGAATCACTTGCCAGTGGGTCACAGTTACAAATGGGAGCAAGTTGTAGCCCTCAGGTGTACTAGATATATATGGTGGTGGTGGTGGTGGGAAGGGGGCAGGGAGAGCAATTGAAAACCACTGGTCAGGTGTCAGAGAGACCAGTTAACAGCCAATTATAATATAGAATGATGAATGCTGTGATAGGTTATATAGGGAGCTCAAAGAACAGATATGTAGTAATAAAAATATAGGTAATATTTACTAAATCCTCATTATGTATTAGAGACTGCTAAAGACTTTACTATTATTATGGTTTCTCAAGACAGTGGTACATGGTAGTTACTTTATTACTTTGATTTTAGAGATGAATAGGCTGAGGCCTAAAGATGTAACTTATCTTACCCAAAGTCAGCATTAGTAAATGGAAGGGCTGGAATTTGAACCCAGAGCCAATGCTCTTAATTATTACCTCTCTGTTAACCTAGTCCATCCTTGGACAGATCATCCTGAGGGATGAGTATGAGTTAGGCAGATGAAGACTGACAAAAGATGGGGCCAGAGTGGAGGCAGAGGTCAGATCATGAAAAGTTACATTGTGTAGAAGTTGGACTTTGTCCTTTGAATGAGATCCAAGCAGGTAGTGAGATAATAAAATTATGTTTTTAAATTCCTGCTGTAGCTGCTTTGTGGAGAATGGATTTGGGGGAGTGGGAATGGGGTGTGGAACTGGGGGCAGGAATGGTGGTAAGAAGCATGTTAAATTAATCTAGGTGAGAGATGACTTGGACTTCTTAATTTCAGCCTTCAACTTATAAATTCACATTATCTTAGCAATTTTTCTATGTAATTAGCTAGTTAGCACAAAACCCCTTGAAAGTTTTTGACGTTGGTTTCATTTCTTATTTAAAGCCAATCATTGATAGCTTATCCTAAACTGGAGAAAGGCATTTAGTTGGCCACATTTAGGATCTGCTATGCACTTTCAAGTCCTCGAAACTGGGATTTAGAGCTAAGTGGTCAGTGTTACACATTTTTTTCTTCTGTAAGGAGTGTTATGGTGATATAAAGCACATAGAACTCAGTAAGAAAGTTGCTGTAAACATGCAAATCAGCAGTGCCACAGAAGTACACCCTTGCAATTTGTTGGTATCTAAACAGCTTGTTTACCACTAAAGTCCCAGGATAGGCAGTGAGAAGGAACCTGACTGATGAGGCTGGAAGGAGGGAATACAGTGGACGAAAGGAGTTCTGTGCCTTTTGGAATCTCTTTTGTTTGTGAGAGGAGAACGCGGCCTTACTCACTGATGTGGGTATTATTCTGTTATCAGCAGGAGCCACTTCTCAAGAAACCTTGCTTTTTCACATCAGTAAGCCTTGGTAGAAAGCTGAGTGGGTTTGTCTTATATCTATGCTCAGGAAAAACAAGCCTCTCTATTTGAGCAGAATACCTAAGAGAAAATTTTCTGTGTCAGATCACTGTGGGTTGGTGTCTGTCTGTCTCTCTTTCTCAAGCTGTCTGAAAAAAACTTTAAAATAAGGCATTGTTTGTGTTACCAGCTAGGAACTGGGGACTACTAAAGTGGTCTCTTAAATGTTCTTGAGCAAAATGTGACTTTTCTCAGACATGACAGTCATCAACAGGCCTTTTCCTTCTAACTGGGGCCATATAGGACGACCTTGTATTAGTCTTCTGAAAAGCTTGATTTCCCCCTTCCTCAGCTCCCTCTCCAGTTGACACCCTACAGAACTCCTATAGGTAGTCCAGTTTCTTCCTTGTTCTCTCTAAAACTGGAGACTGTACTCTGATTGAGTTCCTACTGAAGTAGCACAGATCCCTTTCGATTAAGTCAGGGGTATCAAAACACCTATCCCAGAGAAAAGCCCTGGCACTCCTGTTAAAACCTTACTGGCAGCCTGTCTAAGAGGAATACAAAGTCTGATGCTCCACCATTACTGATCCCTTTTGGGATATCAATTAAGAGTTTTCAACATAAGTTACAAAAACCCAATCTGCTAGCTTAAACAATAAGGAAGATTTGCTCTCTTGTGTTCACAAGAAGTCTCACCTAACTGTGATAAGGCAGTTGTTTCAGGGTTGGAAAATTAAGCCACTCAGTGTCATGAAGAAATCGGGGTTTTTTTGCCATCTTTTGCTCTGCCATTCTTAGTTGGCTTAGCTACCCTCAGGATGGCAAAGTGGTTGCTGCAGTTCCATACTTCGTATGGAATCAGAACAACATTCTTGGAGTAGGGGAGGATTATTTCATTTTATGTATCTCTATTTATCAACAAGGAAAACCATTCTCAGAGCACCTCAGTAACTTCCTAACTTCCTCTTATATCTCAGTAATCACTAGCTAAAAAAGGAAACTTGGCAAAGTCTAAACATTTCGTCCCCCTCCCAGACCCTATTCCACATAGCCGTGTGGAAGAGGGAAGATAGCTGAACGATATTGAGGTTCTGTTAGAAAGGAGGAAGGCAGGTAAAGCCTTAGTGTCTGCAGCACCAAGTAGTTAATGTATTTTCCAAGCATCTGAAATTTGAGCACCCTTGAATAAGGAAGTTATAACTCAAAAGTTAGCTTTGGACAGTACTGAGCATGTAGTGGATGTTTAAAACGTGATACGTGATTGATACAGAAATGTCCTATTTCAAATTTTACTCTAAGATGCAGATTTTTTCCCCACATTAACATCTCTGAAGCATCTTACATTTAATGGTATCTTGTAATGACTTTCAGTGACAGCCAGTTGTGTGAAAACCTTTGACACCTTCCGGTGAGTTCAAGAAAGATCCAGTATTCAAATTTCTTAGACTCAGTGGAATATCACTGGTTTGCTTTAGCCGTTACTTAGTGCAGTGGGTAGACATTGCAATATATGGGGCAAGGCACAGCAAATAGCTTGTGACCTGTTGCTTGACAGCAACTAGTTTAATTTCAGAACAATGAAAGTATTTGACTTTACGTTGTGTTTACTCTCTCTCACTTATTGATGGCAATGGATTATTGATGGTCCAGTAGGCTGACTCTTAAACTAAAGGTCAAGAGACCAATTTGTCTTTTTCATTACATTCAGAGCTGGGGAATTTCCAGATCTTAAGACCTGATAAAAGACGAAGTAGTGTTTTCATGCAGGAATTCTTCCCAGTATTTCTTGGGAAATTCATGTTTTCCTGAATCTTGAGAAAAATGAGTCAAGAAATCAAGTAAATGGAAAAAATTACTCTAATTCTCTTGTTAGAGTTAATCCTAACAATCACCACAGAAACATTGCTGGTTTGAAGGAATCCACTTATGGCAAGTTGCTAGTAAAAACTGGAAATGCTGATACCTAAAATCAAAGGTTAAGATCAACAGGAGCCCCTTGGAATAAAGCATTACAGTCAGATCAGTGCTGGTTATAGCTGTTGCCATTTTATAAGTATGTGTTCATGGCCCTGTCTGCTGCTATGTAAATACTAATGAGTTTATGCTGTAGTTTATAGGAATCCTATGAGTGGTGTTCCAAGGAAGTTTTGGAAGCAAAATAATTCCTTAAATTGTCATTTTCACTGCGTGATTCTGTGCAGTGCTGGAAACCTTGCTAAGGGTTCTAAATGTTATATTATTCGAATACTACACAATAATGTTCACATTTTCCAGCATTTGAATATTCACTGTAGGCTGCAGTTGTTGTAACTACTACAAATTAAACAAAAATTTTAAAGATATATAATTAATACTATAAAGAGTTTGAAAAATGTTGTTAGTATTTAAAGAATAACATAAGATTTGGGGAATTCCAGAGAATTCCAGTTCCTTGTTTGTGAATCTTGAAGGTTAATATCTGTCAGGAATTCAGAAACACTAGTACCAAGAAGTCAAATTTGTGCCTAGCATTTCCGTAACTCAAGTGGGTTTTAGTGTTTTCAGCAGCAGTTTCATGAAGGGCCACAAGGTGGAGGTGGTGCTTCACGGAAGTAGCTGGTTTGGACTCTAAACAGTGTTAACTCTACTCTTTAGAGCAGGGAAGTTGTTTTCCTTTGCTGAAGAAGGAATTTCAGAAGTGTCCATACATCCAGCCTGTGTCTTCTAAATATTTAAGGGAGAAATAAACTACACAGACTCTTCTTGAAAACAGAAGAGGAAGAATTCACCAGTAAAACCATCTGGGGCTATAGTTTTCTTTGTTGGAAGGTTTTTTTAAACTACAAATTCTTTTTTTTTAAATTGATGTCTTAATAGTTTATAACATTGTGAAATTTCAGTTGTAAACTACTGTCAGTCACCATATAACTGCATCCCTTCACCCGTTGTGCTCACCACCCACCCTTGCCCCTGGTAACGAACAAACATTCTCTGTCCGTATGTTAGTTTCTATTCCACATATGAATGAAATCACACGGTGTTTGTCTTTGTCTGGCTTGTTTCACTTAAAATAATACTCTCCAGGTCCATCCATGTCGTTGTGAATGGGACAATTTTGCCCTTTTATATGGCTGAGCAGTATTGCATTGTATATAAATACCACATGTCCGTTATCCAATCATCTGTCAAGGGACACTTGGGTTGCTTCCACTTTTTGGCTGTAGTGACTAATGCTGCAATAAACATAGGGGTGCATAAGCCTTTTTGGATTGTTGATTTCAGGTTCGTTGGATAGATAACCAATAGCTGGATCATAAGGTATTTCTATTTTTAATTTTTTGAGGACTCTCCCTACTGTTTTCCATAAAGGCTGCACCAGTTTGCATTCCCACCAGCAATGAATTAGAGATCCCACTTCACAACCTCTCCAAGATTTGTTGTTTTTTGTCTTGGTGATTATAGCCATTCTAGTGGGTGTAAGGTGATATCTTAGTGTAGTTTTGATTTGCATTTCCCTGATGATTAGTGATGTTGAACATCTTTTCATGTGCTTACTGGCCATCTGTATATCTTCCTTAGAAAATGTCTGTTCATATCCTCTGCTCATTTTTTGATCGGGTTGTTTGTTTTTTTGTTGTTCTGTTGTGTGAGTTCTTTTTATATTATGGAGATTAATCCCGTGTCAGATATATGATTTGCAAATATTTTCTCCCAGCTGGTGGGTTGTCTATTCATTTTGATCCTGGTTTCATTTGCCTTGTAGAAGCTCTTTAATCTGATGAAGTCCCACTTGTTTATTTTTTCCTTTGTTTCCTTTGTCTGAGTAGACATGAAATTTGAAAAGATCCCTTTATGACCAATGTCAAATAGTGTACTGCCTATGTTGTCTTCCAGGAGTTTTATAGTTTCAGGTCTTTGATCCACTTCGAGTTAATTTTTGTGTATGGCAGTACAAAGTGGTCTACTTTCATTCTTTTGCATGTGGTTGTCCAATTTTCCCAGCACCATTTATTGAAGAGACTTCCCTCTCTCCATTGTATGTTCTTAGCTCCTTTGTCAAAGATTAGTTGTCCATAGATGTGTGGTTTTATTTCTGGGCTTTCAATTCTGTTCCATAGATCTGTGTGTCTGTTTTTGTACCAGTACCATGCTGTTTTGATTCTATAGCTTTGTAGTATATTTTGAAGTCAGGGATTGTGGTGCCTCCAGCTTTGTTCTTTTCTTCTCGGGACTGCTGTAACTATTTGGGGTCTTTTGTTGCCCCATATGAATTTTAGTATTCTTTCTTCTATTTCCATGAAGAATGTCATTGGGATTACTGATTGGGATTGCATTGAATCTGTAGATTGCTTTAGGTAGTATGGACATTTTAACTATGTTTATTCTTCCAACCCATGTGCATGAGATATTTTTCCATTTCTTATGTCTTCATCAGTTTCTTTCAATAGTGTCTTATAGTTTTCATTGTATAGGTCTTTCATCTCCTTGGTTAAATTTATTCCCAGATATTATATTCTTTTTGTTGCGATCGTAAATGGGATTGTCTTTTTGAGTTCTCTTTCTGTTAGTTCATTCTTGGCATATAGAAATGCAACTGATTTTTGTAAGGTGATTTTATACCCTGTGACTTCGCTGTAGTTGTTGCTTATTTCTACCAGTTTTCCAATGGATTCTTTAAGGTTTTCTACATAAAGATCATGTCGTCTGCAAATAGTGAGAGTTTCACTTCTTCATTGCCTATTTGGAGTCCTTTTATTCTTTTTATTGCCTAATTGCTCTGGCCAAAACCTCCAGTACTGTGTTGAATACGAGTGGTGAGAGTGGGCACCTTTGTTCCTGTTTCAGAGGAATGGCTTTCGGTTTTTCCCTGATGAGTGTGATGTTGGCTGTGGGTTTGTCATATATGGCCTTTATTATGTTGAGGTACTTTCCTTCTATACCCATTTTGTTGAGAGTTTTTGTCATAAATGGATGTTGGATCTTGTCACATGCCTTCTCTGCATCAATTGAGATGAACATGTGGTTTTTATTCTTCATTTTGTTAATGTGGTGTATCACGTTGATTGATTTGTGGATGTTGAACCATCCCTGTGTCCCTGGTATAAATCCCACTTGATCGTGGTGTATGATCTTTTTGATGTATTGCTGTATTCGGTTTGCCAATATTTTGTTGAGGATTTTTGCATCTATGTTCATTAGCAATTTTAGCCTTTTTTGTGTTGTCCTTGTCTGGCTTTGGTATCAGGGTGATGTTCGCCTTGTAGAATGTGTTAGGAAGTGTTCCATCTTCCTCTATTTTTTGGAAAAGTTTGAGAAGGGTAGGTATTAAGTCTTTGAATGTTTGGTAAAGTTCTCTGGAGAAGCCATCTGGTCCTGGACTTTTATTTTTTGGGAGGTTTTTGATTACTGTTTCCATCTCCGTACTTGTGATTGGTCTATTCAGATTCTCTATTTCTTGATTCAGTTTTGGTAGGTTGTATGAATCTAGGAATTTATCCATTTCTTCTAGATTGTCCAATTTGTTGGCATATAGTTTTTCATAGTATTCTCTTATAATCCTTTATATTTCTGTGATATCTGTTGTAATCTCTCCTCCTTCGTTTCTAATTTTATTTGAGCCTTCTCTCTTTTTTCCTTAGTGAGTCTAGCTAAGGGTTTGTCAAGTTTGTTTATCTTCTCAAAGAACCAACTCTTTGTTTCATTGATCCTGTCCACTACTTTTTTGGTTTCAATTTCATTTATTTCTGCTCTAATTTTTATTATTTCTCTCCTTCTGCTGACTTTGGGCTTTGTTTGTTGTTCTTTTTCTAGTTCTGTTAGATGTAGTTTAAGGTTGTTTATTTGGGATTTTTCTTGTTTTTTAGGTGGGCCTGTATTGCTATGACTTTCCCTCTCAAGACCGCTTTTGCTGCATCCCATATGAGTTGGTATGGTGTATTTTCATTTTTCTTGGTCTCCAGATATTTTTTGATTTCACCTTTAATCTCATCAGTGGTCCATTGGTTGTTCAGTAGCTTGTTGTTTGGTCTCCACATCTTTATCACTTTCCCAGTTTTTTCCTTGTAGTTGATTTCTAGTTTCATAGCCTTATGGTCGGCAGAGATGCTTGTTATGATTTTAATCTTCTTAAATTTATAGAGGTTTGCCTTGTTTCCCCACATATGGTCTATCCTTGAGAAAGTTCCATGTCACTTGAGAAGAATTTGTAATCTGTGTAATGTGGAGTGCTCTGTATATATCTATTAAGTCCATCTCGTCTAGCTTTTTGTTTGTCTGCTATTTCCTTATTGACTTTTTGTCTGGATGATCCATCCATTGATGTAAGTGGGGTATTAAGGTCCCCTACTATTATTGTGCTATTGTTAGTATCTCCTTTTAGGATCATTAATAGTTGCTTTATGTACTTTGGTGCTCCTGTGTTGGGTGCATATATATTTATAAGTGATATGTCTTCTTGGTGCAGTGTCCCTTTTATCATTATGTATTGCCTCTGTTTGTCTCTCATTACCCTTTTTATCTTGAAGTCTACTTTGTCTGATATAAAGGTATGGCCACACGTGCTTTTTTTTGTTTGCCATTACCTTGGAGTATTCTCTTCCATCCTTTTACTGTGAGCCTGTGTTTGTCTTTAGAGCTGAGATGTGTTTCCTGGAGGCAGGATATTGCTGGATCTTGTTTTTTAATCCATCCCACCACTCTTTGTCTTTTGATGAGAATTCAATCCATTTACATTTAGAGTGATTATTGATATATGAGGGCTTAGTGTTGCTACTTTATCGCTCATGTTCCAGATCTTTTGCATTTGCTTTGTTTCTTGTCCTGTGTGTTTCAGAGTACCAATTCTGTTTGGTAGTTCTGTATGATGGTTTTCTTAGTTTTCTCTTTATTTATCGTATGTGTCTCTGCTCTAAATATTAGTTTAGTGGTTACCATGAGGTTTGTATAAAAAAATCTCATAGCTGAGAAACTTCATTTTCTGATGGCCTCTTATGTCCTTTGACTAAGTGGATTCTGTCCCTTTCCTCTTCTCCTTCTAAGTTATTGTTGTCACAACTTATTCCATCTTGTGTTGTGATTTCATGTTTGAAGTGATGAGGTAATGTTTATTTTTGGTGTTTTCCTTCCCTTGATCTTTGATGTTATAATTGTTTGCTGACCTATCTGATAGACAGCTGCAATGTATTTGATTTTGTCTACCTATTTTCTCCTTGCTCAAAGCTTTGTATCCCCTTTCTCTTTTTTTTTCAGGCATGAGGGCCTTCTTGAGCATTTCTTGCAGTTGGGGTCTTGTGACAATGAACTCCCTTAGCTTTTCTTTATCTGGGGTAGTTATTATTTCTCCATCATATCTGATGGATATTTTTGCTGGATAGAGTATTCTTGGCTGAAAGTTTTTATCTTTCAGAATTTTGAATATATCATTCCACTCTCTCCTAGCCTGTAGAGTTTCTGATGAAAAATCTGCTGAGAGCCTTATTGGAACTCCTTTGTATGTTATCTTTTTTCTCTTGCTGGCTTTAATATTTTTTCTTTGTCATTAACTTTTGCCAGCTTTACTACTGCATGCCTTGGGGATGGCCTTTTTTTGTTGATATATTTAGGAGATCTACTGATTTCATTCACTGGTATTTCCAGCTCCTTCTCCAGGTTTGGGAAGTTCTCGGCTATTATTTCTTTGAACAAGCTCTCTGCTCCTTTTTCCCTCTCTTCTCCCCCGGGGATACCTATAACCCTTATGTTGCATTTCTTAATTGAGTCGGATATTTCTCAGAGAATTTCTTCATTTATTTTTAGTCTTAGTTCTCTCTCCTCCATCTGAAGCCTTTCTATGTTCCTATCCTCAATCATTCTAATTCTTTTCTCCATATTGTCAGCTCTGTTTAAAGATTCCGGGTTTTTCCTTATCTCCTCCATTGTGTTTTTCATCTCCAACATTTCTGATTGGTTTTTCTTTATAGTTTCGGTCTCCGTTGTGAAGAAGCTCCTAATTTCCTTGAATTGTCTATCTATATTTTCTTGCATTTCATTGAACTTTTTTATGATAGCTATTTTGAATTCTCTGTCACTTAGGGTACAAATTTCTGTGCCTTCATGGTTGATTTCTGGATGCTGTCATTTTCCTTCTGGTCTGGAGATTTAATGTATTTTTGCATTGTGCTCAAGGGTGTGGTTTTATTTTTCCTCATCCTGAAGATGTCTGGTCTTAGATTCCACTTGCTGCCACTAGGTGGGGGTCAATAACTGTGTTCCGAACCTGCTGAGATGTGCGGGCATTTTGGCTGGACTGAAGCATAGCTGGGCAGATGTGTGACTGAACTGGGGTGCCGTGCACCACTGCTGGGCTGGGGCACCGCATGCCACCGCTGGGCTGGAGCTCTGCTGGGGTGGAGTGCTGTGTGCTGCTGCTGGGCTTCAGCGCCCCCAGGCTGGAGCTCTGCTGGGGTGGAGCATTGCGTTCCACCCCTGGGCTGTAGCACTGCCAGGCTAGAGGTCTGCTGGGGTGGAGCGTTGTGTGCCGCCACAGTCTGGACCTCCGCTGGACTTGGGCACGGAGCTAGGGCACTAAGTGTGGCTGAGCTCGGGCGCTGAGCCGGGACACTGAGGGGCGAGGGGCACTCATTTTGCCTCCCTGGTCCCAGGGGCTCCTTGTTTTTCCCTTGCTATCTGCTTTCCTGGAGCTTAGTTTGACAAGGATGCCCCCACTACTGTTCTGTTTCTTCCATATGGGGGTTCCCCCTGGGCTCTCAGGGAACTTGGAGAGGGAAGGTTTTCCTGCAGAGGGCTTCCCCTCTCCCACGTCTCTGAGAGCCACACCGTGTCGGTCTCAGGGTCTCTTGTTGGGGAAGGAGGAGAGCCTTCCTTACCCCCTTCCACTTCCCCTGGGGTTTCCAGCACCTCCACTGTCAGATTTAAGGCTGCATGGGTCTCCCAGTCATCCTACGTGTAACATGAAAGACCTCCGTTGATATATGGATGACCGTTTTGTTGTATCTTAGCTGAGGAGAGTTTAAGGGAAAAGCTCACTCCACCGTAATGCTGACGTCACCCTACAAACTATTTATTTAACAGTTAAAATATCTGTTTTTACCTAAATTAGCTTTGGTAGTTTGTATCTATCAAAGAATTTGTCCATTTCTTCTATGTTCTTGATTTTGTGAGCATAAAGTTGTTTATACTATTCCCTTATTATCCTTTTAGTGTCTGTAGAATCTGTAGTGATGTCCCCTCTTTTATTTTTGATATTGGTGATTTTGTTTGCTGTCTTTTTCCTTAGTCTGTCTAGAAGCATTTCAATTTCATTGATCTTTTCAAAGAACTACCTTGTTTCATTGATTTCTTATTCTGTTCTTTTCCTGCTAATTTTATTTCCTTCTTTTCATGTGCTTTGAGTTTATTTACTCTTTTTTCTAGTTTCTTAAAGTGGATGCTTAGATCGTTAATTTGTTTTGCTAATATAAGCATTTAATGCATAAATTTCCCTTTAAGTACTGCTGTAGCCACATCCCAAAACTTTTGATGCTGTATTTTTATTTTCATTTAATTCAGAATGTTTTTCATTAATTCTGGAAAATTCTCAGCCATTTCCTCTTAATATATTCTCTCTCCTCTGTTATTTTTGCTATCTCGATGGCAATTTGTTTGACACAATTAGAGTTATTCTTTTTTATCCCTTTGTTTCTTAACCTCTTTTTTATAATTTTCACTTCATTTTTCTTTAGTATTCTAGATAATTTCTTCAGTTCTATCTTGAAGTTCGCTAACCTCTTTTTCAACCTTGCCTAAATCCATCTATTAATATTTTAATGACTACATCTTTCATTTCTAGAAACTTGAGTAAATTTTTTAGTCTATTCTCGCCTTTTCCATGCTAAACAGAATTCTGTAGTCTCTTACGGGTTTCATTTTATAAAAATTCATGGTATTGTCCTTCTGTTTGTATATCTGCTTGACTCTTCAGGTGGAGTGTCTGCCTTGTTTCTTTTGTAAATTTTGATTGGAACACTCCTTTTTGAGATTACCCCCACCGAGATGTTTTCTTCCTCCCGCTCCTGTGATAATTCTTGTGACCTAGATTGTGGAAGCTTCCCTCCAGAAAGCTTTTTTTAAATATGTTTGAAGAGTGTTCATGAGCAGTTTCTTTTTTCATTTTGTTTGTTTGTTTTGCTGAGGCAGATTCGCCCTGAGCTAACATCTGTTGCTGTTCTTCCTCTTTTTCACTTGAGGAAGATTGTCCCTTAGCTGACATCTGTGCCACTCTTCCTTTATTTTGTACGTGGGATGTCACCACAGCATGGCTTAATGAATGGTGTGTAGGTTCGGGCCCGGGATCGGAACCTGTGAACCCCAGGCTGCCAAAGCGGAGCTTGTGAACCCAACCTCTATGCCACTGGACTGGCCTATCCTGACCAGTTTTATGTTAATTTCCTGAGATATGAACCTCAACTTTAAATCTCAAACCTAAATTAGACATACAGGTCTTAGTTTGAATTCTGTGGTAAGCTGAGCCCAGCAGAAACAGACAAAATTCTTGCTGTCTTCCTGTGTCAGTAGGCAGACTTTTTCTAGTCTTTTCTTTTGATAAGAATTTTAGCTTTATGCAGAGTGGAGTTTTAGTCTCAGTTTCAACTCCCTTTCTATGGTAGGTCCAAAGTTTATTTTTTCCTATCCCAAGGGAGTGTTAAAGACCTTTTACATCAAGCTCTCCAGGGCAACTGCAGCATCTGACCCACTAGTTTTCTTTATCCTTCTTTGTTTTGGCATCTGTGGATTTCCCTTCTTTATTTTAAGTGTGACTGTTCTTTGAAATAATAATTTAAGTTTATATTTTTATCTAGCAATTATGAGGATTTGAAGCACAAAGATTTTCAGATTTTCTTGATTACTATCTTTTGAAACAGAAGTACTTTCTATGGAATTTTTTAATCAACTGATGTACACAAAAACAAAATTGGAGGCTGAGATGGGATAGTAGCTCATTTATTGCTAGAATTACTGGAATTTTTTTATACACACACATATAACTGTAAATGTGTATTCGTGTTTATGTAACATGTTTATACTTATATGTTTTAAGCTAGAAACTATATCTACATTGAATCAGGATTAAGAGCGCTCCTATTATCTTACGACTCCCTAGAAAAAAACTGTTTGCTTTGGAAAAAAATATTGTCAGTATAATGAAATTAATACTGGTTTCAAATTATAACTTTCAGGTACTGTGGAAAGGGCAATTTTAACTTTTGAGAACAAAAACAAACCACTGCTCTAAATAACTAACGAGAATTGAGGTTTGTGTGGTTACTTTTTTCTTTGTTTGATGTCTTACATTTTCTTGGCATTCAGTGTAAAATTCAATAGGAATCTCAGTTCAGTAGATGAGATTTCCTTTTCCTTTCACTTGCAGTGGTTTTTTTATCAGAAACATGTTCTCCCCTTCTTTCCTGCTAGGAATGAGTAGCGACAGTGATATTGAGGGTGACACTGAGAATGAGGAGCAGGAAGAGCATACCAGCATGGGCGGATTTAACGACTTCATGGCACAGCCACCAGATGAAGGTGCAACACATGATGTCATTTCACAGAGATTAATAAAATCATCTCTTCTGCTGCTGCTGCTGCTTTTGCTTCTATTTCTGCTTCTACTCCTTCTTCTTCTGCTCTGCTGCTTCTGCTTCTTTTTCTTTTTAAATTATTGTCATTTGTGAGACAACATTCTATGGGGTAAACTAAATGGTAAGTACTGAAAAAATTTGGTAGGTAATATTTGGCTGTTCAGACACCTAATGGGTACTGCTTATTCGGTGGAGCAGGGGTCAGGCTTTAGTATAGCCTGTGACCTAAGAATAGCTTCTACATTGTAAAGAGTTGTCAAAAAGAGGAATTTTCAGCAGAGATCATTTGTGGCCTGCATAGCCTAAATATTTACTGTCTGCCTCTTTATAGAAAATGTTTGCCACCCCCTGGGGAGGTTTCACATGTTTGATTTTTTTTTTTTTCTTTTCAGAGATATTTGTAGCGTATCTAATAAAGTAACTTTTTTAAAGATAACTTTTTCTGATTTCTTAGAAAAGCATGCAGATTATGAAATTGTCGATTTTTATTCCCTCTTCCTCCAAAAAAAGTCTTAAGAAAAAAAATCACTGAGAGAAACTGAATGTTAGTATTTTTGTTTTGTTTTGGTTCGTTTTAGGTTTCAACCTAATGATTTGATATATGTGTATATTGCAAAATGGTTATCACAATAAGTTAACATTCATCACCCATTGTTAATATTTTATTCAGAGGCCTTAATGATCACTCTGAGCATGCTTCTGCAAGATTTCCTGGAATTACAACATTTTCAGGCTTGTGCTAATTGTCAGCTTTATATTTTACATATTTCCCTGATGTTCTAGCGTGTTTTTCAATACAGGGCCAAGCTTTTGATGATTTTTAAGTACAGTTGTCCGTCAGTATCTGCATGGGATTGGTTCCATGACCCCCTGTGGATACCAAACTCTGAAGATGCTCAAGTTCCTTATATAAAATGGTGTATGTAGTATTTGCATATAACCTACACACATTTTACCTTATACTTTAAATCATCTCTACATTACTTATACGGGCATACCTCGGAGATATTGCCTTTTGGTTACAGACCAAATAGGTCTTACTGCAATAAAGCGAGTCACGTGAATTTTTGATTTCCTAGTGCACATAAAAGTTATGTTTACACTATCTTAAGTGTGCAGTAGCATTATGTCCCCAAAACACAGTGTACATACCTTAATTAAAACATACTTTATTGCTAAAAAATGCTAACCATCATCTGAGCCTTCAGCAAGTTGCACTCTTTTTGCTGGTGGAGAGTCTTGCCTCGATGTTGATGGCTGCTCACTGATCAGGGTGGTGGTTGCCGAAGGTTGGGGTATGTGGCAATTTCTTAAAATAAGACAGTGGAGTTTGCCGCATTGATTGACTCTTCCTTTTGTGAATGATTTCTCTGTAGCATGTGATCCTGTTTGAAAGCATTTTACCCACAGTAGAACTTCTTTCAAAATTGGAGTCAGTCCTCTCAAACCCTGCTGCTGCTTTATCAGCTAAGTTTATATGATATTCTAAATCCTTGGTTGTCATTTCAACAATCTTCACAGCATCTCCACCAGGAGTAGATTCCATCGTAAGAAACCACTTTCTTTGCTCATCCATAAGAGCAATTCTTATCTGTTAAAGTTTTAGCATGAGATTGCAGCAATTCAGTCACATCTTCAGGCTTTACTTCTAATTCTAGTTCTCTTGCTGTTTCTACCATATCTACAGTTACTTCCTCCACTGAAGTCTTCAACCTCTCGAAGTCATCCAGTTGGATGACTCCTGTTTAATGTTGGTATTTTGACCTCTTCCCCACGAATCATGAATGTTCTTGATGGCATCTAGAATGGTGAATCCCCTTCCAGAAAGTTTTCAGTTTACTTTGCTCAGATCTATCAGAGGAATCACTGTTTAAGGCAGCTATGGCCCTACAAAATGTATTACTTAAATAATAAGACTTGAAAGTTGAAATTACTCCTTGATCCATGCGCTGCAAAAATGGACGTTGTGTTAGCAGGCATGAAAACAAAATTTATCGCATACATTTCCATCAGAGCTCTTAGGTGACTGGGTACATTGTCAATGAGCAGTAATATTTTGAAAGGAATCTTTTTCTCTAAGCAGTAGGTCTCAACAGGGGGCTTAAAATATTCAGTAAACCATGTTGTAAACAGATATGCTGTCATCCACACTTTGTTATTCCATTTATAGAGCACAGGCAGAACAGATTTAGCATAATTCTTAAGAGCCCTAGGATTTTCAGAATGGTAAGTAAGCATTGACTTCAGCTTGCAGTCACCAGCTGCATTAGCCCCTAACAAGATAGTCTGTCCTTTGAAGCTTGGAAGCCAGGCATTGACTTCTCCTCTCTAGTTATGAACATCCTAGATGGCATCTTCTTCCAATAAAAAGCTGTACATCTACATAGAAAATCTGTTGTTCAGTGTATCCACCTTCATTAATAATCTTAACTAGGTCTTTTGGATAACTTGCTGCAGCCACTACATTAGCACTTGCTACTTCACCTTGCATTTTAATGTTACAGAGATGGCTTCTTTTGTTAAACCTCCTGAACCAACCTCTGCCAGCTTCAAGTTTTTCTTCTGCAGCTTCCTCACCTCTTTCAGCCTTCATAGAATTGAATTCAGGGCCTTGCTTGGATTAGGCTTTGGCTTAAGGCAGTGTTGCAGCTCGTTTGATCTTCTCTTCAGATCTTTAAACTTTCTCAATATCAACAATAAGGCTGTTTGGCTTTCTTATCATTTGTGTGTTCACTGGAGTAGAACTTGTAATTTCCTTCTAAACCTTTTCCTTTGTGTTCACAACTTGGCTAACTGGCACAAGAGGTCTAGCTTTCAGCCTATCTCTGCTTTCAACATGCCTTCCTCACTGAGCTGAATGATTTCTAGCTTTTGATTTAAGTGAGAGATGTGCGACTCTTCCTTTCACTTGAACACTTAGAGTGCATTGTAGGGTTGTTAATTGGTCTAATTTTAATACTGTTGTGTCTCAAGGAATAGGCCCAAGAAGAGAGAGAGAGATGGGGCAACGGCTGGTCAATGGAGCAGTCAGAACACGCAACATTATCGATTAAGTTTGCTGTCTTATATGGCGCACCAAAACAGTTACAATAGGAACATCAAAGATCACTGACCACACATCACCATAATAAATATAATAATGAAAACGTTTGAAACATTATGAGAATTACCAAAATGTGACACAGAGACATAAAGTGAGCAAATGCTATTGGAAAAATGGCACCGATGGACTTGCTCAACACAGCATTGCCACAAACCTTAAATTTATAAAAAAAAAAAAAAAAAAGATGCAGTATCTGCGAAGTGCAATGAAACAAGGTACGCCTATAATTCCTAATACAATGTAAATAGTTGTTATACTGTATAGTTTAGGGAATAATGACAAGAAAGAAAATGTTAAGTACAGAAAATGTACATGTTAAGTACAGATGTAGTCATCATAGGGCCTTCTGATCCACAGTTAGTTGAATCCGCAGATGTGGAACCCACAGGTACAGGGGGCCAACTGTATTAAGACACTTTAGTTATTTTCTCTGCTTCTAAAAGAAGCAGCCAAATTTTGGGCAAGTTATTTTGCGTACTGATGGGTTTTTGTAGTGATATTTGCATGTGCAACTTAATTGGCTTTGAAATACATTTTACATTTACAAAGTCAGTCTTTGAGTGTACATCACCATCGTTTCCTGTTCCCTTCAGCTGCTCCCACAGTGTCCCCCGGAGGACAAAGTGAGGCAGTGCCTTTCATCTTCTAATTGTGGGTATCACACGTTTTGCTTTTTCTCCTTTATTTTCCCTTTGTGTTTGCTTACACCTGACTCAGATCACAGATTCTCTGAAGACAGATTTGTTCACAACCCAGCACATCTTTATTGCTTAAATAGCATACTTGGTAAGATCATTTAAAGACAAGTAAAAAGAAAATACTAGTTTTTGAAAAATTTTATCTGCTTTTAATTTTTTATCTTAGATACGCATTCCAGTTTTCCTGATGGTGAACAAATAGGCCCTGAGGATCTCAGCTTCAGTACTGATGAAAACAGCGGAAGGTAATTTAAAAATCAAGAGAACTGACTTGCAAGCTGCCTTGACTCTGAGATTTGCTGTAGTTGGTGCTCAAATTTGTCATCAGTCAAATAATCAGATTTGGTTTTATTTTTTTCATCATCTCTACCTGAAATAGTAATTCTTGAACTTTAAAAAGTAGCACAATTCTAGTATAAAGACATTAGTACAGAGGAAGAAATTAACAGGGTGGGAAGAATTCTGTGTAATGTAATGAAATGACAGTGTAGTCCTCAATTAATTTAGTAAATTAGTCTATTCATAAAAGGCAGTTTCTTTACAGAAAAGAAGGGCGATTAACTGCCAGAAAATGTACCTGGAGACAATGCATGCACTCAATAACCTGCTCAGCATCGGTGCTCTTCTGTCCTTGGCTAGACACTCAGTTGTGTTTAAATGACCACCTTTATATTTTGGGTTTTCATTACAGTTTGTAGTTTCATTAGTGCCTGTAGACTACTGAACAGAAAAATTACTTATGAGTAAATCTGCCATGTAGACACTTTATGTGAATAACTGAAGTAACACTAGACTGAATTTCCTCTTGGGAATATGTTGACTGACTCAAGTTAGTTTATTTATCTTTATCTTCTCTTGTTTGTTAAGTGCAGGCACACTGATTAATGGCACATAATCTTTCTGTTGTGTGACTTTTACAAATGTAATTTTAAATGAATTAAGTTAATGTGGATTGGTTATGTTCCTGGTCATACGAACACGTGTAAGATCATTTAAAATTATTTCCTTTTTTCTGCCTCTTACTGAACAACTATAATGCAACAAGTATTTTAAAACCCCCTTTTCTCCTTTATTTTCATTATAGTTGGACATTGATTTCAGTGTTGATACATTTTAAGATTCATACATTTTGCACAGTGGCCTACATGAAACTGTGGTGTAAGGTTTACTTTCACACTCGCAATTAACCCACAATAATTGCCAAACTTTGTGGCACTGTGCTCCTGCATTTGTTTTTGAGCTGCTATACTGTTTGTGAAAATTACACTGAAAGTTGACTAAGACTATTAAGAAAACATGAATATGTACATATGAGAGATATCTCATCTGCTCATATTTTACTTAATGAATGTTGTTCACTTTCCATGTCTAATGTCTTGCCGAATGCTGTGATTCATGGTTTGCTTTTGTTCAAAACAGTTTGCACTTTTTGTTAATAAAATGAACTTGAGAAAATATTATGCCTCTGCAGTTTATTAAAAGTGGGACAGGAAGCTCCCTTTTTTTCCTCTTCATACTGCCTATATATAACAGAGGCTGTTGAGCTGTGTAGACTGTTAGTAAACACATGAGAAACTTAGAAGTCTTATTTATATATACTGTAATCATATAAGAAGTAAAAATTTAGCATTTGCTTACTAACACAGTAGTGTTGGCATGCTGTTGTGTAGTTATTAGGTAGTTTATCATACAATGCTCTAAAACATTACTAATAAGTTCTTTAACACATTTCATTTTCTCTTAGATGGAAGTATATTCATGTTCATTAAATTTTGATGAGATCATATTTTTAATCGAATTTTCTCTTATCTGTACACTACATTGTAATGGATGAAACTATAATGTAAGAATTTTGCACCTTTAGTGTTGAGAGCAATCCATTGTAAGTAATGAGGCTCATCGGAATCCATAAATGCAAATGTGATTGACTCTGCTTTGACTCGCTCACTATTGCCTAACTGTTTCTTGACCTGTATTTGATATATAACTGAGTGCTTTTCCATGTACCTTTATAATTCTTTTTATTTTCAAAATATGGAAAACCGTGCATGGTTAAGAACTAAGAGAAGCCTGAGAATAGATTATTCATTTGGGGAAATCATAAAACATTTTAGCACGAGTAATTTAATCATGAGATTCTCTTAGGTCATTAATCTATATCATAGCATTGTGAGGTATCCCTCTGTCCTTTATTGGGGAGAGGTATCCTTTTTTGTTTTTAATCATAAATGTTCCTAGCCTTCGTTCTTATTTTTTATGACCTTGAGGTCTTTTTAGTCAGTGGATTCCATAGAATGGCATAGTGGTATTTGGGTCATGGTACATTTGGATCTCGGGTATTTTTTTGCCTTTTCTTATGCTCTCTGGTTATGTATAAAAACAATCAAGAGTGCTTCCCTTATTTTAGATGAATTGAGAATTGGGTGAGACCTTTTTAAAGTGGTGGAGTTTGAGTTCACTATGTCAGCAAGACTTTTTGTTTGTTACAGCTATAGGAAAATTTGAAGATATTTACTTCTTTATGCTTGTACAAAAGCTTTGTAGGGAAAATTATTTGAACTTAACTGGTGTATTATCTTCTCATGTATTTTAGGAATCCAACCCATTTGTACCATATTCTGACTCCCTATTTGAGAATAAAATCTGTCTCTTGAAAAGCAAAAGAGTAAGCTTCTAAAGAAATTATGTTGTAACTGCCCTCCTAGTATAAAATTCTCCATTTTTGTAATTAAAGTTGACAGCAGTTTTCACCAAAAAAACAAAAACAAACTTGTAGCTAAAGGATGGACTGAGTACTTAAAAGCAGTTCTATGATGAAGAAAATCATGTCTCTTTTGTTGGGCTCAAGTAATGTTGTTTGTGAATTATAAAATTGTAAGAAATATGTAGCATATACAGATTCACACAGTTAATTGAGGAAAACATTTGGGATTCAGTTAACAAGTATCTATCTGGTATTCTCTCTGGGGTAGATAAACTACTATCCTTGGGCCAAATCCCTACCACTGTCTTTATTTTGTAAATAACGTTTTTTATCAGAACATAGCCACATCCTGTTCATTTACAGATTGTCAGTAGCAGCTTTTGCCCTGCAAAGGCAGGGTTGAGTAGCTGCTAAGAACCCTGATGGCCCCCAGAACCTAAAATATTTACTCTCTACCCTTTACAGGTAAAATTTGCTGACTTCTGCTCTATCACTGATATTAATGGGAACTTCACGTTTTTTTCAGTATAGAAGGTTTGGGTTTGAGAAAGTATGATTTTTAAGTCAAAAATATCAAACATTTGATTCGTTGTTTTGTTCTTAGTTTTGTGATGTGGGTTGATAGGCAGCTTCTATCCCTATCTAGAATCATAAATAAGCCTGAAAAACCAAAAGATTTCTTCAAAGATGAACCTGTTAACTTTTAGTAGTGGTGTCTGTGGAAAATATAATATCTTCCCCAGTTTCTAGCCCTGTTACATGCTAAGTCTGCACCCAAATCCTCAGTGGTCCCAGGAACCCTCGTGTTTTCCCTTTTCCTTGACGTAGTATGCTTGCCTTGGCTATGCTACATTTTAGGTACAGTGAGGGAGGGAAGAGGCATAGGAGAAGATATCAGTTCCTTTTCCTTCTCCCCTTTGGTTGTTCATGATCTGGTCTGCAATAGATCTGGTGCAAAAGAGATCTCTCTCCCATTTATAGCTGTCATCACCCACAATCTATACATGTCATGAGTAGCGGACCCAGATTTCCAATCAGTTGCTCTACTCTGCTTGTCCTACCTTCTGTACCCTAACAGAGTCCCCATCTTTTCTTCTTTTTTCTTTAAACTTTTCCCCCTCTAGCTGAAGGGCATAGTTTCTGTTAGTCTTTCCTTCTACCAGTACCTTGCTTCAGTATTTAGTATTTTTATCTCAAGTCCATTCCTGGAAAACTTCTCCTTAATAGTGTTTTCCCTAAGGCCAAAAGATAAAGTAGTAATGCTTGCATTGCACACAAGCATATCATTTCTGGACAACTTTGACCTACTATGTCATTGAAACCTTAAGTAACCTTTGAGGCAGATGAGCTGTGTATTGTACCGTTTGGCAGAGAAACATGAGGTTCAGGGAGGTTGTGTGACTCTCAAGGTTCAACACCACTGGCAAGGATGGAATGAATTGCTGGTCTAGTAGTTTTTCCAATTCATCACACTTGAACCAAACCCAGCATTTTGATACCTAATAATTAAAAACCTAACGATTGTCCTATTTTTTAACTTTTTATTTTGAGAGGATTTTAGATTTATAAAAGAGAAGTAAAAATCTTGAGAGAGTTTCTGTATACCCATTACCGAGCTTCTCCTTTTGTTAACATCTTACATAACTATAGAACAGTAATCAAAACTAAGAAATTAGTCTTGTTTATAGTACTATTAGCTAAACTACAGAATTTGTACAAATTGCACCAGTTATTTCACTAATTTTTTTTTTTCTGGTCCAGGATCCCACATTTCATTTAGTTGTCATGTTTTCTTAGTATCCTCCAGTCTGTGACAGTTCCTTGGTCTCTCCTTGAACCCTCCAGTGAAAAGAGGACCAATTATTGTATAGAATGTTCCTCTGTTTTGGTTTGTGTGATGTTTTCTCATATTCAGTTGAAATTATGCATTTTCGGGAAGGTGCCCACAGAGGAATGGGCCCTTCTCAGTGCATCGTGTCAGGGGTTATACGATGTACATATTTATTGGCGATGTTAATCTTGATTACTTGGTTAAGATGGTATCTGCCAGGATTCCTTACTATTTACTATTGATGGGGTGAAAGAGCATTCTCTACCACTCTGGGTCCTTTCTGGCTGGGCTACAAATTAAATTGACATGAGGCCGAATAGCAGGAGAAAATCAAACAAAGCTTTGTATACATGGGAGACACCAGGGAGTATCTCTCGACAAAATGGTGGAGATTCTTCTCTTATGTAGACAAACGAGGATTTTGGGGGGAGTTGGGAGTGTCAGCCACGAGGGATTACAAGAAGAGCACAGTAAAGTTATTATGCGGATTTAAGGCCTCTCCTTCCACATTGACAAGTTTCTAGAGATGAGATCATCCACCTCTTTTGCAAGTACAGAAAAGGAGATACCTTTACAAATGGAGATTTCCCTTACAAATGTTCTGTTTGGTAAACAGAACTTTGATAGGAATGGGCCTAGCAAAGACCCTCCCAGTCTGTCGATACCTGGAGTCCTCCAAGGTAAAGGCTCGGCCCAGAGACAGGCCTTCCATCCCAAATCCCTTTAGAGAGTTGCGGGGGTGGGGGTGGGGTGAAGGTCAAAGCCTCCTTCAGAGCAAGGTAGAGAGAGACACATCTTGAGGTGGCCAATTCTGATCCCCCACACTATATTCCTCCTTTACAATTACTAAATATTTGGGGCAAATACTTAGAGACCATGCAAATATTCTGTTATTGCTTAAACTCTTACCCTCTAATTTTAGCGCCTACCAGTGGATCTTGCCTACAGCAATTATTTCTGCAGTGTTCTAATGGTAGTTTTCTATTTTCCTAATTTCTTTTATATTTATTAGAATTCTGTAAGGAAAAATTGTCCCTTCTTCCCCCATTTAGTTTTTTTATTCAGCTACTTATTTATATCCATGTGAACTTATGGATATTTATTTTATTCTTTGAGTTGTGATCCAATACCGTCATTATTTTACAGTTCAGTTTGTTCCAGTTTTGGCTATTGGAAACTCTTTCAGATTGGCACCTGTATCCTTTACCAGCCTCCTCCCTCCGCCCCCCACCCCATGCTCCAGGCTCATCTTATATTTTCCCTGCCCTTTTGGGGGACAATAGTATTTAGATACAAAGATTTGGGTGCTAATATGATTATTGTACTAGAGTGTCAACTGCTCTAGTCCCTTTCAGTGGATAGAATAGGAAACATACATATACTTGCTCCTGTGAACACACACCATGTATTTCTGTGTGTACCTCTGTATGTATGTATATGTAAATATGTTTTAAGACAAAAAACCATGAGTCTATATTGATAACCTACCCCAGTCCAACTCCACAGTGCTCATTTTAGCCTTCCCTTTTATTTATTATGTCTTTCCCTAATAGCCTGGCTCTCATAGCTATAATGTATTCACTTCCTTGTTTAACCTTAACATACAAACCAAGTAGTTTTAAAACTGTTGACCTATACCCTTGTGAGAAACAAGTTTACTGACTACAATACATTATTTGTGTACATTTTTTTGACTTTTAGCCTTTCAGTATCATGTCAAAACGCTTTTCCAAAGTTATATAGGTCCTAAGATTCAGAGTTAACGTTAGTTCCTTTCTTCCCTGTTCTCTTCAGTGTGATTATGTGATTCATTTGTAATACAGTTAGATTCATCTGTTATAGTCTGCATTCTGTCCTCCCCCACACATCCTGGTTGATTTTTAAGTTTACATACATTAAAATTCAGTCTTTGTGGTATAAGTTCTCTGGCTTTTGACAAATACAGAGTTGTGTGTCTGCCACCAAAATACTACACAGAACAGTTCAGTCACCCCCAAAATTCCCTTGTGCTGGCTCTTTATAGGTAAATCCCCTACCACCAGCCTCCAACCCCTGGCAACCACCATCTGTTCTCTGTCCTTTTAGTTTTACCTTTTCCAGAGTGTCATGTAAATAGAATCACACAGTATGTAGCCTTTCACTTAGCAAAATGCAGTTGTTTCATCCATCTTGTGGTGTGAAGCAGTACTTCATTCCTTTTTATTGCTGAGTAGTATTTCGCTATATAGATGTACCAGTTTATTCATTTACCCACTGAAGGACATTTGGGTTATTTCCAGTTTAGGATGATTATGAACTATATAAACATTTGTGTATAGATTTTTGTGTGAACATAACTTTTCATTCTCTAGGGTAATATATGCCTTAGAGTGGGATTGCTGGGTGTGTAATAAACAATTTGGCTGGCTTTTGTCCCTCATTCCTGGGATGTAGCCTCTAAGTGCTTGGAATCCTGAGTGATAGGAGTGGGTCCTGATAGCTTATGCTAATGAGATAACCCAGGATGGGGGCTGGCCGTGCCAGAAAGACTAACCATGTGATTAGAGGATTGGGGCTCTGAGTCACGATATCAGCCTGAATAGTTCAGCCTCGTTGCCAATGAGTCAGTCATGCTTATGGACGCTGAAGCTCACATGAGCTTCCCTGGTTGGCAATACTCTGTATTGTCATACATCAGTGTTTTAGGAGGGTAACATGCCTTGATCACAAGGAAGCTTCACATTGGGACCCCCCTAGACCTCACCCTGTGTGTCTCTTCTTTTGCCTGGTTCTGATTTGTATTTTGCTATAATAAAACTGTAATTGTATTTTCTTGAGTTCTGTGAGTAGTTCTAGTTAATTATCATACCTAAAGGGAGATAGTGGGATTTGTAGCCTACTAGTCAGAAACAAGGGTGGCCTGGGGACCCCCAAATTGCAGTTGGTATCTGAAGTGAGAGCAGTCTGGTGGAGGGCTTTGCTCTTAACCTGTGAAGTTTGGCCAAACTCCGGGTAGTTGGTGTCAGAACTCATTGCACTGAGTCATGTGGTCTGTATATGCTTAACTTTATAAGAAGCTGCCAAACTTTTCCAAAAGTGGCGCTGCCAATTTTGCCTTCCCAACAGCAGTACATGAGGGTTTCAGTTGCATCCCACAAACATTAGTACTATATTTTTAATTTTAGCCATTCTAATAAGTGTAGTGATACTCATTTTGAATATTTTGCTGAGGATTTTTGCATCAATGTTCATGAGGGATATTGGTCTGTAGTTTTGTTGTTCTATCTTCATCTGATTTGGTATCAGTAATGCTGACCTCATTAAATGAATCTTCTTTTTTCTGGAAGAGAATGTATAGCATTGGTGTTATTTATTCTTTAAACATTTGGTGGAATTTACTAATGAAACCGTCTAAAAGGAGATTTCTTTTTCCCAGGTGTGTATTTTTAATATTTATCCTGCTTGGTGGTCTCTGAGCTTGGATCTATGGTTTGGTGTCAGTTATTAATTTTGGAAAATTAGCCATTACTTCTTCAAATATTTCTTCTGCCCCATTATCTTTCTCCTCTCCTTCTAGGATTCCAATTATACATATGTTAGACCAGTATTGCCCCACAGCTCTTATGTGTTCTATCCTGAGTTTGTTTTTATTTTCCTTCACTCTTTTTTTTTCATGTTTAGGGTAATTTTTATTGACTTATCTTTAAGTTTACTGATTCTCTCCTCAGCACTGTGGAGTCTACTGATTAGCCAATTGAAGGCATTCATCATCTCTGAAACAGTATTTTTTTCTACCATTTCTATTTAATTATAGTTTACATCTCTTTGCTAAAATCACCCATATGATCTTGCATGTTCACTATTTCCATAACATTTTTTTTCAACTTTTTTTTACTGAGGCAGATTTGCCCTGAGCTAACATCTGTTCCCAATCTTCCTCTATTTTGTATGTGAGTCGCTGCCACAGCATGGCTGATGAGTGGTGTAAGTCTGTGCTTGGGATCCAAACCTGGGCCGCTGAAGCGGAGCATGCGAAACTTAACCACTATGCCATGGGACCAGCCCCTCCATAACATTTTAACCATAGTTATTTTAAATTCTGTCAGTTCCAAAATCTTTGTCATATTGGACTCTGGTTCTGATGACTGCTTCACTCTTCAGAATATGTTTTTTTCTTGTTTTCATATGTCTCTGTATATTTTGTTGAAAGTGACACATCTTGTTTAGGACAATGGATAGTTTGGTGAATAGTTTTTGAACCTAAAAATGGGCAGGCCTTTCCTGCTGCTTTGATCTTTATTGCAGAGTTTGAATGAATCTAGTTAGGAGTTGTGCTTAGTTTGAGGTTCGTCATTGCCGTGACTAACCTTGGTGGGTTCAAGTTCCTGTAGCGATATATTGCATTTTGATTGGAGTTGGATTGCCAGAGCATTGTCTCTTCTGACCCTGAGTTTAGGGCTTCCCTTTGTACTCTGCCTCGAAGAATTGTTAAGTCTCTTTGCTTGCACTTGTTGCTCTCCTGTCCATTTCCCAAAGTATTCTGTTATTTGAAGCCTGACTGGAGGCAGAGGAGAGACTGGCGTTCTTGGATTAAACTGCAGTTTCAGGCACTGTGTGTGTCTATTGACTTGCCCCTCCCCAGCTAGTTGAAGCCCAGTGATATTCCTGCCTCTTCCCCAGGGGTGGAGTTTTTCTTTCCTGTTCCCTTCCCTCAGCCGCAGTGACTTTTCACCAGTGCCCTAAAGGAGGCAGTATTTGTGGCCTTTTTCCCCCCATAGGACAACACTTTTGTTCTACAGAGGAGATGAGAAAAAGGGTCTGGTAGAGTTTCTTGACCCTCCTACAAGGCTGCTGTATCCCGCTGCTGGGTCTGCACCACAATTGACACTTCTTAGGGCTTTTTCCAGTCTTTTCTGTGAACACCTGATAGTTTGTGAAGAAAATGCCTGCAAGAGGGTGCAGACTCCCCTAATTTCTGCAGGCCTCAGGATTTCACACTGTCCTGCCAGTCCATACTCTGACTGCACCAGTCCATCTGTTACTCAAGCTGAACTATTTTATTTTTTCCAATGTCTGCTTACAGCCACCCTATGTAAACTAGTGCTGAAGGCCCTCTCTTCGAGCAGGCGCCTCTCCCTCTTTAGATTTTGGACCATTTGGTTACTCTGTAATCTCAAGCTCTCTGATGGGTTTGAAAAAAGTCATAATTTGAAGTTAATCTGGCTCTTTTTTTCATTATAAGAGTGGAAGCAATATTCCTTTTAGCTTTACATCCCAGAGTGGAGGCTGGAAGTACTGTGATTTAAAAAAAGTAATTCTATTTGGTGAACTAAAAATCACAATTCAGAAAGTAATGAATCATTTTTAATTTTCTATCCAAAAGAATTTTATTTTTATTTTAGTTTTTTTGTGAGGAAGGTTGGCCCTGGGCTAACATCTGTGCCCATCTTCCTCTACTTTATATCACACACAAGCCACAGCATGGCTTGATAAGAGGTGCATAGGTCTGTGCCCGGGAGCCAAACCTGCAAACCCCAGGCCATCGAAGCGGAGCATGTGAACTTAACCACTGTGCCACCAGGCCAGCCCCAGAATTTTATTTTTTAATAAATGTGATAAGATTATAGAAAGTTTGGAAAATAAGAAACTCCAAGAGCTGCGTGTGTGTGCACACGCGCACATATTCCTTTCAGTCGTGGTGACATTTTTTATTTCTCCTCATTTACCTCTAGTTCCCACATCAATCAATATATGGCTTCATAGTCTAGATTTATATAAGTTTTAAAACTCTGTCTAGGGAGGCTTAAGAGCAAATGGTAACGTCAGTCATTTTATAGTTTGGGACATAAATTGTATGGGCTGCTCTATTTCTAAAAACCCTTTTTTCTGGCTGGCACATTTATTTGTTTTTTCCTGTTACAGGGAGTCTTGTCTTCCGTTCCTGCTCTGCAAAGCTTCTGCCCACCCAGAGCCCTTGCCTGAGTCCTGCAGGGCAGTTAAGTGTGTCTCCTTACGTACATTTAGAAAAACCTGCTCCATAGGCCTCCCTCCCATTTGGTTTCATTTGACCTGGTGATGCCAAAGCAGCTCTTACTTGGCTTAATTGGCCACCCCTAATGCTTTGGTTCCAGGATCACCCAGTGTCAAAAGTGGCAAGGACAACTTTTTCATCTTTGGTTAAACTCTAGTTACTCATTTGGAAGATGGTTTCTCCAAATATATATCATTCCTGACAGTTTTTCACGTTTATTGTTTCCCTGGTCCTAAAGCAGGATCAGAAAAATCGGAAACTGTGTGTCAGGGCCCCTGCTTGCACCATCAAGCGGGGCACATCTCATCAGGAGGTTTCATGACTGAGGTCTTAGGCAACATCCTACAGCTCAGCATAAGAGGAATGCGAAACCCAGCTGCCCAGCTTACAAGAGCAGTTTCTTACTGATCAACACTTAACAGTTTTGGATCTCAGGGAGGAACTAGATTTGTTTGAAATATAGATAAGAAAGGATCGTCCATAAGATTTTTCCTAGGCCAAGCAAAAGTAGGTTTTCTAAAGCACAATAGAAGAGTGTTCTTTACCAATTAATTGCTGTTAAGATGACACAAAGCAAACCTGAGTAATCAGAAAAGGAAATGAACAAACACCATATCAATCCAGGCAGTCATTATCTGATAATTTGGTAACGTGGATAAATTTCTATTAAATTCAAATGATTTCACTATACCTAGTGGTTCACTTATTTTGCTGTGTGCTGCTGCTTCAGAAAGAGATGTTCCTTTGAACTAATTCTGTATTTTAGGGGATGTTTTCAAAAATAAATACTTATTACCAAAATATTCCTTTTCTTTTCCTGATTCAGCAAACCCCTTCAGATATATGATTCTTTCAGACCTTCCTTTTTCTCTCAATTCTTGCTTCTTTGGGTCCTATATAAAATCATACAAAGTGCTGAATGAATTTAGGGAATTAGGAGTTTAAGATTGTTATAACTATGTGAAATTAATCTACTCAGACTTAATGTTGGGGACAGGAGGGTAACAATGCAGCACGTTTACTAGGTTTACTTATTTTTCAGGTTTAATTCCATTCCCTTAGAGGCAGATATCTTGCTTTATCAGCTTCACTTCTGTCTCCCACGTTCTCTTTTCTGTCTCTATTTCCTGTTAGTCTCTTTAACAGCAGTCCTCCAGACAGACTTTCAACCACAATTCACCTGATTATTTTCTTTCTTCCAGTTTGAAACTAAAAGAGGAAAGACTAAGTGAGAGGAAAAAAACTGGTTGGATGCAGAGTTTGAAGAATAAAGTAGCTGGGAGATTTGAGGAGTCAGCACTTAGCCCTTGGCAGGTCTATTTTAAGATACTAACCACCCCCCTGTCTCCCCTCCCCATTATTATTAAACTTGTGGGAAGAACATATATATAAGATGAAATATCTCTCTTCTGGGTTTTCTGGGGAGGAAATAACAGTTATAGCAGCACTTAGCAAATTTTCTTTTTAAATGTTCCTAAAGTTTAAGAAAACTACCACCTCAGGATTTTGTTTTCAGTTCTGAGGGAATAAGCCTAAATCTCAGCACTAAATAACTTATCATTCCTTTGAATAAAAAGACAAATGACTAGTGGTTTTAAATTGCTGGGTTTTTATTAAGATATTGGCAAAATTTCAACATACTTCTTACTTGAACAGTTTTAATAAATAAAATATGAAGGATCACTCACGATTCCAACAGAACTCAAAAATGAGCTGTAGAGCAGGTTTGTAAATTGATAAATTGACTTGGTAAGAAATGATTCACTTCATTCGCTTCACTCCATAGAGAATTCTTTGCAGAGAAATGTCATGAACAAGAGAACAAAGCCTGTCTCTCACCAAAGAGCACCTAGAGTAAGAGTTAACTATGATGTATCTATGGATTATCTAATACATCAAAGTTTATTAGAGTATTTCCTTTTCCAGAACAACTGCTGTGTCAATCTGGATTTCCCTATCTTATTTCATGTTTTCTAATTAGAACAATAAATAGTCTTCAAAATAGAAGATAAAATGCTGCTAGAGGAAGTAATAACAACTATTTTTCAACACAGTACCATTTGTCTGGAAAATAGTCATGTTATAATACTGCTGATATCTTGTGTTGAGAGAAAAACATTTAAGCTAGTCACAGGTTAGAAGAGTGGGTATTTGTCCTTTAACAGTATATGATTTTAAAAGGTCAAAAAAGTATGTCCTTCCTTTTGCTAATTTATGATCTAAAGAAAAACTGTCCCAAATTATGGTTTGGCCAAAACTATAGTATCCCCTTTCATGGCCTTGTTGAAGTGAGAATGATCACTGAGTGAACAAATTATGTTTAAACATTGATTTAGATCACTTTCTCACAAAGCCTTGGCAAGCCTTCGATGGGGAAGGAAGTACTGGAACCACAGCAGTTTTATCTGTAAACACTGAACTTCTTTATGCATCGTTTTCATTTGCCCATTGGATGTTGCACTTCTTACTGGCACAGTGTTCTTACTGGAGTGTGGTTGTCATGAAGATGCAGTGTGACACTATACTACCACGCTGACATTATACCATTGTAAATGTGGTCAGAATCAGACTCAGTGTTGACATTGACATTGTTGACATTGTCCTTGGGAAAGGTGTTACTTTCAAGGATCCTCCTAGTTAAATTAAATGCAACAGTAATCTTATTAATTCAAGGACAATGGATGGCACTTCTAGGTAAAGAAAAGGTATATACATGTGTGTTTCCACCATCCACTTTAGTACAGACCTAAGTGGGATTAACAGCCCCAGTGTTTGGTGCTGTAAAGTTGGTTAACCTCAGATATCCCCCAAAAGTACACAGCCAGAAAGAACAAAGGAAACCTTTAAATTTGGGACTGATTCCCTTTGAAACTCACAGTGAACGTACAAGGAGTTTGTAATGACTTCGGTGATCTGAAGTCCGTTTCCCTAACCAATACTACACTTTCTTGTTTGTTTTACTATTTCCTATTCTAACAAAACTTGAGCAGGCAAACAAATTGATGCAAATCATGTTAAATTGAAAAACGGATACTGCCACTCTTAAGGATTGAGTCTAGAACTTTCACCACCACTAAATTACACAATGAATAAAAGTACAAAACACAGTTCACAGACTATACCTCAGCATTAACAGTTAATATATACTTTTATATCTGTCTAATATTTTTACAATCACCAGATACACCATCATTAAATACAAGTTACAGAAATGTGTAGATACCATTAGTTAGAGGGGTACTTATTGCTTACGTCAGCAAGCAGCAAATAAGGGCACAGAATTTGAACCGAAAGGAACTACTTTCTATCACCAGTGGCATTAAGATATAGCACTGCATTTCACAAAGCACTGCTTTTTATCTAGTTTATAGAACCAAGAGCAGCATATCAGACCAATAACCACTACTTTAATATGTATTATAGAATTTTAAAGAACTTACCTTACAAATGGTACCTAAGTATAAATATGTATGTTGTGAACAAATGAATAGTTGCTATTTTTTTACAATATTGGTTTATAACTTGACCATACTAGAACTACTTTGCTTTATTTTCTAGAGGGCTACTGGTATGAGAAATGGAATTAACACTGCTTATATAGTCAGACCTACAAAATCCAGACCCTGAAAAGATGTGGTCTATGTTCATCCCAGTCTCATCCATTTTTTCCCCACTGGAAAAACCTATCACTTGTACCTTTTATCCTTTCACCTTTTTTATTCTGATCAAAAACATTAGCAATAGACAACTAGAAAGTCTTAAAAAAAGGGGGGGGTTTTTAACTTAGCTAAGTGCTTTGGACTAGAATGTGTACCAATATTGTGCTGCCTCTGTTTTCTTGTTTCCTTAGATAATGTGATTTGAAACTGACACTGCACCTGATGGGTTGTTAACAAGATCTAGGCTTCAGGAAATGACAGATGTGAGTGAGGTCCGTATATGGGGGTAAAGCATCAGGATGGTCAACAGATTCTGGTACTGTAGTTGGAGCCATGTTCACTCCCTCCTTTTCAGCTGTATGTCACAAAACTTGAGAGAAGAAATGACTTCAAAATCAAGAGAAAACAAATAACTGAAAATCTCTACTTACATCCAAATTTTTAAAAATAAAATCTGTAGGTTAACAATCTGATCATTACTAAAGTGAAGCTATTTTATTTTTTTGATATAGCTATACTGGCACCCAAAATATGCTACACTCATCTATGTTTTTAAAATCTAGGAATTTCAGTTTTCTCTTACGGGTGTGGGGAACATAAAGTAATTGTATTATTATGTAAAAACATGATTAGGCAGTGGACATTTCTCAGCAAGAGCATTTAGTGCCTCCTAGCGGTATGAGTGACTGAGCACCACAGTGAGCAGCTCCTGTCCATGGGCACGGCTGGTCCACAGTTGACTCGGGGAGAGTAAAATGTCAGTCACGTGGAGACATTCATGATTCTCAGAGAATCAGAGGCTGGTTCATCAAATTAATCTGATTGTTAGTTTATTTGCTGCTTTTAGTTGAAGATATGCTCTGGCTTGAAACTGCAAAAATGGTAAAAAGCAGACAACTTTAAAATATCAAATATAAATACTGAAATGAGAAATACATGTCCTGTCTCTGCAGTCTGAAGTTGCATGTAGCGGGTCTCTGGAGCATTCTCCGTTTATAACTAAACAGACCTCAGTCTTAGTAATCTGCATTCTCCTTTGCACTTGGCCTCTGGGCTCACTTTAGGCAGTACTTTCAGCCTCCTTCACACCAATTACTTCATTCCCTTGGGGGAAACAATTCTAGAGAAGTTAAAACTAGTATTTTTCCTTCTCCAAAACTGCTTTTTATTTTATAGTAGTATATGCCTTTGCTGTCTGTGAACTTAAAAAAAAAAGGCAGAAAAAATAGAAATACTCTGATTTTCTTTTTAAATGGCAACTTGATTCTAGTATATTTGTACCTGACATCATCTCCATTAAACCAGTTTTATTCCTGAGATGAAGGTACAGTGAAAAACATATTAGCATCATAAGTTAAAACCAGTTGACAGTAGTCTTCTAAAATGACAAATAATAAAAATTCCACCATAAGCACCATAACAGGTTATGAAACTCCCAAATAGCTACAGTCCTAGGAAATACTTTTTAATTCAAAAAATGTTCATAGTCTATTATGTTACAGAAAAAAATCAGTAAACCTTTTTGACTATATACTGCCTCACAAGTCTGAGACTAACATTTTTACACTGGTTTTCTACTTTCATTGTTACCAGTTAAGACCCATATGGCTTTTAGTCTTTCACCTACTGAAAAAAAAGGGAGAAGAGTTTCCCTCATAGTTCTCAGTCTTTTGAGAAAAGTTACCCAAATAAATCTAATTCTGCATTGTTTTCCATAGATATATTAGGCACATCAGACCAGATTTCAACTGTGTTGAGATTTCAACACTATATATAACCTGACTGAAGTAACTAACTCGCAAGCTTCCACTAGTGACGTGAAGGGGCAGTGGGGTGGGGATTGTATGTAGGTGTGGAGACACATCACAGGGACTAGTTGTATAATTTTGCTAGTGAAACTGCCAATACTTTTTAGACTGAAAACACTATTTTGAATTTCCTAGAGATCTATTTACATTTAAGAATTGAGCCATCCATGGTTTCCTAATGAAGCACATATATTTCAGAAATGTCTACCTTGTTTCTACTCTGATAGTGGTGTGTTTATTGGGCGGAGAGCTAGCTAGACTACTTTAACGAGAAAGTATTATATTTTATAGCTCCAGGGAAGGTCTGGGTGTGGCATGTCATTACTCTTTCTGAGCTTCCTCATCATGTTTTCACTGTATCCTCTCCAACTACTTTGCCTCCATGGCAGAGAAGTTCTTAAAATCCTATTTCTCTTCCCACTTTGAATAAGTGAGGACAGGCTAGTGCCTGTTTTGTGGGAAGGCTCTCTAGCAGAGAGAAATGAATAAAATTTTGGATTAAACCTGAATCCATGCCATCTCTTTGAGTAGTGGTAGCGTAAATGAGACAATCTAGAAACTCTCTTTCCCAGGAATTTGAACTGTTCCTTTTCCAACCTAGAACAGACAGGAGATAAGCTCTCCATTCTGTATATCTGCTGCCCTGTTGAACTCAAATTAAAAGAAGAGGGAAACTCTTCAGCACCACTCCGTTCAGGCAATGATGATTGAACTGATTTTTTCTCCATTATTAGCTCATTAATTAGATTTGCTTTCTTTGGTGCACCAGGACCAAACATCTCAACTGGTGGCAAAAACTGGGCACTGTGAGGTTTGCTTGCTTCTATTTGAGTGAGATCTAGGTAGCCTGGGTCTTCCAGCACGTTGATTTGGGACCCTGGGCTCAGGCTAGTTCTATCAGTGAATGAATCCACACGCCCATCATAGCCTAGATCGGCTGGTGCTGAGCACTGGTGCTGAGGCCAAGGGCGTTTGCACTCTCCATGATTCTCCTTATCATCCCCACCATCTTCTTGCCCTCCTTGAAAAGAGGTCTCTGTCCAATCTGATTCCTCACTAACATTTACAGCTTTGTTCATGTCCCTCAGGAATACCACAATAACAGTGATGTTATCACTTGACCCAGCATCACGAGCTGATGCCACTAATTTGTGGGCAACCATGCTGCTGTCTCCATTGTTCTCCTTCAAGTGGTCAGATACAACTTTCACTGCCTCATCAGGGTTCACGGTGTCATAGAAGCCATCACAGGCCAGAATGAGGTAGTCTTCAGTTCCATCCAAAACAGTAGATGCAGAGTCTGCATCCCCACAGATATATGGCTTATGTTCAGCATCTCCTGTGGGAGTTAGAAAGTAGGTCAGATTTGGTTTACCTTACATGTAAGAATGTTTATGGCCAATGCCATGACTTGGATCACGGTTTACTGAATTGTGATCTGAATTTACTGGGAACACTTTATAAACTAGTTTTAGATAAAATACTTGAATTCTCTGTTAATCAGATGCTGCTCACTCCTTACTCTCAGTTAAATAATTGCCATTCGCTGGGCTTAATTTCTTATCTAGCTTAGATTCTGAATCTTGTGCCTCTAGCTATGATTTAGGCTTAGCTGAGCATGGCAACAAATGTCAAATCTAAATTTGTTGCTGTACTGAAATTCAGCCCTATATAGGAAAACTTTGTTGATTTAGTAGATCTGTTCTTTTATTGGTGGTTAGGTTTGATTTAGTTAAGTTTTGAGAACAAATCCACATTGAAAAACAGACCAAACTTCTGATCACTGTCTTCAGTAAACACTTAATTTTTGTTCTGTCCTGTTTAGAAATCAATAACTTCATGCTGCGAGCTCAGAGGAAGGTTTGAGTTACAAGGGATTTTAAAAAATCAAGTCCAACTCTCTCAAGCCAGGAAAAGTCACCACCCCAAGCCTCAGACAAGGGACTAGAATGTAAGTCTCTTGGTTCCCAATCCAATTTGCTTCCTATTTTTTAATGCTGTGTTACTTGTAACTTCTAGAGAACAGTCAGAAAATGACCATTTTCTCTCATTTTCAGGGACTACCATATTCTTGCTTCATTTGTCTCTGATTGTCCCCCCGCTTCTGTCTTTATTGCTATTATTCATTCTCCATTTATGAACAACTGTGAGAACCCCAAGGCCCTACTGGGCCTTTACTTCTATCTTTTCTTGCTTAGCTTATCCACTTACAGAATGACATTTGAGCTGGGCCTTGAAAGATAAGTTAGTTAGCACCCAGCAGAGAAGGCCCTTGGTTGAGGGAACAGCATTAGCAAAGACACAGAGGCAACCATTAAGGAGTCATGTGTAGTTGGATATAGGGTGCTTGGAATGGAGACAGACTGGAGACCCTCAGGCCCACACTAAGCAACATTTCTGTCACCTGAGTACTGTGATTATTGATCATCTACAATGCATTTTGGAACTTTCAGATCCAGAGCACCTCCAGATGGATTCATTGTTTACATTCATTGTTTTCCTTTAGGTACTTGGAGACAGCCTATCAAAAGTGTCCTTAGCCTATTGGGGAAGCCAAATAGCTTATTTTTGCAACAAGGTATACTGATTTACTTCTTCTTTACATAAACAAAACAGAGTATTGAGCAATAATTCCTAGATTAGAGTATCATAATTCATCAGTAAACAGTAGTTTAAAAAAATTTACAAAGCGCTTTATCATTTGTTAAGTAGTGGCATATAGCTTAGTGGCTTAGGATGCCAGCACTGGAGTCAGACTGCCTGGGTCCAAATCCTAGCACTTGCTCCTTAAAAACCCTTTTCAATTACTATTCTTTCCATTGTACTAAAACTGAACTTTCTGACCAGGGGAAGATGAAATGAAGATAAATATACTACTTAAGTGTTCTGGCTATATCATCACTGTTTCTAGTATCTGTTATAAGTTCTCTCCTACCCAAGTAGGGTTCTCTCCAACATGTCACATCCCTGTTGAATCCTCAAATAGGCCCAGAAAGCTCAATAGGAACCCTATGGATAACTCCTAGAACCAATGTGGGCCACATGCCCTATCCAGCAGGTTGCATGATGGGATAACCCTGAATAACAGATACTTAATATAATTATCTAGATTAGTTTATCTATAAGGTAAGAAACTAGTTTTTTTCATACAGTGGCCACAACCATTTTCCTCAAGCATGGTTTTGATTTCATCGACTTCACTTCTATACTCTGATGCCTCCCAATAGCTGTTAGAGCTAATTAAAACTTCCAATCAAGGATTCAGTGCCCACCACCAATCCACTTTACTAAATTTCCCCATCCCCTACTCCATCTGACTGTATTATTATCATCATTATTATTTTCTGATTTCCAGCTCTAAAAATAAATGTGATCTGAGTCATACTGTTCTCAAAAATCTTGTTTTAGTGATTCAATTAAAAGGCTACTGCAACTGTTAGTTTGGAACAGAACATACAAAGATTTGCACCAAGAAAATGCTGCCAAAATTCTGGCTTTTCACCTGCTGTACTGTTGGATGTCAAATTCATGACATTTCGCCCCCAAATTTGGTAGGAGGGCATGATTATCCATTTCATGGTAGAAATGGCAACATCCTTTTGTCTTCAACCTCCTCTCTCCATATGCTGGGAAACATATCATGCCTCTGTCAACTTTGGATCATAAACCTGAAGGGCTCATGGGGAGAAACGATTGAAAAGCTTTTCATCTTTAAAGCTTTAAATGTCATTCATTTTCGAAGTAGAGTTGAACTCTGCTCAGGAGTCCTTTTTCTTGTTCCTATTTAGTCCCCTATTTTATTCCATGAGCTCTCGAAATCTTTCTCACATTCTTCCACTCCCCCTTCCAATTAAGCTACTGGATTTTGGTAGATGGCCTGATTTCCTACTTCAAAGAAAATAAAGTTTATCAGGCCTGAATTCCCTCAATTCCTCCCTCTGCCCCAGTTTTTTTTTAATCTGTAGAGATTCACCTATATCTACCATTTTCTCAGAGTAAGAGGTGTCCTTTCTTTTCTCAAAGCTAACCTGTGCTGCCTCTCTAGGACTCTGGCTTCTCTCTGTCTCATCTTCAGTTTCTCTTCTACCTGCTGTCTTTTATCCTACAAACATGCTCTGATCTAAAGTCTCCTTATCCTGAAAACACAATAAAAGCAACCCTTTCCCAAATCAGCTTTTCCCTCATGCCACCACACTATTTCCCTTCACTTCCAAATTGCCCAAGAAACTAAATCTACACATGGCTTCTGTCTGTTATTGCTCATTTTCCCTCACCTGATTGGTTTCTGGTTTTTCCACCTACTAATCCAAAACAGTTCTCCCAAATGTTACTAATTATTTCCTATTTTCAAAATTCCTTGTCTTTTAACCCACATCTCACTTGACCTCTGCAGCACTTGACCCTGTTGACTACTAATCCTAGAAACCCTCTTCCCCTAGCATCTGTGATACCCCACTTCTATATCTCTGACCTCTTGATTTTCTTCACTGGCTCCTTCACTTAATAATAACACTGTAACAATCACTGGGTGCTAAGACAGTGTGGATTCTAAGTGTGGTGTGTGTATTATACCATTTAATACAAAAACTCCATGAGTGTAGGTACTGTTACTATTCCCACCTTACAGAGAAACACAGAGAAGTTAAATTTCCCAAGGCCTATAGTTTATAAAGTGGTAGAGCCAAGATAACAAACCTAGAGAGCCTTCATTATGTTATTCTGCCTTAAGTAATGAGTCTCATCCTTGGTCTCTCTTTACACTACATATTCTTCCTGGGCAATGTCAACTATGCCTATAGTTTCAACAACCGTATACGTTATCACTTCACAGGTTGCTAATACTATTGCCAAAATAGGATGACTCCCCAAATCTCTGTCTCCAACTCAGAACTGTCTGCTAAGCTCCAGATCTGTATTTCCAACTGCATGTAAGTTATCTCTTCCAAGACATCCCACAGGTACCTAGAATATAAAATATGTCCAAAATGAACTCATTATCTGCCCTCCTCCCCACCCCCCAAACTGCTGCTGCTTTATTACAAATGCTTTATCATCTTCTCAGTCACACAAGTCAGAAACCTAGAAGTTAGCTTTCCTCTTCTCCCACAAACTGTCATTTGTCTCATCAATTTATACCTTCCTCTGTATCCCTTTTTAGCCTCCTTATCTCAGTAACAAACTGTATCAACAGCCTCCTGAATGACCTCTCATCTAGGCTGTCTGCTCTAGTCCATCTTCTATACCATCATTACAGATATCTTATAAATACAAATCTGATCATGTGGCCCCTCTGCTTATTCACCTGGTAAGATCCAGACTACTTCACCTGGCATGTAAGCCCCTTCACAATCTGGCACCAACACTTATCTCTTACTGCTGCCACCCTCTGCCCTAGCCTCTACTTGTTGCTGTTCCTAAAAAACAACATGCCCTCTCAGGCGCCCATGTATTTGTACTCCCCTATACCTGGAATTTCTTCCCTAAACACTATCCACATCCAACTTAAAGGTCACTTCCTCTATGAATTCTGCCTTATTCTCTTAGATTGTCATTTATTCAAGGACATTCTTCCCCTGCTTTAGTTTCCTCTTGTGTTATATTTTTAGAAGCAAAAAAAAGCAAGTATCCTCTAGTAAAGTTGGTTTCATAACAAGCATTAAGGATACCTCTCAGTACTCTGACACAGTAAGATCACAGAAGAGGTCTCTGATTGGAGCTATCAAAAATAATTCTATGTGGGGATGTGTTTTAGAAATGAGAGACTTCCCCTTTTTGGCCTTATTCCAGAGTTCCTAATAACTTCCTCAGTCGTAAGGTAAAGCCAACTCTCAATTCTTCGGGAGGTGTTTGCAGAATCGTTTAGCTATCTCTTTCTCTCTCAGCCTTCTGCTGCTCACATTCGGGCCACTTCACAGCTTGCCAGCACCTTCCCAAAGAGTGGGAGGAACTCACATCAGTGGTGAAACTGAATCAATCCTTTGAGATTTTGTTAATGTTCTGGAATTTTTTGGTAATGATAAGCAAAATTTGTGGATTAGATGTGAATTCCATTAATCCATGTCATCCTTATGTCGAACTACTTCATTTCTTTAGGAGGCAGTGACAAAGAACTGCAGTATATATGCATATATGTATATCACCCATATAGATACACACATTGATTTATTCTTTAAAAAAAAAGCCAGAAAATGAAGCCAAGCCATGAAACCTAATAAACCCAGGTGCCAAAGTGAAACAAAGACAAACAGGACTATAGCTCAATTCTTTGAACTTACACCTTTGCATTTTGTCCAGTCAACTTAGCTGTTTAGTAAGGTTTGGATAGTTGCATTGACTTTCCTCCTCTTTTGAAGAATTTAGGTCCCAAGGAGACGGATTCTTTGAAACCCCAGGGTTTTCTGGTAGATTACTATATTCCACATATAGTAAATTGTTTTCATCTATGAGAGAATGTTTTTATTCTCTGTGTCATTTTAGAATTCATTGAAAAAAATTTAAAGATATAAGCAAGGTAAAATATGGGGGGGGGGGGGCGTCCATTCTCTAGAAAATACTGATTGAACCTAAATATGACCCAAAATGGAATAAAATGAGGATCTCTGTGGTTTTAAGCAGATTTGTGTTTGAAAGATTAAAGGCTTCTATTAAAAAAGAGAAAGAAACTAGTAAGTTGTGCATTTCTTAATACAGTTTCCTTTTAATAATGGAATTTAAATATATAATTGAGTAGGTTAAATAATTAAAAGAGGCATTATCCAATTGTTACTTTAAACAATAATGAGCACTCTGATAATATTAATTACTATCTCAGGTTCCCTTGTTGTATCAGAGTTAATATAAAATAATGAGCTAAAAGAGGACAGTTTGGAGAAACAAAAATTGGTTTTTCCTACCAATAGCTCTGGAGACCGATAGACTTCCATTCACCCTCCAGGCACCAAACCAGACTACACAACCTCCAAGGGCCTCAATTCGTTGCTTTTCATCCTAAACAGCAATGCAATAGAAAGAAGCAAATAATTGGGGGTTCAGGATTTATTCATCTACCTTAACAGTAAACAACACATACAATACTCATCAGCTTCCTGGAAAGGTTCTCTTTATTTCTCCTTTGGAAGGCCGGCATGGTTGCTGAGATAATGGTGATAATTATAATAATTAAGTGAATCTTAATAACTAGAAAACTGCCTGTGGCATGTGCCCTAAAAGAATAGACCTTACTTACCTCTCTGTCCGGTTTATGTGGCTTCATTAGTTCAACAGCTTGGCCCTTTCTCACAAGCATAACCTGGGAATCACCCACCCAAGCCACATGTAGCATGTTGCCTCTGATAAAAGTCACCACTCCTGTGGTCCCACATCTTAAGCTCTGAAAATAATTTAAATAAAACTAGAGTCAGTAAAAATAAATAGACATCAAATTCTCACTGAGAAGCAATTTATAGTTAAACTTTTCAGTCAAGAGCTAGACTATTAATAACTTGATAGCACAAATAAACAGCAATTCCTACCTCTCAATGCATTTTTATGTGCATATATGTATTTATGCGTGTGCACACATATAGATCCATTTAATCTGTGATATGCAAGGCAGGGATGATGATTAATTCCATTTTATATACAGGTAAGAAAACTATGGCAGGTTATGTGACTTGCCCAAGGGCAGGTAACTGATTAGTAGGCAAAACAGAACTGAAATTCTTTTTTTGTGTGTGTGAGGAAGACCAGCCCTGAGCTAACATCCGTTGCTAATCCTCCTCTTTTTTGCTGAGGAAGACTGGCCCTGGGCTAACATCCGTGCCCATCTTCCTCTACTTTTTTATATGGGACACTGCCATAGCGTGGCTGACAAGCAGTGCATCGGCCAGCACCCAGGATCCAAGCCCGTGAACCCCGGGCTGCCAAAGCGCAACCTAAACCACTGCACCACCAACCGGCCCCCAGAACTGAAATTCTTTTTCTTTCTAGTCCAGTGCTAAATCCACTATATCAACCCTTGGATTAAAGATTTCCATGTTCTGGTCTCTGTTTTGTTACTGATCTACTATATGTTCAGGGGGAGGGTCCTAGCTTTACAAAATAACATATAAAAAGCATCTGATTGGTACACAACAAATACTTCCATACTTTGGATATTAAGATAGGAGCCAAGAGATAACATACATTCCCTGGAATGCTAAGAATGCTTATACCTTTAAAAAAAAATTTTTTTTTTAACTCCTCTACAGTAATTTTAGGGGCCTTTGCTTTTGGAACATTGCATAAAAAACTAACAGCATGGAATTTCACCGCAATAGCTCAGTACCACTGTACTTAATACTCTTGATACTACTATACTAAAATGACATCTCCATTTGATATGAGTCACCACCAAATGAGCATGACTTTCTGTTACTAAGGACTTGGCCTAAATTAGAACCAATGCGTCAAGGGTGGTAAAAGGCCCCTTGTATCCAATGAGAAAAACAACTTCTCATTTTCCCTAAATAGGGAAAGTTTGTTATAAATCCTCACCCACCAATAAAATGTCTTCCCACACAGAATGTTCAAAAACTCAGCCCCCCGGAACACACGATAAAGACACTTCAGTGCATGTGCCCTGGGGAGAACAGGAGGCAGTGCTGCTTCACAACAGGAAGAGCTACTTTCTTCCCAGCAGTTAGCAGCACGTGGAAGCACAAGAAGGAGAAAAGTAACTGCTGAGACAAACCTAAATTATTCACAAGAAATATTGGCAGGACTGAGAGATACTAGGATCACTGGCAAAGCAAATGAGGTGAACATAGTCAGAAAAACCGTAATTTTGAGGACACAGAGGAAAAGAGAACAGAGTATGAAGAAGACAAAGTAATTCTCTTAGTTTCATGTTGGTGATTACAGATCATCTCTCAGGGGCCACGTCTAGTCCTCAGTCAGAATGACAGCCAGTAGCTCTGAGACAGGCAGAGCCAAGCAGTGCCAGCCCTCACAGAGACCAGGAAGGTCTGAGGTCAAAATTGTATTTTGTTTTCTAGCCCCACCTATGTAGACCCTAGTGGTTACTGTTTTGGATTTGTATATTAATCTAAATCTGGGGTGCGGGTGAGGAGATACATAATATTTCCCTTGCTTAATACCAGATAGTTCTGAATTATTGTTTCATTAATTCCAAACCCTATTATTCCTGTGTAGCATAACTATGAGATCAAAGAAATGGATTAAAAGATTACCATGTTCTCTCCAAGTCCATTTCAAAAAGTTAATGTTTAAGTCATAGAGCAGGAATCTTATTTCTGTGTGTATATAATTCTGTAATTACTTTTAAAATTAAAAATTATTTTCTTTCTATTGTCCCCAATTAGAAATGAACATAGAGTACTGTAGTTAATTATATACCAATGCCCAGAATGATAATTATATTAAAATTTTTACTTTTAGATCTTAATATAGAGCCCCTGTTGTTCATTGACAGTAAAAACCTTAGGTCTGATCCACCTTAAGAAATTAGGACATGAGCTCTGACTCTTCTTCCTGTTAAGAGAAAATCAGTTCAAAGATCATCCAAGGATTCATTCTCTCCAAGCAAATTTTCCCTCGAGAGATATACAGCAAAACACTGCCAAGTCATTTAGAACCAAGTGTATGGGAGTAATCCCAGCTTCTGTTTCTTTTTTAAACCATTGTTTTAATCACCACATCCAGATCTTGTCATCAAAAGTGTGCTTAGAGAGATGGTCCTGGTGTGAACCTGACAGGCAGTGGTGAATGAGAAAGATAAAACTCACTTGCCAAATCCAGCAATGGATCGGCTTTCTAGAAAATTATAGCTTGGGAGTTTCTATGCAAGACATCATAGCACCCCACTAAAACTATTCCTAAAGAGGGAGTTAGAACTACAACAGAATCCGATACTGTGGGTCAAGAATACAGTTTGAAAGAGAACTTTAAATAATGCCTGCTCCAAAAGAGAAAAATACAAAATAGCCCTTTAACCACAGACCAAGTTGAGTTCAGCTAGTGCATTCGTGGCTAGAATTTATGAGAAAGTGGCATACCTCCCTGGCTGCTTTCTGCACAAACCGCTCGTCAGTGACCCGGAAGGCCCGGCACAGGGCCTCAGCAGGATCATGGGGGAACATCTCCTGGCGTACTAAGTTAACGTGCAGGTGAATGGAGGCATAAATGGCAGCATCCACTCCTCCATGGCCATCAAACACTGCAAAGTAAGCTTGTTCTTCCTGGTCCTATCAACAAAAACACACCAACAGTTTAAGGGAGTTAGGTATAGCATGATTCAAATAAGCCAGTCCCCTGCACTGTTGCCCATCCTCCTCCTCCACTGAGTTTGTCACCCAGATAATGAGACTAAATGTTTCCCTTTTCTGACATGCCTGATCAACAGCTAAAATACCTGCAGTATTAGGGCATCTGTGTTTACACACCAGAACACTGGAACACATCATGCCCAATTAGCTCAGGCTGAATTGCCCTCTCTCTCTCTGTGAAAGTTGTTGTCTTGTACCATGGAAACCACCCACATACATTTGCTTCAAAATTGCTGTTACAAGCTGTGGGGAAGAGGAGGAAAGAGAAGGTATGAGGAGGAATTGAGCAAAAGCTGTTCTGGGTTGAGCATGTTTTCCAAAATGCAAGTATTTTAATAATAAAATTGGAAACTGAGAACAATAGGAAATAATTGGCCGTCCAGCACAAGGCCAATTACGTTAGGTTGTTCAAAATATAGAGAGAGAATGAAAGCATACACATACTTCTAAACTATAATGTCTCCTTCATAAATCATTCATGGTCACATTGAATTCTCACCATAAATAACAGAGTCTCTAAACTGATTAGCCAAATTTGAACCACATCATATGTCTAAATGCCCTGTAACCACCTTGCCTTGTCCCTAATCCAAGATTTAGCTTCACATTTCCTTGCCCACCCACTGCTTGAAGCACTGAGGCAACTAGAGGAGAGTCTTCCAAACCTGTGCTCTGTCTTGACAAAGGAACCCTAATCACGTGATTACATTTAAACCATTAAGTAGTTTGCTTCTTCATCTTCAACTCAAGTGTTTAAATCCCAAAATGAGTACTGCTTTAGTACTGGTAGAAATTCTACATGTCAAGACTTTTTTTCTGGATTTGTTTAATCAGTTAATCTTCAGTGGCATTATAGATGGTGTTAATTAAACTGCTAAATTAACTAGTTTTAATGTCTGTATTAGATATAGATTTCACAATATTTGGGTTTTATCATTACTTGGTGGACGTTTATATTTGGTACTTTTGTAAATGCAGTACACCCAAAGAGAACTTTTCAAAGCACAAATATACCTATTGTAGTTCTTCCAAATCCCCATGAGATAGCAACTCATCACTTAGGAGATCTGTAACTCACTGAACTCTGAGTCCTGGGCTCCCTTTAGGCAACAGTATGTAATGATTTTTCATTTGCAAAGTCTTTGACTTCTTCCTTGGGCTCTAGGAGCTCAGATGAGTCCAGGCCCTATCATTAAAAGTAAACCAAATATACAAAGTAAATCATATAATTTTCTTGTGCTTGTTTTCCCTATTAGGTAGGGATGAGATGGTGATAACAGCTTTATGGAGGCATAAGAATATAACTTGAAACAATGTGAGATTGGTGGGGAGATTCTTAAAACAATATAGCATCAGAAGAAACAGAAAGGAGCCAAGTGGATCTCTTTAAAAAATTAGTATAGCTTCTTAAATAAAAAAAAATACTGATGTTTTCCCTGTTATAAAGATAATGTATATTTACTTGGACTAATAAAGAAGTGTAGGAGCCAGCCCTGTGGCATAGTGGTTAAGTTCAGCATGCTCTGCTTCAGCGGCCCCGTTCACAGGTTCAGGTCCCCGGCGCAGACCTACACCACTTGTGAGCCATGCTGTAGCTGGCAACCCACATACAAAGTAGAGGAACATTGGCACAGATGTTAGCTCAGGGCAAATCTTCCTCAGCAAAAAAAAAAAAGTATAAAGAAGGGAATAAATAGCTATAATCACACCATCCACAGATAGTCTTTTTTCTATACATAAAATTTTTTTAAATTAGGATCATACTATACCTAAAATTTTACATCCTGTTTTTTGTCATTTACCATATCATTAGCATTTCCCCATGTCATTAAGTATCACTCAAAGACATTATTTTAAACGCATATGTACTATACATCATAAGAGCACATCACAGTTATCATTCCCTACATGTAATGATTTAGGTCATTTCCAATTTTTTATTATTGACAGTGTGTAAAACATTTATGTCAAAGCATAAAGGTAAGACTTATGCATTTCTGTTTCCTTATAATATAAAATTAAAAGTGAAATTACCAGATCAAAGGGTGTGAAAATTTACAAGGTTCTAAATATGTGTTGCCAAATTGCCCTCAAAGCCTATTTCTCTATAGCAAGATACTCCTTTCTGAGTTAGGGTTTCGGACTAATTTTGAGGCAAAATGAAAACCAACCAGGTCAACAAACAGCAACAATGCTCTCAAACCTGAGTATAGTCTTCAAGTGGGTGTAGTGATACAAGGTGTGCTCATCAGACGACAGCCTTTGGGTTATATTTGCATGAGCCTAGATGGCAACATTTGGAAATGGATATCAGCTGATTTGTCTTTGTAACATAAGCACCAATTACCAACCCACCATCACTGCTTATCAAACCTTGACAGTCAGCTAAAATTTAAAGTTAGCTGCTAAAGGAAGGAAATACTGTGCTTTGTATAAATTACTGCATTGTAATTTCTAAGTTATGGACTTGAGTGAAGAAAAAAAGGGAAGTGACAGGCAAAGGAAACAAACCTACCTCTGTTTGCATTAACATAATACATTTAATAGAAGAAGAAGAGGAAGATAACAAGAAAATGGTTATTAAGTTGACAAGGCTCATATGTTCCAATTTGTCAGTCACGGAGATTCATGAAATATAATTCTAGCTACTTTCTGATCTCAGAAACCAAGATTTAAAAAAGAAATCAGAAAACTGTCTTAGTCTCAAATTCATCCTTTTGTTTGTGTTTTGTGTTGCTGCAGCAACAAAGTAATGTGGGAACTAAAAAACACAATTTGATCATACTACAGAAATAGTTTCCTTTAAAAAACAGCTTTATTGAGTTATAAGTTTTCTTTTTTTCTTGTATGTTTATAGAATAAACTCTGGAAGGTTACAGAGGAAACTGGTAACTTCCCTTGCCTTCAAGGAGGGGAACTGAGTATCTGAGAGACAAGGATAAGAGAGAGATTTTTATTTTCCAGTTCTGAACCATGTGAATGCATTACCTATTCAAAGTAACATAAAATAAATAGTTCCTTTTCTATTGTCTAATGCAAGCAAATCTGTGCCACTTTGCCTTTAGTCCTACTCCAGCCTATCAGAGATACTGTTAGAAGTATATCAGAAGTTCTCCTGTTAGAAAACAGGACCATGAATGTGTTTGTTTTGTTTTTTAAATTTCATTGACTTTTCAGAAATGCCCTTTACCTCCAGGTTGAAGAGCATATTAAAGTCAGGAATGCAGACATGTTTGTCCTCCATTTTCCTGCGCATGTTTTTGATGGCATGGATTGATGTCTCATAATAAAGCTGGGGTCTCCTGCGGAGAGGGAAGTCTTTCACCCAGCTGCAGCAAATCTCATGCAGTTTGCTGAAGACAGAACGGGCCAATTTCACTGTCTCGATCTCTGTGAAAGAAACACAGAAACCCCCAATGAAGTGCCTTGTAAAACAGCTTTTCACTTGCCTGCTTTGTAAAGACAGAAGTAGGTCACCTTGGTCAAGCTCCTCCTCAACAGAAGAAATTCCTCCTTCTCAAGAAATGAAAATGACAACCTATCTAGCAGGAAATCATTAGCCAGCAGCTGCCACTAAGACATCCTTATGTCATAAGGAGAAAACCTCTGGCCAGGGCTGGATCTATTCCTAGGCTCAATTCTTCCAGCCTGTGAAGTGGTCTGGCCACTGCTATCTAGTTCAGGACAATGGTTTTCTTTTGGTTGGCTGCCATGGTTATCATCTGGAAAGCCAAGCCCCCCATGCTTAGAAGAATGACTGAAATCTGAACAGTGGTTATCCAGCTAACTGGAACGTGAAAGGCCTATGAAAACAGATCATGTATTTATAAACCACAGGAATAAGAAGAGTTTACTTTGATTACTATTTGTCTTTGTCTCTCTCTTTCTTCCTGACCTCTTCCTTTACCTCCCTCCGGTTCCCTAACTTTTCTTTCCTGTACCTGATCATAATTTGGAACTAAAGTATATATTTTTGTTATTTGATATATTTTTTAATTAAAGTTTTAGGCAATAGCTTAAATAGTTTAGCCAGTAGATCAACAAATGAGTTAAAAGTTTTATATTTCTTTAAGCAAAAAAGTACTTAAATTCTGTCTGTGTGTAACCCTGGAGAGAAAAAAGGAAATAGCAATCAGAGGATTCTTCACCCTAGACTAATTAAGTCTACCACTTGACCTATCAAGTGGAGTAGACTAGCTGACTTCTGAGGCTGACTCGCATCCTGCAACAGATGGACAGATGTGTAAACCTTTTAAGCAACACTGAAGAGTATTGAAAATATTGTCTCTCACGTCATCTCAAGTTGTCCTCTACTCAAATTGCAGCTATTGAAATAACCAAGAAGAGATGAGGTTTTCGGCCAGTATTCTAAAGGTTCCTCCTACATTCCAGGTAAAATTTGTAATTCTCCAAATTTTTTTTTCTTTTACTTTACTAAGTCAGATATAGCTTGACAGCCTAAGAAAATGTGTTCCAGATGGGCAATGGCTGTGCCTGTCTCCTCCAATCTAGAACACAAATCCCAAAGGAGAGAGACTACATGTTCTGGAACAGCCTGGAAACTTAGATTCCCATTTTTTATTCCTCACCCTGCCATTGCCTTAATTTGTGACTACATTTACTTATTTTCTTATTCAAAATTCTTTTAAAAATGACTGTATTCAAAAGCTGATCTCAAGGGTTTTGTTGCTTTTTTTCTTTTCTCACCAACATAGTATAGAGTGATAAACCACGTTTTGTGGCTTTTTACCCCTTGACTTTTTTTTTAACGATTCAAAATATGTATTTATTAATTCAATTAAAAATAAAGCCATTTCATGTTAACATAAATATTTTTATGAAAACTATATTTCCCAAAACAAAAATATTTTGTGAGATCAGTGGCATCATTTACCAGTTTACAATCTCTTTTATGTCTGGCTTAATGGAAGAGAGCTGTATTTTCTTTATAATAATTGTGGGCCCTTGACATTTTTACATAACTGAAAATCAAGGGTACATTTGAAAGAGAAAAGAAATTCAAAGAGCAAATACAACCTGAGGAAGTGTATATAAGAGGGAAACTGAGGCCAACAGACAACCCAACATTTTGACTGTTTTGAGCAATTCCAATCTTTTTTTCTAAAAAAAAAAAAAAAACAGCACCAATTGCCAGAGACTGTCTGTTTCAGCCAGCAATTACGTATTTGTATCACTCCAGCCCATCTGGTCTCTGCAGCAGTATAGTCCCCCAAATGTAGGGTTGGCATTTGGGTGTGCATTTGACTCAATCACAACAAAGGTTTGCAAAACAATAAGTAAATTCAGAAACTTGGAGGGAGAATGAGATGGGGTGAAACAACTAATATTAACTATCAGAATAGTTTCCAGTTTCCCAGATAGTAATATAAATATAATACCATTCTTTGGTTTGTATATTACTCTTACTATATAGACCTGCACTGTCCAATAAGGTAGCTTACTGGCTACATGTGACTATTTAAAATTAAATTTAAAATTCAGGTTTTTTTGGTCACATTAGCTATATTTCAATAACTACATATGGCCAGTGGCTACCACACTGGACAATGCAGGTAGAGAACATTTCCATCATTGTGCTGTCTACTGGATGGTGCTGGTGTAGACAGATTAAATTGGTTAGGGGAAAGCTCTACCAGCTTCCTCTAATATTTGGTAAACCACTGGATCTTTCCCTATCCTCTCCCAGTTGCTCCTTCCCTTATGTTCCCATTTCACTTTGTTCACACCATCTGTTATAGCTCTTACCACATTCTGTAACAATAGGTAACATTTATTGGGTATTTGCTACATTCTGTGTCTCTGGAACATTTCACAAACAGGTAAAACCATTCTCAATCCCAGGTCTGTCTGACTCAACACCCATGCTCTGCATTTTCCAAATTAGACTACAGATGGAGACTGTGTCATTCATTTAAATCCTTTTTGTGTTACTCAGTAGAGTTTTAACATAGGTCTTTCATGCTTCTTAATGAATTTATTCCTAGTTCTTTAATTTTACTTGCTGTTTGGAGTCAGAACTTTGCTTTAATCTGTTATTTGCCACCTCGCAAATATTCCTCTTTTTACTAGAAACATTTCCTTCTCTGCTGTCAGTCCATGTGCATCTAAGGGTAAAACATGTGACTCAGGTCTAGCCAGTTAGAGGATCACATTCCTCTGGCCACAGTGATTGGTTCAGGAATGGGAAATAATCCAAGTTGGGCTGATTAGAATGAATCCTGTGACTTGATGTAAGAGCAACTGAGTAAAGTTACTCTTATTTTCCTGCTTGATTTGAACCTGGGCAGATGAAGACCTGGTGCTCCTAGCAGTCATCTTGCTACCACATGGAGCCTGAAAATAAAATCAGAATGAAAGAGAGTACAGCTGAGAGTTGGAGAAATGCCAGATTCTGATGACATCATGTGAAGCCTTGAATCCAGCTGTGTAGCCCTTACCTTGAAGGGCAGCCAATAAATTCTGTTTTGCTGAAGCCAGTTTGAGTTGTGTTGGTCGTCACTTGGAACCAAAAAGTTCTTGAGTACACATTAAGTGTAAATGCTAGATTTGGGTTTGAGCCAAATTTTGTTCTAAAATGTCCAAGATGTATCCATCTAGTTCTACTTTATTAAGTATACTTTTATTTTTTGTGTGTGTGTGAGGAAGACCAGCCCTGAGCTAACATCCGTTGCTAATCCTCCTCTTTTTTTGCTGAGGAAGACTGGCCCTGGGCTAACATTGTGCCCATCTTCCTCTACTTTATATGGGACACCGCCACTGCATGGCTGACAAGCAGTGCGTCGGCGGGCGCCCGGGATCCGAACCTGCGAACCCCGGGCTGCCAAGCGCAAACTAAACCGCTGCGCCACTGGGCGGCCCCTAGTATACTTTTAAAATTAGGAATGGATATTGAATTTTATCGAATGCTTTTTGGGGCATCTTGACAGATTATTCTGGTTTTTTTTCTTTTAACCTATTATAATATATAAATTATGCTAATAGACTTCCCAATATTTTTGTTTTGTTCACTGCTGTTTCCCCAGCATAGTGCTAAGCATATGGTAAGCCCTCAATAAAATACTCATCAAATGAATTAACTGTTGTACTCAATATACAAATATTTTACTTAAGATTTTTTTACATTGATTGCTAAGATTGATCTATTTCCTTTTTTAGTTTTGTCTTAGGCAAGTTTTGATATCAGTGTTATTCTAGGCAAATTTTCTTTCTTTCTCTGTGCAACTGGATAATTTATTTTAAAAAGCAGTGGAATTAGTTTGATCATTTGAAAATGTTCACCTGTAGAATCACCTATTCTGTCCTTTTGGGAAGACAGCTCCTTGACAATCTTCTCAATCTCTTTCTTCTTAGGTAAAATTTGTTAATTTGTATTTTTCTGGAAAATACCCAGGTTTTCAAATTTATTTACACAAAGTTTTCATAATTCTTTTAATTTTCTCTGTATTAGTGATCATTTTCGCCTTGCTGTTTTTAATTTTTACATTGGGATATTCTAAATTGATTTTAGGTTGTCTGGACAGGAGTTACATCTGCCAAACTAAATTTGTATCAACAGATGTGCAAGGTCATTTAGCAGACATTCTGTTAGGGATAACAGAAACATGAAAAGAACTTTAAGAATTTTTTTAAAGTCTGTTTTTGGAAAAAACTAGGAGGAGAGACAAAAGACATTTCAGTGGGGACTTCAGTGCCTTTAAGCTAGTGACGGCAGGGCTTATTCAGCATGCTCATTACCCACTCTGATGTATGGATAAACAATATACCCTGTAGAGATTCTCCTCAGTGCAGTTCACATTGAGTGATTTGGGTTAAATAGATTAAGGACTTGCAAATAGTTTAGAATTATAATAGATCATTCTGAATCACAGCAATGACATGGAAACATTACTGGGTAATTTCCTGGAAAAATATAAAATTTGAATGACCAATGATATCCACCAGAAGAAATGCCTTCATTTCCCTTTGCTATCTTATGGGGGTTCAGAAAATTCTTCCAAAGTAGGCATGTAGGGCAACACTTAAATCTTGCCTGCATTAAGTATTCTCCTTCTGCTGGGAATGGTGTAGAACACCAGTATATAAATAATTGCTGCTTGAAATGGAAAAATAAAAAGTTGCAAAAAAGAGAAGATTGTCCAAAGTAGCAGTCCACCCCCTCACAGCTGTAAATTACTCATCAGTCGTTAATGTCACTGTACTGAGCTGAAGCTGAGTCAGCCATCACCCTGGCTGCAGTGAAGCAGAATTTAATCTCCCTCATCTTTTCATCACGGGGCTTTTACTTCATGCATCAGTACCAGAGGAAAGACCAATGCTTTGTAGCAGGAATTCCATCCAGCTTGACTCTGGAACAATTTGGTTCCAAGTGAATCAATTACTGTCAGTAAAAACAAGCAGAGGTATTCCTTCTTTGCCAATTTTCTGTCAAAAATGACCTGGAGCGATAAAGGAAGAACAGAATGTTTACTTTTATATCTGCCTCACATTCTCTGGAATCGAGCTATTCTGCTTCATTAATACATTCTTTGCTCCTTATACACCATATTTAAAGGCAAATGCTTCAAATAGAATAGAATGAAATATTAAAATTCCTTAACAATTTTGAGTGGTAATTCCCTAATTTTTACTAAAATCAGTATTTCTTTAGAGCCTGTCAAATATGTATAAGACTAATACATTAATAAGTATGTCTTCATTAATAAAGCCCCATAATTTGCCTGGAAAAAAAGATGTACAATTATCCATGCAATTAAATCACCAGTTACATAATTCTCATAAAGAGCTCTATTTATTGGTAGATATAAAATTTAATATAATTAATGAGAAGTTTGTTATAGCTGATTTCTTGAATTTTTTTATATCTGATTTTTTACTTAGATTCTTAGAGGTAAGCTAAAAATTTTAAATAGGTTTTGCTTAAACTCCCCTCCCTTCATTCACTCTTCTTTCATCTTCACATTTCTCACTTCACTCTTTCCATTTATCTAGATATTATTTATGATAATATCCTGTTATGATAATCTCTTGCTCTAATTACCTTCACATATTTTCAAAATATATCTGTATTTTTTTCTCTCCATTTATTGGTTAGTTTGAAAAAAAATTATTTTTTGCATTTTTTTCTCTTGCTACCACTATAAAATCAACTGGTGGGTAAACATAATTAGATTCAGTATTTTGCAGACATTTTCTGTGGATCACCACACAAGGAGATTTTTAATATTTTTAAACAAATAATGTAGAAAGGTACTCACCCACGGTCCCTTCTGTGCCATCCGTTTCCTTTGGGATATAATGTGCAGAAAGGTCACTCTGAAGGACTTCGTCTGATGTGGCTCTGGCTAAAGCAGCAGCCAAAAAGGAAGGACAGTTACTAAAAGAGAAAAATAAAAGGCTATTTAAGTAAGAATTAGGAAACAATACATTTAACATTATTAATAATTACTTATTAACATAGTGTCTCAAAACAAAATTATACCTTTAAGTAATATTCAGCACATTTATTGAATGCATATTATGTGGTAGGCAATCTGCCTAGGCACTAGGTATATTTTGATGAATAAAAGACACGGCCCCTGCCCTAGTGGGGCTTACAATCTAGTTAGGGAAACATGATAAGTAAACAAATAGGATATAATTAAAATTGGCATAAGTTTTATAAAGGAAACAAACAGGATACAGTGATAGAGAATGATAGGGGGGAAACCTATTCAGAATGGTCAGGAATGCCATACTTCGAAGGATGAGAAAGACTTGGTTATGTGGGGGTGTGAAGTTGGGAGAGAATATTCCAGGCAGAGAAAAGAGCATGTGTACAGACCCTTTTTGAAAGCTTGGTATGTTTAAGGAACTGAAAGAAGCCCAGAGAAGATAAAGTACTATAGTGGGTAAGGGAAAGTAGCAGGGAATAAGGTCAGTAGGACAGGCAAAGGCAAGTTATATGGACCTTTTAGACCATGGTAAGGAATTCAGATTTTACTCAAAGCACAGTGGGAAGTCACTGAAGACTGAGAGCCAGAGAGGGCCATAACCAGACATAGTAATTAACATATTACTTTGAGGGGCCGGCCCGGTGGCGTAGCACTTAAGTTTGCATGCTCTGCTTTGGGGCCCAGGGTTCACAGTCTCGGAATCTGGGCACAGACCGACGCACTGCTTGTCAAGCCATGCTGTGCCGGCGTCCCATATAAAGTAGAAGAAGATGGGCACGGATGTTAGCCCAGGGCCAGTCTTCCTCAGCAAAAAGAGGAGGATTGGCAACGGATGTTAGCTCAGGGCTAATCTTCCTCACACATGCAAAATATATATATATTACTTTGACTGCTGTGTCAAAGGAAATTGGAAGGGAACAAGAACAAAGCAGGATGACCAAGAAGGAGATTGTTGTAATCTAGGTGAGGTGAAAACAAGTGTATTTTGGAGAAAGAAAATACAGAACTTGCTGATTACTGGATGTAGAGGTAAGAGAAAGAAAAGAATTAAGGCTGAGTCCTGGATTTTGGTCCGAGCAACTAGGTGAATGGTGGCATCTTTCACCTAGATGGAGAAACGAGGAAAAGAAGCGATTTGTGAAAGAAAAGGGGTGACGTAGAAAACAAGAGTTCAATTTAGCATGTTAAGTTGGAAATATCTGTGGTTAATTAGACATTCTAGTGTGGAGCTCAGAGATATTAGGAAATTTGGAAGTCATGAATGTATGGCTGGTGTTTAAAACTATAGAAATAGATCACATAGGGAGAAAACATAAAAAAGGATTGCTATGGACCAGTGTGACTTCTATGTGCCTCCTGTTTTCCCCTTTTTGGAATAGGAAAGTTATCTTATGCCTCACCATTGTATGTTGGGTAGTGGTGGGGATGGCGGTAGATAATTTGCCTCTTTAGTCCCCAAGTTTTCAAATCAAGTGGAACTATATTCAAGGAGCCGTCCTCAAGAAATTGTACCCAGGGATACATCTGCACCTGGACCTGACCTCACTGAGATTCTGAACCTCAAGCCTGAGCCTGATGCCATAAATGGATGAAACTTTGGGAGAATTTGGAGGGAAGCGGGGAGTGTATTTTGCATGTGGGAAGGATATGAATTGTGTGGTTAGAACAGACTGTGGCAATCATTTTTCTAAAAAAGGCCACAGCAATATTTCTGGTCCCACATGCTCTTTAAGAACCTTACCGGGGCCGCCCGGTGGCGCAGCGGTTTAGTCCGCGCTTGGCAGCCCAGGGTTCGCGAGTTCGGATCCCGGGAGCCCGCCGACGCACTGCCTGTCAGCCACGCCGTGGTGGCGTCCCATATAAAGTGGAGGAAGATGGGCACGATGTTAGCCCAGGGCCAGTCTTCCTCAGCAAAAAGGGGAGGATTGGCGACGGATGTTAGCTCAGGGCTGGTCTTCCCCACAAAAAAAAAAAAAAAAAAAAAGAACCTTACCATTCCACATAAAGAGACAGAGTCTATTTCCTCTTCTTTGAATAGAAGTGAGACTTTGATGAAAAAAAAAATGTAGCAAAAGTGATGCTCTCTCTGTGACTTCTGAGGTTTGGTCATAAAAGACTGCATGACTTCCCCCTGGTTTTCTCTTCCTCTTTTCTTGTCTCTTCTTTTTCACTTCTTCTCTCTTCCTCCTCCCCACCCAAACCTGCCCCAGGACATGGACAGGCTCATGGATGTGAACTGAGGCTCCCAGTCAGTAGCTATTATCAACTGCCCCGCATGTAATGGCACAGGCCTTCAGATGATACCAGTCCTCAGCCTGAGTCTTCCAGCTGAGGCCCCAGACATCATGGAACAGAGACAAGCTGACCCTGCTTTGCCCAGTCTGAATTCCTGGCTCAAACTGTGAGCATAAAAAATGATTGTTTATGCCACTACGTTTTGTGCTAATTTGTTAACACAGCCATAGTAACTGAAAACCCAACATTTAGAAGCTTGGTAGAAGATAAGGAAACTATAAATACTGAAAAGAAATAGCAAGATAAGTAAAAGGAGAACCAAGAGAATAGAATATTTGAAGGAGGAAATGATCAACAATGTCAATACTGCTGAGAAGTCAAATAAGGGGAAAATTGGATATTGAATTTAATAACATGTAAATCACTGACTGGGTGCCAAGACAATTCAATGGGGAAGGAACAGTCTTTTCAACAAATGGTGCTGGGAAAACTGGATATCCACATGCAAAATAATCAAGTTAGATTCTTTCCTCACACCATATACAAAAATGTCCTCGAAATGGATCATAGACCTAAATGTAAGAGCTAAAACTATAAAAATCTTAAAACAATACATAGGAGTAAAATCTCATGACCTTGGATTAGGCAAATTGACACCAAAAACACGAGCAACAAAAGAAAGAGTTAAATTGGACTACATCAAAATTTACAACTTTCATGCCACAAATCAAGAAAGTGAAAAGACAATTTGCAGAATGGTAGAAAATATTTGCAAATCATATATCTGATGAGGGACTAGTATCCACGATATATAAAGAACACTTATAACTCAATAATAAAAAGACAACCTAATTTAAAAAGGGGCAAAGGATCTGAATAAGTATTTTTCCAAAGATATACAAGTGGTCAATAAGTACATGATAAGATGTTCAACATCATTAGTCATTAGGTAAATACTAATCAAAACCACGAGATACCATTTCATACCCACTAGGATGACTATCATCAAGAAGACAGGTTATAACATTGTTGGTGACTATGTGGAAAAATTGGAACTTATCATATATTTCTGGTGGGATGTAAAATGGTGCAGCTGCTTTGGCAGTTCCTTAAAATGTTAAACATAAAGTTAATATATGGCCCAGCAATTCTATTCGTAGGCATATATCTGAGAGAAATATAAACATCCATGCAATAACTTGTACATGAATGTTCATAGCAGCATTATTCATAATAGCCAAAAAGTAGAAACAACCAAATGTCCTTCAACTGATTATGTATAAATAAAAGGTGGCATGTTCATACAATGGAATATTATTCAGCCATAAAAGGAATGAAGTATTGATACATGTTACAACGTGGATGAACCTTGAAAACTTTATGGTGACAGAAGTCAGTCACAAAAGACCACATTATTGTATGTTTCCATTTACATGAAAAGTCCAGAATAGGCAAATCTACAAAAACAGAGTAGAGTATTAGTAGCCTAGGGCTGAGGGGTGAGGTGAGTAGGGAGTAACTGCTAAGGGGTAAGGGGTTTCTTTCTGGGATGATGAAATGTTCTAAATCTTAGATTGTAGTGATGGTTAAACAATTCTGAATATACTAAAACCATTCAATTGGTACACTTTAAATGGGTAACTTATGGTATGTGAATTATATCTCAATAAAGATGTTAACAAAAAATCATTGACTTTTTCAAGAACTATTGAATAGTGGAGGTGAAAATCAGATTAGAATGGGTTAGTGAGTGGCAAGGAGGTACGGCAATGAAGGGAAACAGAAATGGGGCATAACTGCAAGGGGATGCGGGGACAGGGAAAGTTTGTTGTTTTAGAATGGTGTAGAATCTGAATGTATACTAAATGAATAATCTAGTAGAGAAAGACTGATAGATAATGCAGGTGAGAGGGGATGACCAAAGGAGCAAGTTCTTAAGAAGGCAAGAAGGGATGAGATCCAATCCATGTATGAAAATACTGACCTTTAATAGAATGAGGCACATTTCCTTAATTGGAAAAGGAAGGAAGAAAATGGGTACAGATGTAGACAGGTTTCTCGATTTCTTAGTAGGAAAATAAGGGAGTTCTCATCTAATGGTTTGATTCAACAATATCTTATTGAGGCCTACAGTATTCCAGGCACTGTTCTAGCACTCAGGATATATATAATCAAAAAAGACAAAAACCTTTGCCTTTAGAGCTTACATTCTAGAGAAAGGCTTCTCAGTGAAGTATGAGGCTAGATCAGTAGTTCTCAAACTTTTGTGTGCATTAGAATCACCTACAGGGCTTGTTAAAACAGATTGCTGGGTTCCCATCCCAAAAGCCTGGAGTAGGGCCTGAGAATTTTCATTTCTGTCAAGTTCCCAGATGATGTTCATGCCACTCATCTGGGGACCACACTTTGAGAACCATTGGATTAGATCATCAACTGGGTGGAGAGGGTAGAAAGCACATGGGGGAGGAGGAAGGAAGAGAAAGTAGATATGAAATAGTCATATCAGAGAGTAGCAGGACTGTCAGGCAGAGCTAAGAAAAGAAATGATTTGAAGTTTGAGACAATTTTTAAATGAAACCAGTCTTTCTGATTGTACAATTTCTCCATCTATGTTTATGTGCTGGAACATGTGTCGGTAAAAAGAATTGTCTAGTTCATCAGTATTTGGGATTTTGCAAGGTGAAGAAGAGTCATGAGAATTGGGTGTCTTTTAAAGGATGTGATTACAATGTTAGACCATGCCTAACATTGGCTAAGTTGGCTAAGAAAGAAAGAACAGACATGAGTTGCAAATCAATGTGGTCTAAATGTAATTAAAGAATAGTAGTGAGAGTACTTGGGCACATAATCTAGAAGGACAGAATGTTGTAGTCTGAGAACAGGATGCTTATGTATACAATTTTAGAGCTGGTGCAATTTTGTGATGACAAGGTCTGGGTGAGACTAAGAAAGTGAGTAGTTTAGAAACATAAAATGGCAATGTTTACATTCTAAATCACCAAGGAAAAAAACTTAGAAAATTCTCTTTATCATTCATCAGTATTTTTCAAATTGTAGGGTATGATCCATTAGTGGGTAATGAAATTAATTTATGAATTGTGACCAGCATTTTTTTAAAAAAGAAATAGAGGGCAGTCTGGTGGCGTAGTGGTTAAGTTTGCGTGCTCCACTTCTGCGGCACGGGGCTCACAGGTTCAAATCCCGGGTGTGGACTAATCACTGCTCATCAAGCCATGCTGTGGCGGCGTCCCACATACAAAATAGAGGAAGATGGGCACAGATGTTAGCTCAGGGCCAATCTTCCTCAGCAAAAAGAGAAGGATTGGCAAGACATGTTAACTCAGGCCAGTCTTTCTCACAAGAAAAAAAAGAAAGGAAATAGAATAGGGTACGTGAGGTAAGGCTAAATATTCTAGAGATATATATATATATATATATATATGTACGTAAGTAAGTATATACTGAATCCTGATTACAATGAAAAAAATTTTTGAAAGGCACCATCCTTTAACAATTATGAAATAAATTGATGGCATCCCTTCAAATCCAAATGCTTTATAATCAGTATTACCAATTCTCCTTTCATGCTAAGTTAACTGAACTTTTCTTGATAAGTCAAAATTTTCCATCATAGACCTAAACTCTTTGTCAGCACTGCTTGTCTTTACCTTTCTATCTGCTTTACTTCGATTAACTGGATACATCCAAATATTTTGCCTAAGTGGACTTTTAGTATATAGTTATAACATTTACTTGGTCCTTTTGTTTTAAAATTTATATTAAAAACTTATCTGAAAATCTTTATTGTAATCTTGTTCCCTAGAATTCCAAAAAAAAAAAAAAGTGTAATTATTAAATTATCTGGATCTAGGTTCACCAAAGGTAAGAATATGAAAACTTTAGAGAATAAGGGAAGAACCATTAGTCTCATTAATGTGTCATCTGCAGTACATTTTTAGTCACAGTTAATGTAATTTTTTACTTTTGTCAGACAGAATGAAAATATTTTCAGTGAAGTAGGGAAAGAGGATTAGCTGACTAATAGCTAGGTATAAAACATCAAGCCAGATGCCTCACCCACATCAACTATTCTTACATGTCAGAAAGCTATAACACTTAGCATGAATAAGTTCTTATGGTTTTGACTCTGAATTGAAAGTGATTATTTCTGAAAAATCAGAATTGCAAATATATTTTAAAACATAGTCACATCAGAGACTATTTGATACATCTCAAATGAAAAGCTTATCATTAAAGCTTGTCATTTTTAAGAGAACTACCAGGAGTGACTAACATGATAATAACATAGCAAACCGCTTTCTTTTATCATTTCTCATAGAATGCTTGAAAGAATCTGAAAGAGAAGGTTTTAAAATTTGGCAAATATCAGAGGAGGGCCAATACTCATTGCAGTTTGGAGAACTGGGGTTACAAATGTTATTATGTTGAGAATATTGCTGAAGTAAAGTATGATTAGAAATTTTTCAACTTTTTCATTTTGGGGGACTGGCTCTTTTAAAGTCAAATTAATCTTGTTAGACCCCTCAAATGTAGTCAAATTCACATCCTGAGAACAAAAGGAAATGTGTTTTCATACATAGCAATTTGTTACTTACTTACTTGTTTTAGGTATCAAAGTACAAACTTTATATATTAGATAAAAAGAAAATCTTTGTCTAGTTTATCTCTAAGTCATATATAAACTATATGCATAAAGACCCTTTAAACAATGTTGAAATATCATTAATTAGGGGTCCATTTAGTTTTAATTTTTGTTTAGTCACATAAATAAAACATTCCACTTCATTAAAGCTATTTATGTTAATGAATACACGAATGCATTTTAATTTCTGTGTATACTGACTTTCTCAATGTTATATATTGTAAAGCAGAAGTCCAGACTCTATTAAGCTTTGTAAACCGAACTCTGTAAACAAAGCACAGGATCTCACTTTAAGCTAACAATAGCTGTTCTTTAAACACACAAAAAAAATACATAAAACTCAGATTCCTGAATGTTCTGACTGTTCTTCCCTGCTGCTCACATTGCCTAGTGTCATCTTTATCCTCAAAATATTTATCTGGGCAGGTCAATTTTGACTCCTCAATTCTATTTCAAAAATAACCACAGCCCAAAACATGCCTGGTGGAAGATTTTGAATTGTAAAGATACATTTTTTTTTTTGGTGAGGAAGACCAGCCCTGAGCTAACATCCGTTGCTAATCCTCCCCTTTTTGCTGAGGAAGACTGGCCCTGGGCTAACATCCGTGCCCATCTTCCTCCACTTTATATGGGACGCCGCCACGGCATGGCTGACAGGCAGTGCGTCAGCGGGCGCCCGGGATCCGAACCAGTGAACCCCGGGCTGCCAAGCGCGGACTAAACCGCTGCGCCACCGGGCCGGCCCCAATAAAGATACCTTTTTAATGACCTTCACCAGTTCAGTACTTAATGTTTACACAAATTATTGTATTTTGTTTTATTTTAAATCAGTCTTTTCCCAAATTAGACATTTAAAAAGTTACACAGTAGTATCTAGAAGCAGTATATAAGCTTAAGGCAGATGTTAAATCATTGTTATGGACTGAAAGTTTGTATCCCCCACCCCTGCCAAATTCAAATGTTGAAATTCTAACCCCCAGTGGCATTTGGAGGTGAGGTCTTTGGGAAGTGATTAAGGCATGAGAGTGGAGCCCTCGTGAATGGGATTAGTGCCCTCATAAAAGAGACCCTGGAGAGCTCTCTCGCATCTTCCACCATGTGAGGACACGAGGAGAAAACAGTCGTCTATGAGCCAGAAAGCAGGCCCTCACTAGACACCAAATCTGCCAGTGTCTTGATCTTGGACTTCTCAGCCTCCAGAACAGTGTAAATTTCTGTTGTTTATAAGCCATCCAGTCTATGGTAATTTGTTATAGCAGCCCAGATGGACTAAGACAATCATTATGGGAACTGCCCAAAACATTACCATAATTAGTGATTCATCATAGAGAAGCAAAATTTCAATACTGAGTATGTTCATTTCTTATGCTCTAGATGAGCACTGATTTCTTTGGATTTCATAATGGGGTTAAGTCATAGGAGAATCCCTAGCACTACTTTCACCTATAGTGCTTGCACGAATTAATTATACAAAGGTCTTTGTTACCTTTAGATATTAAAGACTATTACTTATATACATGGATATCTCAGGCACTCAGAAATCACTTTATCTTGTAATTTAAACACGGATTTCTCTATGTTGCTACAAGAATTTTTTTTAAATGATGAATAATCATTAGAGATCACTTGACTTTGAAGCCTGGACTTATATAGTTGCACACTGAGGGAGACCTAAAATTTCTGCCAACTTATTTAATTGCTATTTAACTAACTTGTTGGAAACAGGAGTTTACAGTAGAAATACAAGGAGTTAGAAAGCTAGGTTCTAATTCTAGCTGGGTAACCTTAGAAAAAAATGCTTAAACTCTCAGGATTTCAGTTTCCTCAACGGGAAAATTAAGAAATTGGAATAAAATAACTCTCAAGTCTCTTCCAGGTCCAAAATTCTAATGCAGTAATTCTACTCCAAATAAGGTTTTAAATTTCAAAGATGCGACCAAGGCTGTTTAAAGGTATAAATTAACACACTTCAAAACCAAACAAATGTTTTCACATAGGCCAGCAGAATGGAAATAAACTCTATATATTCCTTTTGTAAGCAATATGGGAATACTCTGCTTTATGCATTAGGTATATTCTTAAAAGTTGAATGTATATTTATTTTGATAAATATAATCAATTCTTGCAGTGAATTCAGTAGTTAGGAAAGAATCCTTCAGATTTTGTATAGCTTGTTTCCTTAAAGAGATATGCCTATACCATAAACTTCACATAAAATAATATTGTTACCAACTGGTTAAGAAGCTTTATATTTCAAACAAGAGATTACTACTTCCTACTTCTTTAAAAACACGTATTTACAAGAGCTTATTATTCTATCTCCACTCTATAGGCTGATATGAGTCTATTAAAAACAAGACAATAGGCCCCAAATGGAGTCACTTATGCTAGGCCCCATGTCACCAAACCAAGATTTAGCTTAATTACAGTTTCAGGTCTTCCAGAAATGCAATCTTAAACCAATCAGGGATTGCCTAATCAGCACTAATTAGGTAATCTGCCTGACAGATCCCTGCCATCCCCTAAAGGAAAGTGGCCTTGCCATAACCAATCTACTTTTTTGTCCAGTATAACTTCCTTGTTCCCACTCCCTTCTGCCTGTAAAAGTCTTTTATTTTGTACAGCTCCTCCGAGCTCCTTTCTATCTGCTTGATTGGATGCTGCCCAATTCATGAATTGTTGATTAAAGCCAATAAGATCTTTAAAATTCACTCAGTTGAATTTTGTTTTTTTAACAAATCCAATCCACATTTTGCATTAGAGAAAAGGAAAGGAGTCAGATTGGAATTGAATATGAAAGCTGGCTCCCTTTCAGCACTGTATATTGCCGTCTTGATATAAAGCAAAAACCACAATAGGTAAACAGATTATTCTAGCATAAAAAACATTTAATTTGCTTTCATTTTCAAATATCATAGGTGGATAAGTCCTGTTAGATGGACAGCATAGTATTTTAGTCAGAGCTTTTTGTAAGTTGACTTGTTACTATCTTCCACTTGCATATTAAGACAATATACATTTTAAGACTGCAAACTGAATTCTTGTTACAAACCAGGCCACGAAGCATTTTCATCACAATGCCAAACCTACACAAATCACTAAGACATTATTAGATAAATTAGAGGTTTAAAAGTACATCCTTCCTGACACTGGCAATGTGGGTGTCGGCACAGCATCCACAGCTGTGTTTCAGCAGTCTTGGCATAGCATTGCTAAGGTAATAAAAATTCTTGAAGGTGGGAAGCTTCCATCAATTAACTTTGAGAGAGACTTGTCTGGAGCAGCCTCATCTCAGCCCACATATCATGATGATGCTATCTACTCAGTATGCCCTTGCAAGGGTGACAGCACTTAAATGTTGAATTTCTGATCATCCCCCCCCTCCCAAGTTAATCATATATATTCTAAATCTAGAATAACACAGTAAACTAAAAATAAAGAAGGCAAATTCTCCACCTGACTTGGTATTCTTTTTCTTAGTGAAGTTAAAACCAGGGCTGAATTTTTTCCTCTTTAAGCTATATTTTCTTTCTTTCTATAGCAACCTCTAGGAATGCCACCTGGAGTCAACTGATTGTAATGCCCACACATCACAGATTCTTTTAGTTAGCTTTTCTGAATCTAAAGAATGTTACCTACCAAATGACTAGTTCCTGCAGTTCTGGATTTGGGGTTCTCACAACAGAAATCTCATTCCCTACTGCTGCTATCAGTATAATCTTAACAACCATTTGTTCACACTGGCCAGGCCTGACATTCAAGCAAAACCAACAATATCCTATGTTTTCTGTGAATAGCAATCTAGATGTTACACATTTACCAAAGATCAAACTACCACTAGTGCCACAGACCAAAAAAGAAGAGAGATTAGCAGTAACTATCTTTCTTGTCATCCCTCCTCCATGACCAAAAGGAATTAAATAGCACAAGTTTACTGAAACTTGTCAACATCACCAATGTGACCTTTCTGTTGCTAAATCCTACAGTCTATTCTCAGGTCTGCCTCACTTAGGAGCATCTGACTGCTTATCATTCCCTCTAACTTGATACACTTTCTTCCCTAGGCTTCCAGACCATCACATTCTCCCTATGTTACTCACAGGGTGGTCTTCTCAGTGCCCTTTGATGGTTCTTTCTCTTCTCCCTGCACTTGCAATTCCTCTCACTATGTTGTAAGCCTTTTCTTTTCCCTTTTGCATAGCCTTTATCAATTTCTAGTATCCTATACGCATCTCTTATTATGTTTATTGTTCATTTTATGTCTCCATTCCTCCTCACACTAGACCGCAGATGTTTTTGTCTGCTTTTGGTCACTGATGCCTAATGCCCAGATTAGTGCCTGGCACACAGTAATCAATAAATATTTGCTGAATGAATAAACTTGTCTTTCTGATTTACATATGTTTAAGCCATTTCCTAACTCCTTAGAATAAATGTTCCTTAAGAGTAGAAAATCAGGGGCCGCCTGGTGGCGCAGTGGTTTAGTCCGCGCTTTGGCAGCCCAGGGTTCACAGGTTCGGATCCCGGGCGCCAGCCGACGCACTGCTTGTCAGCCATGGGGTGGCTGCGTCCCATATAAAGTAGAGGAAGATGGGCACGGATGTTAGCCCAGGGCCAGTCTTTCTCAGCAAAAAAAGAGGAGGATTGGCAATGGAGGTTAGCTCAGGGCTAGTCTTACTCACAAAAAAAAAAAAAAAGGGTAGAAAATCAGTGTATTTATGAAAGACTATTCCATAAAACAATGTTGAGTTCTTACATGTAAGCTATGAACCTTGGGCTAGTATCAGTAAACAAGTGATAACAGGAATTATAACAGGCAAACAGGAATTATGGTCACATTTACATTTGTTGTCAACTCAAAAAACTGGTTTATGCTGAGGCCTCATTTATATTAGAGACTTATAGTCCCTCTTACTAAGAGAGAATGTATTTAAATTTCAAAAGTATGTATGGCTTTTTAATAGGAACTCTACTTCAACCAATATTTTGAAACAATTGACAAGTCGTAAAGCCAGGGCCTTCCATGGTTCTAGTAACCCATATTACTATTTCTGGATATTAACTTAGGTCATAAGCTATTGTGTATACATTCTGAATACACTAAATATTGATTTAACAAAACTATATCTTGTTTTCAGAAAAAAATGATGAGTAGCTACAATTTTTTGAGTTATTACATGCCAGCTAAATTCTTTGCATCTTTCATCTCTTTTAATTCTCAAAATAACAGTGTGAAATAGGATGTAACTGAAATTCCTAGCTGAAGCACCTGATGATTAGAGAGGTTAATAGCAGAGCTGCATTTTAAACCCAAGTTTGTTAAGTCTTGAAAACTATATTGTAAACCTCTAACAGTACAGTCATTTATCCCAAGAACACATGTGGTAACAATTATTCAGATTCTACTGACTGAGAAAACAGAGATACAAGATAATCTGGTATAAATTGTGTATCTTATCAACAACATGGTGGCTACAGGAAACATGTTACCTTAATTCTGGGCCCCTACTCTTTAGTTTTTCCATGAACACAGCTTATGTATTTATTCATTTATTTTAATTAAAAAGTAACACATGCCACATTATTATTGAAAAACATCAAAGAATACAAAAGTATTTAAAGTAAAATGTAAAGGTAAAAGTTATCAATTTGCTATATCCTTCCAGACTTTTTCTATGCATTTATAGACAAACAGAAAAATATAGCTTTGTTTTGGTTTTATTGTAGTATAAATGAATGACATATGTATTATTATAAAACATACTTTTCCATTATCAGTATGTTTTAGAGAACTTTCCATGTCAATGAACACACATACACACAAAACTTATTTTAAGCTGCTACAGTTTCTCTATCAATGGACATTTAGAATATTTATAATTTTTGAAAACCATAAACAATGCTTCAGTGAACATCTTTACATGCCTTTTTGTACACACTGCACAAGGTATATTAAAATTTTTAATCAAAACATTGCAATCATTTACTTTAAAAAGTCAAATTGAACTAAAAGACTCATAATGAAAGACAGAAAACCCTTCCCCATTCTTCTCTACGCTCTAGCAGCTACCAGCCTCAACTCTGCCAGCCATTATCCTCTGTTACCTTCTTTCTAAATAAAATTCTTATACTGATATTTCTTAATTTATCAATATTAGATATCAGATACATTATCTTCTCTCCATGGTAGAAGAGGTCTTAGTTCTTCTTGATTTATCAATATTAACTATATCTTTTCACCATGATGAAGTTTCAGTGATTCTTCTCACATACACAACTCCCATCTCCCCCAGTTCTCCCAGAATTTGATTAAATCAGTAAGTTTTAAAATATTATAGTTATACAAATAGTGTGAATTGATGAACAGTACACTAAGATCACACCTCCTTTCTTGTACAACTATTTTGTTTTTCCTAGAGTTGATAACCGCTTTATTTTTTTTTTCATTTGCTTTGTTTTCAACACACCTATCAGTATTTTTTTCCAAATGCTCCAACATCATTATGGCATACCATTCAATAATATTTTCCATATGCTCAAACAAATCTGATCCTATTTTTTTTTCCCTGGAAAACTCCCTGAACTCTAGCCTTGGTGTATAAATGACAACCTGGGACTTCCTTATGGAGCTCTTCTGTGTTGGGTTGCCTGTTTCCTAGATCCCATGTTTTCTTTTCTTGACTTATTAACTTCGGTTTTAGATTTTGCTAGAGAACATCCTCCTGTGGTTTTACCACCTTCTACTATCTCTCTTCCTTATCCTCCCAGTTCTTTTGAGTCATATAATATCTACACTGTCACAGTTGATAACATAAATCCTGTCCTAGAATAGTAAGCCCCACATTAATCCTATGGATTCAATGCTCACTAGGTCTTTTGCTATATTTTCTTTATCAATTGGTTAGCGAAAGTGTGTCCTCTAGTATGTCCTCAAGAAGGCATCAGGGAAATTATATTTTCTGAGTCATTACACGTTCAAAAATGTCGCCAGGCCAGCCTGGCAGCATAGTGGTTGGGTTTGTGCACTCCACTTTGGTGGCCCACAGTTTGCAGGTTTGGATCCCAGGCGCGAACCTACACATTGCTCAAGCCATGCTGTGGCAGTGTCCTACACACAAAATAGAGGAAGATTGGCACAGATGTTAGCTCAGGGACAATCTTCCTCACTGCGCCCCCCCCCCCAAAAAAAGTCTGTGGCCTTTTTAGCTGAACAGTAGTTTGACTACATATAAAATTCTTGGGTCACCCTTTTTGTCCTTGAGGACTTTATAGATATTGTTTCACTGTCTTCTGGCACTGAACTTTTCTGAGAATTCTGAAGCCAATCTGAATCTTTCTCCCCCATCTTTGTTTTTCTCTAGACTCATTTTAATTTTTACATTCCAATAACATTATTAGATTGTGCCTTGATGTTAATTATTCTGTGTAAATACTTCCTGGCTCATGATGTGCCCTCTCAATCTGTAGATTCAAGTCTGCATTTGTTTCTGAATGGTTTCCTTGAAAAAACATCTTTAAATATTATATTCTATTATTTGAGTTTTATTCTTCAGGGACAACAATTATTCTTCTTTATCCATGTTTCACATCTAACATTGGCTCTCTCTCTATTCCTTTGAAAGACTTGTTCAATTTCCATTTCATTTTGTTCATTTTTTCTCAATTTTCCCCTACATGTACCTTACTATGTTTTTCAGAAGTGTCTATTCTCCTTTTTGCTGCTTCCAATACATCCTTCATTTCATTGACAATTTTCTTTTTCTCTCCCACTTATTTCCTGGGCTCTGTTAGCTAAGTCTCATCTTTTACACGAAATCTTCTTTGACTATTCTCTACTTTGAGTACATTCTTAATGGAAGAATCTACATTTGCAACAACATGGATGGACCTAGAGGGTATTATGTTAAGTGAAATAAGTCAGAGAGAGAAGGACAAACACCATATGATTTCACTCATATGTGGAAGATTAACTAACACACGGGCAGAGAGAACTGGTTGGTGGTTACCAGGGGGAAGGGGGGTGGGGGATAGGCACAAGTGGTGAAGGGATGCATTCATATGGTGACAGACAAAGAATAATGTACAACTAAAACCCCACAATGTTATAAACTATTAAGACATCAATAAAAATGAAAAATTTTAAAAAATTAAGGTTAATTTATTATTCAAAGCAATATATTTTATTACAACTTTCATCAGCTCTGTTTTTCATTACTCAGCAGTTTTTTTCAATTGCCATTTTTAGTTTTGTTCAACTTTTTTTATTGTAATCTCTTTATATAAATTCCCTGATGGTTCCTTTATGACAAGTAGTCATCTATAAATGAAGTAAGTTCTTCCTGGACCAGCTATTTATAAGAGGTTCATGTGAGAAAGGGGCCAGATCCATCTTCTAGGCTAGCAAGAATTCTCCATAGTTCACGATGAAGTTCCTGAGGACCCAGGGTTGTGTGAGGAAGTTATTTTATTCTTAACTTCTCCTCAGCCAACAGATTGGCAACCACAAAGCAACTAATAATACAGGGTCTCTTTCCTCATGTTGCTCTTTAAAAAATATGGTATATTTACAATTTCTCATTCGGCTTCTCTCCTTCTTGGTGCCAGAGTAGTTATTGAGAAGCTCCTGCTGGTAGCCTGTGAATGGTTCCAAAATTGTTTATTTTTACTCCTAAGGGCATACCACCTTCTTTGGAGCATATACTCTATTGGCTTTTACTGAGATCTGCAGTTGTAGGCATCCTACATCATTGTTTGCTCAAACCCATGTGGCCTTTTTTGTGTTTGACAGCCCTTACTCAATTTTGTGTTGATATTTCCTACTTTTATTCGAAATGGAGTTTGCATTTCTCTTTCTTGTTCATCCTCCAATTGTTTTTTTCCTGGTGATTTCTGAGAGAAGTAGAGAATGTCATTGTTATTCTACTATTTAAAAACATATAGTGAGCCCGTATTTTTTACTAGGGATTGAACTGCTTTTCAGAAAGAGAGTGATAATTACTCTTGTAATACAGAGAAACATTTGAGTCTATCTTGATTCTTGAGTATAGCAAACAAGATAAAATGATTCTTTCTTGAAGGAGTGAATCTTCAATGAGTTGAATCAAATACATTCAACTATGAAGCATAATAAATTAGGAAAAGAAGTGATTCCAGAAGGAAAATTGATATGTGAGGAATCAGTCATTCTAAACTCTGATTCTAAACTATTTAATTTATGCTATGATTTTGTATTAGGCATTTTGCCTCAGATTCTTCTCTGTAAACTTAAAATCTTTAATTATTTGTTGCATGTATTTTGGATGGAATTTGGAGATCTTGTTTAAGGATAAATTTCTAACAACTGAGTAATATTGAGAGTTAATATCAAATCAACCAAAAATTTTAAAGTGCTTATAATTACCTTCTATTCTCCTTCATGCCCTTTAAAGTATTCCAATAAGCCTAATGAAAACTGAAGCCAGGCAAAATCTGTAGCAGGTTATAGATTCCATCTTTCTAGTCTGTGCAGCTGACATATGTGCAAAACCAGTTGCATTCACTAGAATTTAAATAAATCACTGAGGAAGGAAAGCTGTGATTTATTTTCCTACTTTATTTTAATCACACATGATTATACAGACATTCCAACAAATGGTCTTGCAAATACTTGCTTCTTATAAATTGTGATAGAACCTCAGGTAAATTCTGAGGACAGAGGAAAAATTTCTGATATTGAAAATAATGACAATTTATCTCATTTTTAAGACCTTCCAAACTTACCAGAATTTCAAATGATGTGTTGAGATTAAACAAGCTAACTTCTCAGTGATGTATATAAACAAAATAACATGAAAGTATAAAGAAATCCAGTAGTGTTTCATATTAGTTCTATGAAAACTTACATCCAGCCAGAATCATAATAAGTGACTTAACTTTCAGAGGTTATTGCTTCACTCCGTGGAGTAAATAAGGAAGCAATTGCTTTTGAGAGTATCAAATGCTTTTTTCCTTTCTCAGTATTCTATTATGAAAATTTTCAAACATAAGAGTTGAATGAATTTTACAATAAATATTCATATACCCATCACTTAGATTCTTCCATTAATATTTTGCTACCCATCTATCCATTGATTAATCCATCAATCCATCTTATTTTTATATGTTTTAAGGCAACATACAGATATCAGTACACTTCCCCTTAAATACTTAAATATACATATTATGAACTACAATTCAATAGTTGTTTACAGGTTTTAGTAAAATTTACATATAATAAAATACACAAATCTCACATATACTTTCACTGAATTTCAACAAATCCATGGACCTGTTTAACTCAAATCACTATCAAGATACAGGACATCATCATTACTCAAGCGAATTCCTTCATGCTCTTTCCAGTCAGTCTCCACCCCCAGTCTCCCACTGTTCTCCTTTTTCCACCATAGATTAGTTGTACCTCTTCTTGAACTTCATATAAACAGGCCCATATAGCATGTACTCTTTTAAGTAAAGCTTCTTTCATTCAGCAAAATGTTTTTGAGATTCATCCATGTTACTATACTTCAATAGTCCATTCTGTTTTATTGCTAAGTAATTTTCCATTATGTTAATATACTACAGTTTATTTTGTTGATGGACATGTGGTCTGTGTCCAGTTTGGGGCTATGATGACTAAAGCTGCTATAAACATTCTTGTAATGAGTCATTTTGTAGACATGTGTTTTCATTTCTCTGGGATAAGCACCCCAGAAGTAGAATTGCTGGATCATAGGGTAGGTATATGTGTAGTTTTATAAGAAGCTGAAGATCTTTTCCCAAAGTGACTGCACCATTTTCACATGCCCATTGACAAGGTATAGAGTTCCAGTTGTTCCACATCTTCACCAGCATTTGGTGGGTACGTAGTAGCATCTTGCTGTGATTTTAATTTGCAATCAAATCCTTTTTTAAGAGTTGAGATGACATAATAAATAATAGTAATATAATAACACAATAAATATAATAATTTCTTTCAAATGTCAAATAGTCCTGATAACAGTATCAGAATGCTTCTAATTTGAATAGTAAATTTTTCCAAGTAAGAGGCTTTTTTGTTTCTGGTTGTATTTTCCAGACAAAGCAATTCTGTTTTAAAAAGCAACACATTGTTAAGTGATAATCTTTTATTACACCTATATTAATGGACATGGTTGTATTTCCAAGTAGGCAGAAAAACAAATGTCACACAATAACTAATTAATATCTGATAATACCTTGATAATCAATACCCTAAATAATCTTAGGTTTGAAGCAGAAATAGCTATTTATATCATGAATGGATTCTAAAGTGATAGAAAACAGAATAGAGGATACCATTTCATGAAAACAAATTGCTTCAGGTGGTCATGTTAGGGAAAAATATGACCTAAACAAGGAAAATGTTTGATCATGGAACTTGGTAACAACAGTACGTGTCAAGAAATATTATAGAATTGCAAATCTATATAAAACTATTAAACTAGTAGATTCATTATCAGAGGGCTTATGAATGCAGTAAAGGAAAAGTTACTGAGGGTAAGTAAAATTAAAAAGGATGTATACCTAAAACTGGTTCCACCAAAAAGATGTACTCTTTTCATCATCATAGCCTTACAAAAGATAGCATACTTTATATGACCCTCCAGTAAAAGATGGCCTTTTCTCTTTTTTAAACTAATAGAAGCTATTCCTAAAAATGCTTTCTACAAAAGTATATTCATGGTAAGTCAATGGAAGAGGACCCAGTATATCTTAGGTATTTTCACTTTTAGTTCCCTTAGCACAGCAAGCGCCACATAATAATAAAATTAAAATGCTTAAAAATAAAACAAGGAAAAACTTGGGCCCCCAAATTTTACCTATCTAAAGAATTAGTATATGTTATGAGCTGAACTGTGTCCCCCCAATGAATGTATGTTGAAGTCCTAACCTCCAGTACCTTATAATGTTGCTGTATTTGGAGAAAGGGTCTTTAAAGGGGTAATTAAGTTAAAATGAGGTCATTAAGGTGGGCCCAATCCAATATGACTTGTGTGTTTATAAGAAGATGGAATTTAGACACATACAGGTATAGAGGGAACACCACGTGAAGACACAGGGAAAAGATGGCCATCTACAAGCCAAGAAGAAAGGTCACAATTAGAAACCAACCCTGATGAAACCTTGATCATGGATTGCTAGCCTGCAGAACTGTGAGAAAATAAATTTTTGTTGATAAAGCCACCAAGTCTGTGATACTTTGTTACAGTAACCATAAAAACTGATACAGTATAATATTAATGGTGTAGGGTACTTTCATATTCAAATCTGGTATTTATCAACTTTTTTTCCTTCAGTTCCAGACTGATTTCTTTAAGATCCTGGCCTCCACTAATTTTAATGGCAGCTCTAGCAGGAAAACAATATGCAAGTAGGAATTATTCAGATTAGAAAGAGTACTGACCTAGGACTCAAGAGAACAAGTCTTTTAATCATACTGTACTGTACTTCATACATCCACAAAGTGTGGAATTATGGTACCCTTACCCTTCCTGTCTAGTGTCTATATATCTGTGTCACACTTTTAACCTTAGCTGTTCACCATCAAACTATAAAATGACCCTTTCAAAGTATAACCTTGATAAATGAGATAGGTGAGAGACCTCTAAAGATAGAGAGAAAATTATTACTCAATGTTAAAACAAGAATTAAATGAATTTATTTGAGGTGACACTGGTATAGTAACAAAGGTACTTGATATATCTATTTTGGGAAACTGAGAACAATGAAGAAACTGCAATACAAACATTTCACCAAAAGACTCCATTATTTAACTGTTTTTGTAAAGATAGCTGCAGGAGGCCAAAAGACTAAAAGTGCTGTATAGCTAGTTTAAAAGTCAATAAGTGGGGGCCAGCCCGGTGGCCTAGTGGCTAAATTCGCAGGCTCCGCTTCGGCGCCCCAGGATTTTGCAGGTTCAGATTCCGGGCGCGGACAGACGCACCGCTTGTCAAGCCATGCAGTGGCGGCGTCCCATATGAAGTAGAGGAAGATGGGCACGGATGTTAGCCCAGGGCTGGTGTTCCTCAGCAAAAAAGCAGAGGATTGGCCACGGATGTTAGCTCAGGGCTAGTCTTCCTCACACACACACAAAAAAGTCAATAATTAATACATCTCTGTAGTATAAAAATGAATATATTTGAAAGCAAAGCTATTTATTACAAGTCCATATATTCTGACAAATGTAGATCAGGTTAAAAAAACTATATTGTGACTTAAGTTAAAAAGAAAGTACAAAGTCTCTGATTCAATGTTAGTCAACATTTTTTAAATCAAGAGTTTTATTTTTCATGTTATAATTTAAATGACTTGTTAAGTACACATTTTATGCATTTGAGTTTATAAAATTTGCACATTATAAAGTCAATTCTATTAGAAAATGAGGCTGTTTTAATTAACACAAACATTTTAAATCTGAAGTTGTAGATACTGTTGCAGTCTTATATCAGCCTTGACATCTAGCTTTTTTCTGTTTTGTTTTCTCTCTCTTTTTTTTTTATGAGGAAGATTAGCCCTGAGCTAACATCTGTTGCCAATCCTCCTCGTTTTGCCAAGATTGGCCCTGGGCTAACATCCATGCCCATGTTCCTCTGCTTTACATGTGGGACACTTGCCACAGGATGGCTTAATAAGCAGTGCATAGGTCTGCGCCCGGGATCTGAACCCATGAACCCTGGGCCGCCAAAGAGGAGCATGCGAACTCAACCACTATGCCACCAGGCTGGCTCCTGTTTTGTCTTTTTTATGTTGTACTGAAGGCAATTCAATTTCCACAAATGCCACGTAAATGGTAGCAGCTTTTTAAAAATCCGCTTCTCCTAAAATCTCAAGCTACTCTTCAATTAAAGAGAAATGGCAAAGTTTATTAGGAGATGAACACATACATACACAAAATAATCTGGCAGCACAATTAATTGTTGTGGTTGTGGTCTCTAAGGGTATTATATTAATATTTGACTGTGTTTCTTTATTATAACTTCTAGACAGTATACATAAAAACCAAAATATACATACATAATATATATAAATATATTTTTAAGTATATAAAAAATCAAAAAATATAAAAAGACATAATAAAAAACAACAGTACTCTTCCCTCCTCTTTTAGTTCTGTTCACCAGAGACAGACTTATTGGTCTGTCAGTCAGTCAGTTTTAGAATACTTTGAATACAGATTAGCACAAACCACTTAAATAGCATTACCGTGTTAATACACAGATGGAGGAGACAGGCAGGAAGAGTATAGAGAAATTGATACTCCACATACTGTTGATGCGAGTATAAATTGATGAAAACATTTTGAAGAGCAATTTGGGTATATCTAATATTTTTTAAATACACATATCTGTCAACCTAGCATTAGAAATTTATCCTATTGATATGGCTGTGAAAGTACTCCAAGACATATATTTAAAGATATTCACTGCAGCAAAAACCTAGAAACAATCTAAATGTCCCATCAATAGGGCACTGGTTAAATACAAGGGAACACAGTGCAGCCATTAACAAGAATAAGGTAAATCTATATATTCTGCTGCAGAGAGATGTCCAACATATTAAGAGAAAGAAACAAGAGAACAGTATCAGTATTTTAAAAAGGGATTTAGATGTTGACATCCTTCTAAATAAGTGGACAGCAGTTACTTTTGGGTACTAGGAATGAAAAGTTAGAGGGATTTATACTTTTCATTTTTATTATTTGAATTTTTAATCATAACATAGTATTAGTTTTAAAAATAAAATAAATAAATCAATGGCACAACCAGGAAGCCTAGCCAGTTTTTATTATATGAGCTATTTTAGAAATCCTAGGTAACATAGTAGCTAGGGTTGAGAATCATCTCCTTTAAGAATCAATCTAATCATGCCCTATATCTCAGTCAAAAGAAGCCAACATTTCCCAGGTGATCAATTATATCAAAGTCTCTCATCTCTGTTAAGCTCTGTATGTCCCTTAAACTGATCCAGATTCACATCCTTCCTCTTCAACCTCCCCAACCCTTCCACTGTGTTCTCTGGAAATCAAGGTCTGTCATCAAAAATCTCTCCTATCTTCAGTCTCTTCTCTAACATTTCATTCCTTCCACCTTCTTACATTAACTGATACTTGAATTCCTTGAAGTTACTGTTTTCCTCGGAGCCCTCTCAGGCAGTGCCAGTTTTCTCTTTCATTCCTCAGATCTCCTGGCCTTGAGGTAGGTTAGATGTCTTCCTTGCTCCTCATTGCCACCTAGCTTCTCCCTAAAAAACCTTTTGAAACTTACACTATTGGGCTATTTCATTCACTAACCACTACCATTAGAGGCTTCAGCAGACTTCCACATTACATGGCCTCCGTACTTGAATATTTTAGCATCTACTTTACTGTCACTCTTTCCACCACAACTCATTTTTTAGCGATTTCAATATTATACGGATTATCCTTCCAACACTCAGACATCTCAGTTCCTTGACCTTCTCACCTCCAATGATCTTGTTCTCCACTTCAACTCAGTCCCTTGATTGTCCCCCAGGCCATGTTATTGCTAATAACCTTCATAATATCAATTTCAAGCATCTCACTCTCTACCTACTAACTCCTGTCTTTCCTACTTAACTCCCTACAGAACATGGACTTCAACAATTTAAACTCCATCAGGACCTTTAAGCAATTTTCCTTACAATCTTCACTACTCTCCTTTCTTAGTCCCTCATTATAATCACTCCCTTGCACAAAATCTCAGATCTCTGCCAAACTCACTTTGTAAAATCCTGGCTAAATCCAACTTTCTCCTTACTCCACTCATCACCCAAACAGCTGAATGCAACCAAAGTAAAACTAGAACATACTAACTTGTCTTCCTTTAATTCATGACCACTAACTTTAAGAGGGCTCTTAGTTTTGCTTAACAGCTTCCTATATTTTTTCTTAATCAACTTACTCTCTCCTCTTTCCCTCTCATTCTCATTGAGAAAACAGAAATGATTAGAACTCACATAAGCTCCTACTATCGAATCTACCAAACTATGTGCACCTGTAACCATAAACTGTCTTTCTTCCTATTACAATGGTAAAACTGTCCATGCTCCTATCTAAGGCCATCTCTTCCACTTATCTACCAGATTTCATTCCCTATCAACAACCAAGGATATCACTCCTGCAACCACCTTTTCTCTCACATTATCAGTTTTCCCTCTCTATAAGTCATTCCCAACAGTACACAGTATCTCCAATGTTAAAATACAAGTTTCTTGACCCACATCTCACCTCCCTAGCCATCATTCCGTTTCTCTGCTGCCCATTAAAACCAAACTGGAAAGAGCAATCTATACTTGCTGCCTCTACTTTGTGTACTCCTGTTGTCTCTTTAAAAAAACATTTTTTATTGTGTTAAAATACACATAACATAAAATTAACCATCTCAATATTTTAAGTGTACAGTTCAGTGGTACTAAATACATTCATAATGTTGTGCAACCATCACCACCATCTATCTCCAGAATTCGTCTCATCTTGTAAAACTGAAACGCTATACTCATTAAAAAATAACTCCTCATTGATAATGAACAGACATTTTTCCAAGGAAGACATACAGATGGCCAGTAGGCACATGAAAAGATGTTCAACATCACTAATTATCAGGGAAATGCAAATAAAAACTACACTAAGATATCACCTTACACCTGTTAGAATGGCTATAATCACCAAGACAAAAAACAACAAATGTTGGAGAGGTTGTGGAGAAAAGGGAGCCCTCATTCACTGCTGGTGGGAACACAAACTGGTGCAGCCTCTATGGAAAACAGTATGGAGATTCCTCAAAGAATTAAAAATAGAAACACTACTGGGTATTTATCCACAGAACTTGAAATCAACAATCCAAAGAAGCTTATGCACCCCTATATTCATTGCAGTATTCACTATAGCCAAGGAGTGGAAGCAACCCAAGTGTCCCTCGACTGATGATTGGATAAAGAAGATGTGGTCTATATATACAATGGCATACTACTCAGCCATAAAAAAAAGACAAAATCGTCCCATTTGCAACAAGCTGGATGGATATGGAGGGTATTATGTTAAGTGAAATAAGCAAGACAAAGACAAACACCGTACGATTTCACTCATATGTGGAAGATAAACTAACACACGGACAGAGAGAAGTTTGGCAGTTACCAGGGGAAGGGGGTTGGGGGTGGGCACAAGGGGTAAAGGGGCGCATTTATATAGTGACTGACAAATAATAATGTAAAACTGTAATTTCACAATGTTATAAACTATTATGACATCAATAAAAAAAAAGCACAAGACCATAAAAAAAAAAAGATAATAATAACTCCTCATTACCCGTCCCACCCCAGCCCTTGGCAACTACCATTCTACTTTCTGCCTCTATGATTCTGACTACTCTAAGTACCTCATATCAGTGAAATCATACAGTATTTGTGTTTTTGTGACTGGCTTATTTCACTTAGCATAATGTCCTCAAGGTTCATCCATGTTGTAGCATGTGTCAGAATTTCACCCTTTTAAAGGCTGAACAATATTCCATTGTATGTACAGTCATGCACCACACAATGACATTTCAGTCAATGATGGACTGCATATAGGACGGTGGTCCCATAAGATTAGTACCACATAGCCTGAAGTGTATAGTAGGCTATACCACCTGGTTTGTGTAAGTACATTCTATGATGTTTGTACAACAATGAAATCGCCTAATGATGCATTTCTCAGAATGTATTCCCGTTAAGAGACACATGACTATATATACCACATTTTCCTTATCCATTCTTCTCTTAATGGACACTTGGGTTACTTCTACATTTTAACTATTGTGAAAAATGGTGCTATGAATATGAGTGTACAAATATCTCTTTGAGATCCAGCTTTCAATTCTTTTGGGTATATATCCAGAAGTGGAATTGCTGGATCATATGATAATTTTAATTAAAGAACTGCCATACTGTTTCCCACAGCAGCTGTACCATTTTCCATGAACAGTGCACAACAGTTCCAGTTTTTCCATATCTTCACCAACACTTGTTATTTTCTATTTACTTTTGGATAACAGTCATCCTAATGGGTGTGAGATGATAATCTCATTGTAGTTTTGATTTGCATTTCCCTAATGATTAGTGATGTTGAACATCTTTTCATGTGCTTATTGGCCATTTGTATACCTTCTTTGAAGAAATGTCTATTCAACTCCTTTGCCCATTTTTAAACTAGGTTTGTTTTTTGTCGTTGAGTTTTAAGAGTTCTCAACTTGACTATTTTTTTTTTGTTGCCTGTGCCTTTGGTGTCATAGCTAAGAAATCACTGTACAAGTCAATGCCATGAAACTTTTGCCCTAGGTTTTCTTCCAGAAGTTTTATTGTTTTAGGTCTTATATTTAGGTCTTTGATCCAGTAACTTTTGTATGTGGTACTAGGTAAGGGTCCCACTTCATTCTTTTCCACGTGGATATCCAGTTTTCCCAGCACCATTTGTTGAAAAGACTGTCCTTTGCCTGTTGAATGGTCTTGGCACCCCTGTGAAAAATAATTCAACTATATATGTGGGGGGTTATTTCTGGGCTCTCTGTTCTATTCCATTGGTCTATATATCTGTCTTTATGCCAGTACCACACTATTTTGATTACTGTAGCATTACAGTAAGTTTTTAAATTAGGAAGTATGAGTCTTCTGGTTTTGTTCTTTTTCAAGATTAGTTTGGCTATTTGGGGTTCTTTGGGGTTCTTTGAGGTTCCATACGAATTTTAGGATGAGTTTTTCTATTTCTGCAAAAGACATCACTGGGATTTTGACAGGGATTGTGTTGAATCTGTATCTCACTTTGGGTAGTATTGACATCTTAACACTATTACATATTCCAATCCATGAACATGGGATGTCTTTCCACTTATATGTCTTCTTTGGTTTCTTTTAGTAATGTTTTGTAGTTCGCTGTACAAGTCTTTCACCTCCTCGGTTAAGTTAATTTCTAAGTATTTTGTTCTTTTTAATGCTATTATAAATGGAACTGTTTTTGTAATTTCCTTTTCAGATTGTTCATTGTTTGCATATGGAAATGCAACTAATTTTTGTGTTTTACTTTTGTCTCCAGCTACTTTGCAGAATTCATTTATTAGTTCTAACTGTTTTTCTGTGGAATCTTTAGGGTTTTCTACATATAATGCAAACAGATCATTTTACTTCTTTGTTTCCAATTTGGATACCTTCTATTTCTTTTTCTTGCCTAATTGCTCTGACTAGAAATCCTGTACTATGTTGAATAAAAGTGGTGAAAGCAGGCAGTACTATGTTGACCAAAAGTGGTGATAACTCTGCTCTCATTTATAGTTCAGTTAGAATGCTTGGGGTGTTAAAAGATATCAACATCCCAATTATTTAGATAATATTTTAGACCTCATAACTGTAGCTCATAAAAACAATGTCTCTTCTATATTTGATCTAGATTTAGATTTTGGGTTCAAGAAGCAAAGATCATGGCTGAATCCAAATCTTTAGAAATATCTGAATAAATGTTTCTTATTCAGTTTTTTAGAAGCCTGCATTTTTAAGAGTATGTATTGTTTGTAAAAATCTATTTTAGGAAATTTATGGTAGGTAAAAAGCACTCCACTAAAAATCATAAATTAAACATTATAAATCAGAATGAGATAGTAGAGCATTAATTCTAGTCTTATATGAAAGAGGATTTTCTTCTACTTGACACAAATTCCCATCATCTAAGTAATCTCTACCTGATAAAGGAATATGCCCTTAGGAATTCTACCAGTTAAATAGCTCAATTTCTGAAGGAACTATTTTTAAATAAGCCTTAAATAGGCACCAAACCCCCAATACAGTTGGCAGCTTCAGAAAAGCTTAATTACCCTGTTATTCTTTTAACCATCCAAAGAAACCAATCTAGTGACTACCATAGTACTTATTACCTGCTGTGAGCACAGTCAAATGGATTCCCCACTGTTAAATTCAGAAAATAAACTAGGGAAAAAGAAAAAAGAAAAGAAACAGGAATGCTGACAGGAGAAGTAACAAAATACAGCAAACAGGGACAAACCGAGAATCTCAGCCTGGCTTTTGATACTGAGAAAGATCTGAGAAACGATTTTCAGGAATTATATGAAAAATATCTAGGAAAATGCCTTTGTTCAGTAGGGGTAAAATAAAATTCAGATTAGGATAGAGTAATTTGCTACGATTTTCTTTAAATGCTACTCCTTAGGGAACTAGAAAATAAAATTACAGTTTGACTTTGAAATGATCTGGTAGGGTCAGTAAATGAAAATGGAAAAAACTAAAAAAAAGGGGGGGGGAGCGTCATAAAACTTTTTTTTTCAAAAGAACCAAAATACTACAAAGTATGTATTATTCTCATAAGGAGTAGAAGGAATAATAGGTAGCTCGAAATCATTTTACTTTCCAGCTATAGCTTCCCTTCTGAAATTACCATAAAATTGGTTCTGCACTGCTTAAGCTAAACCAAGAGTAGTGACATCAAGCTGAGCAAATCTGATTGCAGAGAGCTACTGTTTTAAAATGGTGTAGCTATTTTAAAATGGTTTTTGGAAAGATGTCTCCTTAATGGAAATGCTGAATTATAACCTTAACCATAGCAACACCTCTGGGCATCACCTTAGGAAAAACTGTCATAGAAGTAAATGGACTGGAAGAAATAGGAGAATGTATGCTATATAAAAATGTGCTATAATCCTCTAGGTAGGAAAACCAACATAAACAAATAAACAACAATAGCAACACTTATAATAGCAATAAACTTTAGGTTTCACCAGAAAAAAAATCTCAACACATCAGGTATACCTTTTCATTTCCAGTGAATACAGAAGTTCTTATAGTTACTGAAGGAATCTCTGTTAACTAGCTTATTAGTGGTATATAATATCACATATTTGTATGATACTTTATGATTATAAACAATTTTCACATATATTATCTTGGTTATCCTTTATCAAACTCTGTGAGTAGGGACAATAGGTATTAAAACATAAAATCACAGAATTGGAAGGAAGCACAGAAGTCATCTAGTCAACCTTCTTTCCAGGTAGGAATTCTCTCTATAGTATCCCTAACATCTGATTAGTTAGCTTCTGTTATAATTTCCTTAGTGACAGGGAATTATCAAAGGCTTATGAAGAATGAACAAGGCTTAACTGAGTATTTACTTAAATAGGATCAGAAAAACAGGGCAAAAGAAAATTCTATCTCTATCAGCTATTTTCTGTTTATTGAAAATCTATTATGTGCCAGGCACTGTCTTTATATACATGATTTCATTTAATCCTTACAACAACTTGGAAGGAGCAGCTAATAGCTGCTTAACTGGAATATTTTGCTTGAAACTATTTTTTTCCAAACTATTTAATGGCCTTTAAAATCTATTCAAATGGAGCACCTCTGAGAATGCATGCTGAATAGCAGGCATTGCTACACACAAGACATGGTTATTCCCATTTTATAGCTGTGAAAAATGAGTTAAGTAAATTAGTCATATTTAGGAAGTAATGGGGCAGGACTTAGAACACAGATCTTCAATCTAGTAATCCAGTATTAATTCCATTCCACATGGTAAACTACAATCTATTTTAATAGAGATAAACATTTTAAAAATCCCTTAAGGGGCCAGCCCAGTGGCATAGTGGTTGAGTTTGCTCACTTCACTTCCGTGGCCCGTGATTTGAATCCCAGGTGCCAACCGACGCACCGTTCATCAAGCCACGCTGTGGTGGCGTCCCACATACAAAATAGAGGAAGATGGGCACAGATGTTAGCTCAGGGCCAATCTTCCTAACCAAAAAAAAAAAAAAAATCCCTTATCTTTGCAACAAAAATAAACCTATTTGGGGTATAATAATAGTGTTTAATACAGCCAATTCCGAGTTGAACAAGAGTTATACAGATGTGAAATTCAGGACTTTTACAAATTAACAAGCTACTGACCATATGTGATTCAATATAGTATTTGGTGATTGCAACTACTGATATGATATACATGTGGATTACTGCAAAAACAGGCACAAACAGACAAAGCCTGCCTCCCTCCTCTCTCTCTCACGTACATATACCACAAAATGACAATAACAATCTCTGCTGATAAGTAATGAATAATTGTGGAAGATGAGGAGAAATGTCAAAAATTTAGATTTAAATTAACTTTGCCACAGATTATGTATACTTTTTAGTGAGTGCAGTCTATGGAAAATCATAAAGTGGACAAAGCTTTCTCAAAAATCAGGTTTTGTTCACGTTATCACTATATCAAAATCAGTTCAACTCATCACATCATATCAACATGACATCGCTGGTAATATTAACAATCAGTAATTAATTGATCACTTGGTTAAGACAGTGTTTGCCCGGTTTCTCCATATTCTTTAATTTGGAAGTGAGTCACCCCTTAAGGCAGGGATGGGGTTAACTCCACCTCCATTTATTACAATACACTTCACTTCTGTGTATTCTTCTCAAAAACTTATAATCCTAGTCTAGTTATTTGGAAAACATTATCAGATAAATCCAAATTGAAGAACATTCTATAAAACACCTGGCCAGAGCTCCATTAAGACTGTCAAGGTCATAGGAAACAAGGAAAGACTGAGCAACTGTCATAGACCAGAAGAGACCAAGGAGACATAACGATTAAGTGCAATATGGTATCCTGGATTGGATCTTGGAACAGAAAAGGACATTAGTGGAAAAACTGATGAAATTCAAATTAAGTCTAGAGTTTAGTTAATAGTAATGTACCAATGCTGGTTTCTTAGTTTTGTCAAAGGTACCATGGTAATGTAAGATGTTATGATTAGGGAAAACTGGGTAAGAGGTAGATGGGAATATTATTTTAGCAGCTTCCTGTAAATCTAAAATTATTCAAAACAAAAATGTTTATTTTTAAAAAATCTATTCAAGGCTACCCGCTTATAAACTCATTCATTACCTTGCTGAATATCTCCTACAATTCTACTCTTTCCTCAATCCACTCCAATCATACTGGCCCCCTTGTTATTCCTCAAACATACCAATCATGCACTCACTTCAGGCCCTTTGTACTTTGCATCATTTCCTCTGCCTGGAATGATCTTTCTTTCTTTCTTTTTTTTTTTTTTTTGGTGAGGAAGATTTGCCCTGAGCTAACATCTATTGCCAATATTCCTCTTTTTTTGCTTGAGGAAGACTAGCCCTGAGCTAACATCTGTATCGCTCTTCCTCTATTTAATTTATTTATTTATTCTTTTTTTGTGAGGAAGACCAGCTCTGAGCTAACATCCGTTGCCAATCCTCCTCTTTTTTGCTGAGGAAGAATGGCCCTCAGCTAACATCCATGCCCATCTTCCTCTACTTTATATGGGATGCCGTCACAGCATGGCTTGACAAACGGTGCGTCTGTCCGCACCTGGGATCCGAACCTGCAAACCCCGGGCCACTGAAGCAGAGCGTGTGAACTTAACCGCTACGCCACTGCGCCGGCCCTGATCTTCCTCTATTTTATATGTGGGTTGCCACCTCAGCATGGCTGATGAGTGGTGTAGGTCCACACTCAGGATCTGAACCCGTGAACCTCGGCTGCCAAAGTGGAGGGCACCGAACTCAACCACTATGCCACAGGGCTGGTCCCTGGCATGATCTTTCTTCAGATATTCATATGGCTCATACCCTCACTTCCTTCAAGTCTCTGTAAAATGTAACATTTATTAAAGAGGATTTTCTTACCCACTCTGTATTAAAAAACAGCTCCATATACATTCTGTCTCCCTCCTGTCCTCCACAGGGGTGCAGTCAGTTTTGTTCACTACTTTACTTCCAGCACCTAGAACAGCACCTAGTACATAGTAGGCACTCAATAAGTATTTGTTGAATGAGTGGATGACTTCATATTAAACACAGATTTAAAAAGTCCTTCAGGGATATTTGTATCTTAACCAGAACAAAATTGTAAACCAAAGGAACTGGTATAATTTTAGATGTCATTATTAACCAGTAGAAGTATTTAAAAATACAACAGAACAGCCTTCAAACCACCCCTTGAAATCATATGTAGATTATTGCTTATTTCATCTGGTCCTAAGGCCCTCTCCATTCTTTAATAAGGTCCACACTATTCTTTCGTACACAGGAAGGTGGTTAAAGGTTATTCCCTATTCCTGTATCACAATGAAAATAGAGAGAAGAAATGTAGCAGAATTATTTAAGTTAGTGTGATCAGAGCCAAAGCAGTAAATTAAAGCTTCCTTTTTGAATATGTACATTATGGAAAGGATACCCTCAAATAAACAATTTTTTTTTTTTTTTTGTGAGGAAGACCAGCCCTAACATCCGTTGCTAATCCTCCTCTTTTTCCTGAGGAAGACTGGCCCTGGGCTAACATCTGTGCCCATCTTCCTCTACTTTATATGGGACACCACCACGGTGTGGCTGACAAGCAGTGCGTCGGCGGGCGCCCGGGATCCGAACCCGCGAACCCCGGGCTGCCAAGCGCGGACTAAACTGCTGCGCCACCGGGCGGCCCAACAATTTTAGAATAATGATATTTTTAAATATGAAGGGCTCTATATCTAAAACTAATTTCTCAGATTTGGTAGGAGCATATGTTATTCAAACAATGATGGTTCCAAATCATATTATATTCTTTAATCTCACATTTTAACTTGGAAGACCAAAGCCTGAGAGCTAGTTTTAATTCTGATGGTCATATTAAAATCTACCTGCTTCTAACAGATATTGTACAGCATCTGCCATGGTATCTCATTTGTACTTACAGCTAAGCATCACAAACTCAAAGTGTTCTTGCGTCAGCAAGCCAACTGCTTCCACTATATCACATTCCCACTCTCTGCCAAACTGTTTACGCATCAGACAAGGTTGCTAAAAATGAACTAAAATGGTTTCAGAAGCAAAAAGTGTTTTATTATAATTAAGATCCAAGATACAGTACAGCTCAGGTGAACTCAAAGGTATCAAGATAACTGGAGTTACTAACAAAGCGGTGCCAGCCTACATGTTCCTGCTTCAGGTTATTATAATGGGTGAAAAGCCTGATGAATCATTCATTTATTCAACTAATATTTACTAAGTGCCTGTAAACATACACCACAGGATGATCCCTTTTTTTGCTGTAGGGCATGGAAAGATATATAACCCAGTGAACACCCTCAAGTAGCTTATAGTCCATTAAGATAATTAAAACATCATTCCAATTTACAAGTCTTTCTTATACAATACAGTAGTCTCCCCTTATCTGTGGGAGACACGTTCCAAGACCCCCAGTGGATGCCTGAAACCACGGATAGTACCAAACCCTATATGTGCTATATTTTTTCCTATACACACATAACCTATGATAAAGTTTAATTTATAAATTAGGTACAGTAAGAGATTAACAACAATAATAATGAACTAGAACAATTATAACAATATACTATTATAAAAGTTACTGTAGATCTTAGCAACCTCAGCATACGATTTTTTTTTCTTTCCCTATTAAGTTGAGAACTTTCGCCTTTTCACTTAAAGGAAGCACTTATGGCTTCTCTTTGGCGTATTGAAATTGCCAGCATCACTACTCTTGTGCTTTGGGGCATTAAGTAAAATAAGGGTTACCTGAACACAAGCACTGCGATAGCAAGACAAGTCATCTGATAACTCAGACAGCTACTAAGTGACTAATGGGTGGGTAGTATATACAGCATGGATACACTGGACAAAAGGGATGATTCATGTCCCGAGTGGGATGGAGCAGGACAGTGCAAGAGTTCATCAAGCTACTCAGAACAGCGTGCAATTTAAAACTTATGAATTGTTTACTTCTGGAATTTTCCATTTAATATTTTTGGACCATGGTTGACCATGGGTAACTGAAACTGTGGAAAGCAAAACCATGGATAAGGGAGGACTACTGTATCTCACTTGATCAGGATTGGCAGGTATTATCATCTCTATTTGCCAGATGAAGAAATGTGAGTTGAAAGAGGTTAAGAATCTTGCCCAATTATACAGAGCGAGTGGTAGAATAGTAAAGTCATAATCTACAGATCAGAGGAGGAAGAAATTACTTCTAGCAAGGGTGAAATTTTTTTCCTACTAGCTGATGTTTTTATACTTTGAATCTGATTTACAGGCTTAATCTTCAACAGACTTAATTCTGCCCCAAATCCAAAAGGTCTTTCTCACAGGCACACCACTACTACCTTCTCCCAAATTAGCTGCTTGTCTAGAAGAATTTTCCAGCTCTTGCATCATAATTAAAAGCACTGGCTTAGAATCTGGATTAAAATCCATGTTCTGATACTACCTATGTGACTTTGAACAAGTCACTGAAACTCCTGAGCTTTTTATTCATCTGTAAAATGAGCCTACTACCTACCTTTCAGGGCTGTTGTGATAATTAAATGGCATAACATATAGTACTTAATATACAGAGCTATAGTTCTTAGTACTATGCCTGGCTTATAGTAAATACTTGATAAATAATGATAGTAGTATTTCATTTAGTGGGTTTCCTATGGTGGTAATTGTGTAAGATTTTACTCTTTATCAACTATTATTAGCTCATCCTTTCCTATCCTCTATACTTAGTTTATTAGTTCAACAAATGTTTTGAAGATCTGTTTGTGCTCTTCCACCCCATCAACCTAATCTCCACTCCTGGCTTTTATCAAAATATGTAATCATCTTATTTATTTTGGCTTATTGTCTGGCTTCCTCCTCTAAAATGCAAGCTCAGTGAAAGCAGGCACTTTATCTTTTTTATTTACTGCTTAACTCTAGTGTTTGGTAAATAGACAATACTGAAATATTTGTTGACTGGCTAAATGAATGAATGAATGAAGGGGATATGGTCTCTTTTCTTGAGAATGTGAGAGTTTTCTGGGGAGGATACACTAGTTAAACAGATAATCTTAATACAAAATGTAAGACAGACTTGTGCATTGGATGCAATAGAAATCCAAAAAAAGGTTAGGAAAGTTTCCTATAAGAGGTGGCACCTCTTAGCTCTTTAAAATATGTTTTGCTTTGTTTCTTCAGTTCAGCTTGCTCTTTTCCTCCAGAGCAAAAAAAAAAAAAAAAAAAAAAAGCCAACTAACATTTATTCAACCTTTACAGTGTTCCAGACACTATTTTTAGTGCTTTCCATTTAATAACTCATTTTATCTTCAAAACAATTCTATGAGATAAATACTATTATAGTTGAGGAAACTGAAGCACAGAAAGTATAAGTAACTTGCCAAAAGGTCACGTGATTCAAAATAGGGGCATTTTCTCATAACCACTTTAATAAGTTGTCTCTCAAAATCAATCAAAACACCTTTTTTAGTGGAAAAACATAGAAGTAGCTTTATAAGGAGGTTTTCTTCTAGAAGAAAGGAACTTATACTACAAACCAAGAACCTAACTCTTGAGCAAAATATTAACAAAATGAACTTAAAAATATAAAAATAATTATACACCAAGACCAACTAGGATTTATCCCAGGTATGCAAGGCTGGTTTAATATTTGAAAATCAATTAATGTAATCCATCACATCAACAGACTAAAAAAAAATCAGAAGATCACATCATTAGATGCAGAAATAGCATTTGACAAAATCCAACACCCATTCATGATAAAAACTCCTAGTAAACTAGGAATAGAGGAGAATTTCCTCAACTTGATAAAGAATATCTACAAAGAACCTACATCTAACATCGTACTTAATGATGAGAAACTCAAAGCTTTCCCGCTAAGATCAGGTACAAGGCAAGGATATACCCTCTCGCCACTCCTTTTCAACATCATACTGGAAGTCCTTCCGAATGCAGTGAGGCAAGAAAGGGAAATAAAAGGTATACAGTTAGGGAAGACATAAAAGAAGCCACCTGGGAGCCACTCATTTTCTGAAGAATGATAAGTTCTCACTCAATGCAGTTTTCACAATATAATAATTGTGCAATTCAGATTTCCCATAACATTATTCTTTTATCTCAATATATTCTGGAAAGAGGAATGCCTAATTTAAAATAATGTCAATGGAATTGTTAGTACATATTCACAGTACTGAAAGAGAGAATAAGGAATTTTAAATGTCATTTACCTTGTTTTTTTTTAATTCCACTGTCATTGAACTCACAAGGGAGTTTATACTGGCTGTACATTTGAGACAACTCTCACAGAAAAGAGGATTTCTGCCTCTTCCAATAAGCTTTTTGTCTGTGGAGAACTCCCATATGTCTATTGGTCAACTATAATTTGTCCTATTTTACATCTTCTTCACTCTTGGTAAGAGAGACAGCAATCCAGGAATTGTCTCTACTCTTTCATGCATTATAATTTTCCCCTCTCTAATAGGTTGTTCTATCAGCATATAAACATGCTATGATAGCTCCAATCTTTTCTTTTGTAAAGGCTGTTATTCCCTCATTTCACTACTCTCCTACACAACTAAATTCCTTGAAAGAATTGTCTATACTTACTGTCTTGAATTCCTTTCTTCCCATTTTTTCTTGAACCAACTGTTCACTGAAATTGTTTTTGTCAAGGTCACCAATGACTTACCAATCCAATGATAATTTCTCAAACCTCATTTTATTTGACTTATGGGTAGCATTTGACACAACTGATTTCTCCTCCTTTAATATATCCATGAGTTGGCAAAAACTATGGAATATTCATACCAAAAAACTAAGTGAAGGGAGGGAGCACCCAGAGAGGTAAGGGAACACTGAAGCTGGTTTTTGTCTTGAGGACATTTGCTGACTGGTGATCTAAGCTTTGATTTTCAGAGCTTAGATTGATTTGAAGATCAAGAGACAAAGCCCAGAGTATGCCAAAAGTGGGCAATCCAACAAAAGATACCCCATAAAGCAGGGACTTCCCAAACCACCTACCCTCAGAATAAAGGTAAACTGGAAATACCACCTTCCCAACTCCAAACGCTAGAAAAATCACTTGTTTCAAACCACAGCACTGTGTGGAGATAGAAAAAAAATCCCCCTGTGGATTCAAAACCTCAGTGTGGCTCAAAAAAAGGATTTCAACCCATATTCATATTATCTGTAAAGTCTGAAAAACTTTATGCTAATAATTTAGTTGAAAGTTGTCCTAGACTGGTAATATCCCTAGGGCACCCAACAGAAGCAGATTCAAAATCCTGTCTGGATAAATCCAAGCCTTATTGTAGGCCTCAAATAATTTTCACACATAAATTTCATGGAAAATTAAGGCTCATGTCAAAATTACAAAGCACACAAGGAAACAAGTCATCACAAGTGAGAGTCAGTGAAAATAAAAGACAGCAGAACCACAAAGTCCAATATGTGAATTACCAGGTTCAGGTTATAAAATAGTTATGTTTACTATGTTTTAAGAAATAAGACCTGAAAATTAAGTAAAGAACAAGCAGATCAGAAAAAGAATAAAACCAAACTTCTAGAAATCAAAAATATAAACTCAATGGATCAGTCTAAGAGCAGAATAAATCTAGTTGAAACGAATACTAGTAAATGGGACTATAAATCTGAAAAAAAATTCTCCTTAATGCAACACAGAGAAGCAAGTGATGAAAAACGATACAGAGATCCAGAGAGCAGTTCTCACTTGTGTGTGTGTGTGTGTGTGGGTGTGTGTGTGTAAGATTAGCCCTTAGCTAACATCTGCTGCCAATCCCCCTCTTTTTGCTGAGGAAGACCGGCCCTGAGCTAACATCTGTGCCCATCTTCCTCTACTTTATGTGGGACACCTACCACAGCACGGCTTGATAAGTGGTATGCAGGTCTGAGCCCAGGATCCAAACCTGCAAACCCCAGGCCACCGCAGCAGAGCGTGCAAACCTAACCACTATGGCACTGGGCCCAGCCCCAGGTCTAACATTTAATCAGACTTCCAGAAGGAGAGGGGAAACAATGAGGAAGAAGAAATATTTGAAGATATAAGGGCTGAGTATTGGTTATGTACATATATATGATTAATTTTAAAGAAACTGCCTGATCTTTTTTTCAAAATGGTTGTTTCTGTCTTTTTTACATCTTTCCATCATTCTTTGAGCACCTTCTTACTTTCAGGCCCAAGATGTTCCAGGATCACCTTGTACATTCTTGCCCCAGCTTGGAATCAGTAACTCTTCCAGAGAACTCTTGTTCCATTTAGTGGATAATGGTATTTAGAAACTCGCATTTTCGCATTTGTTGTGCTCATTGATATTGGATACAACTACCCGCAGGCCTTCTCAGTGGACAGAGCTAGAGAATGTATGTATGAAAATACATATATTATATATATGTGTGTGCACACAAACATACACACATATAAACACATTACACATTTCCATCTCTATGTCCACAGATATAGAAAACCATGTGTTTACATTCATACCTCTAATTCCAATTTAACACTACAAAGCCCATTCTAGGTTTCTCCCTTTCCACACCTCTAACTCCTTATTCCAACAGTAAGAAAGTTGGCTCCTGTTATCCTTAGTATATTTACCTATTTGACCAATCCTCCTGTATGTGATCAATTTCCCATTATCATCATCCCACCCTCACCCTGCACCAGTGCTCTCTTCACCCTGCTTGGACACCAAAACTCCTCACTCAGCCAATGCTGCCTCCACTCTCTGCAAATATCCTCTTCACCCTAGTTTATCCTCTAACACCCATAGTGTGACAACACTACCACCTTTCTTCATGCATTCCTTCCTTACCCCTCTCAGGCTCTGATACCTCCCACCAGACCACTACTCCTCCATTGGACACCCTCCTTACCCCACTTGGGCTCTGACAATCAATGCCAGGATGCCCTCTCATGTGGACACCCTCTTCACCTAATTCAAGTTCTGACAACTTGTGCCAAGATGCCTCCCATGTGGACACCTTCCTTACCGTTTGTGCTCTACCCTATAATGGGACAGAGCAACTGCTTCCATGACCTCACACAAACATCCTTCTCCCCATGTTAGGCTACCCTCCTACACAGATGCTCTCCTTCCTCCACTTGGGTCACCTCTCTACATGGATAACCACCCATGCAGATACCCTCAACACCCAGCATCAAATTGCCCCCCTACCTGGATACTCTCCTCACCTCACTCCAACTCCAACAGAATATGTTCTTAGAGCACAGGGAACTTAAGCTAAAAATCAGTATCTAAGAGATACCCAGAAAATCACCATTTGTCAGAAAATTATATAATTTGCTTCTAAATAACCCATGGGTCAAAATGTAATCACAGTGGAAAATTGAAAATATTTTGAATTAATAATGAAAACACTATATATGAAAATTTGTGGGACATAAAGCCAAACTTAGAAGAAATTTATAGTTCTAAATGGATATATTAGAAAAGAAGAAAAGCTAAAAAACAATGTTCTAAGCATTTATCTCAAGAAAGTAAGATAAGGTACAGAAAATTAAACCTAAAAAGGTAAAAGGAAAGAAATAATAAAGAGAAGAAATTAATGAATGAAAAAAGAAACAAACAGCAAGGATCAACAAGGCTAATGAAAAGACTAACGATAAAAAAGACTAGGGACCAGCCCAGTGGCATAGTGGTTAAGTTTGCACACTCTGCTTCGGCAGCCCGGAGTTCACTGGTTAGAATCCTGGGTGCAGACCTACGCACCACTCATCAAGCCATGCTGTGGTGGCATCCCATATACAAAATGGAGGGTGACTGGTGCAGATGTTAGCTCAGGGACAATCTTCCTCAAGCAAAAAGAGGAGGATTGGCAACAGATGTTAGCTCAGGGCCAACCTTCCTCACCAAAAAAAAACACCACTAATAAAATTTATCAACCTTGGTGTGGAAAAAAGAGAAGAAGCATAAATTATCGATATCAGAAATGAAAAATGGGGAAGGGGGTTGAGGGTGGGCACAAGGGGTGAAGGGATGCATCCACATGGTGATGGACAAATGCTAATGTACAACTAAAACCCCACAATGTTATAAACTATTAAGACATCAATAAAAAATGAATAAATAAATTTAAAAAAAGAAATGAAAAATGGTACAGCATTATAAATCATACAGATTAAAAAATAACCAAAGGATTTTAAGAAAAACTTCTGCCAATAACTGAAAATTTGGATAAAGTAAATAAACTCTTAGAAAAATACAACCTATCAAAACATCTATAAGAAGAAATAGAATAGAAATCCTGAATAGATCTTTATCTTTAAAGAAATTGAACCCATAATTTAAAACCTTCCCAGAAAAAAAAAGTCCAGGCCAGGTGGCTTCAACAATTAAACCTAACATTTAAGAAAGAAAGAACAACAATCTTAATCACACTATTCTAGAGAATAGAAAAAGAGGGAACAGGTCCCAATTCCCTTTATAAAGCAACCACAACTTAGATAGCAAAATCCAACAAAATTAAAAGAAAATAAGGCTAATCTCACTGATTAACATAGATGCAGAAGTCCAAAAGAAAATATTAGCAAACTAAATAATACATCACAAGTTAAAATTCTTCTAGAAAGCAATATTAGTTTAAAATTAGAAAATCAATCTTCATGACCTTAGGATAGACAAAGTTTCCTTAAAGAAGACACAAAAAACTCTAACTTTAAAGGAAACTATTGACACATTTGACTATATTAAAGTTAAAAACTTCTGTTCATCAAATTAAAACTTTTAAAATTCTTTTTAAAAAATTAAAAAGTGGCACAGCAGTTTAGTTCGTGCTTGGCAGCCCAGGGTTCGCGGGTTAGGATCCCGGGCGCCTGCTGACGCACTGCTTGTCAGCCATGCCGTGGCGGTGTCCCATATAAAGTAGAGGAAGATGGGCACGGATGTTAGCCCAGGGCCAGTCTTCCTCAGCAAAAAGAGGAGGATTAGCAACGGATGTTAGCTCAGGGCTGGTCTTTCTCACACACAAAAAAAAAAATTAAAAAGGAGACTGAGAAGTGAGGATATGGAGATAAATCTTTTGAGAAGTTTAACTATAAAGGGGAATAAAGTGTGATGCATAGTAATTAGAAGAGGGATTTTTTTTAAGATAGGGGAGACTAGAGGGCTAATTTTGAATGCCGATAGTAAAGATCCAGTAAAAAAGGAGAAGCCTAAGATGCAGAAGAGGCAATAACCAATGGAATTAGGTCTCTAAGAAAGCAGAAAAAGATGAAATTTAGGTCACGTGTGGAAGGGTCAGTCTTTGAGAGGAGGACAGGAGAAGATATAGGCAGATGCAGGTGAGCCTGTAGAACTGGGTCTGCAAGGAGAGGAAATTTTCATTTGATTGCTCCTATTTTCTCTATGAATTAGAGGCAAGCTGCAATAAGGAAGGAAGAGAGGGCATCAGGAGGTCTGAGCAGACAAAGCAAGTATGAAATAGAAAATATGGAGTGCAGGAGAGTGAACTTACTAGAGAAAATGAGTTAATGACTACTCAATTGAGATTGTTTATCATGATTTTATAGTGACCCCACAAACCTGGTTATGGAATTTTTCTTTAGCAATGCTCAATTGTTTGCATGCAGTCAGAGAAAGTGAGGACTGGGGTTTTGCTAGGCAGATGGCATACAAAGAGAGAAGGGCAAAGGACATGATAGTATTTACAAGAGAAATAACTATAAGGAAGAATAATAAAATCCAGGTTGGATAAATTTGGAAGTAAAAATAAAAGGGAACTAACAGAATGAGGGTGTTGATGAAATCAAAGAACTGTTGTAGTAGCATACTTGAACAAATAAATTTGAATAGGCGGATGTGGTTGATGAATGTAATGTATGAATTAGTAATTCTGGAGGCAGGGCAATTTCTGGAAATGACAAGATCTTTGGGCAGAAGTAACACTTTGGCAGCTGAGAGGCAAAAATGGTTAGAATTGAGGCTAAGATGATCTTTGCTCATTAGCAGTTACTTAAACTGCTGTTTCTCATGTGAGTGCCTGAAGGAAGGTAAATCCATACGTTAAGCATAGTTAAGCCATTACAATCCTACAGGCGCAAATTCAGGCTGATCTGTAAATATATATCAAACCAGTTAATAACATGCAACATATAATAGGCTGATACAAAATGGGGAAATAAAGTCATCTGGTTATATATGTATTCAACTCATCTGTATGACATCTCCATATCACATTATAATAACTAAAAGTTGATAATCATCCCCTTCCAGTTTGAATATATAATAATAAAAATTAAGTTATATTTGATGTATTTCAAGCAACTATAAGTTTAAGTGATCATTATTATTTGCTCTTTACCATGTGGCAATGGGTGTTTGCTGGCTAACAAGTCATTGCAAACAATGCCATTTAAAAATAGAGGCACCAGGATTTTTGGCAATACAAATTTTACATCTACTTGCTGAACAAGTGAGAAATGTCTCAATCCCACATTATTTTATTATACTCCAACAATATAATTTTAATTAAAAATTTAACTTATATATGAATTGAAAAGGAGAGAAAAGTTTCATGCCAGTTTAAACTGTCATCTTTTTTTTTCAAAATGGAAATATCTTCATTGTTTTGGGTTACAAAAGTATTAATATGACCATAAAAATTATAGTAAATGTAAGAATAAAAACTCTATTGGTGCTCTGCATGAAATAAAATACACATAGATAAGACGTTCAAAATGTAAAATGAAAGATATAAACATTTTTTACAGATTTAGTTGAGCTATCAACCTTTATTTTGTTCCCTGAGAATTTTATAATCAGAAAAGTAGGCACACCATTTGTAAACATTGATTAAATTAACGCAAAGACATTAACCCCCCTTGCTTTGGACAAAGACAAGAGTAGCCTTCTTGGTAGACAAATGGTTACAATTATACTAGCTTTTCCAGCAGCTGAAGTTTTAAAATATTCCTAGTTGTAACTGATTAACATTTGACTATACCTGATTGTTAGAGCTATCTTTAGAATAAGCAGCCAGGTCTACGACAAAATGTATAATATTTAGAAGAAAACAAAAGAGAATAGGAGAGTCAAGCAGAGAATATAAAAGTGTGTCATCTGGAGATTAAGTGGGAGATGGCATAAAAGCAGATGCAGTTTCAAAACATTAGAGATGTATATCTACACAATTTCCCCTAACCCATTAAAATAGATGGTGCAGGATTCTCTGTGTGTTCATTTTACTCTAGTTGAGTTTTACTGTGCTACTGCTGTCTTCCACGGGTGTGGAAGCAAAGGGATTGTTCTATTATTCTCATAATAAGTTTCTCTGTTGATTAACAACAATCTAAAGGCACTTGAAGAAGGTAAAGAGAACATTATTGATTTCTCTCTGCTTGGTACTCAGTTAATCTAGAAAGCCAAAATAATTTGATCTGTTCCAAATAACACCATTAACTATAAAAGAGGTCTCTTTTTCAGTTTTCACTGAAACTTACTGAAAAATCTAATATAAAATCATTTCTACTATCTTGAGTTTTGTTTAAAAAAATTGCTCCTGAACATCAAGAAATCATCTCTCTATATGTTGTTTCAAAATATTCTACAACACCCAAGATAGACTGGTATTTGTTTAGCTATAGAATGCTACATTATCTAATGTACAAAGGGTAAAAGGCAAAGAAACTGTAGTTGTAGCTAATTAGAGAAAAGTTTTACAAATGAGTTAGGGTAGAATGACTAATTATTCAAAAATAATTCTCAACTATTCACATAAATTTTGTCATTTTCATAGTACAGGTTTATAATTGATCTTGCTGTTTAATAAAAATCATTCTTTTAACTGCCTTTCTTCACTTTTTTCTCTCAATGTATTCTATTCTATTAACAACACCATTACTTCAATTACTTAACACATTTGCCAATAGTGATTCGATAGAACTAAATTATGTATAATAAAAAGTAATAGATAATTAGCAACAAGATAATAAAATATCAAGGTAGCTCTTATTTGGACATCATTATGGTGCTAAGAGAGAGCTCCTCCATGGGATAGCACTATAGGGATTTACAATTAGCTACATAAGACTTAAGGTATATTCAACAAAATAGAAAAAGGAGGCATTAAAATAAATTTCTTCCAGCTTTATTTCTCTAAGGAGGTCTTCAACGGTAAGATATTGGAGCAGAAGGTAAAAGGCCCCCGAACACCTTAACTTAGCATATCTGGCCCATGCTGTCTTTCTGCCTTCAACCTATTCCTTCTGTGCACCCTTTGCTCCAGCCACATGGAACTACTTACATTGTAGAGGTAGCTATAACTGTGTTATGTTGTTTTAGGCTAACACAAACCCTCAGATGCCGTTTCCTCAGCTTGAACTACCCTTCTTTTCTTCTTCATTTAGTCAACAACCCTTACTGGGCTCTAAAAAAACTCATTTAAGGCATTACCTTGTGCAAGAAGCTACATTTGACTCTTTTCCTTTCACATGTATACTGTCATCACATCTTTTTCATTTATTACATTAATAATTATTGATTTACTCATATTTTTTCACTAGTCTGCAAGATCCTTGAGGGTAACGACACATCATATTCAACTTTATTCTCTATCTCAGCCTCCGAGTAGTATAGGCCTTAATAATAATTGTTGAGTGTTCTTGAAATTATTTCAAAATCAAGTAAAAGTTATAATAATACTATCAGATCCGGTTTTATGACTCATTACAGATCTGTGGTACTTTCCTATTCCTTAATGTCTACTGAAAATACATAATAATGATATATTTTATTTGGGAGATATTAGATTGACTTTTAAATAATTGAGGGAAAAAAAGCCTATGAACAGGATGCTTTACTCTGATTTTTACAGCAAGTAAGAGATAAATATAATATCCAACTTGCTCATTTTATTAGTCAGATTTCAATTGTTCATAAATATAGATTCATCTGTAATAATCTAGGGCCTCTTCCTACTAGTGCTCAATAAAAACTGAACAATTCAGAAGTAGCCCTATGCAGAAAGATGGGGTGGCGTGTGTATGTCTCAGGGTGTACAAGTAAGAGTTGCAGGGTAATTTGTCAAGTTTTTAATTTGCATTTTGTTCTCCATTTATTTTTTTCCTTCTCCCATTCTAAAGAGGTAACCAGGTCTTTGGGCTCCATTATTTATGAAAGATCTGAGTTACTACATGGAAAATAGAAGTTATTCATAGATAACCTGCCTTCTAACTTTTCTTTTTTGGGAGCCTGAGTTAAAGGCAAAACCTTTGAAGGCTGTTAGGGAGACTGGGAAAGAGCCTCCTAAACCCAACTTCCCCAGATTGGAAAAGGTTCAGCAGTATCAGGCATGTAGAGACCTGAATCCTACTCCCTGGCTGTGCTTCAAGGAAATGGCAAGACCATAGAGGAGAGTGGCTACATGGTGCACCTTGAGAGGCTACACTCTAGGTACTAGGGGCTCAAAATCAGCAGAGACACTCCTGCAGAAGCTTGGCCCAAAAAGCAGTAATGTCATCTTACTTTAAGGAACAGATGGGCTTATTTAATAAGGATATCAGTCATGACCGTGATAAACTTCAGACAAGTGGGCCCACCCCACTTTGTTCTCTTTTATTTATTTGCGTGTGTGTGTGAGGAAGACCAGCCCTGAGCTAATATCCGTTGCCAATCCTCCTCAGCCTCCTCTTTTTTGCTGAGGAGGACTGGCCCTGGGCTAACATCGTACCCATCTTTCTCTACTTTATATGGGACGCCACCATATCATGGCTGACAAGCAGTGTGTCGGCTGGCACCCGGGATCCGAACCCGTGAACCCCAGGCTGCCAAAGTGCAAACTAAACCTCTGCGCCCCTGGGCCCACTTTGTTCTCTTTTAAAAGACTCTTAAGATTCTTGGGTTAGGGAGGAGAAAGGAAGGAAAGAAAGGGAGCCTCAGTCTTTTCCATGTGCTCACATAATGACTGATATGAATTCCTATCTTACCAGCTTGGGCAATTCAAAGTCAGATTTAGCTTATGGGAAATAAAATAATTTTATATTTCTTGCATATATGAATTTGTGGTATAAGTTATCCAACTAAACACAATATGGATCTTTATGTTTCTAGCATACTTTAATATACATTTTTTCATTGCTCATTATTTATATTATTGGTGCTTCACAACTCCTATACCAGAATGATTGAAATGGCTGCATCTTGAAAATCTAAAAAGTTTTTCTTTGGAAGAAAAACAATGATGGCTTTATGGGCAGAATTGATTACGGATGTCAACAAGAAGTTCATCATCATAAGAAGTATAATATTGCAAGATAACTTTATATAAGTTGGATTCAGGGACTGCAAACATCTGAAGGAGTGGGAGAGAAAATGCAATCTCATTAAGTGTTCCCTAGAAAGGCCTACACATAGACAGAGACTGATGACTCCTTTCAGAAATGCTTCACATCCCACACGCTAGACTAAATGAATGGTATTTTATTAAAAAACAAACAAACAAAAAACACTGAAGGATCCCTAGCATCCTTAAATCCACCCATATAAAGCTTAGCTGGGAAAGATAAATATCAAATTTAGAGAAGTGGCTACAATGAGAGGGAAGGGGTAGGCAACGGATTAAGGAAGGGTATGTAAGGGGCCTTCGACTTGCATCTGTAGCGCTTAGTTTTAAAAAATTTTTAAACAAATATGGCCAAACATTAAATATGACAAACAGGGTTGTGGGCATATGGGTGTTTGCTTTGTAGTTATTTCAATACCAGTCTATATTTTTGGAATATTTCAAAATTAAAATCTAGCATAAGCATGTATCCTAATTTTTACCTGAGTATAAACTTTCTCCTCTGCAGTAGAATCAGCCTAGTGCATCACTGTGCTCAGTAAGTCTGTTTGCCTAGAACAACTTAAAAGGTAATGGAAAAACTGATTATTTGGTTCATTATTCATTCCTTTCCAAATAAAGCAGTTTCATCCAAATGAAAAAAGAACCAACAAAAGAGAGATAACAAGAGATGTTCATTGGTATAAAACGTGTAACTATTTCCATTTCACATAGTCTGCAATTTTAAGTTAAGATAGACTCATTAAAATAATACATACCTATCCATTTGCAGAGAGGCTTAATTGATTCATTCATTTAAAATTTATTTAATTTCAACTATGTGACAGTCCCTGTGTTAAGTACTAAGGATACAGAGATGAATGATTAAAGGTCCCTGTTCCTAAGGAGCTCACAGTCTAAAGAATCCTGACAAAGAATTAACATAAAATGTGATAAATATTATAAAAAGGAATGTACAAAGTGATATGAGACCACTCAATGAGTATTGGAGGGAATGCTAATTCTGTCTGAGAGAGCGGGGAAAGGTTTCAGAGATAGGGTAATATTTGAGCTGGGACTTGAATAATGAATAGAAGGTTAACAGGAAAGAGAAGAAAACGTGTTTCAGGCAGGAATGAAAAAATATATATGTAGACAGTCAGTCCTCATTATTCATAGAGTCTGAATTTGCAAATCTACCTACTCATCAAAATTTATTTAACCCTAAAATTAATACTTTCACAGTCATTCACGAACATACACAGAGTGATGAAAAATTTCAGTTGCCTGAAGCACACATTCCCAACTGAGATCAAACAAGGCAACACTCACTCTGTCTACTTGTTTGAGCTTTCATACTGTAAACAAGTGTCCTTTTCACAGTCTATTCAGTGCTATGTTTTTTGCATTTTTGTGTCTTTTGTTGGTGATTTTGCTGTTTAAAATGATCCCCAAGCATAGTGCTGAAGCGCTGTCCTGTGATCCTAAGCACAAGAAAGTTCTGATGTGCCTTATGGAGAAAATACATATATTTGATAACCTTCATCCAGGCATGAATTAGTACCCAAAAGTGCTGTTGGCTGTGAGTTCGATGTTAATGAATCAACAACATATATTAAATAATGTATCTTTCAGCAGAAACACATAAAAGGTTGTATTGATTGGTTGATGAAAATGTTGTGACCAGAGGCTCACAGGAACCTAACTCTATTTCCCAAAGGAAAAATGGTTCCATATTCACTAATTCAGTGTTTATGGTGACTTTATGGAACATAACTACTCCGAATAATGAGAGTAAACTGTGTGTGTGTGCATATGTATATATTCACTAGTTAACAAAACGTTTCTTTGAATAAAATTTATTTATAGGAACCACTGACTATTTTGATTAGATATACACAGCATAGTACCTTGTCTTGAATATATAATGAATAATCAACTATAATGAAGATAACTGGCAGCTTATTATGCATACTTATAGTCTTTAAAGACTTTAAGTAGCATGGTATTATGAGGTATTTTGAAATTTCTAGTAGGGGGCAAAAAGATCTCACTTAAAGATAGCTTATACACTCGCAACCACTTAAGAGATGGTGTAGAAATTTACAGACGAAGATGTGGCATAATTGTACTGATTTAGTTATTTCTACAAGGTATTATTGTGGATAATGCCAAAAGCAGTATGGTAAAAACTATGTAGCAGAAAAAATTCTAAGATGATTTTTAAAGGTTTCTTCAGTTAACAGAATTGAACTGTTAGTTTCCCAAAGTGATTCCAGTCAGCAAAAAATGTAGCAGATCCCACACATCAATTAGCTCATTATAATGAAAAAGAAGCAAGTAATATCCTTAAACAGTCATGTTGCTATAAGGTTAATTATGAAGATTAACCTTTTCTATAAAGGAAAAGTAGAACAAGTAACTTGTACTATTTAATATTTTATGAAGACTTTTTTAACATTAACATTTCCTGTAATAATGATTTCAATAACTTTGAAGTACATAATTCAAAAGTTCACATTTCCTTTCATTAGAATAGAGAAAATGAAAAACTAAAAAGAACCTAAAAGAACATATAGACACTAAGGTCATAACTGAGAATGATGCCATAAATTCATATCTGTCTAAAATGTTACATTTTAAGTTCATAATGCCACCTTTCCCAGCTTTGCTGAGTGGCCTGCACCTCTTAAATTATATTCAATGGTCTAACAATTAAGAGCTACATATGGCACATTTTAAACATCCATTTGTCTTTTGGGAAGACAGTTTTCAAAAGCTGATGAGACTGACAATGCTAACAGATAAAAAAGTCTTATGATAATTTCAAATTCTATTTCAAAATATAAGAAAGAAATTAGGATAAAAATCATTGTGTAAAGAGAAGAGGCCAGAAGAGAACAAGAGATCAATATTCCACAATGCAAAAAAAAACAGTAGAAGTTTTTATTGGGTGTATAAATAGTAAATTGTAAAGCCAGTTCCAGAGATGTCATTTATTTATAGATGATGCTTATTTGTATCTCTAGTCATCTCTCTCTTCTGAACTTCAGGTTCTTATATCCGACCACACATGCTCAATATTTCCACTTGGATAGGTGCCCCAATCTTAATGTGCCCAAAACCAACCCCTTGATTTTCCCTTTAAGCCTGCTCTTTTTCCAAGCCTTTCTACATCTTAGTAAATGGCAATTCCATTCTTCCAATTTCTCAAGCCAAAATCCTTGGATTTATCCTTGACTCTTCCTTTCTCATGTACTACATAAACAAAGCCTATTGTTTCTTCCTTGGAAACATATCCAGAACCTAACCACTTCTTACTGTTTCCAAGATTATGTCCTTGGTCTAGGCTATGATCATTTCTCACTTGGATAACTGCATTAGCCTACTTATTGCTCTCCCTTTTTTCTTCATACTCTAGAGTCCACAAAGCACCCAGAGTGATCCATTAAAAATGTAAACCAGATTTCTACATCATTCACTCCTTCCTTTATTTCAGATCTCTACTTAAGCTCATTAGAGAGGCCTTCCCTGATCACCTTATAAAAAACAGCAAACTCTCTATGCATCATTACCTTATCATTCTCTAGTCCCTTATCCTGCTTTATTTTTTTTCATAGTACTTATCAAAACCACCTGACTGAAATATTTAGTGTTTATTTTCAGTCTTTTGCCAGTTAGGATGAATTTAACTTCCTTGAAAGAAGAAGCCTTCTTTGTTTTTGTTCACTGCTATATCCTCAGGATCTAGAATAATACCTGGCACATAAAAGGTATTCAGTAAACATTGGGTGAATTATGAGTGAAATGAACCAAAATAATTATTTTAAAGGAAGGTCTCACTTATAAGATTAATAAACCTAAACCCCTAATAAGTTAATCTAAAAATAATTAAATGCTATAATAATTTTGTTTTAATTTGCTAGCTAGGATACAAAGAGTTTTATATATATAATGGTTACATTTCTATAATTTAATGTGTAATTCCTATTTTAATACATTTTATTATTTACATTTTTTAATAGACTATTTTTTAGAGCAGTTTTAGGTTCACAGCAAAATTAAATGGAAAGTATGAGAGCTCTCTTACATCCTTTGCCCCTATACATGCACAGCCTCTCCCACCATCAGCCATTCCAGGCCCAGACAAACACTTACTTACTGTCTCTATAGATTTGACTTTTCGAAATAGAATCACAATTATATAACCTTTTGCATCTGGCTTCTTTCACCCAGTATAATGTTTTTGAAATTCTTCCATGTTGAAGGATGTATCAATACGTGTTCCCCGACAAACAATGGTTCAACTTACGATTTTTCGACTTCATGATGGTGCAAAAGCGACACACATTCAGTAGAAACCATTCATCAAATTTTGTATTTTGATCTTTTCTCAGGCTAGCAATATGTGGTATGATACTCTCTCGTGGTGCTGGGCAGCAGCAGCGAGTCACAGCTCCCAGTCAGCCACACAATCACAAGGGTAAACAACTGATACATTTACAACCATTCTGTACCCATACAATCATTCTGTTTTTCACTTTCAGTACAGTATTCAATAAATTACAAGAGATATTCACTACTTTATTATAAAATAGGCTTTGTGTTAGATCATTTTGTCCAACTGTAGGCTAATGTATATGTTCTGAGCATGTTTAAGGGAGGCTAGGCTAAGCTATAATGTTCGGTAGGTTAGGTGTATTAAATGTGTTTTCAACTTACAATAAGTTTATCAGGATACAACCCCATCGTAAGTCAAGGAAGATCTGTAATTTGTTCCTTTTTATTGCTGAATAGTATTCCATTGTATAGACATACCACTGTCCTTTTTATTGCTAAACAGTACTCTATTATATGGATACAACACATATTCTTTAGAATGTGCCAACATGGGACTTTTTCTTATGTGTCAGAAAAGAGGAGTCCTCAAGGAATGCCAGTAATTAGGGGAAGAGGGGGGAAAAGAAGAAAAGGAAATAGAATTGTGGTTGAGTAAAATCTGTTCCTAACAGAGACAGAAAGGCCAAGCTCCAGTGAATTATCTGCAGGTAGAAGAATCTGCCCTGGCTGTGGGAATTCAAACTCTTTCTGTCACCAACTAGGTGCCTCTAGAAACTCAAAGGTGGGTTTGGAAGCTATTAACTGTTTTTCCAAGTTGTTTCTTTTCCTTTTGTATGTTAAGGAGATATAACCACCAAGCATCCTGAAACTGACCAAGCAAGAAACTCAAGGGAGATGTAACCACCAAGCATCCTGAAACTGACCAAGCCTCACCACAAGAGCTACGCCCATATCCTTTGCCTTATTTTTAAGGCAAAGATCTCTCCAGGAGGAGCTTAGGCCTCATCATGTGGAAGCATGTTCTCCACCTGAGCCTGTGCAGGCAAACACCCGCCTCCCTCTTTTGAATATTCATTTCCCAACTGAAATAAAAGTTCCTGCTTCCCTTTGTTCGGGGATGCCATGACTTTGGAAATGATTCCTCATGGCCTGCTATTTGCTGCAAATACACTGTACTTTGTGAGACAACTTCCACTGGTGTAGAGTCTTATTTAATTTACCAGGAGGCAAGCCCACTTGGTTCAGTAACATTTCCGCTGGGTCCTATGACCTGAGTTTGTTTACTGTCACTTGCTTTTTATAAGAAGGAGGATGTGGTCATGGCAGCCAGCCTCAACATCTATAGGAAGAAAACTGGTCTTTTTATTCCAGGTGTGTTAGGGGTTGCCAATCCATTATATAATTAAGTAGTATAACTAAAAACAATTATAAAATATTACTAAAGTAACATTTATCTGATGACTTCTGGTAAAAAACATGGCAGGTTAGGCATAGGCATTTATCCCCTTTCCTTATAAAATGACAGCAAAATAAATTAAAAGGTTTAAATCCACAAGGAAAAAGCAAACAGAAGAGAGGGCAATAGTACATAAAATATTTCAATAAATTTTTGGAAAAGGGAGAGCATATGGAGGAGTGGTATCTGATTTATCTGGGTGGAAGAAGCTATAACCTCAGGGGGACACTGATGAGAAGCGAGTCAGTTCACCCCCAAAGAACCTGGGAAAGTCTCAGACCCTGGAAGTACCAAGTGGGTGGAGGGGAAGCACAAAGTGAAAAAACAGGATGAAAGTCTATATGTGAACCAGTTGATTCCCCTCCCCACTCTCACACATAGAATGCCAGCAGCTAAGTGCTACATCAAAATGAAAAGCTTCTGCACAACAAAGGAAACCAACAACAAAATGAAAAGGCAACCTACTGAATGGGAGAAAATATTTGCAAATGATATATATCTGATAAAGGATTAATATCCAAAATACATAAAGAACTCATACAACTCAATAGCAAAAAACCAAATAATCTGATTAAAAAGTGGGCAGAGGATCTGAATATACATTTTTTCAAAGAAGACATACAGATGGCCAACAGGTACATGAAAGGGTGCTCAACATTGCTAATCATCAGGGAAATGCATATCAAAACCACAATGAGATATCACCTTACACATGTTAGAATGGCTATCATCAAAAAGACAAGAAATAAGTATTGGCGAGGATGTGGTGAAAAGGGAACCCTTATGCACTGTTGGTGGGAATGTAAATTGGTGCAGCCACTATGGAAAACAGTATGGAAGTACTTCAAAGAATTACAAACAGAACTGCCATATGGTCCAGCAATTCCACTTCTGGGTATTTATCCAAAGGAAATGAAAACACAAACTCAAGAAGATATCTGCACCTCCATGTTCATTGCAGCATTATTTACAATAGCCAAGACCTGGAAGCAACCACCTTCTGAAAATATCTAATTTTACAAGCTCTTCTTCAGCTACTTTCTCAATCATTAAATGTCTTAATAATCTTCAGTCTTTTGATTTACTCTCAGTTTCTGACTTATTCTATAAGGAAAACTTTAAACTTTAATTCCTTACATTTCAGGAAGAGGACTAGAAATAACAAGTAGCCTACCCATGAATAAATATTTTTAGCTTGCCACTATTTTAATTTTCTGTGAAAAGAGCAAAAAATACATCACTATATCATCATTATAGCAGATTTCAAAATATCACTCTCAGATTACAGAATTCCTTGTTAATTGACATTTTGGTTATCTGCAGGAAAGCCAAAAACTGGAAGCAACATGGAGATTAAATATAGGGAAATGTTTCCTAATCTGATAAAATGAGGAATATAGTCTTTTGTCTATAAATACAAGGAAAATACTCTAAAATTCAATTAAAATGTTGACAATAAAAATAAAGTTCCTTCAAAAATTCATGAAGATCACAAAAATTTTATCTACATATAAGTTGTATCTCTATACAAATATAATAAAATTTTTATCCTTGGAGAAAATTCTATAGAACATGCTACAGACTACAAATACACCCACTACTGAATTAATAGCATTTTGATTGCTTCCCAAAGGCAAAAACAAAAAAATTTTTTTTTCAAAATTGGGGTGAGTTTATTATGAGCCAAATTTTGAGGACCATATAGCCTGGGGCGTTCCTTCCCCAAGGAAGGAAGGGCACCAAAGAAGTGGGGTGTACAGAGTGGTTATATACCGTCAAAGAGCATATATCACATAGGAATGCAATGTCCTTCAAAAACAAAATTTTGAAGCAAAATAAAAACTCATGTTCATAATACATTTAAATCACAAACCATGCAGTCAGTTTAACAAGATATAACATCCTGACAACAGAAAAACCTAAACTCTTTTTATCCTTTGAAGAGACGTAAAGTCATGGGTACTCCATGGAGTCATTCTCTTCAGATAAGGCCTTTGTACAATCTCTCTCATTAAGGACAGTGCAGATGTAATGACATCCTTGGGATTTTTCACTAAGATTCAAACTAGCTGTATTCCATCTCATGGGTCTCTTCTTTGATGAGCTGCATTTTCTCCCTTTCTTGTATTATCCATGGTGTTAGTAATGATTAGAACTAAAACAGACTTAATTACAGTACCTTTCAAATAAGGTACTAAATATAGTCCTTTGTTCAGTCAACTGTGATTGTCCATGAAAATCACAGGAATGTTTAACACAAGATGCATAGGATTCTATTAAATTATGTTCTGGGACCTAAGATTTTTTTTTATACAGGTATTTCTAAGACTACTTATATTTGGAGAATTGATTAAAATTTTAGCAAAATGGGGGCCGCCCGCTGGCGCAGCGGTTTAGTCCACGCTTGGCAGCCCGGGATTCGCGAGTTCAGATCCCGGGCACCCACCGATGCACTGCCTGTCAGCCATGCCGTGGCGGCGTCCCATATAAAGTGGAGGAAGATGGGCACGGATGTTAGCCCAGGGCCAGTCTTCCTCAGCAAAAAGAGGAGGATTGGCAATGGATGTTAGCCCAGGGCCAGTCTTCCTCAGCAAAAAGGGGAGGATTGGCAACAGATGTTAGCTCAGGGCTGGTCTTCCCCACAAAAAAAAAAAAAAAAATTTTAGCAAAATGAACTCCGTTCTGCCATGTGGGTCTCAAAATGGCAATACAATAGTCCCTCCTTATCCGCAGTTTCACTTTCCACAGTTTCAGTTACTCTCGGTCAACTTCAATCCGAAAATATTAAATGGAAAATTCCAGAAATAAACAATTCATAAGTTTTAAATTGTGCACTGTTCTGAGTACCGTAATGAAATCTCATGCTGTCTCACTCTATGCCGCCTAGGGCGTCAATCATCCGTTTGTCCCATGTATCCCCGCTGTATACACTACAGGCCCATTAGTCACTTAGTAGCCATCTTGGTTATCAGATCCACTGTCACGGTATCACAGGGTTTGTGTTCAAGTAACTCTTATTTTATGTAATAATAGCCTCAAAACTTAAGAGTAGTGATGCTGGCAATTCAGACATGCCAAAGAGAAGCTGTACAGTGCTTCCTTTAAGTGAAAAGGTGAAAGTTCTTAACTTAATAAGGAAAGAAAAATAATTGCATGCTGAGTTTGCTAAGAACGAATCTTCTATTTGTGAAATTGTGATGAAGGAAAAAGCAATTTGTGCCAGTTTTGCTATTGCACCTCAAATATGTATGTATAGGAAAAACAACAGTATATATAGGGTTTGGTACTATCCGTGGTTTCAGGCATCCACTGGGGATCTTGGAACGTATCCTCCAAGGATAAGGGGGGACTACTGTACCTGAAACACTGAGACTTACAAATATAGTATATATTGTGCCTGTTCATTTTGAAACAAAGAAAAAGTATTGCTTCTGTAAGAGCCAAGCAAAGAAACATCAAAGTAAACTTGTGAGACCTAACTGCAGCCAAGATCAACAGAGGAAACCCTCTGACTCACTTTTTACACATTCCTCAATGTGTCAACTCAAACCCTACTTTCTTTCATAGGGTCTTTTCCCCAAACCTTCCTTTTTCTTTCCTAGTTGCCTGCTGCTAATTAGACAAATTAATATTGATACAGAGAGCATATGTTATTTAACATACAATGTAGAGCTACTTGGTGAAAAATGTTGTTTCTCAAATTCATCATGCTACATTAATTTACTAATCTAAAAGAAATCTACAGAGCAATCTTTCAGACCTTCTATTTTGTGATTATTAGCTAAGTAGAGAGTAGTTCTATTGTTTCTAGAAATAACAATTTTATGAGTTAGAAGCACACACACCAAATTCATAAGAGAGGCTGCCTTTTACTGGAGGAGAGGGGAATGAAGCAAATATGGGGGAAGGATAAAGGGTACTTTTGCTTTATCTAGTCATGCTTTATTACTTTTATATGAAATATTTAAATTTTGAAATTTCTCAAGACAAAAATTTAATCTAAAAAAACTGTAGAAATTCAAATCTACTCCTATCACAGCCAACCAATCTCCTTTATATAGGCTGTATAGGAAATTGCAATGTGCAGAGTTTCCAGTGGTGAAAGGCTGGTAGCTTTCTCCTCTACATCTTTAAAAGTTCCAATTATCCAATAAGTCACTGAGAAAATACCCAAAAGCTCTCTGAGGTAGTCCAAAACAGGTTCTCACTAATTTCTCAAAAGACCCACAAAGGTACGTATTATTATTGTAACTGGTATCTCTGAGGTCCAGAATCCACTTCTACCTACGTAACGACTTCACACAGATGTCTTACAGCATGAACACTTGGACATAATTCATCTTATACTCTTAGATGTGAAATATTATTCCTATCTGGGAAGATTTCTGTAACTATTAGAATCTTGATTAAACTCTCAAAGCCATATGAATATAATCAGCCATAAAATTATGTAACATAAATCTATTTGTTCTCAGTAGTGAGAGACTGAGTATACAAATGGACAATGACAAGACGATAGAACTCAGACCCACAATCTCTTCAGCAACCAGCCTTGGAGAGCCAAATCATAACCTCTGCAGCAACCAGCCCACCCAACAGTTGGGATTTGGTCAATGACTGCCAGCTTCTCTCTTTTTTTTTTTTTTTGCCTGTAGGCCACCCACCACCCCACCCCTACTTGCTTTCAACTCAGGACCAATCAGAAAAAGACAAATATGCTCTCCAAACCAATTACCTAAGATGCCTAGCTTCTAGTTAGCCCACTTCAGCTTCCCCATGCCAACAATCTCCAATCAGATCATATCTAAAGTCTTCTCTTTTTTTCACCATAAGTTTGCCCACTCCTCTTTGAATCTGCCACATGCAAGTGATGGTAGCTGACTTCCTTTTTATAGCAAGCTCTGAATACATAGCCTATTTGTTCTCATTTGGGGTGGTCTTTATTTCCACAGTAGTGTAAAAATCATGCAAAAAGAAAACTAACAGTGTGAGTATTTGATTCTAATCCAACCAAGATAACACTTCAGTCTGACTGTTTCTATCTCAGCTATTGTTCTGCTTGCCAGTCAGCACCCCAGAACCAATTTACTTCTTTTGATAGATAAATGGTTTTCCATCACTTGGAAGGCAAATTTTGTATTTTTCTTCAATATTTGATATTTCAGACTCAAATTGGTAAAGTTTCTTTCTTGGGAACTGTGATCATTTGAAAACAATATCCAAAGAAAAGACTGTGCTATATTTTAGAAAAACAATAATGCTGATGGTACAAATTGGAACTAAATAGTTCAGTAAAATATCTGCTGTCAATCTGTGAATACATCTGCAGAAAATGTCAGAGGTTGATTCCTAAATTTTGTTGATCTTGAAGAGATAAATCAGACCAAGCTACAAAGAGTTATGAAAATTTATCTATAGTAAATTGAAGTTGTTTTAGATAAAAATGTAAGTTTAGACCAATGATGACATAACTAATATGAATGGAAAATTTAATGGCTTTATAAGAAAAGTTAAGAATGAGGAATCAAAAGCATTATATTCTCAATCACATCTTTTGGATTTGGTAATAATGAAGTTTCTTAAGGAAGTAAAAAAAAAACAAAAGAAAAACACACACACATATATATACACATATATATATTCAGTTTGCTCCTCTGGCCCTTTGACATACCCCCCACTCAATGCTTTTTTTTTAGCACTTCCTTACTTTCTGCCACTACAAGATGCTCTAGGCTGATTTTGTATATTTTCTGCCTCAGTCCTTGAAACACACCACACACACACACAAGCGGAGAATGGCATACAATGATGGAAGCAGAGATTGAAGTGCTGCAGCTGCAAGCCAAGGAATGCCAAGGATTGCTAGCACACCTCCAAAAGCTAGGAATAAGCAAGAAAGGCCTCTCCTCTACAGGTCTGAGAGTAAAACCTGCAGGAACCTTGATTTTGATGTCTACCCTCCAGAACTGTGAGAGAATAAATTTCTATTGTTTTAAGCCAAACAGTTGGTGGTACTTTGTCATGGCAGCCCTAGGAAACTAACTGAAATCTGCCCCTGCCCTATGTGATTTTCCCCATCCAGTAGATGGCACCACCATTCACCCAGTTGCTGAAGCCACAAACCCAGGAGTTCTTGATTCTTCTCTTTCTCCTATCCCCACATCTAATTTATCAGCAACTTTTGTTGATTCTACCCCCAAAATATACCTTGAATCCATCCACTTCTTACCATCTCCTTAGCTACCGACAATTATCCCTAGTCTAAACAGATTACTAAAACAGCCTCTGGATTGGTCTCCCTACTTCGATTCTTGCCCTTTCCCCACATAGCAGCCAGAGTTATCCTCTTAAAATGTAAATCAGATCATGTTACTTCCTTGCTTAAGAAAAAAATTCAGACTCCTTATAGGAGTCATAAAGGCCCTATGAGGGTCTGACTTGACTCCTGTCTAACTTCTCTAACTTTATACCTGGTTACCCTCTTCCTCATCCACCAAGCTTCAGCCACAATGGCAGCTCTCTGCTGCCTCAGGGCTTTTACTCTTCTGTCTGGACCTCTGGCCCCATACTCTTCAATGTGGCTGGATCCTTCTCAACTCCTTTAGGTCTAATCTTAAATATTTCATATTTTTTGTGAGATGCATATAAGACAAGAATGAGTTCCCTAGTAATTGCAGTTATAGAAACTGCTCCTCAGGAAAGAAAAAATATTACTTCCTACCAGTATTCAAATTAAGAAGGTTTAAATGAAATCACTAATATAATGCAGGTAATTTATTGGTCTTTATATTATATATGAGATATCTATTAGGTCAGGAGGAAAGGATACTAATATAGAATCTAAATAAATACTGTATTCTTATATACTTAGAAAACAGTGGGTCAACTCTTGCTTTCAAAGACAATTCCCTTATTTAGGCAGAATTAAAGATATTTGATCCAGAAAATTTTTCCTATTGACTAAAGAAAACTTCTTACCTCATTCCTCTTTAGAATTTATTAAATGCCTATAGCCTTTGATCTATAATAGAACAAATTATCACTGTATCAGTTATTACCATAGAGACACATAAACTCAATGTTATATTTGAATTATCTTATTTATCTTCAAAATCTTCTCACTCATAATTTCTTAGAGCTGCCTTTCCTAAAATTAAAAAGAAAAATGTTCTTCATACATACCACGCTAACCATGTTTTTCAAACAGAGGGTCACAACCCATCATAAGTTGTAAAATCAATTTATTGGTGAATATTCTTTTTAAATGAATATAATAGAAATATCAGAGTTCATCACATGTGTAAGTTTCATAAAACTTTGATTTCAGATGTATTTGTGTGTGTGTGTGCATGTGTGTACCAAGTCACAATATATGTCTTACTGTGGATTAAAGTTAAAAAAAAAAAAAGATTAAAAGCCAATACTACATAGGTCTACCTAAGCAATAATCAAATCATGTCACTCACATGTCTAAAATCCTTCACTGACTTCCGAATTCACTTACAATAAAAGCTAGCCTTATCATGGTCTTTAAAGACCTATAGACCTAGATAGTCTGAACTCTGCCTCTCTCTTCAGTCTTATCATGTGCCACCTTCCTCTTTATCCACTAATACCCCAGTAATATCAGTCTCCTTTCAGGTCCTCAAACATGCCAAGCTATTTTGTTCTCAAGATCTTTACATATGTTCTTCCCCTCCTTGTTATAGTCTGTGATTTACTTTAAAATACTTCAGTATACAGTGAGAAGTTCATTTAAATCTCCTCCACTGATTTTCAATAAGTTGAGGGTGAGATGGATGGCAACAGGGGAGGGTGACATGTTCCCACAAGTGGCATTTGGAATTATCTATGTGGAGGGGTAGTTTTTGCTACTACAATACAGCTGGGGGATGAGAGTGGGGGACTGTCATTGGCCATTTATGGGCAGGATTCAGAGATGCTAAATATCCTATAATACATAAGACAGTCCTGCCTAATGAAGAACTGTCCTACTCAAAATACCAATAGCACATTCTCCTCACCCCCCATTATGAGAAACATGGATCCACACTCTAAGGGCAGTTAATTAATACTTGAAGCATCATAATGCAGGAATACCCATTCCAGGGAATTTGAATGACTTTAACAATAAAAATCTACCCTCTAAATTTTAGTTTGGTCTAGTCACATTTAATGTAATTACCAACATGGATGGATTTATGTCTGACATTTTGCTGTTTTCTGTATGTCTTACAGCTTTTTAGTTTCTCTATTCCTCTTTTACTGCCTTACGTTAAACAATTTTTTTAGAACACCATTTTAATTTCTCTGATTTTTAAACTATAATTTTGAGTTATTTTCTTCCCTATTTTTCTCAGTTGGATGCTCTAGAAATTACAATATGTATCTTATCACAATCTACTAACTTAATTCTGATAAAATACAGGAACTTGACTACAATATAGCTCCATTTCCTTCTCCTTCCTTTGTCCTACTATTGTCATATATACAACATCTATATACATTATAAACCCAATAAACAGTATTATAATTATTGCTTTATGCAATCGTATACTTTTAAAAGATACTAAGAAAAGAGAAAAAAATACATTTATACTATCTTATTTTCCCAAATATTTACCATTTCTAGTGTTCAGATTACTGTGGATTTGAATTATGATCTGGTATCATTTCCCTTTAGCCCAAAGTACTTCTTTTGGTATTTCTTGTCATTTTCTCAGGCTTTATCTGGGAATGTCTTTATTTTACCCTCATAGTTTTGCTTGATATGAAAATCTTGGTTGAAAGTGGGTTTTTTTTTTCCCCAGCACTTTGAATATGCCATTCCACTGCCTTCTGGCCTCCACCGTTTCAAAGAAGTCAGCTCTTACACATTTTGTTGTTCTCTTTGTACATAAGTTGTTTTTCTCTTGCTGCTTATAAGATTTTCTGTTTGTTTTTGGCTCTCAGCAGTTTGTATTTAGGTGTGGATCTCTTTGTTGTTTATCTTACTTGGAGTTTGGGGATTTACTGAGCTCCTTAGATCTGAAGAGTAATGTTTTTCATCAAATTTAGGAAGTTTTCAGCCATTATGTCTTCAAATACTTGTTCTGCCTCTTTCTCTTCTCTCCTTCTGGGACTCCAATACACTTATATGGGTACACACTTGATGTTGTCTCACAAGTCGCTAAAGTTCTGTTCATTTTTCTTCAGTCTTTTGTTCTCTGTTCTACAGACTGGATAATTTCTCTTGATCTAAATTTCAATTCAATATTCATGAAGAGTTAGAGAAAAATCACTGAGATCTTTTCCATTTCCTTTGAGGCTAAGTAAGATCAGAATATGACCATCTAGGGTGGGGAGTATGAACTGAAAGCTGGATTGAAAGCCAGTAACTGTCAGTTAATCTTGTGTTCCCTGAGACAGGGTCTCCTTATTGTCTTTATAATGAGAAATAAGGATTGCATGTTTTAGTTCAAATATGAGTTCAGGTAATAAGGTCAGGATTTTCTTACAACTTTGCAATACTTTGGAAGGTACCTCTGACACGTCTGACTTTTAAACAGAAAGCATAATATAGAGATATACATATGACATATCAAGAGAGTTAAGTGTTTGCTAGAGTATATACTAAAATGTTATACATTATTAAAAATCCAAAATTATTACATATTAATGAATTTCTTAATTAATACATTTTTTAATCAAAACAAAATATTTGTCCAAAATTAGAGCTATATATTTGGTCATTTAAATTACAAATGGGAGAATATTAAATATTATTACTTATTATTAAATGTTAAATTTTTGAGAACAAAATACAAATGCAACAAAACCACAGTAGAGGAAGAAATTCCATGATTCCATGCTTAAGAGTTTCATTTGTGTGAAGAATAAAAACCACAGGATCATCTCAATCGATGCAGAGAAGGCATTCGACAAGATCCAGCATCCATTTATGATAAAAACTCTCAACAAAATGGGTATAGAAGGAAAGTACCTCAACATACTATGGGCCATATATGACAAACCTACAGCTAACATCTACTCAATGGGGAAAAACTGAAAGCCATTCCTTTGAGGACAGGAACAAGACAAGGGTGCCCACTCTTACCACTCATACTCAACATATTACTGGAAGTTCTGGCCAGAGCAATTAGGCAAGAAAAAGGAATAAAAGGACTCCAAATAGGCAATGAAGAAGTGAAACTCTCACTATTTGCAGACGACATGATCTTATACATAGAAAACCCAAAAAATTCCATTGGAAAACTACTAGAAATAATCAACAACTACAGTAAAGTGGCAGGGTATAAAATCAACTTACAAAAATCAATTGCATTTATATACACTAACGATGAACTAACAGAAAGAGACGTCAAGAGATTGTCAAAAAGACAATCCCATTTACAATTGCAACAAAAAGAATAAAATATCTGGGAATAAATTTAACCAAGGAGGTAAAAGACCTTACAATGAAAACTATAAGACACTATTGAAAGAAATCGAGGAAGACATAAAGAAATGGAAATATATTCCATGCACATGGATTGGAAGAATAAATATAGTGAAAATGTCCATTCTACAAAAGCAGTCTACAAATTCAATGCAATCCCAATCAGAATCCCAATCTCATTCTCCACAGTAATAGAACAAAAACTACTGAAATTCGTATGGGGCAACAAAAGACCCCGAATAGCTAAAGCAATTCTGAAAAAAAAGAACAAAGCTGGAGGCATCACAATCCCTGATTTCAACATATACTATAAAGCTACAGTAATCAAAACAGCGTGGTACTGGTACAAGAATAGACTCACAGATCAATGGAATAGAATTGAAAGCCCAGAAATAAAACCACACACCTATGGACAGCTAATCTTCGACAAAGGAGCAAAGAACATACAATGGAGAGAGGGAAGTCTCTTCAGTAAATGGTGCTGGGGAAATTGGACAGCAACGTGCAAAAGAATGAAAGTAGACCATCTCCTATCCCCATATACAAAAATCAATTCAAAATGGATCAAGGACCTGAAAGTGAGACATGAAACTATAAAACTCCTGGAAGAAAATATAGGCAGTACACTAACTGAGATTGGACATAAAGGGATCCTTTCAGATTCCATGTCTACTTGGACAAGGGGAACAAAAGAAAAAATAAACAAGTGGGACCTCATCAGACTAAAGAGCTTCTACAAGGCAAATGAAACCAGGATCAAAATGAATAGACAACCCACCAACTGGGAGAAAATATTCGCAAATCGTTTGTCCGACAAGGGATTAATCTCAGTAATATATAAAGATCTCATATAACTGAGCAACAAAAAAACAAACAACCCGATCAAAAAATGGGCAGAGGATATGAACAGACATTTTTCCAAGGAAGAGATACAGATGGCCAATAGACACATGAAAAGATGTCCAACATCACTAATCATCAGGGAAATGCAAATCAAAACTACATTAAGATATCACCTTACACCCGTTAGAATGGCTATAATCACAAAGACAAATAACAACAAATGCTGGAGAGGCTGTGGAGAAATAGAGACCCTCATTCACTGCTGGTGGGAATGCAAACTGGTGCAGCCTCTATGGAAAACAGTATGGAAAGTCCTCAAAAAATTAAAAATAGAAATACCTTATGATCCAGCAATCCCACTCTTGGGCATCTACCCAATGGACATGAAATCAACCATCACAAGAGGCGTATGCACCCCTATGTTCATTGCAGCATTATTCACTATAGCCAAGAAGTGGAAGCAACCCAAGTGTCCCTCGACTGATGATTGGTTAAAGAAGATGCGGTATATACATACAATGGAATACTACTCAGCCATAAGAAAAGACACAATTGTCCCATTTGCAACAACATGGATGGACCTAGAGGGTATTATGTTAAGTGAAATAAGCCAGAGAGAGAAGGACAGACACTACATGAACTCACTCATATACGGACTATAAATGAACACACAGACAGAGAGAACTGATTGGTGGTTACCAAGGGGAAGGGGGGTGGGGAGTGAGCACAAGGGGTGAAGGGATGCATCCACATGGTGACGGACAAACAATAATGTACAACTAAAACCCCACAGTGTTACTATTAAGACATCAATTAAAAAAAAAAGTTTCATTTGTGAATTGTCTAGTGTCTAACATTAGATCCCAAACCTATTCATGAATCAATTTATATGATAGTTTATTTTAAAATTAATATTAATGAATAGCACAGTAGAAAGTTTCCATAAAATGATGTTTTATGTTATTATTTATGTTATTATTGCCTTTACTCATTATATAAAGGCCATGAGAGGTATGGTCTGGGAAGGATATCATAAATTAGTATTTTCTTGCCAAAAACCTTAGACATGCTGTTAAATAATAAATGCTCAAGGCTGAAGTTTGCTACATTTCTAACAAGAAACTGAATGAACATGACAGTAACTAAATCTTAACAGTAGCTGTCTCCAAGAGAAAATCCTCACCAATTGACTGGCTTTTCTTGCGTCTCATTTTGTAGAGCTACTCATCCTTATTTGGTTGTAAATCTGACTTCTTTGCACTTAACGGTGTACATTTTAAATAGGTATAAAGGCCTTTTTTCTAAATAAGGATTCAATTGCCTGTAATATGACACTTCAAACTAAACCACTAACTCAATGAACTACTTATGGTTTGTCTGACATTTCTCAAACCAATTAATTATATGTTTTTTTTAAATCCTCAAAAAAAATCTTAAGTACATGCCCAAAACATTATTTATTTCCATCTGTCCAGCTTCCTAATGCAAGGCTGCTCCAAGCTTTTTGTTGTATGCCATAAAACTAAATGCAGACACTATCCTAGAAACTGAATGATGGTCACACAATTCCTTATCCAAAGACCTGGGGGTTACACAGTTAATGGAATTTCTAATCATTTGTCTACTAACCTCCAAGGCCAATTTTTTCTAAAATGACAAATATAAGAAACCAAAAATGCCACTGAATTATTGAGTATTCAGGCAGACCAGGGAATATGACTGAATTGACGGTATTTAAAGTAAAAAAAACATGGATTATGGTTCCATCACCATCAAATACATCTAACTTTCATTAATTTTGTAATATAGTATATAGCTATTACACTTTAATGATGAATTTTTAAATTTAGGAACTGACTAAATTTCAAAGATGATAATGGACAATAAAATAATGCTGAAAATACTTTTAGAAAACATAAAAAGATTATAGGCAATGGTGGAATAGTAAATAAGAAGTGTCTTTACTAGGGAGATTTTTTCTAAACTAAATCTATTAGCATGGTTCTTAACATACTTAACTATAATTTCAAAACTATATATTTCCATGTACTAAAAATATAAAAACCTAAAGTTAAAATAGCCCAAAATTTGTTTAAATCATAAAAATAGAATTATATGTTCAACAATTTAGATTTCAAATAATTTTCAAATTCAATGAATTCTTAAAAAGATTATCAGAATTGCTCTAAATATCAAAAACTGTACTCCTGAACATAAAAATTCTAAATGCACTAAGCAAATCAACAATGAAGCTCTAAAACTTCAAATTCCTCAGCTCTGTTCTAATTGCTACATGGGTGTTACAACACATGGGAACCCAGATTTATAATAAAAACAGAAAGAGAAGATTAAAATACATGAAACAATGCATAAACAATGTATAACTAAGCATTGTGTAATAGAGGTATAGATGTTCAGAGGACAAACAGACAAATAAAGATAACTAATCCTATATACAGTTGTGAATCTCTCAGCGTTAGGTATAATGCAGGTGCTCAGCAGTTGTTTACGAAATAAATGAACCAAGAGGTCACAAAAGAAAATCAATTTAAAAAGTTACAATGGGGGGCCGCCCGGTGGCGCAGCGGTTTAGTCCGCGCTTGGCAGCCCAAGGTTCACAGGTTCAGATCCCGGGCGCCTGCTGATGCACTGCTTGTCAGCCACGCCGTGGCGGCATCCCATATAAAGTAGAGGAAGATGGGCACGATGTTAGCTCAGGGCCAGTCTTCCTCAGCAAAAAGGGGAGGATTGGCGACGGATGTTAGCTAAGGGCTGGTCTTCCTCACACAAAAAAAAGTTACAATGGATATGTTTTTTAACTACAAAGGGAAAGGAACTACAGTGGAGAAACCTGACAAACACCAAATTAAACAAGTGATCAAGGTAAACATCACCAGTAATAAGATATATCAACATTGTGAATCCTTTGACATGCATTGAGAAGGAAACATCATCATTTTTGTGGTATTCTACCAAAAACACAAAAATTCTTTCCAAATATGAGAAAACATCAGATAAACCTAAATTGAGAGAGTTCTATAAAATAACTAATCATTACTCATCAAAACTGTTAAAAGTCATGAAAGGCAAAGAAAGACTGAGCAACTGTTATAGACTGGAAGAGACTAAGGAGAAATAACAACTAACTGAAATATGTGATGCTGGATAAGATCCTAGGACAGAAAAAGGACATTAGTGGAAAATCTGGTGAAATTTGAATAAGTAATGAAGTTTCTTTAATAATAATGTACCAGAGCTTATTTCCTGTTCTTGAAAATTATACTATGGTTATATAAAATGTTCACATTAGGGGAAGTGAAGTAAGGGATATAAGGCAACACTATTCTATTTTTGCAACTTTTCTATTTTGCAACACACAACTTTTCTCTAAGTCTAAAATTAATTCAAAATAAAAAAATTTTAATAGATAAAATTAAAAGCTACAGTGGGAAGGCACAACAATATCACAGGTAATAATATTTCCAAGACCACTTACAATTATGCAAAAAACCCTGAAATACTTAGGTATAAATCTAAGAAAATACATATAGGATACGTGTGCTGAAAACTATGGAATGCTGATGAAAGAAATAGAAGACAGCTTAAATAACTGAGAGACATAGTGTGTTCATAAATTCAAAGATACAGTGAAGATGCCGATCCTCTCAAAATTGATCTGAAATTGGCTTAACACAATTCCTATCAAAATCCTAACAGGATATTTTTATAGATATAGACAAGCTGATTCTTAAAATTTATATGAAAAAGCAAAGAAACTAGAATAGTTAAAAGAATTTTGAAAAAGAAGAAGAAAATGGGAGGAATCACACTATCCTTTTTTTTTTTGCTGAGGAAGATTAGTTGACATCTGTGCCATTCTTCCTCTATTTTGTAGGTGGGTCACTTCCACAGCATGGCTGACGAGTGATGTAGGTCCGCACCTGGGATCTGAACCCGCAAACCCAGGCTGCCAAAGCAGAGTGTGCTGAACTTAACCACCATGCCACAGGGCCAGCCCCTCACACTATCCTTTTTAAGACTTACTATTTAGGTAAAAGTAATGAAGACAGTGGTATTGGTAGAGAGAGAGAGACAGAGATCAATAAGACAGAATAAAGAGACCAGATATAGACTCTCACATATATGGACAACTAATTTTTGACAAAGACATAAAGCAATTTAATGAAGAAAGGATAGTCTTTTTTTTTTGCTGAGGAAGATTCACCCTGAGCTAACATCCATGCCAATCTTCCTCTATTTTGTATGTGGGTTGTCACCACAGCACAGCCGCCGATGAGTGGTGTAGGTCCATGCCTGGGAACTGAACCCAGGCCACCGAAGTGGAGTGTACCAAACTAAACCACGAGGCCACGGGCTGGCCTCAAGGATAGTCTTTTTAACAATTGGTGTTGGGACAACTGGTCATCTATCAGCAAAAAAATAAACCTTGAGGGCCTGAGTGGTTAAAGTTCTGCATGCTCTGCTTTGGTGGCCCAGGTTCACAGGTTCAGATCCCAGGCTCGGACCCACTCCACTCACCAGCCACACTGTGGCAGTGTCCCACATACAAAAAAATAGAGGAAGATTGGCACAGATATTAGCTCAGGGTGAATCTTCCTCAGCAATCAATCAATAAACCTTGACCTAAACCTTACAATTTATGAAAAAATTAACTCCAAATGGATTTAGACCTAAATGTAATACTATAAAGCTGTTAGAAAAAAAATATAGGAGAAACTCTTTGTGACTTAAGTTTAGGCAAAAATTTCTTGGACATAACCCCAAAAGGACAATCCATAAAAAAAAAAAAGTTAGACCTTATCAAAATTAAGAACTTTTGCTCTGTGAAAGAAAATGAAAAGAAATTTTCATTTAAGAAAATGAAAAGACCAGCCATAGACTTGGATAAAATATTTGCAAATCACGTGTCTGACAGAGTACGTATATCCAGAATATATAAAGAACTCTCTAAACTCAATAGTAAATAAACAATCCAACTAGAAAATGGGCAAAAACTTCACCAAAGATGATACATGCATGGCAAATAGGCACATGAAAAGACATTCAACACCATTAGCCATTACAGAAATGCAAATTAAAGCCACCATGAGATACCACTACATACCTATTAGAATGGCTAAAATAAAAAATACTGATAAGGGGCCGGCCCGGTGGTGCAGCAGTTTAGTTTGTGCTTCGGCAGCCCTGGGTTCGCGGGTTCAGATCCCGACGCACTGCTTGTCAGCCATGCGGTGGCGGCGTCCCATATAAAGTAGAGGAAGATGGGCACAGATGTTAGCCCAGGGCCGGTCTTCCTCAGCAAAAAAACACAGAGGAGGATTGGCAACAGACGTTAGCTCAGGGCTGGTCTTCCTCACACAAAAAAAATAGCGATAATACTGTACTGGGTTCAATAGTGTCCCCTGAAAATTCATGTCCTCCTGGAAACTCAGAATGTGATCTTATTTGGAAGGAGGGTCTTTGCAGATGTAATTTATTAACATGAGGTTATACTGGATTAGGGTGGGCCCTAAATCCAATGACTGGTGTCCTTATCTGAAGACCATGGAAACACACAGAAACACAGAGCAGATAAGTACACAGAGGAAGATGCCGTATGAAGACAGAGGCAGAGATTGGAGTTATGCTGCCACAACACCAGAAACACCAAGGGTTACTGGCAACTACCAGAAGCTAGGACAGACACATAGGACAATTTCTTCCTCAGAGCATGGCCCTGCCAACACCTTGATTTCTGACTTCTAGCCTACATAACTGCGGGAGAATAAATTAACATCCCGTTTGCAGTAATTTGTTATAGTATCCCTAGGAAACAAATACAAATACCAAGTGCTGGTAAGGGCATGGAGCAACAAAATCTCTCATATATTGCTAGTGGGAATGTAAAATGGTACTGTCATGCTGGAAAACTGTTTGGCAGTTTCTCATAACGTTAAACACCACAAAACTCAGCAATAACACTGCTGGGTATTTACTGTAGAAAACTAAGAAGTTACGTTCATACAAACCTGTACATGAATGTTCACAGTAGCTTTATTTGTGATAGTTAAAAGCTGGAAATAACCCTTTATGGATGAATGGATAAACAAGCTGTGGCATATCCCTACAATGGAAAACTATTCAGCAATAAAAAGGAATGAACTATTGATAAACCTAACAGTGTAGATGGATATCAAGGGCATTATGCTGAGTGAAAAAAAAAAATCTCAAAAGGTCACATATTATATGATTGCATTTATATAACATTCTTAAAATGACAAAATTCTAGTGATAGAGAACAGATCAGTGGTTGCTGGGGGTTGCAGTTGGGGTGTGCGTATAAAGGGATAGCATGTGGAAGTTTCTTTGGGAGTTCTGTATCCCAGTTATGGTGATGGTTATATGAATTTATACATGTGATAAAATTTCAGTACAGAACTGAACTATACAGCAGAAAAGAAAATTTTTTTTTAAACGAGTGCATATATGGGCTGGGCCAGCCTGGTGGTGTAGTGGTTAAGTTTGTGGCAAGTAAGGTCTGCTTTGGTGGCCTGTGGTTCGCAGGTTTGGATCCTGGGCGCAGACCAATGCACCGCTTCTCAAGCCATGCTGTGGCAGAGTCCCATATAAAATAGAAGAAGGTGGGCTCGGATGTTAGCCCAGGGCCAGTCTTCCTCAGCAAAAAGCGGAGGATTGGCAACAGATGTTAGCGCAGGGCTAATCTTCCTCACACACAAAAAAGGAGTGCATATATAATTTTGTGCAATCCAAATAAGGTCTATAGTTTAGTTAATAAATAGTATTGTACCTTGTCACTTTTTGGGTTTTGATAATTATATTATGGTTATATAGTTTATTCAGCCTATAGTTCTCTTTTTCGATATCTTAAAATTTATACACACAGATGCAGGTAGTAACAAATTTGCATTCATTTGCTCTCATATATAAATTTGTCTTTGGGCTTTTTACTCCCATTATTTGTATTTATTTGTTGGTGGAAATGTATGCTTGAGAGGCTTGGTCAAGAAAGGTGACTTGGGGGCCGGCACGGTGGCGCAGCGGTTTAGTTCGCGCTTGGCAGCCCGGGGTTCGCGAGTTCAGATCCTGGGAGCCCGCGGACGCACTGCTGGTCAGCCATGCCGTGGTGGCGTCCCATATAAAGCAGAGGAAGATGGGCACAGATGTTAGCCCAGGGCCAGTCTTCCCCGGCAAGAAGGGGAGGATTAGCAACGGATGTTAGCTCAGGGCTGGTCTTCCTCACAAAAAAAAATAAAGAAAAAAAAATAAATATAGAAATGTACTATAAACTATATAGACTAAGACAGAAAAGGGAAAATTATTGCATTTTCATTGCATTGTTTCCTGAAGAAATATCAGTGTCAACACAAAGCTTTCTAAACTGTCAAACTTTTTCTAAATCAAAATATGCTTAGATATCTTAAATGAATTTCTTCTCTCCATGGTTAAAAAATTAAAGGAAATACACAAAGAAGTAAACACTGGCATTGACATAAAACAACATTTATCAGCAGCTAAGGCAACCTAAATTCATTAAGAAAAATAAAATAAATATTTTACAACTGAATCCTTTCTCTTTTCAAAATGATTGTATTGGTTCCATTAAAATGACTGATAATAATTAGACTGGAGAAATGTCTATCTTCACTCATAGGTGTTTTTGTTTGTTTGGTTGGTTGATTGGTGTTTTTTTTTGGTGAGGAAGATTGGCCCTGCGCTAACATCTGCTGCCAATCTTCCTCTTTTTGCTTGAGGAAGATTGTCCCTGAGCTAACAATTGTGCCAATCATTCCTCTATTTTGTATGTGGGACACCACCACAGCATGGCTTGATGAGCACTGCGTAGGTCTGCACCCGGGATGCAAACCTGCGAGCGCTGGGCCACCAAAGCGGAGTGCACCAACTTAACCACTACGCTACCAGGCCAGCCCCAATGATATGTGTTTTTGAGTACACACGATTTAAAAATAAAGGTTTATTCTGCAGCATGTAGCAGTTAATTAGCAGCTATCTGTGCCCATTCTACAGAGTCTCAGAAAGTATAGGCTCAATAGATCACTCAGATAAAGACTGCTATATTTAGGATAACTACAGTTTTACCTACAGGAAAAAAGTTTTAAATTATGTATAAATAAATTTGACTGATAATTGTTACATACATTTTCTACCCTGAATTGAGATTTTCATCTATGTGCTCACCTCAACCCCTTTTTGTGCACATTTTCACACTCCTTTCCCCAACTATAATTCATATGTTTTAAAAGCATATATAGTATCTTATCATCAGTATATTTGGGGATAGCCTATTAATTTGTATGAAAATTAAATTCTACACTTTGCCTATATTTAATCTAATCTATGCTTAATTTTACAATAATTTTTTTACAATAATTAAAAAATGTATGAAAGACAATTTCTTAAGGAAAAAAAATTAAGAACCAAACAGGCAATTCAAATAGCAGTGGCAATGTTATTTCCAAACTGCAAAGGATAACTATAGACATATAAGAACCATTCTCCTATATTCATTACTGTTGTATTTTGATATAAAACATATCCAATTATTAAATGAGGTCTTTTCCCTTTCACCTAAATCTTTCAGAGAATACCATAATCACAATCCTGAGAAACCATTTCTGTGCCTGGAATTTCAAGTAAGTCTGCCTTTCATACAAGTCCCCATATGATTATTTTCCCATTACTTTTATAGTTCCTTTCCTGCTCATTCCATTCCTTAAACAATTTATCAGAAGTGCTTACATGACAGGAATATGCCCATTTCAGCTTCTCTTCAACTAGATACAATTCTCCTTGGGTGACAGAAATGAGGATAAGACTTTATTTTTATATTTTGCCTTTACAGTTTAAAAAGTGCTCACATATACTCTATTATCTGATGTACAAATAATACTTTGACATAGGTAAGAGAGATATTATTCTCATTTTGAAAATCAGAAAAAATTGAGCTCAGAAGGGTTTGCCCTAGGTCAAACAAGAAGAGCAAGAATAATCAGAATTCAGCTCTTCTGACATACCTTTTTCACAACACTCTGCTACCTCACTATTTTATAAGTGACAAGGAGAAGAGAGTGGGGCAACTAACTTTGGCAGCCAGCAGTTGTTAACACACCCTGAACAACAGAATCAATTACAATCTATACTCTCCAACAGCAAGTCCTGACAGTATGGCAGACCTGTCTGATATCACAGCTTTGATTTTCAACCAGAGGCTTGAACTTATGCTTATTATAATTAGAATTTCCCTGCGGAGAAAAAGCACACTGTATTCCAGAAATGAACCATCCATTAAACCCAACTTTTCACATTTCCCATTCACGGCCAATCAGTGTTTCAAACATGAATTATCTTAATCAAAGAGCAAGTTACAAATGCCCATGGGCTACACCTTTAGGAATGTGAACAAACTCTATTTTTAGGAAACACTTAATCCTAGCATCAGGCCAGAACAGAAGGGGAATAGAAACTGGCTCCAACTTTGACATTCTTCCTACCAGCTAACAATATAGCAAACACTTAGAAGCTGTTCTAACCATAATTATCAGCTAGACCCATAACAAAATCAGAAGCCGGCTCACATTCTTCCTTTGGGTGGGGGCTGGGGGCAACAGACATAGATTTTTTTGGACTCTCTTTCCAAAAAAATCAGACTTAGCAACTATATTTCTAAGTAAACACACTGCTGCTTATATTTTACGTATAATGGCTGCTCCTCTTCACATACTTGTTTACCTCATTCAGTGCCATGTTTCAGTGCCTCCTTTCTTTGATCTATTTTCCACCTTTTTTGTTGTTGTTGTTACCTGCCCTCCTCCATTAATATATCTTTCTTTCCATCTCTTTTTGGTAATCCTTCTCTCTATCTGGGCTGTCTTTGTCTTCTGCCTGCCAGATTCCTCCCTGATGCTGCCACCTCAACTCCCACTTGGAGCCTTGCCTTTATCAACAACTTATGCTTTAAAATGCTTTAAAATTCTCTCTCTTAAAAAAAAAAAAGTTATCTTGCTTTTCCCTTGTCTCCTTTCAAAATCTCATTACCTTGATGCATCTCAGTTAGTTATTAGAAAAGCTAGTTAATTAAACTAGTTCATACTAAAAGATGCATAACTGTTGAATAACTGGCACCATTTGAGACAGAATGGGAAAGAAATTTGGGAAAGGATAGTTTTCATACAATTCAGCCCACTCCTATCTATGCCTCTAGCAAAGAATAATGGAGTTGATAGAGGTGACGTCAGCATCATGGTGGAGTGAGATTCCCTCTTTGAATCTCTGCCCGCTAAGACACAACGAAAACATCATTTGCATTCCAACAGAGCTCCATCAAATACTACATAGGACTTCTAAGAAATCCCTGCTACCATACATCAGATGGTGGAGGGGCGGGAAGCTCAAAAGGAAGTGAGGAGAGGTAAGAAGTTGTACTCCCCCTCCCCAATCGATCAGCAAAGACAGAGCGGCACGCAGGGGGGGAGGGGCGGCCCACAGCGGGGGGGGGGGAACTACCACCCTCCAGGTGCTCTCACAGATTGTCTAGAGATCCCCACCGGGAAGCGACGATGGACTGTTTACGGGGTGTAGCAAACACCCTAAGAGAGCCAGAAAGGAAACCCCTGGGTCGAGCAGGAGAAAGAGAGAACCCCTCCCGGCACACACCCCGCGTTTCAGCATAATCCCTACGGGGGCTGCAGCGGGCTCAGAGCACACCGCTCGTGACCTCCATCAGGTGGCAGCAGGTGGAAACTGCAGGACCAACTTCAACATGAGAGGAAAAAATAAGGCAGTTGGATCCTTGCGACAATTTGTTATGGCTACAGACCAAATGGAAAATGACAAACACCCAGAAACCAACCCTGAAGGCATAGAAATCTATAACCTGAATGACAGAGAATTCAAAATAGCTATCATAAACAAACTCAACGAAATACAAGAGAACACACAGAAACAAATCAACGAATTCAGGGATTTCATCACAAAAGAGATTGAAACCCTAAAGAAAAACCAATCAGAATTATTGGAGATGAAAAACAAAATGAACGCGATAGTGGAAAAAAATGGAGTCTTTAAAGAGCAGAACTGACAATATGGAGGAACGAATTAGCATTATTGAGGATAGCCACGCAGAAAGGCTCCAGATAGAGGAGGAGAGAGAGCTAAGACTAAAAAGAAATGAAGAAATTCTTCGAGAAATATCAGATTCAATGAGGAAAAGCAACATAAGGATAATAGGTATTCCAGAAGGAGAAGAAAGAGAAAAAGGAGCAGAGAGTTTGTTCAAAGAAATAATAGCTGAGAACTTCCCCAACCTAGGGAACGAGAGGGAAGTAACAGTGAATGAAATCAATAGATCACCTAAATATATAAACAGGAATAAAAAATCATCTCGCCACATAGTAGCAAACTTGAAAAATACCCGTGACAAGGAAATAATATTAAGGGCAGCTAAACAAAAAAACAAAATAACATACAAAGGAAACCCCATCAGGCTCTCAGCTGATTTCTCGACAGAAACTCTACAGGCTAGGAGAGACTGGAATGATATATTCAAAATCATGAAAGACAAAAACCTTCAGCCGAGAATACTTTATCCAGCAAAAATATCCTTCAAATACGATGGAGAAATAACAACTCTCCCTGATAAACAAAAGCTAAGAGAGTTCGTCAACACAAGACCCCCACTACAAGAAATGCTCAAGAAGGCCCTTAGGCCTGAAAAAAAAACAAATGAGAAAGGGGATACAAAGATTTCAGCAAGGAGAAAAGCAAGGAGACTAAACCAGAACAAACTACAGTTGGAGAACATCAAAAATTAATTCAAGCTCATCACTGGAAACACACAATCTGGAATAAAGAGATAACAAATAAGGAGGGCAAGAGATAAGGGATTGAATCGACCCAGCCTCAGGAAAAAGGAGGCATCCGAAAATGTACTTTCTTATCCAGGAGATCGCTTATATAAACCTCATGGTAACCACTAAACAAACAACCAGAAGAGAACCACACATGACAAATAAAGAGAAAACCAAGAGAATGAGCATGCAGAAATACCAAATTGAATTCGCAGTCCGAAACACAAGGGACAAGAAATGAAAGAAATGCAAAAGAACCAGAAGATGAACAATAAAATAGCAACATTAAACCCTCATATATCAATAATCACTCTAAATGTAAACGGATTGAATTCTCCAATCAAAAGACACAGAGTGGCAGGATGGATTAAAAACCAAGATCCAACAATCTGCTGCCTCCAGGAAACACATCTCAGCTCTAAAGACAAACACAGACTCAAAATAAAAGGATGGAAAACAATACTCCAAGCTAATGGCAAACAAAAGAAAGCAGGAGTAGCCATACTTATATCAGACAAAGTAGACTTCAAGATAAAAAAGGTAATGAGAGACAAAGAAGGGCAATATATAATGATAAAAGGGACACTTCACCAAGAAGACATAACAATCATAAATATCTATGCACCCAACACAGGAGCACCAAAGTACATAAAACAACTGCTAAAAAACCTTAAAGGAGATATTAACAATAACACAATAATAGTAGGGGATCTTAACACCCCCCTTACATCAATAGATAGATCATCCAGACAAAAAGTCAAGAAGGAAATAATGGACTTAAACGAAAAACTAGACGCAATGGACTTAATAGATATATACAGAGCACTCCACCCAAAAAAAGCAGAGTACACATTCTTCTCAAGTGCACATGGAACATTCTCAAGGATAGACCATATGTTAGGAAACAAGGCAAACCTCTATAAATTTAAGAAGAGTGAAATCATTACAAGCATCTTTTCTGATCATAATGCTGTGAAACTAGAAATCAACTGCAAGGAAAAAACTAGGAAAGGGACAAAGATGTGGAGACTAAACAACATGCTACTGAACAACCAATGGGTCGTTGATGAAATTAAAAGAGAAATCAAAAGCTATCTGGAGACAAATGAAAAGGAAAAGACACCATACCAACTCATATGGGATGCAGCAAAAGCAGTCCTGAGAGGGAAATTCATAGCAATACAAGCTCACCTTAACAAACAAGAAAAATCCCAAATAAATTACCTTAAACTGCACCTAACAGAATTGGAAAAAGAAGAACAGACAAAGCCCCGAATCAGCAGAAGGAGGGAAATAATAAAAATCAGAGCAGAAATAAATGAAATTGAAACCAAAAAAAACAGTAGAAAGGATCAATGAAACAAAGAGCTGGTTCTTTGAGAAGATAAATAAAATTGACAAACCCTTAGCCAGACTCACTAAGAAAAAAAGGGAGAAGACTCAAATAAATAAAATTAGAAATGAAAGAGGAGAAATTACAACAGACACCACAGAAATACAAGGGATTATTAGGGAATACTACGAAAAACTTTACGCCAACAAATTGGACAACCTAGAGGAAATGGACAAATTCTTGGACGCGTACAACCTCCCAAAACTGAATCAAGAAGAAATAGAGAATCTGAACAGACCAATCACAAGTAAAGAGATTGAAACAGTAATCAAAAACCTCCCCCAAAATAAAACCCCAGGACCAGATGGCTTCCCTGGAGAATTTTACCAAACATTCAAAGAAGATTTAGCACCTATCCTTCTCAAACTATTCCAAAAAATAGAGGAAGATGGAATACTTCCCAACACATTCTATGAGGCCAACATCATCCTGATACCAAAGCCAGACAAAAACAATACAAAGAAGGAAAACTACAGGCCAATATCACTGATGAACATAGACGCAAAAATCCTCAACAAAATATTGGCAAACCGAATACAGCAATACCTCAAAAAGATCATACTCCACGATCAAGTGGGATTTATACCAGGGACAAAGGGAGGGTTCAACATCCGCAAATCAATCAACGTAATACACCACATTAACAAAATGAAGAATAAAAACCACATGATCATCTCAATCGATGCAGAGAAGGCATTCGACAAGATCCAGCATCCATTTATGATAAAAACTCTCAACAAAATGGGTATAGAAGGAAAGTACCTCAACATACTATGGGCCATATATGACAAACCTACAGCAAACATCCTACTCAACGGGGAAAAACTGAAAGCCATTCCTTTGAGGACAGGAACAAGACAAGGGTGCCCACTCTCACCACTCTTATTCAACATAGTACTGGAAGTTCTGGCCAGAGCAATTAGGCAAGAAAAAGGAATAAAAGGACTCCAAATAGGCAATGAAGAAGTGAAACTCTCACTATTTGCAGATGACATAATCTTATACATAGAAAACCCAAAAAATTCCATTGGAAAACTACTAGAAATAATCAACAACTACAGTAAAGTGGCAGGGTATAAAATCAACTTACAAAAATCAATTGCATTTATATACACTAACGATGAACTAACAGAAAGAGAACTCAAAAGACAATCCCATTTACAATTGCAACAAAAAGAATAAAATATCTGGGAATAAATTTAACCAAGGAGGTCAAAGACCTATACAATGAAAACTATAAGACACTATTGAAAGAAATCAAGGAAGACATAAAGAAATGGAAAAATATTCCATGCACATGGATTGGAAGAATAAATATAGTGAAAATGTCCATTCTACCTAAAGCAATCTACAAATTCAATGCAATCCCAATCAGAATCCCAATCTCATTCTTCATGGTAATAGAACAAAAACTACTGAAATTCGTATGGGGCAACAAAAGACCCCGAATAGCTAAAGCAATTCTGAAAAAAGAGAACAAAGCTGGAGGCATCACAATCCCTGATTTCAACATATACTATAAAGCTACAGTAATCAAAACAGCGTGGTACTGGTACAAGAATAGACTCACAGATCAATGGAATAGAATTGAAAGCCCGGAAATAAAACCACACACCTATGGACAGCTAATCTTCGACAAAGGAGCAAAGAACATACAATGGAGAGAGGGAAGTCTCTTCAGTAAATGGTGCTGGGGAAATTGGACAGCAACGTGCAAAAGAATGAAAGTAGACCATCTCCTATCGCCATATACAAAAATCAATTCAAAATGAATCAAGGACCTGAAAGTGAGACCTGAAACTATAAAACTCCTGGAAGAAAATATAGGCAGTACACTAATTGTGACTGGACATAAAGGGATCCTTTCAGATTCCATGTCTACTTGGACAAGGGGAACAAAAGAAAAAATAAACAAGTGGGACCTCATCAGACTAAAGAGCTTCTACAAGGCAAATGAAACCAGGATCAAAATGAATAGACAACACACCAGCTGGGAGAATATATTCCCAAATCGTTTGTCCAACAAGGGATTAATCTCAGTAATATATAAAGATCTCATACAACTGAGCAACAAAAAAACAAACAACCCGATCAAAAAATGGGCAGAGGATATGAACAGACATTTTTCCAAGGAAGAGATACAGATGGCCAATAGACACATGAAAAGATGTCCAACATCACTAATCATCAGGGAAATGCAAATCAAAACTACATTAAGATATCACCTTACACCCGTTAGAATGGCTATAATCACAAAGACAAATAACAACAAATGCTGGAGAGGCTGTGGAGAAATGGAGACCCTCATTCACTGCTGGTGGGAATGCAAACTGGTGCAGCCTCTATGGAAAACAGTATGGAGAGTCCTCAGAAAATTAAAAATAGAAATACCGTATGATCCAGCAATCCCACTCTTGGGCATCTACCCAATGGACATGAAATCAACCATCACAAGAGGCGTATGCACCCCTATGTTCATTGCAGCATTATTCACTATAGCCAAGAAGTGGAAGCAACCCAAGTGTCCCTCGACTGATGAGTGGTTAAAGAAGATGTGGTATATACATACAATGGAATACTACTCAGCCATAAGAAAAGACACAATTGTCCCATTTGCAACAACATGGATGGACCTAGAGGGTATTATGTTAAGTGAAATAAGCCAGAGAGAAAAGGACAGACACTGCATGAACTCACTCATATACGGAATATAAGTGAACACAAGGACAGAGAACTGATTGGTGGCTACCAAGGGGAAGGGGGGTGGGCACAAGGGGTAAAGGATTACATCCACAAGGTGACGGACAAACAAAAATGTACAACTAAAACCCCACAGTGTTATAAACTATTAAGACATCAATTAAAAAAAAAGAAGAAGAATGGAGTTAGTAAACCCAGGAAAACCAATCCCATTGACTCTCAAAATAAGTTCCCTTCATTGTTGAAGAGGCCTTTGGTTATTCTCTCTCTCTCTTCTACTAGCTTCCTGAGGCTCTAATATTTGCTCTTCAATGAAGGGAGCCCATTTCTATTACATTGGGAAAGTGCCCGCCCCGCCCTAAGCTAAGTTAAATCAAACACCTAAGTGTATATATCTATACCAAAGATGTGTGATTATTCTGGTCCCTGAGTGGCACCCACTGGAAAAGGGGCTTAAACGTAGGAATCTTCATATTAAAATGAGACAGCTTCTTTTTCTACTGAACTCGTTCCTTCTCCCCAGGTGAGTATAAAAATACAAAGTTTAGCTGAAGGACCCTAATATTAATTATATATACTATAATCACTTATATGAATTGCTTACCATTTATACTTTAAACATCATACCTTACAATTAGAACTGTATCTGATTATCCAAAACTGGACAGCCACATGCAAACATCATTAAATGTTTCAGATTAAGTTATGTTTTATTTTATTGTACCACAAAATTTGGTATCTATTCAGTCTTCATAGCTTGTTGTTCATACAGCACAGTAATCTGTTTATCTAAAATTGGTAGGACTATTGCTACTAACCCTTAATTATGACTCACTTATACAGTAATTTCCTTTATTCATGATATACTTTAAATGCATTTATTTTTAAATATTTGTTTGTATACCTAAATGAGATAACTTAGCAAATAGACAATAATTCTGTTGAGCTTCGAGCACAATTTAGACACTATGATGAAAAAATAGTCACTGATGGGTACTCAAAATGGATTTAAAGACTTAAACATTGGTTTGGGCAAAAGATCTGAATAGACATTTTTCCAAAGAAGACATACAAATGGCCAACACGTATATGAAAAGATGTTCAAATCGCTAATCATCAAGGAAATGCAAATCAAAACCACAATGAGGTATCACATCATACCTGTCAGAATGGCAATTATCAAAAAGCCAAAAGATAACAAGTGCTGGTGAGGATGTGGAGAAAAGGGAATCCTTTTCCACTGTTAGTAAAAATATAAATTGGTACAGCCTATTATGGAAAACAGTATGGAGGTTCCTGAAAAAATTAAAAATAGAACTACCATAATATCTAGCAATCCCACTTCTGGGTACATATCCAAAGGAAATAAAATCACTACAATCATGTGTCACTTAACCACGGATTCTGAGAAATGCATTGTTAGGTGATTTTGTCATTGTGTGAACATCATAGTGTATACGTAACAAACCTAGACGGTTTAGCCTACTACACTCCTAGGCTATATATCAGTAATCTTATGGGACCACCATCGCATATGCGGTCTGTTGTTGACCAAAACAGACATTACGTGGCACATGACTGTATCTCGAAGAGGTTTCTGCACTCCCATGTGCATTGCAGTAAGTAGTGGACAAGATGTGTGTGTGTGTATGCATATACACAATAGAATATTATTTAGCACTAAAAAAGAAGGAAATCTCAGCCATTTATGACAACAACAGGATTAACCTGGAGGACATTACGCTAAATAAAATAAGCCAAACACAGAAAAACAAATATCACATTATCTCACTTATATGTGGAATTAAAAAAAAAAAAAAAAGGTCAATCTCATAGGAACAGAGAGTAGAATGGTGGTTACCAGAGGCTGGGGGATAGGCGAAAAGGGGAAATATTGATCAAAGGGTACAACCTTTCACTTATAAGATGAATAAATTCTGGAGACCTAATGTACAGCTTGGTGACTATAGTCAAGGCTAATGCACTGTATACTTGAAATTTGCTAAAAGAGCAGATCTCAAGTGTTCTTACCACACACACGAAAATAGTAACTATGGGAGAGGATGGGTATGTTAATTAGTTTAATTATGGTAAAATCATTTTAAAATGTATACATATATCAAAACATTATGTTGTAAATGGAACAGAATCGAGAGCCCAGAAATAAACCCACACATCCACACACAGCTAATTTTCAACAAGGGAGCCAAGAACATACAATGGAGAAATGAAAGTCTCTTCAATAAATGGTGTTGGGAAAACTGGACAGCCACATGCAAAAGAATGAAGTAGACCATTATCTTACACCAGTCACAAACATTAACTCAAAATGGATTAAAGACTTGAATGTAAGACCTGAAACCATGAAACTCTTAGAAGAAAACATAGGCAGTACCCTCTTTGACACTAGTCTTAGCCGCATATTTTCAAGTACCATATCTGACCCGGAAAGGGAAACAATAGAAAAAATAAACAAATGGGACTATGTCAAACTAAAAAGCTTCTGCACAGCAAAGGAAACCATCAACAAAATGAAAAGACAGCCTAACAATTGGGAGAAGATATTTCCAAACCATATATCTGATCTGAACATCTGAAAAGATGTTCAACATCACTAATTATCAGGGAAATGCAAATCAAAACTATAATGAGATATCACCTCACACCCATCAGAATGACTATAACTAAAAGAGAAGAAATAACAAGTGTTGGAGAGGATGTGGAGAAAAGGGAACTCTCATACACTGCTGGTGGGAGTGCAAACTGGTGCAGCCACTATGGAAAACAGTATGGAGATTCCTCAAAAAATTAAGAATACAACTACCATACGATCTAGCTATTCCACTGCTGGGTATTTATCAAAGAACATGAAAACACCAATGCGTGAAGATACATGCACCCCTGTGTTCACTGCAGCATTATTCACGACAGCCAACACTTGGAAGCAACCTAGATGCCCATCAAGGGACGAATGGATAAAGAAGATGTGGTAGGGGCCGCCCGGTGGTGCAGCGGTTTAGTCTGCGCTTGGCAGCCCGGGGTTCGCGAGTTCGGATCCCGGGCGCCCGCCGACGCACTGCCTGTCAGCCATGCCGTGGCGGCGTCCCATATAAAGTGGAGGAAGATGGGCACGGATGTTAGCCCAGGGCCAGTCTTCCTCAGCAAAAAGGGGAGGATTGGCAACAGATGTTAGCTCAGGGCTGGTCTTCCCCACAAAAAAAAAAAAAAAAAAGAAGATGTGGTATATATACAGAATGGAATACTACTCAGCCATAAAAAAGGATGAAATCTGGCCATTTGTGACAACATGGATGGACCTTGAGGGTATTATGCTAAGTGAAATAAGTCAGAGGGAGAAAGTCAAATACTGTATGATCTCACTCATAAACAAGAGATAAAAACAACAACAAACACACAGACACAGAATGGACTGGTGGTTACTAGAGGGGGAGGGAGGAGGGAGGAGGGAAAAGAGGTGATTAGGCACATGTGTATGGTGATAGATGGTAATTAGTCTTTGGGTGGTGAACATGATGCAATCTACACAGAAATCAAAATATAATTACGTACACCTGAAATTTATATAATGTTATAAACCAATGTTACCGCAATAAAAGAAATTTTTTAAAAGTCATCATTGTATACCTTAAATATATACAATTTTTATTTGTCAAAAGTAAATAAAACTTTAAAAAATAGTCATTGATGTGTATTCGGTTTCTATTTTATTCTAACTTATTCAGATATTCTGTCAGTGTTTTAAAGTCTTGTATATAGTAGTCCCCCCCCTTAGCCACAGTTTCACCTTCTGTGGTTTCAGTTACCGTGGCCAACCACAGCCCAAAAATATTAAACGGAAAATTCCAGAAATAAGCAATTCGTTAAGTTTTAAATTGTGTGCCATTTGAAGTAGCTGATGAAATCCGTGCCACCCTGTTCCATCCCATTCTCAAGACATGAATCATCCCTTCGTCCCATGGATCCACACTGTATATGTTACCCATTGGCAAGTCACCCAGTAGCCACCTCAGTTATCAGATTGACTGGCATAGTATCGCAATGCTTGTGTTCAAGTAACCCTATTTTACTTAATAATGGCCCCAAAGCACAAGAATAGTGATGCTGGCAATTCTGATATACCAAAGAGAAGCTGTAAAGTGCTTCCTTTAAGTGAAAAGGAGAAAGTTCTTGACATAGTAAGGAACGTAAAAAATTGTATGCTGAGGTTGCTAAGATCTATGATAAGGATGAATCTTCTATCCATGAAATTGTGAAGAAGGAAAAAGAAATTCACACTAGTTTTGCCATTGCACCTCAAATATGTACGTATGGGGAAAAAACATAGTATATATAGGGTTCAGTACTATCTGCAGTTATAGACATCCATTGGGGGTCTTGGAACATATCCCCGGTGGATAAGAGGGAACTACTGAATATTATTTCCTATTTGTAGCCTAAAGGTACATTCCTTTGGTACATTGATCATGGCTTGTACAGTTGAATCCTAAGTAATTTGAAAAAGAACATTTATTGCACATTAAAATGGGTCCTGCACTTAGTTTAGCACATCACATATATTATCTTTTCTAATACTCCCAGCAATCCTGTGAGGTAGGTACTTTTATTTAACTCCATTTTCCTGATGAGAAACTTGAGGTTTAAGAAGTTAAATAGCTTGCTCAAGGTCACATAATTAGTAAGTGGAGTCAGGATTAACGACAAGTCTGTCTGACATCAAAACCCATGCCCTTCATCACTGTTACACTGTTTCTGACATATTCAAGAAAAAAATCATGTAATTAGAAGTATGGCTGTGAAAAATTAGGGGGCACAGGTCAACAACCATAACAACAGTTATAGGATAAGATTTCATCGTTTTATTTGATAAGGATTTATAAAGAGAAAACAGATTTTTACATATTCACCAAAGATTTACAGATCACTGTTCAAAGATTCCTGTCCTTATAGAGCTTACATAAAGAGGTCTTTCCAGGAAGGAAAAAAGTTTCAAGGAAGTAGGAGAGAGGCCCTGCAAAATGACAAAGTACAAAATGGACATGGTATGCACATCAGAAAATTTTACCCAGGTTCTGGGTGATCTAATTATCAATGGATCATACATGAGTTGCCAGTGAATGAAATACCAAGAAAATAGTGAACTTGGGGACTATATTAAAAGTTTACACTAATTAAAGCCTGTATGTGGAAATAAGTAGACTTCAAATTTCTATAATTAAAATGCAATTATCTTTTTTCCCTGTATCCCTACAATAGTAGTATTAGTGGTTTGTGCTCATCTTTATTGTAAACTCTTTAAGATAGGAATAAAGATATATTTATTATCTTTGTCATGCCAACAAGTAGTCACTAAAATATGCTTTTTGGGTAAAATGTTCTAATTAAATATGAATCTATTACTTGTTACTTGTATGACCTTAGGCAACTTATTTAACCTCTCTGTCTGCCTCAAGTTTCCCATGTGTAAAATAAAGGCAATAAGAGTTCTACCCCAGAGGCCAGCCCGGTGGTGTAGTAGTTAACTTTGCAGGCTCTGCTGCAGCGGCCTGGGGTTCTTGGGTTCAGATCCCAGGCACAGACCTACGCATCACTTATCAAGCCATGCTGTGGCAGGCGTCCCACATAAAGTAAGGGAAGATGGGCCCAGATGTTAGTTCAGGGTGTCTTTCTCAGCAATAATAGGGGGATTGGCAACAGACGTTAGCTCAGGGCTAATCTTCCTCACACACACAAAAAAAGAGTTCTACCCCATATAGTTTGTTGTGAGGGTTAAACTAGATAATATGTTTAAAGTACTTAGCACAGGATTTGGCACACAGCAAGTACTCAATAACACTTAACTGTTATTCAGTACTGTCTCTTTTTCTTCCTATTTAATATTATTTACTTTCTAAGTAAGGTACTGATAATGGACTAGATCCAGTATAGATTTAATTTTAGAAAAAAAAAAACGAGTTTATTCTTCTTGGGAAAACAAGTATTTTCTAAGAGATAAACAAAATATAGTGTTTTATTATCATATAAGTTTCACAATGGTTGGGAATCCTAAGTGTTAGCTAGTTTGAGAAGTGGCATGATTTATTTATAGCATGTTTCAATTGCTGGAATGTAAGAATTTTTCTAGCTTCTCAATGAATTTATGACAAAGAAATCAGTATTTGATACTTCACATTTAGCGAAACAAAAAAGAGAAAAATACTAAAAAGGCAAGTCTAGAAATGTTATTGCCGCCACATAATATATTTGTGAAATTCCAAGACATTTTTGTATGTTAAAATGAAGATAGTAAACATTTTCAAAATGAGGTAATAAAAAGCCTTCCAAAACTGTTAAAACATAACGCATGGTACAGTCACTGTGAAAAAGTTTGGCAGTTCCTCAAAAAGTTATACATAGAATTACCATATGATCCAGCAATTCCACTCCTAGGTATATACCCAAAAGAACTGAAAGCAGGGACTCAAACAGATACTTTGTACACCAATGTTCGTGTCAGCACTATTCACAATAGCCAAAAGGTAGACATAGTGTAAGTGCCCATTAAGAGATGAATAGATAAATGAAATGTGGTATATACATACAATGGAATATTATTCAGGCATTTAAAAATGAGTCTGATACATGCTAGAACATGGATAGCCTTGAAAACATTATGCTAAATGAAGTTAAAAAGACACAAAAGGATACATATTGCATGATTCCATTTACATAAATGAGGTATCCAGGACAGGCAAGGGGGAAGGGGAGGAATGGGTAAGTATTATTGTTTAATGGGTACTGAGTTTCTGTTTGGGAGGATGAAAAAGTTCTGGACCTAGATGGTGGTGATGGTTACACAAGATTGTGAATGTATTTAATGCCACTGAACTGTACACTTAAAAATAGCTAAAACGGTAATATTTATGTTATATATATTTTACTACAATTTAAAAAACAATGCAGGTAGAATATATATAGTATTATTATAGGGAGAAAAAAAGAAGAAAATATTTTCCAATGTAGAAGCAGGAAATCCTTTATTCCACAGGTAAAATGACAACTATAAAAGATTTCTCTTAATATTGAGAGTGGAGAATGGAATTATGTATAGCAGTTCAACATCATAACCTTCTCACGATTAGCATATAATATCCTAAAAAGAGCAATTAACTGGGGCCGCCCAGTGGCGCAGCGGTTTAGTCCGCGCTTGGCAACCCGGGGTTCGCGGGTTCGGATCCCGGGCGCCCGCTGACGTCACTGCCTGTCAGCCACGCCATGGCGGTGTCCCATGTAAAGTAGAGGAAGATGGGCACGGATGTTAGCCCAGGGCCAGTCTTCCTCAGCAAAAAGGGGAGGATTGGCAACGGATGTTAGCTCAGGGCTGGTCTTCCCCACAAAAAAATACTAAAAAAAAAAAGAGCAATTAACTTGTTATTCCTAAACCAAGACTGAAAAGCAATGTCAAAATCAGCCCTACTAGATAATCAACATTTGATTTACATAATCTGATATGAAAACTCTTCAAAGCACTGAGGAAAAAAAATATATATTCCTTAAAAGGAACAGCACTAACAAAGCTATAACTACGTAAAAGCAAGATAAAGCCCATATTCTCCCCACCCCTTCAGGGTATGTCTAGTAGAACATACGCTTTTTCTCAATTATTAACTGTATTTCAAGAATGATGCGGTGGCAGTCTGACAAAAACTATGTGGTGGGGATCAAAATCAAGACAGCACAACTACCGTATGCTAATTCTGCAGAGATCCAAAGCAGTATATTTTCTCCAGGTAAAAATCCTAGTTTACACAAAGTAACACAAATCAGATGAGATGTTGAATATTACCAGCAATTTAAGCTTCAGGCTCCCTATCATTTTGTATTTAAGACTGTTGGATACAGTGGCACTAGTTATAACAACATCTGAGCCATAATGTCCAGTTAACACTGATTTGAAGGAATTCAAAACATACATATACTATCACTCTAACTCACACACCTAATTATTGTTAATTTGGTAGAAGGGTGGTTTTTATTTTCCTACTGAGAATTCAAAGTTGGGGGCAAAGGTTTAAGTGGTTTATCCAAGAATTCAATGGCAATAACTTTAAAACAGAAGAGAGGAAAGTGGATGGACTTTTATCATTGAGCATCTACATGTACTAAGCTTGAAATATTTCTGTGCTATAAATATATATTTCTTATAGTTCATGTAATTTATTCCTTAAAACAACCTGTACCACATAATTGCACAGCTCAAGGGTGCACTATTCACATCCTAGTCTATGCTGGGAGTAAGCAAACTTCAGGCTGTGGGCCAAATCTGTCCCAACACCTGTCTTTTATAAGTGAAATTTTATTAGAATACATATAGCCACACCCATATGTTTACATATTGCCTATGGCTGTTTTTGTGCTACAACAGCAGGGTTAAGCAGTTGTGACAGAGACCTTATGGTCTGCAAAGCCTAAAATATTTACTCTCTGGCCCTTTACAGAAAAAAAAATTGCCCATCCCTGGTCTGTGTGAATGTCACCCCTGGAATAACGCAGTACACTACCTATGCAGCAGCCTTAAAACAACCTACTGAAGAAGGTATTATCCATATTTGATAGATGAGAAAACTAGTACTCAGTAATATCAAGTGATGTGTCTAAGATCACATAGCTTTTAAGTAACAAAAGTCAATTTTCAAATTCATATCTTTCCACTAAATCACACAAGACTATGTATACATTTGGGGTAATAATAATACCTCCCATAGCAGAACCACCCTGTTCTTATAAGTCTCAAATATGTACATGAAAATATTAGAGAAATGTTAGCTGTTATTAATATTATTGCAGAGTAAAAATTAAACATTCAGGGGCCGCCCGGTGGCGCAGCGGTTTAGTTCGCGCTTGGCAGCCCAGGGCTCGCGAGTTCGGATCCCGGGTGCCTGCCAACGCACTGCTTGTCAGCCATGCCGTGGCAGCGTCCCATATAAAGTAGAGGAAGATGGGCACGGATGTTAGCCCAGGGCCAGTCTTCCTCAGCAAAAAGGGGAGGATTGGCAACAGATGTTAGCTCAGGGCTGGTCTTCCCCACAAAAAAAAAAAAAAAAAAATTAAACACTCATATAGTTTGGCCTCATATTCTCCTTTATCCTTCCACAAAATTGGGGCTTTAGCCACACATGCCTCCATATTTACCACTTCCTCAAAATGAGATCCTGACATTCCTACTCCCAACATCTTCCATCTATCCAAATACTACTCTTTTTCTAGAATCAACTTAAATGCCACATTCTTAGTGACACCTTCTCTGATTCTCTAATCAATCTTCATTGCCTTTTCCTGCGTTCCTCTACAACATGTTATTGCAAACTCTGTTTAACATTTGTTTCATTCTATTTTCTATTATTTACTGATTATTTCTCCCACTGGATATTACATTATTTAAGAGACTATTTTTTTATTCATCCTATATCCACCTCAACCTCTCTCCCCCGCTAGAGTGTCTATCAAAGTTCCTGTACATAGTGAATATACACTGAATTGGACTCCCTGACATTGTACACCTAGTTCTGCTCTATGTTCCAATCTGTTGCTTATCACACCAAGCTAGGTTGCCTCCAGTACATCTGTCCACTGCTCAAAAAGGCAAGAAGAAAGCTAGAAAATTCTTCTAAATTAAATATACACCAAATTTTCAATTTCTACAAAGTTCAGTATGATATTCAATATTCTAAATGTGAACTCCTCTCTATAACTTAGTAATTTTCTTTAAAAGGTTAGTAATTTCATCAGGTTTATCAACAGAATTTATTCTTTCATTTAATCTTTAAACGAAATGGTTCATACTCATCCCCTCACAAATAAACACAATGTTCCAACTCAGCTGTTGGCGGCAGAATGTGTTCACAATGAACAACCCTACTATCCTGGCAAGAATCGTAGGATTAGCTAATTACAATACAGTCTCCTACATCTGTTTTCATTGGGATAAGGAACAATCTGCATATATCAAAAAGGAAATGGCCCAGAAAGACATCTTAAGATTTTCCAAAAGTATGAAGGTCCTACTAAGTCAACTTAAATTAGGCTTTTCTCCACCATGAGCACAATTTTTCTATGACAGTAAGAGAAATGCCAAGTTATGAGGTTTTCATGAGAAATAGGCTAAAAAGATCCCATTGTACAAGCTAGCCAAGACAAAAGTACTTTAATAAGGTGGAGATTTATATCGGCCTGAAGTCTGACAAAAAGGGGATAGAGATAGGGGCCGGCGCAGTGGCGCAAGGGTTTAGTTTGCACTTTGGCAGCCCCAGGTTCTAATTTTTCCTATTAATTTTATTCTGATTGCACAATGTGTAAAAATTAATAACAGATTTTGAAGATGTAGAACAATTTGTTTGCCAAGAAGATTCACTTTTGATGCAAAAGTACAAAGAATAAATTCTAAAATTTCTATTTTAAAAGGCAGAGTCCCATTTATGTTGCTATAGATACATTATTTCTCCTATTTTTTCCCAATTAACTAAAAATATTTCATATCTTCCATTTCAGGCAAATTGGACACTAATTTCTCCTGAAAAAACTCTCTTAATATAAATTACCTAAAAATGCTGGCTAGGGCTCACCCAGTGGCACAGTGGTTTAGTTTGCATTGGGCAGCCCAGGATTCGGGGTTCGTAACCAGGGCGCCTGCCGATGCACTGCTTGTTAGCCATGCTGTGGCAGCGTCCCATATAAGGTAGGGGAAGATGGGCACGGATGTTAGCTCAGGGCCGGTCTTCCTCACAAAAAAATAAATAAATAAATAAAAACAATAAAAATGCTGGCTAAACTATGAAAATCACCTTAAGATAAATGAATATAAACTCACAATCAAATCACAAAACATATGAAGCAAGCCACTGTAATTAAGGGTCAGCAGAAATAATAAACATGAAACTCAGACTCACAAACACAATGGAATTAACAGCTATAGAATAACACTTAAAGAAACAAGAAAGGATATAAAAATATGACTAAGGAACAAGAGCAGGCAGATTTGAAAAGGAACCTAATAGAATTTCTAGAAACTGGACATGTAATAGTTACAATTATAAACTTGGTAGACAGGTTAAACAGCAGGGTAGATGAACCTGAAGTGAGAATTCGCAGTTTGAACTAGAACAGAGATGTGAAGAATTTAAGAGACAAGGAGGAAAAAGTAAGAATGTTTAATACATTAAAAAGAGTTCCAGAAGAAGAAAACAGAATAATCAAGAGGCAATATTTGAAGAAATAATGGCTAGAACTTTTCAAGCTTGATGAAAACCATAGATTCTCAGATTCAGGGAGTCCAACAAATCACAAGCACAAAAAAGAAAAAGAAAATCACCCTATACAGATTGTAGTGAAACTAGAAAACACCAAAGACAAAGAAAATAGTCTAGATTCCATAAGAGAAAAAAGACAGATACCTGATAAATAGTTTGACAACTGATTTCTCAAGAGCAATAATGAGACTCAGAAGACAGAGGAATAACAACTAAAAAAGAGCTAAAAGAAAATAACCATCAACCTCGAATTGAAGTACATAGGAAAACTATCTTTAAAGTGTGAGAACAAATAATGACATGTTCAAACAAACAAAAACTGGTAACATTAATTACTTCTTTAACTGTACTTCTAAAGTATGTACTTTAGGAAGAAGGAAACTTGGAAGAAAGAGCTATCTTAAGATGCTGGAATCCTGACCAAAAAAAAGATGAAACATGAATAAATATAAACAAACATTGATTGCACAAAACAGTAACAATGATGTCTAATTTGCAGAATTAAATTTTTTTAAAAAGCTAAAATATCAGACAAAAACCAATCATCCTTAACGAAGATTATCAGAATTTAAACATTCAGAAGTCCTTGTCACATAAGGAAGTTGAGTAAATATTATCATCTTTGGATTTTAAGTTAAATATGCATGCTAACATTTTAGAATAACCAATAAAAGAAATATAGTGTATATAACTTCCAAAGAAGGACAAGAAAAAGAAAATGAAGAAAAAAGGAGGAGAGACAATAAAAAACATACAAGATGGTAGAGATAAACCTATTAAATCAGTAATAACAAAAAGTGTAAATGGACATCTACAATTACAAAGTCTGTCAGTCTAGATTTTTTTAAATTAAATTCTAACTATATGTATTCCCAAAAGACATATCTAAAATATACAAAAGAAAAAATAAATGAGTGGGACTTCATCAGACCACAGAGCTTCTACAAGGGAAATGAAGCCAGGATCAAAATGAATAGACAACCCACCAGCTGGGAGAAAATATTCGCAAATTGTTTATCCGGCAAAGGATTAATCTCCGTAATATATAAAGAACTCATACAACTGAGCAACAAAAAAACAAACAACCCGATCAAAAAAATGGGCAGAGGATATGAACAGACATTTTTCCAAGGAAGAGTTACAGATGGCCAATAGACACATGAAAAGATGTTCAACATCACTAATCATCAGGGAAATGCAAATCAAAACTACATTAAGATATCACCTTACACCCGTTAGAATGGCTATAATCACCAAGACAAAAAACAACAAATGCTGGAGAGGTTGTGGAGAAACGGGAACCCTCATTCACTGCTGGTGGGAATGCAAACTGGTGCAGCCTCTATGGAAAACAGTATGGAGATTCCTCAAAAAACTAAAAATAGAAATACCCTATGATCCAGCGATCCCACTCTTGGGCATCTACCCAATGGACATGAAATCAACCATCACAAGAGGCTTATGTTCATTGCAGCATTATTCACTATAGCCAAGAAGTGGAAGCAACCCAAGTGTCCCTCGACTGATGATTGGATAAAGAAGATGTGGTATATATATATACAATGGAATACTACTCAGCCATAAGAAAAAACAGAATTGTCCCATTTGTAACAACATGGATGGACCTAGGGGGTATTATGTTAAGTGAAATAAGCCAGAGAGAAAAGGACAGACACCGCATGATTTCACTCATATGTGGAATATAAATGAACACACGGACAGAGAGAACTGGTTGGTGGTTACCAAGGGGAAGGGGGGTGGGGGGTGGCACAAGGGGTGAAGGGATGCATCCACATAGTGATGGACAAAAAATAGTGTACGGCGAAAACCCCACAATGTTATAAACTATTAAGACATCGATAAAAATGAAAAAAAACAAAAACAAAAAAATCAGGGGGCCAGCCTGGTGGCATAGCAGTTAAGTTCACACGCTCTGCTTTGGCAGCCTGGGGTTCGCAGGCTCAGATCCCGGGCGCAGACAGATGCACCACCTGTCTAGCCATGCTGTGGCGGCGTCCCATATAAAGTGGAGGAAGATGGGCACGGATGTTAGCCCAGGGCCAATCTTCCTCAGCAAAAAGAGGAGGATTGGCAACAGATGTTAGCTCAGGGCTAGTCTTCCTCACACACACGCGCACACACACACACACACACACACACACACACACACACACACAAAATCAGGCAAATAATAGAGAAAATTAATAAAGCCAAAAGTTGGTTCTTTGAAGATCGACAAATTGATAACATCAACAAAATTCATAACATCCTAGCTAGACTAGTTAAGAAAAAAAAATTGAACACCAGTGTGAAAAATGAGGATATCACCCTAGATAGATTAAAAGGATAATAAAGGAATACTATGAACAATTTTATGCCAATAAGTTTGACAACTTAGATAAAACAAATTCCTTGAAAAATACCACATATCAAAACTTACACAAGATGAAACAGAAAATCTGAATAGCCCAATATATAAAAGAAATTGAATTGATTATCAAAAACCTCCCCACAAAGAAAACTCCAGGCCAAGATGGTTTTATAGCTGAATTCTATCAAGGAAAGAAAGAAAGAATATCAATGTTATATAAACTCCTTCAGAAAATGGAAAAGAACACTTTTCAACATTTCATGAGGGCAACACAACCCGCTAATAAAGCCAGAAAAATTATCAAAAAAAGAAAGAGAAAGAAAAAAAGAAAAGAAAAAATTATAGGCTGATATCCTTCATGAAAAAAGATGTAAACATCTAAAACAAAACATTAGCAAATTTAATCTAATAACACAGTCATGTGTCACTTAACGATGGGGATACATTCTGAGATATGCAACGCTAGACAATTTTGTTGTTGTGTGAACATCAGAGTGTACTTACACAAACCTAGATGGTATGCTCTACTATACACCTAGGCTATAGGGTACTAATCTTATGGGACCACCGTTGTCTATATGGTCCATTGTTGACTGAAGTGTCATTTTGCAGTGCATGACTGTATACAAAAAGGATAATACACCATAACTAACAGAGGTTTATCCCAGGAATGAAAGGTTGGTTTAATAGTCAAAAAACATAATGAATGTAATTTACCATAGTAAAAGAATAAAGGATTAAAAAAATAGAATCATTTAAATAGATGCAGAAAAAACATCTGACAAAATTCAATATCCATCCATAATAAAAACTCTCAGAAAATCAGAAACAGAATGGAATTTCCTCAACCTAATAAAGAACTTGTTAAAAATTCTACAGTTAACATCATGCTTAATACTGACATATTGATACTTTCCCCCTAAGATCAAGGACAAAGCAAGAATGTTCACTCATCATTTCCATTCAATGTTGTACTTGTGGTTCTAGACAGTGCAATAAAGAAAAGAAAAAAACAGCATAAAGATTGGAAAGAAAAAAGTAAAACTACCTGCTTACAAATGACATAATTTGTTTACAAAGAAAATCCTGAAGAATATACAAAATGATTACTAAAACTGATAGTTATATGTTGCAGGATACAAGGTCAACATACAGAAATCAACTGCATTTTTAGATACTAGTAAACAACTGGGAAGTAGTATTTTTCAAAATTGTATTTACAAAAGTTTCAAAAAACATGAAGTGGTTAGGAATAAATTTCACAAAAGTCACACAAGACCTCTACACTGAAAACTATATAGAGACACATATAATGTTCATGGATTGGAAGACACAATATTAATAAGGTTTCTATTCTTCCCCAATTGATCTACATATATTCAATGCAATCCCATTCATATCCCCACCAGGAATATTGTAGGTTCTGTTTTCCTTGATTCTAAAATTTATATGGAAATGCAAAAGACTTAGAAAATCCAAGGCAATCTTGAAAAATAAAAAGAAAGTTGGAGGACTTACATTACCTGATTTTGAGACTTATGACATCACAATAATCAAGACAGCACGGTTTTGGCATGCAAATAGACAAATAGATCACAAAACATAATGGAGAATACTGAAAAAAAACATATTTGTATAATCATCTGATTTTCAACAAAGGGAGCAAAGCACTCCAATAGGAAATGGAAGATCTTTTCAACAAATGGTCCCAGAACAACTGGATGTCCATATGAATAAAAGTGAACCTCAATCTCTACCTCACACTGCACACAATAATTAATTTCTAATGGATCAGAGACCTAAACATAAAGCTAAAAACTATAAAGTTTCCATAAGGAAACATGGGAGAATATCTTTGCAACTGGGGATAGGCAAAGGTTTCTTACAGCAGGAAAGCAATAATAAAAGAAAAAAACTGATATTTATCAAACGTTAAAAATTCTGCTCACTCAAGACACTATTTTAAAAAAGAATAGACAATTCACACAATAGAAGAAAATATTTGTTAAACACATATCCAACAAACACTGGTATCTAGAATACATGAAAAACTCCTACAACTCAGTAACAAAAAGACGAACAACTCAATTTAAAAATGGGCACAGTAGTTGAATGGACACGTCACAAAGAAAGTTATATAAATGGCTAATAAGCACATGAAAAGATCCTCAACATCGAAAGTCATCAGAGAGCTCATACATTTTTGGTGGCCACATGAAATTATATAACAACTTGGGAAAATGTCAGGCAATTTCTTAAAAACTAAATGACCGTAAAAACCTATGACCTAACGTTTCTCCTCCTTGATATTTACCTAAGAGAAACAAAAGCATGTATCCACAAAGAGTCTTGCACAAGAACTTTCACATTAGCTTTATTCATAATAGCCAAAAACTGGAAATATCTCAGATGTCCATCAACAAGAGAATAAATGAAGAAACTGTAGTACATTCATACAATGGAATACTACTCAGCAATAAAAATAAACTATTAATATGCAACAAAATGGGTGAATCTCAAAAAACATGCTGCCTGAAAGAAGGCTTACATAAAAGAATATGTATTGTATGATTCCATTTACATGAGATTCTAGAACAGGCAAAATTAATCCATGGTGGAAAAAATAGTAGTGATTCCTCTAGAAGATGTGGATGGGGACTGACTTAGAAAGGGCATGAGGAAACCTTCTAGAATCATAGAAATGTTCTAATTCTGATAGGGGTTTGAGTTACCAGATATATGCATTTGTCAAAATTCATCATGTGGTACAATTAAGATTTATCTATTATATTGTATGAAAATTTTACTTTTATAAAAGTAAACAAATACTGAACTGTAGTAAATCATTTGCTTGTTTAGGTATTTAGGGACAACGTCTGCAACTTAAAATGCAACCCAAAATAAGAAGGACAGAAGGATCATAAATGGATAAAACACGTGATAAAGCAAATATAGTAAAACATTAATCATAGACTCAAAGTTGTAGGTGTTCACTGTTCAATCCTCTCTACTTTTCTATATGTTTGAAAATTTTTAAATAAATGTTGGAGAAAAAAACAAAAGAAGGAAATAATACTAAATCAAAACATAAAGGTCCATGTCAAGTTAAAGTGCCATAGAAAATCAAAAGGTAAAGAGTTGTTGAAAGTATTCAATCATTTAACATTTTACACAGTCCCAAGTTTGACACAAACTGAATGACTGTATCTTCCCAATTTAAAACTGATCTAGACTTGGTTTTAGGTGATACTTATAAAAAGTATTTATAGCTTAAACACAGAACACCAAACTCAAGAATAACCATGTTGAAAAATAACGTTTTATTATGAACCCAAGTGGTGACAGTTCATATTTCAACTATGATAATTCAAGGTATTATAACAAGAAAGAAAACCTTAGATATATTTAAAATGTAGTATACAGTCAGTTTATGTATTAAGTATTAAACTCCACTTATATAGATAAAATGGATATTGAGACCTTGTAATTGTAGAACTGTAAAGATATAAACAAATAATATGTAATGTATTTAACATTAAATTTACACTCCAGATCTCAGGTGTAGTTTGCTTAACTTTATCACTCTATAAAATTAAACACAGTATTTTACAAAAGCATTTAAAATACATTTTAAAATGTGAGATGTTAGTGTATCATATGGAATAGTGTATACATATGTACCCTATTATATCTGTATATCTATATGTATACCTATCTAGAGAGAGAGGCTGATCATGAGAATCAGCAAAGAGGGAGAGAACAACAAGGACTTGAGGTATAAAGATGAAGGGAGTTAAGAAATCAGGAAGGTTCACGAGGAAGAAATAAGAGAATCAAGTTCAAATGAAATAAAAGATAGAAAAGCAAAGAATATCTGCCAAGCCAACATAATTATTAAACACTCACTAAAAAAGGTAGTAAAATTCATGTAAAGTAAAATGATCAATGCTCAAGGTATTTATAACCCTATTACACAGGGAAGACTTGAAAAAATATAAACAGTCAATTGTGGCATAAGGCAGGATACAGTGAGAGTCATGTCCTAGAAAGGAAAAAAAGCAAAATAAAAGCTCTGGGAAGAGAGACATACTTAAATTGGAATTTTCCAGTTATGTTTCAGAGAGGAAGGAGACTTAAAATGGCTCCCAAAAGATATACATAAGCAGAAAGGAGAGGGAAGGCTACTCTAGCGAAGGGGAAAGACATGCAAAGAAAAGATACAAAGGTGGGAATAAGGATGGTGTATGAGGAAGAAGCAGACAAGGAGGAAAAGTATGAGGTATAATCTGAGTGGAGAATTACTTCCTGGACCACACTAAAATGAAATTAGGCAGAAAGCTCACGTGCGGAATAATAGAAAATAAAATGGGTAAGGATTACAGAGGATTATCGATAGAATAACTGACCTCATCTGAGTCTTAGTGTTCTTTCAGTAAGTAGGCCCACCTCTGTGCTCCTTGGCATCAAATCCCCTCATCATCTGCCCTAGCCTCTATGTACGTGATGTGGCCCATTATGATTAAGTTCCCAGAGCTCAAAGGCCCAGTTCTTATCTTTAGAAGGAAAATACTGCCCTATTCACATCAGTCTTGGGTGTAGGTATTCAGTCAGTCCAGAAAACCTGGAATTTTGTGCTTGAATAGAATAAAGCATTCCTATACAAGGTGGACAAAGAGGAATGTTTTTCTGCTAATGAAGTAATTCTTAACCTTTTTGGAGTTATGGACTTCTTTGAGAATCTAGTAAAAGATGTTCATCATTACTTCAGCAAATATTAAGCATATATACCATGTACTGGGGATAGAGTTAAGAACAGGATAGATACAGTCTCTGCCCTCACGAAATGTATAGTTGAGCAAAAGAGAAAAAACATTATTAAACAATTACAGGTTTCCTCCTCAGATTATCTCAATTAGGTTTTTCCTTTATTTCTTTTCATGTCCTTTATAGTATTTATCATAGTCTAATAATCTGTGATAACTTCTGTTCTGGTTATCTACTGCTGCATAATAAACCACCCTTAAATTTAGCGGCTTAAAACAATTCATTCTCTCAAGATTCTGTGGGTTGACAAAGCTCAGCTGTGTAGTTCTCACCTGATCGTCTCACATATGGTTGCAGTCAGAGGGCAGTGGAGGATAAAGTCATCTAAAGGCTCAAGTGGACTGGATGTTCAAGATGGCTCACTTAACATAGCCAGTTGATGCTATCAAAGCTCAGCTGGGGCTGTGGAGTGCCTACACAAGACCTCTCCCTATGGCTTGAGTTTCTCACAATATAGTGCGGCTGAGTTTTGAAAGGGATCATCCCAAGAGAAAACATTCTAAGAGATCCAGGTGGAAGCTGCAAGGCTTCTTAACACTTAAGACTCCAATGTTCCAAAACGTCACTTCTGCCACATTCTTTTGGTCAAGGCATTAAAGACCAGCTCAGATTCAAGGAGAGGAGAATTAGACTCTTCTTGACATGAAAAATAGTATGCATGTCCACCAAACGAATTGATGGTGTCCACCACAGACTACCATAATTGGCCATTTGTTTAGTATCTGCCTTTCCCACCAAATCATAAACTCTTTTAAGGCAGGAACGATAGCTGCCTTTTTCATGCTATGTACATCACAGTATCTGGCAAATAGTAAGCCCTCAATAAATGTCTGCTGAATTAATTCATTTATTCAATAAAAATTTCACAAGTACACAAGAACTGCCACACATTGTACCAGAACGAAAATTTTATAGTGCCTGTCTTCAAGAAATTTACTTTCTGGTGGCAAAGACAAAAACAAACAAATAAAACTCCGAAACTGGACCACCATCTTGCACCACACACATGCAAAAAGTTAATTCAAAATGGATTGAAGACTTAAATGTAAGACATGAAACTCCTAGAAAACATAGGTGGTAAGCTCCCTGACACTGGTCTTGGTGATGAGTTTTTGGATTTGGCCACAAAAGCAAAAATAAACAAATGGGACTACATCAAACTAAAAAACTTCTCCAAAGCAGAGGAAACCATCAACAAAATGAAAAGGCAACCTACCAAATAGGAGAATGTATTTGCAAATCATATATCTGATAAGGGTTAATATTCAAAACATATAAAGAACTCATACAACTCAATAGCAAAAAAAAATCCGATTAAAAAATGGGCAGAGGATCTGAATAGACATTTTTCCAAAGAAGACATACAGATGGCCAACAGGCACATGAAAAGGTGCTCAATATCACTAATCATCAGGGAAATGCAAGTCAAAATCACAATGAATATCACCTCACACCTGTCAGGATGTTTATTATCAAAAAGAAAAGAAATAACAAGTGTTGATGAGGATGTGGAGAAAAGGGAACCCTTATGCACTGTTGGTAGGAATGTAAATTGGTGCAATCACTATGGAAAACAGTATGGAGGTTCCTCAAAAAATTAAAAATAGAACTACCATATGATCCAGCAATTCCACTTCTGGGTATTTGTCTGAAGGAAATGAAAATACTAACTCAAAAAACTACCTATACCTGCATGTTCATTGCAGCATGATTTACAACAGCCAAGACATGGTAGTAACCTAAGTGTCCACCAATGGATGAATGGATACACACACACACACATAAAAAAGAAGGAAACTTTGCCACTTGTGACAAGATGGGTGGACCTTGAGGGTATTATGCTAAGTGAAATAAGTCAGACAAAGAAAGACAAATACCACATGATTTTATATGTGGAATCTAAAAAAACAAACAAAAAACTGAACTCAGATACAGAGAACAGATTGGTGGTTGCCAGAGGTAGTGGGTAAGGGGTGAGCAAAATGGGTGAAGGGGGTCAAAAGGTTCTAACTTCCAGTTATAAAATAAATAAGTCACACGGATGTAACGAACAGCATGGTGACTATAGTTACTAATACTGTATTGTATATTTGAAAGCTGCTAAGAGTAAATCTTAAAAGTTCTCATCACAAGAAAAAAAATTGTAACTATGTATAGTGTTAGATGTTTACAAGACTTATTGTGATCATTTTGCAATATTTACAAATATCAAATTTACAAATTTCTTGCTCAAGTTAGCAAGAAAAGCACTACTGGATCATAGCTGATTCTTCTGATACAATATCCAGAGAGGTAAGCTAGTGAATTTTGCAGAGTTCCTGGGATTACCTCAGAGAGACACATGATGAAAGCAGTGTAAATTTAACCTACTACTAGAGAGAAGAATGTAAACAGAAGAACAGCTGGAAGGCAGAGTAATGAAGATCTGAACTACGGTGGTTGCAGTAAGAATGGAGAGAGAATCTGAGACACATTTCAAAAAGTAAAGGAATGAAAGTGGGGAATAACTGAATAGAAGTGGGGATGGAAAAGAATGAGATGACCGTGAACCTTCAGAAATTCCAAAGAGGTGCTATTTGATGAGGAAAGAGGCAGAATCTTGATTTGGGTGCATTGAAATAAAAAGTGACCATGTTTTCTATGTTCTCTTGGAAATATAGGCTTGAGCTCCAGTAAAAGTGAGGCTAGAGGTGTAGAAGTCTATCATCATAAAAGAGAGAAAAGGTCATTTAATTGCTTTTACTAGGCAATCTTTTGGTCCAAAACAAATGTACATTTTATGTTAGGTTTGATAGTCCATTTTGTGGTCTGAAAGTTCTCAATTATGAGGATATGAAGGCAACACAGCTGAAGCATCTGCCACCTCATTATTAGAATTTAGCTGATCTGGCTGGTTAGGTGAGCTCTGGATCACTGGCCAAAAGTAAATTTACCAAAAATCATTTTATCTAAAGGCCAATTCACTGAATTCACCTTAAATCTTTAGTTGATAGGATTTGTCTTCATAATAGCATTTAAAGGAATGTTCAATTTGTTTGCTCCAATTCCCTGCTACTGTTGCCAGGGACTGAGAGGCAGAGAAAAGACTAGGTCTAAGTCTTCAAATTCTCCACTCATAAAGAATACATTCACTGCAATTATATTCTTGAATATGAAAAATTATACTCTGTTCACCACCTCAGCAAAGAATTAGAGCAGAAACAAATTGAACATTCTTTTAAACATTACTAAGAAAATGAAAACTGATCAACTAATTCTAGTTAAAAACAAGTAAATTCAGGGAATTGGCATTTGGTGAAATGGACCGCTTCTGCTAAGTAAACATACCCTTCTTCCCTCACAATTACATGTGAATCCCTCTTGGAGCTACACCTTGATTAAAGAGGTGTCTACCAGACTGAAGAGGCTCATTCTTCTGTCTAGGGCATACAAATAACTCCAGTCACCCTGTTAATTTTTAGGAAATAGTCTCTTTGAAAGAAAATCAAGGGAAGAAAGACATTATACAGTTTGAAGTGCTGAAAGAATGCAACAATAGAAACCTGGGACAAGAATTTGTGTAAAGAACTGGCATTTTCAGCTGTAAAGAAGACTGTTGTCTCTGAACATGGCAAAAGCCATGTTTTTCAGACTATAAGCATTTCAAAATTACCATTTCTTGGGGTCGGTCCAGTGGCATAGCAGTTAAGTTCGTGCGTTCTGCTTCGGTGGCCCAGGGTTCACTGGTTTGGATCCTGCGTGTGCACCTAATCATCACTCATCAAGCCGCGCTGTGGCGGCGTCCCATGTAGAAGAGCTACAACTCTACAACTATGATACACAACTATGTAGTGGGGCTTTGGGGAGAAAAAAGAAAAAAAAAATGAGAGGAAGATTGGCAACAGATGTTAGTACAGGGCCACTCTTCCTCAAAAAAAAATTATCATTTCATTTTAAGTATAATTTTATTCTTATAATTGTGACTTTCCTCTTCATATTTCAGGCTATAGCAATAATTATGAGTTATAATTACTTCAAATACTAAACACACTTAGTAATTCTACAATTTAAATAGCTACTAACAGCTGAACTCTATTAATTAAACATATTTATTTGGACTTAGATGTCTCGATCAGAAATGCTATTGTGTATATTCTCCCCAAAATTCTAAAATTTATATCTTTAAGATATCAGGAAATTTTGATTTACATTTAGGTATTAAAGATTTCTAATTCATTTTCCATTTTCTTTTTTATTGCAGCATTTATTCATTGAGTGAAACAATTTGGTTACATAAGCTCTCTAGACCCTTTGGAATGGCAAATACTACACAAATGGGAGTAATATAAAATGATTAATTAGTTCATGGGCTCCAAGAATAATGAATTATTATATCTAAAAGGGAAAGAGTCTTTAGATTCCCATTTTTAAAAAGATTTTGGGCCAATAATGCATTAGTACTTACCAAGTCATGTGTATTCAGAGAACTTCTGCACAAAATACCTAATACTAAATACCGTAGGAATCTTGCCATTGTAACTGTTTATGTCCAGTCTGGGAGCCAGTGGAGTTTTGGAGTCACACAGCCCTGTATGCCATCTTTGCCATTTATTAGTTATACAACTTTAGGCAAGTTATCAAGCTTTTCTGACCCTTATCTAATAGAATTTGTAGGAGAATTAAATACAACTACACACACAAACTATTTGACACATTGCCTGACCCATAGTCAGAGGTATCACCTGCTATTGTTATACTGAATGAGCCAACGACAACACACACCACCCCCCTCCCGAATTCCCCCAAATCAAAATTATATAACTAGTCTCTAGTTGGTTTGCAATATATGTTTGAAAGAAATCCTTCCAGAAATTTGTCTAAGAAAATTATCCAATGGAAGGCTAATATATTATGCACAAAGATTATAATCGCAATGTTATTTAAATAATAAAAAACTAGAGAAAATCCAAATATTCAAAATAAGAAACATTTATTAAATTATGTAGAGCCAGCAAATGGAGTATCAGGCAACAACAAAAAATCATTTGGAAATCTATATAGCAATATGCAAAGTGTGTATCATATATACACATATTAAGTGAAAAAGGCAAAATATATAATTAGTACATTATGATTGCAAATCTATAAACTTTAAATGTTTATATAGGGGGACTAGAAGGGAATACACAAGTTGTATAAGGTTGTGAGGTTGTGTAAGAGTGGTAAAATATGCATTACTTTCTCTCCCCTCTTCCGTAGTTCTTATTATCTTTTTTGTTAAAAATAAGTTATACTATTTCTTTAAAAATTTGAGTGCTAAGACAATTTAATGGGGGAAAGACTAGTTTTTTTCAACAAATGTTGCTAGGACAACTGGACATCCACACGCAAAAGAATGAAGTTGGACCCTTACCCCTACCAAAAATTAACTCAAAATGGATAGTAGAACTAAATGTAAGAGCTAAAACTATAAAACTCTTAGGAGAAAACATAGGAGTAAATCCTCATAGGAGTAAATCCTTGAGTTAGGCAACACCAAAAGCACAAGTGACAAAAGCAAAAAACACATAAATTGAACCATACAAAAATTTAAAACTTTTATGCATCAAGAAAGTGAAAACAACCCATGGAATGAGAGAAAATATTTACAAATCATGTATCTGATAAGGGACTTGTATTAGAATATATAAAGAACTCTTACAATTCAATAATAAAAGACTTAAATAACCCAAGTAAAACAATGTAAAGGATTTGAATAGATATATCTACAAGATATAAAATGTCCAATAACCATATGAAAAGATGCAAAACCAATATATTCAAAAGTTATTTGAACTTCAATACCCTCTATAGCTCACTTAACTAAAGTAGTAAACTAACCTTGCTCAAACACTACACACATAAACTACTGCCTCTCAAGGTAAGCCTATTATTTTCTAGACACTAGAAAATTCTTCCTTCTTTTGGGCTGAAATCTGTCCTTCTATAATCTTTGGTCCCAGAGCTGCTTTATAGCTCAGATTAAATCTAATTCTTTTTCTACATGACAAAAAGCTCATACTGCTGTCATTTGGACACATGCCAATTTCCTCAAATGTAGTACCTAAATCTGAATATATGCCAGGTGTGGCCTAACCAACCTCCCTTATTCAGAAAACTATAATAAATTTTGGTAGGCAAATCATGCTGCTCATTCATACTAAGTTTAACAACAGTAAAATTCCCTTTGTCATAAATGCTTCCCTTAGGCTATTTATCCTTCACCAATTCTTTCAACTGATTTTTTTCAACTCAAATGCAGGATTATATATTTGGTTATACTAAATTTCTTATTTAAACCAATCTGTTAACTCCTTGTTGCTACAGACTTCCAAATTATTTTCATTGCTTGCATAAAGCCCATCAAACTTTGTATCATTTCTGAATTTGATCAAAATGCTGTCAATGTCTTTACTTGTTACTCACTTCCATTCTTCCTATTCTCAATAATTCCTCAAAGTTTAGCTTTCTCACCTACAAATGCTCACAGCATCCTCAGACATAACTAGTTTAGGTTAGGAAACAAAGTCATATTGAGCAGTTAGGTGCTTTATAATTAACTTCACTTATACTGGACTTTAATTCTCCTTTACTAAGTGATTCTTTTGTTGTTACAGCATAAAGATTATTCTCCTTGACAGAAAACTCGGAAATAGGAGCTGTTAATATTAAGTAGGCATATAACTTCCTTCTTGTTTCTGAATATAATTGTAAAATTTAAAAAATTATCTTCAGCATATTCCCCACATCTGTCAATTCTGGATTTTAGCTTTTCTGACACACTTAAATGTGTCACTTTTCTACATTCATCTTCTAGAAATATCCTTTTAAAACTTGAGCTAAGGGGGCCAGCCCTGTGGTGTAGCGGTTAAGTCAGCATGCTCTGCTTTGGCATCCCGGGGTTCAGAGGTTCAGATCCAGTCTTCCTCAGCAAAAAAGAGGATTGGCAACAGAGGTTAGCTCAGGGCTAGTCTTCCTCACACACACAAAAAAACTTGAGCTAAGATTGTTCCAAGTAGAGTCAAAGTAGTTTTAGTTGCCTTTTTAAAAACTCACTGCTATAATCGTATAATTTTGCAATTATTTTTGAGTGTTTCCCAACTTTCTCTAGTCTCAGGTTATAAGGTCATAACTATATTTTTTATTCACTTTTTTAAAGTTTTCTTCCTATAATCCAGACTATGTATGTATGTGACTACATCTAGAATTCTCCACCCCAGCTATAACAAATTCCATAATGATATGATCACTTTGTCTCCAAAGGTTTCCTTCATTCCTACCCACCAAGCAATTCTTCCTCATTGGCTATAAACAGAGCCAGAGCAGTAGCATCCTTCATTACATCCTTTACCTCCCCCTATATCATTTTTACTAAACAACATATTTTGTTGATAAAAATGTTAAACACAGTAAGTAGAAAAAATTTAAATATATCTGAAATCGTGCCATTCAGAGAAAATCATTGCTAATAATTTGGTGTATATCCGTCCAGACTTTTTCTCATACAAATATATAAACATTTTTACCTTACATTCTAAGAGAGAAAACGTCAGCAAGGCAAGAATTTGTCAAATACCTAGTGTTATGTTTCAAATAAACTTGGTTGGTGGTGAAGCTTGCTGAGAAATCTGCACTTTTGTTTAAATGTTTTCCTATCTAAAAAATATCTACCCTTACTCCAACTGCTTATAAATCTTATATTCATGCTCTGGCCAACCATCAATTCAAGCATTTTAACAAAATGAGAACTCTCTTTAGAACTCACTAATCTTCCTAATTTAATTGTAAGAGTTGTTTAGTTACCAGAAGTAATGATTAGATATATCAATTTTAAGTAGCTAAATGCAATAGTATCCAATACAAAAGTTAATTCTGAATGAATAAACATAAAAAACTATAAATATCAAAGGAAAATATAAGAAAATAGGTGGGGAAGGTAAGTTATACCCTTTAAAACAGGACACAAATCCCAGAAGCCATTAAAAAAAAAAAAAGCTGATTTGAACAAGAAAATTTAAACTTCTATATAGAAAAAGATTCCATAATAAAGTTTCAAAAGATAATTTATAAACTGAAAGAAGCCATTTGCAACACATTACACTCAAGAGGCTAATATCCATAATACATAAAGATTTCCTAGAAATCAATAATAAATAGAAAAATCCACAAAGGATATAAACAAGCATTCATAGAAGAAATACAAATCCTAATAAGCATATGAAAAGACGCTAAGCCAATACATTCAAATTAAACTTTTGCTCATTGGATTGGCAAAAATCAAGGTTGAAAATATCCAGTGTTAACATCATGGGGAAATCTTTTCTCTCATCTACTATTGGAGGTAGTGCAAAATGATATAAACTTTCTGAAGGGTAATTTGAAGAATTAAGAAAAAAAATTTTAATGTGCATATCCTATATTCTAATCATCTCAATTCCAGGAATTCATTCTATAACAATATATGCATATGTGCACAAAGATCTACGTATATAAGAATAGCCACTGTACCATTCTTTATAATATCAAAAGGCAACACAAATCTTCATCAACAACGGAAAAAAACTTATGATCCACCTATAATGGAGTACTACACAGAAGACAAAAGAATGAGGTAAATCTTTACATGTTAATATGAAAAGATACCCATGATACGTTAACTAAAATGTTTTAAAAGTGTAGAATAATCTCATTTTTGTTTAGGAAAAAAACTGTGTATAGACAGATATTGATATTGATACAGTGAATGAATGCATAGAAAAATCTGGAAAATACATAGATTGCAAAATCTATATATTTTGCAATATATAAAATGTATCAAATCAACACACTGCACACCTTAAACCTACAAAGAAAGGATATACATCAAACTGATAAAAAAAAGACTTTTACATTTTAATACTTTAGCATTAATTTATTACAACCAGAATGAATTACTTTGGTAAATATACCCACATATGCTTTTAAATACTGATACCTAACACCAAAAAATTTGAAAGAACCAAATTTATCCAATTAAAAGGGGCACAGCTGAATTACAGAACACTCATAGAAGATAACAGTACTTTTCCAACTGTGGGCTGCAACCCATTACTGAGACGTAAAATCAGTTTGGAGGGATGTGACAAGTATATTCCAAAAAATAAAACATAGAGGGAACGGCCCAGCAGCACAGTGGTTAAGTTTGCGTGCTCTGCTTCTGCGGCCTGGTATCCTTGGTTCGGATCCCGGGTGCGGACCTACACATGGCTCATCAAGCCATGCTGTGGCAGGCATCCCACATACAAAATAGAGGAAGACTGGCACAGACATTAGCTCAGCAACAATCTTCCTCAAGCAAAAACGAAGAAGATTGGCAACAGATGTTAGCTCAAGCCCAATCTTCCTCTCACACACACACACACACACACACACACACACAAACCACATAAAAAAATCAGAACACATCACATTTAGTAACTATTGCTTTACAATTTTTAATACAATTAAATATTTATGTGTAGTCTTAATCACAAAGTAAAACGTATTTAATACTGTGGATTTTGAGCAAAACCACACTTAGACCTGTAACAACATTTTAACATTATGTTTTTAAGGAATATTTAATGATTTAGAAAAATGCTCACTAGAAAGTACTAAATGGGGCCAGCCCCAGTAGCCTAGTGGTTAAGTTCAGCGCGCTACACTTCAGTGGCCCGGGTTCAGTTCCCAGCTGTGGACCTACACCACTCTGTTAGTGGCCATGCTGTGCTGGCAGCCCACATACTAAAAAATATAGAGGAAGATTGGCATGGATGTTAGCTCAGGGCAAATCTTCCTCAGCAAAAAAAAGTACTAAATGAAAAAAGCAAGGCACAAAACTAAATGTACATATATGTAAGTATGATCTTAATTTAGTTATAAATATATTTGTATAAAAAATGGACTAGAGAAAGATATTCTTAAAAATGGCAATTTGAAGTGGCAAAATACAAGTAATTTTCTATTCTTTCATGTAGGTTCAAACATTCCTCCAATGAGCATGTGTCTTTTATCTAATCGGAAATAAAAATGCTATTTAAAACATGTTACATATATTTTACCACAAAAAGAAATACGTATAAGTATATATTCACTTATTCATCAAGTACTGGAAACCTACTATGTACTATACTAAGCCTTCAGTGTTCTAGGTATTGAGGATAGGATGGTGAGCAAAACAAAGTCCCTACCTTTATGGAGCTTATAGTCTAATACGAAACTCTATACAGAATAACTTCTTTGTATAGTAAATTAAAATTCTATTTGAGAAATTGGACATTATCATTCTTTTAACAGTTGTTAAATGCCTTATGTATTCTTCTAAACTCTTGTTAGGCCCTCCTCTTAACTATGCTTGACTCCTCCTAGCCATCAAGTAAAATAGTAGCACAATCAAATCTTCAATTTACATTTTAAAAACTTAAGTATTTAGAGTAAGTTTCATAGTGGTGTCAAATTGAAGAAAGAAAAACATTTTGTTCATAAAAAATGATGTTCACTCTCTTCCCACTATTAACAAAATGAGAAAATATAGATCAAAAGATAAAGGTACAAGAAATAGCTTTTCCCACATGAAATTACAGTGACCCTCTTTTAAGAGTTCCACAGATAATTCAATGTTCATACTACTTTTTAATTTACTAGATGATAAATTTGCATTGAAAAAAATCTAATTATGCTATTAAGAGCCACATAACTGGGCATATCCATGATCTTATTCAAGATTCCTACAGCCCACCTCCTCTTTTTGGAGAAGTAATACTTTGGAGGAGTATTCTAAGGGTGAAAATCACTCTTCTTTATTTTCCATTCTGGGTTTCTCTCTAATTTAGGTCTCCTCTTCTTCTGAGCTGTCCTGATTATAACAGAGACTGGTGGTATTCAATTAAACCTTTTAAACAAATTAGTGCTTTGAAGGGACAGATTTTTAAACACAATTAACATATTAAAACACAGCCTAATATATAGCATTCATAAGTTAGATATTTTTACAAAATAGTTAAATCATCTTCAGTATTTATTTATTGAAACAAAGCAATTAATGACACCTAAAATGACCAATATGTAGAATTAAAAATGAGGAAATGACACAGATCAAGGACAAATATTTTATTCATGTGGACCACAGAAACATCAATAAAATACGCACTCTTTTTGTAGAGAAAAACTTCAGTAATCTTTATCAGAAAAAATATATTACTAAACATCTTTTATATATCATTTTTAAAATCATCAGTATGCAAACTTATCTAGCTTTATTTCATAAAAAAACTGTTGTGCTCCAATAGCTTCCAAAAGTTAAAATTACAGGACTTTCACTTGGGTTGATATTCTTAACTACAAATGATCATCTACTGCAATCACAAACACCAAAAATGGCATGCTAAAACAATCTTTTGACATTCAACTAATTTTAAGTAAAGAAACCTCAATATTATGATATATCAGTAAAAGCAGGAATAGCATTAAGACAATTCAAAAAAGAAAATGTTTAGATGTAGGTTGAATTTGTTTACAATTTTTACTTGGAAACATTTGCCATGTTATTGCTGGAAAATGCTCCTGGTAATGACTAAGACAAGGTCAAATTAACTGCTAGTCCAAAAAAATAATAACATTATCGTAGAGTGGTTAAGAGTGCTGACTCTGAAGTTACACTGTATGGGTTCATATCCTAGCCATTTACCAGCTGTGTGAACTTGGACAAATTTCTCACTCAGTACCTCAGTTACCTTACCTATAGTGTGTGGTTGATAACAGTGTCTATCTCATTTGGTTGCTGTGAGAATTAAATGAATTAATATCTGAAAAGTACCTGGACCAGTGCTCTACATTACAAGCATTATTTAAGCATTTCTTATCTTTATTATAAAAATAGCTTGAGTTTATAAAACTACTGTATATCACATTAGAAATAAAAGAACTACCTGGATGATGATCTATATTGGACATGCTTGCTACAGCTTATCCTTGCCCTTATCAGCTTCAACAATGCATAACGCCAAGATAGTTGGCACTCTATCAACAATTTCATATTTTTAAAAATCACAGATAAAACATTCACAGACAAGTAAATCTAAAATACAGTATCTTTGTTAAAGAAATATAAGGAAAAACCAGTACTGTTAAATGGTATCTAAACCACACTATTTTTTACAGTAGAATTATTAGTCACAAACCAAATTATAGGAAATCGCGCCCTAAAAGACATCTATGCATACAGCAATATAAGAATGTACAGATAAAAGTGCATCTTTTCTTAGTCTTTAGCTATAAAACCATGTTGCTTTACTTCAAATGCATTCATAGAAAATGGTCATCAATATTCAAAATTACTTACATCTAAATATGCTTTTTAAAACAAAGTTTCAAAATATTCAACAATGATCTTCACTGACATAAGAAAAATTGCATTGAGAATATCTTCCTGTTCACCTTGTTTTCTATTTTACACCCTGCTATGTACGAAATGTTAATTTATTTTTAACATTAAGCACATCTGCAATTTCATGTACTTCAATTTTAATTTGGATTCTTACATTCTCCCTAATGCAGTGGGTTTTCAAACTTTAGTATGCATCATAATTACCTAGAGTTTTTATTCAAAACAAGATTCCTGGAACCAATAGAAATTCTCATTCAGTAGGTGGGGGCAGGAGCATAGGAACCTGCATTTTTAACAAAACATTCCAGATGATTCTGAAGTAGGTAATTCACACCCAGTACTTTAAGAAACACTGCTCTAATGATTTAGATTATGATGTGGATGCTATACTTAATTTCATTAAGTATTAGCCCAGTGCCTTATATGTACAAAGCTTAGTGCTGTGGATCAAACATGAATTTTGCTTCAAGGAAGTTACATATAGTTTAATATAGAAGATAAGACATGTATATATATAATAAACATAATAAAAAGGAAGGTATTATTGAATGTCTTTTAAAAAGATACAAAAAAAATATTGGGGAGTTCAGGGGAGGGAATAATTACTTCCAGCTGACCTCAGGGGAATTCTTCTGGTAGTGAAGATAGCATTTGAAATGAGTGTTGAAAGCTGTCTATTTAGATTGTAAAGATGGAGAAAATAAACTGATAATTCTTTTGCTGAATGATAAATGTATCTAATGCAAACATCATTCCTTCAAACTCAGAAAAACCATTCCCTACCTCCTAAATTTTATATGTTGATTTATAATCTGGGTCATGGTCTTGTGTTGTCCCACATATCCATCCAGCAGCTTGATGTGCTTCTCTCTCTCCAGACATGTCCTTGAAAGGATCTGTTTCATACTTTTAGTACATTTATCCTCTGAAAGATAAGGTCACACAGTGGATAGTGATACAGAGAAATGTACTTATCCTTTCATAAATCTTTAAGAAGTAAATAGGATTTAAGCATAGTTGAAATGAGAACACTTTAGGCAGTCTTCAGTTCTAAAATCTCCACACAGGTTGGCATCAGGTAGCATGACGAGAAAAATGATCAGAAAGAGAGAGAGAGAGAAATTTTACAATTTAGAAGCCATTGTTCTAAAAGCCAAATAAAACAAATTAGAGGGCTGAAGAAAGAGCATAAGGCTCTTCTGTTTCCTGATGATGGGGCATTTTGTTTAACATTAGTGGCACTTCTATGACATGTAGTTTAAAAAATTCCAGTATCCTCCCAGAGATGCAGTGAATACAGAGTCTATAGTGCCCAATATTGACTGAATAAATGAATGAATGAATGACTTTCAGGTTACTTCTCTGGTCTTTCTTGCAGGTTTACCCTCCTTTATTCAGAGAAATAAGAGTTAGCCAGATAAGTCCCAAATGGGCTATGCTTTCTCATCTCCATGCCTTTGCACATGGTAGTCTCTCTGCTGGAATGCTTTTCACCTCCTCTTGGCTAATTCCTATTTAGTCTTCTAAACTCAATTTAAGCATCCCCTTCCAGAATTTAACAGCCTACATTAGCACACCCAACTCAGTGTCCCATAAAATCCTCTGCATCGCTGTCTTAACTCTTACTAGTATATAGAGGCCACAAGATAAGCTTTGGAGTCAGACACATCTGAGTTTAAATCTGATTCTACCACTTACTGTGTGACCTTGAACAAGTTACTAACATTGCTACACATTAATTTCCTGATTTAAATATAGAAAATAACAGCATGTAATGTACTTGGTATATCACCTCATACATAACAGAGTTAATAATAATTTTTATTATACTCACATCATACTGTACTTGCTGGTTAACTTGTCTGACTTTTCCTCTAAACTGCACACTTCTTGAGGAAAGGAACATGTATTTTATTTCTGTATAAGCAGCATTTAGCACAATGCTTGGCATATGGTAGGTACTTAATGGTTTTTTGATGACTAAATAAATATTACTCCCATTAGAGTAAAATTAATTTGCTATTTGAAATCCTTTCTGTAATGAGGTGGAAAACAAGTGAATAAGAAAATAAACTATCAATGTCAGTTTCAAAAAAAGGATACTGTCTTTAACTCTAATCATATTGTTTTTAGGATTTACTGTTAATTATACATATTGTGAAATACCAAATGATTCAATATCTTGTTTGAACATAGCTGATTATATATGTCTCAGGAATTGAATAGCTGTAATAATTTTTTCATGGTATATATTAACCACAAAATTACCAAGCCACACATAAGGCTATCTTTATTTAGACAACTACTTAGAAAAGTTAACGTAAAATAAATAGCTTTTTAAAACCAAGGAAATTCTTAACATTGCAAAGCTTAATTAAAATCTCTTTTCATAGTCCTTGGGGAAATGAGAAGAAATTCAGTTTCATGGTTTGGAAATTTTGATCTATGTAAGAATATAAAAATATCCCAATTACTTAATGTAATATTTAATGGACTCTTCCATTGTAATGTTTAATTAGCTGGTTTGAGTAAGAGTATTTGTAAGACCTCTTTTTAAGAGAATGCTTTTGCTTTATATTTGATCTTCAATATATTTTTACAGACCTACACTAAAAGCTGATATCACTTGTCCTATTTCCCCCTCCTTTCCTTGACAGTCAAGGATAGTTTTACTTTAGCATTGTATGTTGAACATAAACTGCATATTTTAATATATAAATGAAATTCTGACTTGGAAGGAGGAGATTTACTTTGAGTCATTTTTTTTGTTTTGTTTTTTTTTGTTGTTGTTTTGTTTTTTTGGTGGGGAAGACCAGCCCTGAGATAACATCTATTGCCAATCTTCCCCTTTTTGCTGAGGAGGAAGACTGGCCCTGGGCTAACATCGTGCTCATCTTCCTCTACTTTATATGGGACACCGCCCCGGCATGGCTGACAGGCAGTGCGTCGGCGGGCGCCCGGGATCCGAACTCGCGAACCGCGGGCTGCCAAGCGCAGACCAAACCGCTGCGCCACCGGGCCGGCCCCTTTGAGTCATTTTTTTAATGCATTTTGCAAAGGAATAATTATTTTACAATGATAATGATTCCAAAACTATATTACAGCATATGGACCCAATGGTGGGAATTGTAATCCATGATACTTCTAGACTACAAGTGATCGTTATTTTAATTTATAATCCACTGCTTATTAATGACCATATGTATTTTACTGGCTTCTAAAAGATCACATACTAAACATGATATTAACACAGAATGCAAATTAATTGAGCAGAAATATTTCTCTTCTCTTTTTACTTAATTTAAAAAATTAAAAAGGACTTTTTTCCAAAAGAGACACTATGTTGAGTAGATGGCAACTACATTAGGCATTAAAACTATATAGAAAATAGGTGATTTGGGCTATTTCAACAATTAACACTGAAATTGAAAAATCTAAATAGATTGCAGGATTAGTCAAGTACAAAATGGAAAAAAAATATCTCCAGGCACCTTAGTGAGTGAATAGTGAGTGATATGTTTGTTTGTCATTGTTATGAACTATACACCAAGTTGTAAACTTTTCTTTTTAGTCTATTGTTTAAAGAATTTCTGGATTCAAACTGTGTTTTTAATAAGCAGCACTAATTATTAATCTTTCCTTTCATTAGAGTCAAGAGTTTAGAAAAATACTTGGTGCAAGAACATTAGACTGCTCTTTATTTATAGGTAATACCTGAACAAGATGGACTTTTTGGATGGAAGATAAAATAAAAATCCAACCACCCTCTCTCCCTCAAAAGGGAGGTTAGTTATAGTCAGCCAGGAAAGTGGATGTTCCATGAAGAAGAAACAGCATCTACAAAGGCAGAAAGGCAATAAATAACATGGTATCTTTAGAGAATTGCAGTGAATTTAATTACGTCAGAAAATCCAGTCAGGCAAGATTAGAGGGAAAAGAGACTAATGGCAGACAGACTAGTTTGGAGGCTACTAAAGTAATCAAGGCAAGAAGTGATAAGGGCCTGAACTAAGCAACGGCAGTGGTCAAAATTTGAACAATTGAATTTGCATTTCCCTGAGATTTTTCCCTGTAGAACTACGTTTGTAATGTAGCATGAAAATCATAAAATGAACTTCATAGCTATAACCTCTCGAGTCAGTATGCTTGGGTTCACATCCTAGTGACACCTCTAATGGTGGAAACTTGAGAAAGTTCTTTAAACTTTCTGCACCTTGGCTTTTGCTTCTGCAAAATGGGCTAATAATAGAACCTAATATCAAATACTTTTTGTGAGGATTAAATGAGGTAATAAATATAAAATAGTGGGTGAACAAGCTCTCAATAAACGTAGCAGCAACAGAAACAGGAGCAGCTTCCTACTACTACTACTACTAGTTCTAAAATTATTATTTCACGTGCAGACGATGCTGACCCTCTGCAGGTTTACACTGTTAACTAAGTCTTATTGAAAGATACATTTATCAATCCAAGATTAGAGAATATCCTGAAAAAGGGCATTTAAATCCAAATTTGTATTTATCTGTTTTTAAAAGACTAAAAACTGTTTCTAGATGCACAGTTAACTTTCCCTATGACCTTGAAAAGTTGAAAATATTTTTGTTCCTCTGTGTAAAAGTAGATTGTGAATAATAAGATAAATCTCTTTCAAGGTAATAGATGAGTCACAAGCGACCTTAAACCAAGACTATATGAACTAATAAATATTCAAGGTTGCCAGAAATCAAATCCCAAAACTTCAGGTCATTCCTATTGCAAAATCAGTGATAGCCTGATTTAATGACTGTCACCTCTCATACTTACATGCTAACTTGTTAGGTTTGATAAAGAACATAGTCACAACATGATTCTTGCCCTCTAGAGTTTTACCCTAAGAAGAAATTTCATATATCACATACCCCAAACACAATTTTATAAATACTATATATACCACATTAAGGGCATTACATTTTAATTTTCATTGCTTATTTTTTACACAAAAGTGAATATTATCTGCAGCACAATATACTTCACAAAAAAAAGGCTTATTAAAGAAGCAATTTTTGTTTTAGTTTCTGTATTTAGATTCACGAAGTAGAAAAGTGTGACTAAGAAATCACTGTGTAAGGATCAAAGATCAGAGGTTGTACCTTGTGGTAGAAGTAGGTCAAATAATTCAAATCCATAAAAACAAGAACTGTTAATGTTTCTGTATGAATTTTATAAATCATCATGGAGTCAACTCACCAGGAAAAAAATTATCTTTGCTAGTTCTAACTAGCAGATTAGTCTTTTGGTTCTTTTTCTTTAATGACTTAAACTAAGATAGGAAGAATGGACTGGTCTTCCCCAGAGCTATACACCAGAAGGTCAAGTCTTAAGTGAAAATACACACAAGGAATTAAGAATACTCTCAATCTTTTAACTAGCTCATTACTCTCTATACAGAATTACTATTCTTCAAACTTGTTATTGTCCACAATATTCTCAAGAATTTACATGAGAATACTCTTTCAAGTCCATGAAAATGTTCATTTACAAAGTTGTAGAGTGTTAATCAGCGATGAGAACTGCAAACATACTTCTGCAGCTAGTTGAAAATGTTAACAAACATACAACAATTAACATAAAATAGGAAGCCAAGCTCCTCTACCATTCAGAGGAGAGCAGAGGAAGAAAATAATAACAAAGAGGAAAAGAAAGGGAAGGAGAATAGGCCTGTAAAAATCTGGAGCGGCCGGCCCAGTGGCGTAGTGGTTAAGTCCTCATGCTCTGCTTCAGCAGCCTGGCGTTCACAGGTTCAGATCGCAGGCGTGGACCTACGTACCACTTATCAAGCCATGCTGTGGCAAGCATCCCACATAAAAAGTAGAGGAAGATGGGCACAGATGTTAGCCCAGGGCCAATCTTCCTCAGCAAAAAGAGGAGGATTGGCAACAGATGTTAGCTCAGGGCTAATCTTCCTCACCAAAAAAAAAAAAAATCTGGAAAGGAAACAATCTAGTAGACTGAGCACAGAAAAAGTTGAAGATGCATTCATTTAGTCAACAAATATTTAATGAGTGTACTATGTGCCAGGACCTGTTCTAGGTGCTGGATACAAAAAGGTGAACAAAACATTCTTTATCTGTTGCCCTCAGTCTTGAGAAAAGACATTAAATAACAAATAAATAAATAATGATAGGTGGATATAAAGAAAAAGTAACAACATTATGAAAACAAAAAAGCAAGACTTAATTTAGACCATAGGTAAGGAAACACCTCTGTGAGGAAGAGATATTTAAGATGAGATCTAATGGTTGAGATGGACAGTTGGAAAGAAGGAGAAAAGTTGCTTGGGCAGAGAAAACAGAAGTGCAGAAGCCCTGAGGCAAGACAGAGCATGGCAGGTTCCGGGAACTAAATCAAGACCACTGTGACTGAAGTATAGCAAATGAGCAAGAGCAGAGGCTGATCAAGTTGAGACCAAATGATTGTTGTATGGAAAACTGACTGAAGGGAGGGAAATGTGAAACCAGAAATAGCAGTTAAGAGTCCTGCTATAGCCAGCTAAGAGCTAATGGAAGCTTGGACCAGGCTAGTTGGAGTGGAGACACAAGGAAATGTGCAGAGTATTTTTCTTTCACTTAGAAGTGAAATTAAAAGACCTCTAAACAAAATAATTAAAATGCTCTTTCATCTTGCTTCTCTACTGTGGTACGAAGAATTACTAAAATGGTCTCGCAAAAATGTCTCACTCTAATCACTAAAATCTGTGAATACTAATGAGATGTCACTCCTGTGATTATATTATGTTATATGGCAAGTTGATCTTAAGATAGGGAGATTATCTCAGTGGACCTGATCTAATCACATGAGCCCTTAAAGGCAGAGAGCTTTCTCTGGCTGGCAGCAGGAGAAGCCACAGAGATTTGAAGTGTGAAAAGGACTTGATGTGCCATTGCTGGTTTGAAGATGGAGAAGGCCATGTAAGAAGGAATGTGGGTGGTTTCCAGGAGTGACAATCAGGCCCCGCCTGACAGCTAGCAAGGAAATAAGGACCTCAGACCCACAACAAGGATCTAGATTCTGTTAAAAACCTGAATGGGCTGGGAAGTGGAGTCTTCCCCTGAGCCTCCAGATAAGAGTCCAGCCTGGCTGACATCTTGAAGCCAACCCTGACTTAAGATCTTATGCAGAGAACCCAGATGAGCATTCCTGGACTTCTGACCTACAAAACTGTAAGAAAATAAATGGGCATTGTTTTAAGCCACTAAGTTTATGGGAACATGTTACACAGCAATAGAAAACTACCACTTCACAAACTATGTGAGGAGAAATTAACAATTCAAGAAATCTAGGAAAAATAAATTCAGCCTATTATTCCTCCATAGGTTAAATAAAGATGTACTTGGTAACTGGAGTAAGAACCCATTTGAATATGACTTTGAAATTAAATGCCAGATGTGTTATAGAATTAAAGTTTTTTAACTAAGTCTAAACATATGCCATTCAATATAATAGCCCCATGTGGCTACTAAATATTTGAAATGTGATATTCCAAACTGAGATATGCTATAAGTGTAAAATATACACAGAATTTTGAAAACTTGGTATAAAAAATGTAAAATGTCTCAATAATATTTTAATATTGATTACATGTTTAAATGGTAATGTGTTTAGATATATAATATTTGGATATATTGGGTTAAATAAATTACTAAAACTAAGTTCATCTGTTTCTTTTTAATTTTTAAAATATGGTTAATCGAAAATTTCAAATTATATATGTGGCTCAATTATGTTCCTACTGAACAGCACTGGTCTAGACTTTTAGGCAAGTGTCCTCTTCCAAAATGCCCTAAATCAAGATCACAGTCAGCTTTAAGTATTCTCCTCTTTCTAACATAGTTCAGTGGCATTAATGGCACACAGCTACGTAAAAATACAAGATGAGTGGTATGACAGTTCAGGTATCAGTGAGAACATGGAGAAACCAGACCTCTCATAGAGTGCTGCTAGACAAAGTAATCTGGCAATATCTAACAAAGTAAAAGTGTATATAACTTCATTCTGACAATTCTTCTAGGTATATACCCAAGAAATCTATGAACATATACACAAGGAGACATGTACAAACTATAGGATTATTTGTAGGGCAGAGGCTGCCAGCTATCCACCAAAGTTTTGTGTTCTTTTCCATAGCATCGAGTTGTTTCTTAAATTAACTGCCAAGCTAGCAACTACATTTCCCAGTCCTGTTTGCTGGGCCCGAGGTGGTGCCACATGACTTGAATTCTAATCAATGGAAAGTGAACAGAATTATATATGCCACCTCTAAAGACTGGCCCCTAAAAACCTCCAACACCATTCTCCACTCTTCTTTTTGCTGGATGGATGCTGATGCCTATAGCAACCTTGGAAACCACAGGTTGAAGATGACAGACCCTCTATCAGCCAGGGTCCCTTAATGACTCCATAGAACATACCCCTTCTTCTCCACTGAAGATACTCTGTGAGCAAGAAATAAACTAACATTATGTTAAACTTTTCAGATTTCAGGATTTACCCATTAGAGCAGCTAGTATTAACTAACATAGTATACAATATGCAAAAATTAGAAAAAATCCAAATGTCCATCAATAGGAGATTGGATAAATAAATCCTAATGCAATCATACAATGGAATGCTATGTAGTAGCTAAAATGAAAAAAACTAGATCTATACATATCAACATGAATAAATCTTTGGGGAAAAAAAGAGATTAGTCTCAAGATAGCTAGTTACAAAAACAAACAAAACTCACCATATACTGACCATACAAATTCATGTGTAGTAAAAATATAAAAATATAGACCAAAAGGACACATTCCCAGATTATCTCTGGGCAGAAAGAAAAGTGAATGGGATCAGAGAAGAGAGTGACAACAAAGTCTTCAATTCCATATGAAATGTTTTATTTCCTTAAAATAATCAAACAATTATGATAATCTGTTGAAATTGGATGGTGGGTATATGGATATTTTGCTTTATTATTCTGTTATTTTCTAACTGTTTAAATTGTTTCATAGTACATGTACCAATAATCTTTTTCTTATATATATCTGCTCAGAGGGTAAACTAGTAAAACCTTGTTAAAGGACATTTAAAAACTATGTATCAAAAGACTTAAATATGTGAATATCTTTTAACACAGTCCCAACACTAGAAACACACTCTAAGAAAATCAAAGGTTTGCTCAAAGGATGACCATCACAATATTCTTAGACTAAGCCAAAATTGTTAACACCTAAAATATCTAATACAATTGTGATTAAATTACTTGTACTCATTTAAAAATTACATAGAATATAATGGGAGGTGGGGTGAGATGTGTAGACATACAGATGAAACAAGACTGGCCACAAATTGATCATTGCTGAAGTGGGGTGATGAGTAAACTATTTTTTATATACTTTACATTTTCCATAACAAAAAGTTTTAAAATGTGAGAATATCAAAATTTACTAAGTTGTTTAAAATAGTAAGAACAATATCTTTTTTACTTTTATTTTCTGCTGAGGAAGATTCACCCTGAGCTAACATCTGTACCAATCTTCCTCTATTTTGTATGTGGGTCACCACCACAGCATGGCTGATGAGTGGTGTAGGTCCACGCCTGGGAACTGAACCCAGGCCACCAAAGTGAACTTAACCAATAGGCCATGGGGCCGGTCCCAAACAACATCTTTTAAAAAATCTCTTAGCTCATTCATTGGATCAGCAAATACTTATCACGCATTGTTTATGTGCCTGTCATTACTGACCTAGGGATATGATGGCAAACATGTAGCTAATCATCTAATGTAATTGCCTCCAAATACTTGCTCAAGCACTCTATTAAAAAATTTGGAACATCATGAACCTCCCCCACAATGTATGTATACTTTTCTATGTATATGTATATATACACATACATACGAATTACGTACACACCCATGCATACACACATGCACATAGGCACATGTGTACACACACACTACTCACCAGTAATATTTTAGTATTCCTTTAAGTGACACTTTACATCATCTACTTTATAATTTCATTTTTGCTGATTTCTTATCAGCTATGATTACATCATCTTTAAAAAAAATCTAATGTAACCAACGATGAGAGAAGTATACACTTGTAAGTTTTGTTGTTTCTTACACTTGCATTATAAATATTATGTTCAACTCACGATTTCTTTGCAGGATTCTTAAAGCCAATTGTGCATTTTGTGAGGGTTAACTTTGTTAAAACCAGAAAATATAATCAATAAATCCATTTAATTAGTGCAGGTAAACTGCAATATTTTGTAATGTTCTGAAAATTGGAGAGGGGGGTGCCACTGTGAACTCTTCTAAACTGTGGGACATGCACTTCATCAGAACACCTCATTCACCATGCTTGACATGAAATCAGTTGTCATACAGAACAAGCTGCCAATCTCAATTGGTATATCAAATAAAAGCACTTAATTTCATATTTTACATACAAGTAAAGAGATTTTATTATTTTCTTCCTTCACCTCAATGGATTATTTTGGTTACACCTCACTTTGAAGACCACTGGTCTAGTAAAAGACATATAAATATTTGTTGACAAAAAAAATAATGAATTAAACAAGTGCTACAAGAGGAGTAAGCAATGGGTATTCTGGAGAGGCACATGGAAGAGATACCTAACTCATTATGAGTGTGAAGATGGCGAACAAAGGAAGTAATGTTAAACGGAGACCAAGAGATTGGATTTGGCAGGGTGGGGGAGCATGGTATTCAAAACAGATGGAATAGTAAACAATATGCAAAAGGTATAGAGGTTAAGAGCAAACACAGCACATTCAAACTAATACATTAGTATTCTAAAATAGCTGAAGTGTAGTTTCTGGAGGTGTAGAGGTGGAATGGAGTGGGTGGATAGTGATTCAGATATGAGGCTGATGAGGTAAGATTATAAAACCTGTATGAATTTTACCTGAAAGCAATGGAGAGATAGGTGATAGAGAGATAGTAAAGAATTTGGCCTTGCCCAAAGACAGGTCTGGCCTTTGTCCCTAGCTCCTGGGAGGTAACCCCTAAATCCCTGGAATTTCTGGAATAATAGGTAAGTGCTTGTTATTTACGATGCGTCCTTCGGACTACATGGTATCAGCCAAACCTCTGGTGAGGGGAGACTGGAAACTAAGTTCAACAACACAGGCAACCAATCTATAAGTCTCAATAAAAACTCTGGACACTGATGCTCAAGTGAGTTTCCTGGGCTGGCAATACTCCATGTGTACTGCCACACATCAATCCTGGGAGGGTAACACATCCCTGAGGTCAACGGAAACTTCACATTCGAAATCCTCCTATTGCACCCCATGCATCACTTCCTTTGGCTGGTTCTAATTTGAATCTTTTCCCTATAATGAACGGTATCCATTAGCATCCAATAGCTGTCAGTGAGTTCTATGAGTCTTTCTAGTGGATTATGGAATCCGGAGGTGTTTTTGAGAAACTCCCAAACTTACAGTTGGTGTCAGAAGTCTTGGGCATACTTGGCAGTCTGGAGGCCTGTGCCTTTCACCTCACAGTATGGCTAACTCCAGGTAAAAAGTAAAGATGTTTAAGCAGTGGGTGACAATTAGACAATCTACATTTTCTAGATTCTAGAGCAATCACTTTGGCTACACTGGGGAGAATATACTGGAGAAAAGTAAGACTGGCAAGAGATGACAATGACATTGGGAATGGAGAGGGACATATTTATAAGATATTTACAAGGCAAGATTGACTGAATGAGTGGGGTGAGAAAAGTCAGGGATAGATCTAACAGAAAGAGAATCAGGTTTTAGTGTTGTTTGGTTTTGGGGAGATAAAGGGAGTTGGAGGACTGAATTCAGTTTTGGACAGTTTAATTTGAGAAGGCTTTTAGACATCTCAGTAGAGCCATTCCATTAGCAGTCAAAGCAGGGATGGAGACAGAGTTGGGAACCATTAGTAACCGATACATTAATCAAAGTCATGGGAGAGATTAATATTGACTACAGACAAATAAGTCAACCAGACTTGAAAAAGCTGAGGACCCAAAACCAATATTAAAGGGACAGGCAGCATATCAAAAGCTCACAGAGATGAACTGGCAGCCTGAAGCAGGAGAAAAATCTGAAAAGCGTGGTTAGCACTGAATGGTTGGTATTTATATTCTTCTTTTTGCTAATGTGAATTTTCTCCACTTCTTATAGTGAACATTTATACTTTTTAATTAGAAAAAAAGATGTAGTTTTAAATGGGTGATATTATATAACTTGCATCCATGTACTTTGCCATTTATATATGTAAAAATGAGACAAAGTTTAATGGTTTTCTGTCCTATCTCAAAGTCATTAATTAACAAAACATAATTCGATATGACTAAATTATTAGTGTCTATAACCAATGATTTTCTTTTCTAAGCCATTTTAAAGTGCCCACCCTCATTATTACTGTAAACCATCTGGAACCACTTAATTTTGCCAGGCTGCTGGGATATCTGTCTCCCCTTTGAGAAGTCCAACCTAGACTAAATGAATACTGAGTAAACAACTGCTCCAAAAATGTAATGACATATAGCTTTAGTAAAGACTTCAGACTATTTGTTTCTTGTGGATTAAAACAAACAGATTTATCCCCAATATAGTATAGAGAAATAAAATACACGGTACTGACCCATGAACCTACATAAGTAGTCTCATATTCACATCTGCTGTAAGACCAGTTATAAAATATTTTTGCAAGTTATTTCAAAGCTATAAAATATCTCACCTCCATCTTTCCAAAGAGATTCTCTCATTAACCTCAGAAATCCTAATATTACATCATTAGAAAATATTTATTTTAATCTCTTGGGGGACATTTAAGTTTAGATAAAGGAGTAAAACAGATCATTTTTTTTTTTTTTTTTGTGAGGAAGACCAGCCCTGAGCTGACATCCGTTGCTAATCCTCCTCTTTTTGCTGAGGAAGACTGGCCCTGGGCTAACATCCGTGCCCATCTTCCTCTACTTTATATGGGACGCCGCCCCTGCATGGCTGACAAGCAGCGTGTCAGCAGGCGCCTGGGATTCGAACCGGCAAACCCCGGACTGCCAAGCACGGACGAAACCGCTACGCCACCAGGCGGCCCCAAACAGATCATTTTTATACTAGCAGCTGAAGGTTCCAAATCCTTGGAATTTGTTATTGACAAGTAATAGACTTATTCATTAAAATAGTTCTAAAGTATTACATAAATTTATGATTGATTCTTAAGGTTTAATAAATTGAAACAAAATTATTTAAATGGTCCTTAAAAAAAGTATTTATAGCCCACAACAGAGTTATTTCTCATCCAAGGGGATTTTTTCCATTTTGAATTATTATTTTTCCTTCAAAATGGTACACGTTGTTTTTATCTAGTAGAGGACTATCTAAATATATACATCCCATTTTGTATATAAAGCCTAAAGGTAAAAACTTTACCCCAAAACTCTAAAAAACTTTGAAGTTGCTAATTATATTTTGTCCATTTAAACCTTGATCTTCTACTTAAGTAACTGCTTATCTCAAGCGAGTTCTGAGCTTTGAGTTTACCAAAATGAAGAATGATGTATCTGTTGTCCCTATTCTAAAACTTCTGAGAGAAGCAAATTGAGAAAAACATTCACTATATTTTTTAAAAAGTAAAATTTCAACCAATGTATACATAAAACAGTATTGAGAAGATTAAGCCCCTGTATTTTTTTCTTCAGAGATCCTCAGTCTGTTCACCAGCAATATATATTTCTAAAATATTGGCAGAAAAAACACACTAGAGATTTATGAAACTGGTATTAAATGCAGTGTTATTTTCTTCTTGCCCTAGTCCCAACTATCAAATTGGTGGTGAATGTATACTTCGCATAACTTCACTGAAGAATTTTAGCACCATTTGACAACCATGACCGAGTTTTTAAAGAATATTAAGAATTCCCAAAATAAACAGAGGAGGTGGGTAATTGAGAAAATATTTTGGGGAAAAAAAATCTTCACCTGCCCCAAATAAGCAATTCCAATATATCTCTAATCAGAACTATTTCAAAGTGTTTCCTAGGAAATCTGAGAACGCAACATTTCAAATATGTCAGGGAGAGTTTTAAGGTTTCAAGAGTATATTGAGAAATGCTGAAACCATCTGTACATAATTTGTCATTTCTGAATCTGGATCCACAGTTTTCTCATATGTAAAATAAAGTGCTTGAATAGAAAAAATAATCTGTTCCTATAGTGCCTTCCAGTATTGATTCTTGTGACTAAGAGATATGATTTTCTTTTATAAATAACAAAATAAAAACTAAACATGTTGAAAGTATATTTTTTTAAACTGAGCGGTTTCTCTGTTTTCATTTTTTTAAATCTGTTAAGGACCTTGAAGATATTTTCATAAACAAGCCAGCCATTTTATATCTGAATAAAACTGCTTAGTACCTTCTGCACAAAACAGTATAAATGATGAAATCTCTGATTTAAGGTGAAGTAATATTTTCCAACTTAAATTTTGCTAGTTTTACTTCAAATCAAAACTTCTGTTCTCAATTAGTTCGCCATTTTATCATTTGAATACTTTTTCTAGTTTTATGCGTGTATCGAAATTAATCTTGCTTCCCTTCCATATGGAAAAACACATATCTACTTACGATCATCTTTTTATAGATTTCATTTTTAAAAAAACCTTCTTGAATGGCAAATGTTCATGGTTGTTCTAAATTAGTGACTCTTCTTAATGGACCTTCTCTAATGTTTAAATGGGTCTTTCTTTAATTCTGCAACTGCATTTGTAAAGGTAAGAACTGTCAAAACAGAATTAGTCTGACGCTGAGATAAATTCCTCCACTTTGGCAAACATTTCCATTTTATCTTAAGCAGGAAGTTTTAAGTGTCTTTGTATAGTGTTAAAAAATGACATTTCATAGGCCCTTTTCTATGATAGTTTACAAACACTAGGAAGAAATACTCTAAAATGTGAATACTGTTTATCTCTGGGTGGTGGTATTACAGCCATTTTATTTTTTACAGTTCCCAAAAAGTATTATTACTTTGGTAATCGGATAGTATTTCAAAATTAAATTTTAAATAGCTTATAAAGTGTGGGACATCCACACAGCCCACTTCTACAGAAGATATGTCAAATGCTTTTTCCCTACTGACAAGCTTCTGCTTTAACAGAAAGAATGATTTGACCAGGTATCTGTTAGGTTGGATGGATGAAAACAAAACATTTACTTTCCAGGCCCTTCGCTTAATTTAGGCTTTTGAGAAAATCCAAGAAGTGAGTTTGAACTTACTTGCAGTGAATCTTACAGTAGTAAACTTTTTGGGAGGCCAGAGTAACACCTTTCATTACAACTATCAGCAGAATGAGAAAAGACTTTCAGGTTCACCAATGTTTTCAGAGACTTGTTAGCATTCCCCTGTCATTATTTCAAAACAATTCCATTTAGAAAGAAATGCAATTGTAAACCGTTCTATTTCAAGCCCATAAAAACCAGAACGGGGATGAAAGGCGAAGCCTTGACCTTTCTATTTTAGACTTTCATCTGTGTAGCTAAGCCATCTGCTTTCTCTCCCCTACCCCATCTACTTAATGGACTGAAAATACCGCACCTAACTGCAATTTTATCAAACCAGCCCGACTCTTCCACTTTAACGAATTATGACTTTTCCAGGAGTCTTTCACCTGAAGCCTCGCTTGTAAAATTTTGCTTACCCTTCCCTCCCAATTTCTTCCCACCTCCCTCAACTGTGAGTTATCAAAAATACCTTTCAACTAAGATATTAGGCTCCTGTATATTAAGCCATCTAAACAGCTCTAAAAGCTTTCAACATTGAGAGGCTGACGGAAAAATCTACTCCAGTCTCTCCTCATGTGGATATGAGGCCGGTATTATCATCATTGTTGCGCTTACGCAGGAGGCACCTCGAAGCACAGCCTAGAAAGGAGTCTCTCTGCCGCCGAACAACAGGGGACTGAGACTAGGAAACGGCGGACCGGGGCGGGAGGAAACCTCTGGGAGGAAGAAGGGAGCTGGGAAGAGGGAGCTCTCAAGACTGGGAGGAAAGACCTTCGGAAGCACAAAGGGGAACGGGTGTGTGAAGTGGTGCAAGTGAGCGGCCGAGGTGAAGGGGGAGCAAGGGGCCGGGCCCGGCGGGAGGGCGCGGGGGGCCGAGGCGGGCGTGGGCACCTCGCAGCCAACAGCCCGAGTCCGCGCCGCGGGGGCGCTTTCAGCGGCGCCAGACGCGGGTGTAGGGGAAGAGCGGAAAAGAGAGCAGGTCGAGGGGCCGAGGGAGCCGCGTCCAGGCCGGCGCGGCGGGGAAGCGGGCCCACCCCCAGCCCATCCCGCTACTTAACTATTTGTAGAGCTGCTGCAGACACAGGTCCAGGGTCTCGCCCTCCACCTCCTCGCGGGTGATGCGCTCCGACAACGGCCGCGGGAGCGGGGGCAGCGGCGGCAGCTGGGGCTGCGGCGGCGGCACGGCCGACTGCCCCCGGGCTGCCGCCGCCTCCTCCTCCTCGCCCTCCGCCGCCGCTACCGCCTCCTCTTCCAACACCTCCTCCTCGGGTTCGGGGTCTTGCTCCTGCTCTTGCTCCCCCTCCTCTGTCGCGGCTAGCGTGGCCGCCTCCTCCCCAGGCTCCTCGACCGAAGCCTCGGCCGCCTCAGCAGCTACCAGTTCGGGCTCGGGCTCCGACTCGGGTTCGGGTTCCGGCTCGGGCTCGCCGCCGCCGCACGGTCCGCGAAACTCGCCCAGGAATAGCTCCAGGAAACGCCGGTAAGTTTTCTCCTCAGGACTGCAGCCGGCCATCGCTGCTCATGCCCGGGGGCCGACCGGGAAGTGGGTGGGGGAAAGCCCAGGAAGGGGTGGGGGCTGCTCTCGAGCCTCGGGCTCCGCAAGGGCGGTTAACCACCGCACCCGCGCGAGCGATCAGCACTAGGTTGCCTGGAGAGGGCTCCCGCAGGCGTGCGCGCCACCGAGCACGGACGTGCGCGGCCCGGGGGCGGGGGCGGAGCGCGCCGCCCCTCTCGGGTCTGGAGGGAAAGTTGGTGGCGGGCGCGCGCGCAGGGTCCAGCGGCGGCCCACCCTCTAAGCCCTACTGAGAGCTCAGCCCACGCTGCCTGGAGACTGTCGCTATGGCAACTGGCTCTAATTAAGAATTTCAGGGTCCCTCCCGTCGAGTCCGCGGAGTCGAAAGGACACTCGACTCTTCCGCTCTCCAACTCTGAATGTCTTTATTGTGTGGATATCCTACCTTCAAGTGGGTAAGAGTGAACTAAGACATCTCCAAGTCTAGCTATTGGTTCCCACTTGGATTGGATTTACCTGTTTTCCTTATCTGTGCCTCCCTTGCCTTAGCCTCCTTATCTGTTGCAAGATACCACACTGTGAACACATTTTGTTGTTGACGACACTCATTCGATAACTAGTTTGGGGAGGGGGGCATCAAACACCTACCAAGTGGTAGTTTCCTTTGCATACATTCTCTCATTTGATTCTGTCAAGAGAGTGGTGTTATCCTCATTTCTCAAAAAGAAGAAACAGGATTAAGATTAAATACTTTACTTGCTTCAAGGTGTCAAAGCTAGTAACCATGGCATTGGAATTAGAACCCAGGTTGTCAGCCTCCAAATCCTTCTAGACCCTTTTTCCTTTTTCTGCCTCTGAAGAGTCAACAGTGCAATATGTCTATAAAGCCTTATTTTTATAGGGCTTTATAGTTTACAAGTTGTTTTCACCCCTTTAATCCTTACAACAGCACCTTGAGATAGAGGACATTACCACTATGATTCCATTTTATAGATGAGGAAACTGAGCCTTAGAGACATTGTGACTTTGCTCAAGGTCACACACAACTGATGCAACAAGGACTAAATCAGGTCTTTTCACTGCAAAGCCATTAGTTTTCCAGCACAGCAAAACACCCCTCTTTAGCCTCTGCATAATACATATTATACTTTATTACATATGTATTTTTCCTACATTTTGTTTGCTCTTCTTTCCCATCCCCCCAAGCCACTTTTCTTTCTTTTTTAGATTGAAACTGAAACGACTTTAAATGATTCTAATTTTCTTCAACTACACGCAAACCTATTATTTTCAAGCCTTACTAAGGGGGGTGGAAGAGGCAGAAGCTGTGTTGTTATACAGCTGTATAGATGATAGCATCATTACTGCATACTGCCATGTCCATGGCAACATGTAATTCAGCAAAAACATAGTGATCTTTCTCTACTCTGAAAAACACGTTCACAAAAATTATCCACCCCATCCTCTCCATTTATTGTTTCTGGGTTTCAGTTGAATTTAGGATCTGAAATACCATTTCTAGGCAGTTATTAATGGCAGAAGAAGGAATCTCCCTGCCAACTGTTTTTATTTAATACTGTATTCTAAATCCCTGACCTGATACTGTTATTTTAAGATTAAGTAAGTTGAGCTCGCTAATGTACATTATGGCATCACGTAAAATAGACGTCCATTCTCTCTTCTAGCTTGAGATTAAATAATACATGATAGAAAGTATATCATGAGTAATGCACGCATCCTCTATAACTATTTCTGTCTCAAAGGTAAATGGAAAGATCCAATAAATAAGTCTGCTTCCAGACAAGCTAAATGTATTTATACGTGTTTTGTTTAAAACATCACCAGTGTAGAGCAACTTCTCTATGAGATGCCAAGAAAGTCTTTAAACTCTCATTTGCCTTTGTTTTCAATCCACCTGTTCATTTCCATTTCAGAATGTCAAGAAAAGACTGACAAAACTTTTACGGCTGCAAACTTAAATATCCACAATTTTACATTCCAACAACTATTTAATATCTCAGAATTTGACATGATGACATTTAAGTTCAAGAGTACAGAGCTGTCAACTGTAACAATTCACATCAAGCTACACCTTCCTACTTTGTAACGTAGTTGCCTCCCTCATCTAGATGACATTTATTTGTGACATTAATTTATGACTCAACCCACATATCAAAGGAAGTGTTATATGTTGGGGAAACATTACTACTAGGAGTAAAAGAAAAAGCCCCATTGTATTAATAAAGATATTCCATTCCTTCGCATAAGATCAATATGGATCTAATTGCATCCATTTGACAGAGTAGCTTTGCCAGAAGGTTGCTGAGGGCAGTGGTGGGATCTCAGAGCAGCTGTGTAGGATGATTTTGCCATTGTCAAGAAGTCTTTTTAGTTTTTATTTTGCATTGCTTTACTTTCCTTTTTCAGTTCCTCTCATACTTCCCTAATCCCCTTTCTTACTATCAACAAATATAGAGCTATGAAAATCATATGTATCAAGGGTATTGAAATTTTTTTGGAGATATTTTTTCTCATAAGAATTGTTCTCCCTCTAACCCTTAGCTCTTTGGAGGAAATGCACAATGTCCTTTCGTGGACATTTATGGTAATGATATTCATAAAGTTAAAAAGAATTGTTGAGTTTAGCATTTTCTTATCATATGATCCAGCAATTCCTCTCCCAGATATTTACCCACAAGAAATGAAAACATGTCCACCAAACACACACACACACACACACACACACACACACCACCACCACCACCACAAAAAACCTTGTATGTAAATGTTTGCAATAGTTTTATTCATAATAGCTCAAACTTGGAAATAACCCAGATGTCCATCAATAGGTGAATAGATAAATTGTGATATATTCCTACAATGGAATACTACTCAGGAATAAAAAGAAATAAACTACTGATAAACACAACAACATGGATGAATTTCAAAAACAGCTGAGTAAAAAAACTCCAGGCACAAAAGAGTACGTACTATATGATTCCACTTATATGAAATTCTAGAACAGGCAAAATGAATCTATAGTAACAGAAAGACTAGTGGTTGCCTGGGGCTGAGGTTGAGTGGGGGATTCATGGCAAAGGAGTAAGAGGAGACTTTGTGTGATGATTAAAGTGTTCTATATCTTGACTGGGTGGTTACATAGGTGTATCCATTTGACAAAAATTATCAACGTGTGCATTTTAAATAAATGTACTGTATGTGAATTAAACCTCAAAGTTGATTTTAAAAGTGAAAAATAATTGATTATTGTGTCAGTACTTGTCCTTTTTGGCTCTCATATCCATTCCTTCTCCCCTTTGCTCTGCTCTGTATTGTAGGGGGCCTGACCCTTTCAGGTTATATTCACCAAATTCCTTGACAGCTGACTTCCAGCTGGGATTTGCCCAGTGGGAGTCATTTTCAGGAAATAGGAAGATGAGAGGAAAGAAGAAAAGCCAGGATATTTCTTCCCTGTCCCCTACCTCAGTCCTAATGACTGCTGCATCTCCTTTGTAGCTCTGCTCCCTCTGAACATGTCCACTGGGATTCCAGCTTTTGCCTGTGACACCAGCCCCTGAGCTTCAGAAACATCAACTTCTTCCATTTGTCCTAGAGATGATAGTGGCTTCCAGCTTCCTAATCCTGCCTGCTATGGACTGAATATTTGTGTTGAAATCCTAACCACCAAGGTGATGGTATTAGGAGGTGGGGCCTTTGGGAGGTGATTAGGTCGTGAGGGCAGAACTCTCGTGGATGGGATTAGTGCCCTTAAAAAAGAAGCCCAAGAGGGGCCGCCCGATGGCGCAGCGATTTAGTTCGCGCTTGGCAGCCCAGGGTTCACGAGTTCGGATCCCAGGTGCCTGCTGACGCACTGCCCATGAGCCACACCGTGGCGGCCTCCCATATAAAGTGGAGGAAGATGGGCACAGATGTTAGCTCAGGGCTGGTCTTCCCCACAAAAAAAAAAAAAAGTCCAAGAGAGACCCTTCCCCATTTGCGCCATGTGAGGACACAGTAAAAAGACAGCTGTCTATGAGCCAGACACTGAATCTTCCAAAGTCCTGATCTTGGACCTCCCAGCCTTTAGAACTAAAATAAATAAATTTCCATTTTTTGTAAGCCACCCAGTTTATGGTATTTTTGTTATAGCAGCCCAAACAGACTAAGACATTGCCTCACCTGCCCTTTTGGCTTTTAAGCTCTTATATCGCTTGTGTAATAATTCCCTATATTCTAGTCCCTGTTTTCTTAACTGGATCTCGACTGATACAACAACAAGTAATACTTTAAAGAACTATAAACTGAATTATACATATAAAAGAACTATAAATGGGGCCGCCCGGTGGCGCAGCGGTTTAGTCCGCGCTTGGCAGCCCGGGGTTCGCGAGTTCGGATCCCAGGCGCCCGCCGACGCACTGCCTGTCAGCCATGCGGTGGCGGCGTCCCATATAAAGTGGAGGAAGATGGGCATTGATGTTAACCCAGGGCCAGTCTTCCTCAGCAAAAAGGGGAGGATTGGCGACGGATGTTAGCTCAGGGCTGGTCTTCCCCACAAAAAAAAAAAGAACTATAAATGGATTAGCGCACATTAAAGCAAGTTTAGGTCTTTAAAGGTGCTACGGGAACACTGAGCTTACTTGAAGCTGGCGGTAAATGATTCCCTAGAATTAAAAGTTTCAAATAGGTTGCCTGGGGAAGGAGGGAAAGATGAATAGGTAGAACACAGGATTTTTAGGGCAGCAAAAACTATGTAATGGTGGATACATGTCATTAGACATTTGTCAAAACCCATAAGATGTACATCACAAAGAGTGAACTCTAATGTACACTAAGGACTTTAGTTAATAATAATGTATCAATATTGGTTCATCAATTGTAACAAACGTTCTTCACTAATGTAAGGTGTTAATAACTGGGGAAACTCTGTGTAAGGGGAAGAGCACATATATGGAAAATCTCTGTCCTTACCACTCATTTTTTTTGTAAGTCTAAAACTGCTCTAAAAAATAGTCTTATTAATTTAAAAAGTTAATAAAGTATTTGATATATGGTAAATAATTGGTGCTTGTAACTAAGAAAAATCTATTAACTTCTCAGTTCATCTCCAGTTAATATTTGCTTGGTTATGCAAGTCTAGAATATTCTGTCTCTCCTAAACTATAGCTGTTTATATCTTTCTAGGCAAAACTAGAAATACTATTTCCAAAAAAAGCCTCAATTTTGTTATTGCTATTTATAAAAATTATTGATTTGAAGCTGACACCATATCTCAAAAAATAAAACATACTTTATGTTTACATAAAATATTGGCATTTTATATTTTGAGAAAGTGTAACAATAAAGTGTATATACATCTCTCTCAGATCTAGTCCCTAGGCAAATGTTTAAGGCTAAGCCTAATGATGAATGTTAAATTGCAAATATAAAAATGTGTACTTCTTCATTCATATTTTAAAAATTGAATGCAAGGATAATATGTAAGTACTTCTTAAGATATTAATTTGATTGTGTTGTCAAACTGACTAGTAGAGAGCAACAGAATACCTGACAACTGAAAAGAGTGAGCATGGAGAAATGTTTTCAAATAAGAACTTCTTCCTCTTTTCTCATCAATATACTACCCTAGGTACATCTTCTACATCCTAGATCAATAATGTAATTTTAAAATCATCTCTACTTGCTGCCAAAAATATTACTGCTATATTAATTTCTATTCCTTTTCTCTTGCTGGCTAATATGGTCATATTGCAGCAACAGTCCAAAGCTGTCAAAATTAAAATTCGCATCAAGTAATTACAGACCCACATGCACTATTTTCATCAGTTTTAAAAAACAAAGAAGTCCCCAAAACAGGTTCTAACTTTTTTTTTTCTTAATGTTTTAACTATTAATGGTAACAATCTTTGTTTTTATCTAGCATAGTTCTTTGAAGAACCAAAATTATTTTTGAACTTATTATGACATGCTTATGAAAGAGGAGGAGGGCAGGGGTTGATGGTAATTTCTAATGAAGTTACTATAAATGGCTAACGTGGTATATTCCTTCTATAATGAATGGTTCCTCTAAAATGAATTGACTATTTAAAAAAATCCACTTCAATATCTGTTCCTAGTTTTCCCTTTATAAAAACCAAAAAGTGCTTTATGATGGTAAAAAAAAATCTGTATTATTATCATTGAATTTTTAATTCCCTCTATATATTTACTTACAATAAATACATGCAAGAATTGAGAGTGATATTGATCATGTTCTATTTTAGTCAGCAGATGCTTATTCCCCACTCTGGAGCATTCATCAAAAAGTCTGCTTTTTAAAATGAAAATGAGGGGGCCGCCCGGTGGCGCAGCGGTTTAGTCCGCGCTTGGCAGCCCGGGGTTCGCGAGTTCGGATCCCGGGTGCCCACCGACGCACTGCCTGTCAGCCATGCTGTGGCGGCATCCCATATAAAAGTGGAGGAAGATGGGCACGATGTTAGCTCAGGGCCAGTCTTCCTCAGCAAAAAAGGGAGGATTGGCAACAGATGTTAGCTCAGGGCTTGTCTTCCCCACAAAAAAAACAAAATAAAAAAAAAATAAAATGAAAATGAAACAGGCAACTAAATATGAAAACTCTTCACAAAGTTGTCTTCTATGCTCAGATAGTACGGAACACTTTATTCTTAGTTGAGTGTGGAGCTGATGGAATTGAGCCACAATGACATTTGTGACTAGAAGGGAAGATGGAAATGATTCCATTAACCTAGAGTGCTGTAACATATGGTAATCATAGGTGGTAGAATAACTGTGTTGGACAAGGGTAGAAGTAAGCCATGTGGCACAGACATTATCAATTACCACACATGGTAACCATGCTGACACAGTGTATCTTCTCCAGAAAGGAAATGATTTGGGCATATGAAGCAGTTTGCTGCCTTATGAAAGAGTGATCTATAAATGACATATCTGGCACCAATACAGCACACGTGGTTTCCAGTAATTTTGCAAGTTGAGGACCATTAAGATTTGATGAACCTCCATATACCTAAATAACTGTACAATCCATTGCAGTTATTTGCACAAAGGCAGCAAATCAAAATATCTGTGCAAAATAAACGGGTCCTTCACATGTAAAACTATTTTTAAATTGCCACATAAAATCCTGGAATTTTGTATCTCTGGAAAGAATAATTTCGTGACTCTTGAAGGTATAAAACCTATGGGCATGGGCAAAAGTTCAAGGTTAGATCTAAGCTGTACTGGGAGATGCAATTACAATTATTTCAAGTATTGGCAAAAATATTGAATCTGAAAGAAACATGATGAAAACTGTGTTTTAAGAAAATTTCATATACAAACATTCTTTGAGATGAGTGCAGGGTGGATTGAAGAAGAGAGATTGAAGGCTGAAAGATCAGTTGGGCAATGGGAGATAATAAGAGTCCAGAAGAGAATGGTGTCAGTGGGAATGAAGATGAACAGAAGAAACAAAAAGACACTATACAGGAAGATCTGAAATTCTAAGATAGCTGAAGATACCACTTGGGAAGAGCTGGCAACCCACCCAGAGAGGTTCTCAAGTGGCTATTCTGGCTATTGCTGCATAACAAAGTACCTCAAAACTTAATGGCTAAAACAAAAACCACTATTCTATATTACTCAGCTCTGTAGGTTGACTGGGCTCAGATGGTTCTCACTTGCAGGTCTCATGAGTTTGCAGTCAGACAGCAGTTGGTTGGGGATAGTCATCTGAAGGCTCAACTGTCCAAGAGACTCACTCACATTATACTTTTTTTCATTTATATTGGAAAAATGACTAATATGTAAATTGTTTTCAAGATATTAATTTGATTGTGTTGCCAAACTGGCAGTTGAGGCTGGCTGTTGACTGGGAGCTCAGCTCCGGCTGTCAACTGTAATGCCTCATATAACATATCCAACATGATGGCCTTAGGGTAATCAGACATCTTACGTGGAGACTTAGGGTTCCAAGAGTGAGTGTTCCAGTGAATAAGACAGAAGGTACATAGCCTTTTATGACCTGGTGTCCTAAGTCAACAGCATTACTTCCATAGTACTCTATTGGTCAAAGCAGTAATAGGCCCATTCAGATTCAAGAGAAGGGAACATATTACACCCCACATCCTAATGGCAGAAGTGTCAAAGAATTAATTTTGAAACTACCATAATGACATTTACCTACATGAATTTATGACAAAGATTAGCAATTGGAACTTGGTGGCTCAGAAATTTCAGTGTTCCATAACCTAAGTGTCCTTCAATGGATGAATGGATAAAGAAGTTTGTGATATATATATACACACATATATATACACACATATATACACACACTAAGTGAAATCAATGAAAGAAAGACAAATACAGTACTGTATGATCTCACTTATATGTGGAATCTAAAAAACAAACTCATAGAAAAAGAGGTCATATTTGTGGGTACCAGAGGTGGGGGTGGGAGTGGTGGGGTAGGGGGAATTAAAGAAAGGTAGTCAAAAGGCACAAACTTCCAGTTACAAGATAAATAAGTACTAGGGATGTAATGTACGGTATGATGACTACAGTTAACACCGTTGTATGATATATATGAAAGTTAAGAGAGTAAATCCTAAGGGTTCTCATCACAAGAAAAAATTTTTTTTCTCTTTTCTTACTTTCTCTTTTTATTGTATCTATATGAGATGATGGATGCTAACTAAACTGGTGGTAATCACTTCAAGATATATGTAAGTCAAACCATTGTGCTGTATACCTTAAACTTATAGAGTGATGTATGTCAATTATATCTCAATAAAACTGGGGAAAAATAAATTTGAGTGTTCCAAACTTAATTACATGGAGGGATATTAACTAACACTAACAAATCTCATAAGAAACTGATATATAAAAACCACAATGACAGCATATGAATTTACAATGAGAACTATTACTCCCATGATCTGGCTGTAACCAAAGTACCTGGGAAATCCAATTATCAACAGGTTGATAACTGCTGTGCATAGAATCAGATAAGAATTCATTATGATTCAAATATTTAACAGCATCAAACTGAGATAGCCTCATGCAACCACTTCCACAATAAGAATCAGGTATCAGGACCAGTCTAAGGAGGACCCTCATTCCCTTCAACAGTTACACCAAAGTTTGCTCCATTTTGATCCTCTTTTTCTACCATACTGTATTGCTTACCAACACTTCTTCTGATTGACACATTTTAAGAATATGGCTTCATGCCATATTTTCTCAGGTTAGAGTTTCTAACTTCAGCATTATTGATATTTTAAGCCAAATAATTCTTTGTTATGGGGGGGCTGTAATATGCATTTAGGATACTGAGCAGCATACCTGACCTTTATCCACTAGATGCCAGTGGCACCTGTCCCTACAAGTTGTAATGACCAAAATATCTCCACATTGACAAATGTCCCCTGGGAGGCAAAACCATCCCAAATTGAGAACCACTTCATTAATATAAGTAAAGGTGTGGGCTCTGGAGTTAGACTTGAGTTCCTGATAGGCTGTTTCCTAGTGGTATGACTTTGAGCAAGTCACAAATTACAATGTGCATTCCTTGTTTTTGGTTGCCCAGCAGCTATACCCCTTTCCTAGCAGCATCTCAATCTCTTTGAGGGAATTACCTTTCCTCCATTGTATGTAGTTTTGGTAGGGTGTTAAAACCAGATTCCTGGTCTCTTCTTGCAAAAGCCAAAGGTAACCTAGTGACTTTTTCTCCCAGATTCTATCACATCCTGGATGTGATAGACACTGACGTAAGTTACGTCAATAGAATACTTTCTCCCCTAATTTTGAATCTTGAGCAAGAAATAAGGATAGAAGAAGGGTGGTAGTTCATTCATCTCAGTGGGCTCTCACCATGAGACTGTTCCTGTGGTCCCTGCTGTCTGGGGCTCTGGAACTAACTAGGTCACGCATTTCCAAGCTGGCTGCTTCTGCCTTCCCACTGTTTCTATAAGTTTTTGATATCTTTCCAATAATTCTTTTTGGTTTAAATTGCCAGTAAGTTTCCATTATTTACAACTGAAGAAACTAATAGATATAACTTCTCTGAGGATAAAGATATCTCCCCTCAACAAAGTTACTGAATGGCCTATTTATAATAATACACGTCAAGGACTTAGCACAGTCCCTGGCATGTGGAAATCATGCAATAAATGTTGACTACTATTAGTAAGAGATCTTGAAGATTTCATAGTTTAATTCTGAGAGCAAACATTTCTCTAATTTCCAAGTTCTTAGAGACAACTTGCTGACACTTCAGTGTACTTCTTATAGAATTAATAATTTGGCAACTGATTAGATGTGTAGCCACTATGAAAGTAAGTCTTTGAGAAAAGTTCTGACATTAAGAGAAATGAAGTAGAAAAAGAAAATCAATTTGGGGAAAAATGGGTTTGGTTTTATATATGTCAAATATTTGACAGAACTATGACATTGTTAATTAAAAATGCACTGCAGTGGTTTCGGAGCATGGATGACAGAGCTTAATATTTTTATTTGGGACACAAAAAAGGATTAACATGACAACTGAAATAAGGAACTAGGATAATTCTTTCAAGGTTGGAGAGAAAAGTGGACATCCAAAGGGGTTCTTTCATTATCAACAGAAGCCAATCTGGCTGATTTGAACAAAAACAAATCATATTTGTTAAAAATAAATGAATCAAGAAACCCCAAAATTCACAAAGAAAAATGCATTAGCTGTAATATTACTATATTCCTCTACAGATAGAGTTTGGTTGATATAGGATAGACTACATTGGCATTTTTCATATAACTGCCTTCTGAGATATCTTTTAGTGCCCTTTAATCAGAGACCCTCAGTCAAATTCAAGACTCAATGCCATGGCTAATATCCAAATCAACTCCAAATGGAGAGATTTAAACATAAAATAACACTTGTTGAAAGTTCTATAAGAAAAAATGGGAGAATTTAATAATCATGGAGTGGAAAGGTCTAAATAGGACACAAAACTCTGAAACAAAATAAAAGTTAAAAACTGACTATATAAAAATCAAATTTCTATGAGGCAAAAAATAAGACAAACTGGGAAAAATATCTGCCATATCACCAAGACCGAATACTTCCCTTAACATGTAAAGAACTCTTACAAATTAATAACACCAACCACCCAATAGCAAAATAGACAAAAAATATGAACAGCCAGTTCACAGAAAATAAAATAGAGTAACTGGTAAGCAAATGAAAAGATGTGGACCTTACTTATAAAAAGATAAAAGAACAAGACAATGTAATATCACTCTATGAGATGTCATTTTTATAAATTTATCAACTTGGCAAAAAAAAAAACAAAACACAGTGTTGTGAAGGGTGTGGAGAAATGACCCCTTTCAAAGTCACTGGTGGAGGTATAAATTATGGTAGTCTCTCTGGAGGATTATGTGGGCAACAGCTATCAAAACTTTAAGTGCATATATACTCTAACCAATCCCTTATATCCTCATAAAAAAAATTTTTTTTTCCTTTTTTCTCCCCAAAGCCCCAGTAGATAGTTGCATGTCATTGTTGTGCATTCTTCTAATTGCTCTATGTGGGACGCCGCCTCAGCATGGCTTCATGAGCGGTGAGTATGTCTGTGCCCAGGATCTGAACCAGCAGACCCTAGGCCACCAAAGCAGAGCGCAGCAACTTAACCACTATGCCACCGGGCTGGCCGCATCACAAAAATTTGATTAACTTAAATATCCACCAGTAAAAGGATGATTAAATAATAATATATTCATATAATGGAATATCACACAGCAATTTTTTAATTGAGAAAATTCTGTACGTACCAGCACAAAAACAGGGAATAGATTTGGATGTTGAAGTTTTGCGTTAAGATTGGGTGTTGAAGAAGAGGCTTATGCACCCCTATGTTCATTGCAGCATTATTCACTATAGCCAAGAAATGGAAGCAACCCAAGTGTCCCTCGACTGATGATTGGTTAAAGAAGATGTGGTATATACATACAATGGAATACTACTCAGCCATAAGAAAAGACACAATTGTCCCATTTGCAACAATATGGATGGACCTAGAGGGTATTATGTTAAGTGAAATAAGCCAGAGAGAGAAGGACAGACACTGCATGAACTCACTCATATATGGAATATAAGTGAACACACGGACAGAGAGAACTGATTGGTGGGTACCAAGGGGAAGCGGGCTGGGGGGCGGGCACAAGGGGTGAAGGGTTACATCCACATGGTGACGGACAATCATAATGTACAACTAAAACCCCACAGTGTTATAAACTATTAAGACATCAATTAAAAAAAAAAGATTGGGTGTTGAAGAAAAAATATATTTACATTTTAGATACACGGAATAGCTCTGGAAGGTCACATAAGAAACTGGTAATGATGGTTGCCTCCTAAAAATGAACTGAATGACTAAGGGACAGGGGAGGAAAGAAAACTTACTTTCATTGAATTTTAAATCTTATACAAATATTACTTAGTAAAAAAGATTAATCAAAAAACAAAGATCAGAAAAACACTTTTTCTCTTGAAGAACTAATGATAAGAACTATACTTCCTATCATTAGACCAAGAGAGTTATATAACCATTTATGTTTTACTCTTTGCCTTGGTTTATATGACTTCTTAACATAAATTCTCTTTGCTACTTTGCTTTTGTCTTTTATCTGTGTTATTTTTTTATTTTGAAAGTAGGTAGGACATAATGTCCACAAGTTCTCAACTCCTTCTGAGTGAATGCAACTTTCATAATCTCATAAAATAAGCTACACATAAAATCACTATCAGAGTAATGGTGTGTTTAAAAACTCACATCTTACTACACATGGTGAGAGTCAAATGGATAGCTGAAACACAAAAAGGCCTATGTTAATGGTGAACTAAATCTGACAACAGGCAAAGGAATATACTGCGGTCAAAAATACATGAAATCTTGTCAACATATTTTATGCCAAAATCAGTTCTGAGGGAGCAAAATGTTCTGTAAATTTTAACAGTAACAGTAAATTTAGGCACTGACGTTAACTAAAAATACATATTATGAACAGCCAGCCTCTCTTCTGCAACTCAATGTTTTTTTTTAAAGCAATAGAACATTTTAACATTATGTCTCAAGTCTGAAATGCAATGTATTAGAATGGAAATCTTAGTATAATTGATTTTGAAATTAAAAAATGTATAAATGTCACTCTTTTCCATATTTCCAGTATTGTTCATTTAAAGTGAATATTTAATAACATCTACACAAAAGCAGAAACCACAAAATTGTGACCAATGAATTTAGCAACCATTTAGTCCTATCTTGTTTTATAAATAAGGGAAGGGCACGAGAAAATAAAGGTGCCAAAATTGACTTGGCTTACTATGTCTCAGCTAGAAATAGAATGCAGGTCTTCTGACTCTAGTTCTATGTTGTTTCTACCACACTGGACTGTAATTTTACCACTGGTCACTAATTATAAACATTTTAGTACAAACATTATTAATGAGAAAAATAAAATACAGTAATTAGGGAGAAAATAAAAATAGCTGACCTAAGAAATGAAAATAAGTCTATTAGCGTTCACATTTAAGCTACTAGGAATAGCTTGAAAGTATTCCAAAGACAAATCAACTGCCCCAAACTTGATAAACAATAAAAGTCAATAAAAGTTCAGGAAACAAAAAGTGTTACTCATATAAATTTATAAACCATTAAAACACTATTAGAGGTGACTGACAAGTAACAATGTACAACTGGAATTTCACAATGTTATAAACTATTATGCCCTTAATAACATTAAAAAAAAACACCATTAGAAACAACCCAAATGTCCATCAGCAGATGAATGGATAAACAAAGGTGGTACATTATTCAGCCATAAAAAGCACTGAAGTTCTTACACATGCTACAACATGGATGAATCTTGAAAACATTATGCTAAGTGAAATAAGTCAGACACAAAAGGAAAAATATTTTATGATTCCACTTATATGAAATATATACAATAGGCAAATTCATAGAAATAGAAAGTAAACGAGGGATTACCAGGAACTGGAGAGGAGGGAAGAAGGGAGAGTTATTGCTTAATGGATAGAGTTTCTGTTTGGGGTGATGAAAAGTTTTAGAAATAGTGGTGATGGTTGTACAACACTGTGTATGTAATTAATGCCACTGAACTATACACTTAGAAATGGTTAAAATGGCAAATTTTATATCTGTTTTATCACAATTTTAAAAAGTAAAAAATAAAAAAGACCACTATTAAATTACAAATTTATTTTATAATAATAAAAATTGTTCAGAAACACCATCCTATACATGACCAAATAGTAGTATTTTTGTGTGTGTGAGGAAGACCAGCCCTGAGCTAACATCCATTGCCAATCCTCCTCTTTTTGCTGAGGAAGACTGGTCCTGGGCTAACATCCGTGCCCATCTTCCTCTACTTTATATGGGATGCCGCCATGGCGTGGCTGACAACCAGTACATCGGCGGGTGCCTGGGATCCGAACATGCGAACCCCGAGCTGCCAAGCGCGGACTAAACCGCTGCGCCACCGGGCGGCCTCTCAAATAGTATTCTTATCTGACCATTTGAAAAACAGAATTTATTCTAAATCTTATCTGAAATATTTATTCATTCAACAAGCAGTTTTTAAATGTGTATGTGTTAGGCATTAGATGGATGGATGGACAGAAGGAATGAAAGCAGACAGGCCAGCCTATCATGTCTACCTTACAGAGTTGCTAGAAAGATCAAATTAAATGATGCAAAAATGTTTCAAAATCATAAGGCACTATATAAATATGAGTATGTTTTAAGTTATATATTCCCAAAATTGAAGCTAAAAGTCATAATACTCGGAAAAAATACACCTTCAATAAAGAATAAAATGTTTGTAAACCCAAGAAAGAATTAGTTTAAAAATTTATCTGCATGTTTGAAAAATTAGAGATTTACACATTAGCTAAAGATATTGGTGGGACGATCTCTAAGGTTTCCTCAAGCAATAAAAGTCTATAATCATTGCATTTGAAACATTAAGCCTTTATCCTAAAAATAAAAACAAAACCAAAATCCTGAGTTAGATCATCTGGGCTTTTAATTCTATACCTTAATATATTTTATATTTTCAATAACTTATTTGGAATCAAATTTATTTTCCAAGTACATCAGAGTGGAAAGGGTTTCTCAAAGCAGAGCAAATTTTGAATTGCTAGTATTCGTTTCTTCTTCCCAGAATGAGTAATTTTTAAAGTAGCCTATATTAATGGCCTGTGTTGTACTAACTGCAGCCAGGGCATTGTAAAACATGGAACTGCCAAAAAAAACACTGTGGAAATAAATGTTTTTTGTGTGCAAATATATTTGTGTATAAATGAATGACCAAAAACGGTGATCATAGCAATGACATGAAAAGAAATAAAAGCCAATATACATCTTTTGGATTTACCGCACTGTCTAACCCCAAGATGAAAAATGGATTCAATCACTGGTTGGCCAGGAGGTGAAACTTGAACTAATTTACTGATAGCATTAGGTGGCAAAATCATATGAATTATTAGATGATAGATATTCTATCACATCAAGAGTTAAAACAAAGTAACAGAAAAGACTGGGGAAAAAATTTACACTATAGTAAGTATACTGTATAGTAGTTACTATAGTATACTATATACACTTATAGTACACTTACTATAGTATAAACTTTTTATATTATACTATATAATTAAGAAAAATAATACTTTTTGAAAAATAAAGCTTTCAAAAAGCTAAAGAATTATCTTTTCCTTCAGTTTCATACATGAGAATGACCATCTATGAATACAGTTAAAAAACAGTAACAAGTCTGTTCCAGTGCTTTTCAAACTTTAATGTGCATATGAATCATCCAAGGATCATTATTTCTTGAATCATGTTACCACATGATTTGAAGGGCTGAATAATGGTTCTCCAAAGGTATTTACAACTTAATCCTTGGAATTTGTGAATGCTAATTTACACGCCAAAAGGGACTTTGCAGGTGTGATTAAATTAAGGACCTTGAGATGGAGAGATTACCTTGGATTATCTGACTAGACCCAAAATGTAATCACAGTGTCGTTATAAGAGGGAGGCAGGAGGAGACAGAGTAAGAAAAAGGCAGTGGAAAGTAGAATTTGCGGCTAGCCTGGTGGTGTAGTGGTTAAGTTCCTGTGCTCTGCTTCGGTGGCCCAGGGTTTGCAGGTTCGGATCCCAGGCGCAGACCCACACACCACTCATCAAGCCATGCTGTGGTGGTGTCCCATCTACAAAACAGAGGAAGATTGGCACAGATGTTAGCTCAGGGCTAATCTTCCTCACACTCAAAAAAAAAAGAAAAGAGAAAAAGCCATGGAAACAGAAAGACTGCAAGAGGCTACACTGCTGTCTCTGAAGATGGGTTATGAACCAAGGAATAAAGGCAGCTCTAGAAGCTAGAAAAGGCAAGGAAATGGATTTTCCCTTCAACCCTCCAGATGGAATGCACACCTTGATTTTAGCCCTGTAAAACTGATTTCAGACTTGTGTTCTTTTAAGCCACTAAATGTGCTGTAATTTATTACAGCAGCAATACAAAATTAATACAAGTCATAATTTCAATTTCTTTAAAAATGAACTTATATGCTTATTAGGAGTGTTGCTTATAACACAAAAAATGTAGTAACAACTAAAACTACAAAAACATTTAAAAATTCTGCACAATCATTAAAAACTATCATAGAAAAACTTAATTATGTGGAGCACATGAGGATATATTAGGGTTTTCAAAAAGCAGGTTACAATATAATTTCTTAAAATTTTATGTGTACATATTTTAGATTTCCTATAGTGCTACAGACTGAACTGTGTCTCCCCAGAATTTGTGTGCCAAAGCCCTAACCTCCAATGTGACTGTATTTGGAGATAGGGCTTTTAGGAGGTAATTAAGGTTAAATGGGATCATGAGAGCAGGGACCTTGTGATAGGATTAGTACCCTTATAAAAAGAGGTGCCTAAGAGCTTGCTCACTCATGCTCGAAATCTCTCTCCCCGTCTTGAGAGGACACAACAAGAAGGCAGCCGTCTACAAGCCAGGAACAAAATTCTCACCAGAAACCAACTATGCTAGCACCTTGATCTAAAGACTTCTAGCCTCCAGAACTGTGAGAAAATAAACTTCTTTTAAGCCACCCAACCAATGGTATTTTGTTATGGCAGCACAAGCTGCACAGATTTTAGTACTGAGAAGTGGGGTCCTGCTATAAGGAATACCTAAAAATGTGGAAAAGACTTTGGAACTGCATAGGATGAAGGTTGGAAGAGTTTGGAGGTGCATGCTACAAATATGGATGTTAAGGGTGATTTTGGTGAGGTATCAGATGGAAATGAGGAACATGTTATTGGAAGCTGGAGGAGAGGTGATCCTTGTTATAAAGTGGCAAAGAACCTGGCTGAACTGTTTTCTAGTATTTTGTGGAAGACGGAACATGCAAGTGATGAAACTGGATATTTAGCTGAGGTTTCTAAGCAAAGTATTGAAGGAGTGGCTTGGTTCCTCCTGCTTACAGTAAAATACAAAACAAGAGATATGAATCGAAGAGGGAATTGTTAAACCAAAAGGAACCAGAACATAAAGGTTTGGAAAATTCTCAGCCTATCCATAATGCAAAAAATTAGATAGCATGTTCTGAAGAGAACACCCAGAGTGTGGCTGGACCATCACTCTATAAAGAACATATGGGATTATATGAGCAGAAACAATGACAGTTTGAACTGAAGGGGATGGAGATGGGACAAAATGAAGGCAGGCTGTCAGACTTCCTGGATTTGACAGGACTAGATAGAGCTATTTTCCTGCAAACATGCTATTCTTCAAGAAGAGAGAAAGATGACCCTGAAGGTGACTCAGGTGTCATCAGGACTCCTGCCTCAGTTTCAATAGACCAGATGGCCTCTGCCAGAGGTCTTGGGGGGCAAGACCTCCCAGCAGACCCTCGGGGGCAGGGCTCCTGCCTAGAGCTGTGGGGGCGATGCTGACACCCCAGTGGGCCTGGAAGGCAGAGCCTCAAATTGAACAGGATTATCCTCAAGCCTTAAGATCTAATGCAATTTGCCTTGCTAAGTTTTGGACTTGCTTGGGACCCATCACTCTTTCCTTCCGTCTGATTTCTTCCTTTTAGAATGGGAATGTCTATCCTACCACTGTCCCACCACTGTATTTTGGAAATATTTGTCTGGTTTCACAGGTTCACAGCTGGAGACGAATTATGCCTCAGGAAGAATTGTACCTTGAATCTCACCCATATATGATTTAGAGGATATTTAAATAAGACTTTGGACTTAAGAATTGATGCTGGAATGAGTTAAGACTTTTGGGGTTGTTGGGATGGAACGAATGTATTTTGCATGTGAGAAGGACATGAATTTTGAGGGGTCAGGGGCAGAGTGCTATGGACTGAATTGTGTCCTCCCAAAAATTTGTATGTTGAAGCCCTAACCTCCAATATGACTGACTGTATTTGGAGATAGGGCTTTTAGGAGGTAATGTTAAATGAGGTCATGAGGGTGAAATCCTAATCTGATAGGACTGGTGGCTTTATACGATGAAGAGAGAAAGATCTTTCTCTCCATGCACATCCACTGAGGAAAGGTCTTGTGAGCACACAGGAGAAGGCAGCTGTCTATAAGCAAGAAAGAGAACCCTCAACAGAACCAGACCATGCTGGCATACTGATCTCAGACTTCTAGCCTCTAATACTGTGAGAAAACTCTGTTGTTTAAGTCTATGGTATTTTGTTATTGCAGTCCAAGCAGACTAAGGTTTAAGTGTATATTATAATTAGAAAAATAAACTCTTTTCAGCAATAGCAACAACTTTGAAAGGGTATGGTGTGTAAATTTTATTTAAAAAGAGTTGCAAACAGAAAGAACTTTGTCTATATTCAGGGACAGTTCTTTAAAGTACAGTGTTATAATGCTTAATAAAATGAGATCCTACAGTATCTTATGCTTGCTAACACTGATATTTATCACTTAGAACTCTCTCACTCTCTTGATGTTATGATTTGAGCAGATAGAATATAAAATTATGAGTGATTTTTTATAATGACTGCATTAATTATAATAAAAAATATGCCTTGAAGTCCTCAAAAGTAAAATAGTTACAATCAGTCATCCTAAGCTAGTCATTTGAAATTATTCTTATATAATTAGGATGACCATATGCCTGATTTGCCTGGGACAGTCCTGCTTTATGTCCACTGTCCTGGTATAACTGTTAACAGTGCCCACATTCACTCTCAAAACCCCCCTAGCAAACTATGATTATTCTATATACAGTCAACTACAGAATAATTATATGTTTAAAATTTTATAAATTTAGTGTTCAGTCTGAGACAGGAAATATTGTCACTAAAATCTGGAAAATACAATTTTCACAGTATATAATATTAAATTACTTAAATAATTTTCTTCCACTGGGAACCAAAATAAATTCTGTGAATGAATTGAGAAGTACTAAGAAGAATCAGGTGCCAAAACATTTTTAGATGATTTTGAAACCACTCAAGAACCCAAATTTTTAGTTTATTCAAGCAACATTGAGATTATTCAAAGGAAAATGTTAATACACCTAGAATTCTAGAATGGATCACATCATATTTCAAAAACGTAAAAATAAATAACTGTGAGCTTATCCACTTGAGTATTCTGGAAGATAAATGTTCCAGACAATTTCTCAATGGGATAACAGCTCCAAAGTCCTCCTTTAACATTATAAAATAACATAAAAAAATAAACAGCTTAGATTTTAGGATTAGGATCACTAAAATCAGATTGGTCAACTAAAATTTGTATACTACCCATAAAACTGAATATAATGATATTCTGACTCATGGTGCTAGTTTTTCTTTAAAATAATAAAAATGGGTCATTTTTAAGAATTATCAAAGCTACATTTAAAGAGGAGAATACAAGAGGAATGTGAGAAAATATCTTTTCTTCCCAGGGATTTCTAAGCAATTGGCAAAGAAAAGAGGAAAAAAGAGTCTGAATGGTAAATTCAGACTGGCCACATGAGATCAGCAAAATACAATACCTGTATCATCTCTACTGAATGTTACTAAAAATGAAAAGAGGGCAAAATATAATTGTAGAACACTGCTTTAGAAAAGTTCTTTCAGAGAATCATATTCACTAAGTATTTTTCCCATGCATTTCATATATTCCTGATTCATTCATGCCATAGTGTATGTTTATATTTTAAAGTAATGAGTCTACTACTTGTATACATTGCATCTCACAGCATCAATACATATGTATACTTTTAGACTACTCTTTGGATTCCTGTTCTTCCTCTGATTCTCGTGACCGTTTCCGGGAAGTCAAAGAACCTTCTGCTTGCAATGAACATGCAGTAGCAACAACAGCATCTCTAAATCCCTGAGGCTGCAAGATGAAAAAATATACAAATATACTTTAAGAACATCTAAAATAATGATTCATTTTCCAATATTTTAAAGCAACTGATAAGAGAGCTACTTTATTCTCGGGATAGAAGTTATCAACCACTATGAGTGAAGAAGATAAACCTCATGGATAGGTATTCAAGCCAGGGCTGTACTAGAGTATTTTATATCTAGAATATTTTATATATATTTATTTATACATACACATACACACACAGAAATAACATTGTATTATAAAAATGTTCTCTAAAAGACAATCTTAACAAACTTTATGGTGGCTCTACTGGAAGAGATGAAAGGAAGTAACATGTACTATTTACTTAGGGGCTCTTACAAATTTATTTTCACAATTAAATAAAGTTTTCCAATTAGGATATTTTAAATGCACCTGGGCAGTGCAAAGACTAAGCGGATAATTCAGTTTTCAGAATCTCTTTCTATTTCTGTCCTTAAAAAATGAGATGCCAAGAATATATTTGTCTCAACACTATTGATAAATATACATATTTCAGCCAGAAATATGTGTTCTAATGATGTAAAATTACAGAAAAGTTAGCATTTTAAAGTGGGATATATTTGGTGGCTATAATAGAGCTATAATATTTACAGACCAAAATGAGTAATGTTGGTATTTTTTCTTTTCTGAAAATTTTAAACAACTTTCACTTTTAAAATCTTGAATATCCTGACATTACATATGGCATGGAACACACTACCCTACAAGTAAGTATTTCCTCTGTGCTTAAGAATAAATTTCAGTCCAATTGTGACTGGAGTATTCTGTATATATACTACAATTTTCGGAATAATGTTCTAAGCATCAAAAGCTGTCCTCAAATATGCTTGCTGCCTACAGAAGTTAACAGAAGCAATTTGTAAATGCTCTCTTCAGATAATTACTGCCCACCAACACCAAAATCCACTTTAATCAAATAATACTGACCGTGATTTGAAACAGTACTGTAGATTCCTTCTGGCTTGGTGATTTGTACAATGTTGCCAACCTGCTTAGAGAAAAAGAATAAATATACACAAACACATGATTTTAATTAATTAGTTCAGATGACTGATTTCATAATTTAAATCCACAGTTTTTTGCTATAATTCTATTATTTTGTTCCCTATGGACACAGAAGGCAAAGAAATAAAAAAACTATTCTCTTCAAACAACAGCTATATGTATTCATGTAACAATAAAAATAGAGTTCTTTATATATACAAAATTTTAAAGCAACCTAAAAAGTCCAATGACTGGTTCAACTAAATTATTTTATACACAATGAGATACTATTTATGCTTAAGAAAATAAAGCGGAAGAAAATATTTAATGATAGGAAAATAATAGTATATTAAGTAAAAGTTACACTGTATGATCCCAAATTTATAACTATGTATATACACATATATAAAAAAATTACTGATTCAAATGTATTATTTTATACATGATGAGATACTATCTATGCTTAAGAAAATAAAGTGGAAGAAAATATTTAATGAGATAGGAAAATAATAATACATTAAGTAAAAGTTATGCTGGATGACCTCACATTTATAAGTATGTATATACACATATTTAGAAAAGTTACTAGAAGACTGCAATAAAAAAGTTAAGTTGTCATTACAAGGTAAAGGTTGTTTTTTGTTTATACCTTTCAAATTTTCTGCAGTAATCGTGTATTTTTTGTGTGTTATAATAGAAGTACTAAGACGATTTCTTGGAATATAAATGAGGAACACACATTCATATTATACCAATACAAATAAGCTAGGAAGACACTTCTTTCAGAATGATTATGTCCAGAAAAATCACTGTCATGACAGAACAAGGTCTGTTTAGGTAGGATTTTTTTTTTTTTTCTGCAGGGAAAGATTCACCCTGAGCTAACATCTGTTGCCAATCTTTCTCTCTCCCCTGCCCCCCAAATCCCCAGTGCACAGTTGTATATCCCAGTTGTAAGTCCTTCTAGTTCTTCTACGTGAGCTGCAGCCACAACATAGCAACTGACAGACAGGTGGTGTGGTTCCGCAATTGGGAAATGAATCTAGGCCGCTGAAGTGGTGAGAGTGCCTAACTTTAACCACTAGGCCATCAGGGCTGGCTCTACGTAGGATTTTATTATGTATTCTTCAAAGTAAATAATATAAAACTAAAAGCTGAAAGTAGTTGAGAAATAAAATTCTAAGCTCTCATTAACTATGTTCAAATACCATAACAGCAAGAAATATAAGCAAAAACTTTTAAAGTGCCTTTTAAAATTACTTTAAAACTGATATAATTCATTCACAATATCCAAAAGGTAGAAGCAACCCAAGTGTCTGACAGATGAATGGATTAAAAAAACGTGGTATATACATACAATGGAATATTATTCAGTCTTAAAAAGAAATTCTGACACATGCTACAATGAACATTTAAGACATTATATTAAGTGAAACAAAGCCAGTCACAATAGGACAAGTATTGTATGATTCCACTTATATGAGGTACCTAGAGTAGTTAAATTCATAGAGACAGAAGATAGAACGGTGGTTGCCAGAGGCTGGTGGGAGGGGAGAATGGGAAGTTAGTGTCTAATGGGTATGGAGTTTCAGTGTGGGAACATGAAAAAGTTCTGGAGATGGATGGTGGTGATGATTGTACAATAATGTGAATGTACTTCATGCCACTGAACTGTACACTTTAACTGGTTAAAATGGTAAATTCAATGTTATGTACACTTTACCACAATTTTAAAAAACTATGATATAACTGCACAAAATGCAGATTCTAACTTCGAGAAAAATTATAGACTTCCAGAGTTAAACGGGTCAGAGTTAAAAGGGTCATTTTTTCACATATAACGTTGATTTGTTTTCGAAGACAATCTGAAAAGGACATCTTGATTTATGAACTGTTACTCTCTCAATTTTGAAATTGCCCCTCTACTCAGGCACAAATCAAGAGAATCAGTCAGAGACCATGGTCCATTAATTTCATGTTTTAGGTTTATACTTTCAGGATAAAAACAGCAGAATCTAAAATGTCATATATTCAATAATTGCAACTATATACATAAATAAAATAACTGCTAAGTAATATGTAATATAAGAATAGTTGTGTTAGGGAGTGAGATTATAAATTTTTACAATGCTTTTAACAGAAAAGTATGGGCATGGTGTATTTTCATCTGCTTTATTAACAAAATCACTCCCTTGGGGCCGGCCCAGTGGCGTAGTGGTTAAGTTTGCACGCTCTGCTTCGGCGGCCCAGGGTGCACAGGTTCTGATCCTAGGCGCCGACCTACACACTGCTTATCAAGCCATGATGTGGCAGCATCCACATACAAAATAGAGGAAGACTGGCACAGATGTTAGCTGAGGGCCAATCTTCCTCACACACACGCACAAAAAAATCACTCCCTCTTTTTGAATCAATAAAACAAAAATTAGCTAACCTTCTCAAAAATTAGTATCTAAATCACCCCATATCACCACATGTCCAGAAAAGTACCCAGTGAATTTGACTTTTCTGCAAAAATTATTAAAAAGTAAATAAGCTTTTAAGAAGCAGTTACGTGTTCATTAAGAATCCTAAAGTCAAATGGGCATTAAGTGTTCAGGTTGAAAATCTTTCTCAAATTTATTGGTAAAAATATAATTTTGTATTTCATGTCTGCATCTCAAGAGATCTTTTTAAACAACAAACAAAACCAAAGAATCACTTGGCTCACGGCCCCAGCAGAGATGAAGCTTAACATATGGCTGAACTACATAGTTTGGGTCAGGAAGAAACAAGAGAGAAGCACAATTTGTGCTCTAAAGCTGAGCACACATATGAAACACTGTGTGGGGGCGTTGATATATTACTCCACTCTACCACCAGATCTTCTTGGCAAAGAGTGGTATAATTCTGAACAATCTCAGCCTCATATTATCATGAATATGCAAACTGGAGGAAAACTCACACAATATACAGGACAGAGACAAAAGTTAATTCTTTTAACAACTGTTGGAATGTTACTCCATTATTAGTCAAAGGGTAAAAATCAGGTGTTTCTGGTGAAGGATGGAGAGTGGGGAATGAGATGGGACACAAGTTAAATTCTCAATATAAATTTGGCTAGTCAAGGTTTTTAGTTTTCTGCTCAAACTGGAAGTGTTCATTTTTATAACTATTTCCCCTCAGTGTGAATTTCTATTTCCATTCTTTCAAGATAAACTAAATTTTAAAACACATACAAGACTTCATGCAACTTTAATGAATTAACAATATCTGGTTTCAAACAACAAAGACAAAACTATTTTAATTCTATTAAATAAGGTCAACTTATTCTGATTATAATAAAGTATGCATACTACTTATCATACAGTCACGGCCTGGGGAAAAAAAAGCAGTTTGGAGAAAAAGGATTTTACCTAAAAAGGAGAATAAGAGCTATACCTTCAGATTTGCTGGCAATCAATGCAATACTATAATTATATTCTAGAAACAGCAATTATAGGAGAAAAGGAATGGACTCTATTATAGAGTCAGCTATAAAATGTGGATGCTACTGTGGCCGCCCGGTGGCGCAGCGGTGTAGTCTGCACTTGGCAGCCCAGGGTTCGCAGGTTCGGATCCCGGGCGCCCGCAGACACACTGCTCGTCCGTCAGCCATGCCATGGCGGCGTCCCACATAAAGTAGAGGAAGACGGGCACAGATATTAGCCCAGGGCCAGTCTTCCTCAGCAAAAAGAGGAGGATTGGCGACAGATGTTAGCTCAGGGCTGGTCTTCCTCACACATAAAAAATAAATAAATAAAATAAAATGTGGATGCTACTACCTATTCCATAGAGTTATTTGGAAAATGAAATGAAATTACACACACACACACACACACACACACACACACACACAGAGTGCTTAGCACAATAAAGAGCAGTTAATAAATATTCAATAAATGGTAGCAATTATTTACTACTTAGTCTTTCTGGGCCTTGGTCTTCTCACTATTAATGATAACAGGTATAGATTCTTCAAAGAGCTATTAAAGGGATTACATGAAATGTTGCATATAAAGTGCCCAGTTAAATACCTAGCACAAGCAAGCACTCACTAAAATGACAGTACGGGATACAGGAAAATTTTTATAGAACAGATTTCCCCTAAATCTATCTATTCAATGTTAGTGTTCTACACCATTCTCTAATTTCTTGGGAAGGATTAATAAGAAACTGAAGTCATAAAATTGTTAACTCTTAAAAAGTAAGCATGATTTTCTGATCTCATGGATACCTAATCAATGCTAACTTCTAGAATTTGACAAAGAAGGCAAACTTCTTCTGATGAGTACATAAAAAGATGAAACATTTTGCTCTGCTCCTAATATTTTTCTTATTTCTTAAATGTAATCTATTAGTATTTAACAGTAGAATCATAGTGGAAGACTACTATGGTATACTAGCTTAAGGGGAATTCCTAAGAACATTAAATAATGGGATGCACTTTACAGAAAACCTAAATCCGGGAAAGTATAAGCAACATGTTCAAAAGACTCTTATCTGGAGAACTGTTTCCAAATCTTTACAATAGGGTTTGTTGCTGAGAAAAGAATTCCTGTTGTGAATCCAGTATACAATGACTTATTTACAGAATTGGGGGTGGGGAGGGTGGGAGTCAATTGTAAAACACTGTGTATTATGAAAAAAGAAAAAAAAGTTACCTGAGCTCGTTGGAAATGCCATCTTTAAAACAGACACAAACTGTATGAATTAGCCGCAAAAGATTTATGTAAGTACAATCGGTTCTGCTATGAGCTCAGAGTCAGTAAAACCTAACTTGGTCAGGTATGATTTTTTTCAGTTTGTAGAAGAACAAAGAAATACAGATAAAGAAATAGACAATATCACCAACCAAACCCAATGTTTTTAAGCAACGCCTTTTTCCATCCTTGCCCACATGCTGTCTCAATTTCCCCTTTTTATTAGAGCATTGCCAAACCAAATTCTCTAGGTTATACCAATTAATCTCAAAGCAGAGAGGCTGGCATAAATTTGACATTTCTAGAAGTATAGAATAAAAGACTCCACAGCTTTCAATTGCCTATTTTAAAGAAAATGAAAGCTGATTTGTTCACTTGCTCAGCAGCTTTAAAAACAAATACAAAGGTTTCATGCTGCCATAGTTTTATTTTAAAGAACAACACTTGTGAAAGGCAGGAGAGTAACTGGATGACAAAAGTAGGATAAGAAAATATAAAAGAAAACAAAAATAGAAACAATTTCATACAAGAAATATATCAAACAACTAAAAAAAACCATCCAATTTTCCACATAAATTAGTCCTAAAGCAAACCTCAAAAGTTTTCCTTTTGTCTTGATTTTATTCTTCTTTCAATCCCTTTCAGGAGCACAGAGTACCCACCTCCTTCTGTGTGGCTAATAAATTGTTACTTGATTTCAAAGAGTTTTAGAAGGTAGCATTCCTTGGCCACCTACTCATTTCAGGTGCACCCCATCATTTAACTATTCCAAAGAATTTCCTGTGGAGCTAAATGTGTAGTATAACAACATGTTTCTATGTTTGCTCTAGGTGATGAAGAAGGCAACGAAAGCTTTAGTTCATGGGGCACTGTAGATCTCATCCACTGGACTAGCTCTAAGAAACTGATAACTGTTCAGAGTAATTAACCCAATATTCAGAATTATTAATTTGTTTCTATACTGACCTTTGCTTTTGGTCCCAATGAAAGACAAGCCGTATTGTAGCAGCATGTCCCCAACTTTCCCCTGCAGGAAAAAGAACACAATAGTTGTATATTGCCTTACTAGCTAGGTTATAAGTGTCTCAGAATGTCTCTTGACCAAATATAGTTTTACTTTACTTAATTTAACACGAGAGTATACTTGGTTTCAAAAAACCTGGTACATGGGTAACATCCTGAGATTAATAGATTTTTACCTATCTATGGAAATACTGCAGATTATCCTCTATTTGCTTTCAGAAAACTTTATACTTTGAGTCAACGTATTTGTCAATCTTGCATATCATCAGGCCTGCTAACACACTTCTGACCATTAGAAGAAAAGCAAAAACTCTGACAGAATATTCTTAAAGATGTTAGTAGAAATAAATCTTGAAGCACTGTGTTCAAACAAAACCATGACTGAGGTTAGGAACAGAGTCATAAATCTATTCACTGTAGTGTGATTTGGTATTTAAATGGATTCACCATTCCTCCTGCCTAAGACTGAGTTTTCTGAGGGCAAGAGTCATCTTATGAATATTTATATGCTCAGTACCTGATACAATAGCTGCCAGATAGCAGATGCTCAATAAATGTTTGCTAAATAACTAAAAGGAAACATCAGTATCTAAGGGCACTGTGGTCCGTGCTTACATTTATCACTGAACAAGACAGATAGAGTCTCTGCTTTCGTGGAGCTTACAGTACTCAACAAGAATCAAATGAAAGAGGTAGAAAAAAATGTTTAACTAAAAATGTTTATCTGATTAATTACCCACCCAATGCAGGAACTAGCAAGGCCTGATTTCTATCAATCTTTGTTGTCATCTGATTGGTTAAAATTACCTACAAAACAAAATGTGAAAATATTAGGTGAGTCGCCCCGCAAAATTATCAAGTAAATCGTCCTGTGATTTCAGTATTCTGAATATAATTTAAAGAAAGACACATTAGGTAATAAAAAGTTTTCTGATAAATTTTCTCAAATTTACCCCAAAAAATGAATAGTTATCTGAAAACATGATTCTATTGAACGTAAAACATTTTCTTAACAGACAAGAACAAAGAAGTTCTTATTGTGAAAATGGAAGAATAAAAATATAATAGATAATACATAAAGGTCTAAAGAGACCATGTGTAAAAATTTCATAACTAGGAGCACTGGAAAAACCTCACTTTTAAAATTTAAGTTTTGTATAAGCCAACAGAAACAACCAGAACAATAACAACATCAGTAGGGGTAATAAACATTTATTGAGTACTTAATACATGCCAAGTGAGTACTTAATACATGCTAAGTGGTTTACATTCATTATCTTATCTGATCTTCACTACTCTATTAATGAGGTATTGTTATTATGAGGAATCAGAAGCTTAGAAAGATTGAATCTGTGTTCTTTACCACTGTTGCCTCTCTAGAATATATTTATTCAAAGGATATGAAATCCTTAATAACTCAATGTTTACATTTTTAGGGAAGAGACAAATAACAGTATTACGATTTATGATTTTAGAGAAAAAAAAAGAAACTGTGGCAAAGACTTGTGAGAAGAGACCTAAAATCATAAAGAAAGTGCAGTATAAATAGAAGAACTGGGAAAAAAATAAAACCCAGTAATCAGGTCAAATGACCCCCCAATTATAACTATGTTAGTCGGCTGGTAACAGATGCTTTACTCACAGATGGCCTTCAGGGCTAAAACTATTGCTAATTCTTTTGGACTAAATAGTGGCCTATAGAAAAGATTCCACATTTCAAAAGACAGTAATTTTATTTTACTTATTTATTTATTTGTGTGAGGAAGACCAGCCCTGAGCTAACATCCGTTGCTAATCCTCCTCTTTTTGCCGAGGGAGACTGGCCCTGGGCTAACATCCGTGCCCATCTTCCTCTACTTTATATGGGATGTCGCCACGGCATGGCTGACAGGCAGTGCGTCAGCGGGCTGGCGCCCAGGATCCGAACCCGCGAACCCTGGGCTGCCAAAGCGCGAACTAAACTAATGAAAGTGGGAATATTACTATCAACCTTATAGAAATAAAAACAACTAAAGAGATTATAATGAACATTCATATGTCAAAAAATTAGATAACCTAAATGAAATGGACAAATTCACTGAAAGACACACATTACCAAAACTGACTGAAGAAAGAGAAAATCTGAATAGACCTATAACAAGTAAAAATATTGAATCAATAATCAAAAACCTTCCAACGAAGAAAAGACCAGGATTAGATGGCTTCATTGGTGAATGCTATGAAATGTTTAAAGAATTTACACCAATCCTTCTCAAACTTTTTCAAAAAATAGAGGGAACGCTTCCTAACTTGTTCTATGAAGCCAGTATTACACTGATACCAAAGCCAGATAAAGACATCACCAGCAAAGACAACTACACACCAATTACAGATGCAAAAATCCTCAGTAAAATACTTGCAAACTGAATCCTGCAGCATATCAAAAGGATTATATATATCTGTGAATATACTAAAAACCACTGAATTGTATACTTTAAAAGGGTGAATTTTATGGTTTGTTAATTATAGCTCAATAATACTTCAAAAAAAAACATTTCTGCTAATAATCTAATAAATGCATCTCTAAAAGGGCTCTTTCCATATCAGTTTGGCAAAGACTTAAATGACTCCAAGTTGGTAAAGATGTGGGAAAACCAGAATTCCCATTCACTGCTGTAGAGAACATACTTTGGAATACACTTTCTGAGGGCAATTTGATAATATATATTAAAATGTTTAAAAATAGAGATATCCCTTTGGCTTAATACTTTCAGAAATAACTGGACAAATGGTCAAAGCAATATATATAAAGTTGTTGATTGCAGTATTTTAAATGGTGAAAAGCTGGAGCTAGCTTTAAAGACAAGTAATAGGGAGGGGTTAAAAAACTATTCTACAATCATAGAATGGAATACTATGTAGCTGTTAAGGTAAGGTAGACTTATAGTGTATATGGATAGGAAGATATTCAGAAAATATTAAGTGAGAAACAAAAAACTGCTTTGCATGACAGCATGCATAATATGATCTCACTTTAAAAATATGTTTATGTATGCATAGAATAAGTTTGGAAAAATATGTACACCAAACTCAACAATAATCATCTCTGGGTAGTAGATAATATAATTGCTTACTTTCTACATTTTTGATTGTTTAGAGCTTTTTTTACAGCAAGCATATATAACTTAAAATTGTAAAATTTATTTATTATCAAAGGTCACACATGCTTCCGTAAATGCTAACTGGGAAATTAAAAACCAAGCAAAGAAGAATTTATAAAGTAAGAGGGGAAAGAATACCCACAACCCCACAAAATCCTATGTCTAGAAGTAGCCACTGTGAATGTCTTGGTCCTTTTAAATCTTCTTCTTCATATATAAAAATATAAAGGCACATATATAACTTTCATTTTTCTCAAAAGTGGGATCACACTAAATATATTGTTATGCAACTTGAATTTTTTCACTTTAATCATATATCTGGATATATCTTGTTCCATGTTAGTAAGTGTATATTTACATTAATCTTCTTAAACACTGAATAGCATTCCAGGTACTTGTTTGGATTACTTTTTTAATCAGAAAAGATGAAGCTACTTCTGGTAAAAACAAACAAAAACCTAAGGAATTATGCAACCCATTAGCCTTGAGTGCCCCCTACTGGGGGCTCTTCACTGATATGAACAAAATGCTTAATTACAAATTAATGGCAAGAAATAATTCAAAGCGGGACACTATGCTTTTCAGCATAACAGCAAAAAAATCTAAAAACTCGAAAGAAAAGATGTTTTGAAATGATTTTATCAAGCACTTCTTTATTTACTTATCATGTATTACAGGTATGTGCGAAGGACTCTCTAATCAGGGTAAAGACAAGAAAATAAAATTAAGCAGTTTGACCTTCTCCCATTTTCCTCCCAGACAAGTGTGTATATTTGTGTCAGTAGTGGGAGAGGGTTGCAGAGTGGGAAGTGATGCCAAACAGGCAGTAAAGGAAAGTTTTTACCTCACTCCTTTTTATCTGTTTACTTCTGAGGTTATTTTTACCTCTCTCCTCCCATTTCAAATCTAGAAACTAACTAGCTCCATCACCAAACATCTAGGCTGTTTATACTATGTAATTTTTCTACCTGTCTGAATCTGTGATTTCACACTATGTAATAATCAAAGGCTCAGAGTAAAAGAAAAATGGGGATGTTGGAAGAGCTTACCTGAAAAACATCAAGCATATTTAGATAAAGAAAACCTTGCAATTACCAAAGGTGGCATTTCTTTATCAAAGTCCACTTTTAAAATATGACATCTTGATCATGCTTGTTATTTTCCAGGAAAACTGATACACGGCACTTATGACTGGAATTTTTTACAGAAACCCAACCAAAACTACATTCAAAATTGTATGTCTATATTACTTGCTTTTAGTCAGGCAAATTCTATTTTGCTATTTCTAGACATTAAATGTTTTATACAATCTTAGCTTTATTATTATAAAATTATCTTGACTAATAATACTTACAGCTAATCTGTGATTATTTGCCAGGCTGATCATTTGCTGGGCTAGGCCATTTAGCAATCGAGTACGAAGGGATAGGTCATCCAGGTCATGACGAAAAGGAAAAGCAATACCATCCACTATCACTAATCGAACCTAAACACAGAAGAGATAATGATATGAGGTTTGGTATTAAAAATAAAATGATAGGGGCCGCCCGGTGGCGCAGCGGTTTAGTCCGCGCTTGGCAGCCCGGGGTTCGCGAGTTCGGATCCCAGGCGCCCGCGGCCGCGCACTGCCTGTCAGCCATGCTGTGGCGGCGTCCCATATAAAGTGGAGGAAGATGGGCACGGATGTTAGCTCAGGGCTGGTCTTCCCCACAAAAAAAAAATAAAAAAAATAAATAAATAAAATGATAAAAATGGCATACAAAAGCATGGTCTATTGCAGGAAAAAAAACCCTTAAAATCTAGGGTTCTACTTCCAACTCTCCAAAGGCTTTATTCTGGAGAGTTATAAATGTATTCACTCAATGCTTTCTGTACTTATGACCAATAATTAAAATGTACTCCGGTGTGATAATTTATCAACTTAAAAAAAGTAACTCAACAAAAAGAAAAAGGAACAATTACAATTTTCTTACAATTTGCCACTACACACAGTCTTTACAGAGGTATTTTATGCTGATAAAAAGCACATTTGAAGTCTTAGTAAAACAAACTTCTCAATTAAATTTGTCAATTTTACCTCCAGGGTTCTTTTCACGTTAAAAAAAATCTCTTCAAGTATTAAATTATAATACCTTCTTCAAAAACTTAATTGCTATACTTTTCCCCTTAATTTGAAATATACTTTAGGGCAATCAACCATTACAGAATCTGTTATAATACAGAATTCAGCATGAGGCAGATTTGTCTTAAATTCCAATCAAGAAGGTTTACTTATAGATGATAAACATTTTCATAACAGTTTCCCTTTTTTTTTTTTTTTTGAGAAAGATTGGTCCTGCGCTAACATCTGTTGCCAATGTTCCTCTTTTTTCTTTTTTCTCCCCAAAGCCCCAGCACACAGTTGTATATCATAGTCGTAGAGTTGCAGCTGTTCTATACGGGACGCCGCCTCAGCATGGCTTGATGAGCGGTGAGTAGGTCTGTGACCAGGATCCGAACCAGCGAACTCCAGGCAGCTGAAGCAGAACACGAACTTAACTGCTCCACTACCAGGCCAGCCCCTTCATTTCTTATATAATCCAAACAATGGCTCCTATAGTGAAGGCCTGTATATATTAAATGTCTTTAAATAGAAACTCACATAAGTTTATATATTGATCAGTTGACAAAAATGTGACCAGAAACTTAACCCTGTACTCCCCCTAGGAGCAATGGTTCAGTATTCCCTCGTCCAGCATTCCTGGTGTCTTTATAGAACATAACAACTGCAAATCACGAGAATCGACTTTATGATAAAGGGAGAAGAGGCCTGATATTAGCTGTGGGCTCTTTTTCACGTTAAGGAGGCTCTCTTCTATTCCTAATTTGTTGATTGTTTTTATCATGAAAGGCAGTGGATTTTGTCAAATGCTTTTTCTGCATCAATTGAGATGATCATGTGGCTTTTTTCCCCTATCATTCTATTAATATGGTGTATTTCATTGATTTTCATATTTTGAACCTCCTTTGCATTCCTAGGTTAAATCCCACTTGATGGTGGTATATACATATATTGTTGATTCATTAACACTGAACTTGCAGCCAACAGCACCATAACTCATGCATGAACAACGCTTATCTAACACACGCATTTTCTCCGTAACACACATCACAGCTTTCTTGTGCTTAGGAACAATAGACAGCACTTCAGCACGATGTTTGAGGGTCATGTTAAATAGCGAAATCACCAACAAAAGCACAAAAATGCAAAAAAATATGGCATTAAATAAATCATGAAGAGGACATTTGTTTACAGTATGAGAACTGAAACAAGAAGGCAGAGAATCACCTTGTTCAACCTCAGCTGGGAAAACGTGTGTTGGGAGACTCGAATTTTTTGCCACTCTACACTTGTCCACTACTATGCACTGAACTGTATCCCCATAAAATTCATATGTTGAAGTCCTAATCCCAAATGTAACCGCATTTGGAGACACGGCCTCTAAGGAAGTAACTGAGGTCATTAAGGGTGGGGCCCTGATCCAACAGGATTAGAGTCCTTAAAAGAAGAGACACCAGAGAGCTCACTCTCTCTTGCTATGCCATATGAAAACACTGCAAGAAGGCAGCCTTCTATAAGCCAGGAAGAGAGCCCTTGCCAGAAACAGAATCAGTTGGAACCTTAATCTTGGACTTCTAGCCTCCAAAACTATGATAAAATAAGTTTTTGTTGTTAAAGCCAACCAATCTTGGTATTTTTATTATGGCAGCCTGAGCTGCCTAATACATCCATAAATGACTGTGAAAATGCTGTGAGTATTGATTTTGGGATTGCAAATAATCCCAAATAATTTAGCAAGTAGGTGAATTTGCAATTACAAAATCTGCAAATAACGAGGATCAGCTGTACTTAATGATGATAGACTGAAAGCTTTCTAAGATCAAGAATAAGACAATGATGCCTGCTTTTATGGCTGTTAGTCAACATTGTATTAGAAGTTCTAGCCAGAGCAATTAGGCAAGAAAAGGATATAAAAGGTATCCAAATTGGAAAGTAAAACTTAAAATATCTATTCTTAGGGGCCACCCGGTAGCGCAGAGGTTTAGTTCGCGCTTGGCAGCCTGGGGTTTGTGGGTTTGGATCCCAGGCACCCACCAACGCACTGCTTGTCAGCCATGCCTTGGTGGCATCCCATATAAAGTAGAGGAAGATGGGCACAGATGTTAGCCCAGGGGCAGTCTTCCTCAGCAAAAAGAGGAGGATTAGCAATGGATGTTAGCTCAGGGCTGGTCTTCCTCACACACACACACACACACAAATCTCTATTCTTAGATGACACAATCTTACATATAAAAAATCCTAAAGAATCCACAAAAAACTACTAAAACTAATAGATAAATTCAGCAAAGTTGAGTCATACAAGATCAACCTACAAAAATCAGTTTTATTTCTGTACACTGGCAATAAACAATCCAAAAATGAAATTTAAAAAAAATTCATGTACAATAGCATCAAAAAGAATGAAATACTTAGGAATACTTGTACATTAAAAGCTACAAAACATTGTTGAAAGACGTTAAAGAAGATCTAAATAAATAGAATGATATCCTGTGTTCACGGATTAGAAGACTTAATATTATTAAAATGTCAATATACTCAATCTACAGATTCAGTATAAATTCAATCAAAATTCCAACTGTATTTCTGCAGAAATGGACAAGCCTCCATTCAGATGGATTAAATTCATACGGAATTGTAAGAGGCCCTGAATAGCCAAAAGAATGTTGAAAAGAAGGAACAAAGTTGGAGGGTTGTCCAATTTCAAAACATACCATGAAACTATAGTAATCAAAATAGTGTGATAATGGCATAAGAATAGACATATACATCAATAGAATAGAGTCCAGAAATGAAACCACACATCTATGGTCAATTGATTTTCAACAAGAGAAATATCAGACTCAATTAGGAAAAGTAACATAAGGATAATAGGTATTCCAGAAGTAGAAGAAAGAGTAAAAGGAGCAGAGAGTTTGTTCAAGGAAATAATAGCTGAGAACTTCCCAAACCTGGGGAAAGAGATGGAAATAACAATGAATGAAGTCTATAGATCACCTAAATATATAAACAGGAAAAGACAAACTCCACACCACACAATAGCTAAATTAGCAAGAGTCAGTGACAAAGAAAAATATTAAGGGCAGCTAAACAAAAACACAAAATAACATACAAAGGAAACCCCATCAGGCTTTCAGCTGATTTCTCAACAGAGACTCTACAGGCCAGGAGAGACTGGAATGATATATTCAAAATCCCAAAAGACAAAAACTTTCAGCCAAGAATACTTTATCCAGCAAAAATATCCTTCAAATAGGGGCCGCCTGGTGGCGCAGCGGTTTAGTTCACGCTTGGCAGCCCAGGGTTCGTGGGTTCGGATCCTGGGCACCTGCTGACAAACTGCTTGTCAGCCATGCTGTGGTGGCGTCCCATATAAAGTAGAGGAAGATGGGCACAGATGTTAGCCCAGAGCCAGTCTTCCTCAGCAAAAAGAGGAGGATCGGCAACAGATGTTAGCTCAGGGCTGGTCTTCCTCACACACACACACACACAAATCCTTCAAATATGATGGAGAAATAATAACTCTCCCTGATAAACAAAAGCTAAGGGAGTTCATCACCACAAGACCCCCACTACAAGAAACACTAAAGAAGGCCCTTAGGCCTGAAAAAAAACAAAAGAGAAAGGGGATACACAGTTTTGAGCAAGGAGAAAAACAAGGAGACTGAACCAGAAAAACTACAGTTGGAAAACATCAAAAATGAATTTAAACTCATCACTGTAAACACACACTCACAACACAAGATGGAATAAGTAGCGACAAGAACAAATTAGAAGGAGAAGAGGAACGGGATCGAATCGACTCAGTCTAAGGACACAAAAGGCATCAGAAAATGGACTGTCTTATCCAGGAGATCTTTTATGTAAACCTCATGGTAACCACTAAACAAATAACCAGAAGAGAACCACATATGACAAATAAAGAGAAAACTAAGAGAATCATCATGCAGAAATACCAAACAGAATTGGCAATCAGATATACATGGGACAAGAAATGAAAGAAATGCAAAAGACCGAGAAAATGAACAATAAAATAGCAACATTGAACCTGCATGTATCAATAATCACTCTAAATGTAAATGGATTGAATTCTCCAATCAAAAGACACAGAGTGGCGGGATGGATTAAAAACTAAGATCCAACAATTTGCTGCCTCCAGGAAACACATCTCAGCTCTAAAGACAAACACAGACTCAAAGTAAAAGGATGGAAGATGATACTCCAAGCTAATGGCAAACAAAAGAAAGCAGGAGTAGCCATACTTATATCAGACAAAGTAGACTTCAAGATAAAAAAGGTAATGAGAGACAAAGAGGGGCAATACATAATGATAAAAGGGACACTTCACCAAGAAGACATATCACTTATAAATATCTACACACCCAACACAGGAGCACCAAAGTACATAAAACAACTATTAAAAAACCTAAAAGGAGATATTAACAACAACACAATAATATTAGGGGATCTTAACACCCCACTTACATCAATGGATAGATCATCCAGAAAAAACGTCAATAAGGAAATAATAGACTTAAACAAAAAACTAGAAATGATGGACTTAACAGACATATACAGAGCACTCCACCCAAAAACAGCAGATTACACATTCTTCTCAAGCGCACATGGAACATTCTCAAGGATAGACCATATATTAGGAAACAAGGCAAACCTCTATAAATTTAAGAGTGAAATCATAACAAGCATCTTTTCTGATCATAATGCTCTGAAACTAGAAATCAACTGCAAGAAAAAAACTGGGAGAGGGACAAAGATGTGGAGACTAAACAACATGCTACTGAACAAATAATAAATATAGTTAAAATGTCCATATTACCTAAAGCAACCTACAGATTCAATGCAATCCCAATCAGAATCCCAATGTCATTCCTCACGAAACTAGAACAAAAAATACTGGAATGCACATGGGGCAACAAAAGACCCCAAACAGCTAAAGCAATTCTAAAAAAAAGAACAAAGCTGGAGGCATCACAATCTCTGATTTCAAAATATACTATAGTGCTATAGTAATCAAAACAGTACGGTACTAGTACAAAAACAGACCCACAGATCAATGGAACAGAATTGAAAGCCCAGAAATAAAACCACACACCTATGGACAGCTAATCTTCGACAAAGGAGCAAAGAACATACAATGAAGAAAGGCAAGTCTCTTCAATAAACGGTGCTGGGAAAATTGGACAGCCACATGCAAAAGAATGAAAGTAGACCATCTTCTACCGCCACACACAAAAATCAACTGAAAATGAATTAAGGACATGAAAGTGAGACCTGAAACTATAAAACTGGTGGAAGAAAATATAGGCAGTACACTAATTGACATCGGTCATAAAGGGATCCTTTTGGACTCCATGTCTACTTGGACAAGAGAAACAAAAGAAAAAATAAACAAGTGGGAGTTCATCAGACTACAGAGCTTCTACAAGGCAAATGAAACCAGGATCAAAACGAATAGACAACCCACCAGCTGGGAGAAAATATTCTCAAATCGTATATCTGACAAGGGATTCATCTCGGTAATATATAAAGAACTCACACAACTGAGCAACAAAAAGCCAAACAACCCGATCAAAAAATGGGCAGAGGATATGAACAGACATTTTTCCAAGGAAGATATACAGATGGCCAATGGGCACATGAAAAGATGTTCAACATCATTAACTATCAGGGCAATGCAAATCAAAACTACAGTGAGATATCACCTCACACCCATCAGAATGTCTATAATTAACAAGACAGGAAACAAGTGTTGGAGAAGATGTGGAGAGAAGGGAACTCTCATACACTGCTGGTGGGAGTGCCAACTGATGCAGCCACTGTGGAAAACAGTATAGAGATTCCTCAGAAAATTAAGAATAGAACTATCATACAATCCAGCTATTCCACTGGGTATTTATCCAGAGAACATGAAAACACCAATAGGTAAAGATACATGCACCCCTCTGTTCACTGCAGCATTGTTCACGATAGCCAAGACTTGGAAGCAACCTGAGTGCCATCAAAGGATGAATGGATAAAGATGTGGTATACAAACACAATGGAATACTACTCAGCCATAAGAAACGATGAAATCCAGCCATTTGTGACAACATGGACGAACACTGAGGGTATTATGCTAAGCGTAATAAGTCAGAGGGAGAAGGTCAAAAACTATATGATCTCACTCACAAGTAGAAGATTAAAACAACAACAAACAAACACAAAGAGACAGAGATTGGATTGGTGGTTACCAGACGGGAAGGGGGGACGGAGGAGGGTGAAAGGGATGATTAGGCACATGTGTGTGGTGATGGATTATAATTAGTATTTGGGTGGTGAACATGATGTAATCTATGCAGAAACAGAAGTATAATGATGTACACCTGAAATTTACACAATGTTATAAACCAACGTTATGGCAATAAAGAAAAAAACAGATCAAAGTCCCAAATAAAAGAGCTAAGGCTATTAAACTTCATGGAGTTCAGGACATGCCACCCCAAAATATGGCACCTTGGCATACTGAATATCTTAAGTAGAAGGAGTTTGAGAAAATAGCAGAAGCAGGAAGGTCATTTTGACCTCCCCGCCTTGCTCTTCTTCCCTGAAAACAGATAAATCTCCTATGTGAAAGGTACCCTCCCTGTATTAGGAGGGAGACATCCTTATCACCAGAGACAGGGAATTTAGGGCTGAGAAGGCTACATAAACAAACCTCGTTAAACTAATCCTTATCTTACAAGTTATTCCTTCACAATTGACCACCTCCAGCCCAAAACCCTTTGTCTTACCAATTCCTCACAAATTTATTGTTTTTGTCTAGAAGGTATAAAAGCTCCCTGCTCTGGTCACTTTTGGTTTTCAATTTTTGTGAAGGCTCCTATGTACGTGTAAAAATTCAATAATACTTGTGTGGTTTTCTCCTGTTATGCTGTCTTTATTAGTTTAATTTTCAGACCCAGACAGGGACACTAAGAGGGTCAAGATAACCTTTTTCGTCCCCTACAAACTCTTAGGAGTAAAGTTCCATGACCTTGGATTTGCCAATGGATTCTTATAAATGACACCAAAAACACAAGCAACAACCCCCACCAATAGATAAATTGGACTTCACCAAAATTTAAAACCTTTGTGCATCAAAGGACACTACAGAGAAAGTGAAAAGAAAAATCCATTGTGTGAACATCACAGAGTATACTTACACAAACCTAGATGGTATAGCCTACTACACACCTAGGCTATATGGTACTAATCTTATGGGACCACCATCATATATGCGGTTTGTCATTGACCGAAACGTCATTATGCAGCTCATGACTGTAATGAACTGGGCTGGTCAGGCCAAAGACAGGACGTTGGTCAAGGTCAAGACCTATTCAAAAAGAGAGCTCAGAGAGGCAGACTAAAGTTTCGTCAACGAGTGTTTCTGTCATGTGTAATGTTTATCAAAATTAAAAATGCACATACTCTTTAATATTACAATTTTAATACTTAGAATTTATCCCATAAACATACATATATCTTGGGGCATATTTGTATAATGATTATCTCCAAACCATTGTTAATAATAGCATCGAAAAGTTCAACAATAGAGGACTGGTTAAATAAATTAAGGTACCTGCTCTCTTCCACCCAATTTTTTTTTATTGTGGTAAAAATACACATAATATAAAATTTACCATCTTAATCATTTTTAAGTGTACAGTTTCGTGGTATTAAATACATTCGTTAAGTTGTGTGACCATCTCCAGAACACTTTTCATCTTGTAAAACTAAACTCCATACTCATTAAACAATAACTCTCCATTCTCCTCTTCCCCCCAGGCCCTGGAAACCACCATTCTACTTTCAGTCTCCGTGAGTTTGACTACTCTTGATACCTCATATAAGTAGAATCATACAGTACGTCTTTTTGTTGGTGACTGGCTCAATTCACTTAGCATAACGTCCTCAAGATTTATCCATGTTGTAGCATATGTCAGAATTTCTTTCCTTTTTAAGGCTGAATAATATTCTATTGTATGTATATACTACATTTTGCTTATCTATTCATCCATCAATGGACACTTGGGTTGCTTCCATGTTTTAGCTATTGTGAATAATGCTGCTGTGAACATAGATATACAAATATCTCTTCAAGACCCTACTTTCAATTCTTTTGGTTATATACCTAGATGTAGAATGGCTGGATGATATAGTAATTCCATTTTCAGTTTTTTGAGGAACCATTACACTGTTTTCTACAGCAACTATCCCATTTTACATTCCTGCCAACACTGAAAAGTACCTTCTTAAAATGAAATAATATGCAGCTGAAAAAAAAAATGAGGTCTATCCATGTGTTGATACAGAAATATATGCAAAACGCTAATCCAAAATGGAAGGTTTAGAACAATATTATGTTATAATCCCATTAACAAATGTTAAAAATGGGAAAATAGACATTGCAATATGTATAAAAAAATTTTTTTGAGAAGACACACAAGAAAGTATTAATAGTGATCAACTTTGGAGAGAGGCACTAGGAATCAGAAGAAGGGAGGTTTCATTTTTCATTTTATACTTTTCTATACAGTTTGTTTGACAGGAGCCATTCCACCATTACTGGAAGTGGAACCTCTTTCTATATTATTTCAATTTCTTACTTTGGGCACTTTATTTATATATATATATATGCTAAATAAATGTAAATATAAATAAATTGTAGGACAAGGAAGAAATTTTCAGAATTGGCTTAGGCCACTGTACTGTTTACTTATTTTTCATGCTTATCAAACACCTCCAAAGATACTTGATTAGTTATATTTCAGTAGTTTGAGCCATACCTTTGAGTGTTCTGAAAGGAAGTCTGGAAGGAGATAAACTTGTGCCAGTAGCTCTGTGTAGTCACGACAACGAAAATAATAAATATGGGAAAGAATATTTTCAAGGGTGAAATCCTCCAAAGCTTTTGGGTGCTCTGAAATAAACAACAAAATGGTCTTAAAATAATTAGTTTTACCTGTTTTGATGTATTGGTGAATGTAGGAAAACAATACCTTTCAATAACAAAATGCTTCACTGTGACTAACAAAACTATTCACTTTAAATGAAAGATAAGACTGTAGCAAAACTATTATAAACTATCATTTCATAATTCCCGGCCTTTTATTTTTACCTTTTCCATTGTTTCCTTACATACTAGGCTATCCAGAAATTGTTTATACACATATACAACTAGAGTTTTAATGCCTGCCTTTTCATATTTCTAGTTATTGCCTTCCATCGAATAGAAGTAACATAATGGAATTTCTCTTTCTTATTTTTTACATAGGACTACAAATTAAGAGTTAGAAGGAATAACGTTCAAAAGAAGCATTTTTTTCCCCTTAAATGCTGTAGTATAATTTGATATTTAAGTAGAAACGATAAAAAATAAAATTCCCCTCTTAGATGGGATTTTAAAAAAATAACCAGTTTGGTTTTGTACATATTTCAGAGAGAAATCAGTTAAAAATTATTGCATTTTAAAATGTAGTTAAGTTTAACATTGAAAAAAACACCCCAAGAAATTAAATTTCAGAAAACATTGCCTATTGCAAATATACATTTAAAAAGTTCATTTTTAACCAAAAAATAACAGCTTAATCACACACCAAACATTAAAAAAACTCTCTATCCTAGTGACCGGCCCGGTGGCACAGTGGTTAAGTTCGCGCACTCTGCTTCGGTGGCCCAGGGTTCGCAGGTTCAGATCCTGGGCATGGACCAATCTACCACTCGTCAAGCCATGCTGTGGCAGCGTCCCATATAAAGCAGAGGAAGATGGGCACGGATGTTAGCCCAGGGCCATTCTTCCTAAGCAAAAAAAGGAGGATTGGCAATGGATGTTAGCTCAGGGCTAGTCTTCCTCACACACACAAAAAAATTTTTTAAAACCTCTCTATCCTAGTACTATACCTACAATATTTACAATAAGATTTTAAGACACCATTATAAATACACATTGTGACATGAGTAGCTTTAAGGACTTTCAGTAGAGATACTGGTCATTAGTTAAAAAGGACAGCTAGGACTACCATGAAAATAAAAATATCCAGCTGATTACACTCATTCAAAGGGAATACAGTCATGCACTGCATAACGATGTTTCAGTCAATGATGGACCACACATACAACAGGGCTCCCATAAGATTAGTACCATACAGCCTAGGTGTGCAGTAGGCTATACCATCTAGGTTAGTGTAAGTACACACACTCTATGATGTTCAAACAATGACAAAACAGCCTAACGATGCATTTCTCAGAATGTATCCCCATTAAGCGACACACGACTGTACAAGCATCTTATGAAGTGTTATGGTTTTTAAAACTTCTAGAGAAAAGAATAAGGACTGCATATCAAAAAATAAAGTAAAATAAAATAAAACAAAGCAAACAGTCAAACCAGAAACCAATTAATTTTATAAGTAATTGAAAGGTTGAATTAAAATTACCTTAAAAAAAATTTTTAAATCACTTTATTTCCACATAACAATGCAAAAAAACTCCCCAAACACTTTAACAATATAATTGACACAGACATGAAGTCAATTACATATTACTCAGAGCCCCATAAGGTCAATCAGCTTAATGTTTCAAACATTTCTAGACATGCTTTTTCAAAGCTACCTTTGATTTCTGGAAAAACTTCATGGAAGTCAATATGCACTGAATACATTGAACGCACTGAGACAACACTTATTTTTATTAAGGTGTCCAACACTTATTTTTATTAAGGTGTCTATCTTAGTTTATACCTGGCAGGTCAGAGCATGATGATTGGAAGTCATGCACTGAAATACATTCATGGGTTTTGCCACAGAGCTCCTGCAGCAAGAAGTGAGGGCCATACAAGCGGAAGGAAAGGCCAGTCCAGGTGGTGGTATTTCTCATTTTGTAAGGGAAATATGAGTTTAACACTAGTACACTGCCAAGTCATTAAGCTTCACGTTCCAAACGGTCTCTTGCTGAGGCTTGACATGGGTACAAATGCAAATTACTTTTATTATACAGAAAAAAGAAGATCACTTGCTAACTTACCCTCTCCCAAATGTATTCCTGCTACAAGCTGAAGGTGCTGAATGCAGGCAGTAGCAATGTCTACCACTCTATCAACCATAAAACTTCCTTCTGTATCAATAAAAACTGCTTCACCTTCCACTCCTCCAAAACATTCTGGTATCTGCACATTTACTGCCAATTGCATACTGTCAAGAGAAAGTCAAATGACCAAATCATTATCATGATCATTTAAGGCAGTGTTTTTCAGACTCCAGATCACCACCCATCAGGTACCACTAAATGTTTTATAAATGCAAATATACTCCCAAGGCAACAGAGGTGGCTGACTCTCCATGGCTCCAAATATATGTGAATCAACTGATGCTTGGAATAGGGGGAGGGTATGCCTATAAAACTATGATTAAGGACTATTTAGTGGTTTTTAGGCTTCTGAGAATGGAACACTTTATTATTATATGTAAATCTACTTTCAAACATTTGAATTTCAAATATATTCTCAGGAATTAATTATATAATAAAGACTGCCTGTTTACCCTAATGACTACATTACTATGTTGCAAAGGAAACATTTTTTTATATCAAAATAATTGTATCAACTTATAGAGTGCTTAAGGAACACCAACGGTCAGTTGATTTTTGATGTGCGTGCATAGATACACACGCGTGTGCACGCGCACTCACACACACAATTAAGAGCACACACATGCCTTTTTTTGCTTTCCTGACCACAGACCAATAGCACAATACTCTATTACTTACATAAACGTTATTAAGCCCACCTTTAAGAGGGGAACATTTTATTTTACCATAATTGTGTTTTTCCAACACCTGGTGCACCACAAATTTCTGTTGTTTTGGTCAAGGGTACTCCACCCCCAAGAACATTATCTAGTGTTGAACAGAAGGTAATTATGAAGTTCTGGGTATGCTCCTGCTCAAGTAGTTCCAGTGCTGTGCATTTCTTGCCTGACTCAGCTGTACCAATACATCTTGGTTTATTTGTGAGACATTCTCTTCTTATAATTTGCAGAGTTTCTAAGGCTTCCTCTTTAGTTATCCCAACTTCTGAAAGTAAAATAAGACAAAAAAAAACCTGATTTTAGAGATTTAAAACAGTCTAACATGCTAGTAGGTTGTCCTCATTGATTTTTAGATAAGAGTGATGCTAAGAGTAGAGAAGCATAAAAATATAACATTCATTCACTATTTAATTTCTTAAGTTGATCAAGGTATTTACATTTTCTTAGTCTCCACATACTTAAAAGATTTATTTAGTACCTCAGAAACAGAATTTGGAAAGCAAAACCTCTCAAGCATTTCTGAGTACCTACAAGAGTATTTCAGGAGGTAGAAATAAAAAGCACTAGCAGTCTGTCCTTTTACTATCCCTTTTCGTCTTAAGTCATAATTATCTTGCTCTCTAAGGCATACAAATTATCTTCCCGAAGAGAATGAAAATGGTCTCTTTAACTGCCTAAAACAAGATGCCGCTTTAGAAGTGCATGTGCATGTATTATTCATAATAAAAACTTTCCATGGAAACACTGGCATGAAAAATTCATGTATCACTCCAAACTATTTAATGAGAACAATTATTTGATGCACAAATATTTTAAACAATACACTTATGCTTCCTCAACTACACAATTTCATTCCTTTCCAACAATATGGCATAGTCCGCAGTGAAAGATTTAAAACAAAAAGTTAACACTGGACATACCACATTTATTCTTGAGTGGCAAGTTGGAAACTCCTTATTTTCCATTGTTAAGGGCAATGACTTAAAATTCTGTTCTATCTTAGCACAGTTCTGGGCAAACTGTAGTGTAATGTGCACAGTGAGACTGACCGCAGATGGCTTCATTTTTGTATACCTCATGATACAGTGGCTCCCACCAACATATAATCTACATTGTTCTGGAATGCCAGGTTTTGTGTTTTTTTCAGTGAATTACATAAGAAAAGTGTTGTCTTCTTTCTACTGCTTTCTCCAGGTTCTGGGGATTCTATTCCCCTTCTCAATCTTAGTGTCTCTAGTCCTATCTCGAATCCTGCATTTCTCAACTTTAATCCTTGCCCCTTGGATTTTGAAACAGTGAAAGTTAGAAAGCCTGCGTGGGTTCCAATCCTGGCTCCATAACTACCTAACCCAGGCATCATGAAAAGTTACTTAACCTCCCCAAGCATCAGTTCCTTCATCTATATATTGGACATAACCCACGTAAGAAGGTTCTTTTGAATATGAATGAGATAACCCTCAGAGCACTCAGCTGGCAGTAGTAAAGGAAGCAATTAGTAAACGTTTTCAAGACCACAGTTCTAACGATTCAAATCCATATTTAAGAGGAGTCAAGGAGCCGTTTCACGTTGTAAACGCCGCGGTGGGCGGCAGCAGAATCTGGCGGAGACTGGGTTGAAGCCTGAAGGCGGGAGAACGGAGACGCGGCACACACGGCAGCCAGTGGGCCTCAGCTTGCCCTCGGGAGTCGTTACCTTTGCTGAGCTCGGAGGGTTTCACCTCTAGGAGTTCCTCAGCACTCTGGAAACCTGCAGACACCAGCTTCACCCGCACCGCCGGGGACAAGGGGAAACTCACTAAATCCCGCTGCATTTCAAAGCCGGATGCCTACGCGCGCAGTCGCGCAGACCCAGGGCTGCTTAACGCCAGGCAACCAAATCCCGCTCGGCCGCGCCGTGTGACGTCAGACGTAAGGCGGAAGGGGCGGGGTCGCGGCCTTAGGCTTTGCGCCTCTGTAGAGGTGTGCTAGATTTTCACGCGTGCACACCGCTTCTATCGTGATTCTTCCAAATCCCACTTTGGGTTTATCTATCAAACGTACATCCTGACAGTAAAAGAGGGATGGAGACTGCAGGATGGATACACAAGTCTAGTGGGCCCACACACCACATTTCCTCACCTCCGCCTTGGTCCATTGGGTGGAAACCTCAGGGTTGTTAATAGGAATGATAACTCCCCACCCCACCGAGTGGAAGTAACGCGTGCACACACTCTGGCCAGTTACCAGTTTGGGGTTTGGAACGGTCATATAAGGATTGATGTGCGTCCCTATTATAGGGTTCCAGTTTCTTGTCTTTTCTCGCCCGCTGTCCCCCTTACCTGCCCCCCTCGCCCTTCCCGTCCTCGCTCTCGCGAGGGATTGTGGGCCAGCCCCCACCGCGTGAGGAGAGCTCGGCGCCGAATTCCCGCACCCACCCACGCCAGCCCGCGAGTCCATTCTGGAGCATGGTGGTTTCTGAGACCGTTAGTTCTTCCCGGCTCGAAGAAATAGCTGGAAAAGTAAGCAAGTAATGTCCACATTATTGGGCTGGGCATGGGCTCCCCCAGTCCTGAGAGGGAGTAGTCGGGGGTACTCAAGAGCTCCTGCTCTGGTACAGAGTTGAGAAGGGACCGCTTCTAAAATAGAGAACTTTGAGGGAATTGAGAGGCGGTTTGGAAGGTGGTTACGAAGTGTTTCTTTGCCTAGGTGAGTATGATTTATTTAGGGGAGTAACTCACTGCCTACCTTTTGCGGCGATTCTTAGTCTTGACTTTTCTTTCCAGCTTAAAGGCACTCCCTAAATATTGCAAATCAGAGCCCTTTGAGTGTATATGGTCTAAGGAAGGAAACATATGTTGAGCACGCTAGCAAATACCACACATTTCAAATGCACACAATCATGCCACGAGAAAAATAAGGACATAGAAGCTCAGAGCACAGTTTTCTTGAGGCCAAAATTAAAACCTAGTACCCTTTTTTCTACGCCAAGCTACCTCCAAATTATGAGGGCCTCTTGGGGTGGGGGGTGGGCAATTCGAGAAATATTTAGCCTCCATTTGGTAGGGCAGGGAAAGTCTGGTAGGATGGATCAAAATGTGTTTTGTTTACCACTCAGTACATTGCTTAACTTCTAATGTGATCCACATTTGGGCACACATTGGGCATTACATAAATGTCCGTATAGAGAATTCATGCTTATTCTTATAAAACAACCAGAGTCTTGGGTGAAGAGATGGTGTTAACATATTCAGGAATAGCTCTTGAGTTTGTTTGGTCAAACTGAATGGAATCGGTCATGTTTAGAATTTTATTTCATTGGCAGTGGAGAGTTGAGAAGCTAGTCGACTCTGTAGCTATAGTTATGTGTTAGTATCTTATTCTGATCCTTGAGTTGCTTATAATTATTGTTTTCATTATCGTTCTTAAGATTTCTTTGTTGCAGCTTGCTCTGTATTCAAACTGGGATCCTGGGATCCAGGGTTAAGAGGCCAGGTACCAAAAACTACACAAAGCTATGGGATTTTTATGGAAGATGCACATTCCTATCGTGTCAGGTTTTCTCAAATATTTTCTTTAGAGAGGGAAGGATTGAATGATTTACCTGGTGAGTCATTTAAAACATTTTCTTTTAAACAAGCGTTAATAAATTGTAGAGTAAAATGCAAACATAGAAGTAAATTTTAAGATAAACATAAGACTTTGAAGAAAGATCCAGTTTAAACTGGATACTAGTCTCCCAAAGCCTCCTGAGAATATTTTTTATTTTCCTTTGCGATTTGGGGTTACTTGATGAAAAAGTTTGAGAGGCACTGCTATAGGCAAATGAGCATGAGCTTTGAAGTCATACAAATTTGGGCTTATATCACATCTCTGGAAATTACCAGCTGTGAGCTTTTCAAGTTACTCAGTTTTCTCACCTGCAAGTAGAATACAATATTTCATGGGATTGTTGGAAATATTAAGTTTACAGATATAAAATATTTATCACAGAAAAGGTATATAATAAATCTTAATTCTTCTCCATTTTAAAATATTCTAACATGTGTATGCAGTTGAATAAAGCTGTGTTGAACACTTAGCTCAGCAGGGTGCTAATGCTGTGAGACTTTTTTTTAATGCCTACAATTGTAAAGTGCCAAAGAAAAGTGCTTTTACAAATTTTATTTTATTAGACTTGATCATCATAATCTGTGAACAGTTTACTGGGATCCCTATTTAAGTTTAGCTCACTGAAGATTGGATCACTTAAGGAAGATTAAATATTTATTAAGTGCTAGTGATGTGCAGGAAGACAGGGCAAACAAGACAAAAGAGTCTCTGCCCTCATGGAGCCTGTAATCAATCAGGATCATTATTAGGTATTTCTGACTTGTGTTGCATCTCTGACTTCTGTTGCTATCTAGATATAATACTAAGGGTAGGCATGAGCTATTGCTGTCAATATCTATAGTTAATCTGTTTAAGTATTCAGATAAGGGGACGTTTTCATGCTGACTGGGCTATTTTCTAGAGATGTGGGAGAGAAGTAATATGAATATTTCTGTAATAGCTGAGGAGAAGTTTATTTTCTTTTAGCTTAAGAACATAGAACTTTTAAAAATGGTGACCTTGCATGTACAAGTGGATTAGGGAATAGGAGAGAAAAATGAGTGCTGTTTGGACTGAGAAAAAACTCCAAATCAAGGCTTAACTTTAGAGATGGTTGTGATAAAGCTTAAGGCCTCAGACATATGTATTTGGAGTAGCAGTATCAATTGCACAAGGCCTTATACACACTAGGAGCTCAATACGTATTTGTTGTCCACAAACTCTTTCTTGAAACATTCTTCTTACTTGACTTCTGTAATGCCACACTTCCTGATTTCCTTCCCACCCATCTAGCTTTTCTCCCTTGCAAGCTCATGCTGCATGACCTGGGCATGAAATGTTAGAGTTCTTTAAGGCCCTATAAGCAGAGCTTTCGCTGACTACTCTGTTCTATTCTCTCCTCTCCTGTCTCGTTCTCTCCTTCTCTCTCTCTCTCTGTCTCTCTGCCATCTTATTCACATTCACAGTTCAGTGACTATTTATATGCCAATGATTCTTAAATTTCTATTTCTAGCCCTGACCTGTTCTCTGCCCTCCATACGCAAATATCTAATTGCCTACTGGACAATGTAAAGTCTCCAACTCAGCCTATCTTAAACATAACTCATTATCTTCAGCCTACTCCGCAAACCTTGTCCTCTTCCTGCCTTCCCTACCTCCATGAACTGAATATCCATCCTTCCATCTGCACAAACCAGAAACCTAGGAATCATCTTCAACACCTCCTTCCCTTTCACTCCCCTGTTCAATGTATCCACAAATCCTATCAATTTTCTTTCTAAAATGTCTAGGTTATGTTCATGTCTTCCTCTCTAGACCAAGCTCCCACCATTTCTCTTGTAGCTACTGCAAGAGCCTTTTAGCTGGTCTCTCTGCATCTTGTCATCTCCGCTCTAGTCTGTTCTCCCATGCTGCAGCCGGAGTGTCCTTTCTACAGTCTTTTCAGTTGTTTCACTCCCTATTTTGCTTTTAGTATAAAGACCAAATGTCTTAATAAGATTTACAAAAAGCTTTACATGTTCTGACTCTTGTTTACCTCTTTAGCAGCATCCTTTCCCCCTCTCCGCGTTACTCTCTACACTCCAGCTACTCTGGCCCTTAATTCCTTGTGTGTGCCAGACTTTATCCCACAACAGAGCCTTTGCACATGACTGTAATATCACCTCTCCCTGCTTCACCCAATTAACTACTGTTTATCCTTCATTGACCTCTTCTGTGACTCTGAACCTCTACCTCCAACAAATCCCCTCAAAACTAGGTCAAATCTCCCCTTTAAGGCTCTATAGCACGAGATGCCTTTGTGTGATCATTTATTTAACATATGTCTCCCCAATTAAACCGAAAGCTTCAGGAGAGCAGGGACCATGTGGATTTTACTCACTGTTGTTTTCCTAGAGCTCCTAGCCCAGTGTATGGCTATACTAGGTGCTCAGTAAATATTTGTTAAAAGAATAGATGATTAGACGATTGACCTGCTCCTCTTTCCCTATATTTTTCTGTTTTGTACTCTTAAATATGGTAGAAAATATATACTTGTAGGAAGTATCTATTTATAGAAAACAAATATGGAAAATATAAAGAAGAAAATAAAACTGATTCATAAACGTTTTCTTCAACTCAGAGATAATAGTGTTAACATTTTGGTTTATTTTAATCTTTCTTCAAGTTCATAATATATTTATTTTACATACTTGTGATCAAGTTGTGAAGAAATTTGTGTATCTTTTGTTTTTCACTTAATATTTTGTCAAACGCTTTCTCCCATGTGATTAAAAATTATTTGAAAATTAAGTTTAATGATTGCATACTATTCTGTCCTGAGGCCTATCTTTCTAATCAGTGGCCTACAATTGGACTGCTGAATTATTTCCAGTTTTTTGCTGTGATGAAGTAGTGTGCTCGCTCTTGCTCTCTCTCGCTCGTGCTCAGGATACATTTCTGGAAGTAGAATCAAAGAGTATGTACATTTTTGTTTTAAATCATATTGCCAAATGTTTGCACCACTCATACTCCTATGAACAGCATATGAGGGCTGGTTTTCCCACCTCCACCCCAGCACTGGCCCTTAGGAGTCTTTAAATGTTTTTTTTGTTTGTTTTTTTATTGAGGTATAATTGACTTTAAATGGTTATTATCTTTTATTACTAAGAGAGGTTAAAATATTTTCATATAATTTTATTTGCCAAATATATTTTATCATTATAACTATCTCATATCTTTTGCCCACTTTTAATTAATAGTGGTAAAATATATGTAACATAAAATTTACCATCTTAACCATTTTTTTTTGTGAGGAAGACCAGCCCTGAGCTAACATCCGTCGCCAATCCTCCTCTTTTCGCTGAGGAAGACTGGCCCTGGGCTAACATCTGTGCCCGTCTTTCCTCTGTTTTATATGGGACGCCGCCACGGTGTGGCTGACAGGCAGTGCATCGGCGGGCGCCCGGATCCAAACCTGCGAACCCCGGGCTGCCAAGCGCAGACTAAACCGCTGCACCACCGGGCGGCCCCCATCTTAACCATTTTTAAGTGTACAGTTCAGTAGTGTTAATTATATTCACAATGCTGTGCAACCAATCTCCAGAACTTGTTTATCTTGCAAACCTGAAACTCCATACTCATTAAACAACTCGCCATTTCTCCTTCTGCCAGCCGCTGGCAACCACCATTCTACTTTCTGTTTTTATGAGTGACTACTCTTGATACCTTTTATAAGTGGAGTCATGTAGTATTTGTCTTTTTGTGACTGGTTTATTTCACTTGGTGTAGTGTCCTCAAGGTTCATCCATGCTGCAGCATGTCAGAATTTCCTTCTTTTTTAAGGCTGAATAATATTCCTTTGTATGTATGTACCACATTTTGTTTATCCATTTATCTGTGGATGGATACTTGGGTTCCTTCCACTTGTTGGCTGTTGTAAGTAATGCTGCTATGAACATGGGTGTACATCCTTTCCCACTTTTTAATTGGGCTACTTTTAATTTAAAAAATATATTTGTAATAGGTCTATGTCTTTTTATTATCAGAAACAATAACTAATATTTATTGTGCTTAGTATAGGCCAGGTATTCTGCTCAGCTTTGTCTGGCATCAAAACCCATGCTCTTAATCCATGTGCTGCCTATCCTCTCTCATATGCATATTCTGTCATACAGGATATTTGCCTAATCTCTGTATTTGCAATATCTTCCTATAAATAAAATATCTTCCTACTTTGTCATGTGTATGTAAACTTGAGAAAGTTTTCTACTTTATTGAGGGTTTGTGTATGCAAATCCAGTCAAGTTTGTATTTAATTCTGACTTTGGTAACATGCTTAGAAAGTCTTTCTTTTTTTCAAAATTATAAACATAATCATCTGTATTTTTTCTACATATGGCTTATGATCTAATTTGGCTCTTTTAATCTATCTGATTTTTTTCATTGTAAAATAGGAAGAAGGAAGCAATTTTTCCCTTCTTTCCAGTGGTGAGCCAATTTTCTAAGAACTCTTTAGGGGATAATCAATTTTTTTCTCACCTATATGAAATACTACCTTTATCATATACTTTTTTTTTTTTTTTTTGGTGAGGAAGACCAGCCCTGAGCTAACATCTGTTGCCAATCCTCCTCTTTTTGCTGAGGAAGACTGGCCCTGGGCTAACATCTGTGCCCGTCTTCCTCTACTTTATATGGGACGCCGCCACGCCGTGGCTGACAAGCAGTGTGTCCATGGGCGCCCGGGATCCGAACCTGCGAACCCTGGGCTGACAAGCGCGAATTAAACCGCTGCGCCACTGGGCGGCCCCTTTATCATATAATTTTATATACTTCGGTCCTATATTCCTGGTATAAAACCTATTTCGTTATTGTGTGTGTTCTTTTAATATCTTACTAGATTCAGTTCATAAAAGTTTTATAGATTTAGCTGTTTTGCATTTTTGTTCACGAATGAGATTAATCTGTGAGATTATTATGTCTACTTTGTTTGGTTTTGGCAACAGAGTTTTGCAACCTTTGTAAAATGAACTAATAAGCTTCTCCACTTTTTCTATGCTAACTTTGTTAGTATTTAACAAACACGTATAGTTCCTTATATTTTTCTAATCAAAGAAATGTTGTGGCTCTCCTCAAAGGTTATTAAGGTCTGAAGGGCTTCTGTGAGGATTATAGCATGAATGTTTTTCTTAACCTGCTTGAGCTACAAGAGAGTGGAGGACAGTTCACTTTTTGCCCTAAGGCAGACTGTCTTGGACAAATATTTTGTTAACTAGGCCAATAACAATGAAGTTCTTGTGAATATTGAAATTAGCCTAGTGAAGACTAGATCCTGTGTTATTTGTTTAAGAAAGCTCTGCTAGTCACAAATCTTCTGAAAATGGCATTTTGAATTTGAGTTGTTTGATGGTAACAATAGTCTAGTTCATAGACATCACCTTTCTTCTCTTACATGAGTGGTTCCCAAGCAGATTTCAAGATATCTTAACTTTTATTTCACAAAACAAAAGGTAGATATTTTGTTTATAGATTATATATACATATATGTACGTTTATGTATATGTTTATGTATTACATAATACTCTCTTTAGAGGGAGAAGGTCTATATATATCAAACTGGTAGACTGACAAAAGGTCAGACTTCAGGAATAGTTGCAGCTCACATCATAGCGTCCTCTCCCTCCTCTGCCCTTATAATTTTTTTTTAGCTGTCTGAGACACCTCTGTGTTCTCAGTTATTGCTTGTTCATCTTTAATAAGATTTGTTTAAAACAACATTATTTCTTCCTGTTTTAAAGATACAAAACTGGCCAGTTTGTTTTGGCACAGGAGAGAATTACAGAAGAGTCCTTCTGCAAGATAAAAAGACTTAGGAAATAGGGTGGTTCTAGTTTGATCTTGGAGAGACCATTGAAGAACAGTTAAACTTGGAAACTCCAATTCTAATGTACAGTGAAGAAGGAAGGAGAGGATTGAGAAGACTGATAATATTTATTATGTTTATGTGGCATATGTGAGTTATTAACCATTGCTTGAGACTGGATTTGCTCTTTTCGAAGAGTCTAATAGGAGTCTAGCAGGGGTCAGGAGTCTCTTGTAGGATGGATTCTCCAGTAATCTTGTTCTAGATTTCAGAGACACCTGTGAGAAAGCAGATGGATGACCCTGTGGTTGTAGTGTTGAGCATGGGAGGGTTTAAGGATACATGGAAACACAACTTATTTTTGCTTAGGAGGGGAGACACTCTGAGCATGGAGGTAGTTTCCAGTGGTGAGGGCCATCATCACACTCCTGCTGTGCAGACCCCTGCGACTTCTCCAAATGTGTCTGTGTAGAGGGTGTGCTGCGTGAGCTGTTCCCTAGTTGGCTTGGTTCAAAATTAGAATTAGCTTTTGTGCAACTGATCTTTCAAATGAGGGTGATCATTTGCCACGTATTTGCAAGAGAACATAATTTGTACTTGAGCTCGAGGGTTTGAACTGACATCCTGTTTTTTGCAATACCTGGACTGGATTTTCAAATGTAGTTTTGCCAGATTTCATCTTTTCAGACTTGCTCTTTCACTTACGTGGATAGCAGCTCGCTGAACTGTGCCAGGCATCACAGTGACGTCATTAGCTCCAAACCCTTGAAGGAAGGAACTAATTTATGTTGTTTATTTTTAGAGCGTCTTTACCTTTAAGTTTCATTTGAACAGCACCACTTTAACTATACCAGGAAAAGGACACGCTAAATGAGATCAGCAAAAGAGGTGTGGAATATGTAGATAAGCGCAGTGACTGCTGGTCATGCTACACTAGGTGTATATTTCCTAAGATTTTGGCAATATCCAGAGATACAAAATATGCTGCATGGTAGTTATAGTTTGGAGACTCTTTATTCTGGAAGTAAGAAGGTCCATAGAATGCATGAGAAAAGTGATCCTATCTTTAGAGTGATTTGAATCTGAGGGTGAGGTGCCAGGCAACATAGACAACTCATACTTACCTGGCAGGGGAGATACCATGATCACGAAGGTGGTTTTCCCAGAGCGAGGCTTATCTGTTGCACTCCGGATGTGCTGACCCCTGCGATTTCCCCAAATGTGGGAAACTCGACTGCATAATTTGTGGTAGTGGGGGACTGCGTTCGCGCTTTCCCCTGATATTTGTGTTACAAGATAAGAGGGTATCTAGAAGCCTTTTGTGGCATTAGAGCCTCTTGTTATTTTCCTGCTACTGCAGGATTTAGTAGAAAATACTACTGCTTAGAGGTCTATTTTGCCAAAGGTCTTAAAGCTTGTTGAAAGGGGGGTGGAGTCTGGAGTTGTGCTTTGAGTGAAGGATTGTTACAAAGTTTTGTGCAAGGGGGTACTGAACTCTTAGCTGAATTTACTACTGTTTTTCTCAAGCGTGAACCGTGTAATTTGTGGTAGTAGAAGGGATGCTATGTTGTTCATTTGCTATTTCTACTGATTTTGTTTTTGGTAAGAAAGGATTAAGCCGCCCGGTGGCGCAGCGGTTTAGTTCGCGCTTGGTAGCCTGGGGTTCACGGGTTCGGATCCCGGGCGCCCGCGATGCACTGCTTGTCAGCCATGCTGTCGCGGCGTCCCATATAAAGTGGAGAAGGATGGGCACGGATGTTACCCCAGGGCCAGTCTTCCTCAGCAAAAAGAGGAGGATTGGCAACAGATGTTAGCTCACGGTCGGTCTTCCTCACAAAAAAGAAAATAATAAAAAAAAAAAAAAAAAAAGAGGATTAAGGTTTATTTCTGGCTGGTTTTTTTCTAGGTCAAGTTAACATCTTGACTCTTTAGGATGTTGAAATAAACAGAGTATGTTATTGTCTTAAACAGGTATTTTTCCCTTCAGTGCAGCCAATTTGAGACTTTTGAACCCTGTTCTACTAAGCGAACAGTTTTCTGTTAATCCTTTTTACTTCAGACAGTTAAGTTGAACAAATATGGCTCTTCTTTATTATTGGATGCTACACCTGGATTAGATCTGGCTGTTTCTAAAGCCCCTTAGCAGTGTCTTCGAGAACCTATCGGTGGCAAGTGGAATGTGTCTGCAGGCGGCTGTTACTCTGTTTTGTGCTGCTGATTGTTTTTCAGCTTCAGGGTATATAGTATGTTCTTGTACTTGCTAATTCCCAAATCTAGCTATTCTGAGGATTTTCAGTGACCTCCGCACTCATGCTCATCTGTCTTGTAGAAGCAGTTCCTGCTGCTTCTTCCTAAAACTAATCTTTGTCTGTCTGAACTTCCAGTCCCTTCCTGACCCTCAGCAATCTGACCAGGTTTACAGTGTCTCTAGGGGCCTGGTGTATAAAAATACGGTCTCTCATTTGGCTTCTAAGTTTAAATAGTCACCTGAGTACTATTTCTGGGAATTTGTTTAAAACTAAGTGATGAGAGAGACAAAGTGCAGATATTTTGCAGCATGCTTTTAAAATTTCTATCAAAGTAACATGCACTTCATTTAAAAAGTCACATAGTCTTTTTAGGCTATAAGCCGAGTTCTTCGCCCACCTCTTCCCATTCTCCGGGTCCTTTTCAGATGGAGACCCTTTCCACTCTAAAATAACTACAGTTTGATTCTTCTGACATTTACAAACCTCCGCATTTATAAACTAATGTGTATTATATTATCCTTTAATACACTCTTTTTTTTTTTTTTTTTTTTTTTGTGGGGATGACCAGCCCTGAGCTAACATCCGTTGCCAATCCTCCCCTTTTTGCTGAGGAAGACTGGCCCTGGGCTAACATCCGTGCCCATCTTCCTCCACTTTATATGGGACGCCGCCACCGCATGGCTGACAGGCAGTGCGTCGGTGGGCGCCCGGGATCTGAACTCGCAAACCCCGGGCTGCCAAGCGCAGACTAAACTGCTGCGCCACCGGGCGGCCCCTTTAATACACTCATTTTTGATACTGTTTTCGATGAGAGTAAATGAGGATTTAGCTTTCTTGCACCACCATCTCTTCTCTGTTTTTCTAATATGTTTTAAAAACCATTTGGTTAAATCAATATTCAGTGTTCATATTCAGACATTGTTCACAGCAGAGCATTGTCGTTGAATGTCATTAATTTTCTTTTAATTTTGTTTTTCCTCTGGCTAGTTTTATTTTCCCTCTGTTTAACTTTACCCTTTTTCACTTGGTTACTTTTCTTTTACTCATTCCTAATTCTTCCCGCATCTTCTAATAGCCTCTTGTTTTCCACAAGGTCAGTCATATCAGGTAATCTTATTAGTTTAAATGGTTTCTTTTTCCTAAAGATATTCTTCCTGGGGCTGGCCCACTGGTATAGTGGTTAAGTCTGCACACTCTGCTTCAGCGGCCAGGGGTTTGTGGGTTTGGATCCCGGGTGCAGACCTGACGCTGCTTATCAGGCCATGCTGTGGCAGTGTCCCACATACAAAATAGAGGAAGATTGGCACAGATGTTAGCTCAGGGCCAATCTTCCTCAACAAGAACAAAAAGATTCTCTCTGGAGATCTGTCTGCTATTTTTCTTATATCTAAATCCGTTGCTTTTTCAGCCTACTGCATAAGTGTAATAGTTTAAATTCTGTTTAGCTCACGCACTCCACTTCAACGGCCCGGGGTTCGCAGATTCGGATCCCGGGCGCGGACTGACTCACTGCTTGTCAAGCCATGCTGTGGCAGCATCCCATATAAAGTAGAGGAAGATGGGCACAGATGTTAGCTCAGGGCCAATCTTCCTCAGCAAAAAGAGGAAGATTGGCAATGGATGTTAGCTCAGGGCTAATCTTCCTCACAAAATTAAAGTTTTTTAAAAATTCTGTTTTCCATCTATTTATCTTTTTTGCTGAACCCATGTATTCAGTTTTTTATTTCTACCATCATATCATTGAGACCTCTTTATTTGTTCTTGGTTTCTATTTTGTATAGTTTCTTGTAGTACTTGTTTTTCAGATGCAAGGTCTCCTCTTATCTTTCTGAGGATTTTAATGATAGTTTTTATTTTCTTTTTTAGTTTTCTTCCCTTTGCATAGTCAGTTTCCTCCAAATTTGTCTTTTGGTTGGTAGGTTTCGCTACTATCTTTCATGTTAGAGGCTTCTGTCAGATGTCTGGTCATCCTTGGTGGCTCAGTAGTCGTTGATTGTCTTCCTCATATTAACGAGTAGGGAGCTGATTGGAAGCTCTGAGGGCCAAGGTGAAGTGTACTGCGTTTCTACTTCCCTGCAGTGATCTGCTTCGGCCTTTATAGAGGAAGCCCATGTCAACATCTTTGGGGGCCAGCCCCTGTGGCCTAGTGGTTAAGTTCAGCATGCTCCACTTCAGTGGCCCGGGTTTAGTTCCAGGGTGGGTGCCAGGTCACAGACCTACACCATTTGTCAGTGGCCACGCCATGGCAGAGGCTTGCATACAGAAAGAGGAAGATTGGCAACAGATGTTAGCTCAGGGTGAATCTTCCTCAGCAAAACAAACAAACAAACAAAAACGCATCTTTGGAACTTTCTTCTAGGGTGTTTGCATTCCTCAGAGGAAACTTCCAGTATCCTGGAAGGTTAAAGCTTGTTTGCCAGTGTTCTGGAAACCAGATGGAGGATAGAGGGACGGGGTCTCAGCATTCAGCCTTTGGAATGCATATGTACATCAACTTTTTGGTAACTGTTTAAGCTTTCATCTGCACTTAGAATCTTCTCCAAAGAGTCTCAGTTTTACCCTCCTCTAGTCTTTCACCACTCTGGACAGTGCCGAGGTGGGCAATTCTCCAGCAGCACGGGGAGAGAGGGGTTTGAACATCTCGTATGAAATAGCTTTCCATCAACCTGGTTTCTTAGTATTCCCCTGTTTCACCTGGTTCTAGAGGTTCTGGTACTGTTAAATCCAGAGTTTTTGAGGATTTTGCAGTGTCTGTTGGGTTAGTTTTCAGTTTTCCCCAGAACTGGTTTGAGATTTGAGTGTCTCTGGTCTAGTTCAGTCATTTATCATTTATAACTGTCAAAATTATGTTGCTGCTGTCCCATCTGTGTCCTCTATTTTTGAGAGTTGTTGCCTTTTTAGAAATTGCTTTACTGCAGTTTTTGTGAGGTTTTGGGAGGGAGGTGTCCTTTGTTGTAGGTGTCCAATACACCATCTCTACACAGGACCCAGAGTTATTTACAGTAGTGAAAAATTGAACCAACCTAAATGTCCAGCAATTGGGGAATGATTATAGGAATTATGGTCCATCCCTAAGATGGACTATCATGGAGAAATTTAAAATTATGCTTCCTATATGTTTTTAATGAGAGAGAATGAAGTTAATTGATAAAATAATATATGCAGTAATTATATGTTGTGTTATCTCAACTATTTTAAAAGAAGCCAGGAAAACCATGCTCTAGAGGACCACAGCCTAGTGGGTGAGGCAACTCTGAATACCAGGCAGAGAGTAAGCAAGGCAGTAATATCGGCACAGTCTGGGTCACCCAAGGGTGTTATTGTGTCCTAAATCTGACTGACAGAAACCGGACCAACTTCTGATAAAACTCCCAAGTGATTTTGCCAGGGTATTACTGCCGTCTTAGTAGTTCTGGTAGTTGCTTTTCATCTTGTTTATAGTCAGTCCTCTTGGCTCCATGGAAAAGCAGTGATAAAGAAGTGACTTTAGGCTCCAGAGATTGAGGTGTTGGCGCATGCCTAATATAAAAAGCTTCACAAAAAGAATAGAGAGGCTGAGGTGTGTGCAGGCTTTTTCTCTGAGTCATGGTGGAATCAACTTGTGCTATTGAGAATAGATGTTTAACTTTGCTGCAGTATGGAAACACTCATTCTGTGTGCTTTTTTATCCCCCCTTTTTCAAACAGCTGTATCAGAACCCAAGACGAATCCATTCAATATAGTTATTTCAGAAGGCAATACATGAATATTAGTCCTGCAGCCATTGCTCAGATCAGGTTAAGAAAATCTTTTTGGAGGTGCCTCCTGAGTTTGATACCCAGTTCATTGAACTCAGCCAACTGTGTACAAAGTTTCATGCTGGATGAGAGGAATGCAGATACCCATGGAACACAGTCCTTGTCACAATCAGTGGTCTATTTAGGGAGGGGAGGTGGGGAAAACGTTATATGGCACAACAGACTGTAATAGAAAGATGAGGACATCCTCAGTTGTGGCCACCTTTGTCCCTTTGAAGGTGGTTTTATATATATATATTATATATATATATATATAATATATATATGTAAATATAGACATATATATTTATCTTTTGGTAACAGCTTTATTGAGGTATAATTCACATACCATACAATTCACCCATTTAAAGGGTGGTTTGATTGCCTGGAGCCCCGTCTTATGAGTTATAAAACTGAGGTGTTACTATTAAAAGCAAATAGACTAAATATTCTGAGTGCTTCCGGTAGAGAAATTCTAAACTGTTGGGAGCAAAAAAACAACCTGAAAAGCTGGAAGAGAAGAGCACTCATTGGGAGGGATAGCTTATGGTACATTTGAATAGAAAACCAGCCTCTTCTCTTTATAATCAGTCCTCTATTTTACCGCCTACGTCAGTTCCCTGCTTGGGCCAGCTCTTTGGGGACCTTTGGGCAGTGTCATGATCAGAATAGTACAATTTGAAAATAAAGGCATCCTACTTTTGTAGGACCTGAAGGCTCTCTCCTACCCCTCAACATGTAGTTTTCTGGAATGCAGTCGCTATGCTCTGTTTTATTGAGTTAGATTCCTTTAGCTGAAGTGGAGAAAAACCAGTTAGCACTTTGGGGGCAGAGGACCTCCAGAGTGCGAATAGAAGGGTGGGTGAGGACCAGGAGAAGTGAGGGTCAGGGAAGTGACTCTCCTCCCCTAGCTGGTGAAAGGTGAGGCTCAGCTAGTTTTCATTACCAACTAGTGGTGACCCAGGATTTCTTCAGATGCAGGGGGCAATGTGATTTGTGTGGCAGGGAACTGCATTTATGCTTTCCCTGATAGTTGCTTTTCCACAGGCTGTCCCTTCCTCCCTCCCTTCCTTCCTTCCTTCCTTCCTTCCTTCCTCCTTTCCTCCCTCCCTCCCTTCCTCCCTTCCCTTCCTTCCCTCCCTCCCTCCTTCCTTCTGTCCTTCCTCCCCCCCTTCCTTTCTCCCTTCTTTCCTTCCTTTTTCATATATCATACAATCCACCCACTTAAAGTGTACAATTCAGTGGTTTGCAGCATAGTCACAGAGTTTTGCTGTCATCACTACAATCAATTTTAGAACATTTTCATCATCCCCAAAAGAAACCCATATGCTTTAGCAGTCACCCCCCAAACTGCTCCCCCACCTCCTCCAACCAAGCAACCAGTAATCAGCTTTTTGTTTCTATGAATTTGCCTGTTTCATATAAATAAAATCATATAATATGTGGTCTTTTGGGACTGTTGTCTTTCATTTAGCCTAATGTTTTTAAGGTTCATCCATGTTGTAACATGTATCAGTACTGTATTCTTTTTTATGGCCAAATAATATATATAGCACCTTTGTTTATTCATTCATCTGTTGATGGACATTTGGGTTGTTTCCACCTTTTGGCTATTATGAATAATGCTGCTGTGGTCATTCATGTGCAAGTTTTTGTGTGGATGTATGTTTTTATATCTCTTGGGTATATACCTAGGAGTGGAATTGCTGGATCATATGGTAATTCTATGTTTAACTTTTTGAGAAACTGCCAGACTGTTTTCCAAAGTGGTTGCACCATTTTACATTCTCACCAGTAGTGTATGAGGGTTTCAATTTCTCCACATCCTCATCAACAGTTATTATCTGTCATTTTAATTCTAGCCATCCTACTGGGTGTGAGGTAGTAATATCTCATCGTGGTTTTGATTTGCATTTCCCTGATGACTAATGATGTTAAGCATCTTTGCATGTGCTTACTGGCTATTTGCATACGTTCGTTGAAGAAAAATCTATTCAGATCTTTTGCCCATTTTTAAATATCAAGTTGGGCTATTTATTTTTTTATTGAGTTGTAATCTTTCTTTACATATTCTAGATACAAGTTCCTTATTAGATATATGATTTACAAGTATTTTACCCCATTCTTTGGGTTGTCTTTTTACTTTCTTGATAGTGTCCTTTGAAGCACAAAAGTTTTTAATTTTGATCAAGTCAAATTTATCTAGTTTTTATTTTGTCACTTGTGCTTTTGATGTCATATGTAAGAAACCATTCTGTAACCTAAAGTCATGAAGATTTATGCCTATGTTTTCTTCTGTGTTTTATAGTTGACTCTTATGTTTAGATCTTTGATTTATTTTGTTAATTTAAAAAAAATTTTTTTTTTTTCGAGGAAGACCAGCCCTGAGCTAACATCCACTGCCGATCCTCCTCTTTTTGCTGAGGAAGACAGGCCCTGGGCTAACATCCATGCCCATCTTCCTCTACTTTATATGGGACGCCGCCACAGTAGGGCTGACAAGCAGTGCGTCTGCAGGCGCCTGGGATCCAAATCCGCTTTCGAACCCCAGGCTGCCAAAGTGCGAACTTAACTGCTGCGCCACCGGGCGGCCCCTTAAGTTAATTTTTGTGTAAAGTGTGAGGTAGTTTGTCCCAGCACCACTGTTGAAACTTTTACCGTTCTTTCCTTCATTGAATCATTTTGGCACCCTTGCCGAAAATCAGTTGATGGTCAGTATGAGGGTTTGTTTTCTGGATTCTCCAATTCTGTCCCATTGATCTATATGTCTGTCCTTATTGCAGTACCACACTGTCTTTGTTACTGTTGCTTTGTAGTAAGTTTTGAAATCAGGAAGCATGAGTCCTCCAACTTTGTGTTTTTTTCAAGATTGTTTTTGGCTATTTTGTGGTTATTTCCTTTAAAAATGGGTTTTAGGGGCCGGCCCGGTGGCGCAGCAGTTAAGTTTGCTGGCTCCACTTCAGCAGCCAGGGGTTCACAGGTTCGGATCCCGGGCATGGACCAACGCACTGTTTGTCAAAGCATGTTGTGGCGGCATCCCATATAAAGTGGAGGAAGAAAGGCACGAATGTTTGGCCCAGGGCCAATCTTCCTCAGCAAAAAGAGGAGGATTGGCAGCAGATGTTAGCTCAGGGCTAATTTTCCTCACAAATAAATAAATAAAAATGGGTTTTAGCCTAGGACTGGGAAATTGTTGTGGGGCAGGTAAAATGGATATTGACCATAGCATTATGAGAAGCTGTAAGAGTCTTTGGTTGCTTAAGAACCACAGACTCTTCAGTTTGCTTAATAAGTGTGAAAATCTCCAAAGCATTTTATTTACAGCTGCTGTAGCCTGTGTTTCCCAGACAAAGGTTGAAGTTTACTTTAACAAGCTAGACATAGGAAGAAAAAAAGGAAAAGAGAAGTGATGTCATGTAGGCAGAGGGCATGGGTATGCAAATAATAAACGCAATGCATGCTTGGATCTTCAGAGATGCCAGTATTCTGGAGATGTCAGAAAAAAATTAGAGGCACTATGGAGGCTTTTTTTTCTTAGAATATCTAATGATACTGAAGTGTGTCTTATGGATACTGGCTCTTATAGTGACCATATATGAAAAGTCTTGCACATGGAAGGGTCTGGAGGCCAACCAGCCTGTTAGCTCATACTTACCTGGCAGGGGAGATACCATGATCACAAAGGTGGTTTTCCCAGGGTGAGGCTTAATCCATTGTACTCCGGATGTGCTGACCCCTGCGATTTCCCAAAATGGGGGAAACTCGACTGCATAATTTGTGGTAGTTGGGGGCTGCGTTCGCGCTTTCCCCTGGTGATTCTGTGTTGGAAAAGTAGACTTTACCTTTACCTAGTTTATTTTTGTTTGCAATACTTTGTGGTTCTTTTGTCTTGTATACTTTATTCTTTAAGAATAAACTCCACAAGGGTAGGGATTTTAGCTTTTGTTTCTTTTGCTGGCTTGTATTTCCAGGTCTTGAGAAGATATTTTGCAGCTTGTAAATAGAGGCTCAGTTGAGAAGATGTTGAATGAATAAGTGAATGCTGAGTTTATATACAGTATGTATAACCTGATATCACTTTTCTTTAAAATTTCAAACTTATCCTTAATGTTTTCGGTGAGATATTTATAAGGATTAATTTTTAAAGCCTGAAGAATTGACACTAAAATCTGTAGGGTTTGGGGTGATTTTTTTCATTTGTACTCTTCAGTTTTCCCAAAGACAGATTATTTTTAAAATCAGAACTGCTTTTCCAAAACATGTGTTTTTGTTTATCTTTATTGCTTTTCTCTTTTTAAATTTGAGGTTGGGGAGAACTATGAAGTCAGCTACCTGGGGTTTGTGATGTGATTATGTAAATGAAAGACTGTATGAGTGTAAAAGCCTTTACTTTGAGGGTGATGTTCCTGCTTTAAAAATCAAATGTGCTATTTTGAAGGGGTTGTGCTTCTTGGAGGAGAAGTGAGTCCCAGAACAGGTATTTTGGAAAATGGGAATGGAGGGGAAAAGTATAGGCAAGGTGTGGCGATTACTGTTGAGTTTACGTAGTAAAAATCGAGTCTCTGGCTGTAAAGAGATCACAGAGTTGCTTTCCCAGTTTGCAGCTAATTCACTGACTTCCAAATGATAGTAGCAGAGGCTGGTATTTTGACTTTCTTTTGGTTATGTGTGGTCTGTAGAAAGTCTAGTCCAGATGATGCACTGCCATTCCCACTCCCAGCAGTGTTTAGTTACCAGTAACTCTGGAATTTGTTTGGAGTCTACTATTGGCTGTTTATATTGGAGGAACGCAGGCAATTCAGTTAACTAGCAGCCCAGGATTGGTAGCATGCTATTTGAGTATTATTTATAGATCTCTGCGGGGGCTGAGACATAGAGGTGTGAGATGAAGATTTGGAAGCAAGCTATAGAAAGGGCCTAGTTGAAAGTTGAATTCACTCCATAGTTGGCATCAGGAAGGTGGATGAATTTTTTGAGGAAAGAGCATGCAAGCTGAGAAAAACAACAGTCAAGGACTGGGCTTTGAAGAATTGCCCTAATTAGAGCAAAAGAGGAGAACGGACACCCTTGAAAGAAGCTGGGGAAAGAGCAGAAGTGAGCACTGTAGTCAGGTGTTCCAAGAAGAGGTCACTGCTAAGTGCTGAGGGACGGAAGAGAATGTACACTTTCATAATCAGTAGTCATTAGTAACCTTTGAAAAAATGCAGTCATTTTCTGCATTTGGAAGAGTTGGGGGAAATGGCAAGAAAATAGGCATAATATATGTTAGCCACCTTAGTAATGTCTAATGAATGGTGATGAAGACCAAGGTGATCAGTTTGAGGCTGAAGATGAAACAGACTTACTCAGGAACCACCAGTTACTATTTTCAGGGCAGGGGAAATTTCCCCCCTAAGCTTCTAGGTTCTTTTGGCTGGTCGAATTAAAATCTGACCCGAGACAGATTAACAGGAGAAAAAAAAAAACACCAAGTTTAATTCGTATAGAGATCTCATAGAAATGGGACCTGAAGAAATTACAAAGCAAGCAGCTTTTGTATGTTTTAGACAAAGAAGCAATAAATTTCTGAGGAAATGATGGGACAAAGAAATTTAGGCTTGGATGCATAATTAGTGAGGAATCTAAGCAGAATTTGGGCTTGGGGTAGTAAATTAGTAATGAAATAACAAGGTCTGTTTATATAGGCTTCTTGGCCCTGAATTCCCTAGCTCTGGTGATTAGGATGTCTGTCTCTCTGACTCCTGGTGCAAGGAGGGTACAATTCACATGGGAGATTTATTTCTTGCTTTCAGGGGGAAGAGAGAGAGGAGGGTTAGAGTGCCCTTTTTGCACCAGCTTTCTCAAGTAACTTCAATTCAAAATAATCAGTATGTCACTGTGGCACATCTTGGGGTAGCCAACACTTTTTATGACCTATTCCACAAATCAAACGAGTACATCTTAGAAACTCCCCATAGTCCCTGGGCTTGAGAATATCTTCATTTGTTGCATTGACCACATCACATTGAGAGGGTCCTAATCCTTTGTTCTCTTAGGTTCCCTGATGCCAGACAGACTAAATGTTCTGGAGGTGTTTCCAGCTTTGCTCTCAGGAGATGAATTCCCCCAGTTCTTCTAACCCAATGTTTTCTCCACAGATAAATAGATCCAGACTATAATGCGGCTTGATTATATATTAGTCTATAAGCCATTGAGTGTAGAGGTTAAGAATGTGGACTCACTAGCTCTGCTACTGTCTAACTGGGTGGTTTTAGGTAAATTAGGTGACTGTCTTGTGCCTCATTTTCTTCATCTCTAAAATGGGGAATAATAGTAATAATTCTGGGGCTGGCCCAGCGGTGTAGTGGTTGAGTTCGATCTGCTCTGCTTAGGCAGCCCAGGTTTGCAGGTTCGGATCCCGGGTGAGGACCTACACCACTCATCAGCCATGCTGTGGCAGCAACCCACATACAAAGTAGAGAAAGATTGGCACAGATGTTAGCTCAGGGCTAATGTTCCTCAAGCAAAAAAAAAGAGGAAGATTGGCAACAGATGTTAGCGCAGGGCAAATCTTCCTCAGGAAAAAAAAAAAGTAATAGTACCAACCTAAAAAGGCATTGATGAGACTTAAATGAGATAATATCTTGTCAATGCAAATAACCAATAACCATTCTATAGATAAGAGAGAAAAGGTGAATTTTACTTGAGCCAGGCTGAGGACTATAATCCGGGAAGGCAGTCTCCATAAAAGAAGAAACCCTCCCAGAGAAGCATGATTGTCAGTACAGTTTTATACCTTTTTAGAACAAAGAAAATACATCAAGCATGCCCAGGATACATATTCATCAAAGTTTCAAAGAGATATTCAGTTGCAGATTAGCAGGTCAACATGACCTGATGTCCAGGAAAGGAAACTTACCTTCAGGAGTACTGATACTGGCATTACCTAATACTGGCATCTTAGGAAAGGAACTATGCATCCTTATCTTCAAAGAGTGTGTTCTTTTACTTTAAGATAATGTTTAATGCATTCTTTGCTTTAATGGTTAAAGCAGATGTACAATATAAATCAGGCTTGTTTAGTTCATGCCGAATCAGCTTTAAACCAGACTAACTACCCCATATACCTCAATATGTGAAAATTTCTGGTCAATCTGTAAAGCTATAGAACAGTGTCTGAATGTAGGAGCTATTCCATAAATGTGATGTTAAACCAAGGAATTAACCCCTAAGATCCAAGTAAATGAAAGGAAAGCAAGAGAACAGTAATGTGGTGGGACTATGGAATTGAGAAAGGTTTCTCTTCTGAGTAAAGGACACTTGTGTATGTTTGAAGGGAGAGGAGCTGAATCCAGGGCAGAGGAAGGGACTGAGGCCAGAGAGGATGGAATTGGAAGCATATGTGGAATCAGAGGTTTAATAAGAAAGGTGATGTCTCTTCCTTTGACACAACAGAGGGGCTGGGCCCAGTGGTTCTCAAACTCATGGGTGTAAGAATTACCTGAAGAGTATGTTTTAAAATCACACACACCCGGGTCTCATCCCCAGACATCCTGATTCGGTAGATGATGTTGATGCAGATGATGATGGCTTGCACTTTGAGAAACACTAATGGGAAAGAGAATTCATTGTACTTTTGAAATAAAGCAGCAGCTAAATTATTCTCACTCCTGTAAAAAGGATATGTGGGTGTGATTGGATTCTTGTTGTGGTTCTCAGTTCTGTCAAACCCAGAGTCGTCTTTTATAACAAATAAAAGTTCCCTTTACTATCCTGAAGATGTTCATAGAAAATATAAGCTCCACATACTTCCCCCACAAATGATATAATGTCCTAACTGTAATATAAGGGAGAAATAAAAACAGTGTTATAATAAAATATTGTAATATATAAATGCTTGGCATGACTATACAAGGAAACAAAGACGTCCCCACAAATTTTCAAAACTATCCCTTGGTAGTGGTTGCACAGTCACTGACAGCCCCTGGTTTAGCTGGAGATTTGCAACAGCAGGGCAGAGGGAATTTAAAAGACATGTATAAAATGAATGCCAAGTAGCAATGAAGATGTGGTTGCAGTTTGCATGAATTTGGGGTAAGGGGGTCACAACTTCCTCCAGCAGTGCTGGGGAAAATGGGAGTAGAGGGGATGATTGTTGGATCTAGGATCAGATCGAGGAAACGTGCTATGCTGCAGTGTAAAGGGAGCAAGATGAGGTGGTTGAGGGGCTAGTGAGTAAAATGGCATCTAGAGTCTGAAGAATCAAGTAAACTGAAAGGTCAGACTCCCCTTTCTGGCAATAAGTGGACTGGAGGCCAAGAGAAACTTGGCCTGGTTCAAAACAGATAAAATGCTGGGAATACAGAACAGCAATAAAACAGGCTTTTCAAATATATTACTTATTTAGCAAAAAAGAAACTCTCACAGATCAGAAGAAAGAAAAAATCCAGAGGGGAAAGGTAAGGGTGGACCCTGTTTATTCCCTGAGGACATCTGTCCATCCTCAGAACCCTGGGGCTAGGTGTTAACAGACCACTGGCAGGGACAGGAGACAAAGCCTGGGGCCTGAGCTGGGTGGGACGTCTGACTGGAGAGTTCCTCCCCATTCTGTACAGGCAGGAACAGATTGAGAGGCTTAAAAGCTTATCTAGAGTCGTGCAGTGTGAACGCTGAATTGGTTTCCCGATCTTGCATTCCAAAACCCTCACTGTTTGCAACACACCTCGCTAGCACGTAGCCACGACATTCTCGATTCGACGCCCTGCTCCAACCCCTCTCGGAATAGGAAATGGGAGCGGGCTGGTGTGGAGCGTAGTATCCAGGGAAGGCCTGAAGCCGCCTCTCAACTAAAAGCTCATTTGTGTCCGTTTGCTCAAGAGGACTCCACACGGACATCCGAAGACCTTCGGCCACGCCAAAAGTTGGGAGAAGGATGGATTTTTGTCTGGAAATAGGCTGACAGACGTCACTTAGGTCGGGACTAGTGGGAGGAGGAACCGATATTCCGAAGCAGCCCCGAAGGTGCGCAGCGGTCGGCCTCAGGGGGCGCTGCTGCTGCGGCGCTGACCCGCCGGGCTGTGCGTGACGTATGTAGATGAAAGATGCCGGGCGTTAGGAACCGCGTTACCTGGAGACAGATGCATGATTGTCTGCCATTACCAGTGCTAAAATATAGTACGAAAATCTGATTTGGGGGACCCTATATGTAGATAAAGGACAATTAGAGTCGTTTCGAAGTGACCCGACCCCTACAGTGGTGTGCGCAGTAGCGGGCAGTGCCGGGGTCAAGTCCTCCCTCATACTTACTTGGCTGGGGTGATACCATGATCACGAAGGTAGTTCTCAGGGTGAGGCTTATTCATTGCACTTCGGATGTGCTGATTCTTGCGATTTCCCCAAACGTGGGAAATTCGGCTGCGTAATTTGTGGTAGTGGGGGACTGTGTTCGCGCTTTCCCTTGGTTGGCTATGTCTTGAAAATCAGATGTGTTATAAGTTTATTTCCTTAAATTTTAGGCTTGTAACCTAGTGTATTTACCTAGTATGTGCAGAGTGTTGTGTTTTCACTGTGGGTTTTTGGGGGTTTGCATTTGTCTTCAGTGTAACTACTGATCAGTGGGGAGTGTGTCAACATTGAGATGTAGAGAAATTAGGTTTTTATGTGTGGAGGCGGATTGAAACTGTCTTCATTAGGTACCATTTTGTTTGGGTAGGGTTATATTTAATTTTTGCTGTCTGATGTTTAGGATCCGAATTGACGTGCTGGAAGGGCAGAATTCATAAAGGATTTTGAAGATTTGGCATGGAAAAATGGAATATTACAGCATTTCATTTTTTTTTAGACTGGCTACATTTTGCTGTGGTAACATTTTGGATATGTTGGGATAAGTAAGACACATTATTAAAGTTAAACTTCAACTGTTTTTAGCATTTTATATGTGGCTACTAAAAATTTTAAAATAACTTATGTTGCTCATATTATATGCTGTTAGACATCACTTCTCCCTTATTGAGTCTGTAACCTGTATCTCACAACCAGTAACATTTATATCATTATATCATTTATATCATTTCAGTGCATTCCCTTCCAGTATTTTTCCTTAAGGATACACATTTTTATAAAATCACAGTTATGGTATACGTACCACCTCATATCCTTTTTTCCTCTTTTAACTATATAGTAAAAATGTTTTTCATGTTGTTAATTGTTATTATATTACTATTATGTTTGCTTAATACTCCATTTGCTTTGTTGTCTAGGGTTTAGGGGTGATTTTGTTTTTTTGTAATTGTAAATAAATCTGTGATGAACACCCTTGTGCATAGGGTATTGTCTTTATCTGGAATTACTTCCTATAGGTAAATTAAAACAAATTTCTAGGTCAAAAGGTATGAACATTTTTTTGGCACTAGATGTATATAATTAGGGTTAAAGGTTTTTTCATTGTAAGTAATATTATAATATGTTATAGAATATTTAGGGGAAAATATATTAGTCCATAGTTCTGTATTGACACTAGCATAATTATGTTAATTTGCATTTTGGTGTGTTTCCTTTAAGTGTCTTAAACTTTGCCTTTTTAGAAATAGTGTTAATCATAGTATATATTCACTTCTATTCCTCAGCAAAACAACCACTATTCTGTCTTTTCCTAATTATCTGCAAGGGTAATTTATCACTATTGTAAAAATTAAAAATACCCTCCAAAAAAATAAAACAAAGCAAAGCTTTTAAAAAAATTATGTGGACTAAGAGGGAGATACTACTGAAGTGTTGCAGAATATGCCACCCCAAAATATGCCACTTTAGCATAAAGATTATTTTGAGGTAAAAGCACTCAAAAAGCAGCAGATATTAGAAGAGCATTCTGACCTCCCCTTTTCTTCCTGAAAGCAAGAGATAAAATTCCCATGTGTGAGATCTCTTCCTTATACCAGGGGAAAAGAAACATTTCCAGAAAAGGGAAGTCAAAGCTGAGAGAATTCTGTACAAACAGATCTTGTGAAAATAATTCTTATCTACCTTTAGCCTCCTCATGTTAGTTATTTTTCCATAGTTGCCTCAATCTAATATAAAAGTGTTTACCTATGCCTCTTCTTTGGGTCTTCATTTTCTTTTGAGGCCTCCTGTGTCAGGTAAACTTATGTTAAATAAATTTGTATGCTTTTATCCCGTTAAACCGTCTATGCCAATTTAATTCTCAGGCCCAGCTAGAGACCCTAACAGGGCAGAAGTAAAGTTTTGCCTCTATATCACCAAAGCCTTTGATATAGTTGCTGCAAATGGAATTGTTTTGCCCAGAGTGCCTAGCCATCAAGGGCAGAAAGGAAAACACAAGGTGTCATCTATTTTTGTTTAAAAAGAAGGGAGGAGCACTTGGTTTGTTACCAAATCCAGGCTAGATGCTGCTTCTCTTTGCGCAAAGAACTGCAGAGACTCAATTCTTGGCGAAGCCGGCTTTGGGTCCCCAGCTACACAGGGCACCTGTCCAGGAACGTAATGGCCTGGGTGGGGGTGCAGGGGCTCGAGGCTGCATTTTACCCGCTTTCTCACATCCAGCCCTCACAGAAACCTTGTGAGGTAGGTAGGCAGACAGTATTATTCCCACTTTACAATTTGGGGAAATGGAGACAGAGACACTGAGAGTATGACCTAGTCCCAGAGTGGAGCAGCGATTCAGACTGGGTAACCACTGTGCTGCCTTCCCCTCTGGAGGCCGCAGCTCACCGCCTGCCAAACTGCCCTGCCGTGCAGCGCAGAATGCAGACTCGTAACAAGTCCACGCCAGGACCTTCGGTATGCCTGGAAAGGCAAGAAATTTCAAAATACCTCCAGCTACACCTGTCGATGACCGCCTTTTGGATCGTCGCGAGGCCTAACTATAGCGAATTTATCCGCTTCTCCAAGAAACAGAGTGACGTCAAGAGTGACGACAAATGATGACAAGAGGCGGGGATATGTAGATAAAGGACGCGGTGACTGCCGGTTCGAGTGCATTCTTCGCGGGGAAGAATTTCTGCTGAATATCCAAAAGAATGTACCCTGATTTCTGTCATATAAATACCCTTCAGTTTCGAACGGAAGACCTAAAGAACTCGGAATATAATTGACCATGACTTTATAGTGTGTTGAAGACGATGGTGAGGTGCCAGGCAACAACGACAACTCATACTTACCTGGCAGGGGAGATACCATGATCACGAAGGTGGTTTTCCCAGGGCGAGGCTCATCCATTGCACTCCGGATGTGCTGACCCCTGCGATTTCCCCAAATGTGGGAAACTCGACTGCATAATTTGTGGTAGTGGGGGACTGCGTTCGCGCTTTCCCCTGGTTAAGCTTAGTTATAAAGACAGTTGTGGCCTTCTTTTCGTTTTGCATTTTGTAACGTTGGGGTTTTTATTATTGCTAGTAGAGAAACTCATTTGGTCAATTTGCTCTGTTATTGCAAACGTATTGCTCCATTCTTCCAATACTGAGACTGGGTGTATCATAAGGGGAAAACAGTTAAACCCTTAGTTTTAAGAGGTTTTTTTTTTTTTTCTGTCATGTAGACGGACTTACTTGCCAGTTTATTTTTATTTTAATTCTGGGATGGTGGTGTTAGATAGAGGGCAAAACTGTGCTGAATCTTAAAGTAGTAAAATGTGCTTACCCCCAAAATTCTCGGGGGAAACTACCAGGAGCTGCGGGGAGGGGAGCTAGCTTGTTATAAAAGTGCTTCAGCAATGGTGAGAACCTTGGCTAATATTTTAAGGCCCAGAAGCTAGTTTCTTAAAACAGAATAATCTCTTGAGGGTGACTGGAGAAGAATAGAAGAAATACTCAGGGAGGGGATGTTAGTATGTAAATAATGAGCACAATTTGTACCTAAATCCTCAGAGATACATGTGCTCTGGAACTTTAAGGAAAAAAACGTCCTATGAAACTGAAGTGGGTTTGGGTGGTTTTATTTTTCTGTATTATTTGAACGTTTTATGTCAAGAACGTAGTCATGTATTTATGTAAATGCAACTAAATAAAAATACTTTTAAAGAGATTGAAAACCATTAAGATGGCTATTATTAAAAAAAAAAAACAAGAAATAACAAGTGTTGGTGAGGAGCTGAAAAAATTGGAACCCTGTGCACTGCTGATGGGAATGTAAAATGGTACACCCACTAGAGAAAACAGTATGGCAGTTCCTCAAAAAATTAAATTACCGTACCATCCAACAATCCTATTTCTGGATGTATACCCAAAAGAATTGAAAACAGGTTTGAAGAGATATTTGTACGTCCATGTTGTTCATAGGAGCATTATTATTTTTTTTGTTACCATTTTTTTATTGATGTCTTAATAGTTTATAACACTGTGCGGTTTTAGTTGTACATTTTTGTTTGTCCATCACCTTGTGGATGTAACCCTTCACCCCTTGTGCCCACCCTCCACCCCCCTTCCCCTTGGTAACCACCAATCAGTTCTCTCTGTCCGTGTGTTCATTTATATTCCATATATGGGTGAGTTCATGCAGTGTCTGTCCTCTCTCTGGCTTATTTCACTTAACATAATACCCTCTAGGTCCATCCATGTTGTTGCAAATGGGACAATTGTGTCTTTTCTTATGGCTGAGTAGTAGTCCATTGTATGTATATACCGCATCTTCTTTAACCACTCATCAGTCGAGGGACACTTGGGTTGCTTCCACTTCTTGGCTATAGTGAATAATGCTGCAATGAACATAGGGGTGCATACGCCTCTTGTGATGGTTGATTTCATGTCCATTGGGTAGATGCCCAAGAGTGGGATTGCTGGATCATAAGGTATTTCTATTTTTAATTTTTTGAGGACTTTCCATACTGTTTTCCATAGAGGCTGCACCAGTTTGCATTCCCACCAGCAGTGAATGAGGGTCCCCGTTTCTCCACAACCTCTCCAGCATTTGTTGTTATTTTTCTTTGTGATTATAGCCATTCTAACGGGTGTAAGGTGATATCTTAGTGTAGTTTTGATTTGCATTTCCCTGATGATTAGTGATGTTGAACATCTTTTCATGTGTCTATTGGCCATCTGTATCTCTTCCTTGGAAAAATGTCTGTTCATATCCTCTGCCCATTTTTTGATCGGGTTGTTTGTTTTTTTGTTGCTCAGTTGTATGAGATCTTTATATATTACTGAGATTAATCCCTTGTCGGACAAATGATTTGTAAATATTTTCTCCCAGCTGGTGGGTTGTCTATTTGTTTTGATCCTGGTTTCATTTGCCTTGTAGAAGCTCTTTAGTCTGATGAGGTCCCACTTGTTTATTTTTTCTTTTGTTTCCCTTGTCCAAGCAGACACGGAATCTGAAAGAATCCCTTTATGACTGATGTCAATTAGTGTACTGCCTATATTTTCTTCCAGAAGTTTTATAGTTTCAGGTCTCACTTTCAGGTCGTTAATCCATTTTGAGTTGATTTTTGTATATGGCGATAGAAGGTGGTCTATTTTCATTCTTTTGCATGTGGGTGTCCAATTTTCCCAGCATCATTTATTGAACAGACTTCCCTTTCTCCATTGTATGTTCTTCACTCCTTTGTCGAAGATTAGCTGTCCATAGGTGTGTGGTTTTATTTCTGGGCTTTCAATTCTGTTCCATTGATCTGTGGGTCTGTTTTTGTACCAGTACTGTACTGTTTTGATTACTATAGCTCTATAGTATATTTTGAAATCAGGGATTGTGATGCCTCCAGCTTTGTTCTCTTTTTTCAGGATTGCTTTAGCTATTCGGGGTCTTTTGTTGCCCCATATGAATTTCAGTAGTTTTTGTTCTATTTCTGTGAAGAATGTCAAGGGATTCTGATTGGGATTGCGTTGAATCTGTAGATTGCTTTAGGTAGTATGGACATTTTAAGTAGGTTTATTTTTCCAATCCATGTGCATGGAATATATTTCCATTTCTTTATGTCTTCATCGATTTCTTTCAATAGTGTCTTGTAGTTTTCATTGTATAGGTCTTTCACCTCCTTGGTTCAGTTCATTCCCAGATATTTTATTCTTTTTGTTGCAGTTATAAATGGGATTGTCTTTTTGAGTTCTCTTTCTGTTAGTTCATCATTAGCATATAGAAATGCGACTGATTTTTGTAAGTTGATTTTATACCCTGCCACTTTGCTGTAGTTGTTGATAATTTCTAGTAGTTTTCCAATGGATTTTTGAGGTTTTTCTATGTATAAGATCATGTCGTCTGCAAATAGTGAGAGTTTCACTTCTTCGTTGGCTATTTGGAGTCCTTTTATTCCTTTTTCTTGCCTAATCGCTCTTGCCAAAACCTCCACTACGATGTTGAATAAGAGCGGTGAGAGTGGGCACCCTTGTTTTGTTCCTGTCCTCAAAGGAATGGCTTTCAGTTTTTCTCCATTGAGTAAGATGTTAGCTGTAGGTTTGTCATATATGGCCCTTACTATGTTGAGGTACTTTCCTTCTATACCCATTTTGTTGAGAGTTTTTATCATAAATGGATGTTGGATCTTGTCAAAATGCCTTCTCTGCATCGATTGAGATGATCACGTGGTTTTTATTCTTCATTTTGTTAATGTGGTGTATCACGTTGATTGATTTGTGGATGTTGAACCACCCCTGTGTCCCTGGTATAAATCCCACTTGATCATGGTGTATGATCTTTTTGAGGTATTGCTGTATTCGGTTTGCCAATATTTTGTTGAGGATTTTTGCATTTATGTTCATCAGCGATATTGGCCTCTAGTTTTCCTTCTTTGTATTGTCCTTGTCTGGCTTTGATATCAGGATGATTTGGCCTCATAGAATGTGTTGGGAAGTATTCCATCTTCCTCTATTTTTTGGAATAGTTTGAGAAGGATAGGTGCTAAATCTTCTTTGAACGTTTGATAAAATTCTCCAGGGAAGCCATCTGGTCCTGGACTTTTATTTTTTGGGAGATTTTTGATTACTGTTTCAATCTCTTTACTTGTGATTGGTCTGTTCAGACTCTCTATTTCTTCTTGATTCAGTTTTGAGAGGTTGTATGCTTCCAAGAATTTGTCCATTTCCTTTAGGTTGTCCAATTTGTTGGCGTAAAGTTTTTCAAGGTATTCCCTAATAATCCCTTGTATTTCTGTGGTATCTGTTGTAATTTCTCCTCTTTGATTTCTAATTTTATTTGAGTCTTCTCCCTTTTTTTCTTAGTGAGTCTGGCTAAGGGTTTGTCAATTTTATTTATCTTCTCAAAGAACCAGCTCTTTGTTTCATTGATCCTTTCTACTGTTTTTTTGTTTGTTTCAATTTCATTTATTTCTGCTCTGATTTTTATTATTTCCCTCCTTCTGCTGATTCGGGGCTTTGTCTGTTCTTCTTTTTCTAACTCTCTTAGGTGCAATTTAAGGTTATTTATTTGGGATTTTTCTTGTTTGTTAAGGTGAGCTTGTATTGCTATGAATTTCCCTCTCAGGACCACTTTTGCTGCATCCCATATGAGTTGGTATGGTGTTTGTTCATAGGAGCATTATTCACAGTAGCCAAAGGTGGAATCAACCCAGGTGTCCATCAGTGGATGAATGGATAAACAAAATGGAATATATGTGTATGTGTGTGCGTGTATATATATATTTTTTCAATACAATGGAATATTATTCAGGGAATAATAAAGGAAGGAAATGCTGACATATGCTACAATATGGGTGAACCTTGAGGACATAGTGAAATAAGCCAGTCACAAAAAGACAAATACTGTATGTTTCCACTTATATGAGGTACCTAGAGTAGTCTAATTCATAGAGACAGAAAGTAGAATGGTGGTTGCCAGGGGCTGGGAGGAGAAGAAAACAGGGAGTTAGTGTTTAATGGGTATGGAGTTTCAGTTTGGGAAGATGAAAAAAGTTCTGGAAATGGATGGTAGGTGATGGCTGCACAACAATGTGAATATACTCAGTGCCACTGAACATTTAAAAATGTTTAAAATGGTAAATTTCATGTTATATATATTCTACCACAGTAACATAAATAAAGAGCAGCGGTGTCACGTACAGGCAAACATTTCAGTATGACAGAGCCTGAAAATGCACATTGGATTTGTCCAGGTGTAAGAAGATATTGGGGACTTTTACCAGCAGCTCAATGTCAGAGGTATGGGGAAGAACACACTAGCAGGCCCTCAGTGCAGGTGCAGTCCAGCTGAATGGATGAATGAAGTGGAGATAGTAACTATAGACTCCCTTTTTAAGAAGAATATTTTACACTTTCTTTTTTGTAATTATTAAAACTTATACCATGCCTTTATTAAACTAAGTTAAATAAAACCACATGCATATTCATATGATATAATTTCCTATTATTAGTATATTAGTTTGCTAAGGCTGCCGTCACAAAATATTCCAGAATGAGTGGCTTAAACTGCAGAAATTTATTTTCTCACAGTTCTGGAGGCTGGAAGTCCAAGATCAAGGTGCCGGCAGGGTGAGGTTCTTCTGAGGCCTTTCTCCTTGGCTTGCAGATGGCTGCCCTCTTGCTCCCTCTTCACTTATCCCTGATGTCTCCCTCTTCTTATAGGGACACCAGTCATACTGAATTATGGCCCCATTCTAACAGCCTCATTTTAAGTTAATCACCTCATTAAAGACTTTATCTCCTAACACAGTCACATTCTTCAGCATTTAGGGGAAGGGGACACAATTTAGCCCCAATTAGCCATCCAAATCATAATGGAAATATGCCAGTCTTTTTATACCTGGAAATAGAAGGGAGGCAGAATGGGGGGGCATGGGGGAGGAATGACAGCTTGCTATAAAAGCTTCAGTTCATATTTAAACTGAACAATATTTTCTGTCACTTTCATTTGCTTAAGAACGTTGTGATATTATTGGATTACCAGGGTGCTGTTTGCAGTCACTGATGTGGATATTAACAAATACCAAAGGAAATAAAGTTAAAACACTCAAGTCATTAGCACTTTCCACATTTTTGTCAGTGGATAAATTAAGAAAGTGTTACTTCTCAGTAACCTAAAAGCCTCCTGGCTGTTGAAGACCCACCAATGTGTCAGCCTTCATGGCTTTTTCTTTTACTTTACCTCATATCACACCCTCTGTGTCTTTCCATGTAGCACTTAGTTATGCCCTTCATGTACATGCTTGATGATTCATGTGGATGTGGCTTCCTTCTCTTATCCACTGTCTATGGAGCACCAACATGGTGCCACTTGTCTGCCCTCCTAGGATGAGCATTGTGATGGCAGCGATCCAATTTTAGGTGTCTTACACAGCACTTGTCACATTTCAGACATGTGGTAGGTATACCACAAACAGTTGATTGTATGATGGTCAGGTGTGGATGCCACATGTAGAAAGTTAGAATTTCTCTGCATGGTCCTTATCATGCACAGTAACAGCTAACAACTACAGAGAGCTCCCTTGGTGCCAGGCACATTTCTAAGCACTTTACACATATTAGCTCATTTAAACCTCTCAGGAACCCTCTGGTTATTATTATCCCCATTTACAGAGGAAGAAATTGAGGCCTATCAAGGTTAAAGAATCTCTCCAAGGTCACACAGTTACGAAAGTGATAGAGCCAGGACCAGAACTTCAGAGCCTGAACTGTGAACCCAACCCACTATATTTTACTATCTACATTCTTATATAATGACTGCATTTGTGTACCAACCTTTCAAAGTTAATACTCTCTTAATTAGCTTACTGGTACAACAAACATGTATATTTCTAATTTTATTTACTAGTAGTCATCACTTTTTCAATCCCAGGAATTAGTGATAAATATATTCAGTTCAATTTCAACAGTAACGTTGAGAATAATCTTGTAGAGTTTCAGTATGTAATTTTTCCTCTAATCCTGTTTGTTATAATGAAAGTAGACAAGAAGTGAAAGAAATTGAAGAATCTAAGTTGCTTCCTTGCATTTCTGATTCAGTTAGAATAAGCATGTTACTTTCTTTTGAAACAGGATGTCTCGGGCTGTTCTTCCAGTTCCCTGTCCAGTTCAGCTTGGTTCCTTAAGAAATGACTCCTTGGAAGCTCAGCTTCATGAGTATGTCAAACAAGGGAACTATGTCAAAGTGAAGAAGATTCTTAAGAAAGGTAAGGACCATATTGAAATGGTAGATGCAGCTTGGTCCACATTTCTGAATGGCATTGGAAGGAAAACCAGGTACATCATAAAACTATGAGTTCTTAGGGACATTGGAAGTTAAATTTAGAGATGAAATGTTCTCTACCAGTGCAGTCATATTGTTCAATAGAGGTCTTAAATTGCTACTGTTTTGTTTTGTTTTGCGTTTAGGGAACCATAAGGTCTTCCAACTGTTAGGCTCCTAAAGTTTCTCGTCACGCCCCGGCCACGCCCCTTTGATTCTGCCCGATTCTCTTTTGTCCTTCAAATCTACTCCATCCACTGGGTCTTCCAAGGCCTGTGGTAGAGTGAGGAGCCATGTTTCACAGCTCTCCCCTTCCTTGCTCCTTCTAGGCACTTGGTGCTTTTATTTTCAGGGTTGTTTTGTTGGAAGCTACAGGCAGCTCAGCATACAGGGCAGACAGAAATAGTGAACATAGCTTAGGTAATCTTCAAGAGAACAAACAAACACAGACAAAACCATTCTTAAACAAAACCTCGGCTGGTATTTGGCCCCTGATCTTGAAATCCACACCTGCTTTTTTCAGAGTAACCAGAGTCCTGCTGGATTCCCCTTCTCTCTTCTTAGTATTAAAAGGGAGGCTTAATAAGCTTCTCTCAGCTGGTTTGTAGAACAGCCAGGGTGAACTAATTTTTCTACAGTGTTTCTCCATTTGCCTCAGAAGCATTCCTGAAGACTTCCAGAAGGGTAGCCCCAGTTTTTGTAGGATCCAACTAGCCCACAAAGTAGTTCCCTCAAAAAGTTCTTCAACTTTTCCATGTACCACCCCTAGAGTCTATAGACGAAGTGACTGACAGTGAGCTCAATAATTTATTTGAAAGGTTCTTTTTTTCCCCCTCAAAATTTTGCATTTTACCCCATAACACACCCGTGTGTGTTTTTACGTAAAAATTGATGTTCAAGATAGGCATGCTATGACTTCTAGTGTTTGTCTATCCAAACCATCCAGTCTGAGAAGCAGAGTTTTAGGACATTTATTATCTCCTAGACATCTCCTGAATGTTCTGCATTTTTAAATTCTTGACATTAAGCTAGAGCAGGGGATGGGGTTGACAAGTGTAACTGGATACGAAGCATGACTTCACCTGTGTCTGGGAATTTCTTCTGCCATATGAGTTGGTATGGTGTATTTTCATTTTTGTTTGTCTCCAGATAGTTTTTGATTTCTCCTTTAATTTCATCAACAATCCATTGGTTGTTCAGTAGCATGTTGTTTAGTCTCCACATCTTTGTCTCTTTCCCATTTATTTCTTGCAATTGATTTCTAGTTTCATAGCATTATGCTCAGAAAAGATGCTTGTAATGATTTCACTCTTCTTAAATTTATAGAGGTTTGCCTTGTTTCCTAATATATGGTCTATCCTTGAGAATGTTTCATGCACATTTGTGTAGAATGTTTAATCTGCTGTTTTGGCGTGGAGTGCTCTGCATATATCTATTAAGTCCATATCATCTAGTTTTTTGTTTAAGTCTATTATTTCCTTATTGACTTTTTTTCTGGATGATCTATCCATTGACGTAAGTGGGGTATTGAGATCTCCTATTATTGTGTTGTTGTTAATATCTCCTTTTAGGTTTTTTAATAGTTGTTTTATGTACTTTGGTGCTCCTGTGTTGGGTGCATAGATATTTATACGTGGTATGTCTTTTTGGTGAAGTGTCCCTTTTATCATTATGTATTGCCCCTTTTGTCTCTCATTACCTTTTTAATCTTGAAGTCTACTTTGTCTGATATAAGTATGGCAACTCCTGCTTTCTTTTTGTCTGCCGTTAGCTTGGAATACTGTCATCCATCCTTTTACTTTGAGTCTGTGTGTGTTTGCCATTAGCTTGGAGTATGTCTTCCATCCTTTTACTTTGAGTCTGTGTTTGTCTTTAGAGCTGAGATATGTTTCCTAGAGGCAGCAAATTGTTGGATCTTGGTTTTTAATCCATCCTGCCACTCTATGCCTTTTGATTGGAGAATTTACATTTAGAGTGATGATTGATATATGAGGGTTCAATGTTGCTATTTTATTGTTTGTTTTCTGGTTCTTTTGCATTTCCTTCGTTTCTTGTCCCATGTGTTTTGGACTGCCAGTTCAGTTTGGTCGTTCTGCATAATGATTCTCTTAGTTTTCTCTTTATTTGTCATACGTGGTTCTATTCTGGTTATTTGTTTAGTGGTTACCGTGAGGTTTATATAAAGAATCTCGTGGATGAGATAATCCATTCTGATGCCTTTTGTTTCCTTAGACTAAGTCGATTTGATCTCTTTCCTCTTCCCCTTCTAATTTGTTGTTGTCACTACTTATTCCATCTTGTGTTTTCAGTGTGTGTTTAAAGCGATGAGTTTATATTCATTTTTGCTGTTTTCTTTTCTTTTTTTTTTTTTTTATTGATGTCTTAGTTTATAACACTGTGGGGTTTTAGTTGTACATTTTTGTTTGTCCGTCACCTTGTGGATGTAACCCTTCACCCCTTGTGCCCCCCCACCCCCCTTGCCCTTGGTAACCACCAATCAGTTCTCTCTGTCCGTGTGTTCACTTATATTCCATATATGAGTGAGTTCATGCAGTGTCTGTCCTTCTCTCTCTGGCTTATTCCACTTAACATAATACCCTCTAGGTCCCTCCATGTTGTTGCAAATGGGACAATTGTATCTTTTCTTATGGCTGAGTAGTATTCCATTGTATGTATATACCACATCTTCTTTAACCAATCTTCAGTTGAGGGACACTTGGGTTGCTTCCACTTCTTGGCTATAGTGAATAATGCTGCAATGAACATAGGGGTGCATACGCCTCTTGTGATGGTTGATTTCACGTCCATTGGGTAGATGCCCAAGAGTAGGATTGCTGGATCATACGGTATTTCTATTTTTAATTTTTTGAGGACTCTCCATACTGTTTTCCATAGAGGCTGCACCAGTTTGCATTCCCACCAGCAGTGAATGAGGGTCCCCGTTTCTCCACAACCTCTCCAGCATTTGTTGTTATTTGTGTTGGTGATTATAGCCATTCTAAACGGTGTAAGGTGATATCTCAGTGTAGTTTTGATTTGCATTTCCCTGATGATTAGTGATGTTGAACATCTTTTCATGTGTCTATTGGCCATCTGTATCTCTTCCTTGGAAAAATGTCTGTTCATATCCTCTGCCCATTTTTTGATCGGGTGTTTGTTTTTTTGTTGCTCAGTTGTATGAGATCTTTGTATATTACTGAGATTAATCCCTTGTCAGACAAACGATTTGCAAATATTTTCTCCCAGCTGGTGGGTTGTTTATTCATTTTGATCCTGGTTTCATTTGCCTTGTAGAAGCTCTTTAGTCTGATGAGGTCCCACTTGTTTATTTTTTCTTTTGTTTCCCTTGTCTGGGTAGACATGGAATCTGAAAGGATCCCTTTATGTCCAATCGCAATTAGTGTACTGCCTATATTTTCTTCCAAGAGTTTTATAGTTTCAGGTCTCACTTTCAGGTCTTTGATCCATTTTGAATTGATTTTTGTATATGGCGATAGGAGATGGTATACTTTCATTCTTTTGCATGTTGCTGTCCAATTTTCCCAGCACCATTTATTGAAGAGACTTCCCTCTCTCCATTGTATGTTCTTTGCTCCTTTGTCGAAGATTAGCTGTCCATAGGTGTGTGGTTTTATTTCTGGGCTTTCAATTCTGTTCCATTGATCTGTGTGTCTATTCTTGTACCAGTACCATGCTGTTTTGATTACTGTAGCTTTATAGTATATTTTGAAATCAGGGATTGTGATGCCTCCAGCTTTGTTCTTTTTTTTCAGGATTGCTTTAGCCATTCGGGGTCTTTTGTTGCCCCATACGAATTTCAGTAGTTTTTGTTCTATTACCGTGAAGAATGACATTGGGATTCTGATTGGGATTGCATTGAATCTGTAGATTGCTTTAGGTAGAATGGACATTTTAACTATATTTATTCTTCCAATCCATGTGCATGGAATATTTTTCCATTTCTTTATGTCCTCCTCGATTTCTTTCAATAGTGTCTTATAGTTTTCATTGTATAGGTCTTTGACCTCCTTGGTTAAATTTATTCCCAGATATTTTATTCTCTTTTTTGCAATTGTAAATGGGATTGTCTTTTTGAGTTCTCTTTCTGTTTTTTCATCGTTAGTGTATAGGAATGCAATTGACTTTTGTAAGTTGATTTTATACCCTGCCACTTTACTGTAGTTGTTGATTGTTTCTAGTAGCTTTCCGATGGAATGTTTGGGGTTTTCTATGTATAGGATCATGTCGTCTGCAAATAGTGAGAGTTTCACTTCTTCATTGCCTATTTGGAGTCCTTTTATTCCTTTTTCTTGCCTAATTGCTCTGGCCAGAACTTCCAGTACTATGTTGAATAAGAGAGGTGAGAGTGGGCACCCTTGTCTTGTTCCTGTCCTCAAAGGAATGGCTTTCAGTTTTTCCCCGTTGAGTAGGATGTTTGCTGTAGGTTTATCATATATGGCCCATAGTATGTTGAGGTACTTTCCTTCTATACCCATTTTGTTGAGAGTTTTTATCATAAATGGATGCTGGATCTTGTCGAATGCCTTCTCTGCATCGATTGAGATGATCATGTGGTTTTTATTCTTCATTTTGTTAATGTGGTGTATCACGTTGATTGATTTGCGGATGTTGAACCATCCCTGTGTCCCTGGTATATATCCCACTTGATCGTGGTGTATGATCTTTTTGATGTATTGCTGTATTCGGTTTGCCAATATTTTGTTGAGGATTTTTGCGTCTATGTTCATCAGCGATATTGGCCTGTAGTTTTCCTTCTTTGTATTGTCCTTGTCTGGCTTTGGTATCAGCATGATGTCGGCCTCATAGAATGTGTTGGGAAGTATTCCATCTTCCTCTATTTTTTGGAATAGTTTGAGAAGGATAGGTGCTAAATCTTCTTTGAACGTTTGATAAAATTCTCCAGGGAAGCCATCTGGTCCTGGGCTTTTATTTTTTGGGAGGTTTTTGATTACTGTTTCAATCTCTTTACTTGTGATTGGTCTGTTCAGATTCTCTATTTCTTCTTGATTCAGTTTTGGGAGGTTGTACGCGTCCAAGAATTTGTCCATTTCCTCTAGGTTGTCCAATTTGTTGGCGTAAAGTTTTTCGTAGTATTCCCTAATAATCCCTTGTATTTCTGTGGTGTCTGTTGTAATTTCTCCTCTTTCATTTCTAATTTTATTTATTTGAGTCTTCTCCCTTTTTTTCTTAGTGAGTCTGGCTAAGGGTTTGTCAATTTTATTTATCTTCTCAAAGAACCAGCTCTTTGTTTCGTTGATCCTTTCTACTGTTTTTTTGGTTTCAATTTCATTTATTTCTGCTCTGATTTTTATTATTTCCCTCCTTCTACTGATTCGGGGCTTTGTCTGTTCTTCTTTTTCCAACTCTGTTAGGTGCAATTTAAGGTTATTTATTTGGGATTTTTCTTGTTTGTTAAGGTGAGCTTGTATTGCTATGAATTTCCCTCTCAGGACTGCTTTTGCTGCATCCCATATGAGTTGGTATGGTGTCTTTTCCTTTTCATTTGTCTCCAGATAGCTTTTGATTTCTCCTTTAATTTCATCAACGACTCATTGGTTGTTCAGTAGCATGTTGTTTAGCCTCCACATCTTTGTCCCTTTCCTAGTTTTTTCCTTGCAGTTGATTTCTAGTTTCACAGCATTATGGTCAGAAAAGATGCTTGTAATGATTTCAATCTTCTTAAATTTATAGAGGTTTGCCTTGTTTCCTAATATATGGTCTATCCTTGAGAATGTTCCATGTGCACTTGAGAAGAATGTGTACTCTGCTTTTTTTGGGTGGAGTGCTCTGTATATATCTATTAAGTCCATTGCATCTAGTTTTTCGTTTAAGTCCATTATTTCCTTATTGACTTTTTGTCTGGATGATCTATCCATTGATGTAAGGGGGGTGTTAAGATCCCCTACTATTATTGTGTTATTGTTAATATCTCCTTTAAGGTTTTTTAGCAGTTGTTTTATGTACTTTGGTGCTCCTGTGTTGGGTGCATAGATATTTATGAGTGTTATGTCTTCTTGGTGAAGTATCCCTTTTATCATTATATATTGCCCTTCTTTGTCTCTCATTACCTTTTTTATCTTGAAGTCTACTTTGTCTGGGAATAAGTATGGCAAGACCTGCTTTCTTTTGTTTGCCATTAGCTTGGAGTATTGTTTTCCATCCTTTTATTTTGAGTCTGTGTTTGTCTTTAGAGCTGAGATGTGTTTCCTGGAGGCAGCAGATTGTTGGATCTTGGTTTTTAATCCATCCTGCCACTCTGTGTCTTTTGATTGGAGAATTCAATCCATTTACGTTTAGAGTGATTATTGATATATGAGGGTTTAATGTTGCTATTTTATTGTTCATCTTCTGGTTCTTTTGCATTTCCTTCGTTTCTTGTCCCTTGTGTTTCGGACTGCAAATTCAATTTGGTATTTCTGCATGCTCATTCTCTTGGTTTTCTCTTTATTTGTCATGTGTGGTTCTCTTCTGGTTGTTTGTTTAGTGGTTACCGTGCGGTTTATATAAGTGATCTCCTGGATAAGAAAGTACATTTTCAGATGCCTCCTTTTTCCTGAGGCTGGGTCAGTTCAATCCCTTACCTCTTCCCCTCCTTATTTGTTATCTCTTTATTCCAGATTGTGTCATGAATGTGTGTTTCCAGTGATGAGCTTGAATTAATTTTTGATGTTTTCCAACTGTATTTTGTTCTGGTTTAGTCTCCTTGCTTTTCTCCTTGTTGAAATCTTTGTATCCCCTTTCTCATTTGTTTTTTTTCAGGCCTAAGGGCCTTCTTGAGCATTTCTTGTAGTGGGGGTCTTGTGGTTTCGAACTCTCTTAGCTTTTGTTTATCAGGGAGAGTTATTATTTCTCCATCGTATTTGAAGGATATTTTTGCTGGATAGAGTATTCTCGGCTGAAGGTTTTTGTTTTTCATGATTTTGAATATATCATTCCAGTCTCTCCTAGCCTGTAGAGTTTCTGTCGAGAAATCAGCTGAGAGCCTGATGGGGTTTCCTTTGTATGTTATTTTGGTTTTTTGTTTAGCTGCCTTCAATATTATTTCCTTGTCACGGGTATTCTTCAAGTTTGCTACTATGTGGCGAGATGATTTTTTATTCCTGTTTATATATTTAGGTGATCTGTTGATTTCATTCACTGTTATTTCCCTCTCGTTCCCTAGGTTGGGGAAGTTCTCAGCTATTATTTCTTTGAACAAACTCTCTGCTCCTTTTTCTCTTTCTTCTCCTTCTGGAATACCTATTATCCTTATGTTGCTTTTTCTCATTGAGTCTGATATTTCTCGAAGAATTTCTTCATTTCTTTTTAGTCTTAGCTCTCTCTCCTCCTCTACCAGGAGCATTTCTGCGTGGCTATCCTCAATAGTGCTAATTCGTTCCTCCATATTGTCAGTTCTGCTCTTTAAAGACTCCATTTTTTCCACTATCTCGTTGATTTTGTTTTTCATCTCCAATAATTCTGATTGGTTTTTCTTTAGGGTTTCAATCTCTTTTGTGACATAATCCCTGAATTCGTTGATTTGTTTCTGTGTGTTCTCTTGTATTTCGTTGAGCTTGTTTATGATAGCTATTTTGAATTCTCTCTCATTCAGGTTATCAAATTCTGTGCCTTCAGGGTTGGTTTCTGGGTGTTTGTCATTTTCCTTTTGGTCTGTAGCCCTGACATATTTTCGCAAGGATCCGACGGGGACGGCTTTATTTTTACCCGTCATGATTAAAGTTAGTCCTGCAGTTTCCCCCTGCTGCCACTAGATGGAGATCGCGAGCGGTTTGCTCTGAGGCGGCTGCAGCCCCCGGAGGGATTATGCTGAAACGCCGGGTGTGTGGGGGGAGGGGTCCTCTCTTTCTCCTGCTTGACCCGGGGGTTTCCTTTCTGGCTCTCTTAGGGTGTTTGCTACACCCCCAAGCAGTCCGTCGTCGCTTCCCAGTGGGGATCTCGCGACAGTCTGTGAGAGCACCTGGATGGCGATAGTTTTCCCCGCTGTGGGCCGCCCCTCCCCCCTCTGTCCGTGAACCGCGCTGTTTTTGCCCATCGATTGGGGAGGGGGAGTACAACCTCCTACCTCTCCTCCCGTCCTCCTGGGCTTCCTGCGCCTCCACCGTCCGATGTATGGCAGCAGGGGTTTCTCAGAAGTCCTTCATAGTGTTTGATTGAGCTCTGTTGGAATGTGAATGATGTTTTCGTTGTGTCGTAGGGGGCAGAGATTCAAAGAGGGAATCTCACTCCGCCATGATGCTGACGTCACCCCATTTTTGCTGTTTTCTAACGGCAGTTTTTCTGGTTTAGTGTCCTTGTTTTTTCCTTGCTCAAAACTTCATATCTCCTTTCTCTTTTGTTGTTTTTTTCAGTCACAAGGGCCTTCTTGAGCATTTCTTGTAGTGTGGTGATGAATTCCCTTAGCTTTTGTTTATCAGGGAGAGTTATTATTTCTCCATCATATTTGAAAGATATTTTCGCTGGATAAAGTATTCTTGGCTGAAGGTTTTTGTCTTTCAGGATTTTGAATATATCATTCCAGTCTCTCCTGGCCTGTGGAGTTTCTCTCGAGAAATCAGCTGAGAGCCTGATGGGGTTTCCTTTGTATGTTATTTTGTTTTTTTGTTTAGCTGCCCTTATTTTTTCTTTGTCATTGACTTTTGCCAGCTTTGCTACTATGTGCCATGGAGTTGGTCTTTTCCTGTTTATATGTTTAGGTGTTCTATTGACTTCATTCACTGTTATTTCCAACTCTTTCCCCAGGTTTGGGAAATTCTCAGCTATTATTTCTTTGAACAAACTCTTCTTTTTCTTTTCTTCTCCTTCTGGAATGCCTATTATCCTTATGTTACTTTTCCTAATTGAGTCTGATATTTCTCCAAGAATTTCTTCATTTGTTTTTAGTCTTAGTTCTCTCTCCTCCTCTATCTGGAGCATTTCTGTATGGCTATCCTCAATAATGCTAATTATTTCCTCCATATTGTCAGTTCTGTTCTTTAAAGACTTCAGGTTTTCCTTTATCTCGTCCATTGTGTTTTTCATCTCCAATATTTCTGATTGGTTTTTCTTTATGGTTTCAATCTCTTTTGTGAAGAAATTCCTGAATTCATTGAATTGTTTCTCTGAGTTCTCTTGCAATTCATTGAGTTTTTTGATAGCTATTTTGAATTCTGTCGTTTAGGTTATAGATTTCTGTGCCTTCATGGTTGGTTTCTGGGTGTTAGTTATTTTCCTCTTGGTCTGGAGACTTAACATACTTTTGCATAGAGCTGGCTGATTTTCCTGTGCTATTTCTTATCTTGAGGATATCTGGGCCTGCAGTTTCCACCTGCTGTCACTGGGTGGAGGTTATGAGCAGTGTGTTCTGAGCCTACTGCAGTCCCTGGAGGGATTGTGCAGAGGTGCGGGGTGTGTGGGGGGAGGGGCTCTCTCCTTCACCTGCCCATCCTGGGGGCTTCCTTCTTCCCTTGCTGTCTGCTTTCCTGGGGCACTTGGAGGTTGACCACACCCCCGCAACAGTTCATAGTCGCTTCTGGTGGGGATCTCTCCACAGTCTGTGAGAGCACCTGGCAGTGATAGCTTTCCCCTGCAGAGGGCCACCCCTCCTCTCCTCTGTCTGTGAGCTGTGCCGTCTTTGCTCATCGAATGGAGAGGGGGAGTAAATCTCCTTACCTCTCCTCAAGTCCTTTGGGTCTTCCCGCGCCTCCACTGTCAGATGTACCTCGGCAAGGGTCTCTTAGAAGTCCTTTGTAGTGTTTGATTGTCCTCTGTTGGTATGTGAATGATGTTTTTGTTGTGTCTTAGGGGGCAGAGAGTCAAGGGGAAAATCTCACTCCCCCATAGTGTTGACATCACCTGCATTATTTTTTTAGTGATTGCTGTAGTCATTACAATTTATATCTTTAATTTTTCAGTCTACTAGAATTAATACTGTAGCACTTCACATAAAACATACAACCATATGGGCTCATTTCTCCCCTTCCCCTGTTGTTTATATTAAAGATGCCATAAGTATTATATTGGTCTGAGTCATGAATCCCATAATGTAATTTTATAGTTTTTACTTTAGAGTCATATATACTTGACTGATTTTTTTCTATATTTTGCTGAGGAAGATTCTCCCTGAGCTAAAGTCTCTTGCCAATCTTCCTCTTTTTGCTTGAGGAAGATTTGCCCTGAGCTAACATCTGTGTAAATCTTTCTCTATTTTGTATGTGGGTCACTGCCACAGCATGGCCACTGGCAAGTGATGTAGGTCCACACCCAGGAACCGAACCCGGGCCACCAAAGTGGAGTGTGCTGAACTTAACCACTAGGCCATGGAGGCTGGCCCCTCATATATACTTTGAAGAAATTAGGAGGAAAAAATCGTCTTTTACATTTACCTACATATTTACCATTTCTGGTACTCTTTATTCTTTCCTGAAGATATGAATTTCCTTCTACAGTCCGAAGAATTTCTTTTAGTGTTTCTTGTACTGCAAATCTCTTGGCAGCAAATCCTCTTAGTTTGCTTTTATCTAAAAATGTCTTTATTTCATTATGATTCTTGATGAATATGATTCAGTATGAATATATTCACTGGATATAGAATTCTAGGTTCATGTTTTTTGCTTCAGCCACTGTCTTTTGGCATTTACAGTTTTTGATGAGATATCACCTGTTATTTGAATCCCTGTTTACCTGTATGTAGTGGGTTGTTTTTCACTGGCTTCCTTCAAGAGTTTCTTTTTAGCTTTGTTTTTTAGTGGTTTGACTATGATGTGCCTAGGTGTGAATTTTTTTTATATTTATTCTTCCTGGGGTTCGCTTACCTCCTTGAATATGGAAATTAATATCTTTTACCAAATTTGCAAACCTTTCTGCCATTATTCCTTCAAATACTTTTTCTGTTCCCTTCTCTCCTTATCTTGTGGAAATCCACTTCAGTTTATGTCAGACTTTTTGGGGTTTTTTTTGGGGGGGTTAGGGTTACTTTATATGGGACGCCGCCACAGTGTGGCTGACGAGCAGTGCATCGGCGGGCGCCCGGGATCCGAACCTGTGAACCCCGGGCTGCCAAGCGCGGACTAAACTGCTGCTCCACTGTGGGCCCCCTGTGTGACTTTTTGATGTTGTCCCACAGTCCCCAAAGTTCTGTTAATTTTATTTTTCCATCTTTTTTCTCTGTGTCCTTCAGATTGGATGATTTCTCTTGATATTTTGTCAAGTTCATAGCTTTTCTGTTATCTCTAGTCTGCTCTTAAGCTTATCCAGCTTCAGTAATTCACTAGAATGACTCCCAGAACTGAAGAAAACATTTTACTTACTATTACTGGTTTATTATAAAGAATACAGTTCAGGAACAGCCAAATGGAAGAGATAAAACGAGGAATGGGGTTGGTAGTGCATGGGGGTGGTAGTGTGCAGAAGGAACCCCAGGCCCTCTTCAGGTACACCACCCTCCCAGCACTTCAATGTGTTCACCAATCTGGAAGCTTTCCGAACCTTATTGGTTAGGAGTTTTTATGGAGGTTCCATTACATAGGCATGACTGATTAAATCATTGGCCCTCTATGATTGAACTCAATCTCCACCCCCTCTCCCCTCCAAGACATGGGGTGGGGTTTGAGGTGAGGGGCGGTGGTGGTGGAGCTAAAAGTCCCACCCCTCTAATCATGACTTGGTCTTGTTCTTTCTGATGACCAGCCCCTATTCTGAAGCTATCTAGTAATGCACAACCAGGAGTCACTTCATCAGCATACCAAAGACACTTTTATCACTCCTATTACTGAGGAAATTCCGAGTTTTAGGAGCTCTTGTGCCAGATACCTGGGACACTATTTCTTATTATGCCCCAGGTGTGAATATATTTGTATTTCTAAGTGGTTGCTCTCACTGCAGGTGGCTCTGAAGTAGGTGAGGGGAAGGAGAAAAGAGTAGGAAGACTCATGTTTTTGGTTTGAGCAACTGAGTTGAATTTGATGTCGTTGCCTGGAAGAGGAATAAATTTGTGAAGGAAGCTGATGGAAGTCAGTTTGAGCAGGCTAAATTTGAGATACCTGTGATTCAGATAAGTGGAATGTCAAATAGAAGCTGGATATATGAGCCAGCAACTCAGAAGAGGTCTGACTGCACATCTATGTTTTGAAACCAAGGATGATCAAGAGGAGAGAGCCAAGAACCCTGCTGACAGGGACCTCACTCTCTTGCAACAGGCTGGTCTGTTGGGGGAGGAGTGGAGAAAGAGGGAAGGGAAAATGAGGTGGTTCCCAACAGTTCCCAACAGTAACCAGGGTGAAGGAAGGAACAATACATTTATTGATTCATCATTAATTCAATTAGCATTTACTGGGCACCTACTTGCCAGGCAAGGTGTTGAAGATAACAAAGATAAATGTGACCTGGTTCCTGCTTTTAAAGAGCTCACAATTTAGTAGGGGGAAGTAAATGTATTTGTAATGCAGTGAGTTATGTAGAAGCACATACAAGGATAATTAGGGACACAAAGCACCTGGTGGTCACTGTTATCTGGAAAGGTCAGGGAAGGCATCCAGAAGAGGTGACATGAGCTAAGTCTTAGAATATGCTGGAGTGATGGTCAGACCCACATGCAGTTGGAGAATCTGCTCACAGGAGGCCAGGGGATGGCAAGGATGGCGAGGGGTCCCCAGAAAGGTTGGAAGAATGGAGAATGGAAAAGGATATGGAAGGGCCCAATCCAGAGTCAGGGTCCGTGGGTAAAAGTGACTGGAAGGCAGTTTATAACTTCAAGATATGAGGAACTGCTCTGACACCAGGAGATATGTCCCAGATTTGGTCAGATTGCCCCAACACTATCCCTTTCTCTGAAGGAATTTCAGTACAGAGCATTTGACTGTCTCTAAGGAGGTTATATTAGAAGTATTTGGATGAGATGAACCTCATGGTCATATTAGTCATGTTACTATGATGTAATAAAAAATGTAGTTAATTCAGAACACCATGTGCATATTTGTGTGGCACTGTGCTCCCTAGCATGCAGGAAGATGTGGGGCAGAAGCCTTTTTACAACAGGAAGTTAAGTAACTAAAACAGTTATACACCATCGTATGTAAGGTGTGTTCTTGGAGGAGAAACTGGAATTAACTTTTCCCACCAGTAAATGGGTAGACTTCCTCTGGGATTTAGAAGCCAGGAAGACGAATCGTTTAAGACTGAACATTGAGGGATGATGTATTTAGTGCTTTATTAAAGAAATGAGGGCCAGTGTGTGGTGTAGCGGTTAAGTTCGTGGGCTCTGCTTCTGGCTGCCCGGGGTTCGCAGGTTCGGATCCCGGGCGTGGGACGATGCACCGCTTGTCAAGCCATCCTGTGGCGGCGTCCCATATAAAGTAGAGGAAGATGGGCACAGATGTTAGCCCGGGGCCAGGCCAGTCTTCCTCAGCAAAAAGAGGATTGGCAGCAGATGTTAGCTCAGGACTAGTCTTCCTCACAAAAAAGAAAGAAAGAAAGAAAGAAATTGATTAGAGACTAGCTCTCCTGAGGAAGACCATTTTGGTTTACCAGAAAAAGCCTGGACTTGATTTAGTGCCAGACCGAGGTTCCAACTGTGGTTCCCTCAGCTGTGTGACAGACGCTATAGCCAGCATCTGTAAGAAGGAGATGCAAGAATCACACCCTTCTTCAGTTGTTTAGAGAATGAAATGAGACAACGGGTTAAATGCCTGTCAGAGTAGGCATTCAATAAACCATGGTTATGATGATTATGTGGTGGTGAAAGTGTACAGCGCTTCTTTCTCTGTCACTCTCTCCCCTCTCTCTCCTTCTCCCCTCCCCCCCCAAGGCAAAGGAAACCTCGTCTCCCCGAGTCGGCGGATTTCTCCAGCAGGCAAGAGGCAGTCCTCGGTGACCAGTGGTGGGAACAGCGTTTCCTTAATGTATAGTGGGGCGGCTCTACCCGACAGGTTCCCAGGTGGCTCCTGGTGCGGTGGGCGGGGTAGCAGCAGCTCGCTTCCGGTAGGAGTCAGATACGTGCAGCGTGTGACTGGCTGCTAGGAAGTCGTATGTTAATAAGCCTTTTGCTGCTTTGAAGTGTTTCTGAAAGATTTACAAATGAAAATGGTGTTTGGGAATTTTGCTATTTGACCGAATTGTCATGAGATAGAAAATAAAATGTCTTGAAAAGGCAGATGAATGCGGGGGTGGGGAGGGAAATGTCGCCATGAGTAAAAAGTGTGCGGCTGCAACAGACCCACCAGAGACGGGCAGCTTGAAGTTAAGACTATACTTTCAGGGATCATTTCTATAGTCCGTTACTAGAGAAGTTTCTCTGAACGTGTAGAGCACCCGAAACCACGAGGAGGAGATGTAGTGTTTTCTCCTGAGCGTGAAACAGGCAATTGGTGTTGCTTTTTGTAACTACCGTTTGCTATTGATGATCGTTCTTCTCTTCCACTGGGAGAGTAAGAGGGAGAAAACGCAGTCTGAGTGGTTTTTATTTTCTTTTGTTCTTTGTTTATAGAAGTAGTGGTTGTGTGTGCACGTAAGTTACTTGTCTACGTGCTTTTGTGCAAGTTGTGGTGGTTCTGTTTGCTGTGCTTGGGTAATAGTACATCTATCTGAGCGGTTTTCCCTGTTACGCATATTTAGTAGTGAGAGGGTGCTTTTTGAATGTTAATGATAGTTGTTTCTTGTGGTTCTCTTATTAGTTTGGTTGTCGATTTACCTTTTTTATTTTTTGGTAGCCGAGGTGTTGCGTTGTTCTGGGGGCGTACTGAAAATATTCACTTTATGTGTAGACACCGCGGGAAATGTTTTAAATTTTTTTGTGTGGCCGGATGTTTTTCTAGTTGTGCTGATTTTTTAGAGCTTTGGCACATATTTTACTTTCTAAATTAGTTCTTCGAGTTTGTTCTTCTTTTTTGTGTGTCTGGTGAGAAAAAGAAACTTTGAGCTGATGTCTATTGCTGGTGTTTCTTTTTGTTGAGGACGATTGGCCCTGCACCAACATCTGTGCCCAACTTTCTCTTTCTATATGTAGAAATATATGACGCTTGCTCACCGCTTGGTTTGATGAGCGATGGTTAGGGCCGCGCCCAGGATCCAAACCCAGCGAACCCCCGGCTTCCGAAGTGGAATGCGCGAAGTTAGCTTCGCCACCGGTGCGCTCCTGCTTCTCATTTTTTTTTTTCTGAGAAAACTGGGATGCTTTGCCTGGGGGAATACAAACTTAATAATTCAAGATCGGGGGGCCGCCCGGTGGCGCAGCGGTTTAGTCCGCGCTTGGCAGCCCGGGGTTCGTTAGTTCGGATCCCTGGCGCCTGCCGACGCACTGCCTGTCAGCCATGCTGTGGCGGCGTCCCATATAAAGTGGAGGAAGATGGGCACGGATGTTAGCCCAGGGCCAGTCTCCCTCAGCAAAAAGGGGAGGATTGGCAACAGATGTTAGCTCAGGGCTGGTCTTCCCCACAAAAAAAAAATAAAATAAAATAAAAAATAAAAAAATAATTCAAGATCGGTCACTAGTATTTTCCAGTGCTTGGAGCCTATGAAGGTGTGTGCTTTGAGTACCATCCACACTCCTGGACATGTTAGGTTTATAGATCGTTTATGAGCACGTCAGGCATATCGCCCTTGAGTCCTGTTGGTCTACTTGTAGTGGATTACCGAATACGAGTTACTTCATCTGTGTTCTGAGCAAGATATTCCTGAAACCACAGGTTTAATGGATAGCTTTAATGTGTGTGTCTTTTAAAATGAATATTGATACATTATTATTAACTAAAGTTCATAGTTTACATTAAAATTCACTGTGCTATACAGTTCTATGGATTTTGACAAGCGTGTAATTTGGTGTGTCTACAATTACAGTATCATACAGAATAGTTTCACTGCCCTAAAAATCCTTTATGCTTCTCCTATTCATCCCCTGCTTGTGAATCCTGGCAACTACTTTTTTTCCTGTGTCCATATTTTTGCCTTTTCCAGAATGTCTTATAGTTGGAATCGTACAAGATGTAGCCTTTTCAGATTCGCTTCTTTCACTTAGCAATATGCATTTAAAGTTCCTCCATATCGTTTGGTGGCTTGATAGCTCTCTTTTTTTTTTAATCACTGAATAATACTGTATTGTTTGGATGTACCACAGTTTGTTTATCCATTCACCTATTAAAAGACATCTTGGTCGCTTCCAGGTTTTGGCAATTATGAATAAATCTGCTATAAACATTCATCTGCAGGTTTTTGTGTGGACATAAGTTTTCAACTCATTTTGGGTACATACCAAGAAGTGCAATTGCTGGATTGTATGGTAAGAGAATGTTTACCTTTGTAAGAAACTGCCAAACTATCTTCCAAAGTGGCTGTACCAGTTTGCATTCTCCCCAGCAATGAATGAGACTTCCTTTTGCTCCACGTCTGTGCCAGCACTTGGTGTTTTGGATTTTAGCCATTCTAATAGGTGTGTAAGTGATATCTCATTATTATTTTGTTAATGTTTTTTCAAACATATATTAAAATAAATAATAATTTGAGTGTAGCACTTGAAATAATTTCATGGTTCACCAGTAAGTCCCATGTCCCAGCACAGTGGCCAGGAGCCCAGCTCCAGATTCATATCTCCTCAACCAAGTTATCAGACTCACTGTGTCTGTTTCCTCTGCTATAAAATAGAGATAATAATAGTACCTACCTCAAAAAAGATTAAATGACATATGTATAAAACTTTTAGTATAGAGCCTAAATCAATATTGAGAGCTTAATAGATTTTGCTATTATTAACCTTTTACTGTTATATGAGTGGTTTCACAGGGGCTAGGGGCAGCCAAACCACACAAGTCCTACCCATCCCTGACCCACCTAGATTCTCATAGGCCCCTAGGGCCAGTATCTGTACTGTATTCCAAAAAAATCTCTCCACAGATTTGGGGAAAGGGCTGGAATTCCACATTGAGAATTGCTGGATCTGAATAGTAATAGTGTCCTATTAGCCTGCTGGCTTTGGAGACTCAAATCTTAGGCTGTGAAGTTTAGGACAAATCACCAATGATGTATATTCTCTGCTGCTTCAATGATTCATTAATTAGGGAGTTCTCAAAAATATCCACAGAAGCCCAGCCTTTCCTTTCCTGGTATCAGGCATGGATGTATCTGTTTTTGGAACTGCCACTGAGTAGGAGAAAAACCAGGGTCAGCAACCTAATGGAAACAGTTCTGTGATTGCTGTCAGTCAATAGCAAGCACATTGTGACTGTGAGGCATGCAGAGGTCAGGCAGGCATCCCTGAGTGCCAGGCTCTGTTAAGGCATTTCACAAATGTTATCTTCTCTTACCTTTGTAGTCTCCCTTATGTGAGGTAGGTTCTATTATTTTCATGCCCATTTTAAAGGTAAGTGAAGGAAGCACCAACAGGTTGTTCAAAACAAAATTTCTTAGACATGTTGAACATGTCAAATCTTATTAACTAGCTGCCAAAAGGACCAGCAGGTGGCAAGGGTGAGCATGGGGGGCGGTGTATGGTTGGAAAACCATATAATAAGCAAGTATTATTTAAGAAATAAGCACTAATTTAGGTAGCGATTACCTAAACTTTTGTTTCACATGGTCTTAAAAATATTAAATCTACATGTCTTATTACAGAGGAAATGTGGGTCAGGCTGGCCAAAGGTGCCAGGTGTACTGACTCTCAATCAGAAAGCATTTCAGGCAAAGGGAACAAAAGATGGGAAGGCCTTTGTTGGTGGAGGCATAAATACAATACACCTAAGAAGCAAACGATGAGGCTACATCTGTGGCCGTTATTTGGAATAACAAGGTTTCATTCCCCGATGGTAGTTTCACCATTCCTATTAACCTGGAAGCACAAACCGGTCAAAAAGGTAGAAGTAAAGCCCCCAGGAAAGACTCTGATTTTAAGTGGGCTATCTCAACAGAGATTTTCTCAAGCTGCAAGCAAAGGTGCAGAATACACAGTTTGCCCAGTGCTTAGTTTGGAGAGAGAACCGATTTTTCTTTGACAAGGTTAAGGGATTTGGCCAAGATGCCACAGCCAGTAAGTGAGGGCTGGACTGGACTCAGGCAGTCTGGTTCCAGAGAATACAAGCCTAACACTAACTTCCCTGCTTCTCTGGGATCTAGAGCTCTTGAAGAGATGACACCTAATATAGCTCCCAAGATGTCAGTCATTTGAAGGGGCTGGCTTGCAAAGCTTGTTTGCTAACTTTTCTAGGAAGGTAGCCACATGCAATCATCTCCCCAATAAGTAAAATGTGTGTGGGTTTCCTTTCCCCCGTAGAGGCCTGATGAGGAATTATCTTTTATTTTTTAAGTGCTTTTTATTTTTTTTTTTTAATTTTTTTTTTTTGTGAGGAAGACCAGCCCTGAGTGAACATCCGTCGCCAATCCTCCTCTTTTTGCTGAGGAAGACTGGCCCTGGGCTAACATCTGTGCCCGTCTTTCCTCTACTTTATATGGGACGCCACCACAGCATGGCTGACCAGCAGTGCGTCCGCGGGCTCCCAGGATCCGAACTCGCGAACCCTGGGCTGCCAAGCGCGAACTAAACCGCTGCGCCACCAGGCTGGCCCCTTTAAGTGCTTTTTAAAAAAATCTTTTTTTTAATTTTCTGATCTGGTAGAAATGCTCTCTAAAAACAGATTGGTGTCCTAGGGCCTTTCAGAGCCTGGCTTCAGCCCAAAGTTTGGGTATTTGGGGCTTTTCCTCTATTCTTTAAAATTATTCTAAGCTCAAGTTTCTTCTTTGATGCATCTTAAAGTGATCTGCTTCTCTTCCTCTTCTGAAACACAGTAGTCTTTACTACTCTTCTACTGCAGTCACATACTTCCTCATGACCCCCTGTGTGTAGGTTTGTATTTATTTACTGTGCCATGCACAGTGGTAAAGGCTGCAGACTAAATGGTAATTCAGTAAGAGTCCCTCTTCTCACTGTCTAGAGGTGGAAACATAGGATAACATAATCACCCAAAGATAAATAAAATCACAGCTGTGACAAGGGCTGCAAAGGAGAGGTGCTAGTTCTGTGGGAATCAGGGAGGAAGAAGCTCCAAGATCTAAAGATTTAAAAATAGTTAGGAAAGGGAAAACTCTTCACAGAATTCAGGAGAACATTTTACTTCTTAGATTACTGGTTTATAAAAGGATACAACTCAGGAACAGCCAGATGGAAGAAATGCATAAGGCAAGGTATGTGGAAAGGTGTGGACCTTCCATACCCTCTCTAGATGTGCCACCCTCCCAGCACCTTGATGTGTTCGCCAGCCCAGAAGCTCTCCAAACCCATAGTTCAGGGATTTTTAATTGAGGCTTCATCAGGTAGGCATGAAGGATCAGTAACCCAATCTCCAGTCCCTCTCCCCTCCCCGGAGGATGGGGGATGGGGCTGATGGGGAGAAAGCATTCTCTACCCACTCTGGGTCCTTTCTGGCTGGGCTACAAATTAAATTGACATGAGGCCGAATAGCAGGAGAAAATCAAACAAAGCTTTATACAACATGTATACATGGGAGAGACCAGGGAGTGTCTCGACAAAATGATGGAGATTCTCCCCTTATATAGACAAACAAGGATTTTGGCGGGGGAGTTGGGAGTGTCAGCCACGAGGGATTACAAGAAAAGCACAATAAAGTTATGCAGATTTAAGGCCTCACCTTCCACACTGACCAGTTTCTGGAGATAAGGTCATCCACCTCTCTTCCCCATACAGAGAAGGAGATATCTTTACAAATGGAGATTTTCTTTACAAATGTAAATGTTTGGTACACAGAACTTTGATTAAGAATGGGTGTAAAAAAGACGCTCCCGGTTTATTGGTTTATCGATACCCAGAGTCTTCCAAGGTGAAGGCCTGGCCTTGGGCCCATCCCAAATTCCTTTAGACAATTGGGAGGGGGAAGGTCAAATGTCCTTCAAGATTCTTCTGAACCTTTATGATCTTCAGCTCGAAATAATCCGCATACCAGAGTAGCGCATCTTGGGGTTGCCTGCCCTGAACTCCATCACCTACAACTTCTAGTCTCTGGGCCAAACACAAAGAGCCTTTCCTGTGGGTTACATGGAAGGAGATAAGGACTCACAAGATACTGGAGGGGAGAAAGTTAGTGCTCAAGGCAGCAGGAGACAGCCTTGTGGCCTGGCTGAGCCACTTAACATTCTAAGTTCATTCCCTCAACCTCTTAGGGCTTATTTCCAAGATTAAATGAGGTGATCCATGCAAAGGGTTAGTAGAAGGCCTGGAACATAGTAAAGTACTGGAGAAGTGGTAGTTTTTTTTGTTTTCTGTTTTTCAAATGAACAAGAGAAATCACATTTAAGTCAGGATTTTTTTTAGAGGGAAGGGGAGGGATGTGTAACCTTTCAGACTCACCTGGCAAGTTTTTTTTTTCTAAATAGTATGACTTATTTAGGTTGGAATTTTTTTTTAATACAGAGAGGCACAAAGAATAAAAATGAGCTGTAATCTCTCTAGATAGATCTGCTGATATTTAAAAATAAAAGTGATACAGTCTAAGGTTAAAAAATTCAAACTACAAAAATATACAAAATGACCAATAAAACAGACACTGCCTCCCCCAAAACCCAAAGTAACCACACTATAGTTACTTTTTTCCTAGTTAAAAAAAAATATGGAAAGAATTGTTTTCAAAATAAACCTCTCCGTTACCCATTTCAGATCGGCCAGGGTACATTAATTTGAAAAGCTATCCAGGTGAGCCCAACATGCTCTCCTTAGGTCCACACTCACGTGAGTAACTGGCAGATGATTTCAAAGTGAAAGGGTGAGGGGCCGCCTGGTGGCGCAGTGGTTTAGTTCCCGCCTGGCAGACCAGGGTTCGTGGGTTCGGATCCCAGTCGCCCGCTGACGCACCACTTGTCAGCCATGTGGTGGCGGCGTCCCATATAAAGTAGAGAAAGATGGGCACGGATGTTAGCTCAGCAAAAAGAGGAGGATTGGCAAACGGATGTTAGCTCAGGGCTGGTCTTCCTCACACAAAAAAATTAATTAAAAAAGAAAAAAGCAAAGTGAAAGGGTCAAATTAACCCACCTATTAGCTTTCGAAATTCAGGATTGTCGATGCAAAATAACCAATAACCATTCTATAGATAAGAGAAATAAGGTGAGTTTACTTGAGCCAAAGTGAGGATTATAACCCCGGAAGGCTTTATAAAGCGTTTTCAACACATTCTTATATCCTTTTTGAACAAAGAACATACATTAAACACAACCAGCAATACATGTTCATCAAAATTTCAAAAGGTATTCAGTTGCAAATTTACCAGGTCAACATGACCTTGATGTTGGGAAAGGGACTAATCCAGGCGTTACCAATAGGGCATTACCAATAGGGTGTTGGAGGGGAAATATGTATTCTTTACTTTAATGGTTAAGCAGATGTACAATGTATGTTTGATGCCATAAGTCAGGTTTTTTAGTTCAAGTCGAATCAGTTTTGAACCCAAATAGTTACCACATATACCTCAATATGTGAGAATCTCTTGTCAGGATGTTAGAGGTTAAAATTTAAAAAAAAAATCTCACAGACACTGCGTGTCATATTTAAGATTAGAAAACTAATTTGACTCATCCTACCTAGTTTACCCTTGTCTTAAAGTAGCCGGGAAGTGTTAGCTTTTTTTAGAGACAGACAAGAGCTTCTGATTGGCTGTCAGTCCGTAATAGGTTAATTAAGAACTTGAAATGTTAGTTTCTTAAAGAAAGAAACTCTTAAGAGTATTCAGAAAATTTTTAAAGTCGTATATAAAATGACACTTTGAAAGTGCATTTATATGATATTTCTGAAAAGAGAGTAAAGTGGAAAAAATGTCGCCATTAACAAAAAGTGCATTGCTGCCGTAGACCCAGCAGAAGTTGTGGACTCAAGGTCAAGACTATACTTTCAGGGATCATTTCTATAGTTCGTTACTAGAGAAGTTTCTCTGAACGTGTAGAGCACCCGAAACCACGAGGAGGAGGTGCAGTATTCTCTCCTGAGCGTGAAACTGGTTCTTGGCATTGCTTTTGCAAATATCACTTGCCATTGATGATCGTTCTTCTCTTCCTTTTGGGAGAGCCAGTGGGAGAGGATGCCCTCTGAGTGGTTTCTGTTTACCTTACTGTTGTGCAAAAACAGGCAATTACTTCTTTAATGTGCTATTGTGTGAGATTTAGACATTTTGGTTTCTTGGGACTTGTATTGGTGTTGCATGTTGCTTGGCTTGGTCCTTGTTATATTCAGCTTTTTATTCTTTCTGTTTGCTTACACACTGTAACATCATGGTAGATGTGGTGAGCTTTATCTTGACCCAAGTTCTGTGTGTGTTTGGGTTTTTGGTTGGATTTATCGATCCTGATTTCTCATGTGTGTGTGCTTGGGGCAGCCCAGGAGTATTAAAACAGAAAATTTGTCTTTCTGTACTCTTCCTTCCTGTGAAGTCACCCTCCCCTGACACATGTAGATATCCCTTACCTGTCCTCTGTTGTGATTTATTCCTCCGTCTTAACCCGGGCCAAGGAAATGTAACATGTGTAGCCCTAGAGTTTATAGGACCTTACCGTGCTGAGAAGGACCGAAAGAAGGCAGGGTTTGGCCAAAGCATGGTGGATAGAGAGGTGGAGATAGTTTTACTTTCCATCCTAAGGGTAGTGGGCAGCTATTAAAGCAGAGTGACTTGATCAACTGTGCAGTTTAAGGTCACTCTAACTGCTATGGTGGCGATTAGATTTGGGGGGAAGGGTGAGTTTTGGGGGGAAGGGTGAGGTGGCGAGTGTGAGGACCAGTTAGGCACCTACTGCCGTCATCTACGTAGGAGAAGATGGTTGTGGTGATGGAAGAAGAGAGAAATTGATCAGATCTGAAAGATATTTAAGTGGTAAAATTGACAGGACTTGGGAATTGATTCAATGTAAGTATGAGTGAGAGGGGCTGTCAAGGATAATTGTCAGGTTTTATGGCTTGAACCGTAAATGGGCAATGGTTCCATACGTTAAGACAGGGAAAATGGAGGAAGAACTGAATTAGGTAGGGCAATGGGATGGGAAGTGATGATGGTAGGACATCAGTTCAGTTTAGGGTACATTTAGGAGAGATTTCTGACCTTTAACGGACAAATGGCAAAGGAGATGGAACTCTCAAAGCATGCAGAATGAGCAGCCAGAGAGGTAGGAGGGAAACTGGATGAGTGTGTTTGATGGAAGCCAAGGAGGGGAAGTGGAACAGTGAAGTGTGCAGAAAGCCGATGAGAGATTAAGATGGAGATAGCAAAGTATCCACAGCATGGATTGGTGACCATATTGGTCCTGTGTGGGGACAGAAACTGGTTTGGGTTGGACTGATCAGTGAAGGGATGTGAGGGTTTGCCACTGGGTGGAAAGAGCTCCTGGAAGAAGTCAGGCTGTGATGGAGAGTATAGAGGTAGGTGTGCATTTAGCTGGGGGAAGGGGAGGAGATGTGGGATCCAGACAGGGATTAATTAAAGATGGGAGAGCAAGTCTGAGTGCAGATGGAGTAGAGCAGGAGAAATTGAGATATGGGAGAGAGCAGCTCCCAGCGGGCCAGGAGACCTTTGAGTTGGCCAGAGAACATGGGGAGTGCAGATGTCGGTGGGTTTGTCTATTAAATGAGACCATATTGAGGGTTTTTCAACTGATAGCTTCTAGTTCTGTGCCAAGTATGAGGCAAGATCATTGCTGAGGGAGGCTGGTGAGGAGAGGGATAGAAGGTTGAGAATAAAGAAGGAATGGAATAATCATCCCAGGGAGCAGGTGAAGAAAAGACCTCCTGAGAGTATGCCTCCTCCCCTTCCCTGCTATTGAAGTTTTGGGATTGCTTTCTGGTCTTGGAGGCACCTCCCCAGATCGCAGTTACTTTCTCTTTCTTTCACTCTAGCCGGGGACCATGTAGTCCTCCTTGATTTTCTCCTTCTGGGTCTACAGTGGTCAAGGTTTCACTGTGAGCCTTAAATTAGTTCTTGGTCTTCTTCAAAGGCTGGGGGACCTGAGAGAAGTGTTGTATGCTTTGGAGTTGACGCCTTGGTCTGTTATTTCCTAGCTGTGTGTTCGTAGGAAGTTCCTTAACCTCAGTCTGTCCCTCTGTAAAGTAGGTAGATGCAGTAGTAATGCCATCAACACATGGGGTTGTTGTAAGGGTTAAATTAGATAAAGCAAGTGTAGTAGTTGAACACTCCCCTCCCCCATCCTGAAAAAACCCCTCCCTTAGATTAGAAATCCTTGTCTCGGGGCTGGCCCAGTGGCATAGTCGTTAAGTTCGAGTGCTCTGCTTTGGCAGCCTGGGGTCTGCACGTTCAGATTCCGGGCACGGACCTATGTACCGCTTATCAAGCCATGCTGTGGTAGGTGTCCCACATATAAAAGTAGAGGAAGATGGGCACAGATGTTAGCCCAGGGCCAATTTTCCTCAGCAAAAAGAGGAGGATTGGCAACAGATGTTAATTTTGGGCTAATCTTCCTCACCAAAAAAAAAAAAAAAAGAAGAAGAACAAGAAATCCTTGTCTCTTCCCCAATCTTCCCTGTGCAGCACCATCTGCCTAGTTGTTCCAGGCACAGACCGACATGTCACCTTTGAAGCCTCCTTCCCTGACCCCTCCCCTCCCAGCCAGTCCATCAGTGAGTCCTATCAGCTCAACTTCCAAAACAGCCCAAGTTTCTCCTTCTTCCTTGCTACGTCCAAATGCAAGCCACCATGATCTCTCCCACAGACACCTTGTAGTGGCTTCAGAACTGGTCTCCACAGCTTCAAATCTCTCAGTGGCTTCCCTTCACACTTAAAATCCAGACTCCCCTGGCCTTGCCCTTGCTTAGAAAACCCTCAGATATCTGGCCCCCGCCTGCATCTCTTCTTCCTCATACCCCATGCTCTCTAGCTGTCCTCAGGTTGCTGGAACACACCATCTTGTTCCTTCCTTTGGGTCTTTGCATTAGTTGTTTTCTCTGCTTAAATGTACCCTCCAAAGAGAGGCCTTCCCTGACCACCTAAATATAAAGTAGCCACCAAGTCCCTCTCTGTTTCAACACTTAAAATCCTCGGCATGCCTCATTACCTGATGTCCTCTTGGGTATTTGTTGTTGTCTGTCTTTCTCCCTCACTAGAATGTGAGCTCTGTGTGAGAGTAGGGACCTTGACACAGCTTTGTACCTCTGTGTGCCCAGTACCTAGAATAGTGCTTTAGCACGTAGAAAAGCAGGATAATGGTTAAAGTGACACCTACCAGCTTTACTATTTAACAAACCTCAGGCAAGTTGCCTGATCTTTCTGTGCCTTAGTTCCTCCAGCTGTAAGACTAGGACGATTAATAATTGTCTTTATCTCATAAGTAAAGCACTTAAAATGATGACTGGTACCTGGCAAGCCCTCAATAGCTAGTATTGTTACATTTGGCACTCAAGTATTTGTTAAGGGAAGAAGTGATGTCAAATCCACCAACTAGCTTTATTTTAAAAACTCAAAGTGTGAACAGGTTGTGCAAACATATGGTGTAAAAACCAAAAGGTTCTGTTTCCCAGCACTGGTTCTCAGCCACCCAGTTCATTTTCCTGCCATAGTCATGGTAACCTGCGTCTTACTTACCAGACTTTGAAAGTCAAACTCTTAGGACAGCTGTTGCGTGCAACTAAGATTTACTGATCACTGAATCAGCTTGGTTTTCACTGGCCCCCAGTTTCCTTTAACTTTCAGGGGCGAGGCTGGTTTACCAGAACTGTGGAGTGAATGCCTCCTTGGCTTTAAAGATGCAGGTTGGGATTGGCTGTCATTCAGTATTATGTTAATTAAGTGTGGCTGTTTAAAAATTTTTTAAAATTACATTTCCACTTAAAATGTTAAAATGCGTTGTTAAGTGATAGCATTTGAAAGATTGTACTGCAGAGTCTCATTCTCTTTTTCAGTGGAACCAGAAATGGGAAAACTACCTTACCATCACTAAAAAGCACGCGGCTGTCACAGACCCAGCAGAGGCTGCCAATTTAAGGCTGAGATGATATGTTTAGAGATAAGTTTCCCAGTTTAGTGGTAGAGGAGTTTTCTTGAATGTGTTAAGGCATGTGAAAGCAAGAGGTGGTGCAGTGTTCCATTTTGAGCCTGAAGTTAGCCCTTGGTGTTGATGTGAAGTGTTTGTCTTTCTGTTTCTTGGTGCTTTGTTTCCAAGTAGTGTGATTTATTCTATTTCTTTGAATGGGGGGTGTTTCTTAGTGCTTCACCTCCCCACTATCCCCTGGGGTTGTTTTTTGTGTGTGTGTGGTGTGTGAGGGTTTTTTTTCTCTGTCAATCAGGCTTTGTTAAGTAGTTGCCTGCATTTGGTTTCCAGTTTTGAATGTAGAACTTCTGTGGTGTCGCCACTTTTCCTAGACAAGCCAGCCTTCATGTATGCTGCTAGAAATGTGTCTGGGTTAGCTATTCAACGGTTTGACATGTCTGTGTTTAGAGCAATGGGATATAGTCTGAGTGGTTACCTTTTAGGAATTACAAAGAAAAGCAATTTAAAGTAATTTTAAATGCACTTTCGATGTTTTCTTGTTTTAAGATGGTTTGTTCTTTTTTCTCTCCTTAATTTTGTTTCTTTAGGCTAAATGCAATTTTAAATTAGTCTTTTTAGTCTAGTGTGCTGACTTTTTTTTTTTCATTTTCTTAATCTAAGTATTTTTCTTTGATTTTTTAAACCTCACGATTATTCCAGGCTGATCAGAGGTTTTTCCTGACATCTACTTTAGGAGGCTACACTGGGGCTCTTAATACATCACCCTTGTCATTGTACACCAGGCTAGAAAAATCAGCAAAATCTCATCATTCTACTGTTACGTGATATGGTTCACTTTAGGTACAAGCAGGCTTCATTTCCTGTTGGAGGTGACAATGCCTTTGAAAACTGCCCTTATAAAACTGAGAAAGCAGCATATATTCAGCTAATTCAGATCTCATGCCAGCGAGTAAAACCACTGTTTTCTCTTTGCAGTTTGACTTGTCTGTCACTAGCCCAGTCCTTATTCTTAAAATCTACATTATCACTTTTCTCCTATTGTCACTTTTCCACCTGAATTCATGGTTTTAAGAAACCATGGAGGGCTGTCCCAGTGGTGTAAATGGTTAAGTTCAAACACTCTGCTTCAGTGTTCCAGGGGTTGGCAGGTTCGAATCCTAGGCGTGGACATACGCACCGCTCATCAAGCCATCCTGTGGCAGCATCCTACATACAAAATAGAGGAAGATGGGCACAGCTGTTAGCTCAGGACCAATCTTTCTCAGCAAAAAAAAAAAACAAAAACAAATTATAAGAAAACCCCACGAAACCATGGAAACTTTTTTTTTCCTCAGGAAATGTCTGGAACATGCTTCCTTGGGTGATCCTTAAAAAACAATTTTTTTTCTATTAAAACATCTTTTATTACAAAAGTAATATGAGGTTGTTGTATTTAATTAATTTATTTATTTATTTTGGTGAGGAAGACCAGCCCTGAGCTAATATCCAGTGCCAATCCTCCTTCTTTTGCTGAGGAAGACTGGCCCTGGGCTAACATCCGTGCCCATCTTCCTCTGCTTTATATGGGACGCCACCACCACATGGCTGACAAGCGGTGTGTCGGCGGGTGCCTGGGATCCTAACCCGTAAACTGCGGGCTGCCAAGTGCGAACTAAACCGCTGTGCCACCAGGCAGGCCCCAGGGTTATTTTAACCAGTGGAATCAAAGATATATATTTTTTAAAGTTGCTAATCTGCTTTTCCAAAAGTGGTATCATACTGTACACATTCTGAAACTTGCTTTTCCCGTTTAACGGTAGTATTATCCTGTCTGTCTCTAGTCCTGTTGATATAGATCTAACTCATTCATTTAAAAAACTGTTTAATATTTTATCATCTATATGTACCATAGTTTATTCAGCTGTACCCCACTAATGGATATTAAAATTTATTTCTTTTTTTGCAGTTTGTGTCACCAGAAACTATGCTTTGATAAAATACTTTGTAATATATCTTCACATAATAGGTTTTTAATGTTCAAAGTGGGATTTCTGGGTCAAACTTTTGTATGTGTGTGTGAGGAAGATTGGCCCTGGGCTAACGTCTGTGCCCATCTTCCTGTTTTCTATATGGGAGGCCGCCCCAGCATGGCTTAATGAGCAGTGCATAGGTCCACACCTGGGATCTGAACCTGTGAACCCCAGGCTGCTGAAGCAGAGCACACAAACTTCACCACTATGCCACTGGGCTGGCCCTGTGGGCCAAACTTTTAATAGATATTGCCATATTGCTTTCCAAAAGCATTGTAACAATTCACACTCCCAGCTACATTTAGGAAAGTGTCCATTTTCCCACCTCTTCTCCACCACTGAATGTTTTCTCATTTTTCAGTTTTTTTTCAAGCTTCATGGGAAGTTTATCCTTCTTTCCACTATTTTAATCCAGGCACCATGCTGTGTTAGTTTATTGCAAATTGTAAAGTAGGGTGAAATATCCATCCTTCCTGTACCTACATTATTTGTTTTATCCCCCTTTAAACCCATTGTCTTACTTTCCCCCAAAGCTATGTAGGTTCCCTTCTCTCAAGAATTAATATTTTATCTCCCCTTTGTGTCCAGTGCAGTGGAGAGCGTTACTTAATAATTCAAGCCTTGTGCAGTTCTGAACAGGGAGGCTGAGGAATTAGGATGGGAGGGAGACAGTGTGGTACAGTGCATGGACTTTGGAGCCAGATTGCTTTGTGACCTTTGGCAAATTGCTTATCCTCTCTACACCTCGGTTTCTCCATCCATAAAACAATGATGATAATAGTACCTTCCTCTTATCGTACTGTTATGAGGATTGAGTTAGAATGGTGCCTGGCACACATCATTATTAATATCAGGTCTTGCCTCCCAGGAGGCCTGGAGGTTAGGCGACTGATTCATCTAGAGGCCCCAAGCTAAAAAGGGTTGTCATTAGGAGTTTAGCACTTGAACCCAGGTCTTTTGACCTTTTTGGTCAGTCTTTGTATCATGTCAAAGCTGCCTCTGTTGGTCACTTCTTGGGGCACTTATTTTAGTCACCTTTCTATCAGCCACAGTGTGGTTATAGTGCTGGCATGAAATAAATATTTGTTGAATAAGTGAATGAATGAATAAATGTTTTCTACTAGGAAATCACCAAAGGGCTGTTGTTCGTGTAAGTTGTGGGAACAGTGGTTTTCAAACAATTTTTCTCTCCAGCCACCTGTATCCTCTCAAGAATTGTTGCTCTGTCCCTCCCTAAGTACTTCCTGTTCCCTGGAGAAGCCCTTGGAGGCCCTGGTTGATTTGATTTTTTACTTCATGAGCCCCAGTCTGCTTTCCTGGCTGTGTAGTCCCTTCCTGTTAAGAATTATGAATAGTTTGCAATTTTACAAATTAGCCTGCTATGAGTTTATGAAGTAGAAGACATCAGATTCCTGGGTCAGAGCTGAATGGTAGTTTATTATTCACAGCAACAGCAGTAGCTAGAATATTGGCATTTTTGGTGCTAGTTCCTCAAGGCCCAATTCCCACAGAGACATGCAGAGAGCTGGATAGCATTGCACATGTAGTGGATTGCTTTACAGTAAAAGAACCTCTAGCTTAGGGAACCCAAATCTTTTATAATGGATGGTATGCCCTTTGCTCCAGAGGGAGACATTATCTTTATCATACTGGACAGTAAGCATGCCTGCACTTTGCTCTAAAGGGAGATACTGTATCTTCCCAAGTTTGCTATATGAACATCTTCAAAAAGATAGTCTAGAACAAAGGGTAGTTAGTGCCTTGCTCCCATGACATGCAGGAACTGGAGTGATGGATGGAGAATTGTCTTCCCACACTGTTCTTTGCTCCTTTTCTCTACTCAGGCTTGCTTGCGTTGGGCAGTTAAGTTTACCAGGCACTGAAGATAGGTAAATTTGGCAGTTCCTCCTACCCTCCAGGTTAGGGGAGACAGTCTGGTAGGGGAGACAGAGATGCCATAAATACTTGTAATACATCAAGGCCTGAGCAGTAAGAAATGTGTACCCCACTCACACTGCTCTCACCAAGAACACTGTTCCTTCTTACTAGATTTCTCCAGCTTTGATGCTGTTGGTGTCCTCCTTTTTGAAACTCTTACTTCCCTTGTCACTGTGACCCATTTGTTCCAGGTTTTGCTCTTCCCTCTTTTGGTTTCCTTCTCTCCCTACGTTTTGGCTTTTTCGTCTCAGCTTGCCCCTTAAGGAGGTGTTATAGGGCCTCAGAATTCCATCTTCAACCTTCAGCTGTTTGGGTAGTATGTTTCATGACTCATTTTTCCACATGGCTTTAAAATGGCCAGTGATAATGTTAAAGACCCCTGTCTTGCCCAGTTCTGTGCATTGGACACCTTTGCTTGGATTCATTCATTCATACTAGGTGCTTCGGATGTTGTGAGTACACAAAGCTATTTCATGGTCTCTGCCCTTCTGAAACATAGTCTCATGCAGGGGGCAGGCGTTAATCAAATAATCACACAGAAGAGATGTTTGATCTGGTTAACAAAGTCTGAGACAATAACACTTGGACAGATGTCTCAATGATGAATTGAAGTTAAGTTGGGGAAGGGTTGGGGGATAATTCCTGGCAGAGGCAACAGCTTGTGCAAAGGCCTTGGGGCAGAAGGGAACATGACCAGTATGAGGAACCGTAAGAATTTCAGTATGGTTGGAGTAAGCGGGAATTTGGTGCAAAATAAGGCTGGAGAGGTGGGTGTAGGCCAGACCATGCAGGGCCTTGTAAGATATGTAGAGAAGTTTTGTCTTTAGCCCAAGAGCTGGGAAGCTACTGAAACTTTAAGCAGGGGGACGATGTATTGTCCTCTTCGTTTAAACACAATTTTTATGTAAATAAAAATTCCTTGATTTGGAAAAAAATCCAAAAGAACTGTTATATTTCTAGTATTTTGATCACAGGGTAAAGTAAAAATAGGGCTTTGCAAATGTCATAGTCTTTAGCTTTGGGTCGTCGCTTTCACCATTCACTTTTTCTTTTACATTTTCCTTGCGAAAAGCCTCGTTTGGATCGTTGGTCTAAACTGAAGCGTGTCCTGACGCTCCGGGGCGCTTTGTAGTCATCAGCGTTCACGTAAACCTGACACTGCGGAAGTGCCGCTGGACAGGGGTGGGGTTGGAAATAAATGGCATGTGATTGGCCGTTTAGCAGCCGTATGTTAATTAGAGTGACAGCTTGAAATGTCTTCGGAAACTCGAGAGTATTCAAACGCTTTGTTGAACTTGTAATGGAAAAAGGTTCTTTAGAAAACACATGCCATGGTACATTTTAGAAAAAGTAGTGCCATAAGGAAAACTCACCATCAGTAAAATATGTGTCGATTTCGCTCACTTGGGAAACGCGGACTTCCTCTAGTTAAGATTATACTTTCAGGGATCATTTCTATAGTTTGTTACTAGAGAAGTTTCTCTGAACGTGTAGAGTACCCGAAACCATGAGGAGGAGACGCAGTGTTCTTTCCTGAGCGTGAAGTTGGTTTTTGGTGTTGTGCCCGCAACAGCCAATTACCATTGATGATCGTTCTTTTTCTCTTTTAGGAGAGAGAGAGGGAGAGAATGCCGTCTGAGTGGTTTGGGTTTTATTTTTGGTTGTGAAATGTGAGACTTAAGGTATTTTTTTTGTTATTAGTAGTGGTCACCACAGTTGTTTCTGTTTGTGGTTTTACTAGGGGGAACCTAAGCTTGTATTCCTGTGAAGTTATTGAAACTCTATTTTTCAGTTTTAGGTTTGTTATCACGCTGGAGTTTTTGTCGTGTTTTTATAGTTGGGTTGGTAGGTTTGTTTATGAAGTTATTCTGGTCACTTTCTTGGCTTATTGGTACTTATTCTTCAGTTTTGTTTGTTCAGTTAATCGTTTTTTCAAGTTTTATGATAGGATTTTTTGTTTCAAATGATGCTTTTATATTGTTTTTGTCCCCAACGCGAACAGTATTAGTAAATGCTCTCAACACTGCGGTTGTCTCTTAGTGTGTTCCGCGGCCGTTTGGATAATGAAAGCTTTCATTTTTTCCTTTTATGAAAAAGTTTACAATAAGTAATACATGAAAGTACTGTATAAAGGAGTTTTAATTTTTTTTTACTCTAATATGAGTTTTCCTAGTTTTAACTGAAGAAATTTGCTTATATTTGCATTAATCCTCGTATTTGCTTTGCAGGAATTTATATTGATGCAGTTAACTCCCTGGGCCAGACAGCACTTTTTGTTGCAGCATTGTTAGGCCTTACAAAATTGGTTGATGTCCTCGTGGATTATGGATCAGATCCAAATCAGTAAGTACAATAACATCACTATTTAGAAAATTAGGATGCTCTTAAGATGAGGTAGAGCGTTTGGAAGCTGATTTGACTTTATTAAAAGCACTGTTACTAATATTTATATCAATGAAATACAGTCACGTATGTATGTTGAAACATACTTTTAACTGGTAATAAAGTTTTCTAAGCAGTTTTACTAGGCCCTAGGAAATAAGTAAAATTTATTAGTCATTAATTACGTAGTCATTAACAGCATGGTTTGCATATTTCCACCCCGGGTTATAATTTGTATGGTTTGCTTAAGCAATTTAACATACCCGCAAAGAAGTTCTTCACCAATTAATATGCTTGGCATCACTTTGTCAGGATGACTTTTGCCTGGCTCCTGTAGTTGTGGTTTAAAAGAATCAGAATTTAATAGTTGGTCCAAATTTTTTTAACCATTTTTTTAATTGATGTCTTAATAGTTTATAACACTGTGGGGTTTTAGTTGTACATTTTTGTTTGTCCGTCAGCTTGTGGATGTAACCCTTCACCCCTTAGTTGGTCCAAATTTTAATATGGAACAGCAACACAAGGTAATGAATCAGCTACCTCCTTCTCTTTGTGTAATACTTTTTTTTTTTAACCCAGGGCCCTCCCAGGCACTAGCTCACTAGATCTTTGCAACCACCTCCTCAACAGAGAGGGGACATTTTTACAGTTCTTGTTGGACAGAACCAGAAATGGGTTTTGAGCACTTAACATGATTCCAGCTGATTTTCACAGGAATGCTAGAATATGAACAATCATAAAAGTTATAAAATAGCTTTCCCATATTACATAAGGAGGCTGTGTTTAATGTACTTAAAAAACTCGTCAGAAGGTTTTGTTTTTTGGTTTTTTTTTTTTTTTTTTCTAGTTATAAGATTGCTTGCTTAGTGAGAGAAAACTTGGAAGCTTGGAAGAGTATAAAGGAAAAAGAAAAAAAAAACAGTCAGTATGAAAATTCTGTAACTCGGAGATAACACACTGAACATTTTGCTGTGTTTACACCCAGAATTTTTCTAGACTCACATTTCCTCTACTGTCTCTACTGTTAATGTTTAATTTCAAATCTCAGAAATAAAAGGCTACCTCTCTTGATTTTTATGTATAACAGCTTTGTAGGGAGGCTATATTGGAACCCCCTGCAGTTCCTCAGCAAAAATGCAACATTTTCCAGTCATCTGCATTTACATTTGTTTTGTGGAGGTTTAGAGCTGGGTTCTTTAAAGATCAAATCATTCCAACCTTTAGTATTCCAGATTAGGGAACTGATGCCTAGAAAGTTTAAGTGACTGGCCCGTAATAGTGCATTGCATTAATGATAGAGCTGAGACCTGGAGCCTAGCCCCTGAAGAACTCAGAACTTCCCTTTTTAGAAGACCCTATGATGCCAGGGGGAGGTGGGAAAGGACAGTATCAAGGGAGGGAAGGCAAACCCCATGGCCTTGTATTTTGCGATAGGAATGTTTTCATGTGGCTTTAAAAATATATTCTGTCAAGGTGAGGGGAAATTTTTGGGAGGAAGTTGTATTCCTAAGTGCTCAATGGAAATGCGGTGATGGTCTGGGCTTATTGAGGTCACAGAGTCAGATGCCTGCGGGACCAAGTGGGATCAGTGGGTACAAAGTCTGTCTAGGGAGAGTTGGGCATCTGTTGCTGCTGCTGGGCAGGAAAGGGAGCCAAGAGACCAGGTCTTCCAAATTTCCAAGAGGCTAGAAATCCCAATTTTTGATGTGAAATCTCCCAAATGTTAAACATTTTCCATTATTTTAAATTATTTTTTTAAACATTGTGTGGACCAAATAAAACATGCCTCTGGGTTGCCAAATCAGTCTGCAGGCCTCTCATTTTCAACCTCTAGGATAAATTATGAAACAATACACATTTTGATACCACTTGGACCTGGATTCCCTTGTAAGTTTAGTTGGGTGTAAAAAACATTATTCCTTTCTTCCTTAGCATTCATGAGAAATGAAAAATAATGTCTTCTCTCTCCCTACCCAACTTTCTTACTGTTTATGGGAAGAATGATTAGAAGACTGTAAAACATTATACAAATTGGTTTTTCCACAAGGAGGATATCATAATTCCCACAGTGCAGTGTGCTGGACTGCTCATCAGACCCAGTGATAGGAAAGAGCTCACCATGAGATATCCTAGTGGTTCTCAGGTGCCTGGGTGCAGACCAGCCTTGTTGACATCACCTGGGGAACTTGTGAGAAGTACACATTCCTGGGCCCCATGCTTGCAGCGTCTGCTTCAGTCTGGTGTGTAGTCTGAGAATCTGTATTTTTGACCAATATCCCGATGGCTCATTAACTAAATTGTGGGACATCTGTACACTGGAGTACTGTGCAGCTGTTAGAAAGAGTTGAGGTGGCTTGTATGTTCTCATATGGAAATTTCTCCAAGATATATTGTTAAATGGAAAAATTTAGATGCAGAACTGTTTAGCATATTTTTATTCCTACTTGTGTATGAATAGAAATTTTGTGCTGGGGCCGCCCGGTGGCGCAGCGGTTTAGTCCGCGCTTGGCAGCCCGGGGTTTGCGAGTTCGGATCCCGGGCGCCCGCCGACGCACTGCCTGTCAGCCATGCCGTGGCGGCGTCCCATATAAAGTGGAGGAAGATGGGCATGGATGTTAGCCCAGGGCCAGTCTTCCTCAGCAAAAAGGGGAGGATTGGCAACAGATGTTAGCTCAGGGCTGGTCTTCCCCACAAAAAAAAAAGAAATTTTGTGGAAGGATATAAAAGCTTGTAACAGTAGTTGCTTCTGGGCAAGAGAATTGGGGGTCTGGAATAGGAAGTCTTTTTTCTTTGACACTTCTTCCTCCTTCTTTTTCATGTTATTTCTTTTTCTCTTTCCCTTTCCCCTTCCTCCTTCTCCCATTTGTGTTTCTTTTTCTTTTTCTTTTTTTAAGGCATCCAGCCTTTTTTTTTTTTTTTTTGTGGGGAAGACCAGCCCTGAGCTAACATCCGTCGCCAATCCTCCCCTTTTTGCTGAGGAAGACTGGCCCTGGGGAACATCGTGCCCATCTTCCTCCACTTTATATGGGACGCCACCACGGCATGGCTGACAGGCAGTGCGTCGGCGGGCGTCCGGGATCCGAACTCGCGAACCCCGGGCTGCCAAGCGCGGACTAAACCGCTGTGCCACCGGGCGGCCCCTGTGTTTCTTTTTCAATTAAAGTGAGAAAGCTCTTCAGGTGATTCTAATGTGCAACCAGGTTAGGAAACCACGGCTACATATCACATATCACTGTATCCTGGACATAGTGGAGTCCCTCCCTTCATGCCTTAGATAGTTTGTAGGGTTTGGTTAGATTTTTCTGAGTTGTAGATCCTTGACCAGACTGCTGATGCCAAGGTTTTGTGGGCCTCTACCATAGGATTTGGGAGACAGAGACATTCTCACATGAGAGAAATGGTCTCTGGTTAGAATGTGCTTCACCAGTCTGACCCTAGGACACTACAGACATGAAGAAATTGTCTCAGGGCAGCCAGCGTCAGGGGGCAGTGGGGGAAAAGAACACTGGCTTTGGAACCAGACCCATACCTGGGTGTGAATCTCAGCTTTGCCCTTTTGTTTCCTCATGTATAAATTGGGAAATAATACACCTTGAAGGTAGAGGTAAGGATGGGAAAAGAGGATGTGTGTAAAGCTCCTGTTGGCACTGACCAGGGACCTCACAAATGGTATTATAATCCTCATCACCAAAGGTCGCCTTTGTAGAAAGGGAGCCCTGTGTTATCCATTGCATCTCCCCTTCCTGCTCCGTGGAAGGGAGGAGTACTGCCACAGCCCCTCATTGTACCACCTCTCCTCTAGCCGCTGCTTTGATGGGAGCACCCCTGTCCACGCAGCGGCATTTTCCGGCAACCAGTGGATCCTCAGCAAACTGCTGGATGTAGGAGGTGACCTTCGACTCCATGACGAGAAGGGTAGAAACCCGAAGACCTGGGCCCTGGCAGCGGGGAAGGAGCATAGCACTGTGGTAAGGGTGGACCCGCTCTGCAGCCGCACCCAAGGCAGAGCACTGGACTGGGAGTTAGAAGCCCAGCAGGCAGGGGCTGGTCCCAGGGTCAGCACAGGTCTTGCAGTGGCCTTGGCAGTGGACGCACAGGCCTGGATTGAAGCTAGTTAACCAGCTGTAAAACCTTGGGCAAGTCTAGTGAACCTTTCTGGTCATCCATTCAGTGAAGAAGGGAGAACAATTGTAATTTCGTCTCACCCTTAACTAACACCATGCATCAGACATTCTCAATTAAATTACAGTCATGCACTGCATAACAATGTTCCAATCAGTGACGGACCACATATACAACAGTGGTTCCATAAGATTAGCACTGTATAGCCTAGGTGTGTAGTAGGCTATGCCGTCTAGGTTTGTGTAAGTACAGTCTATGATGTTCACACAACAATGAAATCGCTTAATGACGCATTTCTTAGAATGTATCCCCGTCATTAAGTGATGAATGACTGTAGTTAAATAGTAACTCATTTAATCTTCACACCAACCTTCTCAGGTAGGTACTATTATTGTCCTCATTTTACAGATGAGGAAACTGAGACTCATTGACATTAAGTAACTTGCCTGAGGCCTCACACTGGCAGGTGTGATGTGCTCTAATGAGGACTAAATAACCTAACACATGTAAAGCACAAAGGGCATGCGCATTGCAGGGCACATAGTAGGAAGGGGAGGTGGGCAGAGTCCCCTTCCTACCCTCTGGGCCTCCTGCTCATCAGCTGTTAGGCCTTGGACAAGTAATTTCACTCCTGCCTCAGTTTCCTCATCTGTCAAAGGAAGGAGCTGGAGGAAATTATTGGAAATCTTCTCACTGAAAACATGGCATACCTTTAGAAAACTACTTGAGCCCTTCTTTTTCGAGAGATTTCCCTGTCAGGGGCTCTCAGCTCCTTAGACCATTCACCTCTCACCATTCCAATTCCATTGAAGGCCGGGGTGGCCACTAGCTGTGCCAGCATTGAGCACCTCTACGATGTGTTGCAGATGGTGGAGTTCATGCAGCGCTGCGTCTCACACATGCAGGCCATCATCCAGAGCTTCTCCCATGACCTCCTCAGGAAGATTGATTCCCCTCAGCGGCTCATCTGTGGCCTGCCCCGGTTTGGGGGCCTCATGCAGGGGTGAGTGCTGCCCCGAGCAGAATGGGACATTCTGCATCACCCCAGCCTTCCTCCTGAGATCCCTGCAGCATGGGCCACCTCCATCTCCCCATGTTGGTCCCCTCCAGCATCTGGCGCACCCAAGGGGGTGAACTCGAAGGAGAGGATGTGACCACTGAAAAAGGATGGCTTTTTCAGGCCTTAGGCTGTCTCCCGCACACCAGGAACATCTAGGGGAAATGAGTTCTGGGCTCCAGTGGGAACCACCCTGTGGTTAGCAGAGAGGGAACTTTTCAGGTCTGGGGAGCCCAGCAGAAAATCCTTTCTCAGCAAGGCAATTGGCTGGCTTTGTTGTCATCTCCTGAATCATGGAAAGAGCATTCTTTTGTTACTAAGGTAGCAAAAGCCCACAAACGTTTAATTTATGGTTCCTTGGGCTGTTTAAAGCTGGTGTAAAAGACTTGCTGCTAGCTGGGTAGACGGCTCCCCTAACCCTGTCACAGCTGCAGGAGGTGGGCCTCAGGCTTCTCTCCATGCTCAGGGACCAAGTTATTTTAAATTCTTGGGGCTTTATTGACTTAGGGTTTGTATGCAGAGAATCCTTTCCATTTTGATTTTCTCTGATGGCATCTCTTTCTGTAATCAGGGTGGCTAGACTTATCACTCTCCCAGGCTCCTCCTTCCTGTCCTTCCATGCACATTGAGTCCTGGTTTTCCTCTGATGACTTGGATGCCACTGGTTTATCAGGCGAGCTGAGTTAACGATTCCCTTGAGGACTAGTTACTCCTAACTGCTCTCCCTGCAGCCAGTCTTGCTGGCTTGGTCCTTTACTCAGCATCTAGAATGACCTTCTAAAATTGGAAATTGGGTTGTACTGCTCTCTGCTGGAAACCCTTTAGGGCCTTCTCCGTGGCTATTAGGATAAAATTCTAAATCCCTCATCTGGCCTTGGAGGCCCTGCTTGGTCCAACTTCTCCCACCTCTCCCATCTCCTCTCCTGCCAGCGTTTGGATCTTGGCAGACCGAGTTCCTACTAACAGGGCCCAAGCCTAGTCCCTGCTGCGGCTCCGTGACCCCAGGCCAACAGGTTTCCCTTTTTTGGCTCCATTTTTCACATCTGTAAAATGAGAAAGTTGGACAAGATATGCTTTATGATTCTTTGCAACTTTGACCATCTGTAATTATCTATTGCTGCATAATGAATCACCCCCCCCCCCCAAACTTAGAATAGACATTTGTATCTCACACAATTTCTATGGGTCAGGAATCGGAGAATGGCTTAGCTAGGTGGTACTGGCTCAGGGTTTCTCATAAAGTTGCAGTCAAGATGTCAGCTGAGGCTACAGTCATCTGAAGGCTTGACTGGGGCTGAAGGATCTAGTTCTGAGATGGCTTATTCACATGGCTGGCAAATTGGTGCTGGGTGTTGGGCCTCCCAGTTGGGCTGCTGGAATGTCCTCACAACGTGGCAGCTGGCCTCCCCCAGAGCAAGTGATCCAAGTGAGATAAGGGCAGAAGCCCTGTGGATCTAGCCTTGGCAGTCAACCATTCCATCATTTCTGCAGTGTCCTATCGGGTTAACAGGTCAGCCCTATCTGACCTGTGAGGGGCTACACAGACATGAACACCAGGAGGTGGGAATCACAGGGGCCCTCTCAGAGGCTGGCAATTACATCGTCTATGGTTTCATGATAAAAAGTCACGTAGTAAAGACAAAGCCAAGTACACGTTCTGAAGACTTGGATCAGCATTGTTCCTATGGATGCGGGTGGTTAATCCTTAACTTTTTTTTTCTCTTTTAAATATTTCTAGAAACCCTAATGGCTCTCCTAACCGATTGCTTAAAGCTGGAGTTGTTTCTGCCCAAAATATCTACAGCTTTGGCTTTGGGAAGGTAAGAGGTTGCCACTGACAGCCAGTGTTTGCAGGACTAACTGGAGAATCAGCTGGCCCAGCTCTGGCCCCGGCTTCCACGACTTTGTCCAACTCCTCCTTATCCTCTCCTACGTGTTTTTTTCCTCTTTTACCCCTTTTGCAGGACAAGGACTTCTTAGTGTTCTTGTCCTTACTGGAAAATGGTGAAAACCCTGGAGAGTTCTCTTGAATGACCTTGGGCTAGATTCGGGGAGTTTAGAAAATGATCCTTTAATTCCCAGTAAAGGCCCCAGATATGTTCTCCTTGAAAGAGGCAGAGAACTGTCCTGACCCTGTGGGTCTTACTTGTGATTGACCTTGTCCTCCCACAGGTTTATAAGCATTGTTGGAATGCCTTTAAGGAATTGAGATTTTAAACTGAGAAATGTTCTAAGGGAAAATAGTATCTTTTGGTACATGGTTCTGCTCATCAAAGAAAGAGACAACTGGGAAACATTGGTGGGTGATGCTTGCCAACAGCTCATCCCTTGCCTCTGAGTCTCTTGATTGTGCTGAGGCAGCCTGGGGAGGAGTAAGGGTGGGACGAGAAAGAGTGTCGGCTTTGGCTACACACAGGCCTGGGCCCTGAGCCCCAGCCTGGCACTTCATGCAGGCGTCTGACCTGTTTCTATGAGCCTCAGTTTCCTCACTAGTAAAAGGGAAAGAATATTACAAGTTTGTAGCATTTCTAGGAAGATAAAAAGTAATGTAAATTAAAGCTTAATGTCCAGTGCATAGGAGTATTCAGCAAGTTGGTAAATAGCAGCTATCATTATTTTTAGCTGGCTGATAAGATTCTGGAGGTATTTTACTTTTCCTCTTTTCTCCCCACAATTTGAAGCTGTGCTTTGCTTTCAGTTTTATCTCACAGGGGGGATGCAGCTGGCCTATCTAGGATCTCTTCCAGTAATTGGAGAAAAGGAAGTGATTCAAGCTGATGACGAACCTACCTTCTCTTTCTTCAGTGGCCCCTACATGGTCATGATCAAGTAAGCAGAAGCTGGCCAGTGGGAGGTCTGATTTAATCCCAAGGGAAGAGTGGGTTTTGTGTGACTTCCTTATGTGTGGAGAGTTTCTACCCAAACGCAAGGAGACACTGCAGAACATATATCTAAGAGTTTCTCAACCTGGAGACCAGAGCCGGATATCCTTTGTTGTGCTGTCCTGTGCATTGTGGGATGTTCAGGAGCATCCCTGGTCTCCACTCACTAGATGCTGGTAGCAGCCCCCAGTGCCCACCGCTCCCCTGCAATTGTGATTGTGACAACCAAAATGTCCACAGACCTTGCCAAATGGCCCCCATTGAGAATGGCTGGTCTGAAAGTTTACTCATAACAGTATTTTTACCTTTGCTTTCTAGCGAGTTAGAGGCAGCATAGGGTATTGAGGCCCCTGTAGAAGCCAAAAGAGGCATCAGCTGCAGCTCTCACCAGCCAAGTGCAGCAGAGGTGGCAGTAACAGGGTTTGGCTGTGACCAAAGTCCCTGGGGTCTCAGTCCCCAGAGACCTGCCTCCTGCAAGATCGCAGGAGTTGTCCTGGACAAGGTGTCTTGGCCTCCTTAAATCTGGTTGCTGCTTCCCTGCTTAGGAGAAACACACTTCTAAAAAGGCTTCTGCCAGACTAACAAGGCCCTCTATCCCCTGGAGATATGCTCCTTGTTTTCTTGCCCACACCACAGATTAGTTGTCGGGTCCCCTCCTCTCTCTCCACTGCTGTGGCCTTTGCCGAAGTCATCACTGTCGCTCACCCAGACTGGCCTCCTAACTGGCCTCCCATTCTCAGAACCATTCCTCCCTACCATTCCCCACACTGCTGGTACCATTGTCTTTCTAAAATACAGACCCATAGGCCAAGCCCTATGGCCAAGTGGTTAACGATCCGCACGCTCTTCTTTGGCAGCCCAGGTTTGCGGGTTCACATCCCAGGAGAGGACCTACTCCACTCACCAGCCATGCTGTGGCGGTGTCCCACACCAACTAAAAAAAAGAAAAAATAGAATATTGGCACAGATGTTAGCTCAGGGCTAATCTTCCTTAAGCAAAAAAAGAGGAGGATTGGCAATGGATGTTAGCTCAGGGCAAATCTTCCTCAGCAAAAATAAAATACAGACCTGATCTAGTCACTCCCTCCCTAAAATCCTTCAATGACTTCCTGCCACCTGTACCTAAGTTCCCCAGGGTGCTTTAGGACCTGGGGGTGCCAAGGGGCTTGACAGATTTTGTGTAAACACCACTTACCTGGTCTCTGGCTGGAGAGCTCCTTACTGAAGAAGTGGCTGCTCACCCCCCTCTGCTTGCACTCTCTCCTGCTCTTGTAGCCTGGTGTGGAACGGGAGCAGGGTCACAGTGAAGGAGCTGCATCTCCCCACCCACCCACACTGCAGCAGGCGGCGGCTGGCTGACTTGTTAATTGCTGAGCAGGAGCACAGCAGGTGAGAAGGAAGCCCAAGGGCATTTCATGTCCAACTCTCTTTACAGACCCAGGTTCAGGGCTATGCAGGGCTGTCCCTGGGGTGTGGAGACCAGCCCCCTTCAGACTCAGCAATTTCTGACTGTTGGAATTGATTGATGTTAACTTCCAAGGACTTCCAAGAGAGGGAAAGAAAAATTAATGAATAGCCTGAGGGGTGGGGATGTGGTGGTGAGGGGTTCAATTCTGTCAGCTGATTGACTCCCCATGACGCTGATGGTCCTGCCTCCAGACCCTGCTGGCTCTCCTGCTACAGCCTCCAATGGCTGCCCCATTATTGGCCCTGTGCCCATGCAGGACAGCACGCGCTGTTCTGTCTTCATAAAGCATGGCTGTGCGTGAGAGCCATGAGGATGTGCCCATGGGTCTCAGTACCTTAGGTTTCTTGTGGCTCCAGGGTTAGTCCCGCAGCTCTTGCTGGGGCAGGAGCCCAATTCATGGTTTCACACTAGGGCTGCTGAGACCTTAGAATGGACCCAGGTTCCTGAGAAGGTTACCCAAATCCTATAGGAGGTATGTCAGAGGCCAAACCCTTCCTTTTGGCCAAACCTTCCTAGAGGGGCCCAAGGAGGCTGGAAGGACTCATAGACACAGTGTGGACTTTGACATAAAATCGAGTGGGGTGTAACCTTGGGCAAGTTCCTGACATCTTCCTGACCTTGGTTTCGTCATGTCTAAAATGAGTATAATGATACATTTCTTGCAGGTGGTTGTTAGGATTGAGATGATGTATGTAAAGTGCCTTGCTCAGTAGCTCTTAGTGACGTTGTCATTGATGACTCTAAGCCCTCAGGGTCTGATCAGTGAGTTGCCACAGATTCTACCAACAGAGACCTTTACCCTCACCCCACCCCACCTCATCGTCTTTTCTTAGAAAAACATTGTGTGCAAATGATATTTGTTTAGAATGTGTTTAAGGGGCCTAGAAGAAAGGAAAGCACCCATTTTTTCATCACATCCTCCTTCCCTCTGCCTCACCTGAAGTTGATTTTCTTTTGCAGCAAGCTGCGGCACCCCCACCTGCTGCAGCTGATGGCTGTGTGTCTGTCCCAGGACCTGGAGAAGACCCGCCTTGTGTATGAGCGCATCACCGTCGGCACACTGTTCAGTGTCCTCCATGAACGGGTAAATGACTGTTTCCGTGGATTTTCCCTTGCTGCCCTCCCCATTTCTCCTCCCTGCCCCAGCAGTAGAGTTCCCATCTGTACATGCATGGAAGATAAATCTCTTAATTCTTTACTTTATGGGGGCTATATAATACACCATTTAAGGCTGATGAGTGCCTGGTCGGAACTAGTGTGGTTTTATAATGATCAGTCCTGTTTCTTTATCAGACATCTAAGGGCTCAGCAGACCCAGAAAACACACAGACCCATTTCTAGCTAACTAATCAGACAGCCACTGGCCTTATTTCCCTGTGTTTTCACTTGTGCCCTGCAGGGCCTTTGCTGTAGAGAGAGGTTTGTTTATATACAAGCCTTTATCAGTCCCCTCTCACTTTTCAGATTTCCTGTTGAGGACGTCTTCTCTGGCCCACAGACTCCCTGAGAAGTGTGTTTTGGGCAGAGATGTGGCTTTGGAGAGGTTCTGAAGCATTTGTTTTTCTTTCTCTGTGACTTTGTTCTAAAGACCCTGGGCAGGAGTGAGAAGAGACCCTCCAGGAAGGGCCCTTCCCTCAGATGGCTAGCCATCCCTCCTGCCTGAGGACTTCCTATTAGTGTTCTGTTTTTTCTCGCCTCCCTACCTCTCCTCCCCTCTTCTCTCCTTTGATGAGGACATTACCTTAAAATGCCATTTCTCTAGGGAGAGACCCCTCATGACTTTAATCAGCCAGGTACACTGGTGTTAGTGAATTTCTATCCTTTTAGGATGATCTTTCTAGGTCATCTGACTGGGCTAGGGACTGGATTGGTCCTTTAAGCTTCCAGGTTCTCCCAGCAGCACAGGCTTGGATGAGGGGTGAAGAGCAGGTTCATTGGTGGTTGTGGTGGGCCAACCCTGGATGCACTTACCAGGCCTTGAGAACTTTCTCTTTTTTTTTCCCCTCAGTTATTTTATTGAGGTCATATTAGTTTATAACATTACATTATGATATATCAGTTCATAACATTAGTTTATAACATATTAGTTTATAACATTACATTATGATATATCAATACATTATGATATATCAGTTTCTTTGTAGACTGCATCGTGCTCACCACCAGTAGTCTAATTTTTATCTGTCACCATACATATGTTCCCCTTTACCCATTTTTCCCACCCCCTCACCCCCTTCCCCTCTGGTAACTACTAATCTGTTCTCTTTATCCATGTGTTTGTCTATCTTTCACATATGAGTAAAATCATACTGTGTTTGTCTTTCTCTATCTGGCTTATTTTGCTTAAGATAATACTCTCAAAGGCCATCCATGTTGTTGCAAATGGCACGATTTTGGCTTTTTTTGTGACTATGTAGTATTCCATTGTGGATATATACCACATCTTCTTTATCCATTCATCAGTTGATGGGCACTTGGGTTGCTTCCAGGTCTTGGGCTACTGTGAATAATGCTGCAATGAACATAGGGGTGCATAAATCTCTTTGTATTGTTGATTTCATGTTCTTTGGATAAATACCTGGTAGTAGGATAGCTGGATTGTATGTACTTTTAATTTTTTGAGAAGTTTCCATACTGTTTTCCATGGAGGCTGCACCAGTTTGCATTCCTACCAGCAGTGTATGAGGGTTTCCTTTTCTCCACATCCTCTCCAACATTTGTTATTTTTTTGTCTTGGTAGTTATAGCCATTCTGACAGGTGTAAAGTGATATCTCATTGTAGTTTTGATTTGCATTTCCCTAATAATTAGTGATGTTGAACTTCTTTTCATGTGCCTGTTGGCTGTCTGTATCTTCTTTGGAAAGATGTCTGTTCATATCCTCTGCCCATTTTTTGATTGGGTTGTTTCTTTTCTCATTGTTGTGTTGTATGTGTTGTTTATATATTTTGGAAATTAACACCTTGTTGGATGTATGATTTGCAAATATTTTCTCCCAGTTGGTGGCTTGTCTTTTCATTTTGTTGATGGTTTCCTTTGCTGTGCAGAAGCTTTTTAGTCTGATGTAGTCCCATTTGTTTATTTTTTCTTTTGTTTCCCTTGCCTGAGTAGACATGATATTCGAAAAGATGCTGGTAAGACCAATGTCAAAGAGTGTACTGCCTATATTTTCTTCTAGGAGTTTTATGGTTTCAGGTCTTACATTCAAGTCTTTAATCCATTTTGAGTTAATTTTTGTGTATGGTGTAAGATGATGGTCTACTTTTATTCTTTTGCATATGGCTGTCCAGTTTTCCCAACACCATTTATTGAAGAGACTTGCCTTTCTCCATTGTATGTTCTTGTCTCCTTTGTTGAAGATTAGCTGTCCATAGATGTGTGGTTTTATTTCTGGGCTTTCAATTCTGTTCTCTTGATCTGTGTGTCTGTTTTTGTGCCAGTACCATGCTGTTTTGATTACTGTAGCTTGGTAGTATATTTTGAAGTCAGGGATTGTGATGCCTCCAGCTTTGTTCTTTTTTCTCAGGATTCTCTTGGCTATTTGGGGTCTTTTGTTGTTCTATATAAATTTTAGGATTCTTTGTTCCATTTCTGTGAAGAATGTCATTGGGATTCTGATTGGGATTGCACTGAATCTGTAGATTGCTTTAGGTAATATGGGTATTTTAACTATGTTTATTCTTCCAATCTGTGATCATGGAATATCTTTCCGTTTCTCTCTGTCTTCATAAATTTCTTTAAATAACGTCTTATAGTTTTCATTGTGTAGGTCTTTCACCTCCTTGGTTAAATTTATTCCTAGATATTTTATTCTTTTTGTTGCAATTGTAAATGGGATTTTCTTCTTGACTTCTCTTTCTGCTAGTTTGTTATCAGTGTGTGGAGATGCAACTGATTTTTTAAGTTGATTTTGTACCCTGCAGATTTGCTGTAGTTTTTGATTATTTCTAATACCTTTCTGGTGGATTCTTTAGGGTTTTCTGTATATAGAATCATGTCATCCACGAACAGTGAGAGTTTCACTTCTTCCTTTCCAATTTGGATACCTTTTCTTTCTTTTTTTTGCCTAATTGCTCTGTTGGAAACCTCCAGTACTATGTTGAATAGGAGTGGCGAGAGTGGGCACACTTGTCTTGTTCCTGTTCTCAGAGGGATGGCTTTCAGTTTTTCACCATTAAGTATGATGTTAGCTGTGGGTTTGTCGTATATGGCCTTTATTATGTTGAGGTACTTTCCTTCTATACCCATTTTATTGAGAGTTTTTATCATAAATGGGTGTCGGATCTTGTCAGATGCTTTCTCTGCATCTACTGAGATGATCATGTGATTTTTATTCCTCATTTTGGTAATGTGGTGTATTGCATTGATTGATTCACAGATGTTGAACCATCCCTGCATCCCTGGTATAAATCCCACTTGATCATGGTGTATGATCTTTTAAAAAAATTTTTATTGCTGTTTTAATAGTTTATAACATTGTGCAGTTTTAATTGTACATTATTGTTTGTAGTCACTGTATGAATACATCCCTTCACCCCTTGTGCCCACCCTCCACCCCCATTGCCCCTGGTAACCACCAAAGGGTTCTCTCTGTCCGTGTGTTAGTTTATATTCCACATATGAGTGAAGTCATGTGTTTGTCTTTCTCTCTCTGGCTTATTTCACTTAACATAATACCCTCTAGGTCCAGCCATGTGTTGCAAATGGGACAATTCTGTCTGTTTTTTTTACAGCTGAGTAGAATTCCATTGTATATATATATACCACATCTTCTTTAACCAATCATCAGTCGAGAGACACTTGGGTTGCTTCCACTTCTTGGCTGTAGTGAATAACGCTGCAGTGAACATAGGGGTGCATAAGCCTCTTGCGATGGTTGACTTCAGGTTCGTTGGGTAGATACCCAGTAGTGGGATTGCTGGATCATAAGGTATTTCTATTTTTAATTTTTTGAGGAATCTCCATACTGTTTTCCATAGAGGCTGCACCAGTTTGCATTCCCACTGGCAGTGAATGAGGGTTCCTGTTTCTCCACATTCTCTCCAACATTTGTTGTTTTTTGTCTTGGTGATTATAGCCATTCTAAGGTGTAAGGTGATATTTTAGTGTAGTTTTGATTTGCATTTCCCTGATGATTAGTGATGTTGAACATCTTTTCATGTGACTGTTGGCCATCTGTATATCTTCCTTGGAAAAATGTCTGTTCATATCCTCTGCTCACTTTTTGATTAGGTTGTTTGTTTTTTTGTTGTTCAGTTGTGTGAGTTCTTTATAGATGATGGATATTAATCCCTTGTCGGATATATGATTTGTGAATATTTTCTCCCAGCTGGTGGGTTGCTTATTCATTTTGATCCTGGTTTCATTTGCCTTGTAGAAGCTCTGTAGTCTGATGAAGTCCCACTTGTTTATTTTTTCTTTTGTTTCCCTTGTCCGAGTAGACATGGAATCCAAAAGGATCCCTTTATGACCAATGTCAATTAGTGTACTGCCTATATTTTCTTCCAGGAGTTTTATAGTTTCAGGTCTCATTTTCAGGTCCTTAATCCATTTTGAGTTAATTTTTGTGTATGGTGATAGAAGATGGTCTACTTTCATTCTTTTGCCTGTGGCTGTCCAATTTTCCCAGCACCATTTATTGAAAAGACTTTCCTTTCTCCATTGTATGTTCTTACCTCCTTTGTCAAAGATTAGCTGTCCATAGATGTGTGGTTTTATTTCTGGGCCTTCAATTCTGTTCCATTGATCTGTGTGTCTGTTTTTGTGCCAGTACCATGCTGTTTTGATTACTATAGCTCTATAGTATATTTTGAAATCGGGGATTGTGATGCCTCCAGCTTTGTTCTTTTTTCTCAGGATTGCTTTAGCTATTCGGGTCTTTTGTTGCCCCATACGAACTTCAGTATTTTTTGTTCTATTTCCGTGAAGAATGTCTTTGGGATTCTAATTGGGGTTGCATTGAATCTGTAGATTGCTTTAGGTAGTATGGACATTTTAACTGTATTTATTCTTCCAATCCATGTGCATGGGATATTTTTCCATTTCTTTATGTCTTCATCGATTTCTTTCAATAGTGTCTTACAGTTTTCATTGTATAGGTCTTTCACCTCCTTGGTTAAATTTATTCCCAGGTATTTTATTCTTGTTGTTGCAATTGTAAATGAGATTGTCTTTTTGAGTTCTCTTTCTGTTAGTTCATTGTTAGCATATAGAAATGCAACTGATTTTTTGTAAGTTGATTTTATACCCTGCCACTTTGCTGTAGTTGTTGATTATCTCTAGTAGTTTTCCAATGGATTTTTGGGGGGTTTTCTATGTATAAGATCATTGCATCTATGTTCGTCAGTAATATTGGCCTGTAGTTTTCCTTCTTTGTGTTATCCTTGTCTGGTTTTAGTATCAGGGTAATGTGGCCTCATAGAATGATTCGGAAGCATTCCCTCTTCTTCACTTTGGGGGGATAGTTTGAGAAGGATAGATATTAAATCTTCTTTAAATGTTTGGTAGAATTCTCCAGAGGAGCCATCTGGTCCTGGACTTTTATTTTGTGGGAGGTTTTTGATTACTGTTTCAATCTCTTTCTTGTGATTGGTCTATTCAGATTCTTGATTCAGTTTTGGGAGGTTATATGAACCTAAGAATTTATCTATTTCTTCTAGGTTGTCCAATTCATCGGCGTATAGTTTATCATAGTATTCTCTTATAATCCTCTGTATTTCTATGGTATCCATTGTAATTTATCCTCTTTTATTTTTAATTTTATTTACTTGAGCCTTCTCTCTTTTTTTCTTAGTGAGTCTGGCTAAGGGTTTGTCAATTTTGTTTGTCTTCTCAAAGAACCAGCTCTTAAGTTTCATTAATCCTGTCTGTTGTTTTTTTAGTTCTTATTTCATTTATTTCTGCTCTGATTTTTATTATATCCCTCCTTCTGCTGACTTTGGGCTTTGTTTTTTGTTCTTCTTTTTCTGGTTTTGTTAGGTGTAGTTTAAGGTTACTTATTTGAGATTTTTCTTGTTTGTTGAGGTAGGCTTGTATTGCTGTAAGTTTCCCTCTTAACATCACTTTTGCTGTATCCTGTAAGAGTTGGTGTGTTGTGTTTTAATTTTCCTTTGTCTCCAGATATTTTTTGATTTCTTCATTGATCAAATGGTTGTTCAGTAGTATGTTGTTTAGTCTCCACATATTTGTGACTTTCCCAGCCTTTGTCTTGTAGTTAATATCTAATCCATAGCATTGTGGTTGGAAAAGATGCTTGATATGATTTCAATCTTCTTAAATTTATTGAGGCTTGCGTTGTTTCCCAACATATGGTCTATCTTTGAGAATGTTCCATGTGTACCTGAGAAGAATGTGTAGTCTGCTGGATTTGGATGGAATGTTCTATATGTATATCTGTTAAGTCCATCTGGTCTAGTATTTCATTTAAGGCCACTGTTTCCCTATTGACTTTCTGTCTGGATGATGTATCCATTGATGTAGGTGGGGTGTTAAGGTCCCCTACTATTATTGTGTTGCTGTCAATTTCTCCCTCTAGGTCTGCTCAGAGTTGCTTTATATACTTTGGTGCTCCTGTGTTAGGTACATATATATTCATAAGTGTTATATCATCTTGGTGGAATGTCCCTTTTATCTTTATGTACTGCCTCTCTTTGTCTCTCATTATCTTTTTTATCTTGAAGTCTGCTTTGTCTAATATAAGTATGGCAACACCTGCTTTCTTTTGCTTGCCATTTGCTTGGAGTATCATCTTGGATTATCACTCTGAGCCTTTGTTTGTCTTCAGAGCTGAGCTGTGTTTCCTGGAGGCAGCACATTGTTGGGTCTTGTTTTTTAATCTATCCAGCCACTCTTTGTCTTTTGATAGATGAATTCAATCCATTTATATTTAGAGTGATTATTGATATATGAGGGCCTAATACTGCCATTTTATCTTTTGTTTTCCATTGTTTCTTTTTCCTTGTGTTTCTGTCTGCCATTTCAGTTTGGTGGTTTTCTGTGATGCTTTTTCTCAATTTTCTCTTTGTTTATGCTTTGTGACTCTGCTCTGATTTTTTGTTTTGTGGTTACCATGTGGTTTGTGTAAAAGATCCCATAGATGAGATAGTCCATTTTCTCCATTAGCCTAAGCAGTTTCCATCCATCTCCTCTTCCCTTTCTGGGTTATTGTTGTCACAAATTGTTCTTTTCTCTGTTGTGAGTTTGTGATTAAATTGAAGTGCTTATAGTTATTTTTGATGCTTTCCTTCCCTTTGTTTTTTATAATTGTTTATTGACCTGTTCTGATTTGAGCTGAAATTTTCTGATTCTGTTTATCTCCTTTCTCCAGGTTTTCTGAACCTTTGCCTTTTTGTTGCAGGTAAGAGGGCTTCCTTTATCATTTCTTGTAAGGGAGGTCTAGTGGTGGTGAACTCCCTCAGCTTTTGTTTATCTTGGAAAGCTTTTATTTCTCCATCATATCTGAAAGATAGTTTTACTGGATAGAGTATTCTTGGCTGAAAGTTTTTGTCTTTCAGTATTTTGAATATATCATTCCATTCTCTCCTAGCCTGTAAGGTTTCTGCTGAGAAATCTGCCGAAAGCCTGATAGGGGTTCCTTTGTAGGTTATTTTCTTCTGCCTTCTGCCCTTAATATTTTTTCTCTGTCATTGATTTTTGCCAGTTTTAATAGTATATGCCTTGGAGAAGGTCTTTTTGCACTGATGTAATTAGGAGTTCTATTGGCTTCATGTACTTGTAAGTCCACTTCTTTCCCCAGGTTTGGGAAGTTCTTAGCTACTATTTCTTTGAACAAGCTCTCTGTTCCTTTCTCCCGCCCTTCTCCCTCTAGAATATAATCCTTATGTTGCTTTTGCTAATTGAGTTGGATGTTTCTTGAAGAATTTCTTCATTTTAAAAAAAATCTTAGTCCTCTCTCTTCCTCCACCTGAAACATTTCTATATTTCTACCTTCTAAATCAGTAATTCTGTCCTCCATTATGTCAGTTCTGTTTTTTATGGATTCTGGATTTTGTGTGTGTGTGTGTGTGTGTGTGTGTGAGGAAGACTAGCCCTGAGCTCACATCCAATTGCCAATCCTCTTTTTTTTTCCTGAGGAAGACTGGCCCTTGGCTAACATCCATGTCCATCTTCCTCTACTTTATATGGGATGCCGCCACAGCATGGCTTGACAAGTGGTGCATCTGTCTGCGCCTGGGATCCCAACCTGCGAACCCTGGGCCACTGAAGCGGAGTGCGTGAACTTAACTGCTATACCACCAGGCTGGCCCCCTGGATTATTTTTTTATCTCAGTAGTTGTGTTCTTCATATCCAGAATTTCTGTTTGTTTTTTTCAGTTTCAATCTCTTTGGTAAAGTATTCCTTCTGTTCATTAATTTTATTCCTGGGTTCATTGAACTGTCTTTTCTTTGTGAGTTTTCCTGTAACTCATTGAGTTTCTTTATGATAACTTTTGAATTCTCTGTCATTTAGATTGTAAATTTCTTTGAATTCAGTATTGATTTCTGGAGACTTGTCATTTTCCTTCTGTGCTGAAATGTTAATGTAGTTCTCCATGGTGTTTGTTGAAGTGATCCTTTGCTGGCACATTTGTGGTAGTATCAGGTCGCCAATTCCACCTTCCACCACTGTGGGTAGGGGTGGCAGGAGCTGTGTTTTCTGGTCACACCCCATCTGCTGTTAAGTTTTGTGGGTAGGGCTACTCTGCGTTTGCCCAGGCTGGCTCTAGCCGCTCTGCAGGTGGCACTCACATGGGCAGGACCTCTGTGCTGGGCGGATGGGTCAGGTACCATAGGCCAGGCCTCTGTGCTCCATGGGTGGGGGCGCCTTCTGAGCGGGTGGAGTGCTTTCTTGCCTGCACTGTGCTCACTGGGCAGGCACCTTCTCGGGGGCTGAGCCACCACCACTTGGTGTAGAGTGTTCCCACTGGCAGGGCCAACACAGCACAGTGGGCACTCCTATGGGCCAGGCTGCAACTCTGAGAGCGTTCGTGCAGGCTGGGCTGTCCTCACCTCCTCTTATAGTCGCATTAGCCACTGTGTGAGGATCCGGGACCTGGCTTGTGGCTGCCCGGGGTCGGGGGTAGGGGTGCACTCACCTAGTTCCACTGTCTCCCGGGAATCCAGTCCACCCACCTTCAGATGTATAGCTGCATGGATCTCTCAGACGTCCTCTTATGCTGTGCAGGGAATCCTCTGCTGGTTAATGAATGTCTGTTTAGTTGTAATTTAAAGGGGAGAGTCTAAGGGAACAACCATAATGCTGACATCACCCTTTCTTCTTATTTCTTATGGTATGAAGCAGCTCAGCTGAGGGAAAGGAGCCCAGGTTTGGAGCCAGGGGCCTGGGTCACTGGGACCTTAGGCCAGTCACTTAACCTCCTTGAGCTTTAGGTTCCCCATCTGTAAAATGGGAATACTAGGTAACTGTGGGGATCAATTGAGGAAACTTTGAAAACTGCATTCCGCCAGTGCCAGGGGGCCCAGGCCCTCTCATTCCTGGCTGGTATATCTCTCGATTGCAGCGCTCCCAGTTCCCTGTGCTGCACTTGGAGGTGATCGTGCACCTCCTGCTCCAGATCTCTGATGCACTGAGATACCTGCATTCCCGGGGCTTTATCCACTGCTCCCTCAGCTCCTACGCCATCCATATCATCTCCACAGGGGAAGCAAGGCTGACGAACTTGGAGTACATGATAGAAAGGTAGGTGCAACCTCCATCACGACTTCCATAGAAAGTCTCCCTAGGGGTCCTTTACTGTAGAGAGGAAATTTGATCTGGGTGGGACTCCTTCTCATTGGTGGACTGAACTATCCTTCAGTGGGGAAGAGGTTCCCAAATCCCTTGCCCTGTCTGCCAAGTTTAGACTGACTTTGGGGAAGTTTCTTCTGCTATGGACATTCTCATTTTAATAAACATTTAATAAGCAAGAGCCCAGATTAGCCAGTGTGTGTAAATGCTCTAACTATTCACTCCAGAATTTTCGGTGGCTTAATACAACCGAGCTGTGTTTCTCATTCACATTGCACTCTGGTGTGTGTGTTGGAGGGGGACACTCTCTGTGTTCCAAGTTCCTCCCGTCTTTGGCTCTGCTGTCCCCCAAGCCTTAGTCCATCAGTGTGTCCTCTGCCTTGCTGGTCAGTGAGCATGGAGGGGCACACAGTGGGGTTTAGGGGCCAGCCTGAAGTGGGTCTCTTATTGCTTCCCACTTTGCAATGGCCAGAGCCTACCTTCTCACTGCAGGGAGGCCAGGAAATGTGCCATAGCCATGCATCCTGGAAGGAGAGAGAAGATGATGGGTGCTAATGAGCCTTACAGTCATCACACCTCCTATGGCAGGGCCAGGCACTGGGCTGGGTGGGTGCTAAGGGCCTTCCCTACCCTCAAGGGGCTCAGTGCAGTGAGGGAGACAGTTACAAAAACAATGCCCTCACTCAAGGGTTGGTAGATGGGCTTCATTTCCTGTTTTGCAGGAGTCAAAGTCCTCCTGAGAGTTGGGGGCTGACCCCCATCTCCTGCCTCTAGACTCTAGGAGACAGAGGATCTCCCCTGTGCTTCCTCATTGCCATCTGCAGCTCTGAGCCTTTGACCCAGCATTGGCTCTGCTCTTCTGTGAGGCCTCAGCCACTGTCAGACCCTTTGCTTAGGCTTGCTTACCCCCACTTACCCTTGTCCCCACCCACCCACCAATCACGATCACCGAGGCTTTGTTTCCAAGTCTCTCAGCAGGTCTTTGCTTCTCACATACTCATAATTTACTTCTCTCCCTACATGAAAAGCTTTAGGAAGGTAGAGATTTCTGTTTTATCCACTGCCACTTCTCAAATGCTTAGAACAGGCCTTCACACAGTGGATGCTCAGCATATATTTGTCAAATGAATGAAACAGAAAGACTCACCTCCCTGACCTCATGTGCCCCTTGTTCCTCTGCCTGGAGAGGAGAGCAGGGACCAGATTGTGCTTGGCCTTGTGGGCCTTAATGAAGACTTTGAATTTTATCCTGAGAACACCGGGATGCTGTGGAAGAGTTTTTTTGAGTAGGATGGTGTCGTGGTTGATTTATAGGTTAAGAAGATGCCTCTTGCTCCTGCCTGTGGAGGAGGGGCTGTGATGGGATGACAGAGAGGCAGGGGAGCAGTTAGGGTGTGGCTGGAGCTGTTGCAGTTTGCCATGTGGGAACCTGTGGAGGCCAGACAACTATAACCAAGTGAGCTACTCAGCCTCAGATCTGGTCCATTCTCAGTCCCAGGTAAAATCTTTCAGTGGCTCCCCATGGCCTGCAAGATTCAGTACAGGTACTATACAGGGTATGGAAGCCTTCCAAGGTGGGGCTCCGCCCACAGTGCCAACCTAATTACCTCCCATTCCTTGCCTGGCCATCTGAAGCCACTTTCAGCCCATGCCATTTCATGATGCTGCTGCCCGCTTCTGGAGTACTTGGCACTTGCCTATGTATCCTTTTAAAATCACTTCAGGTGCTATCTCCCATCACACCCCATGAAGCCTATACTGAAGCCCTCTTCCCTGCCACACTTTGCATATTCCACTCCTCCGCAGTCAGGTATGTCTGCCCCACCAGATGGCGGGCTCCGAGAGGGCAGGGACCATGGCTTGTTCATCCTCAGTACCCAGTTTAGGGCCTGCCACATAGTAAGCGTTCAGTAAACATTTGTTAAATGAATAGATCAGTCTAGGGGAAACTTGAAATGGTTCATAACAGGGTTGACCACTTTGGCTGTGTTCAGAAGCACAGCTGTGTTCAGAAGGGGTTTGGACATTTTTGCTGTTGATAACAATGAAGGTGTTTCAAGGCTATGATAGAATCCAAGCTGTTTGCTGGTGATAGAGCGCCATCTATTGTTGAGAAGGAGGTATAACAGTTTCTTCTGCTTGAGCTCTCCAATAGAAATGTGATTCCTAGTGTGAAATGGAGCTTTGGAGAAGGCCCAGTCCAACCCTGTCATTTTACAGATGAAGAAACTGAGGCCCAGAGATGTGAAGAGATGGTCTAAAGTTTCCCAGCTGTGGCTATAACCAGATGATAGAGGCTGTTTCCTGGCTATGCAAGCAGGATGGATTGGAAGTTGAGGGTAGGAAGACCAGCTAAGAGGTGATAGGGCAAGTCCTGGTAGTGACCAAGGAACCAAAATAAAAGGGAAAGATGTGAGATGCACTGAGGAGCTGGGGTCTACACACTGGTCAAGTGAGGGGCTGGGAGGTAACTGGGTAGGAAGGTGTGAGTTCTCTTTTGGGCTTGTTGATCTCAGAGTGGAACTTCAGGCAGAAATGTCCATCAGCAGGCAGTTGCATTCATAACAGCGTTCCCTTCTTTGACAGCTGATAACATGAGCTGATTATCCAGGAATCCCAAATAGCTTTCAATTCCACGTTTATTTTTGATAACACTGTATTTGGGCAGATCGGTTTGTTGAATGTCGTTTTCAATGGTAGCACTCCATCTTTTGGTGCAAAAATGATATAGCAACTTCTCCTATTCTTCAACTCCTTCTTAATGGAATCTTGAGAGCTGGAATTGACCTTGCAAGTGGTATCACATAGCCATAGCCAAATCTAATTTTAATGATGTCAGAGCTGAAGCCCAGGAAAAGTAACTGCCCTAGAATGACAGCCAGAAAAGAAGCTGCCAGTCCCACACTTAACTAGCTTTAACAGAGAAGGAAGAGGGATCATAAGAGAGGAAGGTGAGTGGAAGTAAAAGAGAAAGGATATAAATCCTGGTTGTAAGTGACTTGTCCCTGCTACAGCCTTAGACAGCCTGAGAGGCCTGAGAAGGTAGGTGAGTGTTTCCCTTGGAGAATCTCCCTGCAACGTGTGAAGAGCCTCAGAATATGTTCCGGACAATGAAACACACCATTGCTTTTCTTGTGATACTAATATAATATTTGCGTGTGTATCTACGCTGTTCACACCACACTAGGCCACATATATCTATTCAGCAATACAATTAGAAAGTCAGTACCAGCTTTTAAAAGTTCATGGCTTCCTGAACTCACTGTCATCTGTCAAAAGCTCTGCTGGAAGAAATATTATTTAGGGAAGTTTGCTCAAAGTCTAAGAAGCCCATCCCCTCCTCTAAAATCTATCCTTGGCCAAAGAACTTCTGGTCATTTGCTTTTTAAAACCCTAATTCTTAATTATCAACCAGCAGTCATCAAGTCTTTACCAAATGCCTACCATAATGTTTATGTTGATTCCTTACTTGCCTGGTGCTTTATGGCTCACAGAGTGTTTCCACACGCATGCTCTCATTTGATGCTCATGACAGCTAGGGGCAGAAGTTAGTGCTGACCTCACCCTGAGGATTCTTGCTGGCCTAGAAGATATTTAGGACACTCTGACTTAGTTCTCAAGGAGTCTGGTTGGGAAGTTAAGTTATTCAAGCAAATCAGGAACCTTTGAGTGCTCAACCGAGAGGCTCATTCACAAGAGGGCAGAGTTCAGAAGAAGCAATTGCAAGGAGATGGAGGAATCCCAGAAGGCTTTGATAAAGCAGATGGGGCCTGAGGGCCATCTTGAAAGAGTCCTTCATTCATTTATTCAGAAGTAAGCATTGAAGCCCTGGTATAAATTTAGAGATACAGTGATATAAAAGACAGATAAGGTGCCTACCCTCATGGAGCTGACTCCAGTGGAGGGGAGACAGATAATAAACAATAAATAAATTAACAAGAAATTCAGGTATTAAGTGTGCTGAAGCCAATAAAACGGGACTACTTTAGATTAAGTAGTCAGGGAAGGCCTTTCTGAGGAGGTGATTTTTGAGCTAATACCTTAATTACAAGAAGCAGCCAGTTGCACTAGGATCTGTGGGCAGAGCATGCTATGCAGAAGAAGCCACCAGTGCAAAGACCTGAAGTGGTGATGTGCTTGCCATGTTGGAGAAACTGAAAGAAGGGCCCCTCTGACTTGGGTGGAGTGAGTGAGGAGAGAGTGTCCAGACGAGGTGGGAGGATGGGCAGGGCCCGCTCAGGTAGGAACAGTAAGGAATTGCAGGTGTTGGAACAGCTGGCAGTGTGGGTTAGCTCGGGGTCTAGCTGGGTTTCTAGAAGCTCAAGGAGTTTGCCAGTCTTCAGAGGCAAATGTTTTACAAACGTGCTGCGACGTGATCACAAGTATCCTTTAAGACATGAGCCCTACCTTATGTTTCCTTCTGTAGCCAGGATGGAGGTGTCCGCAGGGACCTGACTCGAGTGCCCCTCCCCACCCAGCTGTACAACTGGGCCGCCCCGGAGGTGATCTTACAGAAGGCAGCCACAGTGAAATCGGACATCTACAGCTTTTCTGTGATCATACAGGAGATTTTAACAGGTAGATCAAAGAGCATATTGATGGTGACCAAAGTCCCTATTCTTCGGTTGGATTTTTTTTTTTTCCCCAGCAATTACTTAGTTTTATGAAAATGCAGGACATGAAAAAAAAAAGAGATTCTTCTAAGGAAACCTGTTTGTGCTTATGGAAGATATAAGATGATCTCCTGGAAATCTTTCTCTTTTAACTTGTTCTTTAAGACTCAGTAAAGCCCACCTATTGGCTTGTCAGTGGTAATCCATTTAATCCAAAGGAAGGTTTTAAACTGAAGATTACTGTCAATGCTTAGAGATCTCTGTGAGGTGCCCCTTAAGAATTCATAAATGAGGGGAAAAGACTGGCTTCTGAGAAGTAAATCATGAAATAAAACATACCCAGTGTATATATAAGCATTGTCACTTGAAAAAAATAGAAGCCGTTCCAAACATACAGCACTCTAATGTGAAGGAAGTGGTCACATATCTGATGACAGAAGGAATCCTTTAGGAGAGGGACACACACACGATCATATACACACAGTAAAACCGTGTTCTCTGAGGGGGTAAGTGAGAGTCAGCCTCCATTTAGCAGTGTTTACAGTCTCAAAGGCAAAACCACACCTTCCATGAGATGAATGCACTGGGCAGCCACACCTGATGCCATGAAGCATTCCCTTGTGGTCCCCAGGTCTGCCAGTGGGAAGTCCATGTATACATGATTCTGATACTACTTTTGTCTGTCTCTGTGGTGGGGATTTCCCTGGTAAATGGGTAAAGTGACTTCTTGTTTGTTATTGGGCTTCCAGGTAGTTTTTCTACAGAGAGAAATTAATGTTTAAAGAGGTTGAGTGACTTGACTAAAGTTACCCAATTTTATCTGATTTCTTAATGTTACTCCTTCCTATGACTTTTTCCTTAACAGATAACATACCTTGGAATGGCTTAGATGGCTCAGTTATTAAAGACGCCATAGTCTTGGGAAAGTATTTAGAAGCTGATGTCAGGCTTCCGAAACCTTATTATGATATTGTTAAGTCGGGCATCCAGGTCAAGCAGAAAGACCGAACTATGAACCTTCAAGATATCCGATATATTCTGAAGAATGACTTAAAGGTAAGCTCTGAAGTTGTTTGGAGTTTATTTCTACTTACCCATCTCAGGGGAGTTGGGAGTTCGAGACCAAGTTGTAAGAAGTTTTGGAAATCCTCATTTCATTACACCCTTTCTGTGTTCCTGAGAAAAACCTAACTGCTTAACTTGGTGAGGGCATCAGGGCATGGAGAAGAGAGGCTGGGAAGTGTCCACACCTAGTGGGTGTACCCTGTAGGCCATAGTGTGATTCAGTGAATGGCAGCTACTGTTATTACTTATTAAATATTGGCGGTAACAGTGAATTAGTTAATTAGGACTACGGTTAGTCTACCCAACAGGAGTAAGAGAGAGTTTGATACCTAGATCTGTTTCTGAAACACCAGTCACAGTCAGATGATTGCAAATACATCCTTGACAATATTTCCGTTGTTACAGGATTTTATCGGAGCCCAGAGAACTCAGCCAACCGAGAGCCCCAGGATGCAGAGATATGAACTCCATCCTGATGTCAATGTCTATCTAGGACTGACTTCAGAACTTCCAAAAGAGACCCCTGACTTGGAAATGAAAGAGCTGAAGGAAATGGGTATGGCTTTAACCCACAGGTTTTGACATGAAGGTGTTCTGAGAATCACCAGCTGCAACTAATCAGCTCCTCCAAACTGTACCCATAACTTATACTGGGAAAAGATGGATGCCTTAGGGAAAAATCAAGATCCTTAAAAAAAATAAGTTCAACTTTCTGGGCTCCATTTATATCTTGGTTGGATCCAGAACTAAGCAGTAACAACCAGTTTAATTCTAGCATGATTACTTTTAGGAATTTATCTAATTGTTTCACAAATAAAAATGCTGATTTTTTAAATTTAAAACTATTATCTGCTCATTGTAGAAAATTTGAAACAGTACAAAGAAGGAAATTACTTACCATTTTAATTCCTCCACTTAGAAATAATTTGTTAACATTTCGGTGTTTCATTCCAAACCTTCTTATAGCCTTACTGCTTTTTAGTACACTTGGGGAAACCTTAAAATTCAGAGCTGGAAAGAACCTTGCAATCATCTGATTTAATGCCAGATGAGAAAACTAAGGTTCAGAGAGGTAGCTTGCTCAGGATCCCAGGCTTGTTACAGAGCTAGAACCCAGGCCTTCCAATCCCAGCCAAGTGACCATTCTCTCTGATTCTCTTTGGACAGGGCTGGAGGCCTCCAGAATTGCCTTCGAAGCTCTCATTACTGTGGCGCCTCTGTCCCTCTTCTTGTTTTCTCTCTTTCTGTACACCATCAACCAGGGGTGGTGGGTGTTCAGTCCTGGCATTATTTTTTGAGTTATTATCTCTCCCGTGGGGAGCCAGCCCTGGTGGTCTAGTGGTTAAGATTCAACGCTCTCACCACCTAGGTTCGTTTCTTGGTTAGGGAACCACACCACCGTCTGTCAGTTGTCATATTATGGCACCTGCATGTGTGATGCTGAAAGCTGTGCCACTGAGATTTCAAATACCAGCAGGGTCACCCATGGTGGACCGGTTTCAGCGGAGCTTCCAGACTAGACAGAGGAGGAATAAGGACCTGACCACCCACTTCTATAAAGATTGACAGTGAAAACTCTGTGAATGGCAGTGGAGCATTGTCTGATATAGCACTGGAAAGTGAGGGGATGGCGCAAAAAGACTGGGCAGGGTTCCGCTCTGCTGTACACAGCGTCGCTAGAAATTGGAATCAACTCAATGGCACTAACAGCAAATCCCTCCCGTGATGCAATCGCTTCTTGGACAGTGTCTTGGTTACTTTTATCAGATGCTCACCAAGAGTGTAACTTTAACTGACATGAATATTCAAACTCCTTGCATGTAAAGAAAGCTATGAATTTAGTCCTTAAGATTCAGGGGTCTGTAATTTGCATGTCCTGACAGTTACGCATGTTTTGAACATACTATAACTTAGGCTTAGAACATTTCCCCCAGGGTTTGATCCCTCCCAAATTTTCTACTTCAGCCCACGTCAAAATGGGAACTTTGACCCAGGTTAGAAATACCCTCTCACCCTCTGTGAGTGTATCTGGTAATCTTCCACACCTGGGAAGGGAGTGGGACAATAAAAAGTTTCTTTCTGCATTCTCATGCCACTCGAGCAACAAGCCAAGGCTGCGTAGCTGCTGCATGTGATCACTTTAATCAGTTGCATGTTTCTACTCTTTTCAACAGGCAGTCAGCTTCATTCACCAAGGGGTCACTCTCCTCCCACCAAGAAAGCAGCACCAGATCTTCCAGTCCCAGATCCAAGTCTGATGGCCAAGGAGACTCAGAACCAAGACACTGCTTCTCCTGCTTGTTCTGTGGTGGAAGAGGCCAGGAGCCCTAGCCCAGGTCAGGCGAGCCTCTGCAGCTTCGAAATCAATGAAATCTACTCAAGCTGCCTGGACATGGGAGATGACAAAAAGGAAGAGCCCCCACTAGCTGGTTCATCTTTTGAGGGAGCTAGACCAAACCAGGTAGATGAACTGAAGTCCATGGAAGAAGAATTGGAAAAGATGGAGAGAGAGGCATGCTGTTTTTGTGATGAGGATGAGAGTTCTTCAGAAGCTGACACAGAGCTCTCCTTTGAGGACTGGGACTGGCAAAATGGTTCGCTTAGTTCACTCAGCCTACCTGAGCCAGCCAGAGAAGCCAAGGGCAATGTGAGTAACAGGTCCATGACTGAGGAGTACATCAGTAAATGTGTGCTGAATCTAAAGATTTCACAGATGTTAATGCACCAGAATGCCGATTTGCTGAGGAATACCCAACAGAAAATAGATAAGCTTGAGATGATACAGAAGCAGCAGGAGGAGCACAGGTCTTTGTGGGCTTCTTCAAGACAGTTTGCAAATGTCTGTAACTTGCCTTCAGCCCTGGGCCCCCCAGCTTTAAGCTATGTTCCTCCTGTCATGCAGCTGCCAGGGGACCAGCAGCCAGACACTGGTGGCAATTGCTCGACCTTAGCACGGTCTTCAAGAACAGTGAGAGAGTTTCAAGGGGGACATTTTGGCAAAAGGTCCAGGAAAAGAAGTGGCTGTGGCTGGAAACCTTTCACCCAAGTCTCTGAAGAAAGCCCTGGGGATCAGTCAGAGAAGAGCCATCAGGTAAAGCTAAGAAGTGGGAGGCAGGGCAGCCTGAACAGGACCTGGAGCTGGGTTTAACGTTGCCCCTAACCTGTGGGTGAGGACTGACATATAAATACAACAAACTCATAGCAGGGTCCTCTTGGCCTTGGGAGATAAGACCTCTAGGATGGAATTCCAAGGAATTCCCTTCCCATTCCAAACCCAACACATAGCCCATGTCCTTCTCTGTAAATTCTATGATCAGGTTGAACCATGTGAAATTGCCACTTTATAGGACAAAATAATCAAGTATTGACAATTTTACATGGTTCAACTTACTAAATATGGTGTCTTGGGCAGGTATTAATCCCCATTCTAAATTGCTTATTCATTCATTCACTCATTCAACAAACATTTATAGAGCCAGAGGCTATATATTAGACTGTGGGATATGATGGTGAATGAACCACAAACTCTACCTATGTGTAGCTTAAACACCAGTTGGGGACAGAGGGAACTGGTGGTCAAAGAAGGCACCTTAGGGGAGGTGAGTAGACACCATGGGAGCTGGCCCTGGAGGTTTAGCTTGAGGCTTAGTGAGGTTGCAGAGTGGCATCTCCATGAGCTCCTTAAGGACAGGGCCTAGGTCTTGTTCATTCTGTGTCTGAACCCCCAGTAAGGTTCCTAGCAACTAGAAGGTACTCTATAAATGGTCATTGAGGGAGTGAATAAATAAATGAATTTGAACAAGTACATACATAGAGTTGGCTGTCATTTGAATCATAGAATTTTAAAGATGGATCAACTCTATCATTTTACAGAGTGTGAAGCACAAGCTCAGTGACTTAAACTTCCCGAGGTCCGTTGGTGTTACCGAGATGGAGGTAAGAGTAGGAGAGGTCAGCCCCACTGGAAGGAAGATTTTATTACTGAAATTGTTTAGAATTGCTGGCTCAAGGTGATGAAAAGCAGGCCAGCTTTTAATAGGTTTTGTTACTGTTTTAAAATTGTCCACCTACAGTGTACCCCCTTATTGCCTGCACAGGGCAGACAGCTCCCACCACACCCTACTCCTTGCCAAGGCCCACAGCTGGTTAGGGGCAGGTTTCCTGACTCCTGATCTAGTGTTCTTTGACTGTACCCTGCTGAATTTCAGTGAGCCTTCAGTCCTCACTTAGAACATTTGGAAAAGCGTTGGCGTTTGTTTTTTTATAAAGAGAAGGCCCAAATAATTTACTTAGACTCTGATATTTCTGTTTCTATTGAAAATTAAAGTTTGCTAGAAAATTATTAGAAATAGGTTTTCTTGTATATTATGTTTTGGTTGTCTATTGCTGTGTAACAACAACAACAAAAAAATCCCCCAAACTTAGTGGCTTAAAATAACAATGGTTTATTATTTCTCACAATTCTTTGGGTCAGGAATATGACAGGGCTTACCTGGGTGATTCTTCCACTCCATGTGGCACAGGCTGGGATCACTCTTTCGACTGCATTCAGCTGGAAACTGGGCGAGTCGGCAAGAAGACCCAAGAAGGCTTCATTTACTTGTCTGCTGCCTTGGGCTTCTCTAGGTGGCCTCTTTCTGCAATTGGCTTCTTACCATTCACTAAATAGTCTCACCCAAGCTTCTCTACAGCATGGCAGCTGGCTTCCCAAGTGAAAGCTGAAGCTGGCAGGCCTCTTAAAAACCAGTCCTGGCCTGAGGATAATGTCGCTTCTGAGGCTTTCTGTTGGTCAAAGTCACAAGGCCAGCCCAGATTCAAGGGGAGGGAAATAGACTCCAGCTCTCAAGTCGCTGTGTGAACAGGGAGGGAAGGAGTTGATGGCAGCCATCATTGGAAACAATATACTACTACATCTGACTATTTATAAAACAATTATACCATACTTAATTTTTCTTTAAAAATCCACCCTGGTTTTCTAGCATAATCAAGAAATAAGGCATTTTCACCTAAGTGAATTTTTCAGACAACTGAAATTCATTCCTTTAATTCCTCCATTTAAAAATTTTTAATCATACCGAATGAAAACATTACAAACTTCCCATTATTCTAAATACCTGTTCTGAATATATTCTAAATATATTGTAACCTTTCCTTGGTGACTGTGACATTTTTCTGAACATCTGTTATTGTGATGCTCCGTGATACAGTGCTGGCTTCAACCCCTGCTGAGGAGTCTTTGCCTCCAGACAGAGGCCTCTGAGCTCATACTTCAGGGAACTTATGATCGTTTTTATGCATCCTCTCACTTTTAGGCATCTTGCTACCATCCCTAAACCTCACATTTGTTGCCTTAATTTGCTGTAGGTTAGGAAATATAATTAATTAAGTTTGTTAAAATTGGAATAAGCAGATTTAAAAGTCTCTCTTTTGGATAAAGGGCATAGGCTTTAATTTATTTTATTTATATTATTTCTAAAGTATTGTAGCCTTTATTTTATTGTTTTATTTTCATAGCATCCCCACTGGTGGATTCAGGCAGATATTATTGTCCCTGTTGTATAGATGAGGAAACTGAAGCGCAAGACTCTTAGGTTAGTCTGAGTAAGGATTAGACTAGAACCCAGGGCCTGAGACCTCAATAATAATATAGGGGAAAGTTTTGGGATGTTTGGTGTCTATTTTATCAGCTCATTCTTCACTTGCGCCCTGTCTGGACTGGGTTCCTGGGGCCAACATTTCTACATAAAGGCCTCCAACTCAGGGATGAGTTACTGGATATGAAACATGAAAGGGAAATCGTCTTGGTAGGTAAAGTTATTTCTACACATTTAGTAAGAATGACTTTAAAAATAGAATGTGAGAGTGAAGAGAAGAGGAATTCCTTCAAAGAACTAAAGCATGTTTACTGCATTTTAAGCTGCCAACTCTTTGTGGCCTTGGAAAACAGAGCACAGGTGAACAAGTTCAGCCCCCTCGAAGAGCGAAGGACAGTTTCGAAAGAAATAGGAACCAAAATACCAGCAGGTAGGTTAACATTTTATTGGTTTTTGTGTCACTTTGCTGTTAGACTCCCATGTGACCCTGAGGCCACTTAATGATCTTCTCATGTCTAGTGACAAAGAAATTGTGAGAAATAAAGAATAGTAACAGAAACAGATCTTGGCAGGTTCTCTCTGTTAAGTGAGCAAAAAGAGCAGTGTAATGGAAACTTGTAGGAGACATCAAAAGTCAGGTGGCTGGCAGGTTAAACAGAACTCATCAATTGTCAAAAGCAAAGCGTCTTGCCTTTCCAAAACTGCCCAGATTGTTTTTCTTATTTTTTTTAGGTATTCCATTTGCCAGTGCTCCAGAAACCAAACTGTTTAGAAACAAGTGTTGTTCAAAATAAGCGCCACTGGCTGTGGGGGGGGCAGAAGGAGGGGTTGAGCAATATCACTATTATCCTGGGCCTCCAGATCAATGACTTGAACTGGCTTCAGCATAAATCACTGGAAGGAGAGCATATGTGTACAGTGGATTTTTAAAGAACTTAGGTAAAACAAATTTTATTTTGCATAGGGGGAATTGTTAAAGGAGCAATAAATGTTTTTCAAGATAGAGTAGTGTATCAATTTTAATTTTCCTTTTCTGTGGTTAAATGGCAGCATTAATCCACAGCTTTGAAGTCAGTTCTCCTGGAAAAAAATTTTTTGTTCCGTCCCCCAAGTGGTGACTGAGACTAATGACAAGAGTTTGCTGTTCCTTTCATGTTGGTAAACGTGTATGTTGACGGAGAATCAAGGAAAATGCCCATTTTAGATTAGTGTATTTTACCTTTATGAAGGGAATTATTGAAGAGCCACCTAACTGGCATCAGTGGGTTTAGCACTCACATCACTGATAGAAGCAGATGGGATGATAGTATGCCATTAGATGACAAAGCAAAAGCCATAGTTGTGGCTTCCTCTGCCCGGCTCCACTCTCTCCCCTCAAAAGAACAAAAAATAGACCGAAGAGAAGTTTAACATTTTGCTCCCAATCCACCTAGTCTTTTTGTATGCTTTAAAAAAATTAAATTATATATGTGAAGGCAATTTTATATCCTGATTTTTTTCACTTTACATTAGAACATGAGCATTATCCCATGTTATTAAAAAACACCCTGTAAATTTATTTTGAAATCATTGGATTTTCTCCGTTGTTGAATTTTATGTTGTTTTATTCTTTTTTCTGTTATGAATAGGGCCACAGTGAAAAGCTTCTTCTGCATTTTGGATTATGTCCTTGATAGATACCCAAAAGCAGAGTTATTAGGTTAAAGGGATTTGAACAGTTTAAAGATTCTTGATAACTTTTGCCAGATTGCTCTTTAGAGAAGCTGATCAGATCTGACCTTTCCGATTCAACAGTCTCTCTGCTCTCTGGTTCAGCAGGAGCGTAGGGCATTCTGGATAACAAGGAATTCATATATATGCTACAGACCACACATTTTCAAAGAGTTAGTTTATAGATGATAAAATATCTGTAACCATGGGATATTTAGAGGAAAAGAGACTCCCTTGTTTTGCAGATGAGAAAAACTTGCCCAAAAGAGACTGAAGTTTGCCAGAGTCATACAGCTAGCTAGTGGCAGGTCAGGGTCTACAACTCAGTGAAACTAGACTGAAGATCTCTAAATGTTCTTCAGAATCCCTGGTGCCTTACAGACCATCTTTACAAATGTTAGTTATTGTGCTATTGCTGGTATGCAGGTGGGCCTGTTATCAGAGAATTCTGATGGAAGGGCAGAAACAGTTACTGAACTATTATCTATGTTCTAGGGCATTGTGGGGGTGCTTTGTAACATCCCAAGGACCAGAATTCTGTCTGGTGAAACTTTGTTTCAATTGTGGGTTTCTTCTACCTCTGAAAATTTCCCAGTAGCACTTTTAGCATCATGAAATCTGAACTTGGAAACTGAAAAAAACCTTAGAGCTTTTCTTACCCAGTCCTTTCATTTCTTAGCCAGGGAAGGCCTAGAGAGTCCAGTGTCCGAACCAAAGTGACACAGCTAAATAGTGTACTCTTCACTGTGTCAAGCCACCCTCAGGGACCTCCCATGTCATCCAGCCCTGGCCAGGGCTCTAGGTAAGTCTTGTGGGCTGAACCTTGGCAAATCTGGCGCTCTCTAGTGGTGGGCAGGAGTCAGTGTAACCCCAGGCTCAGAGAATAGGGGACAGTCCTGGGGGGTGTGGAGCTGGTGGTCTCCAGATTGTGTCAGGAACTTGAGCAGGGGCTGACCCGGTGGCGTAGTGGTTAAGTTTGCACACTCTGCTTCAGGAGCCCGAGGTTTGCAAGTTCAGAGCCCAGGCACGGACCTGTGCACTGCTCATCAAGCTGTGCTGTGGTGGCATCCTGTATATAAAATAGAGGAAGATGAGCACAGATGTTAGCTCAGAGCTAATCTTCCTCAGCAAAAAGAGGAAGATTGGCAACGGTTGTTAGCTGAGGGCCGATCTTCCTCACCAAAAAAAAAAAAAAACTTGAGCAAACTGATGTGTTTGTGTTCACCCTGCTCCCCTCATCCCCCAAAAACCTATGCAATTTAGGATCAGTATGGAATCCGTGTCTTCTGAAATCTGTAATGCAAAGTCAAGAAATAATGAAGATGATGGAGAGGTACACTTAAAATGGAAAAGTGAGTATAAGATCATGGGTTTTGTTGGACAAAATGAAAATTAAAGTATATGTCTAACCTGTTGTTATCTCTAAGTACACAGCCTGTGTTGTACTGTCTCCCACATTCTTCTGGTAGATCATTCCATTTTAAAAGCAAGGCCTTTCTGATTACAAACTGCAGAAGGGAAATGTTCTTTTCATTTCTACACTATATAGGAAATATTTTATTATATATTAATGTATATTATATAACAAGTATAGTAAAAAATACATGATATAGGTATATAATATATAACATTATTAAAGTAGAGATCATGCAGTGTCACTTTCACATATCCGGTGAGCATTATCCTTTAAATAAAGTTTTATCTTATAAGCTCAAAGGGATACAGTATCTGTGTTTTTTAATACTAATGCTACGTGACATTAGCAGAAGTATAGAACATTTGGAATGAAAGTGTACACATATATGTACACTCCCAGCACATGAGCTCAGTGTGGTCTAGAAAGGCTAGACAAACTCATATAGAATCCTTTCCATTAGTCCCTACAGACTAGGGGCTTCAGATGTCATTTTCTTGTAAAATCTTCATAGCAAGAAGGTCCATCTACAAGTTTTCTGCTGCCTTCCACTCTGGAATTCAGCAGCAAGGACTATAACTAACTGAAATTCTACCCTTGCCTCACTCTGTCATCAGTTCTCTCCTCTCCTCCCATTGAAGCCAAACAGGGCAAGCTAAGGATGATACACTTCTAAAAAGGCAATTATTGTGCCAATATGAGCTATAAAAGTATTATGTAGCTCTTCAAAAATCAAAAGCTTTTGTTTCCAATGTTCACAGTGCTGTTTTAAATGCTGCCTTCTCTTATATCCAGCGGAGGTGAAAGAAATGGCAGAGAAAGCAGCTACTGGGCAGCTGGCAGTACCTCTTTGGCATCCTCAGAGTATTTTGACTTTAGAGAATGAGACTGAAAATGAGCCTGATCCCCTGCTGCAGTCCCCCATTGGAGACCCTGAGAATGTGGATTGGCAGCGAGCTGTAGAGTATCCCAGGAAAAATGATGAGCCAGGAGGAAATGGCAAGTGTGACAAAATGAACAACACTGACCATGACAGTGACCAGCATGGCAGACAGCCTGGGCCTCGAAGCTTTACTGGTAAGTTCAGTTGGAAGAATTGAGATAGGTGAGCTCTATCAAGTTATCAGCTCTCGAAAATAAGTAAAACTCCTGGAATATTTCCTTTCTTGGTCTTCTTTCCTATCTGTCTGGGAAGCCTGAATTCCAGGGGAAAGCAGCGTACCCTTTTGATCTCACTGTCCTTCCTGCAGGTAACGAAATCCAGAGATTTATGAATTTTTCTACTACTGGAGCAGACCCCTTTGACCAAAGGAAGTAAAATAATCTCCACGCAGTAACCCTGGTCCTGGATATAACCTGGCAAGGAATGGAACCTTTTACCTGAGGGCAGTCGTGGACGGCCACTCTCTACTGCCCACTTCTTTGCATTGCATTTTAAGCCAGAAAAATTCCACTGGCTCCCAGAGAGTCTATGCCAGAGGAACCTAGAGACAAATGACATTTACTGTCACCACTTTTATAGATTTCCCAGTTAAAACTGAAGGCTGTGTATTTCCATCTGGTAATTTGCTTGCAGTCAGGGCATGGGATGTCATTTCACAGTGTTTGCAAGTTAAAGAAAGGTACATCTAAAATTATCATTTATCTTAGGTAAATGGCTTGTTTTGTTTTAAATTATTTTATTGAGGTCACATTGGGTTGGACTTTTTTGGTATTTAGAATCTGTTCCTTGTCAAGCATCACTTTTGAATGGGTGGGCAAAAGAGTGGATGATCCAGGGCTGTATGCTGGGGCAAGGCTAAACTAACAGTCTCCACTCTCTAGACTGAACCTGACATAGGAGACGTAGCCATCTTTGGCAGAATATGCCTGCATCTCTTCTCACATTGCCCTTTGCCCCTTCCATGCCATTTGAGTATCACTGAATGACTTTGGCCCTGGTTGTGTTATAATCATTAGGTATCGGGCACCTGTCCCCCAGAAAGAAAGAGCAGCCAGAGCATAGTGAAGTCTTTCAAGCAAGTTCTGACACATCTGTGGTCGTTGAGAAATCTTACAGTGTAAGTAATATGGCCTGGAGACCCAAGATGAACCCAAGGACCTAATAAAGTAGAACTGAATATTATGACATTGAGATAATTTCTGTAGTAGTACTTTTTTGTTGGAGCATGTGCCCTCAGGTTTCTGACATGAATGAAGAAGTCTTCCCTCCCTGCCTAATACTTTTTGAGTAAGTTCAGCACAAAGCATTGTGTATCTTGGAGCTTGGGGAAAACACAGACAAGTGTCAGCCTCACTTGAACTTTCTGTCTAGTTGGGTAGACAAGACCAACTCTTAAAGCACAGTGTGAAGTCAAATACCAAAGCTTGTGACTGAGGTCAGATTGGAGTAGGAAAAATAAAGCCAGGTTGTATGAGTGCCTTCACTTGGAATGTCCTCAAAGACCCAAATTCAGCTCTCAACCCAGTGGAAGGAGTGTGTTCATGCCTGACAACTGTCCCTCAGCAGGATCTGTGGGGTCCAGTCATTTCTTAGCATTTGCATTGAGGTTGCAGCATTGCTTCAGGACTTTAACACATCCTTGAAGCATGCAGTTGGGCCATAATCCAGCCAGACTAAAGGAACCACAGTTTGTTTTATCATCATTGACATGGGGCCATAATCATTTAAACAGTATAAATAGTATTTGAGAATAAAACAATGTAAAAATACAATTGTGATAACATTTAAGGTCTTTCAAAGAACATACTATTGTATTTAATTATAGCACACAAACCACTCATAGGACAATTAATTCTTTCACGTGAGGGCTGGAAGGACCTGCCACATAAGCATACTGGTTTGGCTAGAGAAGCAAGTCTGTCAGGGAAGTGGGGAAGGTATGGGAGGCCAGGCTTGTCTAAGAAATTTCACTGTGATCTGAGAGGTAAAGGAAAGCAGCTGCTAAGTGCACAGAAGAGGAGACATGTGGCAAAAGCAGTGTCCAAGGAAATAAGCCACAAACCTCTGCAAAGGGATGATTGAAGGTGAGGAAAGGAGCCAGTTGTCTGGCCATGTGGTGATTAGGGCCTGAATGTAGAGATAAGCAGAAAAGGGAGGGATGGAATGGAGATGCTGAAGAAATAACTGTTACCTTAAAATTTTTAATTTTACTTCTATTATTTAGATTGCATTGCTATTTTTAAAATCATGCTCCTTCACTTGCCTTTAAACGGGAATACCTGAGGGACCCCCAGTTCTGAGCAGCCTCAGCCTCCTCATCTGGAAGATGATGCCAACACACAGACTCTGTCTGTGCCCTTGAGGATCAGGGTGTTTAAATTTGGTCCCCAGCTTTAGTGGTCCAGGGCCTTTCTTCTTTCTGGGAATTTTAGAGCAGAGAAGTCACCTAACCTCCCCCCACTTTTATTGTGCAGATGAGGATGCTGAGACTCAGGATTGTCATTCACCACGCTTGCTCCAGGGGGTTCTCAGCTCCCTATGGGGAAGGAGGGCAGAGGCAGAGGTGTAAGCAGGCAGGAAGGGCCAGCTCTGAGAGCATTACCCTGACTGCTGGGTAATTTTATTTATTTATTTGAAGGTTTTTGTTTTAAGTTATTTTACTGAGGTCATACTGGTTTATAACATTGTGTAATTTCAGGTGTACATTATTACTTATCAGTTTCTATATAGACTGCATCTTACTCATCCCCAATAGTCTAGTTTTTATCCATCTCCATACATATGTGCCCTTTTAAACCCTTTCATCCTCCCCCCCTTTTCCCTCTGGTAACCACTAATCTGTTCTCCTTATCTGTTTGTTTGTGTATCTTGCACATTTGAGTGAAATCATACGGTGTTTGTCTTTCTCTGTCTGGCTTATTTTGCTTAACATAATACCCTTAAGGTCCATCCATGTTGTTGAGATGGCGCGATTTTGTCTTTTTTTATGGCTGAGTAGTATTCTGTTGTGTATATATACCACATCTTTATCCATTCATCAGTTGATGGGCACTTGGATTGTCTTGACTGTTGTGAATAATGCAGCAATGAATGTCGGGGTGCATAAATCTCTTTGTATTTGGATAAATATCCAGTAGTGGGATAGCTGGATCGTATGGTGTTTCTATTTTTTGAGAAATCTCCATGTTGTTTTCCGTAGTGGCTGCACCAGTTTGCATTACTGCTGGGTAATTTTAGATAATCCCATTATTAACACTGTATCTGGCTATAAAGGGATTTGTTTACAATGAATGCCAACTTAAAAGTGATTTCCTACATTATTAATAGGATCAGTCCGTGCAATCAAGTTGTTCACCAGAGTCTTCTGAGGATATAACAGATGAATTTTTAACTCCAGACCATGAATATTTTTACTCCTCGACTGCTCAAGAAAACTTAGCTCTAGAGGTAAAATTTACAGTTCAGGGTAAAGTACATTTTCAGCTTTCTCCATTGCCTTATTCCTTTTAAATTATTTTTATTGCAAAAAATAGCTTACACCTAAAAGTATATAATGTTGACTTATCAGTGTTTTCATGTTTTGAAAAAACATCTGAAAAATAAGATTTTTGAGAATGGAAGGTCATAAGCAATTTCTCCCAAAGTTGTGGTTCCTGGTTTTGTACAGTACTTTGTACTTTTTTTCAAAAACACTCTTCTTCATGTTACCTAATTCATGTTTCCTTCCTGTGGGGAAGAGAAGGCAGCCTGCTGTTATTCCTCTGTGTGAAGAACTGGTGATCCTCAGATGTAAGGTATTAGTCCTTGGCCTGCCAAGCTTTAATGGTAGGAGAGCCAGGAATAGAGGCACGGGTTCAGCAGTGAATATGAGGCTCTCTAGTACACAGGGCTTTTTCTGGGATCTGCCTAGCTTTTGCAAGAACCTATTTGTACAGAGTATTTTCATATATAAAATGAAACTCATTGGATTCTCTTAATTACTTACATAATTTCTACCTCACTTCCCCCCTAACCTGCCACCTTTTGGGGATCTTTTACCCATATGGAAGGGTGGAGTGGAAGAAAGGGAGGATTGTATATGTCAATCACAACATTTGACTGACAAGAAGAATTCCGTGAAGCATCAAAAAGCATAATTTCCACTTGTCTGCACTTCTGAAAACTCAGATCAGTTTTCCATTATTAATCCTTTAAACATTCTTGATTTTACTGTGAGCAGACTGGGACATTAAGAAAATCATTAATAAAAAGATATAAAGTGTATATATATACACATATGTATAATATATACATATATGTAAAATATAACATAGAGAACATAGTACACAGATCTTAGTTGTGCAGCTCATGAACTTTCACAAACTGAACACACTCAGTATAACGAACACCCAGATCAAGAAACAGAACATTACTGATCCCCAAAACACCTCCTGGTGCATCCTCTTAGTCACTGCCTCCCCTCAAAGGAACCAGTGTTCTGACTCCTCACACCATAGAATAGGTTTGCAGTCTGGGCCATTTTTCCAGCATTCTCTGGCTTTTCTGATAAAGCTCCCAGGAATCAAAACATCTTGATTCCTCCTTACACATAATTCCTCCTTACAATGGGAGGTGGGGGAGGGCTTGTTGTTGAGGAGGAACATATAGTACAAATAAGTACTTCATGTCTGTGAAGCAGGTTTTTTCTTTATCTGTAAAAGATGCAGGAACCTTACGAAGATTTTCAAGGTTTAAGAACATCAAGAAATTCTCTCTTGACCTTTTGACCTTTGATATGTCTGCCTCCACTGAAGCTCCTTTCTTTGCTCTTTCATCCTTTTGTAGACCTCAAGTCCCATAGAAGAGGACTTTGAAGGAATGCAAGATGCATTTGCCCAACCTCAAGCCTCTGGTAATAAGCCCTTAGGGCAGATTTCCTTTGAGAATCACTTGCCTTCACTTTCTGTTGGATTGCAGATGTTTATAGAGCTGGACCGGTCCTTAGAGAGAACCTCCTCCAGGCCTTTCATCTTACAGATGAGAAAACTTGGGCTCAGTGATTTCTCTCATTAGAATAGAACCCTCTGCCTCTCACCAGCCTCATGACACCCACACATCATGTTATTTATACCTCCGCTTGTGCTCTTAAAGCATGTGTCGTAGTAGTTACTTCTCTTTTTTGTTTGATTTTCTCTAGTTAAAACTAGATTACAGGCTCCTTCGTGGCACATACCAGGTGTTCCGTTATCTTTGCAGAGCTAACCTGAGGGATTTGCCCAGGCCACACAGCTAGTTATTGACACAACAAAAACTAGAACTAGGTGTCCATGTCCTTCTCTACCCACAAAGGCAGAGTTTCACCATCAAGATGCTTAGCATCTTGGCAAAGAGTTAATAACAGCCAATAGTGCAGAGTCAACATACTGTCCTTCCCTTGGAAGGCCTTGGGTTCTCTATAACAGCAACTGCTTTCTTTTTTACATGGGAAGTTAACCTGGATTAGCAGCTGGGGTGTGGCACAAGACAAGATACAAGTGAACCACTGGTTCCGATACAGACATTTAAAAAATTATGCATTTTTGCTCTTTTAAGATATGCAACCATCTATTATAAAACCAGAGTTATCCACCTGCTGAGTGAGCCATGTAACTGTCCACGGTCATTCTCAACATTCTCATCAGAACCAAGGACAGCCTTGGGTTCTGAACTTACTCCCTTCCTCCTGCTGCACGCTCCGGCTTCCATCTCCAGTCTGAGTCAGGCTCCCATCACAGTGGGGAGCATTTTAAGAAGCTGTAAGCTTTTAGATGAACAGTTGAATTCTCAGGACAATATGTATTAAAAGTCCCCAGATCTGGGTCTTGGGCCACCTACTCTTTTCTGTGCAGCCTCTGCCCATGATCACTTTCTGTGTGAGCCTGGCCTGCACATGGCCACTTTACTTGTGGTTGGAAGAGGGTTGAGTGGGATAGGGAAGTTGTGGGACAGGTAGGTCAGAAAACTAGGACTAGTTCAATACAAACATCTGAAGTACAGGAAGAAGCCTCTGATTTCTACTCTGTTTCCTTCTTTCAGCCCTTCCCTTCACTTTTTTCCCCCTAGGGCTCTGATATATGTCCCCTCCACACTAGGTGATGCAACAGAGGTAACAATTGGACACATGCTGGGTTCCAAGCTCAGTTCTGCCACTGATTTTTTTCTGCATGACCTTAGGCAAGTCACTTCACCCCAGGGCCCCACTCTCCCCTTGTATAAAGGAAAGGAGAGGGTCAGACTCTAAAATCTCTTAAGTTCCCCTCCAGCTCTAAATTGTGCTTATTAGGCATTTGTTTATGCTTTTTAGGTGTTAATGCTTTCTAGGTATTTGAAAAAGGGTTCCAGGAAGAAGAACCCCAATATTTCTCCATTGCTGGAGTTTCAGAGCTCCGTCATACTTGCTAAAGGTGCCACAGTTCTGGTGGGCCTCCCCATTGCCCACCAGACTGCCTGGACGTAAGGAATGGCAAGGGGATCGTGAGCATTTGCCAACATGGCAGGCTGCTCTGTCTGTCCCCTAATCTATAAACCAGGGCAGTACAGTAGTGGGAAGGAAGGTGAATATTGGCCCTGTCTGCCCAGAGGTCTGCAAAGTATCTTACTGAGAATTGAGGAGGAGTAACTTTAGACACTTGATGTCAAGGAGAACAGAAGACAGTTGAATTAGCTCCTTAGTACTCAAGACCCCCACCCCCACTCTTTAAGTGGTGTTTGATGGCCAAGAGGCACAGTTAGCACTCTGGGAATGCCCAACTAGTGGCCTTTGCTATTTGAATCTTTAGTGAACTAACAGATCTTGGTTTCAATGCCCCCTGGTGTCTGTTGACAGGAACCAGGTCAGTTTGCCTTCCTGAAAAGACAAAACAACATTTGTCTCCAGAAATAACTGTGTGGTTATAAATGAAAGGCCAGTAAATGCCTTGATTGTATTCTGAGTGTCAGAATATAGTTCTCCCCTCTGAGCAAGGGAAATAAACTTTGAGAGCAAAAACCTGTTTTATAGCACTCAGTCCAAACCCATTTAGGAAGTACTTTGTTCATCCAGATCATTTCTCATTCTGGACCAGACCAAGGGAAATTCTAGGAAATGAAAATAATAATTGGAGCTGGCAAAAATTCAATTAAAAAATGCATTTACTTTATTCTTTCAGGTGAAGAAAAGTTCCAGATGAGAAAAAGCCTTGGAGAGAATGCTGAGATTTTGACCAGGTCTCAATTCCAGCCTACACAAAGGTATGTGCTGTTATTTTATTCACAGTTCCAGACTCCTAGAAGTAATATTAAGTGATGATAATGCCCTATATTTATATATTGCTCATCTTCAAATGCATTAGCCACCATGTTATAAAGATTAGCTTTGGGCAGCTTGGCTTTTTTAGGCCTTGTTCAGCAAAATTGTGAGGGTTCATGAAAAGGAGTCATTATCTGTATTCAGATCCCGACTCTGCCTTTCTATCCGTGTGACCTTGGTTAAGTTTCTCAACTCCTCTCTTCTGTTTTCCAATTTGTAAAATAGGGATAAGAATCCTTACTAAGAGTGTTGACATAGGGATTAAAAGTAATAATATAAGTCCTGGGCCTTTATCCCAGAGAAATGAAGACTTATGTTCACACAAAAACACATATACAAATGTTTATAGCAGCTTTGTTCATAATAGCCAAAAACTACAACCCAGATGTTGCTAATAAGTGAATGATTTAACAGACTGCAGTACATCCATACCATGGAATACTCAGCAATAAAAAAGAGTGAACTATTGATCCATGCAACAACCTGGATAAATCTTCAGAGAATTATGCTGAGTGAAAAAAGCAATATCAAGGAGTTATTTATTACATAATTCCACTTATATAACATTCTTGAAATGATAAAATTATAGAAAAAAAGAACTAGTGAGTGGTTTCCAGGAGTTAAGGATACAGTGGGAAGTAGACATGGCTATAAAAGGGCAACATGAGGGATCCTTGTGGTGGTGGAAATGTTCTGGATCTTCACCGTATCAGTGTCGATATCTTGGTTGTGATATTGTTCCATAGATTTGTAAGATGTTACCATTGAGGGAAACTGGGTAAAGTATATTTCTTAAAATTACATGTGAATATATAGTTATCTCAAAACAAAAAGTTTAATTAAAAAAAGTAATAATAGATATAAAGTGCCTGGTACAACAACATTCAGTTTACTTTCCCCCTCTCTGGGTCTCAATTTCCTTATCTATAATAATTATAGCTAGTATTTCCTAAGCAGATATCATATGCTAGGTACTTTTTTTGTCAAATTTAATTCATACAACAACCCTCTGAGGTATGTACTGTTATTTCCATTTTGCCAATAAGAAAAGCAAAGTTCAGAGAGCTTAAGTATTTTTCCTAGGGTTGCACAGTTAGTAAATGGCTATATCAGTCAGGATAGGCTAGATTATGCTACATAACAAACAACCCCCAGATTTTAGTGGCTTAAAACAACAAAAGTTTATTTTTTGCTTGTGCTCCACATCCATCATGGTTTGGACAGAAGTGTTCTGTGCTATATTACCTTCTATCAGAGATTCAGACTGAAGGAGTATTGCAGTTGAATCCTAAATATTGGTTAAAGTAGAAGTGGGTCAGTTTTGTCTTTGGTATTCTTTTCTGGCCAACTTTTTTCACAAGCCTCTCTTGGTCTCTTCTAATACTTTGTGCCAGGAAGCTATCTTATGGTTGGTAAGGCCCCATGGCTGTGCCCCTTGCTCCAACCTCCATCCCCAGCAAAGTTCCTGTGCTCCATTGATTTCCCCAGGAACTTTCTCACTGTCATATAAGCCTTGTCGGCTGATTTCACATGAGCTGACCCTTAGAGAGTATTTATTCAATTTCTAGAGAGGTAACTGCAGTCCAGAGCAAGGCCCAGATATGCCTGAGAACATGTGGCTGGTCAGTAGTAGAGCCAGGACCAGAACCCACACTTTCCACTTCTGAGTTTAGTGCCCGTCCTGCTGCTTCTCACAACGGGCTGATAAACTGGTCCCTTGTACTAAATTGGTGCACTCTGCTGATGGGATTCATATAATTTTTCTCATTTTCTCTCTTACAGTACTGAATGTGAACAAGAGGAGACATTAAAGGAGTCACCAATGGAACTGAAAGAGAAAGACATGTATGGCTACCAAAGGGTTGCCTAAGGATGCCATGTAAAGTCTTGGTTTTAGGGGAATAGTATTTCCTTGTTTGTAAGACTCTGCATTCTTCCCATTTTCACGTATACATTTCATGTGTGTGTTTCTTCTTTCACCAAAAAGCTGTTATGATGATGTAATCTACATTAATAGCATCTTACAATCAAGGAAATACAGTGATAATAATATTAAGTTTATATTTGAGGTAGATTAAATCTGTTTTCTACATAAATATACTTTCATCTACGGAAATAGTTTATTTTTAGCTGCTAAGAAATGTTTAGTTAGTATCTCCTTTTGAGATATTCTCTAATATTCTTTTTAAGATATATAAGATATTCTCTAATTCTGGCCTATTTATTGTCAAGTAAAGCTTTTTATCAAGAGCATCCTTAAAAAAGTACCTCTCAGGAATATATTGTTTGATTTTTCTTAACATTTTCTCCCAATTACTGTGTGCTTTTCTTTTTAATTTTTAAATTTAAATTGATATCTTAATAGTTTATAACATTGTGGGGTTTTAATTGTACATTATTATTTGTCCGTCACCATATGGATGCATCTCTTCACCCCTTGTGCCCACCCCCCACCCCCTTACCCCTGGTAACCACAAATCAGTTCTGTCTGTTAATTTATATTCCACATATGAGTGAAATCATGTGGTGTTTGCCCCCTCTCTGGCATATTTCACTTAATATAATTCCCTCTAGGTCCATCCATGTTGTTGCAAATGGGACAATTCTGTCTTTTTTATGGCTGAGGAGTATTCCATTGTGTATATATATGTGTGTGTGTATATATATATATATATATATATATACACATCACATCTTCTTTATCCAATCATCAGTTGAGGGATACTTGGGTTGCTTCCACTTCTTGGCTATAGTGAATAATGCTGCAGTGAACATAGGGGTGCATAAGCCTCTTGGGATGGTCGGTTTTGTGTCCACTGGGTAGATGCCCAAGAGTGGGATTGCTGGATCATAAGGTATTTCTATTTTTAATCTTTTGAGGCATCTCCATACTGTTTTCCATAAAGGCTGCACCAGTTTGCATTCCCACCAGTAGTGAATGAGGGTTCCCTTTTCTCCACTACCTCTCCAACATTTGTTGTTTTTTGTCTTGGTGATTATAGCCATTCTAACAGGGGTAAGGTGATATCGTAGCGTAGTTTTGATTTGCATTTCCCTGATGATTAGTGATGTTGAATATCTTTTCATGTGCCTGTTGGAACATCTTTTCATGTTCCTTGGAAAGATGTCTGTTCATATCCTCTGCCCATTTTTTTGATCAAGTTGTTTGTTTTTTTGATGTTAAGTTGTGTGAGTTCTTTATATATCCCTTGTCGTATATATGATTTGTGAATATTTTCTCCCAGCTGGTCGGTTGCCTATTCATTCTGATCCTGGTTTCATTTGCCTTGTAGAAGCTCTGTAGTCTGATGGAGTCCCACTTGTTTATTTTTTCTTTTGTTTCCCTTCTCCAAGTAGACGTGGAATCCGAAAGGATGCCTTTATGACCGATATCAATTAGCATACTGCCTATATTTTCTTCCAGGAGTTTTATAGTTTCAGGTCTCACTTTCAGGTCCTTAATCCATTTTGAGTTGATTTTTGTGTATGGCAATAGAAGATGGTCTATTTTCATTCTTTTGTTAAGATAGGTTTGTGTTGCTATGAATTTCCCACTTTTGCTGCATCCCATATGAGTTGGTATGGTGCATTTTCATTTTCATTTGTCTCCAGATAGTTTTGATTTCTCCTTTAATTTCATCAACGATCCATTGGTTGTTCGTAGCATGTTGTTTAGTCTCCACATCTTTGTCCCTCTCCCAGTTTTTTTCTTGCAGTTGATTTCTAGTTTCAGAGCATTATGATCAGAAAAGATGCTTGTTATGATTTCACTCTTAAATTTATAGAGGTTTGCCTTGTTTCCTAATATATGGTCTATCCTTGAGAATGTTCCATGCATGCTTGAGAAGAATGTGTAATCTGCTATTTTTGAGTGGAGTGCTCTGTATATATCTATTAAGTCCATCTCGTCTAGCTTTTTGTTGAAGTCCATTATTTCCTTACTGACTTTTTTTCTGGATGGTCTGTCCATTGATGTAAGTGGGGTATTGAGATCCCCTACTATTATTGTGTTGTTGTTAATATCTCCTTTTAGATTTTTTAATAGTTGTTTTGTGTACTTTGGTGCTCCTTTGTTGGGTGCATAGATGTTTATAAGTGATATGTCTTCTTGGTGAAGTGTCCCTTTTATCATTATATATTGCCCCTCTTTGTCTCTCATTACCTTCTTTATCTTGAAGTCTACTTTGTCTGATATAAGTATGGCAACTCCTGCTTTCTTTTGTCTGCCATTAGCTTGGAGTATTGTCTTCCATCCTTTTACTGTGAGTCTGTGTTTGTCTTTAGAGCGGAGATATGTTTCCTGGAGGCAGCAAATTGTTGGATCTTGGTTTTTAATCCATCCTGCCACTCTGTGCCTTTTGATTGGAGAATTCAATTGTTTACATTTAGAGTGATTATTGATATATGGGGGTTTAACGTTGCTATTTTATCGTTCGTTTTCTGGTTCTTTTGCATTTCATTCGTTTCTTGTCCCATATGTTTTGGATTGCCATTTCAGTTTGGTAGTTCTGCATGATGATTCTCTCAGTTTTCTCTTTATTTGTCATATGTGGTTCTATTCTGGTTATTTGTTTAGTGGTTACCATGAGGTTTATATAAAGAATCTCATGGATGAGATAGTCCATTTTCTGATGGCTTTTGTTTCCTTAGACTAAGTCGATTCGATCCCTTTCCTCTTCCCTTTCTAATTTGTTGTTGTCACTACTTATTCCATCTTGTGTTTTGAGTGTGTGTTTAAAGCGATGAGTTTATATTCATTTTTGCTGTTTTCCAACTGCAATTTTTCTGGTTTAGTCTTCTTGTTTTTCTCCTTGCTCAAAACTTTGTATCCCCTTTCTCTGTTTTTTTTTTTTTCAGGCACAAGGGCCTTCTTGAGCATTTCTTGTAGTGTGGTGATGAACTCCCTTAGCTTTTGTTTATCAGGGAGAGTTATTATTTCTCCATCATATTTGAAAGATATTTTCACTGAATAAAGTATTCTTGGCTGAAGGTTTTTGTCTTTTGGGATTTTGAATATATCATTCCAGTCTCTCCTGGCCTGTAGAGTTTCTGTCGAGAAATCAGCTGAGAGCTTGATGGGGTTTCCTTTGTATGTTATTTTGTTTTTCTGTTTAGCTGCCCTTAATATTTTTTCTTTGTCATTGACTTTTGCCAGCTTTGCTACTATGTGCCGTGGAGTTGGTCTTTTTCTGTTTATATATTTAGGTGTTCTATTGACTTCATTCACTGTTACTTCCAACTCTTTCCCCAGGTTTAGGAAGTTCTCAGCTATTATTTCTTTGAACAAACTCTCTTCTCCTTTTTCCCTTTTTTCTCCTTCTGGAATACCTATTATCCTTATGTTACTTTTCCTAATTGAGTCTGAAATTTCTTGAAGAATGTCTTCATTTCTTTTTGGTCTTAGTTCTTCCTCCTCTATCTGGACCGTTTCTGTATGGCTGTCTTTGATAATGCTAATTAGTTCCTCGATGTTGTCACTTCTGCTCTTTAAAGATTCCAGGTTTTCCTTTATCTCATCCATTGTGTTTTTCATCTCCGATATTTGTGATTGGTTTTTCTTTATGGTTTCAATCTCTTTGTGAAGAAATTCCTGAATTCATTGACTTGTCTCTCTGAGTTCTCTTGTAATTCGTTGAGTTTTTTTATGGTAGCTGTATTGAATTCTCTGTCATTTAGGTTATAGATTTCTGTGCCTTCAGGGTTGGTTTCTGGGTGTTTGTCATTTTCCTCTTGATCTGGAGAGTTAAGATACTTTTGCATAGAGCTGGCTGACTTTTCCTGTGCTATTTTTTCTCTTAAGGACATCTGGTCCTGCAGTTTCCAACTGCCGCCACTGGATGGAGGTCACGAGCTGTGTGTTCTGAGCCCGCTGCAGTCCCTGGAGGGATTGTGCTGACGTGCAGGGCATGTGGGGGGAGGGGCTCTCTCCTTCACCTGCCCATCCTGGGGGCTTCCTTCTTCCCTCGCTGTCTGCTCTCCTGGGGTGCTTGGACATTGACTGTACCCCTGCAACAGTTTGTAGTCGCTTCCTGGTGGGAATCTCTCGACACTCTGTGAGAGCATCTGGAGGGTGATAGTTTTCTCTCAGAGGGCCGCCCTTCCCCACTCTCTGTCTGTGAGCCACTCTGTCTGGCTTTGCCCATAGTATGGGGAGGGGGAGTAAATCTCTTTACCTCTCCTCAAGTCCTTTGGGGCTTCCCACGCCTCCACCCTCAGATATACCACAGCATGGGTCTCCTAGAAGTCCTTTGTAGTGTTTGATTGTCCTCTGTTGGTATGCGAATGATGTTTTTGTTGTGTCTTGGGGGCAGAGATTCAAAGGGAAAAGCTCATTCTGCCATGATGCTGACATCACTCCTGCTTTTAATTCTTTAGATCATTGACAGACATTCAAGACCTGTCTAGTATCTCCTATGAACAAGATGGTTCTTTTAAGGAAGTCTCATGCAAAACACCCAAAATAAACCATGCACCTACTAGTGTCAGCACTCCTCTCAGCCCAGGTAATCACTCACAGGGAAAAAGTGTTTTGAGAGAGGAACTAACAGCCCCTGTCCCATTGGCTCTGGGAAGCCAGACCGAGGGAGCAGATCCTGTGGGTGTTTCTCACAGTGCAAAAGCTGAGGGGGATGCTCCCATGGGAGGCTAGGTGGGGGTGGTGGTGGTGGTTATTAAGCAGCTGTAAGGTTTTTGACTTCTGTGGTGGAGACATGCAATTGCAAAGCCTACTTTGTACTCTAAACACTATTGAATTTAGTGTAAAAACATTGGATTCTTCAGAGTCTGTAACTTAAAACAGTACCATGTGCTTAAATATGCATAGTTCTGAGTCCTGCAACTGCGTACAGCCAGCATCAAATATCCTGTCTCTGGTGTCCTTTTATACATATATCTGTGATTCAAATAATCTCCGTTTATTCTGATGGCCAAGTTTAGAGACTGTCATTTTTTATCCCTTGAGGAGCTGGGTCTCAGATCAGTGATTTTTTTCAGTTATTAACAGTTTAAAGAATTTGTGGTATAGAATTTTGTGGGGGTTTTTGTTTTTAAATAATGTAAAGGATCCGGACACTAACTGCCCTCTTTTCTACAACAGGGTCAGTTTCTTCAGCTGCCAGTCGGTATAAAGACTGCCTTGAAAGTATCACATTTCAGGTTAAAACAGGGTCTACCTCATGCTGGAACAGTCAAGAATCTGTCCAAACTTTGTCTGATAAATTTACAACTGTCCGAGAGAGAGCAAAGAGCCTAGATTCCCTTCTTACCTCCTCTGAAACTCCCCCTGCAAGATTGACTGATCTCGTAAGTATACTGACTCTGCATTACACACTCATAGAGTCAGCCCAAAGGCCTCAGTGATCCAAAGTGCCAAGATTTCTCCAAATCCATTTTAGAAAGAAAACAAGAAATAAGCTGGATCCTCTGCAGGCTTCCCTGGGGCTTCTCTCTGAGTCTGTGTTGTAGGATGGATCCTGGGTTTTTGTGCCTTTTTTCTCCCCCAGAGATAATGTTTGGTGATTTCTCTAAAGAGCCAACCTCTGTCATAGCTTATGATGCTACCTTCACCTGCATTGTTCTCTCTATCTAACCATCTTCTACTTACTCAAGGTTGCTCGAGTTCTGCTTCCTCCTTGAAGCCTCCTCTGGTTAGTTCTCTGAGAGCTTTGATTGATCTCCACCTTCTCTGAACTTCTGAACTAATAGTCTGCAGTAAAAACACTTAATTGTATACTATGTTCTCCTCTCCTCTTCCCCCTCTTCCTGCTGTCCTTTTCTTCGTCGTCGTCTTCGTCATCGTCATCTTCTTCTTCTCCTTCTTCTTTGTCGTTGTGGTCGTCTTCATCATCATCATTGTCTTCGTCTTTGTTGTCTTCATCTTCTTCATCTTCGTCTTTGTCTTCTTTGTTGTCGTCATCGTCTCCTCTGTCTCCTTCTCCTCCTCCTCCTCCAGCTCCATCTCCTTCCCCTCCATATCATATTTCATATGTATAGTCTCTTCAAGAGACTACAAGTTCCTGACGTGGTACACTCATTAAAAACCTGTCGACCTGGCATTCTATAGGCAGACTGATTACTTGCTTTGGCCCTTCATGAAAAATTGACTGTCATCTTCTTTGGGCATTTGACTCACAAAAGGTCTCTCTGAATCAGGGAAATAAAGAATTTTATGCTTTCATTCTGACAGTTAATTGAGCAGTTTCTAAGTGCCAGGCACTATGCCAGGCCCTCTTCTAGGCATCCAAATGTGAATAAGCAGACATAGTCCCTGGGCCAAAGGAACTCACCACCTAGTGAGATAGATTGGTGTGATGTAACGCAGAGCTAAGTAGGAGTGCTGTGGAGGCAAAGAGGAGTGAGAAGGCTTCCCAGAGGAGGTAACGTTTGAATGAGTTTGACTCAACAAAACAAATGGCTTCTTCCATTGATGATACACAAGCTTAATCTTAGAAATGATTGAGCTATACAGGCCTTTGTAGCTTAACACGTGTCAATTACCATGTTTATGTCTTACTTACAGAAAAGATTGTCTACATTTACTGGGGCTAGTTCCTCCAACATTGCTAAGGCACCTGACACATCATCCCATGCCATGCAGAGAAGGACCCTGCCAAAAGGTACCCTGTGTTTAATATCAAAATACAAGTAAGCCAATTTAAGGGAGCTTAATTTAAGGTAGCTCATTTTTGATGTTGCATTAGATTCAAACAAAAAATGCTATTTTCCTCCTGATTATAAAAGTAAAACATACTCATTATAGAAAACGTGGAGAATAAAGAAGAGCTTAAAAAAGAAAACCACCAGTTAATTCTACCACCATTTTTTAACCTCTTGTACTTTTTGGTGCATATCTTTTTTTTTTTTTTTTTTTTTTGAAATATACAAATATATATATATTCAGCATAGTTGAAATCATATTGTATATCAGCTCTGGCTTGCTTTATTTCTTTCATGATATATTTTGAGAATTTCTGCTTGTCAGTAAAAATGAATTATAAATATATGTAATGGATACATTCTACATATGTTGCTTAACCATGCCCTTGTGTTGAAAATTTATATTGTTTTCCAGTTTTTGCTCTTTGTACAAAAATTTTTATCTGCACCTCTGATCCTTTCCATAGGATAGATTCTTAGAAGACAATTTGCAAATCAAAGGGTATGAGAATATTAACAGTTCTTGAGGCGTGTTGCCTTTGCTACGTTAATTTTAATGTCTATGTCTTTGGTCCCACTCTTAGAATTTCCCTCAGGGGGATAGGGGTTTTGTGAATTATGCTGAGGGGTTTTGGTTAAATTTATAATTGAGCACTCTGGGGAGGCCCAAAGGATGGTTGTTGCTTCTATATCCCCTGGCTTGATAGTCTACAGAGAAAGGCTCCCACTTAGTTTTGTTCATTTTAACTGTCCAGAGCCTCTATATCCCTCAGCAGCTCTGGTCCAGATTGGGTCCCCAGCCTCTTAGGAATTTGTACCTCACCTATCCTAAATGTCCTTGGGGAGGGAGGGGCACCAATCAAGCAGTACTGGGGTAAGGGGTGATGTAGGAAAGGGTTTGGAGTAAAAGAGGGGGTAAAGCCCTTCACATATTAGCAGGTCTCAACTAGGACTGTAAATGTTCAAGGCTTTCTCTCCACCTTAGTTTGTTTCATCACTGAGAAATCCTAAGTCAAATCCATGTGGAAGCCTAGAAAATCCAGTTCAGGTCCAGGAAGGTGTTAAGTAATTTCCCCTTTATCTTTTTTAAGAGCTAGTAGAAGTCATCTCGCAGCATCACATTGATGAGCTACCACCACCATCTCAGGAGCTACTTGACGAAATTGGTAAGGGATGTTCAATACAGAATGTACTCCATGGCCTTCTTAGTTATGGTCACTGACTACAATATGGTTTCTTTGCCTCAGGTGTGAACACTAGTCAGAAGACCCTATGAAGGTCTGATTGAATGTACAGAATTCAGGAAGGGGTAGTTTCCCAATAAAATGGGCCTCAGGTGACTACTGAAGCCTGGCTAGGATAATTGGCCTGTGTCTGTTGTCATTTTGTGACTTAAAGGGTGTGCGGTAATGATTCTAAGATGAAATTACATTCAAATGGTTTATTATGATGAACTTCTTTTATTAAAGGAATTCTTATCTCCTTTTCGAACCAAACCAGCCATACCTTGGATGCCTGAAGTCTAGTTACTAAGGCCAAGACACCCTGTACTTTCAGTTTTGCCATTAGCAGGAGGTATTAAAGATGTTGGCATCATGGATAAATCACTTTCCTGAGGGCAGAGAAGTCAGTGGCAGAAGACATAATGAGACCAGAATTTTCCATTTCAGGCAGATACTGAGCAATACCAACTCAATTTTAGTTGTAGCTGATGGGCTGGCCCTGCTCAGCTGAAAGTAAATGGTGCATGGTTATAGAGATATTTTAGGCGGGTGGTTTGCTTCCCCAGGAAAGACCTGACTGCTCTCTTCTTGACAGCCTGGCTGATGAGAGGCCCTCAGAAGACATGTCTCATCAGACCTCATGGGCCAGTTCTGGGTATGGGGCCTCTAGAGAATTTCCTGAGGTGCACCAGTTGGTTTTCAGGGTCCCTGAGGTTTTTGTGTCTTATCAGGAAAAGGGAGGTAAATGAGAACTTACTTGGTCTGACTCAACGGACAGCTACCGTCTAGGCTATCACAACCCCCAGCCCCTGACCATTGGCCTGATGAGCTTAGGTGGAGCCAGTCATAGCTGCCAAAACCTTCCTTAATTTCTTTCTTTTTCTGTAGTCATTGTCCCTTCTTGCCTCACCGCACCCTTCCCCCAATGCCACAGGGTTGTACAGGTCACAGGGTTGTTGGGTCAGGCTCTTAGGGCCCCCACCCCCACACAGGCTTTCCTCCTTTGGAACTCCCTAGGGGGTCCTCACAAATTCCTCTCCAGTTGCTCTTCTTAATACAACAATAGAACTGCTGCTGTGAGAGTAGAGGTCACCCACACATGTCCTGCTCAGGTAGATTCTCAGTGTCATCTGTTCCTTGGTCATGGCTTAAGACAGTACTTGGAGGCCTCTTTGCAGTTTGACCTCAGTGATACTTTTCCTCTGGATCCTGCCATCTTCTCTCTTCAGTCACCATGTGGACTCCCCCTTTTCAGGAGCTGTTACCTGGCTTCCTCCAGGATTCCAGCCTCATGGCAGTGGTGTACCCTAGCACACTCTGCAGAAACCCTTCCTCATTTTACTCAGGGGAATTATCTGGGCCAAGTTTCTGGATGATGTCTGGACTTTGAGATGGGTCAGTAGTTTTCTAGAACGACAAAGGGCAGAGGGCACTTGGGTAGTTTCTCTTAATAATGAACAATTATTGTCCCACCTGGTAATTGTATATCATCACTCTGTTGTTGTTTCCCCTCAAGAGAGCTTTGGGGAGTGACCTGGAGCTGACACCTGTGCTTTTGGAGAGCCCACATCCAAAGCTCTAGACTTCTGACAAGGGCCTAAAGGCCTTGTATCTGCACACAACAGGGCCATGCCAGCAGTGAGCCCAGGGTTACTGTCTGTGCTGCCTCCCCTCTGTCTCTGCTCTGCCCTGGGGAGCATTTAGAGGAGACCAAGCACCTAACAAATGCAGACCAGTGTACTGAGTTTAGCAGATGCTTGTCTTGGTCTAGTGATCAATTCTTTAGGAACTGGAAATTATAGATATTCTTTGCCTTCTGTATTTCCATAAACTAGATAAAAAATATGAAATATAAGCCAATAGAGATGGGGAAAATTTTGAGTTGCTCTGATATTGTTAACAAACTTCTTGAGAGAGTATAAACTATAGATTAAGAGCATAAACCTTAGAGCTAGACTGCCTGGATTCAGTCCCAATTCTACTTCTTACTATGTGTGTGATTCTAGGCAAGTTCCTTAACCTTTTTTTACCTGGATTTCTTTATCTGTTAAACAGGAATAACAATAACGCAGTCAATCTCAAGGGCTGTTGTAAAGATTAATTGTGAACCTTAATCTTGAATTAATGTATGTAAGTTAGAAAGAGCACCTGCTGCATAGGGCTCTGCAAGTGTTAGCTATCATCGTCATCATCACTATCATTTTTATTTTTATTTTTAGTGTTGTATGAGATTGAATGCCCTAAAGCAGTGGTCGTTAAACTTTTATCAGGCTTCAGAATCATCTGGTGGACTTGTTAAAATACAGATTGATGGACCCCACCCCCAGAGTTTCTGATTCTCTGGGTCTGGAATGAGGCCCAAGAATTTGCATATCTAACAAGTTCTCAGATTATACTGAGGCTGTTGGTCTGAGGACCGCCCTTTGAGAACCATGGCCCTAGAGAATGGTATGACATGCAAAGGAAGAGATAAGTTGCCTCCTGCTTTTGTGTTTGGACAGAGCACTTGAAGCGGCAGCAGGCTTCATCCACAGTGTTGGATGAGAACACGGCAAGTCATCTGGGCATCACTACAAATGGTAAGCCAGCTACCCAGATGTTTTTCATCAGCTTCTTGCTATAACACTGTCCTTGCCAGCACAGTGGTACATTTAGGGGAGTGTGGACCTTGAGGTCCACCACCTCAATTCTGACTCCACCACTTTTGGATGGCAAACTCTTTAATGTCTCTGAGCCTCAGTCGTCCTCATCTGTAAAATTGGAATAATTCCTACCTTATGATGTATGTAATAGCTCCACAAACAGTGCCTGATACATTGTAAAATACTTAACAAATTTTAGTCCCCTCCCCTTCATAGGACTACAGGATGAAATGGGATACCGTATGTGAAATGGCTGGCATACATTAAAGGATACTACCCTTCCCCACCCAAATTCCTTCCCTGAAGCTCCAACCTAGAAACATCTAACAAGTGAGAACAGAGTGGTCCCCCAAAGTAAATCTATGCAAATTGTTTTCTCTTGCCTTATCTTTTTTGTGCCCTTTCTTTCCTCTGCTTCCTCTGTCTCTCTTGAGCCTTGGCATGGGCAAGGTTTCCTGTAGCTTCACCTGGCACCAAAGAGCTTCAAAGATTCCAGAAGCAGCTGCTGTGAATATAGCTGCCCTGCAGACTGCCGCCTGGCCCCTGCTCTCCTAGGAAGAGGAGAACTAGCACATCGCATACTTCAGGGGCCACTGATTAGCCTTAATTTTTTGCACTCCATTTTAACGCAGGCTTTCTCAGTTATTTTTTGTTGTTGTTCTAATAAAGTTAAGTCTTTCAACTGTGTTTAGATCAAAGGTGCTTAGAAGAACAAGAAACTAACAGTAAAAAAGAAGATAGTGTGCTTTGGACCAAAGAAGCTCAGGATCTAGAAGAGGACACAGAGAGGTAACAGAAAAAGCTGGACTTTGCAAAGGATTTTACAGTATTAGTTTTTCTCCTGATACTGACAAATAAGAAGGAAAAAATGGTCTTTTTTCATACTGTCCTAATAGCCCCTACTCCTAAAAGGTTTTTTCGTTGTTTTAAATTTTAATTATGGTAAAATACACATAACATAAAATTTTTAAGTGTACATTCAGTAGTGTTAAGTGTATTCACATTGTTGTGCAACCAGTTTCCGGAACTTCTTCAGCCTGCAAAATTGAAACTCTATATCCATTGAACAGCAACCCTCCATTTTACCCTCCCCTCAGTCCCTAGCAGCCACCATTCTACTTTCTATTTCTATGGGTTTGACTACTCTTGATACCTCACACAAGTGATATACAGTATTTGTCTTTTGTAATTGGCTTATTTCACTTATCATAATATCCTCAAGGTTCATTCATGTAGCATGTGTCAGAATTTCCTTCCTTTTTAACGCTAAATTCCATTGTATGTATATATGTGTGCGTATATCACATTTTATTTATTCATCTGTTGGTGGGTTGTATTCCACCTTTTGGCTATTGTGAATAACTCTGCTGTGAACATGGATGTGCAAACATCTCTTCAAGACTCTCTGATTTCAATTCTTTTGGATGTATGCCCTGAAGTGGTATGCTGGATCATGTGGTAAATCTATTTTTAATTTTTTGAGGAAATACCATCCTGCTTTCCATAGCAGCTGCCCCATTTTACATTCCCACTAACAGTGCACAAGGGTTCCAATTTCTCTACATCCTTGCCAATACTTGCTGTTTTCCGTTTTTTGGTAGTAGCCATCCTAACAGGTATGAGGTGATACCTCATTGTGATTTTGATTTAAATTTTCTTAATGATTAGTGATGTTGAGCATCTTTTCATATGCTTGATGGCCATTTGCATATCTGTTTTGGAGAAATATTTATTCAAGTCCTTTGCCCTTTTTTTTTTTTTTTTTGGTGAGGAAGACCAGCCCTGAGCTAACATCCATTGCTAATCCTCCTCTTTTTGCTGAGGAAGACTGGCCCTGGGCTAACATCGTGCCCATCTTCCTCCACTTTACATGGGACGCCGCCACACTATGGCTGACAGGCAGTGCGTCGGCAGGCGCCCGGGATCCGAACCCGCGAACCCCGGGCTGCCAAGCGCAAACTAAACCACTGCACCACTGTGCCAGCTCCCCTTTGCCCATTTTTTAATAGGATTATTTGTTTTTCTCTTGTCAAGTTGTTTTGTTTTTGTTGCGTTTTGTGAAGCAAACACAGGTTTCAGCATCTTTCAAAACATTTTAGTTAAAGGCCTTAGAAGAAAATTTTTAGATCTTTCTAGCCAAATAAGAGAAAATGGGGGCAATCATGCAGAAAATTCCGTTTAAAAACACAAGGTTGCCTCAAGAAACCCAGTTCCATTGCTGATTGGGAGCTCTCCTTTGGCCTGTGTTGTAAGGTAAACCACTTCAGCTCACCTCCTGTGCCTCCTGACTTCTCTTGTGCTGTCATTCAGGATCAGGACTGGGGTGAGGTGAGTGAAACACCTTCCTTGGGCACAAAACTGAAGGAGGCATCAAAATACTCAGGAGTCAAGATAAGTGCTGTTTTAATGCCATATTGTAAAAAATCAAAATTAATGCAAAAAATATCTATGATGAACAAAATATCTAAAATTTAAAGAAAGATAGGATCTGAATCTGCCCTTGCACCACTCGCCTCATCCTAGTCCTGGTCCTGTGGATCCTTGGGGTAGCCCTACAGAATTCTTGCAGCTGCAAATGATAGAAAACCGCACCATTGTGCTTAAATAAGTTTGTCTCACATAACAAGAGGCCCACAGGTTGGCAGGGCATGGCTGATGTAGCAGCTCAACGAAGCCACCAGAGACTTAGGCTCTTTTGATCTTCTGCTCTGCCACTCGTAGCATGTTGGCCTTTATTTTCAGGCTTGTCACCTCCTGGTTGCGAGATGGCTGCTGTCCACACACACGAGTCAGAGATAAGAGGGTGGGGCAAAGCAGTATTCTAGCCAACTCTGCCCCTTTTTATCTGGAAAGCAAAACTTTCTCAGAAACCCTTCCCAGCAGGTGCCCACTTATGTCTCACTGGCCAAATGTGATACATGACCACCCTCAGTTGCAAGGCAGACTGGAAATGGAGTTTTTAGCTGTTATAAAAGAAGAAGATGTGAGAGAGGAGTATTATGAATAACTTTTGGGTAGCGAATCCAGTTTCTGTCACACTTTTCAAAAGCTAAATTATTCTCTATAAGGAAGGAAAAGAGAGACCTGGAAGGGAAGGTCTGAGAAGTGGAGGAGGAGACTAGAGCCCTGAGACCTGCAAGGAAGTGGGGAGAGGGTTTTTGGGGAGACGGAGAAGACAAAGAGGCAAAGGGGGAGGAAGATAAATATTTTTTTTTGTTTTAGAAATCTTTGTCTATAATGTGTGATGTAAATCCAGTTCTTCCATTTCCCAAAAAACACCTTTAGTAAAAATCTCCGCCATTATTTAAGGCAAATGAAGAGTAGCTCAAGAAGGCCAAGTTACATTTGGTTATATAAATATAAAGTGCTTTGCACATGATCAAAAGTTACCTACTGTTATTGTTGTCTTTTTCTTTTCCAAAAGGGCTGGCTGTGCTGGACACAGATAGACGCCCATAGATGCTCAGTCATCTCAGTTCTCGGCACGAAGCCGGAGTAGAAGATATTTTTTCAGATGAATGGGACTTTTCAAGCCTTCTGGAAACACACTGTCTGCATCTTTTAGCCTCAAAGGCTGTTCTTAATCCAAAAAACTTTTAGGAATGAGTGTACAGTTCTAGCCTCAGGTGGAAATTGACTTAATGACCTAGAATTGAGACAGAGTCTAGTATTGGACTTTGGGAGATAGTGATGTATCACATGGCTTTTTGTCAAGGGGCTAACAGAGGGTTTGGGTGCACATGTAAAACGCATCTAAATGACCTCTACAATTCCAGATACAATCTCACTGAGCTCTCGTTTTCTCATATGCACAGTGAACGTACAAGTTTGAAAGTCCTTTCCCACTCTAAAGTGCTATGCTTCTTTGTCTAGGGAGAGGGGAAATGAATGTTGTCTCAGTTCTTTCACTTGCCCTTGGACAGAGCTCACTCTACTCTGGATGAGGACCTGGAAAGATGGCTGCAGCAACCTGAGGACAGCACCGAGCTACAGGACCTCCCCAAGGACTCTGCGAGGTTATTGCTTTCCATCAGGGGATCATTTTCTTCTTTTTCAGGGCGGGGGTTAGGTTTTAGTTTTTTAAAAAATACCTCAGTTCCTTGGAGAATGAATGTCTGGTGATGATGGTATTACATTGCCGTAGATAAGCCAGCCCTGACTCCTGTCTGCCCCTCTTCCTGCACCCACAGTGCTCAAGATTGATTAGCAGATTGATATCAGTATAGAGAGAGGCCTCTAAGATTGCTGTATCTTGTCCCTGTCACCTTCAACATTTTCATCGGTCATTTGAATTAAATCAGAAAAGGCATGCTTATCAAATTTTTAGATAACAAATCTAAGAATGAATGCTAATGTGATGGCTGATAGACTCTGGATTCAGAATGCTCTTGACAGGTGGAAATGTTACATTTCTCTGAAAGATGAGGGTGGGCATTTAGATCCAAAAGTATAGAATACAAGAGATCTGACCTAATGGAGAATTTTTGATCAGAAATTCCTACTCTAATTTCTTTGAAGGCGGGAAGTATGTCTTATTTTTATATGCCCAACATTTAGCATGCATTTTGAGACATAGTAAGAATTCAAGAAATTCTTTTTAAAGAATGCATGGACAGCAACTCCATGAGGCCTCAGTTTCGTGCAGTTGCTAAAACGGTCAATGCAGCATTAATGCTGAACAGACAGAAATGTACTGTCCAGATCAAGGTGATGTCTCGCGCTCTGGTTAGAGGACTCCTAGCACACAGTGTGGGGCTCCTTTCTGGGCATCACATTTTTTTTTAAATAAATTTATTTTTTGTCTGTGAGGAAGACTAGCCCTGAGCTAACATCCGTTGCTAATCTTCCTCTTTTTGCTGAGGAAGACTGGCCCTGGGCTAACACCCGTGCCCATCTTCCTCTACTTTACATGGGACGCCGCCACGGCATGGCTGACAAGCAGTGCGTCGGCGGGCGCCCAGGATCCGAACCGGGGAACCCGGGCTTCCAAGCGCGAACTAAACTGCTGCGCCACCGGGCCGGCTCCTGGGCATCACATTTTAAAGGAACATTCATAGACAGAACAGTCAGAGGTCTGGAAACCATGTCATATGAGAACAGCTGAAGGAGCTGGGGAAGCTCAGCCTGAGAAGAGCAGAGGGAGTGGAGAATTTGACAGCTGCCTTCAAATACCTCAAATGTTGTAGAGTGAAGAGAGTCATCTTACTCTCTCCTGGCTCAAAGGACAAAGCTAGTGACTAGAAACTGCAGAGTAAGAGATTTTTATTCAGTAAAGCATGAACTTTCTAATAACCATAGCTATCTGAGAAAACAGCTGCCTTTACAGTTATTCTAACAACAGCTCCTCCCGCTCCAGCACAGATGGGATGACTCTGGTCTGGGACTTTTGGACTGAAGTAGATGATAACCTGAAGGCCTCCTCCAACTCTGGAGACTAGGATTCTGTGATGAGAGATTAGAAGGAAAAAAATCCTTTTCACCCTAGCTGGCTTTATTTTCTCTCTCATTTTACATATTTTGTTTTGAATATCCACTGAATGAAAACAGAAGAAAATTCCCTAAACAGTGTCAGTTTGGTTCAGCCAGCATCTGTTGAGCACTGACGGTGAGCCAAGTGCTGTGCTAGGGGCTGGAGGTGCAGAGAGATAGGACGTCTCTATCCTTAAGGCACTTATAGTTGAGTGGGGGAGATGGTTTCTGCTCACTGGTTTGACAAATGTGGTCTTAAATCCTTAGATACTTCAAGTAGATATTTCACTTCAGAGAGAGTTTCAGGAAGTGAAGATAAGGTAATAAAATAAATGGTGGTTGTAAAAGGGACACCAGTTACAACAAAAGTGAGATGCTTTTCTTCTTTGGGACAATATAGCCTAGTGGTTGAGAGCAGAGTCTGAGACAGACTGCCTAGGTCAGATCCCAGCTCTAGGACTTACTAGGTATGTAATTTAACTTCTCTGTGACTCAGCTTCCTTATCACTTAATGGGGATGGTAGTGGTAACTGCTTTATATAGTTGTGATGAGAATTAAATGAGTTAATATACATTATAGCACTTGAACCAATGCCTGGCTCATGGGAAACACTCCATTAGTGCTAGCTATTGTTATATTTCCTTTGGAGCACAATCCTGTTCCCCTGGCCATTGTCCATGTGGTTTGATACCCAAAATCATTGTCTTTAAAGGGAGACAAATACCAAGGATCAAGAAGTTGGTAAAAAGGAGAGAAAAGGAGAAGAAAGCACCAAGCCAGAGAGAAGGAAATCAGAGAGCTTTTTAGGGACTTCTGAAGAAGGTATGAATGAATGATTGTTTACAATGTAACCTGGAGTCCTTGGGCTTTGATGAGCATCAAAGTTATTTAGAAGTGTTTCCCAGATGCTATACATCATCCTCCTACACTTTTTCTCTGTAGTTCAGCCCAGGTTTTCTGTTAATTGCCAATCATATATTTCTCAAAAAAAAGTAACAACATCCAGTTCTATTTCTAAAGCAAGCCTTTGGCCAATCTCATCATCCTTATCTTGCACATTGTCTGGAAAGATGTTTTCCTTCTAGTTGTCTGGTGTTCTCAAAAGAGTTCTAAATTTAACTCACACAGAGCTATAGAATCCAATAAGAAATCGTAAATTGTGGAATTTAAATGGAGTCTACAAGTAATGTGAAAGGTATAAATGAACCTTAATTTCAAAACTATTTTGATAGAGCATTAAGGCACCATTCACAAATGACGCCCTTCTATATTTAGGTTCCTCCTACTCAGGAAGTTAGAGACATTAACTCTTTCAGATCATCTGGTATCCATTTCATGCCTTCACCACTCCATTCTCATTCTCCACCTTTCTCTGCCCTGCTTTGTGCCCCAGGATGCTGACCCTGTGGACTGCATCTCCTGGACGTCCTGGCCAGCTGGCTTCTGTTGGCCAGGGGGAGGCCCCAGCAGAAGATTAGAGGGCAGGAGAGCCCTTGGGATATTACTTCCCCTTCCTGCTTATTTCAGCACCTTGTCTCTGCATAGAAGTGGTGTCCCTCTACAATAACAAGCACAGCTTCCATAAGGCAGCCCATCCTTCCCAGTTCCAGCTCTCCCTGGGTTCCAGTAACTGTCCTGCCCCACTTCCGCCCCCAGTCCCTTCAGACTTACGAATGATAATGACTTCCCATTGCTGCTAGTCCCTGGATGCCTTGCCATCCCTTGTTTGCTCCCTTGACTCCGACTACACCTCTGTAAGTAGTCACTTCATTAAAGGGCCTGGGGTGCATTCTGTTTCCTCCAGGACCCTGACTGGCACAGGGCCCAGGGTGTGTGAGCATCTAGCTAGTACTGAATTCAGTGAGAACATAATGCAGGGACTTTGTGAATTAGCATCATAAGTGTCCATTGCTATGACAGGGAACTGCAGAATGTTAGGAGGGGAAGCCCATTAATTGTGTTTTTAGAAAGATTCTATTTCTGTAGAAGGAAACAACTCCTGTAGGTAAAACAGTTCACCCTATACTAGAGAGAGAGCACTAATGTGACTTCTGAATACTGGCACCCTTTGACCTAGAAAGTAATCAGGTTGTTTTTTCTTCCTTCTATATTTCATCAAGAGGAACTAAAATCCTGTATTTGGAAGCGACTGGGTTGGTCTGAACCATCCAGGTAATGAGATGTCAGATGTCTATAGGTCAAAGTTCACTGTTTATAGACAACGTCGGCAGACTTTTAAACATTTACCAGCATCTAAATCAACGTTAATGACAAAGACTTGAATTGAAAGTTGCTCAGTTTTTAAAGTGTTAATGTTTATAATTAATTAAAATATAAGGTGAAATTAATGCCAACTTTGGTTAAGTAATTGGTAGAGTCAGCACAAGAACAGTTCTAAGTGGTGGGAGTACAGAAAATGCTCTCAGTTGCTTTGCAGTCATTTTGCATTTCCATGACACACTAGTTGATCATAATCTCCTTTGATTATAAAGATCAAAATCCCTTTTCCTTGAATTCAGTTGAATAGAAAGACGCTGTGGGCCAGCGTCTAGGCATAGTGGTTAAGTTTGCGTGCTCCGCTTCGGCATCCTGGGGTTTGCAGGTTCGGATCCCGGGCGCGGACATATGCACTGCTTGTCAAGCCATGCTGTGGCGGCGTCCCATATAAGTGGAGGAAGATGGGCATGGATGTTAGCCCAGGGCCAGTCTCCCTCAGCAAAAAAGAGGAGGATTGTCAGTGGATGTTACCTCAGGGCTAGTCTTCCTCACAAAAAGAAAAAAAGAAAAGAGACTGTCGTTTGCGTTTTTCAAAAACATGCACACCAACTCAAAACTACCTTTTTTGTTCTTTAAAACACACGCACACAGGATAATCGTGCTGGATCAGAGTGACTTGTCAGACTGACTGGAATTGGATCATAGATGGACTCCTGGCCTGAGTTTGAGTGTCCTGCTTGTGAGCTCCCTTCTTGCCTCGTCTGCTCCAGTCACCATCGGGGCAGTGGTTCCGTAGCTCACACTTTGTTCATCTGCCACAATAGACAGAACAACGTGGCCCTGTTTGCAGCACATTTGACCATTTGTTTTCAGTCAGATTTCTGAAAAAATGAAAGGTCATTTTGATTGTAAAAATTTGTCACTGTGCTGAGAATGGCTTTTGGTTTCCTTGATATAGATTTTTGAAAACTTTAACTCCTGTTATACAATAAAATGTTTACTTTTAATACCAGTTAGGTTTATGCTATGTGAGATATATTTCTGTGTTTTGGTTATTGGGAGAGGAACCACCAGCCAAAGAGGCTTCAATTTCTGTTATAAAGTTTGACGAATAAACAGCTACTGCTACCACACATCCTACAAACTGGCACCAGTCATCTGTGTTTTATGTCAGAAATCTTGCCCTCCTCTTGGCCGGGATTGCCATATTCCCATTCCAGCAAGAATTGACTTACACAATGAAAGTACAGGTAGGAATAAAAGCCTGAGATATTTCGAACTCAATAAGGTGAACAAACATCATCTCTGTGTATTTCAGATTGTACAACTCACATCATTAGTGTCTTAGAGGAATGAAATTGTGCTAAGACTAAGATCACACCATTTCCTCTAATTTAGCCTCTTGTGACTACTGGCCAGATGCATACATGTGTCTAGCCTGGTTTTTAGAGGCTCAATATACCTTCATCTACCTCCAGTTTGGAGCTTCACATATGAATAAAAACCTTTTCTCGGAAGCTATGTGCTATTGTGCAGTACTCACCAGCTAACACTTTATTCTGTCTTCGTAAGTAAGAAGTACGTCTTTCGTTTGTGAAAACTGAATAGTTCCTTTTGTGGATGGTCATGTTCATACAGTTCTTAGCTCCCCCAAATTTTACCCTGCATAAATAAAATAGGAAGGTACTAATATATTTGACCATTTTAAAGCAAAGAAACAGTTGCTTGCCGTTGTAGTCAGAGGAAAACCAAAGCAAACTACTTTACAAATAATACTACATGTAAAAAACTTTGAAGGATACAGAGACTTATAATACACAGTCCTTCCTCTCAAAAAACTTTAATTGGTGAGACAAAACCAGCATACATAAAAATAGTAGGACTGTTAGCACGCATATTATGATAAATGGTGAGTTATGACATTACAGCATTATCTATTAGTGTTCATAAAGGCTACAAGTCCTACACAAACTCCCACTGATGTAGTTTGTAATCGTTTGTCTACAAGGCCAGCAGAGTAGACTTGTCTAGCTGACTAGTGACTATGTAATACTGGCCAGTGTTAACAATAATTATGTTGGTAGATATTGTTTATGCGTTATGGAGCACCTATTATGTGTCAAGTACTTTATATATGTGAATCCTTTCCTGTACAGGGCAGTCCCACTGTGTTTCTTTAGTATACTTCTCCCACTCTCAGCAGCTATTATTTCAAATTTCCATCCTTCACTTCCCATTGTTCAACAGATGACTTCACCTCCAACTTTACAGAGAAAATAGAAGCCCTCAGATGGGAACTAACTCAGCTTCCCACTACCAAAACTACTAACATGACCTCATCTATCTCCGTGGACTAGAACAGTTGTAGGTAAAGCAGTCTACTAAACTAGAGATGGACCTGTTATGCACCTATTATTTCTACTTTCCTTCCTGTTACACTGAAGGAGAGGACTCTCTTGCTGTCCAAGGCCAATCTTATCTTCTGTCTGCTCAGAGTTATCCATCTCAAGTTATCCTCTCCCTTTTTTCAGTAGCTTCAACCCCTTCTTTATTAGCTTCTTTTCATCACTTAAGACACTTGGATTTTTCCCATCTTTAAAAAAATATTCCCTAGATCCCACCTCCCTTTCCAGCCGCCGTCCCATCTCTTTCCTCCCACTGCACTTAGAGTTCTTAAAAGAGTTGTCTACACCTACTATCGTTAGTGTCTCACCTCCCACTCACTCTTCAACCCACGATAGTCTGAATTCTCCTTCCATTGTCTAGCAGTCCTAAGGTCACCAGTGGCTTCCATATTACTAAATGCCAGGGACACTCTTTTGGCCCCATTGTCCATTTGCTCTCTCAGCCTATTCCCTTGGCTCCCTGATATTACAATCTGGTTTTCTTTCTACCTCTCTGGCTACTCCACCTCAGCCTCCTTTGGGGTTCCACCTCTATCTTTTCCCACTCCTAGCTTTCCTCCTAAGAGACTTTGTTCATGGCCATTGCTTCAGTTAGCTTCTATTTGCTGACAGCTTCCAGATTTGTATTGCAAATCTAGGAACAGATCTCTCTTCTGAGCTCATATATCTGCCTATGTATTTGATGTCTCCACTTGGATTTCTTTCAGATGTCTTACTGATATACCCAAGACTGAACTCATGGTCTTAACCAGAAACCTCCTCCACCTCAAGCATGCCCCTTCCAGTTAATGGTATTACTGTCTACTCAGCTACTCAAACCAGAAACCCAGGAGCCATCTTTGACTCGTCCCATTCCCTTTACTCCTTACTTTTCAAAATATCAATCATTAAGATTTATTTGTTTTAAACTCCAAAACATATGTTCCTTATACCCACTTCTCTCTGTCTCTACTTCCACTACCCTTATTCAAGCCACTAGTAATTCTTACTTGGGTCATTGCAACAGCCTCTTCAAATGGCCTCCTGCATCCAGTCCCACATTCAACAAATCTTTTTTGAATGACACCTATGTGTCAGGTATTACTCTAGATGCTGGAGAAATAGTGAACAAAGCAGAATTCCTGCTCTCCTTGAGTCTACAGTCATTAAATGAATAAATAGATAATTTTAGTAGTGGTAAGTGCTATGAAGAAAATACATAGATTAAAGTGATACTGATTGGGGGGGCATTTAACATTAGAAAGGGTATTCAAGGGAAAGCCCTCTGAAGAAGTGAACTTTGAGCTTTGATTGGAATAAAGAGAAGGAGCCGGTCTTTGTGACTCTGAGGGATGAGCATCCCAGCAAGAATAGCAAGTACAAAGGCACCACAGAAACACCACATGGGAGCAGTGAAAGGCGTGTGGTTGAGCAAAGTAAGTTGTGGCAAGGCTGACAGGAGGTGAAGTGAGGCTGGAGATTGAGCAGGGGCATTACAGACCATGCTAAAAAGTGGAAATCCAATGGAGAGTGCTAAGCAAGGAGGCAGGGAGTAGGGTAAAACTGATTTGCCTTTTTAAAAGATTTCTTTGGTATTCTTGCTCCTCTCTAATTTCTTTCTCCACAGTGATCTTTCTAACATGCAAAAATCATCATTCCATTTCTTGCTCAGGTCTCTGCTCATTGCTCTTAGAAATACTGGACTTCTCTCAGTTCTACAAATACATCATGACACATGCTGTTCTCTCTGCCCAGAAGGCTGCTTCTCTTCACCTAGCTGCCTCATTGTTGTTTTCAGCTTACACTTCATTTCCTCAGGGAGTCTTCCTGAAGTCCCTGAACCTCAGACAAGGTTAGGGCCTTCTGTAAGATTCTCTCAGATTACCTGCCCGCTCTCCCCCTGCACCACTCATAGACCATATTTTTGTTTTATATCACATATGTAGCACACTTATAGACCAGTAGTATGTTCCACCTCCATGCGTCCCCATACAACTATAAGCTCCACAAGGCCAGATCATGTCTGGATTGTTTACTGAGGTGTCTCTAGTTCCTGGCACAGAGCCTGCACATATCAGGTGCTCACAAGTATTTAACTTGTGATTTAACAGGTGATTATTTTTAATCCTCCAAACACTAACAAAACAAAAGTTGGATTATCATCATCCACACTTACAAAAGAGGAAACTGGCCCAAAGAGGGTTCCGTGACTTGTCCACGATCGCACTGGAGCAAAAATATATATATATTTGCATACTTAGAGTAAAACACAGTTTTCCCTGAGATTGTAATTCAAGAGTGCCCTAAGCAAAGTTTAAGGATTGTGGAAGTGGACCAAGAGCTAACTTCAGGTTGAAATTGATAGTGGTGTGTCTTTTGTGAACCTGGTCCCCATCCTTACATCTTATTCTGTGGGTTTGGTGCAAAGGTTTTGAAGTATACTGAGTTCTTCACTTCTCAATGCGGGGAAGCAGAGACTATGTAAGGAGTTCCAGATTCAGAGTAGATGAGTAATAAACATCGGCTCACTATTGAATGAAATTACTGGGGCCACCATGAAATTTTCCAGATTTGATTTCAGTTGCTTTTTTCCAAACACATTACGTTTGACCCTTTTCCAAAAGCTAATATTAACGTATGCATTGCTGTTAGAAGTGGGTTATAGTGAGGTGCCTCCCAAGAGCTTGGAAATAAGTTGGTCCTCTGAAAAGTAAAATCCATTCTCCCACTGAATATGATTAGTTGTATGGTGGAGTAAAATTAAAGGACTTTCTATAAATTGCAACTTAGACATTTGGAAACAATACTGAAAAAGTAGATTGAGGAGGGATTTGTCCGACCAGATATGAAGGCATACTATAAACCCACAGTAATTAACAGAGTATGGTATTGGCAAAGGAATGGAAAGGTTTTTAGAATATATTAGAGAGTCTAAAAATATACCAGAGTGTAAAGTTTGGGAATTTAGCATATGAGATAATATATGTCAAATTAGGTAGAATGTTTAATAAATGATGTTGGAATAACTGACCAGCCATCTGGAAAAATATAAAAGCTGAGTCCTTCTACCAGAAAATAAATGTGTAATGAACCAAAGATTTAAATAAGATTTAAAAATAAATATGTAAAAGTTAAAATATAGGTTACTATTTTATAGTCTTGGAGTGGGGAAAGCTTTTCTAAGCCATGACCTCAAAGTGAGATTGATGGATTTTAGTACATAAAAATGTGAAACTTCTTTACTACAAATGCCTGAACAAGGGTAAAGTCAACAAACTGGAAATAATTGCAATATATTGGATCAACACAAAGTTTATATCTTTAGTATACAAAGAATTCTGATAACCAGTAAGAAAAAGACATATATCTTGATAGAAATATGTTCAAAGAACAATTCACAAAAGAAGCAATACAGGTGGCCAATTAATATATTAACAGATATTCTGTTTCACTGGTAATCAAAGAAATGCAAATTAAAATAAGATATTGTTTTCACATAACTGACTGCAAAGAAGAAAAACATCGATAATACCCAAAGTTGGTAAGAGTGTGGGGAAACAGACATCTTCATTCACTATGTTAGGGGTAGAAAGTGGTATCACTTTTCTGGGGGGATATTTGTCAGTATGCATTTTAAATGTTAATATTTTTTGACCCAGAAATTCCATTCAAACCGGTTCTTCACAAATTTTATTGTGCATATGAATCACCTGGAGATCTTATTAAAATATAGATTCTGATTGAGTAGTTCTGGGGTGGGGCCCAAGTTGCCACATTTCTGACAGCCTCCCAGGTGCTACTTCTGCTGCTGGTCTGTGTACCACACTCTGAGTAGAGAGGATTTAGAGGATTTTATTCTAAAGCAGTGGTTTTCAATCCTGTCTGCACATTAGAACCATCTGAGGAGTTTTTTAAAAATAATGATGTTCAGGCTTTACGCCAAATTACCCGATTTATTTGGTCTGGGGGTGAGCATGGGCTTTTAAAAGTTCTCCCCAGGTGACTGTAATGTGCAGGCAGGATTGAGGACTGCTGTCCTAAGGAGAACATTGGATTGTACACAAAGATGTATTTATATAAAGAATATTTATTGCAACATTATTTATAATATTTAAAAATTGGAAATACCCTAAATGTCCAGCAATGAAGGACTAATTTAAAAAGTTATGGAACAGGGAGGATTCTGGGAAGATGGTGGAGTAGGAAGCACCAGGAATCTGTCTACCCACCTAGACAGCAAATGCACTGGCAGAATCTGTCTGATATAACTAATTTGGAACTCTGAAGTCTGTTGAAGGCTTGCAACTTCCAGGGGATGGCTTGCGTGGTTAATTTTGGTCAATTTTAGCTCTTAGCACAGTAGCAGTTACCTGTTTCCCACCTGCAGCGATGTGGCAGGCAGCTGTGCACATGTTCCTGGAGCAGCTTGCACACAGCTTGTGGGAGTCAGGGTGGGCAAAAAGGACCCTGTCCTCCAAATACCAGGGATCTGCACTCTGATCGCTGATTGCTGCTTCTGATCACAGAGCTACAAAGTGGTGGGCAGCCATTGTTGTTGTATCTCCCCCCATTATTGCAAGACACTCCCCCTCCAGCTGAAGTGACTTCTGGGGGATTTAAAAGGCCAATGCCCCCTTTATTTTTTGTTGTTTCCCCTTTTGGGAGCCAGATATTAAAGACTAGGACATTCCAAAACAATTACATATATGGGAAAAATTAGAAAGTGAGCATGCATGCCCAGGGAAAGGCTTAGAAAAGACCTGAGAAGACCTTAAGTTTGCACCTCAGGCTGATCTCTGCACAGAGACAGCCTACAGCAATTTAAAACAAAAAAATAAAAACAGCAGCAAACCCTGGGAAAGAGAAGAACCTGATGTCCAGAGTTATAATATTATTAGGTTCAAATGTCCAGTCCAACAAAAAATCAAACATCATAAAAAAAAAAAAAAACGGAAGTATGGCCCATTCAAAGGAAAAAATAAATCAGAAACTGTCCCTGAAAAATACCTGATGGCAGGTACACTAGACAAAGACTTTTAAACCAATTTTTGAAGGTGCTCAAAGAATTAAACGAAGATATGGAGAAAGTCAAGAAATGTATGAACAAAGTTGAAACATCAGTAAAGAGATAGTAAACCTAAAAAGAAACCAAAAAGAAATTCTGGAGCCAAAAAGTACAATAACAAATAAAAATTTCACTAGAGAGATATAAAGGCATATTTGAGCAGGCAGAAGAAAGAATCAGCAAACTTGAAGATAGGATGATGGAAATTATCAAGTCTGAGAGACAGAAAAAAAAAGATAGGAAAAGTCAACAGAGCCTATGCGACACCACAAGTGGGCTAATATACTCATCATGGTAGTCCTAGAAGGAGAAGAGAGAAAAGGGAGGAGAGAATATTTGAAGAAATAGTGGCTGAAAACCTCCCAAATTTAATGAAAGTCATGAATATAAACAGCCAAGAAGTTCAACGAACTCCAAATAAAGTGAACTCAAAGAGACCCACACCCAGACACATTATAATCAAATTTTCAAAAGACAGAGAATCTTGAAAAAGAAAAGTGAATTTTCACATATAAGTGATCCTCAATAAGATAATGAGCAGATTTCTCATCAGAAACTTTGAAGGCCAGAAGACAGTGGGCCAATATATTCAAAGTGCTAAAAGGAAAGAAAGCTGTCAACCAAGAATGCTATATCTAGCAAAATTGTCCTTCAAAAGTGAGGGAGAAATTAAGACATCCCAGATAAACAAAATCTGAGGGAGTTTGTAAACACTAGACCTGCCCTGCAAGAAATGCTCAAGGGATGCCTGCAAAGTGAAATGAAAAGACACTAGACTAACTCAAAGTCATATGGAGAAATAAAGATCTTAATAAAGGTAAATACATGGGCAATTATAAAAACTAGTATTATTGTAACAATGGTCTGTACCTGCACTTTTTGTTTTCTAGATGTTTTGAGAGATGAATACATTTAAAGAGAGAAAACAGCAGTTACTAGTAAAAAGCTAGTATTACTGTAACTCCAAATCTTGTTTTTTACATAATTTAAGAAACTAATGCATTTAAAAGAATTACTAGTTTATGTTTGGGGGCACACAGTATATAAAGATGTAGTTTTGTGGCATCACCAACTGAAAGGGGTGGGGATGGAACTGTAAAGGAACAGAGTTTTTATATGTTACTGAAGTTAAACTGGTATAAATTCAAATTACAGTGTTAAAACTTTGGGATGCTAAATATAATCCTCATGGTTACCACAAAGAAAATAGCTATAGAATATACACAAAACGAAATGAGGAAGGAATTTAAACATTTCACTACAGAAAATCAACTAAACACAAAAGAAAACTGTAATGCAGGAAATGTTGAACAAAAAAGGCATATAGAAAACAAATAGCATAATGACAGAAGACTCTCCTTATCAGTAATTAGTTTAAATGTAAATGAGTCAAACTCTCCAATCAAAAGACAGAGACTGGCAGAATGGATAAAAACACATGATCCAACTATATGCTGTCTATGAGAGACTCACTTGAGATCCAAACACAAAAAGAGCTTGGAAGTGAAAAGATGGAAAAAGATATTCCATGCAAATAGTAACCAAAAGAGAGCAGGGGTGACTATACTAATATCAGACAAAGTAGACTTGAAATCAAAAGAGTTTACAAGAGACAAAGAAGGACATAATATATTAATAAAAGGTTCAATACAGAAAAAGGCATACTTTATATTTATATAATTATATAATACTTTATATTTATGCACCTAATGACAGACCATCAAAATATATGAAGCAAAACCTAACAGAATTGAAGGGAGAAATGGACAATTCTATAATAATAATTAGAGATTTCAAAAACCCACTCACAATAATGGGTAGAACAACCAGACAGAAGATAAGTAAGGAAATAGAGGACTTAACCCAATAAACCAACTAGACCTAACAGACATATACAGAACACTCTACCCAACAACAACAGAATACACACACATTCTTCTCAAGGGCACATGGGACATTTTCCAAGATAGACCATATTGTAGGACACAAATTAAGTCTCAATAGATTTTAAAAGATATCCTACAAAGTATCTTCTCTGACTACAACAGGATAAAGTTAGAAATCTTCAACAAAAGGAAAATTCACAAAATTGTGGAAATTAACACACTTTTAAACAACCAAGGGATCAAAGAAGAAATCACAAGGGAAATTAGAAAATACTTAGAGATGAATGAAAATGAAAACACAACATACCAAAACTTATGGGATGCAGCAAAAACTGTGTTAAGAGGGAATTTATGGCTATGAACACATTAAAAAACAAGAAAGATCTCAAATCAACAGCCTAACTTTACAGTTAAGAAAGTAGAAAAAGAAGAACAAACTAAACCCAAAGCTAGAAGAACAAACTAAACCCAATAAAGATTAGAGCAGAGATAAATGAGACAGAGAATAGAAAAACAATAAAGAAAATCAATGAGGGGCCGACCCAGTGGCCTAGTGGTTGAGTTTGTGCACTCTGTTTTGGTGGCCCAGGGTTTGCAGGTTCAGATCCCAGGCGCAGACTTGAGCACCACTCATCAAGCCATGCTGTGGCGGCATCCCACAAACAAAATAGAGGAAGATTGGCACAGATGTTAGTTCAGGAACCATCTTCCTTAAGCAGAAAGGGGAAGATTGGCAACAGATGTTAGCTCAGGGCCAATCTTCCTCACCAAAAAAATAAAATCAATGAAACCAAAAATTTGTTCTTCAAAAAGATCAACAATATTGACAAATGTTTAGCTAGACGGACTAAGAAAAAGAAGTCTCAAATTACTAAAAGTGGAAATTAAAGTGGGTACATTACTATTGATTCTACAGAAATAAAAAGGATTACAAGAGAATACTATGAACAGTTGTACACCAACAAATTGGATAACCTAGATGAAATAGACAAATTCCTAGAAACACAAGACCTTTCAAGCCTACATCATGAATAAAAAGAAAATCTGAATTTTCCTATAACTAGTAAGGAGATTGAATTAGTAACCAAAATCTCCCAACAAAAGCCTTGGACCTGATGGCTTCACTGGTGAATTCTACCAAATATTTAAAGAAGAACTAATTGAGTTAGCGAGTGGTCTCTCCTCTTCAATTTTTTGGAAAACTTTGAGAAGGATTGGTATTAGTTCTTCTTTAAATATTTGGTACCAATTCTTCTCAAAGTTTTCCAAAAAATTGAAGAGGAGAGACCACTCGCTAACTCATTCTGAGGCCAGCATTACCCTGATACCAAAGCCAAAGACACTACCGACCAATATCCCTTATGAGCAAGGATGCAAAAATTCTCAACAAAAAACAGTATTCAGCAGCATATTGAAAAGATTCTACATGATGACCAAGTGGGATTTATTCATGAAATGCAAGGATGTTTCAACATATGAAAATCTATCAATGTAATACACCACAGTAACAGAATGAAGGAAAAAAAAAAAAACATGATCATCTCAATTGATACGGAAAAAGCATTTGACAAAATTCAATACCCTTTCATGACAAAAACACTGAACAAACTAGGAATAGAAGGAAATTACAATATAATAAAAACTATATATGAAAAACCCATGGTGAATGTTATCCTCAATGGTATAGAAAGACTGAAAGCTTTTCTTTGCTTTAAGATCAGGAACAAGAGAAAGATATCTGTTTTCACCATTTCTATTCAACATAGTACTGAAAGTTCTAGCCAGAGCAGTTAGGCAAGAAAAAGAAATAAAAGCCATCCAAATTGGAAAGGAAGAAGTAAAATTATCTCTGTTTGCAGATGATATGAGCTTATATGTAGAAAATCCTAAAGATTTCACACACAAAAAAACCCATTAAAACTAATAAATGAATTCAGCAAAGTAGCAGGATACAAAGGCAACACACAAAAATCAATTGCATTTCCATACATGAATAATGAACAATCTGAAAGGGAAATTACAAAAACAATTCCATTTACAATAGCATCAAAAAGAATAAAATACTTAGGAATTAACCAAGGTAGTGAAACACTTATACTATGAAAATGACACTTATACTATGAAAGAAAATAAAGAAGACATAAATAAATGGAAAAACATCCCATGTTCATGTAATGGATGGCTTAATATTGTTAAAATGTCAATACTACCCAAAGAGATCTACAGATTCAGTGCAATTCCTACCAAAACCCCAATGACTTTTTTTGCAGAAATAGAAAAACCCATCCTAAAAGTCTCTTGAAATCTCAATGGACCCTGAATAGCCAAAACAATCTTGCAAAAGAAGAACAAAACTGGAGGACTCACTTCCTGATTTCAAAATTTACGAAACTACAGTAATCAAAACAGTGTGCTATTGGGGCCAGCCCCATGGTGCAGCGGTTTAGTTCACGCTTTGGCAGCCCAGGGTTCGTGGGTTTGGATCCCGGGCACCCACCGACATGCTGCTTGTCCACCATGCCGTGGTGGCGTTCCATATAAGAAGTAGGGGAAGATGGGCCCAGATGTTAGCCCAGGGCCAGTCTTCCTCAGCAAAAGAGAGGAGGACTAGCAACGGATATTAGCTCAGGGCTGGTCCTCCTCACCAAAAAAAAAAAAAAAAAAAAACCAGTGTGCTACTGGCATAAAGACAGGCATATAGATCAATTGAATAGAAAAGAGGGCCCAGAAATAAACCCTCATATATGTAGTCAAAAGATTTTTGACAAAGGTGCCAAGACCATGGGGAGAGGACAGTCTTTTCAACAAATGGTGCTTGGAAAATGATATTCACATGCCAAAGAATGAAACTGGACCCTTATCTAACACCTTATACAAAAATTAACTCAAAATGGATCAAGGGCCTAAAGGTAAGACCAAAAACAATAAAACTCTGAGAAGAAAACATAGGACAAAGGCTTTACGGTTTTGGATTTGGCAGTGATTTCTTGGATATGACACCAAAGGTACAGGTAACAAAATAAAAAATAGACATATTAGACTTCATGAAATTTAAAATTTCACTATCCACAGAGTAAAAAGGCAACCCATAGAATGGGAGGAATAATTTTCAAATCATATATCTGATAAGGGATTAATATTTAGACTGTATAGAGAAATCCTAAAACTCAACAACGAAAAACAATGCAATTGAGGGGCCAGCCTGGTAGCGTAGTTAAGTTCACGTACTCCTCTTCGGCAGCCTGGGGTTCACAGGTTCAGTTCACAGCTTCAGTTCCCAGGTGCGGACCTAGGTGCTGCTTATCAAGCCATGCTGTGGCAGGCATCCCACATATAAAGTAGAGGAAGATGGGCAGGTGTGTTAGCCCAGGGCCAATCTTCCTCAGCAAAAAGAGGAGGATTGGCAGCAGATGTTAGCTCAGGGCTAATCTTCCTCACCAAACAAACAAAAAAAACCCCAATGCAATTCAAAGTTGGGCAAAGGACTTGAATAGACATTTCTCCAAAGAAGATATACAAAGGGTCAACAAGCACATGAAAAGATGCTCAACATCACTAATCATTAGGGAAATGCAAATCGAAACTACAATGAGTTACCTCCTCACACTTATTAGGATGACTACTATTGAAAAACAGGAAAGTGTCAGGGCCACCCCACAGCCCTACTGGTTAAGTTCGGTGCACTCCACTTTGGCAGCCCAGGTTTGGTTCCAGGGTGTGGACCTACACCACTCATCAGCAGCCGTGCTGTGGTAGCAACCCACACACAAAATAGAGGAAGATTGGCACAGATGTTAGCTCAGGGAGAATTTTCCTCAGCAAAAAACAAAAAAACACAGAAAAGTGTTGGCAAGGATGTGGAGAAATTGGAACCCTGTGCACTGTTGGTGGGAATGTAAAATGGTACAGTCATTGTGGAAAACAGTATGGCAGTTCCTCAAAAAATTAAAAATAGAATTACCTTATGATCCACCAATTCCAGTTCTGAGTATATACCCCAAAGAATTGAAGGTAGAGTCTCTAAGAAATATTTGTACACCCATGTTAATAGCAGCATTATAGCTAAAAAGTGGAAGCAACCCAAGTCTCCATCAATGGATGAATGGATAAGCAAAGTGTGGTATGTACATAGAATAGGATATTATTCAGCCTTAAAAGGGAAAGAGGGGGCCGCCGGGTGGCGCAACGGTTTAGTCCGCGCTTGGCAGCCCGGGGTTCGCCGGTTTGGATCCCGGGTGCCTGCTGACGCACTGCTTGGCAACCATGCTGTGGCGGCGTCCCATATAAAGCAGAGGAAGATGGGCACGGATGTTAGCCCAGGGCCAGTCTTCCTCAGCAAAAAAAGAGGATTGGCAACGGATGTTAGCTCAGGGCTGGTCTTCCTCACAAATGAAAAAGAATAAAAAAAGAAAAGGGAAAGAAATTCTGCAATATGCTACATAATGGATGAAACTTGAGGATATTATGCTAAGTAAAATCAGCTAATCATAAAAAAATATTATATGATTCCACTTATATGAGGTACTTAGAGTAGTCAAAATCATAAAGACAGAAAATACAGTGGTGGTTGTCAGGGGCTGGGGGGAGGGAGAATGGGGAGTTATTGTTTAAAGTGTACAGAGTCTTGTTTGGGATGATGAAAAAGTCCTGGAAATGAATAGCGGTGATGGTTGCACAACATCATTAATGTACTTACTGCCAATGCATTGTATATTTAAAAATGATTAAAATAGTACATTTACAAGATGAAAAGAGTCACAGGGATGGATGGTGGTGATGGTTGCACAACAATGTGAATGTATGTAATACCACTGAACTGTACACTTAAAAATGTTAAGATGGTAAATGTTATGCTATGTGTGTTTTACCACAATAAAAATTTTTTATATGGAACAACCATAAGTGGACTAATTAGAAATTATGTCATAGATATAGATTTATTGACACAGAAAGATGTCCATAACATATTATGGAATAATGCTAGTAGTAATATGCTAGTAGGTATAATAGGACCCCATTTATGTAAACTTATGAATAGGTGTCTTCATGTGGTAAATGCATAGAGAGATATCTGGAAAGATGTTTATTAAAATAGTGAACTGGTCCTTTCAGGTGATTTCAGCTTTTTATAATTCTCCATGAAGCTGTTTTCATTTTGGAGAATAGAAAGGGTTTAGGAATACTTAAAAGTAGAAACAATGGGAGGCAGGACTAGAATGTCATTATAATTAAGTAATCATAAACTTAATCAATTTTATATTGACTTATTTGAGGAAAAACTAATGGAAAGGAGTGGTCAGCGTAAGGCATAGGAAAATGAAGCTTTAAGAGCTGGACCCTGGGAATGCCCAACTAAAGCACTATGGGTAGTTGCATGGGAGTGCACTAGGTATGCTTAGTGCTCTGTGGCAGGTGTTGCCCTCTTGTGGATCATCATACTAACTTCTTGATCCAATTCCATGTTCACCAAGCAACTTTTATTCCTATCGAAGTCGGTCTGTAGGAGAGGATGACCTAGCTTTCCAATTAGCTCGACAGTTATGTATCTCAAAGTATATTAGTAAGTTGCTATTCTGGTTTATATATTGGGCTCTGTGCTTGGTTAACGAGAGTTTATGCTAGAGAAATGGATCTTACATAATCTATTGCTGCATAAGAAATCCCCTCCAAAACTTAGTGACTTAAAACAACAGAAACAATTTATTATCTCTAACGGTTTCTGTGTGTCAGGAATTTGAAAGTGGCTCAGCTGGGCAGTTGTGGCTCAGAATCTATCTGGAGGTTGCAGTTTGATATATATTCAAGTTGGCTAACTTACATGACTGGCAAATTGGTCTTGGCTGTTGATTTGGGACCTCAGTCCCTTTCCACGTGGGTCTCCCATTGAATGTCCTCACCACACAGCAGCTGGTTTCCCCCAGAGTGAGCAATCCAAGAGACCAAGGCAAAAATTACAATGCCATTATGATCTAGCCTCAGAAGTCACATACCATCATTTCTCCTGTATTCTATTGGTCACACTGGGCAAGCTCTGATATGGAACGAGAGGGGGCTATACAAAGGTATGAATATTAGAAGGTGAGGATCATTGGGGGCCATCTTGGAGACTGGCTATCACAGAGCCCCTCAACCAAATATCTATACCTGGCATGCCTGTTCCTCACTACATGCCTTTCATTCGAAATAAAACAGTATACTATAGCTTTTACATCTGTCATCACATTTTATCTTCATTACAGCCCTGCCAGTAGGGAGAGCAAGAGAAGTGGGGGTCACCTTAAAAGAACCCATCTGTGTCTCAGACACAGATTGATTTGAGTTAGATTATTCATGATGAGGAAAATGTTAGAATTCTGTGTTGTGTTTTGCAACATTTCTGCTGAGGTCACCCTTTATGTTTACTTGTACTGAAATTGAACACTGAAAGGAAAATACATATTTTCCCCAACATTATGAGACTATAAACAATTATTTAAACAACTGAGCTGATTTTAATAAGATCAGAAAGTGATAGCAGACAATGTTACATGTTAATGGGGAAATTCAAACTCACTCTCAATAAACTTACAAAGAGAAATATAATCTTCACAGATTATACTTCTGTGAAATATAATAACAGATAAGCATTATAGTCTCATGGTTAAAGGTTGTATATCAATAAACCATCATATTTAAAGTAGAATCTCATCAGAAAGATTTGTTCAAGTCAGCCAGTCTCAATTTTATGATGACAAGATAGAAAATAAATATAAATCAATAAGAACCATCTTCACTTCAACCTGGCTTGCCCGTAGTGTCTTCAAGATATCTGACTTGTGAATATTCTCCCACTTTTATCCTTTTCTATAAAACAAGATAAAAGGGCTAGCTGAGTGTCTTATATTCTAAAGACTTGTTTGAGTAGCTCAAAGTTTCTCAATCTGTTGAGATTCCCGTTACCTAAAAATGTGTGGTTTTGGTTTCAACTTTATGTCTCTAATCAAGGCAGAATTTAAAGATCCAGCAACAATGCATCTGACCATCCTATAACCATCACGACCCTTCAGATCAATAATGGAATGCTGGATATGGTAGGGTCTATGTCTGGAAGAGAGAGAAAGAGAGAAGCGTGTGAAAGGAAGAGAAAGATGACAGTGTCTCTCTTATCCAAATCGGTCATCCAAATCAGAAAGGCACTCTTCAAATCAAGAAAGAACCAGAGTCTGGCTGATTAGGATAGCTGAGAGGAGAGGATCGTGAGAAAGGACACCAACATTTATTGTGTGACACCCACCTACCAGGCAATGGTTTCCAGATGAAGAAACCAAGGCTCAGGCAAGTCAAGTAACTTGTCCAAGGTGCACAACCAGTCATTTATGATTGAAGCCGATGACTAACTCCAAATCCCTTCTACAATCCTTCACTCACTCCTAGGCCAAGAATGTGAGAATTTAGGATTTGGGCAACTTGGATTTTTACCCCAGGGTCAAACAAACCACCCGTGAAACCTGGAAAGGGCTGGAGCTGTACTTTTTGACTTAATATACAGTGCAGTTCCAAACCAAATTGGGACAATTGTGCCTTGCACCTTGTTAAAACTGGGGCTAACACAGCATGACTGATTTGTGTAGCCTTGCCTTAGTAGGATATTCAGGCTGATTTCTTCTCTGAATGAGTCTCTGAGAATTCCTAGAATCTGGGAAGAGTAAGGGAGGGTCTGGAGCCTTCCCTATACACCAGGGAAGTCTTGGTTTTGTTAAGAACTTGGCCAAAGCCTTGGTGGCATCAACTCCAAATCCACAGTTTCCTTGCAGTCACTGCTTGAGATTCTCTGAAGAATTGTGACGATATGCCAGGATGTTTAATAGGAAGCTCCTTCCTTTATGACATCACCAGCCAGGTAGCTAAGGGGACTATTTGAGACACTCTTAGAACAACAGCCACTTTTGTGGGAGTGCAGGAACAGCAGCTTTTAAAACCGAGGGTTAATATTCAGGCTTCATTAGGACCCTGAATACAAGCCAGCCAGTAAAGTATGGGATCTACCCAGAGAGGCACAGTCTATCAGATGGTCAAGATGAATAAAATTGGGTCCAAGGTAGCAGTTTCATCACAGAAAGGGGCTGAGGTTACTAACACAACCCCTCAACGGGGACATGGGTACGTTCTGGCCTCGAGCCAGCGAAGTGCTGCAGTCTCTCTGAGCTCTTCACCCCACCGAAGATCAGACGCTGGGCATTCCACCACTCCCCACTCAGCATCAGACTATCCTCGATCTACTTCCCCCCAGTCTGGGCCCCGCCTCTCTGGAGCACCTACCCCTCGAGGAACCGAGACCCGATCAAAATCAGAAGCATACCGCCATTCTTCTCTTCAACGAAAGATCCAGCAAACTCAGACATCAGCTTCCCATGCCGTCCAGATGCAGCGGAATGTTAGTCCAACCAGGGAAGAATCCACACGAAGAGGAGGTGAGAGTAAGTCAGGGCGTGACATCAGCAATCGGTACTCGTTAACCCCGGATGCCAAATCCTCTCGCCGGTTGAGTTTTGTAGACCAGAAGGATAACTTACAAATCTTACAAGAAGAAGACCCACCCTCCAAGGTCCAGTACCCACAAGGGGTCAGAGTTCCCCGTAGGACTTTGGTTTGCCCAAAGGATGAAGCAGTCCAAACTGAGCCCATCCGAAAGAGTTTGACTGCTGCTGAGATCAGATCGCCAAGGAGACCCTCTAGCCCCGAACGCAGCAGCAGCAGCCGCGTTTATGCAGATTCTCGGACAGCCCAGAGAAGGCTCCCTGGCCAAGAGTCTGAAATGGGTCGTCACAGCTCAATTTACATAGAACCCAAGGCCTTGCATAGGAATATGAACTTGGAGTCATCTCTCAGACTCTCTATCCTTAAAGATTTGGATGGTGGACAACGAGTTTCTGTGCATCCAGAACCTGAACCTATCCACAAGCATTCTGTCTACACTGAAACCAAACCCTCCTCAAAGGTCTTAATATCATCGGAAGTGGAGTCCAACGTGAGGTCCTCAATCCGAGGAGATGGCGAGGTCGGCCGCAGGGTCACCATCTCCCCAGGAGTACAGTCGGTACAGTCAGCTCACCGTGTGACATCTCGAGCAGTGTCTGAGAGCCCCCACAAATCCTCCGCATGTGTCACTCCAGAGCCCATCTATAAGCAGCACACCCAAAGACCCTCAGAAAATGTCTACATGTCCCCAGGACACGCACTCAGGTATCCAGAACCCTCCCGAAAGCCCTCTGTCCATGCAGAACTGGAACTGATCCCTCGGCCTTTACCCCCTCGGTCTTTACCTAGGTATGGGCCTGACTCCTCATGGTGGGCCTTACTCAATCCTGAAGTTGAAATGCCCCAAAGTCGGCCAACAACACCTGATTTTGAGCCCAAGTCCCCTCCTCCCCTAGACCCTTTATTGTCCTTTTTTGAAATGGACTCAAGCCCTTTCTGTGAGGATCCGATGTTCCAGAGAGAGAAGGCAACTCCATCACTACAACGAGCACCAGCAACACAACCACCACAACCATCACCAAAGGAGTCTCCAAGCCGGGCACCATTGAGCGAAGTGCCATGGACCCCCAAGCACACCTCCAAACAACCCGATCAAAGGTTTAGTGCTTTCTTCTTGGGTATGTGAAGAAGCAGACTGCCCAGGTGCAGCCCCGATTTAGTGAGGTGGGATGTTGAGGTGGGCAGGAAAGACCCCTTCTTCATTCTGGGCCTCAGAGCTGCCCCCTGCCAGTGCCAAAGCTAGTCCCATTCTTGAGCCCATTGCTCCATTCCTTCCCCACCAGCTTCTCTGAGATCCAAGCTAATGACATTGATAATGATGCTTGGGCCAGTGTCAGACATTGACTCTTCTAGGCAACTGCTTAACCTCTCAATGGAGGGTAGTAGAGAGTGGTTTGCAGGGTGGGAAGCAGCTTTCAGAGAGAAGAGATGAAGAACTGAGCTGGGGTGAGGGCTAGTCAGGGCTAGTAAAGAGAATAAGATCCTCAGGTAAAGATTCTGGCAATAGGGGCTGGCCCGGTGGAGCAGCGGTTAAGTTCGCGCTTTGGCAGCCCGGGATTCGCAGGTTCGAATCCCAGGCGCTGGGCGATGCACTGCTTGTCAGCCACGCTATGGCGGCGTCCCATATAAAGTAGAGGAAGATGGGCACGGCCCCGGGCCAGTCTTCCTCAGCAAAAAAAAAAAAGAGGATTAGCAACGGATGTTAGCTCAGGGCTGGTCTTCCTCACAAAAAAAAAAAAAAGGTTCTGGCAACAAAGTGGAGAAGGTGGAGCATAGATGAACTGGGACTTACACTTCCAAGAGGAGAAAGGCATTAACAGTAACACAAAGGGAGAGTGGAAAAAAGGGGAGAGGGAGAGTGGGAATGTGACATTTAGTCCTAGGCTGGAGGAGCTTTTTGGAGAGGATCAAGGGCTGAGGGCACCTTTGGGTGGAGAAATGTGGAGCTAGAAAGGGAGAGATTAAGTAGTGGGAGGATGGGGTGTACATCCCACAGAGAGAAAAAAGGCAACAATCTCTGTTACTTTCAGACGTCTCTGAGGAAATGTACAATCGTGTCATCTGGTGGCTCAAAGGTCTGTGCTTTTTCCTCCTGTAGGTCCATTGTGGGGCTTTGGGAGGCAGGAGGACAGGTGGGAGGGTGGCCTCCATTTGTCTACAGACCAGGTCTGTCAGGACGGTACACACTGGGGATTTGACTTGAAGGAGCAAAGGAACTTCTCATCTTGCCTATTATTCCACCACTAGAGTCATTCCTTTGGAACTTGGAACCTTTTTCATTTTCAGGAGTCTCCTTTTAAAGGGAAGTAGTCACTTCTGAAATGGAGAACAATTTAAGACCATGGCCTCTCAGCTTTGCTGGTCTTACCTATCTTGTGATTAAAAAAAAAACCCACCAAAACAAACTGTCTGTTTCACATCTTACTTCAGGGCTGACCCCACACTCCTTCAGGTTGAGGGGTATCCTCATGTGTCTCTCTGGTTCCTCAGAACCCTCCTCAAGCCCCCATCCCAGGACCTAGGAGGTACTTATTGGCCACTGCCCAGGCAGGATCTCCAGGGATGTCTGGGCCTCCACCTTGAGGCCATCAGTGGGTCCTGCAGCCAGCTCTAGAATCCTTAAGAGAAGTGTCCCCAGGGCCTGATGACCCCCTGACTCCCTCCCATTCCCTTTTTACTCTTAACCTTTCTGGTGGGAGGGAAGGTGGGGACCAGCCCTCATATAGATAATTTTAGTGGCAAGGAGTTCCTGCTTTGAGCAGTGTAGCCCAAAATATTCTCCATCCCTTTGAGCATGAGGGAGGCCAGGGCTCTGGATGAGGAAGTTCCTAGGGAGGAGAGAGCCCTGGGAATGCAATTCAATCCCAACCAGCATGAGCCCTCCAAGTGATGGACAGCAAAAAGCAGAGAAGGGCAGCCCTGCCCCTCAGAGGGAGCAAAGCTCTATATAATAGAAGTTTAGTAGAGTATGGACTCTGGACTTAGATTATTGGGTTTGAGCCCCGTGTCCACTATTTTCTGACTGTGACCTCGCGTAGGTTATTTTACCTCTCCAGTCATTAGTTTCCCCATCTGTTAACGGGAAAAATGGCTTCCTCTTAGGGTTCTTGTGAGGACTGACCAAGCTATTACCTGTAAAGCACTTAGCATGGTGCCTGGCAACAGAGAGCACTCAGTAAATGCTAGCTGTTGTTAATTGGGTCACTTGTACTAGGAAGGAATTTGGGCCAGGTTATGCCCAAGTCCACTGGACATCTTTAGTAAAATTCTCTTTTTCTCTTCCTAATGGCACTCTCTGAATCTATTTGCTGCCCCCTGGGAATGCGTGGCTTCTGCTTCTCCATTATGACAGACGAGGAGGTAAGAACACCCCTGGGAAGTTACTTCCAGTCCTCCTGTGCTCCCCCTTATCCAAGTCCCTCTCTTACCCTCTAATGGAAGCACGTGTGGAGGGAGACAGACAGACCTGCTCCCTGTGGTTGGTCAGGTTGTTCACTGAACAAGGGCACCTGGCAGAGAAGGTAAGTGGAGGCTGAAATCTAGCCTGTGTTCTACTTGTGAAGCTGTGCATGTAGGGCTGCACCTCCCCCAGACAGGGATTTGCACGAAGGTGCTATATGAGCTAGTTGCAGCCCTGGAGAAAAAGAGTAGAGACTTTTTGGCAGATGAATCCTGCCAAGTGCTCTATGGGAAGGCCGTCTGGGTAGCCATAGGTTGGATCAGTCCCCACTTGGCTCTCCCCTCTCCCGCCTAGGGCACTCTGGAAAGGGGACGTTTTTCTGGGTTATACACTATTTGAGTCCTCAGCTTGGAAAGGCACAAGGTAAACTCTGCGCTCAGCAGCCCTGTGTCCTGAATTTGGCAAAGAGTGTCCTGATTTTTCACAGTGCATTGGACATATAAGTACCTTAGTTCTTCGTGGCCCATGTTTGATAAGATAGCCTGAGCAATTCCTGCCTGCATTCTTTTCTTTTTTTTTAAGTTTCTAGTTGACACAATTTATATCATTTCAGCAGCTACTGTTGTTTTACATACATTTCAGTACTTTTTTTTAGGAAGATTGGCCCTGAGCTAACATCTGTTGCCAATATTCCTCTTTTTCCTTTTCTCCCTAAAGCCCCAATACATGGTTATATATCCTAGTTGTGGGTCCTTTTAGTTCTTCTGTGTGGGACGCCACCTCAGCATGGCTTGATGAGCGGTGAGTGGGTCCGCGCCCAGGATCTGAACCAGAGAACCCGGGGCCGCCAAAGTGGAACGTGCAAACTTAACTGCTATGCCACCAGGCCAGCCCCGCTGCCTGCATTCTTTCTCTTGCCGTACCTCTCTCTTACCCAAAGCCTAGCATGGCCTCTAATAGGTCCCCTCCATGGGTCAGCCCAGGATGGACAATTGACTACAGATGGAAACAAATGGGAGGGGGGCAGGACAGCCTGAGCTCAGATAACGGAACAGCTGAATGGGAGGTGCCAGAAATGCGGCTGCCATGGCTTCTTATCCAGCCCCGTGCCTGGAGCTCAGCTGTGGGTGGGAGCAGCTACTTTTAGAGATTATCTCCATGCAAGACAGTAAATCCTTCTCTCTCTCCTCCCTTTCTCCCTTCCTTCCTTCCTCCTTCTCTCCTTCCTTCCATAAACAATTTTTATTCAGATGCCTAGCAGTCTGCTAGGCACTACTGGGGAAAGCACTGAAACCTCACAGCGCACACATTCTTTGGCCTTGAGAAACTTACCATCTGGGTAGGGAGATAAGACATGGACAGGAAACATTTAAACAAGAATATAAAATAGTCTGTGCTCAAATGTCCAAATAAATGCGACAAACTAAATAAGTACTCTTGGAGGGTCTTAGGAAAGAGGGAATCAGCAGAGAGTTGCAGGGAGGGGGGGTCAGGTTACCCCTTCCTTCCAAAGCCAGGGGGTATCTTAACAGTTAGCCTCTTGCTCACCCCTTGATGCAAATCTGTACCTTTGGTAAGGGCTTAGTATTTCCCCTTGCTCAGGATGTGATGTTTTTGACTGGGCAAGTCCCTCCCTGTTTTTCCCTACCCTTACCCCCTTTCTTTGTGCATCTTGTTGTAGTTTAGGAAGTCAAAAGCCTTGGCAGCAGGACGCTCCTTCCCAAAATAGCTCTTATCCTGTCTCGATAATTGCAGCTCTCCAGCCCTGTTCAGCAGCAGAGCTGCTCCCCAGAAGCTGGGAAGAGGACTCCCAGGCAGCGGGGCCTGCTGATCTTCTCTGGCTCTCTGGAAGTGGGATGGCATGGACGTGGGCCAAGTGCTATCATTGCAAAGCATGAGAGCACTAGGTTTTCCCCAGCCTATCCCCCAGGCTGCATGGCTCACAGGCAGTCCCAGGATGGAGACTCTGGTGCTAGTGTCCAAGGCTTCTGGTTCCTCTGATCTGGGAATGATTGGCTATAGAGTCTGTCCCAGATTCCATTCCTGCCAAGAATTCTCTCATGGTCCAGCCACAGCACCTGGCTCGTGGATGGCAGCATGTTTGTTGTTGAGCTTCACATGCTCTTCTGGGTCCACAGCTGGGGACAGAGCCTGATTCAGCCCATCTCTCTCTCTAAGTGTCAGCCTCTCCCCAAGCAGCTCCTCAAGGCCCTTTTGTCTAAGGAGTGGGGTGGACAGATGCTTCTCATCCTTGGATTGAGACATTAGGGGCTGGAGTCTCCCCAGAGGAGATTACGCTACACTGAGGGAAGCATTCCTGATGGGTTTTTTGGGTATTAAAACTAGCAGAAGCTCAACAGGAAGCTTCTAAGGGTGCCCTATGGGGTCAGTGGGGGCTATCTTCTCACATAGCCCTGGGGAATTCCCTGGAATAAAGCAGCTCTTGATGGATGGGGCTGCTCTGGCCCCAAGGTCCTGTGTCCTTGAGGCACCTAACCTACTTGCCCTTGGATGTGACTTCTCAGGCCATCAGGGGACAAGGTGGTTTACTCCCTGCTATATCTATCAATTATGCAAAAAACCAACTCTGGAAAACAGGCTAGGAACCAGAGGAGGCCGTCTCAATGATACCTAAGGCAGACTTCAGTGTCTTTAGGGTGACTTGTCATTTGGCCCCTGGGGGATGGTACAACCAGCCTCCTGTTGGCTCAGGTAGACTTCCTCAGCAAAGAAAAATCCAGAGCCTAGGAGAAATGGGAGGAGGCTCTGCATTCATGGAGATGTTAACAGAATCCCAGGACATGCACTTTCTGAAAGGAACCCTAGAACCATCTTTCCCTCTCCCCTCATTCTCTCTTGCTTTGTACAGAGGCTCATAGTTGAGAGGAAAGGGAACTGTTGAAAGAATGGAGCAGAGCTGCTGAAAATGGGGCAGGGGACCCCGGACGGCTTTTCATAGCAGCTTGACCCTCACTACTCAGCTTCTTTTCCTCTCAGATGGTACCTTGTTCATTTCCAGCTACAATGGACAGCTAAGTCCAGAGCAGGATGGGAGACTGGTGACCTCTGGCCCAGACTTGCTGTTCTGGGGACAGGCTAGGTTGACGAGCTCATCGGAGTTTGCCAAGGACTTTCCTGGTTCTAGCATTGAAAGTCTATGTCCTGGGAACCCCCTCAGTCCTGGGAAAACCAGGACAATTGGGCACCCTAGGACAGGCTGTGGTATGGTATGTCTCAGCAAGAGGTACTGGAAGCATAGGGCAGGGAGATGATGATGTTCTGCCTTCACTGTGAGACCTGGGCAGATTACTCCCTCTGCCTATAAAATGGGGGCAGGAAAGTGCTATGCCTTCGTCTTGGGCTTGATGGCAGAACAGAGGCCAGAATTCCTTAGTTTTTTGTTCTGCCCAGAATGATCCCACATAGGGAAGAATCTGACACATCCATTTTGGACTTTCCGGTGTATTTCCAGGAGCTCCTTGGTTCCCTGCCTGGAACCCATCTCCAACATTATGTCTTTCTGCCAGAGTAGTTTGATGGTGTTTGAAATGGTGGGTTTTTCAAGTAAGAGGAGAAACAGTGGGCCTGGGAGTAGGGAGTTTGGCTTCAGAGCGCAAGGTGCATACTTGGGTGAGGAAGCAAATCTAACACAGAAGCCACGCTAACAGCTGCTCAGCCAGAGGAAGGCTGTCTTGAGTGACTGAAATGACCACGTCCCTTCACCGTCCTCTGCTCGGCTGCCTTTGGCCCAGCTGCCATGAGGGGAGAAGCAAGAGACAGCTGCACCTTGGGGGCTGAATGAAGGTCTGGAGGAGCGGGACAGAATGTGAGGCAGTTCCTGAGAGAAGCTCAGGCTCTGACACTGTAGGCGGGAGGACTGGGCCAACCAAAGTCGTTTCCTTGGCACACCCACCACAGGCAAAGTCATTTAGCTCCAGGAGTCTCCATAGTGGCTGTTTCTGGGAATTCACAGAGTAAGTCTGAAACAAAGACCTGTTTTCTAGAGATGGAGTAGTGTCTAGCTGAAGAAGCTGACTCTACAGTTGGTGGCAGCATGGTCATTTCAATGTCACTTAAGTCTAAGGTTCTTCTCCCATCCCTCTACATCCATTACACATGCACAGGCCTAATCCTTTGGAGGGAAGGCGTTTGAAGTAGTCACAGTTGACAGTTGCTGATTTGGTGTTGATAATTTTCTGATTAGCTGAAATAATAGTTAGCACTCATTTTAGTGATTATACCATGCTAAGTGTGTTACCTTAGAGAATCTTCACAGCAGCCCTGTGAGGTAGACTTTTTTTCTCCCTGCTTCACAGATGAAGAAACTGAGGCTCAGAGCTGGCTCCTCCAAGCTGGGAGCACTTCAGGGAGCATCCTGCCCCAGGGATTCGTATGTGGTGTAGAAACCCTTCTCCTGTAGCCACATCTTCCTGGAAAAAAACTTCTATTTTGGCAGCACCTTTAGATAGGAAGAATTGTGAATGGAAAGATTTTAGAGGGGATAACTTTTGTGTCTTTGCATGTGAACTGTGAGGCTGGGAGGTGGGTATGAGCTGGTGAACAGCCAGGATGCAGTTATGGGTCAATGAACCCCAGAGCCTCAAGGCTTGTCTGTGCTCCAAAATCAGAGTGGAAAACTCATCAATGAATCCTTTCAGTCAATCTATATGGATCAGAGACCTCCTGGGGGCAGAGGCCTGGTCACCCAGGCAGACATCACATCACATGTTCACTGAATCGAAGTGAGTAGAGGTTAAAATAGAAGACATACTCCTTGTCCTTGAGGGGATTGTGGTTAATTTGGGAGAAAAAAGTATACATATGGGTCACTTGAAAGGATGTGGACATCAAAGGACAAAACAAAGTCCAGTGAAATGAATCAGCAAAGCTTCTAACACTGGAGGGTCAAGGGGAGACAAATTTTGGCTCGTTATAATGAAGACCTTGGTAACTTACTGCCCAAAGATTGAAGGGCAGTTGTTAGAGTCAGTGAGTTTTTGGCCACGGGAGGTATTCAAGCAGAGGCTAGGAGGTCAGGGGTGGCTCTAGAAGGGAGTCAGACTCCAGTGGGTAGTGGCATTAGGAGGTATGTAAGTCCCTCCCACCCCTGAGCTCCTGGGCCCTGCCCTGCTGCAGAGAGAGTGTTGGAAGGATGCTCTGGCTGGCTTCTAGCACCCCGTGGGCTCCGGAACTGCCCCTCACTGCAGCCATTCAGCAGGTGCCAGGAAACACAGTGCTCCCTTGCCTTGCACCCACATCTCATGCCTGCCCTAGGATCATGGGACTCTGGGGAACAATATGGGGAGAAGTAAGGCTTGGGATATTTTGATTTCTTACCTCTGTACAGACCTTGCTGAAAGGACTAGCTAAGTTTTCCTTGAAAGACACAACCCAGTGATAGCCCGTTGGCCCCACCAGGGCTCTCTGACTATAGTCAGTGACTCATCACCTCAGGGAGAAGGGAGGTACAATTAGTTCTTGCACCGCTTAAGGGAAACTCTGCTACCAAGAGGCAAAAGTGGCCTTAGCTAGTCAGGCAAATCTGAAATCCTGATTTCCTGTGGTAATCACTCTTTATTCTTGGCTTTTAACCTGAGCCCTGGCTTGGTCCAAGTGCAGCATCCTTGTTTATCTCTGTGCCATACAACCTTCACCCATGGGTAGGCAGGAAGGATCCAGTGGAGGGGGCTAGGAGTTTTCCACACAGACGTGTTGGCCTGACCTAAGCAGAGGGAGGCCAGAACAGCAGGCTGGAGCTGTGGTTGCTGATCTGAGTTTCCCAGAGAGTCACCCTTTGTGCCAAATTAAGTGTCCACTCCCCAGACACTTGACTTGAATACCCCACTCCAGCAGTGCCTGGGAAATTGTTTTCTAGTCAAGGACATCAATACCTGGTGGGATGTCGAATTTCAAGGGAGAGCCAGAGCTCCAAGAGCTAAGGGGCAGTGAGGGAAGGTTGGCCAGGCCACCTGCTGGCTGGAGGTGGGGAAGAGTGCTCAGTGGTCAGTGACTCACACAAGGGCTGCTATATCTTGGCCCTGCTTCTGACCAGGTGTCAGACTCTACCTGTGCCAACACAGAACATGAGAGCTGGAGTTGGGGGGAGTTCACTTTTCTCTTCCAAAGGGGGAAACCGAGGTCCAGGAAGGGGAAGGGACTTTTGGGCAATGAGAAAATCACCAAAGCTGGATTGGGTACTTATGCCCAGGCCAAGTTCTCTCAGAAACCCTGAATACTTCAGGCTTAGCATGCAGGGTTTGTGCAGGTGGAATGGCTCAAAGTCTGTCTTTCTGCTTTTATTTCACCCAGCATGCCTCACATTGGGCTTGTGGTGCAGTGATTACAAGGGGACTGTGACCATCAAGGCCCCAAGATTTTTGGCTTAGAGATAGTTCCATGGTCCCAGGCCTCTCTTGGGGCCTCACTTCCCTCAAAGCAAGCTGTCACCAACATGCCTTAGGACAAACAGGACTCTCTGGGGCCTGGACAGCAGGTGCCAGGGCAGAGCTTGGATTTCACCCGCAGCCAAGGGTGAGCTAGCTGAGCTGCCTTCTGAGACGTGTCTGTGTCCACACTTGGACTGCAGCCGGGACGAAGGGGAGGAGGGCTGTTGCAATTGAGGAAAATAAGGCTTTGTGATGGGGCTTGTCTTCCTTGACGTCAGCATCCACCCAGCACCCCTGGCTCACATACAGACTGCCCATGGAAGCACCCAAGAGGTATTATGAGTGCACACATGAGGACTAGTGTCCTGTAGCAAGGTCCCAAGAGTGGGGCTTTGTGGAGCCCGAGTTTGACGTCTGGGTCTGGGTCTGGGTCTAATGGCAGCAGTTGCTGCTGCTTCTGCGGACTTCCAACAGCCACTGGTTTCTCTCTACCCCAGGAGCCTCTCTATACATGCAGAGTTTCCCTCTCATTGGAGCCAAGCTGCTGGCCCTTATCCTAGTTTAATCCCCTCATTTTCAGGCATGGAAACGGAGGCCCAGAGAGGTGAAGTGAGTTGCCCAAGGTAACCTAGCTAGAAAGATTTCTCTTCAACTTGCTGGCTCATGAATTCCCCTCATTTCTTTTTCTTTTTTTTTTTTTTTTTGTGAGGAAGACCAGCCCTGAGCTAACATCTGTTGCCAATCTTCCCCTTTTTGCTGAGGAAGACTGGCCCTGGGCTAACATCTGTGCCCATCTTCCTCCACTTTATATGGGACGCTGCCACGGCGTGGCTGACAGGCAGTGCGTCCGCGGGCGCCCAGGATCCGAACTCGCGAACCCCGGGCTGCCAAGCGCGGACTAAACCGCTGCGCCACCGGGCGGCCCCTCCCCTCATTTCTTTAAACGACACACACCCCTTTCATCCTCCAGGCCAGCAGTGCCAGATATCCAATAACATCTCCAATAGCAGCCCCATGTTTTCTGAGTCTGTTTTCACCTGCCGTACCCAGTCCTCCCTCCCTCCCTCTGCTGAGTTCTAACTGATCCCAACTATGACCACTGGGTCACAGATCAGACTGAAATAGGCAGGTCTCTGGTGCTTCTATAAATAGAGAGGGCCATGCCTGTGGACCTCAGTTTTGTCCGAAGTGTATTCAGGCCAATGAGCCTGCCCTTGGGGGAGAAATCTTGGAAATTAGGGAGGGGCATGATTCTGGAAACTGCCACAGAAGCCTGACCAGCTCAGACCTGTATTAGCTCAGGAAATCCTCACCAACTCCCCACCCCCTAAGCATCCACTCCCCCCTGGCTGCTGCTGAACCTTCTGAGCCTCTAATGCCTCTAAAGCTGCTGGGGCATTTGTCCCCACAGCATCTCACCTGCTTGCCCAGCATGGCCTGGCTCACGCCTGGGCTGGCCTTTCCTGAGGCCTCCCCACTTTCCTCAGCCCCAGGCAAAGCTCCACTGCTGGGGGAAAGGCCACTCAGACTCTCCCTTCCACCATTCCAGCAGATGATCCCTGGATAATTTATGCAGCAAATCCTCTTTAATCTTTAATCTAGGGTCCTGCACGAAGGCAAACTCCTGTCTCTTCTTCACAGCTTGGGTAGAGGTGGAGAATATCTCACATTCCACGTTAGGAGGTGTGGAAGGGGTATGGACAATCAGTAACTTGGACATCAGACAGGTTTGCTTCCCGCAAGCCTTGCGGAATCTTGGGGGTAACTAAGGGTTTCTCTCCAACTCGTGCGACAACCCCCCCCGCCCCCCCCCCCCCGCCCCCCCGCTCCTTCCAAGGGCATCTCCTCCTGGGGATGCCAGTTGGGCCCTTCCTTTTTCTTTGGGGACTGGCTCAAGCCCCCACGGTGATGGACTGCCTGAAGAGGCCACTTTTTAGGGGCTGACTAAGGAAGAGCCAGGTGACCAGTGCAGCCCTGTCCTGACCGCCTCTCTGCACTCTGCGCCTCTTGGGTCGCGGGCTGCAGGGCCGGCGGCCGAGCCGGCCGCCCCCTGGCCAGCAGGCGCAGGCACCCCTTGCCGCGGAGGTGCAGGCCCCGCCCCAGGGCCGACTCGCCCCGCCCCGGGCCCCGCCCCCGGCCTGTCCGCACTCAGGGCGGCGGGCGGAGGCTGGCGGTACTGCGAGGTCGGCGCAGAGCTCCGGCCGGGGGTCCCTCAGGCGCTGTCCAGGCGGAGCCGGCCCGGCCCGGGCTGCAGCCATGGTAAGGCGGGCGGGCGCGGGGCACGGCCGGGGCGCGCAGGGCCCGCCGCTCCCGGGCGGCTTCCAGGGGACCCGCGGCGCCGCAGTCCCGGCTATGCGGGGCAGGAGGCGCTGGCGCCGGCCGCGGGCACAGGCGGGCACTGCTGGCGGGCAGCGCTGCGCCGCCGCTCCCAAGTTCCTCCCTCTGATCCGAGCAGCGACGGAGCGGGCCCCGACCCCCGGGGGCTGCCCACGTTCTTGGACGGAGGGGTGGGTCCGTGCTGGAGGCGGGGGGCCGTCGGCCGAGACGCTCATGTTGGGTTGGGGAGGGCGCCTCAGCGATGCGCGGGGGTGAGGGTTCCCGGCCTTGCCTGGGTCAGCTGTTACCTGGGTGACCCCTCCTCACCCACCTACCCTGGGTTCAGGGGTTAGCACCAACTTCCTTTAGCAAACATACAGAGGTGGCCCACAAACACTGCCTGCCGCCCCAAGAGGGATGGTGAGACGCTTGGGCCCTCCTTCCGACAGCCTGGCCAGGGGCAGCTCCTAGGCCCTTCTCACAGCGCCCTCTGCCCAGGGACCTCTGAGAGGGGGAAGCCCAGACCACCATCCTACCCGGTGGGATCAGGTCTATCCCTCTGCCTCTGAGACAAGAACCATGGGGAAGCTTCCTCCTGCTGCATCCTACATGTACCCCCCCCCCCAAACCAGGTCCCTCTGCAGTGGTGGGGGGTGGGGGAACTCATTCCTGCCACCTGCCTGTAGTGGGAGGAGAAGGAGTAAGCCCAGCCAGCCTCCCAGGAGGTCCCCAGGTAGGAAGTGTTGATGTTTGGCTGTGAGGATGCCAGCTCTTCTCCTGCCATCATTGCCAGAGCCTACCACAAACACATTATGCAGGGAGTCAGGGCCTCCAGGCCCCATGACAGCCTCTCCTCTCAGTCTGGAAGCCCCTCAGCCTTTGCCCTTTGCACTGGGGGGCACAGGCTGTTTATAGCAGAGGAAGGTCTGTGACCAGCCTGTGGGGCAGGATGTTGGCTGTGGGTAGCCTCCAGAAGGCTGCTCCCTGGGCCCTGTGGAATCAGAAGCTTCCAGGTCTGGAAAGCCAAACTTTTGGTCTCTTGTCTCTCAAGCTGTGTCTAGGCTGAGGCCCAAGTCTTGGCCAGGAAGTCTTGGTGACCCTGTGACCTTCTCCAAAGGGGGGTTCCTGGGAGAGGCCAAGTGGTGCCTTTCTTTATCCCTGCCCCCCTCTTTCCCCCTACATGGGGATGGACAGACTGATTGTTCCAGAGATGGAAGCCTGGGGGAGCACTGATTGTCCCCAGTGCCAAGCCCAGCAGGAGCCAAGAGGGGCTTTTTCTGCCACACACTAAATTCAGGTCAGCTAAGGTCTTGGTGCTTTCAACTTGGCCGAGGCCACCCTGTTCCTCTCTAACTAAAGACACCCCACCACCACCAGAGTCCTCAGCCTCAAGCCTCTGCCCTCAAGCCGCCCAGTCTTTAGGCTGACTGGTTCATGTCAAGCCAGACTCCCTTATGAGGGTCTCTTTGTGAGAGGAGATCAGTGTCCCAGATGCTTTGGAGATCAGTGGGGAGAGCTCCCCAGGCCTGGAGCTCCAGGGGGTTTTAGTTTGCATGTGACAAGAATAACAGGCCAACATTAATAACCATCCTGTGACTTGAGATGCACCTTCTCCCCTCAGGTTCAAAACAGCTTGAAGTGTCTATCATCTGGGAGTGCTTTCTCTCCCCAACCCTCCTGGGAGGCAAGGAAGGGCCATTCACAATTGTACATTAAGGCCCTGAAAGTAAGACACTGAGACCAATCACAAAGGGTGTTTGGAAACACCGGCCTTCTGACTCCTAGTTAAGTGCTCCCTCTGTACACTCCCAGCCAGACCCCTCAATTTGTTCTCACCTAATCGGCAACTCTGAAGCCTCTGAGATGCAGCCTCGCATTGGCCTGAACTCCTGCCCTTCAGGGAATGAGTGCTAGCAGCTCCTCTACGGACTCTCTGGAAGTGATGGGGTGATGGAAGTGATATGGGTCCCCATGAGTCAGAGGTCAGGTGTTCTAGGATGGGAGGAGTCCCTCTGTGGCTGGGGCTCTCTGCAGGGAAATCTAGGGGCAGATTGCTGAAGACAGTGGAGTTCTCTGCTGGGAGAACACAAAGGGACACTTGGGAAGAAAAGTGGGGCCGTTCCCATGAAAACCTATATCCAGGGAATTATGGGACATCCCACCCTACTTCAGCACTGCTTAAAGTTAAGGTTAAAAAGAGGGAGCAGAATCCTTTGGGAGTAGAGTCTCCTGGATGGCTGTCCCCATGTACTAATGGGCCAGGTCACCTTGGGGATAGCACACAACCCTCTGACAGGCCTCGGTGTCCTTAGGGGTTAACAGGAGAGGCCAAGTGGATCAAGAGCCTGTACTGCAGACAGGCTTGGGAGGCTGTGCCCACCGGGGTAGGCAGCAGGCAGGCATCATGGGGCAGCCAATCAGAGGAGGAGGGGACTGCAGAGAAACCGAGTGATCCCGCTGCAGCTGAGCTGTCCTTGGAGAGTGGGAGCCAAGGGAAGGGGAGGAGGAGGGGGTGGGGAAGGACATTCCACAGGCTTTTTTGGTCCCTGACAGAGACAGGGAGGTCAAAGAGAAAGGGAAAGGAGCAAGCCAGGAAGCTGGATTACAACACGAGCATCAAGACCAGGCTGTTTCTGTATGTGAGGAACTTTGCCTGGGAGACAAAATTAGACCTAGAGTTTGCCGACAGGGATTCTGAAGCGTGGGACATGGACCATCCCCTGAGATGGCAAGATAGTTCTGTCCCCGAGGACAGGGCTGAAGCTGGGGTAAGGTGCTACTCTGGGAGATGGGTGGACCTGACCTGTCTTCCCCTTCCTTGGCTGGGATTGGAGCTCAAAGTCAGAAAATAATTTGGTCACTGGCAGAGCTGGGGTCGGGGAAGAACAGACAGGAGGTGAGGACTTTGGTGTCTTGACTCCTTGTCTAAAGCCCCTGTGGGCCCCTCTATGCTGATAAGCAGCCAGAGCTGGCAGGGATAATGGTGCTGGGTTCCTGGTGGCTCTGCTGGGAAGCTGTGGGGGCTAGGGGTCTCTATCAGTGCCTTCCCTGTTGCCCCTCTGCTCAGTGCCCCTGGGGAAACCAGGTGGAGCACAGTCCTCTCTCTCCCACCCTTAACCTGACCCCCAGACCGACTGCTGGTCACTGCCAGGTTGTGCAGAGGGGCAGGACTTCCTGGAATTCCCCAGACTCTTCCCCCCCTTCCCCCCCACAGACTCTTTAGCTGCCAGAAAACAAGACCTGCTGCCCCCCAGCCCCATCCCTTCTCTGTTGCCATATAATCATCCAAGCTGGGACTCTTTTGCGAGTGAAAAGGGGCACAATTAATCATTATGCTAGCACAAGAAACATAAACTGGGATGTATGGTAACCCCACTGGACCCTACAGATATTATGGATGAGAAAAGCCTGTTAGGTTAGACTTGCCTCCGGACAGCCTCTTCTGGTCACTAAGTCCCCACACGCTGGTTCCAGTTCCAGGCTAAAGGTCCTCTTTTCCTGCCCTCTGTCCAGGTGAGTCCTGGAGACTATGACTATAAGCAGGTGTGGGACTGGAGAGGAGTTAGCCTGGAAGTAGCTCTTAGGGGACTTTTCCCTCTAGCCTCCTGATCTCAGTCCCTTCCTTCTGGCATGAACTGACAATATGCATGTCCGCCTCCCTCATTTCTTCCCTTTGTAAAATGGGGACCTGTAGGAAGACTGTAGCCATCTTATCTCCCCCCTCCCTGGTTGGGACTCCACAATGGTCTGGGGTAGCCCCCATTGGCTTGGCCAATCCCCAGAGGGTGAGTCAGCCTCTGAAGCCAGCCCTTGTCCATTGTCTGGGGGTGGCACGTGGGTATTGTGAGGCAGAGCTGAGCCCAGCACTGCCAGGCACTCCACAAAGGGGGCTGGCCCCCAAAGGAGAGAGGAGGCTTTAGGGTCTAGAGCTGAGGGCAAGAGTGGGGGGAAGTGACCTCTCTTCCAAGCTGGTGATGGGATGGAACAGGTCTCTGGAGAGGAGCCAGCCGTTCTCTGCCTAATACCTCTGTGGTTCACACTTCAGGCCAGACCCCTTCCTGCACTGCTAGCTAAAGCCTAGCTCCAGGCAGAGGGGGCAAGAGGCAACTGAGGAGTGCTTCCCCCTATAGTCCCTCACAGTTGGGGGCTGTCAGCAGCTCTGGAGGCCCAGTTTCCTCCCACCCTCCCTCACCTGGTCTCTCCCAGCTCCTCTCCACCCATACTCAGCATCCACTGGCAGGTTTACCCTTCTCTCCTGGGGCCCAGGCTCAGGCTCTGGTGTGGCTCAGTGTCTGGAGTAAGGGGGGCCAGGTCAGCTGTACTGAGTTCCGGGCAGTGAGCCCTGGGGAGTGAGCACCTCCAGTAGAGTCTACACCTCAGGCTCAGAGCTCACTGACCTGCAGTGACAGGAGGCACGGAGCCTCCTGCTGACTCTTGATTTACCTGGGACTGGCAGCTCCCTTCTCCCCTCCCTTTTTCCCTCCTGTCCCTGCCCCATTCTGACTCTCTGCATTCTCCTTGAATCCTGAGCCACATTCTTCTGTCAGCTGAAATGCCTGTGTCTGCTCCTTCTTATTCAGTCTGACTTCCTGGCCTTTGGGGCAGTCCCTGGCCCCTGGCTTGGCCAGACCCCCAGGAAGAGCAGCCTCAAAAAGCACACTGTTGAGAGGGAGAGTCAGGACTGGAGCTACTCAGCTCCCAAGAGCAGTTACTAGGGCTTTGGGGGCTGCCCAGGGCTGCTCCTGGACCCTGGGGCCTTTCGTGGCATTTTGGACTGGGGAGGCGTGTGAGCAGGTGAGGGAGAGATGGTGAGCATTTCCTCTGGCTTGGCTGCTAGTGCAGTTTCTTTCCCTTCTAACCACAAGCACTTTCCTCTCTCTCCCTCTCACCTTCTCCTGTCTTCCTCCTTCATTCTTCCCTTCCTGCCACCTGCCTCCCCAACCCCCAGATCAAGCGCTTCCTGGAGGACAAGGATGATGCAGAACTGAACAAGTTCGTGAAGGATTTCCCAGGAAGTGAGAGCTGCCACCAACCAGAGGCCAAGACCTGGGCGTCCAGGCCCCAGATTCTGGAGCCAAGACCCCAGGCCCCGGACCTCTACCAGGATGACCTGGAGTTCAGACCCCCCTCGTGGCCCCAGCCCTCTGACAGCCAGCAGTACTTCTCTGCCTCAGCCCCTCTCAGCCCCTCAGCCCGGCCCCGCAGCCCGTGGGGCAAGCTTGATCCCTATGACTCCTCTGAGGTAGAGCCTCCAGCCCCGCCTTTGTCTTTCAGTGGGCTGGTGCAGGAAGACCCAGGGAAGGAGCACAGAGAGCCTGAGTGTGTGTGCGTGCGTGTGCATGTATGTGTATGGGTGTGCGCACAAGCATATGTGCGTGTTGAGCTGGGGCCTCTCTCTGTCCTGTGTCGGGCCCAGCTCTGTGGTGTCGGCCCCCAGGCACACTGGAAACTGACAGTATCAGCAGGGGTAGGAGCCCAGCTGGTGGCCCCACATGGGGCCTCAAAGGAGTCTGGCACTACTCCTCTAAGGAGGGAAGGAGAAAGCTGATGTTGGGTCCTGGGGCCCCTCCTGCCTCTCACCCTGATCACTCTGCCTTCCTGTCCACTAGGATGACAAGGAGTATGTGGGCTTTGCCACCCTCCCCAATCAAGTCCACCGAAAGTCCGTGAAGAAAGGCTTTGACTTTACCCTCATGGTGGCAGGTAGAGCAGGGGCAGGGCTGGGCTGGGCAGGGGTGTTTCAGGTGGGGATGGTATGTATGTGGGGAGCGGGGATGGGTAGGGAAGGAGAAGCAGCAAGTGGCTATGCCTTTTTGCAAAATAGTCAGGAGCCATGGGTGGCCAAAGGTATGTATATGTTGGGGGGCAGGCAGGTGAAGTGGTGCAAAGAACACTTGACCAACAGTTTTCTAGTATTTGCCTTTTTCTATGTGACCTTGGGTAATCTTCTACCCTCTCTGGGCCTCATTCAAATGAGAAGGCTGGACAAGCTGTTCTGTCTGCTTCCTTCTAGCTTTAAAATGCTATTGTTTGGTTACTCTCTTCGTTATTAGATAAGAAAGCAGCCCCGCCTTGGAAAACCACCTTGGTTTAGTGGGGTTGCCTCTTGGCTATAGATCTTATCTTCTGATTTGGTGCTTCTGTTCTCTCCCCTTTCAGGAGAATCTGGCCTGGGGAAATCCACCCTTGTCAATAGCCTCTTCCTCACTGATCTGTACCGGGACCGGAAACTCCTCAGTGCTGAAGGTAGGGAAAGGAGAGGAGCATGCAGACAGGCAGGCAGACCTGACTTGGGAAATCAAGCTCACTCCAGAGTCTGGGAGATGGGGCCTTCCCCAGCACGCAGGAAAACATGACTTCCTAGAGAGACTGACGGCATCTCTCCATAGGCCTTTCTGGCCTGGCAGCCCACCAGCCAGCTCCCTAAAGATTTGGGTGCCGAAGCAGGGCAGGGACCAGAATCCTGCTCTCTGAGTGAGTCTCTGACCCCCAAAGGATTCCAGGAATCTAAGAAAAGAGCCGGGAGCAGAGAAGAGGCTGGGGCCAGAGCCAACAGCCACCGGCATTTCCTGTGTTGGGAAATGTGCTCCTTGCTGGTTCCCAGAGAACAGGCCCCCCTGCAGCCTGGGGTGGGAAGGGGGGCAGTGTGGATGAGGCAGTCTGGGCAGCAAAGCTGGTTGGGGTGGGCGGTTTGTCCTGACTGGGCAGGTCCTTGTCCTTGCCCTGGCCTCAGTTTCCCCCTTCTCCAGAGCGGATCATGCAAACCGTGGAGATCACTAAACACGCAGTGGACATCGAAGAGAAGGGTGTGAGGCTGCGGCTCACCATCGTGGACACACCAGGTTTTGGGGATGCAGTCAACAACACAGAGTGGTATGTCTGACCAAGCACAACCCCCTGTTACTGAACCTAATGTGGGTTTGCCTCCTGGCAGAGTTAAAATCAGACTCTCAACCAGAAATACTTGTCACACAAAGTAGAACTTATTTGCAGCAAATAGGAGCCCACATGGAATCATTTCCAAAGTCGTGGCATCCCCGAACAGAGGGAAGCAGGGGCCTTTTATTTCTGATGGGAAATGAATATTCAAAAGGGAGAGGTGGGCATTCGCTTGTGCAGGCTCAGTTGGAAAACATGCTTCCACAGACACTGCAGGTTATGGTAATAAGGCCTAAGCTCTCCCAGAATGGAAGTCTTAGCGTTAAAAATGAGGCAAAGGTCGTAGGCCTTGCTCTTATGGTGGGGCTTGGTCTGGTTCAGAGGGGTTGGTGATTGCATCTCTTAAATGGTGAAATGCTTGTGAACCCACCCTTGAGTTCCTCAGGGCAATTAATCAGTGACACCCCCACCCATTCCATACACTCATACAGGGGCACACATAGGCACAGACATATCCAAAATTGTCAGGAGGAAGAGGTTTGTGACCTTGAGCATTCCATGGCTCTTACTGGACAGCTATCTCCTCTGTAGAGTGAGAGGGAGGGATTGGAATAGATGATATCTAATGTTCCTTCTGACTCAGACCTGTAATTCTATAATGGGGGTGAGGACACAAGGTAAGAAATAAGAACCTCAAAAGAGCAAACACATGTGAAAACATGGAGCACAGGGCCTGACATACAGTAGGTGCTCAATAAATATCACCCTCCCTCCTTCATTTCCTTTCACCAGCAACACTTTAGGTGCCCCAACAAGTTTTATTAAAGGGGTGAGAGGGCATAGAGGGAGGGGTGAAGGGGAGAAAGAAGAGGCAAAGGGAAAAAGTGGGTGGAACTTTGTTTAAACTCCAGGCACCCTCTAGGCTACCTGCCAAAAGAATAGTTGGCTTTGCCACACACCCCCATCATCCCTGGCTTCTTTTTTTCAGGAACTGGAGGGATGCTTAGATAATGGTCAGACCTAAGTGAGTAGATGAGAGGAGAATGGATGGTAAAGACAGGAGAAAAGGTGATGCCTTTGATGAAGAAGTTAGGCAGGGTGGTGCTAGCACCCCTAGATTGAGAGCTCAAATCTTGATTCAGCATTTAATAACTGCATGGTCTGGAGCAAATGACTATATTCCTATTTCCTCCATTGAAAAATACTGGCCCCTACCATCTCATCCAGCTGATCTGAAAATCACCCAGAATGAGTCATGTGAATGTGCACTGAAAACTGTAAAAGGTTGTTTACATGACACTCATTACTTTTAAGATGGTAACTGCAGGACCAGTGCAAAATAAAAATGTGGGGCTCCTTGTTCAAAATTATTAAGAATTTCAAGACAGCCACAGCAGAGAATCAAACCAAGCACGAGCCCTTCTGAGTGTGGGCCCTGTGTGACTGGACAGGTTGCACACCCATGTGGCTGACCCTGGATAATTGCCTCACAAACTAATCAGACCCTTACAGACCTTTCTGTGCTCTGAACCCCCATCACATGCTTTATTATTACAACATATGACTTTCAGCTCAGCACACGGGTTCTTCTTCAACTTCATAGTCTAAGCCTTGAGGGGAAGGCCATTTCTTACATTCTTGCCACAGCACTGTGCTAGTACATGGTACATGGTCTCCATAAATATTCCTGATGGATTGAGGTGGCCTCCATGTCATTGTCACCCTTCCTGCTCTAGGACTACATCTCAGCAAACTGGCTTGCCCCAACCAGTCCCAACCAACACCTGGTTCCTACTGTCAGAAGTATCTCCCTGTTCTTCAGTCAATCTACTTACCTCCTCTTCTCTTCCATAATAATAATAATTTCATTTGCCTGGCACCTTACAGTTTATAGCACACTTCCACATATACTTGTTTAGTCAACAAGGAGGAATTTATTGAGCACATACTAGGTGTCCCACCTGTGCTGGACATTTTAAGGGATACAGAACAAGTATGAATGATCCTCGTCACTGAGAGGCTTACAGTCTAGTGGCAGCAGGGGTGGGGGAGTGGGGGCCAGCAGTTCTCTAACATGGGGATTAATCAGGTGACAACTTAAGTTAGTAAGTGGGTCAGGTGGTGTAGTGGCAGACGCACAGAGATAGGAGTCAGAAGACCAGGTACTTGGGTCAGTGGAGAATTTGCTAGCCAAAATGATCTGGATTGAGTTTCTTAGCTGTTCTGGATTTAGTTTCTTCATGTATAAAATGAGAGTGATGGTGGTCATAATGTCCACTTATCAGTGAGGATTAAATCTCACTGTGGGAAAGAGAAGGGGAGAGCATGAACCTCAATTTTCACATCTCTCCCTCTCTCTCTCTCTCTCTATATATATATATGTACACATATCTCACTGTGCGGTGAAGAGGAGGGGAGAGCAGTGTGCATTGGTGTAGTCAAAGGAGCCTTCATGGAAGAAATGGTTCTTGGATATGGCCTTGAAGGATGGAGTGGGTTTGGAGAGGTGGAGGAGAGGGTGAAACCACACGAACAAAGGCTCTGAGGCTGGACTGTGAACCTGACTTAGGGCTGCCCTGGCTCCCAGTTGATTCAGTTGGTTCACCTGCAGGCACCTTGCTATTCTTATTGCTTTGTTTGGTCACCTGGGCTCTTTTCCTCTCAGAAAACTAGTATTGAATTCTGCCTGTGTGCTTAGTCTGATTTTCTATCACGACGCGTGAGATGCACCCCTATCCTACCCAGGTGCCTCCCTGAAGATGTAGTAAAGCAAGCGGGGGGAATAACAAAGTCTTGAAGACACTGCTCAGGGCGAGGGCTGCTCTGCAGTCACAGAGCTCACTCGGCAGTCCCCACTCCCACAGTTTCTCTGCTTGTCTGTCCCTGCCCCAGCTGGAAGCCTGTGGCAGAATACATCGACCAGCAGTTTGAGCAGTACTTCCGAGATGAGAGTGGCCTGAACCGCAAGAACATCCAAGACAACAGGGTGCACTGCTGCCTGTACTTCATCTCGCCCTTCGGCCACGGGTATGGTCCGAGCCTGAGGCTCCTGACACCACCGGGTGCTGCCAAGGGAACAGGCCGAGAGCACCAGGGGCAGGGCTGCCGCTAGTAGGTGGTCACAGATTCCTGTTCCCCAGGCTCCGGCCATTGGATGTTGAATTCATGAAGGCCCTGCATCAGCGGGTCAACATCGTGCCTATCTTGGCTAAGGCGGACACACTGACACCTCCTGAAGTGGAGCACAAGAAACGCAAAGTGAGGGAAGCTGGTGCGGGGAGGGGAGCAGGTGGGCTTCTGAAAAGGATGGGGTCCCCAGAACTGTGGGCCCCTCATGTGTTTGCCAGATCCGGGAGGAGATTGAGCGCTTTGGAATCAAGGTCTACCAGTTCCCAGACTGTGACTCTGATGAGGATGAGGATTTCAAATTACAGGACCAAGCCCTAAAGGTGGGGCCACCCCAGGGCCTCCCTTTCCCATCTTGTTTCTTCTGGGCAGAAGAGGGAAGTAGAATTCTATATAAGGGGGGGGGCTATTGGGGTGGGAGAGGACCTTGTTTCCTAAAATGAAGTAGAGAAGATGAAAATATAGGTCAAAAGGAGCAGGTGAGAAGGAGGGTGTTGACCGGCACCCCTAACTTCTTCCAGGAAAGCATCCCATTTGCTGTAATTGGCAGCAACACTGTGGTAGAGGCCAGAGGGCGGCGAGTTCGGGGCCGGCTCTATCCCTGGGGCATTGTGGAAGGTAAAGCCCTGAGCTTGTGACTGGGGGATCTTCTTGCCCTCAGCGGCTCTCCCCTACCCATGCCCCTGGCTGACCCCTAGCCTTGCTATGCAGTGGAAAACCCAGGGCACTGCGACTTTGTGAAGCTGAGGACAATGCTGGTGCGTACTCACATGCAGGACCTGAAAGATGTGACACGGGAGACACATTATGAGAACTACCGGGCACAGTGCATCCAGAGTATGACCCGCCTGGTGGTGAAAGAAAGGAATCGCAAGTATGGCCAGAAGCCAGGACAGAGCAGGCAGTGGGGGGATCCCAAGCACAGCCTTGGGTGAGACCAAGCCCTTCCTTTGTTCTTCTACAGGCCCTGGGCTCAATCCAAGCAGGTGCTGGGGCCCCCCTAGCCTTACCAAACCCCCTTTCCCCTTCCCCTCAGCAAACTGACTCGGGAGAGTGGTACCGACTTCCCCATCCCTGCTGTCCCACCAGGGACAGATCCAGAAACAGAGAGGCTGATCCGAGAGAAAGATGAGGAGGTGAGAGTATGGGTTGGTAGGGGTTGACAGCCTGGGAGGTCCCTTGCTTGATCATAAACCTCAGTATCTCTTGGTTTGAGAATGGGAAGATCCCTGGCTTTGGTGCATATCTGGGTCCCGGATTGGTGGACTAATTTTTCTACCCAGGGTCTCCATCACAATTCAGGGCTACCAGAGCCCTGGCACGAGGGATTAGGGCTTGGGGGCACTTCCCTAACACTACTGAACTCTCTGAAAGACCCCGTTTTGATGCGTGTGCCTGTTCCAGCTGCGGCGGATGCAGGAAATGCTGCACAAAATCCAAAGACAGATGAAGGAGACCCATTAGCTGGCTTTCAGCCCTGGATATTTAAATCTCCTCTTTGTCCTGCCCATGCCGGCCCCTCCCAGCACCAGCTTTGCTCAGGCTCCTGCAGCTACTGCCACTTCGCCTTACATCCCTGCTGCCTCCCCAGAGACTCAGAAGAAATAAAGTTTAACAAATCTATAGGAGGCTTCTGGTGTCGCTGTCTGTATGTTTATCACTTCCCAGAGACCAAGAAGATCCTAGGACCCAGTTTTGAAAGGTGGCTGGAGGAGGGTGCTGGATTCTGGCTTTTAGTAGGGAAGGGAGAGTGGGGACAACTTTCCCCTCCCATGATAGGGTTTCAGTCTCTGCCTAGAATTCAGCCTGGCCTATCCATCTTACTAACTGTATCTATCCTGCCTCTATTATCTGGGGCCTTGAGCCTCTCTCCATCTTTCCCACATACAGTACTTTCAATTCTATAGAAATTTTGGTCTGATATCTGCCCTTGGGAAAACATGGTATTAACTGCATGCAGCCTCCTGACTTCTGTTTCCCCTGATTTGGGGAAAGACATATGCAGAATTAAGCTCTGCACTCTAGGAAGCCTGTGATGGAGCATTGAACAAATGTTGAAACCCCTGTAAGCACCAAACACTATAGTAAGTGCTGAGAATGGATAAAGTACAACCACTGCCCTGGAAGAGCAGTTTTCATTTAACAAGTATTTATTAAGCATCTGCTAGGTTGCAGACACTGTTCTAAATCCTGGAGTTAAAGCAGTGAACACAGGCAAGGTTCCTGTTTCCCTGGAATTTACTAACTGTAGTAAAAGTTCCAATGTTCTCTAAACAAAGAGGCACATGAAGACATTTTGGCCCCAGGGCCTGGTATTAACGCATTCAGGCCCACTCCCAAACTGAAGCTATCGGTAGAGAATCTGAATCAACTCTTCTCCATTTCTGTCGGGTTGGTGGTATCCCAGGGCCACGCGACCTCCAGCGGCCACCCTCCTCCCTACTGTCTGCTCTGGCTCCCCAGAGGAGAGGAAGGGAGGAGCGAAGAGCTGGGTCCTCGGGAGAGTCCTGTTCCCCACTCCCTTTACAGGCCAGGAGGTCGCAGCTAGCTAGTGGCAGGTTTCCTCTCTCTCAGGTAAGAGATCTTTACTCAGGACTGACGGCACCATGCAGGTCATGAAGGACGGCAGGGTCGGTTCGCTGATGAAAAGAGAGGGTTGGAGGAGCCCGTCAAGGCGCGGAAGAGGGGAAACCCTCCCGCTGCCAGTCGGAGAAGACCGAGAGGGAGCCTCAAGCCCAGTCCTCCCGCCTCTCAGGGGGTCTTCTCTCCTTTTCTGGCTTTCGGACCGGATGGCCGCAGCGAAACCAAAACGGGAAACGGATAAACTGAGGGCCACCAGGGATCTATTTGAGAAGTACCCTGGAGGCCAGGTCGTCACCGGAAGTGGCTGTAAAGCCTGTGCCCCTGCAAGGCCCCGCCTCCAATTGCGCTACCAGTAGGCGACAGGCCGCCCCCACTTCCGGCCCTTGGAGCCATATCCAGCAGCCCCCCTTTTACTGGTCTCTCATTGGCTGCCTCAGGGACGCGCTGTGATTTCCCATTGGTTGCGTCTCCTCTCTGGCGCCGCGCCTCCTCCCTCTGGGTACAGTCTCGCCTCCCAGCACCCGATAGGCTAAAGGCTGGGAGGGCGTCTGCCCTACTGACCAACGAGCGACGTGAAGCGTGAGGGCGGTGGCTGCGTGGTGGGGGCAGGGCGGGACTTGGTGTGGCTATTGGCCAGGGCGGGTACAGACCAGAGATACGATTGGTTGGGGAGAGAGGCACCGTGGTGGGGTCGCAGCTGCGCGGCCCGAGCAGCTGCGGGAGACGGAAGTGGTGAGAGCGCGGCTTCGGAGGGTCGGGCGGACGCCTCCTGGGTAAGTCACCGTGCCCTGTGCACTGCCAGTCTGGGAACCGCAACGACCGCGTCTTGCCCGGTCCCGCCCCGGCCCCCCTGGCTTTCGTAAGCCAGGCCCTCTGTCATTCGGAGCCCCGCCTCCGAGTCTTTAGGCTCCGCCCCTAGAACCTGGGCACCTGGGCTCCCCTGCAAGTCTGGCCCGCCCCCCGGGGGCCAGATCCCCTAGGTCTGGGAACCCTGGGTCTCCCAGGTCTGGGCCTTGGCTCGCTCCGTTTCCCTGAGGCTGCGTGCCAGTGGGCGGTGAGGCAGCACCTCTGGCTTGCCGCTTACTGGCTCCCCCATGAGGAAGGGTGGGCTGTGATTAGGGAGGCGGGCAGGACCACAGGTGGAGGCTTTTATCCCCGCAGCCTTCCCCAGGGCACTGCTGGACTGCTCCTGAGCTCGGATAGCAGGCATGAAGGAAGTTGTCAATGAAATCTGGGCCTGGTTCCCTAAGTGGGCCAACGAGGCCCATCCTGAAATTTCTGTTGCTTGGGCCAATTTGACAGGTACTGATTCTGAGGCCTGATTCTGTCCCTTTGTGTGGCCTCCTCCCACTAGCCTACACCCTACTTGGTGTCAAGTACATTCAGTAGAATCTGTCCAGCCCTGCTGCTTTTTGATCACAGGTTGTGGTCCCCTCCCTCTTGTACTCTGCTTTGGACTCTGCTCCCAGTAAACAGGTCAGGTGGGTGCTACTCCCAGATTCAAAGGCTGGCAGAGCATTCCTGTGGATTCATATCCCCACCAGGGCCAGAAGTGAGTCCTGGTTGGGCAACCTCTGCCTCTTCAGAGTTGGCAGTTCTTTTGCTCTCCCACAAAGAAAAGGGTTTGGAGTGTTCTACTTTTCCTTCTGGGTCTGGGAACCAGGACTCTTGAGTTCTGCTGAAGAATCCTGCACTCATTCCTGCTCCAGAACTTTGTGGCTGACTTCATGCCCTGCAGAATCACTTGTTGCTTTCTCCCCATGTAGCTCCCATTACCTCTGTCTGGCATGGTGACTTTGGAGAGCCTGGATTCTCTGGGAGGGAAGAGAATAAGAGTAGTAGAGAAGTTCAGGAGTAGATGTGTGGCATTTGTTGATTCTATGGTGATGTTAATGTGCTCTTTACTCTTATGTTTCTGTGTTTCCCTACAGTGAGAAGCAGGCAGCCAGGACCCTCACCACGGTAGAATGGTGAGTACTCTCTCTTACCTCAGACCATTATGTTTCTGTAATCCTTGTGGCTTTCTCCATGAAGCTGCCCCACCCCTCCTGGACCTTGAGCTCCAGGCTACTCTGTTCAGCTTCTAAATGGGTTCATCTGCCCTGGAGATAAATTAGGGTTTCTTTAGATTGCAAAACATCAGCCAATATCCTGGCACTGGGACAAGAGGCCTCAGAAGTCTTTTTCTGTATGTGTTATGCCATGCCTTCTCCACACTGCCACTGGCTCTCTCAGCCCTTTTCATAATGGCTCTTCTCTTGGCTTTTCTTGGGTCCCTGGTAGGAGCTTTCTGTTTTGGCCTGAAAAGCCAGGACTTCTTCATCTCAAAATCCTTCTACTTCCTAGTGGCCCCTTGAATATTGTGGGTACTGTATCAGGAGTGACTCCACTAAAATTATGGGGCTTCTCTAGCTCCAAGGTGCTGCTGTCTGTTAAGCTACTGCAGGCAACAGCTGACTGGATATATAGCAGAATAGCACCCTCAGGCTGCCCAGGATATCACTGTGTGTGAGTGTGTATTTATAATGATCCCAAATATTTTTCATTAACTGTAACTGCCCTTCTCTCCCCCAAGTTCAGGGAACCCATTAAGCTCTGAGAGCTAGGAGGACGAAGCAGTGAGATATGAAGGGAGTGGAGAGCTGCAGGCCCTGGCCCAGACCAGGCCCTCGCTCTGGCCATGTCTCTTCAGTTCTTTCAGGTGTCCCCTGTGCTTAGGGACAGGTTAAGGAATTCAGTTGGTGAGAGGACTTCCTCCTTCTCTCCATAGACTTGTGGGTGCATGGTGTGTGCAGTATTGTTCTGGTTTCTTCTCAGAAAGCCTACTGGTCGTGGCCCCCACCAACTGATAGCCCCTCTCCTTTTTCTCCTCTGTAAAGACCACGGGCTTCAGAGTCAGCTTTCTAATCCTGAATCCTAGCACCACCACTTCACTACCTTAGGTAAATTGCACATATTCTCCCTAAGCCTGAAGTCTCACCGAATCCTAGCACCACCACTTCACTACCTTAGGTAAATTGCACATATTCTCCCTAAGCCTGAAGTCTCACCGAATCCTAGCACCACCACTTCACTACCTTAGGTAAATTGCACATATTCTCCCTAAGCCTGAAGTCTCACCAGTAAAATAGGATAAAGCTTACTTCTTTTTTTTTTTTTTTGTGGGGAAGACCAGCCCTGAGCTAACATCCGTCACCAATCCTCCCCTTTTTGCTGAGGAAGACTGGCCCTGGGCTAACATCCGTGCCCATCTTCCTCCACTTTATATGGGACGCCGCCACGGCGTGGCTGACAAGCAGTGCGTCGGCAGGCGCCCGGGATCCGAACTCACGAACCCCCGGCTGCCAAGCGCGAACTAAACCGCTGCGCCACCGGGCGGCCCCATACTTCTTGGGGAGTTAAAAGGTTTTAGTGAGATAATGTTTGAAACATGTCTGGCTCATAGTAGATGCTTAATAAAATGTCAGGTTTTTTTCTTCCATTCCTCCCTTCTCCCTTCTCCCAAAACCAAAACGAAAGCTCTGGTTTCTGAAAGTTACCAGGAACAGGAAGTATGGGGTTCCAACCAACTCCTTCTGTGACTCTTGGTGACATTTGGAGCCTCTTTTCACTTCTCCTTATTCCTTGGCCCTGTACCCAACTCCCTCATCCCCCTACCCTTGGATTTCAAGGGTTGTTTTGCATAGCTTTTGTGGTCCATAGGTCCAGCTCTTCTCTTTCCCAGCCTAATTCTTTCTTTCTCCTCCAAGGACTTTCTTACCCAGAAGTCAGAGGATGTGAAACAATGGAGAGATGGAGCTGAAGGAGTACAGTTGGGGGTGGGCCATGGAATAAAAATCTCAGAGAATTTCCCTTTCAGGAGTGTGGAGTGACCAGCCTGGCACTAGACCAGTGCCCATTCTAAGGGGCAAAAAGGGAGGGTGATTTAGTGAGGTCAAGGGATTGGAGAACACTGTGGACAGGGGTATGGTGGGTGGTGGTTTTGGAGGGAAAGGAGGAAGGCATGAAACTGGAAAGGGCATGGGGTGGAGGTAGGTGGGCTCCATCTTGGGAATTCAGAACAGGCATTGGGGGAACTCAGCGGAGGGCGTGGGGACGGATGTGTGAACTGAGCGGTGTGAGTGGCTCACCTGGGAAGATGGGAAATGAAAAGGTATACGCGGTCCCGCCTTCCCCTCTCACGCCGTCGGGAGGCAGTCCCGCAGCCCAGACTTCTGGAAGCCCCTAGACGTCCCCGCAGGAGGCCCTCCCACGCGGCCGAGGGGCTGCGGGGTGGGGGAGGAGCCTGGGGCTATGGGCGGGGCCCCGAGGCTCCGCTCCGCCTCCGCCTTCCGCGCGCGGGCCGGGAGTCCCCCTCGCCTCGCTCCCCTCCCTTCCGCGGTCGTGCCGGGGGGCGGAGCTGGGCTCGCTCCATTGTGGAGAGGAGGGGAGACGCGCGCGGGAGCTGCGCCGAGGCCTCGCCGCTGGCGCGCTCGCCTCCCGGTCGCCGCGGCTGCACCTGGCGGGCCCCGCAGCCGGGATGCGGCGGGCGCCCGGGACTGGCGGGCAGCGCAGCGGCTCCGGGGACATGTGCGCTGGCCCAGACCGCCCGCGACCATGAGCCTGACCGCCCGCGTCTCCTGCTCCATGCTCAGCTGCTTCGTAAGTGCAGGCCCCGCCTGCGGGGGCCGGCGGGGCCCCAACGCTTGCTGCACCCGCAGCCCCGCCCAGGGCCAGGCCTTGAGATTCCGAATTTAAGCCCATCCCCCTTCCCAAGGCCCCGGTAGGGGAGGAAGGTTATCCCTTTTCTTTCTTGGACTTGCTTTAATCTTCGGGTGCCGGGGATCGTCGAAGGCCAGGGATGGAAATTCTGTGACCCATCTTGGCCCCGCAGCCTCTGCCCTTGACTGCAGATTTCCAGACCCCGCCCTGCAGGGATACATTCTTTTACCTCCCCCTCTCCATCTTGGTCCCACCGCTGCATCCTTGCTTGGGTATGTGGGATGTGGCTAGTAGGCCCTCTGGGATGTTAGGGGGCTGGTCGGGGAGCGCAGGATGTCTGAACTGTCTTCGTGGCTCCAGTCCCCTCCCCCTTCCACTACTCCATCCCTCACCTGACACACCAGTCTTTTCTCCTTGACTGTCCCCCAGACAGCCTCTCTTCTCCATCTTCCCTGCCTCTGCGGGCCTCCGTACCTCTGCATCATTCCCAGTCCTCCCCTCTTCTCCCTCTGGCTTAATGCTCCTTCCCAGCTTCCCCCATCTGTCCTCTCAGATGTTCCTACCCCTCCCTTCCTCACCCACCGTGGATGTCTGCCAGGCCTCCTCTCTCTCTCCCCAGGCTGTCCTTGGCTCTCCTGGTTCTTCCCAGGCGTGTGGATCCCCTTTTCTCCCCTCCCTGGTGGTTGGGAGGGGAGTTACTTCTGCTTGCTACGGGTATTCCTCGGGAATTCCCCTGAGATCAGCAGGCAGGGCAGGTTGCTTGGTAGGTAGTGGGGACTTGTTAGCCGTGTGGGCCTAACTGGAAAATAAGCTCAGCTCCAGAACACATCCTCCTTTGAAAGCATCCAGGAAGGCCCTCCAGAGGCATGGGACTGAATCCTCCATCCCACTCGTCTTTGTCTCCTTCACCCACCAGATTGAAGCCTCAGTGGCCTTAGGTGCCTGCTTTCCCTCCTGTGTCTATAACCAGCTGCCACACTGGTTCCTTTTCCTCAGGGCAGCACTTCCCATTCCCACTTCTGTCTTACCCTTACAGTAGTCTTTCTTTTCCTTAGTTTTCTCTCCTCCATTTGTTAAATTTTGGTTCTACAGGAGGGTCCCTCTTTGAGGAGTACAGATTCCCAGTTCCTCTTTGAACCTTACTCTTCCCTTAGGCTTAATGGGCTTGTGTACTCTGTCCACTTCACCCCTCCCACCAAGCCACGTCTCTTTCCCCTCCTCTGGTGGCCAGAACCTTTATAAGTGTGTATGGGGTGTATGTGGGTTTACTAAGGGGAGGGGAGCAGAATGAGGCCTACTGGGCCAGGTGGAGCCTGGTGGCTTAGGGCTAAGGCCTTCCCCACAGGGTGAGGAGGGCCCCCCCAGCCTGGAGTACATCCAAGCCAAGGATCTGTTCCCCCACAAGGAACTAGTGAAAGAGGAGGAGAATCTGCAGGTAAGGAGGTGCTGGGGGCCCAGGGTGGGTAGAGCTCTCTGCTGGGTTAAAAAACACCCTCCTTTTCCTCCCTCCCCCCAAAAAAATATCTCCAAGAGGATCTGGCTTCCTGCTCCTCTGGCTTCCTGCTCTGCAGTCTCTGGAAGGAAGAGAGTCTGTCTGTATGTGCATTATGGAGCCTTTGGCCCCAGGGAAGGAACGGCAGCTTTCCTGTAAAGCTGTTGCCTGGTGCTGTTACCGTGGAGAGGACTCTTTTGTACTGCCTTGGCCTACCTTTTCCAGAGGGGATCCCACACATCAGGGGTTGGGGAGGGGAATGAAGGAGTGACTCACTTCTGGACTGAGAGTTCCTCTGCGGCCCCCCGGCAGGTGCCCTTCACAGTGCTGCAGGGTGAGGGAGTGGAGTTCCTGGGCCGGGCAACCGATGCCCTGATTGCCATCTCCAACTACCGGCTGCATATCAAGTTCAAGGACTCTGTCATCAACGTGAGTTCCTATCTTGTTCTCCCACACCCAAGCCAGAGTCCCTGTGAGGTTCAAGATGGGATTGCTCCAGTGCTCCACTTAATGATGTCTCTAAAAAGTTGGAGTTCCCTTTTTTTTCTCACTAATCTGTCTTCCTGCCTCATTCTCCTAGCTATGGGTCTGTCTTTCGGTCTCTCTCACGTGTTCTCCCTTCCCCTCTTCTCCCTTTCCCCTACTCTGTTGCTGGCCCTTCTAAGGGGCACAGTGGCATTGCTGGAAGAGTGCCACTTACCAGCTGTGTGACCTTGGTTAAGTCACCCAAGCGAGGCTCAATTTCCTCCCTAATAATAAGGTGTGAAAACACCTGCCTTGCAGGGTTCTTGTGATTATTAATTGGGGTCACAGGTAGAGGACCCAGAAGAGGACCCAGCACAGTCACAGGCACTTAACAGGCCCTCAGTGAATGTCAGTTTCCTTCTTTCTGTTGATACATCAGCATCTGGGCTAGAGTGGGGATGAGGAATGATGTGGAGAGTTGGGATCTGAGCTCCAATTTGCCCTTCCTCTAAAGGTCCCCCTCCGGATGATTGACAGTGTGGAGAGCCGTGATATGTTCCAGTTGCACATTGCCTGCAAGGACTCCAAAGTGGTGAGGTGAGGAAAATGGGGCCTCACTCAGGTCCTCTGGCCCTAGTCCTGCCCAGACCTCTCTGCTGCAGGGTTTCTCTGGAGCAAGAAAGGAAATACTGCCTTACTTTCCTCGTTTAGAAGAAAAGGTGAAAATCCTATCTGGGTTGGGAGGTCAGTTTACTGACCCACAGTATCTTGACCTGAAGAAATGGGGATAATGCTCAGCTCCTGGGGTTGTCATAAGGATTAAATGAGATAATGTGTATGAAAGGACCTAGGATGATATCTGGCATACAGCCCTCACATCGTTGGTTCATTTGTTTGTTCATTTAACATACATTTATTGAGCACCCTACTCTGTGCCAGACTGTTCTAAGCGTTGGGGACACAGCAGGGAGAAAATAGACAAAATTTTCTGCCCTCATGGAGCTTATAGTCCAGTGGGGAGATATCAGCAGTAAATAATAAGTGGGTAAGGATGTTAAATGCTGTAAGTGTAAAGGTCAAGAATAAAGCAGGGAAAGGGGATATAGAGTGCTGTGGGTGATGACTGTGGCTTTAAACAAAGTGATCAGAGAAGGCCACACTGAAAAGGCTGCACCTTTTCATTTGAGTCAAGACCTGAAGAGGGTGACCATGTGGGTATTTGAGGAAACAGTGCAAAGGTCTTGAGGTGGGTACATACCTGGCATATTGGAAGGATGGCAAGGAAGCTAGTGTGGCTGGAGTGGAGTGCACGTGGATGAGGGTAGTGGGATATAAGATCTGAGAGGTAAGGGGGTGTCAGGCTGACGTAATGACTGGCTTTTACTTTGAGGGAAATGAGAAACCACTGGAGGGTTTTGAGCAAAGGAGTGACGTGATCTGATTAATGTTTTATAGAATCACCCTGGCTGCTATATTGAGAACAGATGGAAGGAGAATGGGGGCAAAAGCAAGGGCAGAAGCTGGGAGACTAGTTAAGAAGCTATTGTAGTTACCCAGGTGAGAGATCATGGTGGCCTGTCCAGGGTGGTAGCAGTCAAAATGGTGAGAAATGGTCAGATTTTTGAAGGGAGAGATGACAGGATTTGCTGACAGATTGGATATGAGAGAGAGAGGAGTCTGGGTTGACTCCAAGGATTATTAAAAGATACCCGGTTTAGAGCTTAGCATGTGCTCAGGTCTGTAGGGATTCAGAAGGAGCATCCACATTGCCCTTCCCTTCAAGGAGGTTAAAGTCTAGTTGCTGAAGGTAGACTTAACATGTGGCAATATGCAATGAAAAAATGTACTGTTTAATACTCTAAGCACATTAAGAATAAGAGAGGAAGGGGGTCTGTGGAATGGAGTAGGCTGGGAAGGCTTCAAGGAAGAGGTGGGCCTGGAATTGTCTTCAGAGTATCAGTAGGATGTGGCTAGGCTGAGAGGAGACATTATTAAGCAGAAGTGAAAAAACGAGGAGACAAAAATGACGTGAGCAGGACTTCCTGCCTGAAGCAGAAGGTTTTTGTTAGGGAGTCACAGGAGATAACACAAGGAGTAGTGGACATTCAGGGCCATGTGGTAGTGTTTAGATTTGATAGGAGAAATGGTAGGGCCCCGTTAGAGGGGATAAGTATGTCTTAAGGACAAGAGTTCTTGGGAAGAGAATTGTCCCAAAGACAGTTTCTCTTGAGTGTTGACCAGAGTCCCTTGTCCTCCCCAAGGTCCCCGTGCCTTACCTCCTGCTTTGCAGCCTCCTCACCCCACAGCCTGTCTGTGGCCATGTTTTTGACCCATATGGCCCGAATGCATACCTGCCTCCTGCCTCACTCTGTGGCTTCTTGCCTGGCAGGTGCCACTTCTCCACTTTCAAGCAGTGCCAAGAGTGGCTCTCGCGGCTAAGCCGGGCCACAGCGAGACCTGCCAAGCCTGAGGACCTCTTTGCCTTCGCCTACCATGCCTGGTGCCTGGGGCTGACTGAAGAGGACCAGCATACCCACCTGTGTCAGCCAGGTGAGGCCAGGCTGTTTTCTTTGGGAGATGACTTCTTATCTCTTGGTTCTCTTCCCTCCTCCACTCCTGGAAATGGTGCCCTTGGATGCTGACAGGTGTGGGAACTGTGTTGCAGGAGAGCACATACGATGTCGGCAGGAGGCTGAGCTTGCGAGGATGGGCTTTGACCTGCAGAATGTCTGGAGAGTCTCACATATCAACAGCAACTACAAGTGAGAGGGCAGGGGGTGGGGAACCAAAATACCCACCAGACTCAGGCCTCCTGCATGTGTGGGTAAAGCATGGTGAGCGCAGCTCCTGGCTCTGAGAGGGAGGAGGGCTCCCGGTCTCTCTCCCCACAAAGCCACCCCTGCAGATCTTGTTATCACGTCTTAGATCAAGCTCAGTGACCCAATCTGGTCTCTTCTTAGATTGTGCCCCAGTTACCCCCAGAAGCTGCTGGTTCCTGTGTGGATCACAGATAAAGAGCTGGAGAACGTGGCTTCCTTCCGCTCCTGGAAGCGGATCCCCGTGGTTGTGTATAGGTGAGGCAGTGGGGGACAGGAAGTAGGGAGGACTTTTTAATGCAATAAGGAAAGAGTCAAATGAGGAGCTTTACAGCAGCCTGGTTGACTGGGAATTGAAACCTTGCAGAGAATGAAATAATTTTAAAACAAAAACCGCCCCTTTTGGGGCCGCCCGGTGGCGCAGCGGTTTAGTTCGCGCTTGGCAGCCCCGGGTTCGCGAGTTCGGATCCCGGCGCCTGCGGACACACTGCCTGTCAGCCATGCCATGGCGGCGTCCCATATAAAGTGGAGGAAGATGGGCACGGATGTTAGCCCAGGGCCGGTCTTCCTCAGCAAAAAGGGGAGGATTGGTGACGGATGTTAGCTCAGGGCTGGTCTTCCCCACAAAAAAAAAAAAAACAAAAAAAACTACCCCTTTTTTTTTCTCTTAGAGATGAGGCTTTTGGAGAGTATATTCATTTTACTCGTTTTTGAGGACGTATGTGTGTAAAACATTGCATTAGAACAGAGGTTGGCAAACTGTGACCTGTGAACCAAATCCAGCCTGTAGCCTGTTTCATGTACAGCCTGTGAGCCGTGAATGGTTTCTACATTTTTAAGGGGTTATTTAAAAAACAACGAAAAAAAAACCGGAAGGAAGAATGTGTGACAGACGGGTGTGACACACAAAGCCCAAAATTTATTGTCTGGTTCCTTACTGAAAAAGCTTGCTGACCCTTCCACTAGAACACTTTGGCTAAAATAGAGTGCGACAGGTAGTAGCCAGGAGGTTTGGAGGTGTTCGTGCTCTGGGCTCAGGTTTGTTCTGTTGGGTGTCTGTACCAGGAGCAGGTGCTATGCAGATTTGATGAGTCAAGGTCCCCTTGGGAATACACAGCCCCTTTGAGAAATGTGTGTGACAGTGCTTTGTAAACTCTAAAGCCCTCTAGATGTGTTAAGGGCTTTGGTTGCTATTGTCATGGCCTGGATGAACTGGTAGCTGCTGTTTGCTGGAGATCTTGGCCTGGCCCCCTGGGGTCTCGGTGATAGGGCTCTGGGGGCTGCGAAGCCAAGGACGTGATGGTTTCTTCTGTTTTGTCAGACACGTACGCAATGGGGCTGCCATTGCCCGCTGTAGCCAGCCTGAGATCAGCTGGTGGGGCTGGCGCAATGCTGATGATGAGTACCTGGTCACATCCATCGCTAAAGCCTGTGCCCTGGACCCGGGGATAAGGGCCACCGGGGGCTCCCTCAGCACCGGGAATGGTGATGCCAGCGAGGCCTGTGACACTGACTTCGGTAAGATGTGGATGGTGCTGGTGCCCCCACGGAGCAGGCCTCCACCTTGGCCTTATTGGCTTCCAGGGAGCCCCCAGTGGGAGGACGGGAAGATAACCACACACAGAATGCCTGAGTCCCTGCCTTTTGGGAGGCTGTGGGCTGTGAGGGGTCTCTAGTTGTACGTTCCCTTCTGAAAGGGAATGCCCCAAGGTAGGGTGAGGCTGGGCATCTGGCTGACCCAGGGTCTTCTCCCTGCTCTGTATGTAGATTCCTCCCTGACTGCATGCTCTGGAGTGGAGAGCACGGCAGCCCCCCAGAAGCTGCTGATCCTGGATGCTCGATCCTACACGGCAGCGGTGGCTAACCGGGCCAAGGGTGGAGGCTGTGAATGTGAAGGTATTACTGTTATCCCGGCGTCTGCAGCCTGTCTGTTCTCGGGGGAGCTTCGGTGAGGAGGGGGCTGGGGGCAGCTTGTGTAGTAGAAAGAGCCAAACAAATCTGGCTTGGAATTAGAACTCTGCCACTTACTAGCTATGACTATGATTAAGTTGCTTAATCTGTCTACGTTTTACTTTCTTATCTGTAAAATGGGGATGATACATGCCTTGCAAATTTTTTGGGATGATTAGAGGTAACATATATAAAATTATTGGCACAGAGCAGCTACTATTTGTTGAGAATTTACTCTATATGGTCATTACTAATAGTATTATGACTATCATTTGTCATTAATATTATTATTACTACTATTAGTATATGGCACCTGAGCATCCAGAGATAAAAGGGTGATTTCGATTTCCAGAGTATATTTAGTTCCCATCCTGGAGTGTTCTGCCCTGCCAGGGAAGCTTTGCCCACTGGGGTTGCTCTTGTCCTGGATGCCTGTTTCCAGGACATGCTCTTATGCTCCACTCTCCTCTTTTACGTCTACAGAGTACTACCCCAACTGTGAGGTCGTGTTCATGGGAATGGCCAACATCCATGCCATCCGGAACAGCTTCCAGTACCTCCGGGCTGTGTGCAGCCAGATGCCTGATCCCAGCAAGTAGGTGTTCCCTGCTCTGATTCCATCTTCCCTCGTGTCATCCCTTCCCTAGTACTTCTTGTTCTTGGAAGATCAGATGGGGAGATGGGAAGCATGGAGGTACAGGAGACCTGAGGGCCTGGGTGCAGTAGGCCAATTCCAAGAACACTTCTTCTGCTTCTCAGCCAACACTTTGGCCTGGCCACAGGACATTGGGTTCCTTTTGTTTGGATCAGTTGTCCTACTCAAAGAACAAAGAGAACTGGGGAGAGAAATTGGCTAAATGTGTATGTGATGCTTCCCAGTCTCTCTCTCAGTTGTAAGTCTCTCGTCGGCCTCAGGTCCTGTCTTCCCTGCTTTCCTGCTAGATATCTCTTGGCAGAAAGGCCATGGGCTGGACTTCTTGGCTTCAGCTCTCACTAGGGACTTTGTTAGGTGTGGCTGGCTGTGGGTGGTGGAGAGCCAGTTGTAGCCTCAGTGCCCTTGGTGACAGAATTGATTTCTGCTCTTGTGTAGCTGGTTGTCGGCACTGGAGAGCACGAAATGGCTGCAGCACTTGTCGGTGATGCTAAAGGCAGCTGTGCTCGTGGCTAATACAGTAGACCGGGAGGGCCGGCCTGTACTGGTGCACTGCTCAGATGGCTGGGACCGGACGCCACAGATTGTAGCCCTGGCCAAAATACTACTGGACCCGTATTATAGGACACTGGAGGTATTGAGAGGGGTTGGGTGGGAAAGAACCAGGGAAAGGGGGGTGGGGAAGGTGTTGGGCCCTCTGGATCTGACTCAGGGATCTTTGAGTAGAGGACATTGGTGGCTTTGAATCCTCTTCTAGGATCAGTTCTCTTCTTCTCTGAAGCTGCCAGCTCCTGCTTCGGGCATCCCCTGGCGAGTGTCACACTAGCCTTTCCAGAGAGGCCCCGTGCTTGAACTCTCTCTTCTTTGCAGGGCTTCCAAGTGTTAGTAGAGTCCGACTGGCTAGATTTTGGACACAAGTTTGGAGATCGCTGTGGCCACCAAGAGAACGCAGAGGACCAAAACGAGCAGTGCCCTGTGTTCCTCCAGTGGCTTGATTCTGTTCATCAGTTGCTCAAGCAGTTCCCCTGCCTGTTCGAGTTTAACGAAGCATTCCTGGTAAGCCCTAAAGCCTGTGACTAGGGTGGGGGGACGCTGGCCGAGGCCCCAGGTGCAAGCTGTCTTGGCCTGTAGGTAAAACTGGTGCAGCACACGTACTCCTGCCTCTACGGCACGTTCCTGGCCAACAACCCCTGTGAGCGAGAGAAGCGCAACATCTACAAGCGGACCTGCTCTGTGTGGGCTCTCCTACGAGCTGGCAATAAGAACTTTCATAACTTCCTCTACACACCTGGCTCAGACATGGTACGTCTAAACCCTTATCCCATAGGTGCTGCTTGGAGACCTGTAGGGAGAACAGGCCAAGTCAGTCGGGAGAACATAGGGCCAAAGGCTTAGGGAAGGAAGAGAGACCTGGAACATTTCACAAAACACTAGTATGGGGCTGCTTCCCTAGGTCCTGCATCCTGTCTGTCACGTCCGTGCCCTCCACCTCTGGACGGCTGTTTATTTGCCAGCATCGTCTCCATGCACACTTGGGGAGGAGAACATGGATCTTTACCTTTCCCCAGTGGCTCAGAGCCAGGAGTTCTCTGGCCGCTCTCTGGACAGGTAAGAAGAGCCCTTCTTGCTCTCCTCCCTCTCCACTAGGAAGCCAGTAACTGCTTCATGTCTTGCCTAAATGCTATTCTCTTTCTTTTATGAGATATTTCAAAGCAACTTCTTGAGTCAGTTGAAGGAGAAACTTGGCCTAGGACTTGTAGCTAGCCTGGAGTGCACTCTGTGTGTTTTCAAGGTCCTCCCTTAAGATAAGTGTATCATAATTAATATAACCAGTTTCCTATTGGTCATTTAGGTGATTTCCATTTTTTTTATCATTACAAGGAGTGCTTTAGTTAACATCCTTATGTGTGTATGGTTTTTAAAAAAATTGTAAAATACACATAACATAATATTTACCATCTGAACCATTTTTAAGTGTACAGTTCAGTAGCATTACCTTTTATCTTTGCGTTTGTCCTAGTATTTCTGCCAGATAAATTCCTAGAAATGCAAATGCTGGGTTCAAAGAAATTGTGCGTTTCAAATTTTGATATTTGTTTATTGGTGTAAGATTTTTAAAGTTAAAATATAACTTATATTATTGGTTGAATATTATAAAGGAAAACAAAAGCCCACCCCCCTAAATTATTGGTTTTAGGGTCTTGGGAGCTGAGTCCATTGTCAGGGGCCCATGAATAGGCTTCAGGAATTCTGTGATTTTCTACTTCTCCACACTATGCAGAATTTGGGTATAGGTTAATAAGTTTACTTTTCTAGGGAGAGGGGCCATAACTTTATCAGATTCTCAATAAGTTCTGTGACTCATTTAATAATCATTGCCTTAAATCAATATCTAATCTTTTAATTCAATAAATGCCTATGAGTTGCCTAGTACTATACTAGGATTTATGAGCTGTACCAAAGAAATAGAAGATATTGATCCTGTTTAAGATACTTGTAAAAATCTGTAAGATAAGATGTACAGCAACTAGAGAGCAATTCTAGGTCAGCATTTAAGCAGACAAGAATGTGTGTGGTTCAAAGCTGTTGGAGAAATGAGAAGTGAGAAAGGGGTCATTTGGTGACTGTTTACCCAGAGAAGTTTTCATGGAAGACCAGGCAGGAACCATGGCTTTTTGTGTCCCTAGTATCTGGCTCAAGGATACTAGGCACATAATAGGTGCTTTAGTAAATGCCTAAATGAACAAACAAATAAATGGAATAAAGGGAGCTGTGAGCTTGGTAACAAGGTTAGTGGAGAGAGGTCCAAAGGAATTGGATACGTGAGAAAGAGTTTGAAAAAGAAGAACCTCTTTGGAGCTGGCAGAGGTTGGGAAGGGGCTATTTTGAGGAATAGAAGCAAATATATATAAGACAGTTCATTGAGGGCTTTAAAGATTACACTGCAGAGTTTATTTTGATTCAGTTGTCGATAGTAAGTCATTGTAGGAAGTCATTGTGCCATGGTGACAATAGGATTTTTGGAGAACTAATCAGTGAGCCAGGGTGGTTGAAGGCACAGAGACCAGCTAGCACTGTTGTAATTCAGCTATGAGGGAATGAGGCCTTGGAAAAGAGAAAGGATTAAATTCAGAGACATTATAAAAGTCATTAGCGGGCTCTGGAGTTGACTGAATGTTGGAGGGTGGAAGTGAAGAGTAAAGAGGACCAGTCAAAGACACGCCCCAAGTCTCTGAGCTTAGAAACCAGAAGGGTGTTGGTACCACCTCTAGACACTGAAAAATTGAGAACATGAGTCAGTTCAGGGAGAAAGAGGAGATGCAGGCAGGTTGGGATTGAAATATTAGTTGACAGCAAAGAGGAGGTTTGCTGTAGGCAGTTCAAGATGGAGCGTTGGATTTCAAGGAATAAGTAGTATAAAAGTTTTAAGGAAATGGTTTCTTTAACAGCTCACCTGACTTACCTTTGGTCCTGCCTTTCCCTAGATCAAAAATGTCCTGCCCTCTTTCCTCCTCTTCCATTAAAGTCCAACACATTGTTCTCTACCTGGCTCAAATCCTATTCTCTCTGTGTAGCCTTCCCTGACACTCTAGCTGGATGAGTTCTCTCTTTGTCCTAAACTCCTCAGGCATTGTCTCTCCCAGCATTATTGATTAAACCTTTGGTGCACAAAGGAATCAGCTGTGGAGGATGACAGACTGTTGATATCATTGAATCTGAGTGAAGACTACATGGGAGTTCTTCATATTCTTCTCTCTGCTTCTTTTGTATGTTTGGAAGTTTCCATAATAAGTAAAACAAACAAACAAAAAAAGTTAGCTGTGGTACTTTTTAAAAATACAGATGCATACATCTCACTTTTGGCCCTTCTCATTCAGTAGGTCTTGGATGGGCCCTGGTTGTCTGTATCTAGATCTATAAGCACTCCTGATATACACCAAATATTGAACACCATCAGTATATCTCATTCAACTGGTACCTAGCAGTGGAAATTTGATGTTGTTAGGTTTTAAGCTCATTCATTCATTTCAAATTGTTTGACTAGCTCTGTGCTAGGTGCTGGGGATTCAAGTAAGACACAGTTCTGCCCCCAAGGCACTTTAGTAGAGGGAGATAATCAAGTAAACAGTAAGTGCAATAATATAGGAAGCACTGAGCAATGTGTTTTGACACAGTTTATTTTGTTTAATTCTCATGATGGCTGTAAGGGGTTGGTTCTTTACCTTTTTCCTATAGATGAGGGAACTGAGGCTTAGAGAAGTTAAGGTCACAAAGCTAAAAAGTTGCCAAGCTGGGATTCAACCTTGGGACTCCAGAGCCTGTAATCATAATCATTGTTACTGCCTTCCTGGAATTTCATATCATACACACACGAAAAAAAACTGATCACAAAAGTAAAATCAACCAGAAAAATACTTTTAAAACATTATAAGTTTCAAAAACCAAACACTTAAAAAAGAATCAGCCATATTGTAACTCTACCTTTGGGGGATTTTTCTGTGTGGCCTGGACTGACTGAGGCATCTGAAAATAGGAGTCCAGTGAAGTCTCCACTGTTTCCTGGGGAATTTCCCTGAAGTTTTCATTGCTCTAACGACTTTTGAATTGCATTAAAAATCAGGGTGGTCATTCTTGAAAATGTTCGTTACCCATTTGGTGTGCTGGAATTCCTCTAGAACTCTTTGAGTGCTGTATACCTGGGGAAGTTTCCATGGTGACTTGGGACTCCGAGGGGCACACTGCTGCTAAGTGGTTGTAAAAAGCTGTGTTTGGGGATAATTTATAATAAGGAAATTTGTAAAAATGAGGAGTTTTGAGTGTAGTCTTAATAAGTTTTTGGTTGGTTGCCTATATTTTGAATCCTCATAGCATCCTACAAGGTATAATTTATTATTATCATTTTACAGAAGAGGAAATCAAGTGTCCGAGAAGTTAAATAACTTACTTGTAGTCACAGCTAATCAGTGTTGGAGCCAATATTGTCTAGCTCCAAAACCCGTCTTCCTTTTGTCTTATCACGCGTGACTGAGGCAGTTGGACATTAGGTTTGAGGCTCAGGTGTGTTCCTAGATGGAATAGTAGATTTAGAAGGCATCAACATAGAAGGCAATTGAAACCATGGTTGAGATTGCCCAGAGAGATTGTGTAGGGTGAGGACTGGTGAAAGCTGAGGGAAGATCCTAGGTTCTTGAGGACAGGGTTCATGTCCTACACTCTTTGCAGAGTAGACTTGTAGCAGTCAACATTGGTTTTTTTGTAATCTTAAATGTTGTTATGTCTTGTGAACTCTGGCTTTGATAAGTGCTTTGATGACCTGAGTCTGTATATTGCAGGTGGCTCCCACTTTCTGACCTGGAGGTATTGTGTTTTTCATTACAGATTACCTAAAACTAGATCTATGGATGATCTTCTTTCTGCCTGCGACACAAGCAGCCCTCTGACTCGCACATCCAGTGACCCTAACCTGAATAACCACTGTCAGGAGGCCAGAGTAGGCCTGGAGCCCTGGCACAGCAATCCCGAGGGATCAGAGGCAACCTGTGTGGAATCTGGGGTAGGAGGTCCTCAGCAGACTGTGGCAGAAATGGGTCTTCTTCCCCCTCTGCCCAGTAGCCAGAAAGACTACTTGAGCAATAAACCTTTCAAGAGTCACAAAAGCTGTTCTCCAAGTAACAAACTGCTTAATATGGCAGTGCCCCAGGAAATGAAGAGCAACACCTCTGATCCTGAGATTAAAGTCCTGGAAGAGACTAAGTCACCAGCTCCAGACCTTCCTGCCCAGGATGAGCTGGGTAGGACTTTAGATGGCACAGAGGAGCCACCTGAACATTGTCCTGGAAGAGAAGCTGTCATTGCACTCTCTAAAGTTGTTTCCAGCAAGTGTGATGGAATTTGTGATTTTCCTGAGTCTTTCCAGGACTCCCTTACAGGCACCCCACAACAGGCCCAGCTAGACTCTATGCTAGGTGTGCCCTCCAGATGTGCTCCAAATCATGGTCTGGGCACCCTTTGTGACCCACCAAGTGCTACCTGCCCAAATCCTCCAGACCCAAGCGCTGACTTCCTCAGCCAAGATCCCCCAGGGTCTGTAGCAAGTACCTCCCACCAGGAACAACCCAGTTCTGTGCCAGATCTGACTCATGGAAAAGAAGACACTGGCAAAAGAGGGAATAATAGAAATGGGCAGTTATTGGAAAATCCTCGCTTTGGGAAAGTGCCATTGGAATTGGCCCGAAAGCCAATTTCTCAGAGCCAGATAAGTGAGTTCTCTTTTTTAGGGTCCAACTGGGACAGCTTCCAAGGGATGGTGACTTCATTCCCGAGTGGGGAGACCACCCCTCGGCGGCTGCTTTCCTATGGCTGTTGTAGCAAAAGGTTGAATAGCAAGCAAATGCGTGCAACAGGGCCCTGCTTTGGGGCCCAGTGGGCACAGAGAGAAGGGGTGAAGTCACCGGTCTGTTCTAGTCATTCCAATGGACATTGTACTGGTCCAGGAGGAAAAAACAACCGGATGTGGTTGTCCAGCCACCCAAAGCAGGTCTCCAGCACAAAGCCTGTTCCACTGAGCTGCCCTTCTCCAGCGCCTCCTCTCTACCTGGATGATGACGGACTCCCCTTTCCCACGGATGTGATCCAGCATCGATTACGGCAGATTGAAGCAGGGTACAAGCAAGAGGTGGAGCAGCTACGTCGACAGGTGCGTGAGCTTCAGATGAGGCTGGACATCCGTCACTGCTGTGCCCCTCCAGCAGAGCCCCCCATGGACTATGAGGATGATTTTGTAAGTATTCACCTACTGCCATCCATCCGTTCATTTATTCTATCCATCCAACCTTCCATCCATTCAACATTCATTCACTGGGTCCTTGCTGTGTGCCACTGAGTTAGGTGGTTGGGCTATAGGATGAAAGACATAGTCTCTGCTCTCAAGGAGCTCACAGTCTATTGGGAGAGACAAGCAAACAATTAGAATGGTGTTCTTAAGTGTTATGGTTGAGGGAAGCATCAGGTGTTGGGGGCCAAGGTGGAGTGAAAGGTCAGGGAATGTTTTCCTGAGAAGATAATGCTTGAGCTAAGAGCTGAGGAATGTGTCATATTTAGCTAGGTAGACAGTGAAAAGGAAATACCATTTGCAGAAGCATGGAGGCAGTAGGTACTCCAATGGTATGGCTTGCACAAAAGGGTAGGGTGTGTTTGCATGCACGTGCATGTACACTTGTGCTGGGACCGTGAGGGAGGGAGTTGGGTATTGCGGTGGGAGGTGATATTGGAGAAGTAGACAGGGACTGGAGAGGTCAGCTTGAGTTCCCTTCTTGTTTGGATTCTACCCTCAAGGCAATAAAATGTTTGGCCAGTGAGTAACATGATCAGGTTTGTATTTTAAGAATATTACTCTGGCAATGGTGTGTCAAGTGGATGAGGCGGTTGAAACCCAGGTTGGGAGGCTGGTTAGGATGTTTTGGAATAATCCAGATGAGAGATGATGAGGACCATCCAGGCGTCACTGTGTTGGGAGGCCCTGGGTCTGGCACAGTAGTCCTTGTGGAGCTTCTAGGAATCAGCTTCTTGCTCATAATATCCTGTCGTCCACACAAGCACTTGCCGTCTCCTGTTAAGACATTCCCACTTGCCTGCTGCCCACTTGCTGGGCTGGAATGGTTAGAGCTAACAACTTCTTACTATTCAGGGTGATGATTTAGAAGAGGAATCAGCAAACTTTTTTGGTAAAGGGCCAGATAGTAAATACTTTGGGTTTTGTGGGACATATAGTCTCTGTTACAGCTACTCATCTCTGCTTTTCATAGACAATATGTAAATAAATGAGTGTGGCTGTCTTCCAATAAAACTTGATTTATAATAACAGGTAGTGGGCTAGATTTGGCCTGTCAGCTGTAGTTTGCGAACCCCCGGTTTAGAACGTAACGAGAAATATTCTTTCCATGCTGTGATATAGGTTAAGAGCATGGATCTAAAGCCAGAATGCTAGGTTCAAATCCCAGGTTTACTACTTATTAGCTCTTAACTTTCTCTGTGGCTTAGTTTCCTTATTTGTAAAATGGGGATAAGAACATCATAAGACTGTCATGAGGAATTAAAGAAGTTCACGCATGTAATGCACTTAGAACAGTGCCTGACACATAGTAAACAGTAAATGTTAGTGATGATGAAGATGATGTTGATGTCTTTGCTTTTTCTTCAGACATGTTTGAAGGAGTCAGATGGCAGTGATACAGAAGATTTTGGTTCTGATCACAGTGAAGACTGTCTTTCAGAAGCAAGCTGGGAACCTGTTGATAAGAAAGAGACTGAGGTATGTCCAGGCAAATATGTGGTGGAAACTTCTGCGAGCCAGGGAGTTCTCATATTTCTCAGAGATGAATGACATGCTGTATAGACTGAGTTCTCCCCCCAGATAAGTATTTTCTTTGTGGGCAAGTAGTGGCCAACTCTAAAGACAAGCCTTGTTATTTTCTCCTGGGATGCTTTCCTTGTTGCAATGTTGCTCTTCCACTTTGTTGGCAAGGACCTGGAATTTTTCCTTGTGCCTTCTGTTAGGTGACTCGCTGGGTTCCAGACCATATGGCATCCCATTGCTATAACTGTGACTGTGAATTCTGGTTGGCCAAACGAAGACACCATTGCAGGTAAGATGTTTTATATGATTTGGTATGGTTTGTAAAGCAGTGAGATACGTATATATGAACTAAATTGAATTAATATGAAGATGGAGACATCTGTATAGGAACTATTTTTGTTTCCCTCCAACTTTTCTCTTTATTTACTCATTCATGTAAGGCCTTTTAGAGTATCATTCATTCTCAGTATTTTGGCATTTCTAATGAACTCTTCCCTCTTTGTGTTTTGGCAGAAATTGTGGGAATGTATTTTGTGCTGGCTGCTGCCACCTGAAGTTGCCCATTCCTGATCAACAACTCTATGACCCAGTTCTCGTCTGTAACTCATGTTACGAACACATCCAAGTATCTCGTGCCAGGGAACTCATGAGCCAACATCTGAAGAAACCCATTGCTACAGCTTCCAGTTGAATGTCAGAGGAGATGACCTGTCCAATTTTAGCAGGTTTGAAGGGAGGATCTGCTTCGGGTGTAGTTTTGAAGGTTCCTTGGTGTGGCTCATGAAATCACAGAGCTCAAAGATACCATCTCGAGAAATCCTCCTTGGTACCATGAGACTGGAGGAGAGGAATTCCAGTTTGGCAGGAGGTCCTCTACTGGTGAGACCTTCACCTTGGGGTAATGGTCCTGGCCGAGACCCAGAGTCTGGAAGCTTTATGTTGAGTTGGTGACTCCAGCTTCTTTCTCCTGGGGGTCACAAGATGATGATTTCATAGATACTGCCTGGTGATGTGTGACCCAAACAGCAATAGAAAGGCATATGTATAACCAAACTCCAAGTGAAAAGCAGATCCATCTCTCCTCCACCTTAAAAAAAGCAGATTATAGTATATAAGATAGGAATTCCTATCCTATTGAAATGAACTCTACCCTGTACCTCTGTGCTCTGTGTCTGTGCATGAAGGCTCAGTCTTTAGAGGCACTCCCTCTAGTTGCATTAGTTCTGTCTTGCTGTGGAGTTTGGTTTAAAGACTGGTTCAGGAAGTGGAGGTTTTGCTGTATTTTTCACTTGGCTCATCGGCCAGCATCAGTGAATATTCAGTTTAGGGGGATGGTTCTAGGGAGTGAGACAATTTGGGGAGCAGAGGGGAACTCTGCTGATGTTCAGTCCTGGCAAAAATCAGTCATTTTGAGCTGTGAAGGCAGTAGTCTCTGTTACTCACTGGCAGCTCTTGAGGTATGCACTGTGAAGAATGAGAAGGGAAAAGCAGAAATGATCCTTGTGAAATATTTGTAGATTGTGCTCCACCCTTTGCGCCTGACTTTTCCTAGTTGTCCTGGTGCTAACACAGGAGCTACACCTTGATCCTCTCCTGGCATGAAAATAAAACAATAGTTTTTTTTGATGTGTTCCATTGCCCACTTCCCTCATGTTGTCTTTCCCTTGGCTGCTGCCTCCTCTGGGTCACACTGCTTCTTATCCTGAACACTTGACACCTTGAGGGTAGAATTTAGTGTTTGGTTTTTACCTCCTAGAATATGCTGTTTGGTATGTGAGGGTTTCAGTACAAATGCTGCTGTCTTTTTCTGTGCACTTAACAATGGAACCCAAACAAGAGAATAAAGCCTTGATACCAAAATTGGAAGAGAAAATGTGTCCATTTGGACCAAACATTGTTTTTTGTTGTTTTTTTTTTTTTTCATCTTAATATGTACCAGTGGCACTTAACCAAAAGATACAGCGATATAGCCATGTACCATGGTTGGGACAGATACAGTCTCCTTGATCTATAATGAAACCACTAGGATTTCCCTTATACATTTTCCTTAATTTGTTGTGTATAAAAGGTAAATTACACTTAGGCTTATCCTGTTTTAAAACTATGGTAGCTGTCTAACTGCTACTTTCATGTTGCTTCCTAGAAAAAAAATTTTTCATTTGAAAATAACTAGGATCTACATTTAGAACAAGAATTGTTATTTGTCCTGACCTTTTCTTCAGTCCTACAGAGAGGCATCTGTGCTTTTATACTTGCCATGGATGTAACCTAAAAAGTTTTGGCGTATTTAGGTCAGGCTAGCAGAACTTTTTTTCGTTTAAATGGCATTGAATAATGAAGATTTTGTGTCTGGGAAATTCCTGAGATCACTGAAAAAGTAACAAACTATTCCTTGTCTCTGATATGTAAAATTCTTCTAAGCATTTTCTCAATCATTAAAATTTACTGCCAGTTGTGAGTGGCTTTTTAATTAATTTGACTTTCATTGCACTTCACTCTGCCCGTTTTCAGGGGCAGTGGGATTGGTGATATTTGAGGAGACTGTATCTGTCTACTTTGTGTGGCTGTTTTGAGGGACTGTCCCATCAGTGAACATACTGCATGGCCTTGGAGAGAGTCTCTGGGCTCTAAGCTCAGATGTATTCATCAAATACTCCTTTCAGAGCTCTCGTGGGTGTAAGTGACATGATGTGGCCAAAAATCCAAACTGTACAGTTGCGTTGTGACAAACATGCAATGTGCTGTAAAAACTCAATACAATTTAAATAAAATCTCTATATTAGTGCTGCTTTGTTGGGTCTTTTTATTGATTTTAATTTCTAAGAAAGCAATATTCATTTTTTCTTCGACCATAAGAAAGAACTAAAACGTTATACCCCTTCCTGCCAACCATTTCTGTTTTTTAAATGGCCCTCTCTTTTTATCAGCACAGCTCCTGTTATATTCTTATTTATTGATTAGATAGGGACTTATCCTTACGGATACTGTAGAATTCTGTCCCATCTCATGTGAGCTTTATTTCTCTTTATGTCTAAAATTGCACCAGCTGGTTGATCAGGCACACAGGATTGTACCTAGATCCTCCTGATTCCCTCCTCATAGACACCTCACTTCTCATCTCTTGAGTAAACTGTCCTGAGCGAAATACTGACTTAAAAGAGTACATTTAAAAATAAAATGCTACCATTTAAAAGGTGAATTTGTTTACTCAGGATACTATAGCACCATCACCATTTTTATGTGGCGAGAAGAGCAGTTCAACTGTTAGTACTATGAGAGTTAGGCCCTTTGTTCTCAAGAACCACTGGCTTTGTATTGCACACTTTCTGAATTCTAAATCCTCACCCGCTAGTTGTGGGGAGATACCGGAATCTTAGTATTCCGTGGGGGATAATCGGGCTTGTTTCTTTGCAGGACTTAACACTACCAGGTGGTGGACAGCAATTCCCAGCCCAAGTCCGGCGGTTTTAGGACGCCCAGGGAGGGTGGGCAGCATCCCAGGCTGCCGCCCGTGGCGGTGTCACGCGGCGTCAGGCGGGCCCGGGTGCGCGGAGTCGAGGGGGGCGGGCAGGCTGGCGCCGCGTCGGCCGCGCGGCGGGAACTCGAGGCCCCATTGGCCGCGCGGGAAGGCAAGGCGGGGGCTCGTGCGCCAACGGTCCCCGGGTCCGCGGCGGCCGGGAGCTAGTGGGAGGGGGCAGGGCCAAGCGAAGGCCGGGGGGATCGAGAACGGGGTGGGAGAGCCAGGCTCGGCGGGGCGAGGCCCAGGGCCCGGGGGGGGGGGGGCGATGGAGGAGGCGCTGCTCTCCACCCCCATCAACCCCAACAACTTCCCCGCCAAGCTGTGGCGGTTGGTGAACAGCCCCCGGTACCGCTCGATCCGCTGGGACGGCCGCGGTGAGGGGCTGCTCATCGACCAGCCTCTCTTCGAGGCCGAGCTGCTCAGCCCGCCCGGCGCGGGGGCGGGGGCCGGGGGCGGCGGCGTCGGGGGCGCCGGGGCCGAGCCCGAGCTCTTCAAAACGACCAACTTCACCAGCTTCATCCGCCAGCTCAACCTCTACGGCTTCCGCAAGGTGGTGCTGGGCGGGCCGGGCGCGGCGGGGCCCGGGCCGGGGCCGGGGGGCGGCGGGCCGGCGGGCGACGGGCCGCTCCACCACTTCCACAGCCCGCACTTCCGCCGCGACCAGCCGCAGCTGCTCGTGCACCTCAAGAGGCTCACCAGCGCCAACAAGGCCAAGCTGGCGGCCGGCCTGGAGGTGCCCTGCCGCCCGCCCAACCGCTTCCAGAGGCTTCTCATCACGTCGGCCTCAGCCTCGGCCTCGACCTCGGCCTCCACCTCCCCGCTGCAGCACCAGGAGCCGCTGCCGCCGCCCGCGGGGTCCCGGCCCGAGCCGCACGGTGAGTCCCATTGGGTCTCCATGGCCATCCCCACCGCAGGGCACCTGGGCGCCAGGGAGTGACCGCCACTTCAAAAGGCACTTGCACACATTCTCGCCTTTGAGGTATCCGAAATGCTCCCAGGATCCACTTTCTGCTGTGCTTCCCGGGAAGTGGGTCACATCACCTCCATCGTTCTCACTGGCACCAGCACCCAGTACCTCCTCTGGGAAGAGTCTGTAAGCATTTAGGTCCTTCCATGTCCACTAGCAGCCAAAGGGACCTCTTCATAGACTTAACTTTCTGTTCTTCCCGGGCCCTTCTTGAACTCCAAACCTCCATAGCCATTGCCTTCTTGAGACCCAGTCTCTCCACTTTGAACACCTAGAGTAAGTAGCACTTTGTTGAAGCACTGGGTCTGGAAGAAACACGGAAGAGTCTCCTTTGCCCTAATGAGAAGCAGAACAGAGGTACTGTACAGAGTGAGAATGTGATGAAGGTCAAGGTAGGAAGGAACAAAGTCACAGCAAAGAAAACTTAGAACGTTTATACCAACCAAGAGAAAGTGAACAAGGTACCTTAAGGGGAAGTTTGTCCTTGAGACATGCCATCTTCCACCCATTGACACAGCTAAGAAATCTTGGAAGAAGTGTTCTTGGAAGAAGTTTATTTAGAACCTAAATAAGCATATTTTAGGTTCCAAGTAATGTATAAAATGATAGACTTTATATATCTTAAGAGCAAAAATATAATATTCTTTATTGTTTTACCAGATATTCTTCCTATATAGAATAAATTGGTTAAACATTTCTTTCATTGTAGCTAATTAGAGCTGATGCTTACTTAAGGTGTTATGGTTAGACAAACATAAGGAGAAAATAGTTTTCTTTACAGCTGTCAAGTTTTAGTTAAACAGAATTTTAGAAAGCTCACGTTTACGGCCTTTGAATTTTTCACTATTGGCTACAGTATTTCAGTATTGAAAAAACTTTATCTGTATTTACTAAAAGTTGAAAAACTCTCTGTGATAGGAAATTATTTTATAAACTTGCTTTCTGATGTTCTTCCCCTTCTTCCAGGAGGGTGAGGGTGGCAATATTCCCTTTCTCTGTTTAAAGAGCCCATGATATGAAGCAGTATACCAAGAAAGCAACAGGATATAATAATGAGAATCCATCTTGAACTTCAACTAGGAGAGTAATAGAAACAGTTTCAGTATGTTAACGTGGATTTAACATAAAGATGTCTGCGTTATTTTTCAGTTATGGAAAACATTTTCAATATACACATAAAAGCAACACTGTGTTCAGTTTAACGGAGGCCCAACATTAAGGATGAGGTAGCACTTTGTTCATTTGGAATTTAGAAGATAAGTGATTAGGTTGTGTTTCTGTGGAGTTTAGAAGATAGGGGATTCGGTTAGAGTTCTAGTAACAAGTTGGAAAAATAGCAGCGGCATAGGAATGTTCTAAAGGAATTCTAAAGGAATATTAAGCCACTTCCGTGTGATGGCCATTGATTTTAGTGGGGAATTGAATGTGGAAAGGCAATGGAGACAATACAGTGGCATACATTTGGCAGAATCTCTGACATCGATATTTGTTTTCTCAGATTGTATATCTCATGGACATAAGCAGAAAAGACTGGAAAATATGATCTTGGGAGAAATAGGATAACCAGTTCAAACAAAGAGACATACGTATATACATCCATAAAAATCAACTCTTGCTCACTTTTTTTCTCTTCTCTGATTTTCTTTTTCACTCACCTATCTTAAACCCAGTTGTGTTCTAATGATAGAGTCCATTTTAATAGAGGAAATACAGGGCCTATCTAGGTTCTGATTTTCTTCACTTATAGTTCAGTTGGTCAGCATTTTAAAGATTATTTATTAAAAATTGTAAATTTAATTCATAGTTTTTCAGTATAGATAATACAATAATCCATATATACCTAGATTATTGTAGTTTTCATTCATTTCCTCTTTTTTACCATTCTACCTGTTGGTATATGCAGAAGGTATGTCAGGTGTGGATTGTCTACACCACAGGCTTGATTGACTAGGAAATTGTGTTAATGGTTTGTGTGGAATGTCATTCTAAGTTCAAGAATACTGGCCCAACTTTGTTTGCTTTAATCCCATGTTCTAAATCCTTGGCTCTTCTGTTTTTCCTCACTTAATTTTTATTCTGCTTGAATCTTGCCTTGGTTATATGCTTGACTACACTGCTACTTCTTAGTTTCCATTTTGTTTTCCGCGTTCTACTTTGCTTATGGTTTGAATACTTCTCTCTCTTTTACAGTAGAATCTTCTATTTTAGGACCTAGTTCTTTTATCTAGATCCATTGAGCTAGCTGTCTTATTCACCTTTCGAGAATGTATTTGATAAGAAATGTAAGGATCACGGTGTTTTTCTTTTTTTGTTTGTCTACTTTTGTTATTTTGTTATTAGTAGCAATTAATTCATGACATTTGTTAAAAGTTCCTAAACTAAGTAACAAGTCTGAGCAGTAGATAATCTGTCTTTTTCTGAGGATACCAAGCTCTCAAGAGGCAAGTTTTGGGCAAGAGGCAAGTTCTTTCCTGGGGATTGATTAGCTCAGATTCACTTACATAAAAGGAATAGAATCTTTAAAAACATAAATCCATCCTGCCTTTCATTTCCAGAATTCTGGATTTAAACTTTGCCTAATATATCTTGAAGATGTTCTGAAGACGTACAGGTGATGTTCTGTAAATTGGTCAGAATAGAACCCTGTGAGGTAACCCTTAATCAGAAGAGTAAGTAAGAGCTGAACATGTTTTAGTTCTTTATTTTAAAAAATAAACAAATTTAAAGGAATGCCCTTCTAATCCTAAGAGTCTTCTTATGTTAGCAGCATCTAAAGTATATAAATATTTGGCCGTCAGTCAGAGATTATCATGATAGAAGTAGAATTTACATTTTAACTCAGATATAAACGAGAATTTGAGAAATCAAGGTAGAGAGTTCTTTAATTAGCTATTTAAGTTATTGACAGTCTGAAAATTCACCCACAGCTTAACCTGGTAGAGGGTAGAAGAAGGATTAGTGAGTTCCTGCACACAGTGGCAATATGTAGTTTTTGCATGTGAAGCATCCACGGAAAGATGAAGTGGTGGGTAGTTTGGGACCTCAGAGACACCTGTTGTGAAAAGCAAAAACTGTTTCTTTAGATATTAAAACGAAAGATTGTTAGTGGTGAGTTCAAAGTGTATGTACATACGGAACTGTTAGTCAAGTAGCATAAAAACGATAAAATATTTTAAAGGAAAAAAGGAAGAGTAGTTTTTAAGAGATGTATCATTTGGATACATTCAATCTTCTGAACTAAGGTTTTTTTTTCCCATCAGATTTAAAGCTCTTGATTTCCAGGGCTCCAGAATGTGTGTGTATATATGTATGAATGATTTGTTTATTTGTGATATTAGTGTTTTATTCTTAAAAAAAATTTTTTTTTAATTTTTTAAAGAGTTTACTTGAGCAAAAATGTATTTGAATCAGGCAGCGCCAAACCAGAAGTGATTAGAAGCACTCCCTAATGCTTTATCTTTAGAGGAAATTAAACACCATAGAAATAGAATGAAAAATGTGTAACATGTTGAATGGATTTACAGTTTAAATATTTGGAAGAGTAGGTGTTTGAGTGCCATCTTTCATCTTGTGGTTCAACAGATGATAGCACATAAATTAGACTTTCCCTCTGTTTTATGGATTAGTTTAATAAAACAATTGAAAGGAATTTGTGAACCACATAATTTAATACATAAATCCCTCCCTAGGAATAAATTAGTTTAGCAGTGTTTATGTTCAGGAACCACATTCTATGAAATAAGTCCAGCTTGCAACATTTATATTTTTCTTTTCCTCATTATATAGTATTGCCCCTTGTCTCTCTTCCTCATCTCCACTTTTTAATTTCTTTCTAGCTTGCTAGATAAGAGAAAGCAAACATCAGAATCTCTGGGCCTGAGTATGTGGATGTTTAACAAACTCTCCGGGTGATTCAGATGTAAATCAATGTTTGAGAGTCACTGATACCTAGGAAGGGACACTACTAGAGATGCTCTGAAGAAAAAAAGACCATGGAGAATTGTTTATTGATTTAAGGAATGAAGAAGAAAACTACGTCAGAGTTTTCAAGCCTGACTTTCCTACAAAGATTATCATTAAAAAAAAAAAATTGAAATGGAGCAAAGAACATTACATTTTTTTTTGGTTTGTGTTATAATTCTTATTTGTTCCATACTTATTTCTTTTATATATATGGTTGAGTGCTTATTTTCATGCCTATTATTAAGGTTCCTAAATGATTTGAAAGACTGAATGGAATTTCTAAAACTTCTAGGAAGTAGTTTACAGATTGGAAAAATCTGGGTCAATCAATTGAGGTAAAAGGTAAGATGACTGAATCATCTATAAAAGACTTTTAACATTGAATATTTGATTTAGCATTAGAGTTTGGCCACTTTGTCTGCTATGACAGTCATATTGAGAACCAAACAAAAGTTTATTTTTTCAGCGTTATATGTGTAATCTCATATTCTGGTATCTGAACTTGTTTTTATCAAAACTAAATTTCTGGGGACTGGCCCAGTAGCCTATTGGTTAAGTTCGAGTGCTCTGCTTTGGCAGCCCGGCGTTTGCAGGTTTGCTTCCCGGGCGCAGACTGATGCACTGCTTGTCAAGCCATGCTGTGGTGTCCCATATAAAGTAGAGGAAGATGGGCATGGATGTTAGCCCAGGGCCAATCTTCCTCAGCAAAAAGAGGAAGATAGGCAGCAGACGTTAGCTCAGGGCTAATCTTTCTCACACACAAAAAATGAAATAAAATAAAAGCAGTTGCTTAAAAAAAAAGCTAACTTTCTCTTGTGTTAAAAATGGCTGAGAACGTAACGTCTTCATAGGCGAAGAGTAGAGTTTATTTTGTGACTTTTGGTTTATTACGTCTAGTGGTGTGATGTAAAATTAGTAAATGTGTTCTTCCTCTTTTGTGCAGGACCAGTGGCTGTAGGACAATTCCACCGGTCATTCCGGCGAGATAGTTTGTCTCCTTACTCCTACGTATCAACTTCATCTCACAACCACAGTACTTTCCCTCTGAAAGGTTTAGATCGGACCCCGATTCCTCCTAGAACATGGCAGAACTCCCTTGGAATGCACCCAGGACAAGTGGAAACATCTCCCACTTTTTCAGATAAAGGGGTTCCATTTCCTGTACTGCAGAGGTTTCCAACTGAGGTTACCTATACCCTGCAGCCCAGTGCCACATCTGTACACGTTCAGCAAGGTCCTCAAACAATGGTCAGCTCCTCCCAAAAATATAGTAACTACACACCCTCAGCGCAGTACTCCCAGGCCTACTATCCAACAGGTATGAGAAATTCAAGTTCATTGACTTCTCTTAAGGTACTTTATAATGAACATTTATATTTTTAAATGCATTTTTGTATGCTTAAATAAAGATAAGAATAGGAATATGCACCTAAGAAATGTCAAAGTTTTCTCATCAGGACCTACTTTTAAGCAATATATAAAATTTCATTGTGTTCTTAAGGATTATGAAAATTCTGTTGGTGCATAAAGGTGTATGTTTTAGTGAAATTTTTGTATCTTCAGAATGTGTCCTAGTAATGAAATTAAGACTTAGTACACCAGAACCTTGCCATAACTCTGCCCTTGGTGCAGTAGGTTTTTTAAAAAAATATTTATGTACATCTATATTTTATATTTTTTAACTTTATGGGTGAGATTACCTCATAATGAAATCATTTTAGTATCTCAGTAGTGAAGTCTAATAAAAGAGCATACTCTCCATCATTTAAAGCTAAATTATATTCTTTTAGTAAAAACGTGATGGTGTGGTTTGACAGTGTGGTCCCTGAGGAGTAGCAGAGAGGAGAACCTGACAATGACAACTGACCTAGAGCTCAACCGAGGGCATTGAAGACATACTATACTGGTAGATCTCGGCCACTAATTGGGAATCCTTATGATGGGGGGGTGTCTTTTTGGGGAGTAGAGTACATTTTTGCAAGATGATAGCCTTACCATTTCATTCAAATGTATTTTCTATTTTACACCATAGCAGTGGTGTGTGTTTCATCATGTCGAATGCTTTACATGGAGTGATAAAATGGGGCAATGGAAACAAAGCAAGGGTCAAGGCTTTCAGAAAAGACCAGAAGGAGAAGAAAGGGGCATTCCTTTGCCCTATGAATTAAGACTCTCGGAATATTAATTTTCTCAGATACGTCGATATGGAAGCAATCTCTAGAGGTATTTTGTTAGACTGTTTCTCCCAGGCAGGATGAAATCAAAAGCTAAAATAAGTGGAAGGCAAGTAAATTAGATAAGGGAACTAAATAATTTGTTGTAAAAGATTGTAAATCTGGTAACTGTTGTATTTGTAACAGTGCTCACTATTTTCTTTTTTTTTAATTTTTATTTATGTCTTAATAGTTTATAACATTGTGGGGTTTTCGTTGTACATTATTATTTGTCTGTCACCATATGGATGCATCCCTTCACCCCTTGTGCCCACCCCCCAGCCCCCTTCCCCCTGGCAACCACCAACCAGTTCTCTCTGTCTGTGTGTTAATTTATATTCCACATATGAGTGAAATCACGCAATGTTTGTCTTTCTCTCTCTGGCTTATTTCACTTAACATAATACCCTCTAGGTCCATCCATGTTGTTGCAAATGGGACAATTCTGTCTTTTTTTATGGCTGAGTAGCATTCCATTGTATATATATACCACATCTTCATTATCCAATAATCAGTCAAGGGACATTTGAGTTGCTTCCACTTCTTGGCTATAGTGAATAATGCTGCCATGAACCTAGGGGTGCATAAGCCTCTTGTGAAGTTTGATTTCATGTCCATTGGGTAGATGCCCAAGAGTGGGATTGCTGGATCATAAGGTATTCCTATTTTTAATTTTTTGAGGACTCTCCATACTGTTTTCCATAGAGGCTGCACCAGTTTGCATTCCCACCAGCAGTGAATGAGGGTCCCCGTTTCTCCACAACCTCTCCAGCATTTGTTGTTATTTGTCTTTGTGATTATAGCCATTCTAACGGGTGTAAGGTGATATCTTAGTGTAGTTTTGATTTGCATTTCCCTGATGATTAGTGATGTTGAACATCTTTTCATGTGTCTATTGGCCATCTGTATCTCTTCCTTGGAAAAATGTCTGTTCATATCCTCTGCCCATTTTTTGATCGGGTTGTTTGTTTTTTTGTTGCTCAGTTGTATGAGATCTTTATATATTACCGAGATTAATCCCTTGTCGGACAAACGATTTGCAAATATTTTCTCCCAGCTGGTGGGTTGTCTCTTCATTTTGATCCTGGTTTCATTTGCCTTGTAGAAGCTCTGTAGTCTGATGAAGTCCCACTTGTTTATTTTTTCTTTTGTTTCCCTTGTCTGGGTAGACATGGAATCTGAAAGGATCCCTTTATGTCCAGTCACAATTAGTGTACTGCCTATATTTTCTTCCAGGAGTTTTATAGTTTCAGGTCTCACTTTCAGGTCTTTGATCCATTTTGAATTGATTTTTGTATATGGCGATAGGAGATGGTCTACTTTCATTCTTTTGCATGTTGCTGTCCAATTTTCCCAGCACCATTTATTGAAGAGACTTCCCTCTCTCCATTGTATGTTCTTTGCTCCTTTGTCAAAGATTAGCTGTCCATAGGTGTGTGGTTTTATTTCTGGGCTTTCAATTCTGTTCCATTGATCTGTGTGTCTATTCTTGTACCAGTACCATGCTGTTTTAATTACTGTAGCTTTATAGTATATTTTGAAATCAGGGATTGTGATGCCTCCAGCTTTGTTCTTTTTTTTTCAGAATTGCTTTAGCTATTCGGGCTCTTTTGTTGCCCCATGTGAATTTCAGTAGTTTTTGTTCTATTACCGTGAAGAATGACATTGGGATTCTGATTGGGATTGCATTGAATCTGTAGATTGCTTTAGGTAGAATGGACATTTTAACTATATTTATTCTTCCAATCCATGTGCATGGAATATTTTTCCATGTCTTTATGTCCTCCTCGATTTCTTTCAATAGTGTCTTATAGTTTTCATTATATAGGTCTTTTACCTCCTTGGTTAAATTTATTCCCAGATATTTTATTCTCTTTGTTGCAGTTGTAAATGGGATTGTCTTTTTGAGTTGTCTTTCTGTTGTTTCATCATTAGTATATAGAAATGCAATTGATTTTTGTAAGTTGATTTTATACCCTGCCACTTTACTGTAGTTGTTGATTGTTTCTAGCAGTTTTCTGATGGAATTTTTTGGGTTTTCTATGTATAAGATCATGTCGTCTGCAAATAGTGAGAGTTTCACTTCTTCATTGCCTATTTGGAGTCCTTTTATTCCTTTTTCTTGCCTAATTGCTCTGGCCAGAACTTCCAGTACTATGTTGAATAAGAGAGGTGAGAGTGGGCACCCTTGTCTTGTTCCTGTCCTCAAAGGAATGGCTTTCAGTTTTTCCCCATTGAGTAGGATGTTTGCTGTAGGTTTGTCATATATGGCCCTTATTATGTTGAGGTACTTTCCTTCTATACCCATTTTGTTGAGAGTTTTTATCATAAATGGATGCTGGATCTTGTCAAATGCCTTCTCTGCATCGATTGAGATGATCATGTGGTTTTTATTCTTCATTTTGTTAATGTGGTGTATCACGTTGATTGATTTGCGGATGTTGAACCATCCCTGTGTCCCTGGTATAAATCCCACTTGATTGTGGTATATGATCTTTTTGAGGTATTGCTGTATTCGGTTTGCCAATATTTTGTTGAGGATTTTTGCGTCTATGTTCATCAGTGATATTGGCCTGTAGTTTTCCTTCTTTGTATTGTCCTTGTCTGGCTTTGGTATCAGGATGATGTCGGCCTCATGGAATGTGTTGGGAAGTATTCCATCTTCCTCTATTTTTGGAATAGTTTGAGAAGGATAGGTGCTAAATCTTCTTTGAACGTTTGATAAAATTCTCCAGGGAAGCCATCTGGTCCTGGGCTTTTATTTTTTGGGAGGTTTTTGATTACTGTTTCAATCTCGTTACTTGTGATTGGTCTGTTCAGATTCTCTATTTCTTCTTGATTCAGTTTTGGGAGGTTGTACGCGTCCAAGAATTTGTCCATTTCCTTTAGGTTGTCCAATTTGTTGGCGTAAAGTTTTTCATAGCATTCCCTAATAATCCCTTGTATTTCTGTGGTGTCTGTTGTAATTTCTCCTCTTTGATTTCTAATTTTATTTATTTGAGTCTTCTCCCTTTTTTTCTTAGTGAGTCTGGCTAAGGGTTTGTCAATTTTATTTATCTTCTCAAAGAACCAGCTCTTTGTTTCATTGATCCTTTCTACTGTTTTTTTGGTTTCAATTTCATTTATTTCTGCTCTGATTTTTATTATTTCCCTCCTTCTGCTGATTCGGGGCCTTGTTTGTTCTTCTTTTTCCAATTCTGTTAGGTGCAATTTAAGGTTATTTATTTGGGATTTTTCTTGTTTGTTAAGGTGAGCTTGTATTGCTATGAATTTCCCTCTCAGGACTGCTTTTGCTGCATCCCATATGAGTTGGTATGGTGTCTTTTCCTTTCATTTGTCTCCAGATAGCTTTTGATTTCTTCTTTAATTTCATCAACGACCCATTGGTTGTTCAGTAGCATGTTGTTTAGCCTCCACATCTTTGTCCCTTTCCTAGTTTTTTCCTTGCAGTTGATTTCTAGTTTCACAGCATTCTGATCAGAAAAGATGCTTGTAATGATTTCAATCTTCTTAAATTTATAGAGGTTTGCCTTGTTTCCTAATATATGGTCTATCCTTGAGAATGTTCCATGTGCACTTGAGAAGAATGTGTACTCTGCTTTTTTTGGGTGGAGTGCTCTGTATATATCTATTAAGTCCATTGCGTCTAGTTTTTTGTTTAAGTCCATTATTTCCTTATTGACTTTTTGTCTGGATGATCTATCTATTGATGTAAGGGGGGTGTTAAGATCCCCCACTATTATTGTGTTATTGTTAATATCTCCTTTAAGGTTTTTTAGCAGTTGTTTTATGTACTTTGGTGTTCCTGTGTTGGGTGCATAGATATTTATAAGTGTTATGATCGATTGGGGAGGGGGAGTACAACTTCTTACCTCTCCTCCTGTCCTTTTGGGCTTCCTGCGCCTCCACTGTCCGAGGTATGGCAGCAGGGGTTTCTCAGAAGTCCTTCGTAGTGTTTGATTGAGCTCTGTTGGAATGTGAATGATGTTTTCGTTGTGTCATAGGGGGCAGAGATTCAAAGAGGGAATCTCACTCTGCCATGATGCTGACGTCACTCGTGAGTTCTTTTATATTACGGAGATGAATCCCTTGTCAGATATACGATTTGCGAGTATTTTCTCCCAGCTGGTGGGTTGTCTCTTCATTTTGATCCTGGTTTCATTTGCCTTGTAGAAGCTCTGTAGTCTGATGAAGTCCCACTTGTTTATTTTTTCTTTTGTTTCCTTGTCCGAGTAGACATGGAATCTGAAAGGATCCCTTTATGACTGATGTCAATTAGTGTACTGCCTATATTTTCTTCCAGGAGTTTTATAGTTTCAGGTCTCACTTTCAGGTCCTTAATCCATTTTGAGTTGATTTTTGTGTACGGCGATAGAAGATGGTCTACTTTCATTCTTTTGCATGTGGCTGTCCAATTTTCCCAGCACCATTTATTGAAGAGACTTTCCTTTCTCCATTGTATGTTCTTCGCTCCTTTGTCGAAGATTAGCTGTCCATAGGTGTGTGGTTTTATTTCTGTGCTTTCAATTCTGTTCCATTGATCTGTGTGTCTATTTTTGTGTCGGTACCATGCTATTTTAATTACTATAGCTCTACAGTATATTTTGAAATCAGGGATTGTGATGCCTCCAGCTTTGTTCTTTTTTTCAGGATTGCTTTAGCTATTTGGGGTCTTCTGTTGCCCCATACAAATTTCAGTATTTTTTGTTCTATTTCCGTGAAGAATGTCATTGGGATTCTGATTGGGATTGCATTGAGTCTGTAGATTGCCTTAGGTAGTATGGACATTTTAACTATGTTTACTCTTCCAACCCATGTGCATGGAATATTTTTCCATTTCTTTGTCTTCCTCGATTTCTTTCAATAGTGTCTTATAGTTTTCATTATATAGGTCTTTTACCTCCTTGGTTAAATTTATTCCCAGATATTTTATTCTTTTTGTTGCAGTTGTAAATGGGATTGTCTTTTTGAGTTCTCTTTCTGTTAGTTCATCATTAGCATATAGAAATGCCACTGATTTTTGTAAGTTGATTCTATCCCCTGCCACTTTGCTGTAGTTGTTGACAGTGCTCACTATTTTCGTTGTAACATCCAACTATATTCTTTTACTATTGGCTCATTGCATTCTACATAAATATAGCAGTAAGAGGGATTGCTTTATTTTCCCAAAGCAGTTGATATTAAAGTAATAAAACCAGAGTTTAAATTAGGTTGGGTCTTATAGATTTTAGAGCTGCTACCGTTTTGGTGGATGGATTTGAAAAGGAAAAGGGGAAGGAATTATATGGAGTAAGGATGATTTAGCACTTTTAGTCATTTTGCCTATTAGAAGTTTTAAAAAAAATTCTTTTTACCTTCTTATATAGAAAAAGGTTGAGGCCTAGTATTTTTTCCAGATTTTCAGGTACTTCTTTGAAGAACAAAAATATCTGTGTGATCTGTAAAAATAGATGACTAATTTCATGTTGTATGTTATACAGCTTATGTATAGCAACAAATAGGGTCAGGTTTTTATGAATAAAGAGTTTAATTCAATATTTTAATAAATTAAACATTGTTATCTATATTATAATTTTGGCTGCATTCCATGTATGCATAGAATATATGTATTTAGAGAGAGACAGTCTATGTCTTCCTTACACTTACCTTACATTCTGGAGCCTATCAACTGGACAGTACTCCCCCTACCTCCCCTCCTTTTACCAATAAATGTTTTTCTTTCCTTTCTTAACCCCCCTCCTCAAACTACTAAAGACTCAAAAGTTGCTGGGGAGTTGAAATTTGGAAGCACTGCAGTAGAGAGATGTAGAAATGTTCTTTGCCTTCCAATCTGGAATTTTGGAGGCATTTTCCTATGGACGTATTAGATCTGGTGGTTAGGTTCTACATTACTATTAGTCCCACTTAAAGTACAGATGGTTCCAGTTGGCTTAGGAGCCAAACTAGCCTGTATGACATTGTTTCTATGGGAAAACGTATTCCACAGTCCAAACAATCCTCTGGGAAACTCCTAGTTCTAAGTTGTATGAGAACCACTTACATATTATTTACCAGAAGACACTACAAATAATTAGTATAATTCATTCGTTATAGAAATACTGTTTGTTAAATTATTATGATTTAGGATATGTTGTTTTAAAAATATTTTATATTAGCTTGAATGTAAATTTATAAATTGAAAGTTGTTTCCAAGAGTTGAAGGTAAGGACTAGGAAAGAGACATTAACAGAACAAGTAAGTGCTGCTGATGTTTTGATAGTGTACAGTGCATATGAAATAGAGTCTTGTGTTACCTGAATTTTTGTTTTGTTTTCTTTAATAAAGAGATAATTAAAATGACTATAAAGTTTCTGAGGTTATGAGAATAAGAAATCTCATGATGACTTCTGAAACATAGAGTAGTTCTGTGATATAATGTAGGCAAAACTGCTTTGAACATTCTGAAGTACTATATAAATAAAAAGTTATATTGTTAAATACAAAAGACCTGATATGGAAGAGAAAGTGCCATAAAAATACTCTTCAAGTACTTAATTTCTCCAAATTTTAGGTGAAGGAAGCAAAAAGTAGAGAGCAATTTAACCAATATTTAGTGAGTACCTGTTTATGAAGAGCGTTACAAATGACTTGCCCAAAGTTAAGTAGCATATCATTCTCAGAGGCAGGATAATGATCACTCCCAAATCTGGCTCTCTTAAGTCCTGATAAAGTAACTAATTTTGGAATAATGGTCATACTTGAATCCTTTCAAGGTGAACTCTGTGAATTGAGGTGTGGATCAAATTTTAGTAAAAAACAACACCCAACTTGATTTAAAAATTAGTTATATTGAAAGTAAACTTGGATCTGGTCTTCAAATAGCAAAACCAGTCAATTTTGAATTTTGTAATATTTCATCAGTTATTAATTTCTCTAGTAAAGCCAAACATTGAGACTAAAAAATTATCAGACTGACTCATAAAATGACTCATCTGAGTTGTTTCTTTCATTTGTCATTCCTCTCTTGAAGCATCTGTTTTCTTTGCCTAGCTCATTTACATTTTTTCTGCTCTTATCATTCCTTCAAAGACAAAATGTTGTAGATCCAGTATTAGTTGACTCTTTAGTCTTCCTTATCTTGAATTCAATTTTTTTCCTCTGATGTTATTTTCCAGTGTGCTACTATAATAATTTCTAGTTTTTATGAAAATTTCATTTTAGACTTTTTAATTTTACTCATTCTCTGTATTTTTGAATGTACATAAAAATATTCATATATTCATATTTATGTATAGAGAGAGTCCTGTATTGAGGAATTGTTTTCCTTTGACTAATGTTATAGTGCTGGATTGACTCAAAATCCACTTTGCCTTTTTTTTCAAAGTTAAGTTTTAAGCTCAAAGCCATGGTTAGCAGTTTGTAGCTGCCCTTCATCTCATATTTTATTTAACAAATATTTATATAGCAATCACTATAACTAGGCACTGTTCTGAGTACTTTTCAAATATTAATTCATTTAATCCTCACAACAATCTTATAAGATAGGGGATGTAATTATCCTTTTTATATAGATTAGGAAATCAAAAGATAGGCCTGGGCAACAGACCCAGGCAAACTGACTCAAGAGTCCATTCTTTTGGCCTCTGTGCTCTGCTGCCTGCCTGCCTCTCATACAAAGAGGGACTTTTGTTTTTCTTTTGAGAGGTTCTTTCCTGGTATATCTCTTCCCCAGAGTTAGTTACTCCCAGATGGAATAGACAACAGAGATTGGTGGAGGGGCCTACCCTTCTATGCTGCTGGTGGCAGAGGGACTGCCTTGGGTTGTTGACTCTCCCTGCTCAAGCGGAGAGAACATACTCCAGCTGCTAGAGTGGGAGGTCCAGTTGGGACCTCTGAGGAGTGGGGCTGCCTTCTAATTCATTTCTGTATCCCCCTACACCTAGTGTAGTGCTTGGCTCTGATGGGCCCTTAGGAAATAATTTATTGAATGGAATGAAATAATTCTAGTCTCAGCTTTGCAGTTAATCATCCAACGTGACCTTTAGTGGATTACTTCATGTTACTCAGCCTCAATTTCTCTTTCTATAAACTGACAATAATAGTTTGGGTCAGGGATTAAATGCATTAATGTATGTGAATGGACTTTATAAAATTTAAAACACTATTTACATATAAAAGATAAAGTATTTTAAAAGCTGTCTTTCAAATGACCCTAGATAGTAACACTTTAAAGGCTAAATAATTTGTTTTTTTGTGTGTGTGTGTGAGGAAGACCAGCCCTGAGCTAACATCCGTTGCCAATCCTCCTCTTTTTGCTGAGGAAGACTGGCCCTGGGCTAACATCCGTGCCCATCTTCCTCTACTTTATATGGGACGCTGCCATGGTATGGCTGACAAGCAGTGCGTCCGCGGGCGCCCGGGATCCGAACCTGCGAACCCCAGGCTGCCAAGCGGGAACTAAACTGCTGCGCCACCCAGCTGGCCCCGAAAGCTAAATAATTTGTAAGAATATATACTTCCCTCCAAGGTAACATATGATATTTTTATTTTTTATTGAAAAATATATTATCGTTATTTAAAATTTTTTCTGAATTGACTCCCGGCAAAAAGGGTTGCTTATTATTGTTTTAAAGTACATTTACATTCTAAAGATTTGATCATTAGGCTTCTAATCCTACATAATGTACATAAATATATATTTATCTAGATTCATAAGAGCTTTTAAATGCTGTTACTCTTATGCTCGGGTAGCTTGTATTGTCAGTTTCTGAAAAGGCTTGATTTTGTTCTTATGGAGAGAGGTACTTGGCACAGATACACCAGGAAGTTTCTTTAGCTACCAGAAGAAGCTATGCAAAAGCACAATTATATTTGCCTTTCTTTTTATTGAGGTAAAATATATATATAACATAGACTTTACCATTTTAACCATTTTTAAGTGTACAGTTCTGTGGCATTAAATACTTTTACATTGTACTAGCATCACCACTGTTTATCTCCGGAACTTTGTCATCTTCCCCGACTGAAACTCCATATCCTTTGAAAGCACTGGCTTCACATTCCCCTTTGCCGCCAGCTCCTGGCGACCACCATTCTACTTTCTGTCTCAAAGAATTTGACAACTGTAGGAACCTCATATAAGAAGTATTATACAATATTTATCCTTCTGTGATTGGCTTATTTCACTTAATGTAATATCTTCAAGGTTCATTGATACTGTAGCACGTGTCAAAAATTTTCTTCCTTCTTAATGCTGAATAATTTTTTACTGTATGTATGTACCACATTTTGTTTATCCATTTGTCTGTTGATAGACACTGGGTTGCTTCCGCCTTTAGATTATTGTAATACTGCTGTGAACATGGGTGCACAAATGTCTGTTCTGCTTTCACTTCTTTTGGGTATATACTCAGAAGATCTTTTCTTTACCTCACCATAAATGAGGAGATGTTGGGATTCTAGTTGCTATAGTAACTTATCTTGAAATTAAATTTGCTATTAGGATGTTTTTCCTTTTGAGCATCTAAATTGGGTATTTTCTCACTGTTGACACTGTACTATTCTGGAGTAGATTCAAGTCTAAAATATTTAAATTATATATTTGAATTACCTCCATAGGATTAAGTATATGAACTTGTTTTCCTAATCTATAGTGGAAATGAAAATTGTTACTTTTAGATAATTTTTAATAATCCTGGCTTTTTTTATTACCAGAATTGTTTTTAAAAATGTCATCAACTCTTATATTTATATCTGAAATAGAATTCTGTCCATTATTTCGAGTTTTTTATTCTATGTGCAGTTTGATGCCTTAAGTGAACACTGCCTTCAGGAAGACACTGGAAGATCTCTACGCAGATGAATAGGTCTTAGGACGTGGTGATAAACTCAATTTTATAGATGTTAGTGCTGTCATAATGCTTTCATAATACACACTAGATTAATTTGTTATTTATTAAGCACACAGTTGCATTTCTATAGCTAGGTTTTCATATCCGGTAAACTTACTAATACTTGCTTTGTTCTATTTTGTTGACTATACAAAATAGCACTGCACTGGTAAGGAAATAGCCATTGAGGAATCTTTTTGGATTATCTATTCAAGTCTTCCTTTTCTTCATGCAGGTACCTTTCTACTTTCTGTATGTTACTGGACACTTTAAAGAACATTCACTATTTTGCTCTTTCCTTAGATACTGCCAAATCAGCTGTCAACTATATATTAATATATTCTCTGTTGTATATTCTATTTCTCCAAGAAATTTATTTTAAAGTACACTTTAACAACTATTCAAAATGTGTAACTAATGGAGTCAGAACATAGCAAAATCAGAAAAATAAAGCTAATATCTTTTGTTGATTTATTTGTAACGAAACATTGTTTTATCTGCCCCGATGGGTGAAAACCTGCAACTCATGACTGAGACTTTTCCTGCCACTAGGCGGCTAGGTTTTTCTAACTGTTGAAACTCTTGAAAAAAGTCCCAGTTTTTTTCAGTTTTGGCAAACCCTGCAGACCCCACCTTGGTGTTTTGCTTTTGGGATTTAACTTATTTCCTAGAATATTTGTGCTTTCAAATATCCTGGGGAACCAAATTCAAATCCAAAACATTTTAATTGTGTATTTGAATAACCTCCAAGGATAAAGTGTGAGAACCTGTTTGCCTAACCTATACTGGAAGTGACAGCATCTTGAATTTTATGTGGCCATCTTAGTAATAGCTGGCTTTTTTAATCACTGGAATATTAAAATAATATAATTCAGAAAACACCAACCATTATCTTTGTATCTGAACTAGAATTCTGTCCATTATTTCACATTTTTCCTTCCATGTAGAAAATTTAATGTCTTAAATTGCACATGATATAATAAGAAAATACTAATTTCTAGTATACTTTTATGAATTTCTGACATTTAAAAAATCAGTAGTCAATGGAGAAATAGGGAAGCATTTTAGTGAATTTTTACAATCCTTAGGCTAATTTGCTTTCAAAGGATTACAGAATGAGATTATTTAATAAGTTTATTAGCACACTCAAAATATGAAAAATGTGGACATAAAAAGAGAAGGTTTCCACCTCATAATCAAGACACCTTAAAGATATTCATCAAGTGGAGTTCTAGTAAAATTCAAATGCGACATTTTAGGAAGAAGGAAAGATTAGGGAAGTATTTGGGTATACTAAAGAGCACGTGCCTTAGAGTTTGATTACTGCCTCTGTCACTACCAGCTTTGTGACTTTTCTGCCAATTATCTAACATCTCTGAGCTTTAGTGTCCTTATTTTTGTAAAGTAATACCTCATTCAATGTTGTTTGGATTAAATGAGGCAATATATGCAGAGCATCTAGTACTGTGCCATGGTAGGTGCTCAACAGATGTCATCCTCTGTTTAATCCAAAGGTGTGATGTTATCACTGATTCTCATTTGTCTGGAGAGTCTCTCTCTGGAAAAGAGGAGACTTAACCTATTATTAAGACTGCATTGTAAGTATAACTATTCCAGTACAAAGAATTCTATCTTTTCATGGTATCCTAACTATAAAGAGAAAGTTTGGAAAATGTATTTCTTTAGTTAAAATAATAGCATGTTAGCTATTTATGTATTGATTGCTTACTGTATGCCAGTACTATTCTAAGTGCTTTATGCATATTAACTCATTCATTCCTCACAACAAACATGTTAAGGAGGTGCTGTTATTATCCCCATTCTAATAGGATGCAGAAACTGAGGCCCAAAGAGATTAACCATGCTTAAGTTTATACACAGTTATTAAAATTTTGCAACTGGGCTCCAAAGCCAGGCAGTCTGGCTCTAGGATCTGAATTCCTAACCACTTGTCTAAATGGTTAACACATTTTTTGCATAGGTGTCACTGGATGTATTGTATAATGGTAGGAATGTTTGGAGAGTATTTCATACTTATATTATCCTTAAAAACACACCCTCCTCCAAATGTTTGTTACTATTAAAATGATTGAAACAAATATTTTGGAATTCCAAATTTGTTCTGATATTTTCCACAAAGGAAGCTACTTTCAATAAGAATAAATGTTTGGTTAGAAAGGTAACAATGTTGGGGCCGCCCGATGGCGCAGCGGTTTAGTCCGAGCTTGGCAGCCCGGGGTTCGCCAGTTCGGATCCCGGTCGCCCGCCGACACACCGCTTGTCAGCCATGCTGTGGTGGCGTCCCATATAAAGTGGAGGAAGATGGGCACGGATGTTAGCCCAGGGCCAGTCTTCCTCAGCAAAAAGGGGAAGATTGGCAACAGATGTTAGCTCAGGGCTGGTCTTCCCCACAAAAAAAAAAAAAAGAAAGGTAACAATGTTTAAGTGCTAAAGAAATCATTTATAAAAGTAGACATGACCCTTTTAAATGACTTAAAATTAGTTATTTACCATGTTGTTTTCAACAAATAATAGCATTTAATTGGACTAAAGATATTTTGTTGCACCCACAGAGGAAAGCTTTTGGAATTTTTCTCTCCTAGTTCAAAGAAAGGAGCGCCTTGAATGCTGCAGAGGTTTATTTTGTTTGATGGCTTTTCTTTGTTTGAATTTGTTCCAGCTGTGCTACAGTGCTGCTCTCCTTCTACCCACATGGATGCTCTCAGTAGTTGTGTCACTCCCACTGCCTCCTCCTATGCACACTGCAACTACTTCCAGGTAAGAGTCTTGGAACAATGGGCATACTCTGTGCATTGGGTGCAATATTATTGGCCTTGCAGAATTTCAACGTGTGATTTTATCTTAATGAGTAGCCAGAGGTGAGCTGAGGATTATGCCCTCAGTTTTCTCAATTTTAAAGAAAGAGAGTTGATATAAATGATGTCTGAGGATTCTTCTAGGCCTGCACTGTCCAATACAGTCAGCACTACCCCTGTGTGGCTATTTAAATTTAAATTAATTAAAACAAAATTTAAAATTCATTCCTCAGTCATACTAGCCACATTTCAAGTGCTCTGTAGTCCCATATGGCTAGTGGCTACCAAACTGTACGGCATAGATAGAGAACATTTCCATCATTGCTGAAAGTTAGTTTGAACAGTGCTGTTCTAGGCCTCTTCCATGGTAAAATGAATACCAGATAAACTCTAAAAGTATGTAAGTCACCCAATAACAGATTATTCCAGGATGGTATAGATAATTACTTTTTTTTAAAGGAAAAGGAAAAGTGATGTCAAAAATGAGAAATTTAAGTGGTGGTTCCCTTCAGCCCCCATGTTGTGAACACTGCACTTCTATTATCTTGTCATTATTTATTAGGAAACAATTGCTTTGATTCAATGTTTTAGACTGCTATTTTTAGGATAAGATTAAATTCCATGCTTTGTATTTTTATGCTGTGATTGTTTAAAGATTGGAATTATGTGTTTGCCTTTGATACCAAGTAACCAAGATACTTTCCACTTTTAAGAGAATATCTTACCAGTGGCATTCCAGTACTCAAAATAATCTTCCTTTTTTTTTTTTGAGAAAATCTATATGCAAAGTCAAATTATAATCAGATTGTTGTTTGAAGAGTATAGAATCAGATCAAGGGGACTTGGACGTTTTTAGTGGCAGATATCATCAAGCATCATTGTCCAGTCTGATCATCTTAACTAGGGGGACATATCTATCCCACAAATCAGATGCTCTCATATATGGACCAGACACTCTCTCACCTGGATCATACTGGAGATACTCTGAGAGTTTTATATCTTGATTATGTTTATGTTTTAAATAAGTCATTTAAAACATCTTTAAAGACCTTTCCTTACTACAAAGACAAAATATGTTCATTATAAGAAAATAGAAATAAGTGGACATAAAATTTTAAAATGGGAAAAAAGAAGTATTTCAGATACCATTCTGGAAATAAGTGCTGTTAGTTTAGTTGGGCTGTAAGTGTTGGTGAGAGTGTGCATGGATGGTCAGTGTATTGTAATGGTGAAGAGCAAGAACTCTTGAGTCAGGCAAACATGGGTTTGAAACCTGGCTCTGTCAGTTATTTCATCGTGACTTTGGGTAAATTACAAAGTTTCTCTGAATTTCAGCTTTCTTCATTTGGAAATAGAGATTTATCACATTTCATAGGCCTCTTGTGAGGATTAAATTAAATTATGTGTATAAAGCACTTTGCTTGTGCTTGGCACATAGTAAGAACTCAATAAATGGTCTTATCGTAAAGTAGCTTGATGCTTAAACTGTTTAAATTTACACTGTTTGGCATTAGTGTCCTTCAGGTTATTGACACAATCTTTGTAGTGTGTTTGACAACATCAACTCACTACATGTTTATTTAATCATAACTTCTGTATTTTATGTTTATAATCTGAGATAATCAATAAACGTTTATTGAATGCCTACTCTGTGCAAAGCTCTGTATTTGGCAGCATCAACTCATTACATGTTTTATTTAATCATTACTCTTCAGTATTTTATGTTCATTGCTTGAGATCATTTATCACCAGACATGTAATTGGATGCCTACTCTGTGCAAAGTACTATGTATAAGAGAATACATCTTACAGATATCAATCTAAAAGTGACAGCTTTTTTTTTTTTTTTTTTTTTGTGAGGAAGACCAGCCCTGAGCTAACATCCGTCCAATCCTCCTCTTTTTGCTGAGGAAGACTGGCCCTGGGCTAACATCGTGCCCATCCTCCTCTACTTTATATGGGACGCCACCACGGCATGGCTGACAGGCAGTGCGTTGGCGGGCGCCCGGGATCTGAACTCGCAAACCCCGGGCTGCCAGGCACGGACTAAACCGCTGTGCCACTGGGCGGCCCCGTGACAGCTATTTTTAATCTATTGTTTTATCATTAAAAATAAATCTCAGGATCCAAAGGACATTCGCTATTCCATCCATTTTTTTCCCAGATCATTTGGAACAGAATATCAGTACCTCCCCCTGAATCTATAGAAGCATTAGTGGACTTGTGACCATCCTGTGTTTGAAATTTCCTTACTACATTCCTAGAACAGTTATGATAGATACAAGTGATGTTTTTGTCTGTCAACCTTTATGGAAGAATTTGGTATACAGACATTTTATCAGCAAATAGGTATTTGGGTACTATAGCTTTTTGATTTTGTATACTTTAACCCTGAGAATTATTGGTCCATTCCAGTATTAAACTTAGCATAGTGGTTGACATGTAATAGTTGCTAAGTAAATGTTAACAATAGAATTGGAGCTACCACTGCAGAAAAGTCGATTGGCATTCAAGTATTTTTAGTGAGCTTTAGCTTAAGTTTAATCTATTTATGTTTAGCATTCATCAGCCTAAATGTTGTTGCTTTCATCCTTAATCTCATATTTGATTTTCTATCCAAACAGTCCTATTTTCTCTTTTCCCAGAATCCTCCAATGCAATCCTCCTATCCAGTTGAATTTCTGCCTTCTAATTGGCCTTGCAGTGCTACTGATGAAAATAAAAAGACAGAAGTAAACCTAGAGGCTGTTTTTCAGATAGTAGATGAGTTGCATTCCTCCCCTAAATTGGAGATGGTAAAGGTGGAGCCTGTTGAGAATCAGTGCCCAACATCTCAGTCTAACAGAGGCCAACATATTCTAGCTAATTCAAACAACAGCAATCCATCTTCCACAAGTCAGACTAGCCAGCTGGAGCCACTTACTCCTGTAGGCTCAGATATTACGTCTTTTGTGGTTGGAACAGAACAAGCAATTACCTGCTCTCTACCACAGTCACCTGAGTACATCTATACCATCCACACAGCTCAGCCTGTTGAAAATACTACAGTGCAGGAATCTGCAGCTATCCAACAAGCTCATGTCAAACTGAAGGAGCAGCTAAGTCATAATCCATCTCCAACTTCAGTAGTATTTGTGCAGGAAGGGCTACCGTTCAGCACACACCAGGTAAGGGGCAAAGAAAAAAATCCTAATAAAGCTCAAAGTCCCTAATGCTTCTTGCTAACGACTGTTCTAGTGGAGCATTTGTCCAGATTTTATTTGGGTTTAATACTACTAGTTCATTATGCTTTCCAGAAGGATCATGTCCCAGTGGTTCTGCACAAAAGATTCAGAAAGAAGTAGCCTTAACCCCCAGGCATCCTCTCATCATGTTATGGTCTGAAGTCAACCTCTAGAGAGGCACTCTGATTGAGCATTGTGGTATAAGACTTATTTTCATGTTAAAAGCATCCCTTGAGTTTTGCTTCCTATCTTACTATCTTAATTTGGATGGATTAGGTGTGCCTGGCTGATTAAATTCCACTACTCAGAAAGTATGGTTTATCTCACAGATAATATCAGGACTTTCCTAGCCATTTGTAGCATGGAGGTAAGGAGATGGTTGGAGGTCTTTTCATACTTTCTTACATCCTTATTGAATTCTAATTTGACTTGTGAGCATACTGTGTTTGAATTTCCTTACTAATATCTGCATTCCTAAAGCATAACTCTGACTCTAGTTTGAGAGACGTATTCTGAAAGTAGAGAATAATTCCTTTATTGCTGCTAGTTTTTGACTAAAAAATGAATCAACTTTGATTCTAAATAAAAGTACATCCAAATTAAAATCACTTTTTTGTGAATTGATAAGTACTTTTTGCCTACTTTTAATTTTTTTTCTTGACCTTAGTCTGATACATATATTTTTTCATTTTGGATTTTTTTTTCTTTAATGGAACTGAAAATATCTTTATTGTTAGAGATCCCCAAGATAACTTTTGGGCAATTTTTTTTCAATGCATTCTTTTTTAGCTCTAATTTTAGATCCAAATGTCTTAAGGTTTCTATCAACTCATTTCCTTTTTGAGCCCAACTGTTAAGACGCAATGTATTATATGTTAAAATAATATTATAAATTCAGTAGACCAAAGATAGGCCTATTATGTTTCAAATATGCCTATGGTGAGAACACAGAATTTGTCTTTGTTCTTTCTTAGTCACATCCAAAATATTAAATTTCATACCTTAAAATTGCATTCACAGTTACTTATTCTTTAAAAAATATATTTGACCATCACAACTTTTGAAAGCTATGTTTTTAAATTCTAGCTTTATTTTATTATATAGTTTATTTTAAAATAAATTCATAAAGAAATAGAGTATTTCAGATGTTGGTCACCTTGATGAAGGGATTTGACATTTCTAAGGAAACTTAGGAACTCCAAGAAACATATCTCATAAGCAGGGCAGATCTAGATTTTATAGAGCTGAAGCTTACACAATTTTGATGGCCTCTTTAAGACAAAGAATACAAAATTAGTAGAATAAAGTGTCCACAGCCCCACTGACATCATCCAACAGGATTATGCCTATGGCTATTCCAATATCACTAACAGGAGGAGAAATCTAGTGGAAGGGATGCTGGAGTGCAAGAAGATAGTGGTCTTAACCAATGGTAAATTTTTGTGTGTGTGAAGTTTACCCCTCTCCCCCGCAAAAAGCAACAAGCTTCATGGTGAATCTTCCTCTGATCATGAGTAAATATTTTATCTCCATATACATTTCAATAGTTTGTGTATGGGGAAATATACATCTACTACTGAATGTTCAGATTAGCTCAACAAAATCAAAGGTAGTATCGTTCATAAGGATGAAAAGCCTTACAAGCATGTTTCTTAGATCATGTTTCTAAAATAGAACTCCTCTGATAAGATATCTTAACTTTCAGTAGATATTTGGGGGAAATTCAGAATAATGAATGGGTTTAATATTTTAGGTGGATGCCAGTATAAAATGCCAGACCAACCCACCTGAGAATATCTTGCCTTCAGAGCAGATGGGATTCCTAATTTCAGAAATGGGGCCTGCTACCAAGCCTAGTAAAGACACAGGTTTATCCACTCCAGCCAGATACAGAGAGCGAAGAGGCAACTCACAGCAAGGAAAGTCCCCTGGTAAGGATTATTGTGCTCTAGAATGCTAGAATTAGAACCATGGTGTAGAATTAATATATGAACAACAGTTTTTCTGGGTCTTTGTTATTCATAATTGTATTATACTTATCACATTGCTGTTTTACATAACTGTAATTTTAACTGTATATTTTTTCTTAATTATCCTTGTAAAGTATGTGAAAGTTATTTTCTTAATATTGTCTATAAGAATTTGGGCTTTGGAAAAAATAGAACATGTTAAGTAAAAGCAAAAGTATTTGGGTTCTTTAACTTGGAGAAGGCAAGGATGAGGGTGATTTAATAATTGCTTCAGATACCAAAGACTTTGTAATTATAAATGTGCTTATTCTCTTATTAACAGACTATAGGACAAGAGGGAATGTGCTTAAATTTTGGCAGGAAAAAATTAGGTGGACATTAAAGACATTATCCTGAGCACATTATAAATTTACTGTGAAGTATGACTCTGTGTCAATGGGATTGTTTTTCTTGTAGTTTGTAGGAGCCCAGAATTAGTGATTGTTTTAGGCACATATGGTTGGTTCTACTCTTTCTAGGGAAATTGGACGAATTCATTTTTTAAAGAAAATCGTGACGTGTAATAAAACATGTTCCTTATATGATCCAAAAGCAAGTCATCAAAGTGTCCAGTGGACAACTTTAATATTCTCAAATTATATGCATGTCAGCGGCATGCAATTTAGGTAGAAATAATCAATCAGGTCAAACAATCATTGTAACCTATAAAAATTTGAAAAATGTTGAGAACTTTTATGAGAATTTCTCCAAAAAGTAAACTAATAGTGATATGATCAAGATATTGCTCAGACTCATAGGGTTCTCTCTGCAAAACACCTTTTAGACTAAAAACTATCATGATCACTCATCTTATTCATTAAACTTAGTTTTCACAATCACTTTTAGTTGAGTGTAAGATCCAATCCATGATCAAAGAGTCTCATCACTGAAGATGTTTAAAAGGCAATTTAGAAAAGGACAGGAACTAATATTTACTGTGTATCTGTTTTTATGCCATATAACAAACTTGATGAAAGTGGTATTGTCATCATTTTAAAGATCAGGAAACTTAGGCTTGGAGAGGATAAGTAGCTTGTTCAAGGTCATACATTACTTAATGGAGGTAATATTCTACTCATAATCACTCTGTTGATTGTGTCTTTTGATGCATGAAAGTTTTTAAGTTTGATGTCATCCCATTTGTCTATTTTTGCTTTTGTTGCTTATGCTTTTGGTGTCATATCCAAGAAATCATTGCCAAGTCCGATGTCATGAAATTTTCCCACTATATATTCTTCCAGGAATTTGTATTTTTAGGTCTTATATTTAGGTCTTTAATCTATTTTGAGTTAATTTTTGTGTATAGGAAACCAAAAAATTTGTGTAACTCTCTTTATTGCAGTAGTCTGGAACCGAACTCACAATATCTCCAAGATATGCCTGTAAATGGTCTTTAAAATTCTAGTTCAGATGCAGAGATTGCTAGAGTAGATGAAAGAGCAAACTCCTCTTATAGGCTGGCTACAGGAGACATGTAGGTTGAAAGTAAGTGGCTGGAAAAAGATATAACGTGCAAACAGGAAGTATGAGAAGGCTGGTATGGTTTTTTATTAATATCAGATAAAACAGACTTTAAGACAAAGAGTATTATAAAGAGGGCCACTTCATAATGATGAACAATTCATCAGGGAGACATATCAACTATAAATGTGTTTTTATGTAAAAATAGTCCCTCAAAATACATGAAGCAAAAATTGACAGAAATTAAAGGGAGAAACAGACAATTCCTCAATATAGTAGGATTTTTAACACTTCTATCTCAGCAAATGATAGAATAACTAGACAAAATATCAGTAAAGACATAGTAGATCTGAACAACATAATCAATCACCTTGAACTAATTCGCATTTATAGACACTGCATCCAACAGCTACAGAATATGCATTATTTTCAAGTGCATGTAGCACAATCACCAAGATCGGTGATATACTGGGCCATAAAACAAGTCTCAGTAAATTTAAACGAATCGAAATCTTACAAAGTGTATTCTCTGAATACAACAGAATTAAGTTAGAAATCAGTAACAATAAAGTAACTAGGACAACCTCAAATATCTGAAAATAAAGTGACATACTTCTAAATAATTCATGAATCAAAGACAAAAATCACAAGGAAAATTAGAAAATATTTTGAACTGAGTGACAATGAAAATACAACATCAAAGTTTGTGGGATGAAGCTAAAGCAGGATTAGAATGAAATGTATAGCTTTAAATGCTAATATTAGAAAAGAAATAAGGTGTAAAATCAATGACCTGAGGTTTCACCATAAGAAACTAGAAAAAGAAGAGGCAAGTAAACTCAAAGTAAATATAAGGAAAGAAATATGAAAAATAAGAGTAGAAATCAATGAAATAGAAAATAGAAAATTGAGAAAATTAACAAATATAAAACTGGTTCTTTGAAAAGATCAACAAAGTTGACAAACCTCTAGCTAGCCTGATCAAGAAAAAAACCACAAATCATAACAAGAATAAAAAAAGAGATTATCACTTCAGAATCTATAGATATTATATATTATATTATATCTGTTATATCTATTATCACCTCAATATATATGGATATTAAAAGGATAATAAGAGAATGCTGTGGACAATCTTATGTCAGTGAACACAATAAATATTAAAGTAATGCAATAGACTCATTTCTTGAAAAATACAACTTGCCAAAATTCACAAAAGAAGAACCAAATGGGGCCAGCCCAGTGGCGCAGCAGTTTAGTTCACGCTTGGCAACCTGGGGTTTGCGGGTTTGCATCCCGGGCGCCTGCCGACGCACTGCTGTGGTGGCGTCCCATATAAAGTAGAGGAGGATGGGCACGGATGTTAGCCCAGGGCCAGTCTTCCTCAGCAAAAAGAGGAGGATTAGCAACGGATGTTAGCTCAGGGCTGGTCTTCCTCACAAAAAAAAAAAAAAAAAAAAAAAACAGAAGAAGAAGAAGAACCAAATGAATAGCTCTACATCTATTAAAGAAGTTGAATTGGTTATCAAAAACTTTCCTCAAAAGAAGAAAGAAAATTATAGACCAATAATCCTCAGGAATATAGATCCAAAAATCATTAATAAAATAGTAGTAAATTGAATCCAGCAATATTTAAAAAGGATAATACACCACAACCAAGTAAAGTTTGTCTCAGGAATGCAAGGCTTGATTGACTTTTAAATGTTAAACAGTGTTATTCATCATATTAACAGAATAAAAGAGAAAAACTCTATGATGATTTCAGTAGATGCAGGGGAAATACTTGACAAAATTCAGCACTCCATAATAAAAACTCTCAACAAAGTGGGAATAGTGGAAAATTCCTCAAACTGATAAAGAGCATCTATAAAATATGTGTAGCGAAGATCATAATTAATGGTGAAAGACTAAACTGTTTACCCCAGAGATTGGGAACAAGGTAAGGATGCCCACTTTCACCATGTGTATTCGATATGGTACTGGAAGGCCTAGCCATTACAATAGGCAAGAAAAAGAAATAAAAGGCATAAAGATTGGGAAGGAAGAAGTAAAATTGTATTTGCAGATGATATTACTTATGTAAAAAAATGTAGGGAATCTACAAAACAACTACTAGAACAAATAAATGAATTTAGCAAGGTTGCAAGACACAAGGTTAATATACAAAAATCAATTGTATTTTTATAGACTAGCAGCACACAATTGCAAAATGAAATTTAAAAAAAACCAAACATTTACAGTAGGACTAAAATCGTAAGATACGTAGGAATAAATTGAACAAAGGATGTCTAAGATGTGTACACTGAGAACTACAAATTTTGCTGAAAGAAATTAAAGAAGACATTAATAAATGGAAAGATATGCCTTGTTCATTGATAAGAAGACTCAATATTGTTAAAGTGACAGTTTTCCCTGAATTGATCTATAAATTCAATGTAATCCCAGTCAAAATTCCAGTAGACTTTTTTTTCAAATGACAAGCCAATTCTAAAATTTAAAAGAAAATGCAAAGGACGTAGAGTAACCAAAGCAATTTTTAAAGACAAAAAGTTGGAGGAGGGGCTGGCCCGGTGGTGCAGTGGTTAAGTTCATGTGCTCTGCTTTAGCAGCCTGGGGTTTGTGGGTTCAGATCCCGGGTGCAGACCTATGCACCACTTATCAAGCCATGCTGTGGCAGGCGTCCCACATATAAAGTAGAGGAAGATGGGCATGGGTGTTAGCTCAGAGCCAATCTTCCTCAGCAAAAAAAGAGGAGGGTTGGCAACAGATGTTAGCTCAGGGCTAATCTTCCTCACCAAAAAAAAAAGAAAAGAAAGTTGGAAGAGATTTAACCTGATTTCAAGACTTACCCTAAAGCTGCAATAATCAAAATAGTTTGGTATTGGTGAAAAGATAGACATATAGATGAGTAAAACAAAATAGAGTCCAGAAATAGATCCACACATATGTGGTCAATTGATTTTCACCAAAGGTGCCAAAGAATGCAGTGGAGAAAGGAAAGTCTTTTCAACAAAAATTAACATTGACCTGTACCTCACACCATACATAAAAATTAACTCAAAATGAATTGCAGACCTAAATATAAAACCTAAAACTATAAAGCTTCTTGAAAAAAATAAGGGAAAAGCTTTGCTACTTTGGGGTGGACAAAGGTTTCTTAGAACACAAGCAGCATGATCAATAAAAAATTGATAAGTTAGATTTCATCAAAATTTAAAACTTTTGGGGCAGGCCCCGTGGGATAGTGGTTAAGTTCAGCATGCTCCACTTCGGCAGCCCAGGTTCACAGGTTTGGATCCTGAGAGTGGACCTATACCACTTGTCAGCTATGCTGTGGCAGTGACCCACATACAAAATAGAAGAAGATTGGCACAGATTCTAGTTCAGGGCTAATCTTCCTCAAGCAAAAAGAGGAAGTTTTGCAACAGATGTTACCTCAAGGCAAATCTTCCTCAGCAAAAAAAAAAAATAAAAAGAAAATGCTACAAAGGCTAGGAGAAAATATTGACAACGCATATATCAAAAAAAGAGGACATTATCTAGAATGTAAAAAGAGCTCTTACAATGTGATTAAAAAATGGGGGAAGAGGGGCTGGCCTGGTGGCATAGTGGTTAAGTTCACGCACTCTGCTTCAGTGGCCCAGGGTTCACGGGTTTGTATCGCGGGCGCGGACAGACGCACTGCTTGTCAATCCATGCTGTGGCGGTGTCCCATATAAAGTAGAGGAACACAGATGTTAGCCCTGGGCCAATCTTCCTCAGCAAAAAGAGGAGGATTGGCAGCAGATGTTAGCTCAGGGCTAATCTTCCTCACAAAAAAAAAAAGGGAGAAGATATGAACAGAGATTTCATAAAAGAAGATATACAAATGGCCAATAAGCACATGAAAAGATGTTTAATACGTTTAATTGTCAGGGAGTCAGATTAAAACTACAATGAGATATCACTACACACCCGTTAGCATGGCTAAAATTTTTTTTTTTTTAAAGAAAAAGACATGACCATACCAAGTGTTGATGAGGCAACTAGAACTCTTATACACTGCTAGTGGGCATTAAAAATAGTGTAGCCACTTTTGAAAACAGTTTTGGCCATTGGCAGTTTCTTAGAATTTAAGTTAAACATACATCTACCATCCAACCCAGCCATGTCCACAGAAAGACTTATACACAAATGTACATAGCAGGTTTATTTGTAATAGCTAAACAAATAACCCTAGAAACAACTACAAATGTCCATCAAAAGGTTAATGGACCTAGAAATTACAGTATATCCATACAATAGAATACTACTCAGCAATAGAAAGGAACACAGTTGATACACACATATCATCACGTGGAAGTGGTCCTTGGAGAATGTGCATTTCTTTGTAATGATCCAGTTTTTGTTGCCTGCTTCCTGCTAGGGTGGATCTAAAGGGTCTGAGGATTACTTTAGAGGCTGAAGAATCACACATCTTAGCAGGCCAGGCTTGTTATTTCTCTGGCATTTCAGTTCTTTTAAAAAAACTTGGTGGACTTCTGCTTTGTTTGCTTTTGGTCATTCCAAATATGGGTTATAACGAGATCTCATTTAGGTAGTTTTTAAGCCTGAAAAGTCTGGTATTTGATTTACTATCTGTACTTTGTTCATTGCCTTCCCTCAACCTGATGGCACTTATATTGAGATCATCTGAACGAGTGGGTTTTGGAGCCAGCCCCGATGGCCTAGTGGTTAAAGTTTTGGTGTGCTCTGCTTCAGTGACCAGGGTTTGGTTCCTGGCACAGAGCCACACCACTCATCTGTTAGTAGCCATGCTGTGGTGGCGGCTCACATAGAAGAACTAGAAGGACTTACAACTAGAATATACAACTATGTACTGGGGTTTTGGGGAGGAAAAATAAAAGAGAAAAAGAGAAGAAGATTGGCAACAGATGTTAGCTCAGGGTGAATCTTTCCTAGCAAAAAAAATAAGTAAAGAGTGGGGTTGGGTTTGGGAAGGTAACCCCCTAAATCTGATCTTTGCCATAGAGCTCTCTTCCATTGTCTATCAGGGGTACTTGAGAACAGCTTGAGGCCCTCTTTAGAGGCACTTCCTACTGCTGCTTCACATTGGGATATTGGAGCAGTTGGATACACAGCCCGAATTACTGAACCCTAGAAATATTCCCTTCCATCTCTACTTGCACACTGGCTACCTCTAGCCTGAGTTCAGCTCTTGTTTCAGGGCTTTGCTGAATATGTCAAGAAACAGCCAACACATTGTGAATTTTGTCAGACTTTCCCCCTATCTTTACATGCTCACTTGGCATGTGGTCTGCCTTCTAGGAAATCACAGGCAACCATTTTACCAAATGTTTTGCCATGGATTACAAAGATCACCAGCATTCTAGTCTGCTGTGTCCTAATCACTTGCTTTCTGACTGCTAAGCCAATACTACATATTTTAAAATGAATTCCAGCAGCACCTCACTTCTAGATTCCAAATTCTGTATTAGTCCACATATAAGTTAGGCTACTGTAACAAACAAAACAAAACACCAGTGGCTTAAAAAATTCAGAAGTTTATATTTCCCTCATGATTCAGTGTGAGAGCTTTCCACAGTCCATGTGGTAGCTTCACGTCTCTCTGCTAGCCCTCAGGTGTTGCCTGGTTAAAGATGGCTCACCACTATATCCACATGTCAGCCAGCAGGCTGCTATAAATATCCCTTCCTTATACGAGCATAATCATCGCTTATGCTCACATCAGTTTCACCAGAACTTGGTCACATGATCAAAGTAGCTGCATGGGAGCTTGGAAATACAGTCTTTAGCTGGGGACCATTTGCCTATTTAAATAATAGCATGATTTAAAGGAAGAATAAATATTAGGAGACAACTAGAAGTGTCTGTTACATGGATTAAGAGAAAATATTTACAACACAAAATAGAAAGCATTGTGTTCATAATACATAAAAGCTCGTACAGATCAATAAGAAAAAGGCAACCCAATAAAAATAAAATGATATTAATATGCAGTTCAGGGGGGCTGGCCCAGTGGCGCAGTGGTTTAGTTCGCGCTTGGCAGCCCGGGGTTCGCCAGTTCGGATCCCGGGTGCCTGCCAACTCACTGCTTGTCAGCCATGCTGTGGCAGCGTCCCATATAAAGTAGAGGAAGATGGGCACGGATGTTAGCCTAGGGCTAGTCTTCCTCAGCAAAAAGAGGAAGACTAGCAACGGATGTTAGCTCAGGGCTGGTCTTCCTCACAAAAAAAACCAAAAAACAAAATATGCAGTTCAGAAGAATACAAACAACCAATAAACATATAGAAAGATGTTGAACCCCTCAGAGAAATCAGTAATCAGAGAAATGCAAATTAAATCAGCCAGAAAAATTTGTTTTGCCAATTTGATTGGCAAAACTTAAAACTATTGATAATATCCAGGTTTGATTAAAGGTATAGGGAAAACGGAACCTCTTACATGCTGTAACTGGATTGTAAATTGGTATAGCCTTTTGGAGGGCAATTTGGCACTATTTGTAAATAACTAAAATACTTATGTGCTTTGACTCAGGAACTCCACTCCTAGGAACCTCTCCTACACAGTTCACTACAGTGTTATTTATAATAGCAAAAATTTGGGAAAAGCATAAATGCCTGACAATAGGGAACTAGATAAATTATGATAAATCCATGTAATGAAATACTGTGTAACCACTTAAGAAAATAAAGTAGCTTGGAATGTTACCTGGAAAGATGGTAAGTGTTCATCATATGTTAGGTGAATGAAGCAAGTATGCAGCACAGTATGTCAAGACAACCCCCTTTCTAGAAAGAAAGACAAAAAAGCATATACTGTATAATTATAGAAAAAAGTCTGGAAGTATATGATAAAACTGATACATATAACAGTGGTCACTTCTGGGAAAGTAGCATTGGAGGTGTAGAGAGGTATTTTTTTACTTTTCAATTTGTGTATAAATGGACATAATGGTGGGCTTATAGAAGATTTTCACTCCCCTTTCAAATTTTTCTAGATTTTTAAAATTGAAAAAAAAAATCCAAAAGTACCAAAAATAGTTTAAATACTTTAAAGTGTTCCTATAGTATGAGTATAAAAGCCTCAAAATAATAGGAATGAGCGATTTAAAGAACATTTTTAAAAAAATATTTATATCCCAGATATTAACCTAACTTTTGAGGTTTAGATATGATTGATTCAAGCTAACTTTATCCCACACGAAAAATGCCTTTCCAAGATTTTTGAGCATTTCTAGGGCTTACAGTGGCTTTCATTTTTGATTTTCTGCTTCTGCTTAATTCCAGATTCATCCATTTCTCACTTCCTAAAGCTGTTCTGTCAGGTCTGCTTTATGCTGGACCAGATGCAGAGTTTAGCATGCTCCCTTTGATTTCTTCCCCACCCCCCTCAAGCATTTACATTAGGCATTTGTATGTGTAGCACACTTTTCTGAAGATTTGGGGATGTAGAAAGGGTTTGCATTTGAAATATTGCGAATCATTTTAAATGGAATGTTAGCCATCCTTCTTTTTTGAAAGGCCTTCAGTCACTTTACCACTTTCTCCCCTTGTCATTAGTCAATATGGCTTACTGCCATGTTGCCATCTTCCCTTGTACTAGCACCATCCCTTCCCTTCTCTGGTCACTTTTCTTTCTCTTCTTTCCCCAGGCCCTAAATTCTGTGTCTTAGGCAGAGAAGGTTAGGTATCTCTTCTATTTCCTAATGTCCTTGAGGCCTCATCTTCCCCAACCAAAACAACCTGTCAAGATATATTCCTCAACACAGTTACCTCCCCAAGAGGAACTCTGGTGCCTGCTGTTAAAATAATAATTTCCTCTCTTTTGCTACATATTACACTTATAAGTGTAACTGATAAAATAATTAGCACGTTAGTTATCTGTATTAACTCTTCCTGTTTTTTTTCTTTTTCCTAAGAAAATCCTTATCCTTTGGTCAGTAGTATTGATAGATGAGTGTTAATTGACCTTGGCTTCCTGCTGTGCAACAGAAGAGTTGTGAAATACTGGCATTATTATCACATCTAATTACATTTTCATTTTAATAGAGGCAGGGAGCAAATGACTTATGCTTAAGGTAGAACCTCTTTGCTAAAAAGTTAGGTTTTGTAATGAAAATGTAAGCAGAAATACAATTCATGAAGTTGCAAATTATTCTTCCTTGATAGATAGAACATAGCCTAACAGTTGGTCTGTGAAAACATGGCTATATATAAAGTCCTGTGGCCTTAAGAGACCTTAACCAAAGTCAATGTAAGATTTATGTACTATCTTTTAGAGGCAGTATGGCATAGTAGATAGGAAGAAAGCTTTTGGTATTAGAAAAGCCTAAATTAAAATCTGGATTCTGCCATTTACTGTGGTAACCTTTTAACATATTTACTTAGCCTTGGTTTCTTCATTTGTGAAGTGAAGATAATGATATAAAACATATAACTGGCTTAGTAAGGTGCCTGGTACATAGTAAGTAGTCAGTATATGGTAGCAATGGAATTTTAGCAATAATTATTCTCTTTATAATACTTATTATCTTGAGTTTATTACTGTTAAATATTTTTCAAATGACTGGTCTCGCTATAAATTTATGTGGGCTCCCAGAGTTGCCAGCAAACGTATAATATTTTCCTAGTTAGTACACTCCCCATTTTCCAAAGCCACTCTATCATATCTTCTCCTCTCTGTTCCAGCTTCCAACACCCCTCCTCTCTTTTCATTCTCAGCTATGACCTTGTTTCTTATTTTACTGAGAAAATAGAAGCAGCTAGAAGAGAATTTCATATCTTCCCACTAACAAATCTATCAGTCTACCTCCAGTTGTAACCCTACACTCTGCTTTTCCTCCTATTACAATGGAAAAAGACCAGTCCTTCCATTTGTGTATAGAATCCCATCACCTTTTGTGTACTTATAGATTTAGCACTTACAGTTATCCCCCCTTACTCCTCAATAATCACATTTACCTTTTATATTAGATAATTCCCATCAGCATACAAACATGCCATCATAGGTTCTATCTTAAAAGAAATTCCTTTCACCTCTCCTTCATTCATATTTCCATCCAGCTACTACTCCATTTTTCTGTTTCTCTTAGAGAAAAGCTCCTTGAAAGCATATCCTTATCTCAACCAGGCTTTCTAATCAGGTTTTCATTTCTGCTACTCAACTGAAACTGCTCTTATCAAGGTTTCCAGTGACTGCCACGTTGCCAAATCCAATGGTCAGTTCTCAGTCCCCATTTTGCTATACCTCAGTGGCATTTGAACAGACTACTTCAACCTTCCTGAAGTACTTTCTTCACTTGGCTTCTGGAACATCACTGTTTCCTGGTTTTCCTTCAACCTCATTGGCCACTCCAGAGTTTCTTTTACTGCATCTTCTTTATCTTCCTTGACTTCTAAGTGCTGATGAGTCCCAGAGGTCAATTCTTGGACCTCTTTTCTTCTCTCTCTATTCAATTCCTAGGTAATCTCAACGAGTCTCACTGATTTTATCATCATCTTCATAGTGATGATTCCTAAATTTATATCTTATCTCAATCTTCTCTGAAATCCAGACTTGCATACGTTATTGCTTATGCTACATCTTTGTTTGGCTGTCCAATAGGTGTCCCAAACTTAATATACTCCATGCTTTCCCCAGATATTTCCATGCTTTTACTTATTTCGGGAAATAGTATTTCTGGTTGCCTCTAGTCAACTAAAAATCTTGGAGTCTTCCTTGATTCTCTTCTCTCACATCCCACATCCACCCCATCAGCAAATCCTATCAGCTCTGTCTCAGTGTAGATACAGAATCTGACCATTTCTCACCACCTTTACATGCTGTCACCATGGTCCAAGTCACTACCATCTCTTACCTAGGTGACACAATAGCTTCTTAACTGGTCTTCCTGCTTCCACTATTGGCCCCTATTGTCTTTTCTCCACACAGCAATCAGAGTGATCCTTTTAAAACATTAATTACTTCTCTGTTTAAATTTTTCCAATGGCTTTCCATCACATTCAGAATAAAATCTAAAAATCTTTACTATGATCTACAAGATGCTGAATGATTTGGCTCCTGGCAACTGCTCTGACTTCATCTCCTACCAACTTTTATCTCCCTCATCTATTCCAGCCACAGCAGCCTCTTCACTATTCTTTGAATACCCCAGGCATAATCCTGCCTTCACACTTGCTGTTCTCTCTGCCTGAAATGTTCCTCACCCAGGTATTCACATGGCTTGCTCCTTCATTTCATTCAGTTCTCTATATAAATGCTAGCTCATCATAGAAACCTTTCTGACCATGCTATCTGAAATAGCATCCTCTTCCCCATGTCCTGTCTTCCCTCAGTCTCTATTCTTTATCCTCTGTTTTTCTTCTGTAGTGCTTATCACTACTTGACATTTTCTAATTTATTATGTCTTCCCTTCTAGAAGGTTAGTTCCATGAGGAACAAAACAAGGAGTTTGTTTTGTTCATTGCTGTTTCTCCAGCACCTAGAATATTACCTGTGGCCTCAATGTTTGTTGAATGAATGAATGAAAATTGCTTTTTCCTCCATCAGATATACTCTTATCTTACTGATATACCTAGGAGTGGAATTGCTGGGTCACATGGTAATTCTGTGTTTAACCATTAAGGAACTGCCAAACTATTTCCCGTAATAGCTGAACCATTTTACATTCCCACCAGTAATGTACAAGGGTTCCCATTTTTCCACATCCTCGCTAACACTTGTTATTTCCCACTTTTTATTATTATTATTGCCATCCTAGTAGATGAGAAGTGGTATCTCATTGTGGTTTTGATTGATTTCCCTAATGACTAATGATGTTGAGCATCTTTTTATGTGCTTCTTGGCCATTTGTATATTTTCCTTGGAGAAAAGATAATTTTTGACAACTATTATAACAATATTCTATTTCATAAAATCTTCTCCTGTTTTGGTTAAATTTCTCTTGATTATAGCCCTAGTGTGTGCTATTAGAACAGGAGTTGATAAGTTATGGCTTGTGGACCAAATCTAGCTCACTGCCTACTTCTGTATGGCCTGCAAGCTAAGCATGGTTTTTACATTTTAAATGGTTGGAGGGAAAATTGAAAGAAGAATATTTCATGACACATGAAAATGATGTGAAATTCAAATTTCAGTGTCCATAAATAAAGTTTAATTGGAACACACAGCCACACCCATTCATTTACATATTATCTATGGCTGCTTTCACACTACAACAGCAGAGTTGAGCAGTTGCAATAGAGGCCATATGGCCCATAAATAAATAATAAGTAAATAAAAAAATATTTACTATCTGACTGTTTACAGAAAAAATTTGCCTACTTTGTGTCTTACTCTGTTAGGGCTGCTATGACAAAAATACTATACAATAGGTGGCTTATAAACAACAGAAATTTATTTCTCACAGTTCTGAAGGCTGGGAAGTCCAAGATCAAGGCACCAGCATATTCAATGTCTGGTGAGAGCTTGCTTCCTGGTTCATAGATGGCCATCTTCTTGCTATGTCCTCACATGGCAGAGGGATAAGGATGAGGGAACTCTCTGGGATCTCTTTTATAAGGCACTCATCTCATTCATAACCTAATCACCTCCCAAAAGTCCCACCTTCTAACACCATCACACTGGGGCTTAGGTTTCAACATATGAATTTTGGGAAGACACAAACATTCAGTCTATTGCATCCTGCACTAGAAAGTCCTTGTTAGCTTCTGATCTTTTCACTGCCCTGATCATTGATGACCAGAGAAGCCCTTAAGAGAGTAAGGAGGTACTTGTGGGGAAGACTCAAAATAGACTAGTGTTCAGTTTAGTTCTTGTAGATAACCAAATGTTTTTTTATTTTGGCAGATATTAAACTTCAAAGTTAATGTATTAATGATAGAAACTAAATGCATAATTCCTAAAGTATCACTTAAATTTCAACTGTCACTATCATTAGGAGTATCTCCTTTCAATAAGGTTCCAACTCCCACAATACATTATTTATGGTAAAAAATGAGAATTTCATGAAATCACCTCTAAAGACTCCTTTGGCCCCAAATTCTGAAACACTATAATTCTAACGTTAACTGTTGGAATGTCATTATATTGCTAAATATCCCATTGAACAGGGGCATCCTGTATTCCAGAACTTATGAGTGCCCTTCTATAACTGAATTATTTTGGAAATTTGTCTGCCCTTTTTAAGTAGGAGCATCTTCTCACACTTCAAGCTTTCTTTGAATTTTTTTCAAATAAGAGACTTCAAGTTGATTAGGTATCCAGATTGTATTGATTCCATAGATGTGTTAGAAGGAGGCTGTTAATTGCAGTCGTTGCCATGCTGTGTGTAGGCCTTTTGAGCACATGTTGACTTAAGGAAATACCTTTTGGATCAAAAATACCAAGAGGTAAAGAAAATTAGACTCAATCATGTTCTTTCAATTTCTATAATGATATTACTCTAAACTGAATATACCCAAATATTAATCTTATTGTGGAAGCTACACTGTCTTATGTTCTCATGGAATATTTACTTTATAGTTGAGGGAAGCTGAATGTTTAAGAGCAAAGTTCAATTCATTCCAAAAGAAAGGACTTCCCATTTTGTAGCTATTGGATTATGGGAGGAATTAACATTCCCAAACAAGTAGATGCAATGCTCTTGTTCCCCAAGACCTTTCAGCTCTCAAACCAACTCAGCTCTTGTGGTTCCCAAATACTTATCTTCTCTGATGAGTATGCAAGATTCTCTTCTGAATGGAGTCATATACACCTCTGGTAGCACCAGGCTAGTCTGTCTTTTTGTATTTTTATTGGTCTCTATATGCTAACTTTTTGATTGGCTTCTTTGTTAATGAAGGAAGTTCACTTTAATAAAGTTATTATGTTTAGATGCTTGTTATTAGAAGCTGTGTGCCAAATGCTACTTTAAAGCCTAATCATTAAGATTAAAAGGGTTTGTTGCTCACACTACTATACATAACTCATTCTGAGGCTGTTATAGAGCGATACAGGCTATTGCTATTTTAAACATGCCTGTCTGTGATGTGTTCTTGTCTGTTATTTGCACCTATCAATATGATAAAGTCTTAATAAGCAATTAAATAAGTGACATTAGTTTACTGAAAAAAAAGGGTTTGTGTCTTTTGTTCTTCCATCTACCTCCCCATATGAAATCTATAGTTGATTCAGTAGTCATTACCTTTTTGTCATTTTCAAGAATTCTTACTCTGCTTTCAAAGTTGGGTTACAACTGGGTCTATTCATATTCCAAAATCTTATTTTAGTATTTTCTATTACTATATGGCCTGTCCCTCTTGTTCTGATAGGGAGTTTAGAGAATGATCATAATTAGATGTTACTCCTTCTACATCTTTTGGTCAGCTTTTAAAAATCCTGATGCCTAGGTTGTACTCCATACCAATTAAATAAAAATGTCAGAGGGTTTGGCTATGGTGAATAATGGTGCTATGATCATGGATGTTCAAGAAGCCAATTTTAAGTGATAAACTGATAGTCTGTTTTCCCTGCACAAGATGCTCATCTGGATAAATTGATTGTTATCTATGGATGGGCTATAGTGTAGTTCACCAGATGTGCGAGTACCTGGCTCTAGTGTGACTGGTCTACCTTTTACAAAATACGGCAAAAATTAGGTACCGTTGCAGATGCTTTCTAGATTTTCTCAAAGTTGCTAGTAGAATTATTTTATTGAATCAGCTCTCTTGCCCAGGCTGTGGATCAATCCCACAGTCTGTGTTCTACAAATACAATGACAAAAGTCTCTGTATGTCTAGAATGAACTAAAGGACTCATGCTGTATGGTTTAGTTTAACTCTAAATGCTACTAGGGCAAAATTGTAAGCTTAAAAGCCAACCTAAAAAGACTCCTTGGTCATGTTGCTTTAGAAATGGTAAAATAATTAGATTCAATCTAGAAGCCGCATTAAGATCCTTTTATTTCTGCCTGTGTCCCTCAGATAGACCATTTAACTCTACTTCTTATACATGGTCTTAGCTTTTTGTATTACAGAACCTAGTACCTGAGCTGAGAGCTTACTTTTTAACTTCTTTCCATTCTTAATGAACGACTCTTTGTTGCTTAACCTCCTGGAAGGGTATGCTTTCTTTTTTTACAGACAGTTCAGCTAGGTATTTTTACAAGAGATCAGCTGTATTAGTCAATAAGTGGAAGTTTTATGGAGGCAATCAACTTTGGAGAAGTAGTGATTATTTTATTTTAACACTGTATTTCTGAAGGCATTGCTTTTTCATAGTTCCACAACCCACCCACCTATCCTTATAGCACTGAAGAAATGAATTTTAATTTGTGTGTGTATATTTCACTTTGATACTTTTCTTAATTTTTCACTTATAATAAAAGGCAATTGAAAAGAGGCTTGGCCACATCACTGAAAGGACAGAAAACTTTGTTGGTCTCTTTGGGTTAACAACTGGGCTGCATCTGTGTCCTTTAGAAGTACGGGAATGCCCTAAAGTTGAGAATCTGGTGAAATAATATAATTTTAGAAACAATTCTACAGGTGAAACATGAGTGATTTGTGCTTCTTGTCTGAAGACTTGTCTATGGAACTCTACAGTCTGAGAGGCTCAGAGTGAGTAAACAAACCTTCTTTCTTTCTAGATCTTCATCTGCTGGTGGACGTGGCCTGCAAGCAGGAGCACTTTCCAAAGGAGGAAGAATTAAAAGAGTGAGGAATGGATGACAAATGTGACATTGTGCACTAGCTGTAGCTGGAGGCAGACTAGCCTTGCACATGACACACTGTTGGGATTTTTTCAGTTCTGTTAATGAAAAAACAAGTATTTTTGTTTTGTTAAGTGAGAATTTCGTTAATTGAGAATTGGGAATTTGATATTTCCTACAGCTGTTCATTTCAAATTATTTACCTTGACAAACTACTAAACGTCTAGCAGTCTTTTTTTTTTTTTTTTTTGCTGCCCAGATCCCTTTCAAATGAAAAGTCCTGGCCTTCTGTACTGTCAAGAAGCTTCTAAAAACTGCTGCATCTATAGTGCTGGAAAATAATCTCTGTGTGTGCTGCTTTGTCGTCTTGCCGCTCTCAAACTGTACTCAGCACAACTCCAGTGGGGAGTCACTGTTTCAAGTCACAGTGTGATCCTTTTAGAGAAGATTGTGTGAGAAACAAAGGCATTTGAGGTCACCGAGATCACAGGTCTAAATGGGTCAGGAATTCCAGGAAAGAAACTCTGGGAAAGAGCTAATTTTCTAAGTGATTAACCAGGAAATGCTCTTACTTCCTAACCCAGCATTCTGTTTCAAGAGCAAGGCATCTGGACTTGGACCATCCATCACACTTAATAGCCCCTGATTCTTTTATATTAATGGGAGCATTCTTCTATTTTCATATCTTTATTTAATTTTAATGATACATTATCATAAATAGTAAGAAGATTTTGTTAATTTATCACTTATTTAAATGTCTTCTGAAGAAAAATATTTAACTTGTTTAATATAATTGTATTTATAAATGCTGGTAGATTTAAAAGTTTTAAGCTTTGTATTTTTATTAATATTGCAGGATAGAAGGATAAAGGATGTATGTGTAATATTTTTATTTTGAAGGGGGAAATGTACAATGTGTGAACAAAAACATTAAGAGATTTAACATAGTGTTTTCTTATTTAAAATTTTTACGTTCAGTAAGTATAAATCCTCATCTATATAAGATATTGTGTGTAAATTTTGGGAGAAACTGATTGGTAGTCATTTAGTAGAAGCTATACCTCTGATATTTTTAATAGTTTATGTCTGGTTTAAGCTTCTGAGAGAATTTTGGGTAGTGGGATAGACTGTAGCATTTTTATCTTATCCCCTCTGTAGGATTCTAAATTCAAGTAGTGGGATTGTGGGACTCGTTTTTAGGAGAGGTATCTTGGATGTCTAGTTTCCAGTGGTTGATCCCTCATTTGTTCAACCAATGAAAGCAAGAATCTTTCTGATTTAAAGTCTTTTAAATTGACTAGAACTTTCTTATTGGATTCTGTTTCATTTTCCTAATAAGCACTGCAGAAACAAAAGGAAAGCCTAGGAATATGAAACTAATTAAAAAGAAAAGGCACTTAGTGATATGATATAAGTACTATGCTAGCCATTGTGGGTTTAACAATTCATTTCTTAAATTGCATTGTGCCTTCCCAATGATGTCAAACCCTAGAAGTGTTACAGAGATAGTAGGTTTTTGGAAAAGAATGAGCTCTGTATTGGTCTGCAGTGACTCCGTTTAGATAGTAAAGTAGGTTCTGAAAAGTGACCTGTTTGGTCCATCTGTTTAGACTAGTTGGTGTCCACGTGATGGGCATTTATTCATCTTTATTAGCAAGGTTTAAAAGATGAACAGATTATCAAGAATCCTACATCTTTTGGCCAGACTATATATTTTGGTAGAGTATGTGAAGAGGATACCCAATTTCCAAATGAAGGAACTTTGCCTTTTCTCAGTCATGTTGAAAACTGATATACTGTGTAGGTGATACTCCTTCCCTTAAATATGCCTTTCTTAGCTTTGTATATGTTGAAAGAGATATCTTTCGAGAAACATGTATCAAGCAGGAACTGTGGCACGGATTTGATTTCAGTGGTTTTAAGTCTTAATTAATGAAATGTCTTTATCAGCTTTTCAAACTTTTTAAATATAGGAATACAACAGACCAAGGAGCTGGATCTCCTGCTTTACTTACATGCCTGCTACCTATCAGCTAAAACTGTCATCACTGACTTGGGCAAAATGGCAAAAAATAAAATCTTTGTGTGAATTAACCAGTAGGGTCTGACACATACTAACAAGGTTCCTGAGCAGCACCTCAGTATTTCAGCACCTTAAGCACAATAAATTTCAATCAGTCAACAATAAAGTGAGTGTTTCAACTAGACTTGTCTTGCTTGTTTTTACTGTTTGGTGATCAATAGAGATCTCAGTCATTATGACTGTTAGTCGTAAAGGTCAAAAGAGAATGTACTCTGTTTTTCAAAGAATCTGACTTTTTTTTAAAAAGTGTCCTGGCTTTTTTTACATTTGCATTTGAATAGAGATTGCATCTTTGAAATGCCCTTAAGGATAAGGATAATTCTTAGACATGTTTATAGAAACCTAGTGTTTTGGAAAAGGATGAATGGTGTTCAGTAACTTTAGTCAATCCAGATGTGAAAGTAGATCCTGAAGGATGATCTGTCTCATGTGTAAGATTAGGTAGTGGATGTCAGTGAGATGAGCATTTCATTACCATAGTGATGGCATCTTTATGACGTCTCTGTGGAAGTTGTGGTATATCAACCCCTGAGGAGTAACTCTAAAACTTTGAAGCTGGAGAATAAGTTCTCATGCTTGTCAATTCTGGTGGCCTGAAAAAACATAGTATATCAGTGAATTAAACTACCTAGAGCTGTTTGGTTTTGATCCTGAGTATCACAAGGCACCCAAATTCATGGTACATATTTTCATTCCCACATCTCAGAGTTTCCTCAAAAGAAGGCATCCACATCTATATTTTCTTCCTTCTTTCAACTAAATGTGTGTATTAACCCTTAGGTTTGGGTCTCTTAATTCCTTTGCAAGTTTCAAGCAGGAATAGGTGAGGCAAAGTCTATTAGTAGGTTACTTTTTGTTTAGCTTAATTTTAAAGATATTTTTCCATATGTCAGATATATAATGTATATTTTGCATTATTTATGCTGTACTATTACATGGTATACATAAAATAAAAATATAAAACCATAGCAGATTTAATAAAATTCTCTCCAGAAGAATTAGATCTATTCCTATTCTTCAAGAAAGGAGCTATAAAAGATCTATACTTGCATTATGTTCTTAAGGTCCAACCAATAAAGAAAAAATGCATATTAAGAATTTACTTTAGAATTTGTCTCTGTGCTCTAGGTTAGTTATTAGGCCTAAAATGCCAAAACTATCCCCATAAACCTTCTTTAGGGAAAAAATGCCCAAGGTGAATAGACCACTCATACTTTTTGCTTTCAGAGGCATTATATCATTTAATCTTTACAACAAACCTACAATGTAATTATTGTTATCCACATTTTACAGATGATCAATTCGTACAATTCATTTGTACAATTAAAAAATTTTTTTAAATTTTAAGTGCTTCTTAATTTAAGTACATGACATAAATCTTAACCATTTTTAAGTGCACGGTTCTGTCGTGTTAACCATATTCACATTGTTGTACATTTGTGCAATTTGGAAAGATTATTGGCAGCAGGTCAAAAATAAAATGTTTGGCCACAGTCAAATATAATCTGGTAATTTGAAAATTCAAATTTTAGAAACATATATTAGAAACTTTTCATTATTTATAATGACAAAGTTACTAGAAGGGTTATAGTTCATGAATGTGGTAATGAGCCAAAAATTAGTTTTCCTTTTGCCTATACTCTTCTCGTTAAACATATATATTTTACCCCTTTGCTTGTATTTATGACATACAAGTGTAAGATTTACTTGCAATCTTACACTGAGGGCATAGGTCTGGTCCATAGTATTATTTCACCTTCCAAAGATGTAAGAAGAAAATAACAGTCTACTCCTCTGACATCAACCTGATCTGAAAGCTCTACACAGGCATAGTTTAGAACAAAGCTACTGAATTTAAATTGAGTTGAAGAAAAACTATGCATAAAATGGACAAGAGTTCTTGCCAGAGTAGCAGGCATAAGACACTAATAAATCAGTATTACAGCACAGGATCACTTTATTCTGGCTTTGCGCCATCTATAGACACAAACCCGGAAAGAGCAGAAATCCCTTTGAACTTGTATCTGCAAAACCTTATGTCCATTCTTTTATCTTCTGAGTTTCCTTTATTTCTCTTTATTTCCTCATACCACCGTCTATGCTTTCTTGGGTACAGAATCATCGGCTTAAATATCTGTTTGAGTGGCCCTGATTTACATGTAGTAGCTTGTTTACCCAGAGAAAGGTATTGAGAATTGAATTGGATGCAGTTTGGCTGTAGCTCAATAGAGGGAGTAGAGGAGCTGAGAGAAAAGCAAGAGCAAAAGAACGCGTCTGGTTAAGTAAGTGTGCGCGCACCCAAGCCTGTGCCACAGCCCGCCAGGAGGAGGAGGGGCAGGAGGGGGGGTGGTTGCCTCTAGCTGCTCCACCCTCACTTTGTGTCAGCAGGTAGAGAGCGTGATTGCAGTCTCAGGGGAGGGAGTCAGAGCTAGAACACCAATTACAAACCACAGGCTTCCTCCTCTAGGGAGTTGATCCAGAATTGTCTTTCTGGAAGGGAAGCACTCGAATCCTTTCGAACTTTCCAAGTCCATCCATGATTCAGAGATATTGCCTTCTCCCTTTGGGATTTTCTGTGTTTCTGGTAGTGAATTGTTGCTGATGTATTTGCTACTTTGCTTCTTTTCTCTTTCAAGATTTGGTCATTTTATATGCTGTTCGGAGAGGAAAAGAACTTTTGTTAGAAAGGAGATTTCAGAAATGATTTTGGATCCTCTATAAGTGTTTTTAGAGTTCTTGGGGACAGTAGCTCTAAACTTGGAGTAAGTTTCTGCCTTTGACCTGCATGGATTATTTTTTCAGGCTGCGGAATTTCTCGGCACCTACCTGCAGTGTGGGGCACTTGGTTTGGTTGCAGAGTAAGAAGGTGGAAGAATGAGCTGTACTTGGTTAAGCAGTTGAAACCTTTTTTTGAGCAGGATCTATAAAAGCATAATTGAATTTGTTTCACCCCCGTGGATTCCAGTGGGCCCGGCAGCGCAACAGGTTTGCAGATTTCTTTTGAAATTCTTTTTTTTCCCCTCCCTCTGCCTCAGCAAAAGAAAAGAATCAGGTTCATGTTCAATTGCTTGGCTTTTCAGCACTTATTCTGACGACTTTATACGATTTTTTAACTCAACCTCTGAACACAGCGGGCTTTGTGGTTGAAGTGCATTTATATTTACTTAAGGGTGCACATTTTAAAATCTTAGAATAAGATTTTGTTTGTACAAAGACTCAAATTCTCAAGTGTGCCGAGAAATAGCTCTGATCTACTCTACTCAGGCTTATTTTTACTTTTTCAGGGTGTTCTGCTTAGAGCCTGTAGACTAATCACCTCCCTACTCCCCTATCTTTTATTCCCCACCCCCTCAAGGAATTTGAAAACGTGTTAGGAATAGTCCTTTGTTTTACTTATGAACCTAGAAAATTACAGATTATAAGAGCTAGATAATAGAGTAGTTTCCAAAAGCATCTCATGGGAAATCAAAGTGCTTGACATTCTCAAGCAGGAGAATAAAAGCTGGAATCCCTAAGAGTGAAAGGAAAATAAAGATAGAAATATGAATTTTAACTGGGAAAAATAATTGGAAAACTGGCCTTTTCAAATATTCTTCTAATTTTGAAAGTTGGAAAAGGTTGTGATGCTCAGGATTATCCTGTAATATGTGAAAATATATAAATTAGCACCTAATTTATAGGCAAACTTAGAACATTTTAAAAATTATATTTAAGTTCATGGAAAGTATTATAAATTCAATGGGCCTCGAACTTTGGCTTCACCAAAACACAGTTTAATGTGGAAACTTTTATGAATACATGTAGCATGTTTGGATATCTCTTAAGGGTAGCCTGAAATATTATTGTTCGCTCTCCTTCCCTGTTAAAAAAAAAAATTCTCCTGTGATGTGACAAATTTTGTGACTTAAAAAGGACCATCTCTTCATTTTCTGAGCTGGAGTTTTCCACTCTTATTTTCGACGCATGGCCTTAGTCGTCTACTTTGCCTTGTTTTGTTCATTAACATCGGGTTTAGTGGCTCGGCAACTTGATGCATATGGAAGACCAGCACCAAGTGATCTGACATAATAAAAATTCAGGATGTGACATTCAACCTCAAGCAAAGTTGGAAATTCCATAGAGAAGTGGTGATATCTTTACTAATCATAGTGAAGATGGGAGAAAATGACATACCTGCAGCAGAAGTGGGCTGAAAACACCCTCTTCCCTGCCAGATCAGGAATGCCACCTGTTCTTGGGAATATACTTTAGAGAAAGGAAGGGCCAAAACTACGACTTGGCTTTCTGAAACTGAAATATAAATTCTGTTTTCCTCCATTTGTCTGCATCTGAGAACCTGCGTTGGGTATTAGCTAGTGGAAGCAGTATGTATGGCCGAAGTGCATTGCTGCAGCTGGTAGCATGAGTGTTGGCCACCAGCTGCAGCTGGCTGCCCTCTGGCCCTGGCTGCTGATGGCTACCCTGCAGGCAGGCTTTGGACGCACAGGACTGGTACTGGCAGCAGCGGTGGAGTCTGAAAGATCAGCTGAGCAGAAAGCTATTATCAGAGTGATCCCCTTGAAAATGGACCCCACAGGAAAACTGAATCTCACTTTGGAAGGTGTGTTTGCTGGTGTTGCTGAAATAACTCCAGCAGAAGGAAAATTAATGCAGGTAAGGATAACTTTAATAATTTCACTTTCCATCTGTTTGAAATATGCCTTTCTTCTTTTGTCTCCCAAACCAAATACCATATAAGGGCTTCTGCTGCTTAGTTTTCTATTTGTTTCATCTCTTAAGGATATTGCTTTACTGGCATTCTAAAGCAAATTATTAATTTATTCTCAAGAAGAAACATATAAATCCTATATTTTAGAAGATCATCTGCTTATTTTTAACTCTGGCATTACATTGTCTTTTTAGATACGCATAATGAGACCTTTTTTTGCAAGTGATGTATTCTGGACACTGTTTTTTTGATAGATGAAATATATGGGCTTGTATTTAATTGACCTGAGGGCTATACTTTATATACTGTTTAAATTTGAAGATCACTGAGAAGGTTGATTTTAATAGTCAGCAACACCCTGAAGTCTAGAATGCCTTTGGAGCATATTTGATTCCTGTGTCACTTTTAAAATTCAGTCAAGCTTGAATGCTACAGCTGGCCTTATACCACGTGTGGCACCCTATTGCTAAGCCCAAAATGGAGAGGACTGGATTACAAAATGGACACAAGGTGTAAACTTGCCTCCTGATCACTTTGGTGTTGTCTACACATGATTTTATTATTTTCAAAATTTTTAAATTTAATATGTGTTTTTTATTGACCCACAAAGTTTTTCAGACACAGTTTCTTAGGCTTTCAGGGTGTGAATTTTGCCTATAACTCATTCATAGCCTATTCTTTACGTGTTGAATTTGTGAACTGACTGAGGCCATAGCGTTTCATAGACGAACTGCTCATTCCCCACAGTAAGGATAGGGCCTGGAGAGCTGTACCTTTTTAATGTGGCATTCTAGTGTCTTATTCCGTAAAATTATGTTGCTTATTGATTAAAATTCATTTTATAAAAGGATACTTCTTGCCGTATCTCTTGGACACAGCTTAAAATGTTGTTAAATATGATTTATCTCAGCATCCAAGCTCAGATTTTTATTTTGTGATATGAACAGAACCAAGTATTATATGAATTTAAATTTTTGTCTACTTAGAGAAGGAAGGTAAGAAAATTTAATAAGTTACAGAACTCTCTTTTCCAAATACGTATTTTTACATATTTGATTTAGTGGTTCTTCACAATCACTTCTTAGGCAATATTTTGAAGCTGAGATAAGTGAAGTGGAAGAAGAATTGGGTGACATGGAAGGCTTTGCTATTTAGAAAAATAAATTAGCAAAAAGAATGTGTCTGAAAAGAATGGCATAAGAATTTTTGAATAATCTGCTCTGCGTTACCGTATCATTTAAAATCCCTGTGCACGTTTGCCTCTGTCTTTAAAGTGTCTACTCTTAGGTTTCCCCTACATTTAATTTGAACTCTAGGATGGAATTAGAAATATTTAAAAGTTGAAATCATAAATCATTTTGAATACAATTAGAAAGGAAACTTCCTTCCTTAAAACCCTGAAGCATGAGGTATGTGCTCCATTTTAATTTTTTACCCAAAATAGCTTTACTGTAGAATCAAAATATGATTTTTACCCAAAATAGCTTTACTGTAGAATCATATTTTGATCTCTCCGAGGAGCCTTGATATCTTTGGGAGCCATACTAAGCTTTATGCCTTATTAATATCCTGTGGCACCATGTTCAACGGGTTAATTGTGTGCTGCATAAAATAGTGTCCTCTTTTATTTTAAATTTGTTGTCTTCTATTATCATAAAGCTCTGCATAAAGTTTCTGTGTATTCATAAAGGAAAAGGTATATAAGAGGCACTAGCTGGCATTCTCTTCGCCATTCATTATTTTGTCAATCTTTATCATATCTTCTTTTATTCTGCCCTTTTTCTCACTCTGGTAAATCTTGCTAATCTTTTTTTCAAATTTATTTAAACTATTGACTTTGAGCCTGTCAGTGTATTTTAAGTATCATTTCTTTACTTTTGAAGAGGGAATTTCATTGTGTCTGTTATTTAGCAAGGCCTTTCAGGCTTCACAGTAGATAGTTTGAGTCATTGGCACTTTTTAGTCTTTCTTCACCTTTTCTGTCCACATAAGCTTCTTCTAGGTCATTAATGAATTTGTACATTAACCTAGTATTGGTCTTTGGATAATTTCAGTGTTGGTTCTGGTTTATTGTCTATTAATCCATTTTTAATCCACAATAGTTACTAAACTTTCGTAATTACCCCTTATGAGATACTTAATTTTAAAAAAAACAAAAGCAACCTTTTGAATGATATGCATCAGTTCTTCTTTATCCACTATTTGACTAATTCTTTCAAAGAACTCTAGCCGTGTTAGGGACACATGGTTTACACTTAGAGTCCATGCTGCTTGTTCTTTATCAGATTACACTGCAACTCAGGTTGACTCAACTGTGGTTAACCAAGCCTTCCATTTAATTGAAGTTCTGTTTATCTCTCCTAGAGTTGTGCTTTGCTGCTCTTTAGCTTTCCTGGTGGATAGCTGTACCCTGGTGTCACAAATCTAAAGGCGGTCTTCTCTGCTAGCTTTGAGGAATTTTGGCTAATTCTATGTATCCTTCTACCTATGAATTATTCTAGCTACCTGTCATGTTAGATTGTCTCCAAATATGCAGTCAGGTCTTTGTAAAATGGGGGATGCTGTGCATTGGGAAATGTAAAGGTATGAGAACAGTGATTTAAAAAATAATAATAACCTTGTCGTGGTTTCTGGAATTTCCAGAGAGTTTCAGAAAATCTGACATTTCTTTACATTTTGCTTAATTAATTTAGGGTATGTGCAATTTCATAAGGACCAAATTAACTGGAGTTTCATTTGTATTACAATTTTAATTTTTTTAAACAAAAAGAGACATCCTTTGTCAATGTGCCCACAATTTGTTGAATAACATAATAGACCATAGAGTTGTCTCTAAAATAATTTTGCTTGTCTCAACTTCATCTGATGGCTGTATATACAAGGGCACTGAAGCCAGGCCTTGGTGAATTTTTGTCCTGATTATTGTAGCTCACTCTTTGTGCTTAGGTTTCTCTTTACCAACAATAATATCCATTTTACAAGATATATTCAGTTTTAAATTGTAATATTCTTTTTAAAGTACTAGAAGGTCAAAATAAAAGAGGAAATGTTCCCTTTACTATATTCCCTTTATTTCTTAAGTCCTCTCTTCCGTTTCAAGACTCCCCATCTCAACCCTGATGAAATTACATTTCTTTACTATTTTGCCCAAGAGCTGCTGCTCTGCGTTACTGTATCATTTAAAATCCCTGTGCACGTTTGCCTCTGTCTTTAAAGTGTCTACTCTTAGGTTTCCCCTACATTTGCCAAAATCTTTGTCTCTTCCTCTCTGATTTCCTCCACTTTTTTGTCTTTGTTTTCCACTGAATTTTTATATTTAGTATAACCTTCCATTGCTGTTCTGATCAGTATTTCCCTAACTAGCCATCAAATATCCATGTCAAAAAAAGAAAATTTGTAACTATGTGTAGTGACGGATGTTAGCTAAATGTATTGCAGTAACCATTTCATAATTTATACATATGTCAAATCATTTTGTACACCTAAAAGTAATACAATGTTAGATGTCAATTATATCTCAATTAAAAAAAAAGTGGGAGACAAAAAAAAATCCATGTCAAGGAAACTTGCCAGATCTTCTAATTTCTTGGCAGTGACTGATAAAGAGGACTAAATGATAGGGATTATAACTTCTAACTATTTTCATTTTTCATTTGGATATTTTCCTTTTCTCCTGGTTTATACAAATGTGCTGGAGCTTATGCATTGTCTAATTGTCCAGTTTTCTGGTTTATTTATCTCTTATCAGTGTTTGTTTCTATTATTTCTAGTAATGTTGTTGCTACCACTTCTAAAAATGATTACAGTCCTATTTTCTTTCTCAATTCTTGTTCCTTATTTATAAATGTTACTTACAAGGACAACTCAAAATTGATCTTCTTTGTTCTTAAAGCAAAAGAGCAAGAGGATCTTAGTGTAGCTCAAGAGAGGTCGCCAATTCTTTAACTACCACACTCTTCCTGCTCAGCTGGTTGTCCTGGATTTTCTTAGACTCCAGGATAAAGTTATGATCAAGATTAGAATGTACTGCCCCGAGGCTTCAGACCTACGATGGGAGCCATGGTGGTTTAGCGTTTGGCCAATAGCAGTGAACACCTCCTGGACAAATTCCCTTGTGCACGGTGTCTCTGCTTGCCCCTAAATTTACCTATTAGTCAACACGTAGTTATCCCATCTTTGTATTTTTACTTTATTTGTAGTCAGGACCTGAAGTGAATTATTTGGGGAGGGAGAGAAAACATTATAAAAGTTTTGGCCAAAGCCAGAGAGAATGAAATATAGCAAACGATAGTTAACAAAGTGACTAAACTGTGACCCAAGGGACTTGACTTTTAGCTCTGACTCTGCCACTAAGTAGTTGGGTGATTTGGAACAAAATAGTTTTTACCTTTCTAGGCTTTAGACTGGCTGTCAGTAAGACTGAGGAATTGAAATATAATAGCGCATAACAAACTTGTGCTAGGCACTCTATATGTATTAGCTCATCAAGTCCTCATAATAACTTCATGAGAGAAATACAGCACTTTTATTTTTCACATTTTATGGATAAGGAAATTGGCTCAAAGTGTTAATATCTGCCAAGGTCATGTAGCAGGTAGGTGCCATAGCTGGGACTTGAACCCTAGAGCCCATGCTTTTCCAGCTCTAAAATTCTGTACATCTAAGAATGCCGCAGGTGAACAGAACAACAGTGCAGGCTTTGTATAAGTGATTAATTTATTTCCAGAGCAGAAAGGAATGAAAATGCTGACTACCATTCTCTGAGATTGATCCAGAATACACAATATCCTGCTCACTTCTAATTATCTCTGTATGTCTTCTCTTTCTCTCATTTGCAAAGATATTTGTAAATCACAATGTTTGTTCACTCAGTATCCTCCTTTTAATATAACAACTTTCTTTACCTTTTTCTTCATTTTATAACAGTCTATGGTAAGTTTTCTAGTACAGGAACCTGACATAAGAAACTTCAATATAGCATGCATTCAACTGTCATTGCTCAAGTTAAGAGTTCCTTGGAAGCAGAGATTTCAAAGATTTTGTGATTTTGCTTTGAGGCTGGCCTTTAAAAGAAGTATGAATATTCAAGGTACAGTCAACTCTCAGTTATTTATGTTAATAGAGGTGCAAAAAAATCCAATTAACTTATAATTGACTTTGGGGCGTAGTTAGAAGTACACTGGCAGACGTAATTCCTCTGTGTGCACAAACAGTCTTAAATGCTTGCCTCCTACGATCCCAGCTCAAAACCTTCTTGGCTTGCCTTTGTTGTTAGAAGGCTCACACCCAGAGGAGAGAAGGAAGCTCCACAATATTTTTAATGATAATTTTTCAAGTTAAGATATCTCTTTTATAAGCACCCATCAAACAAATTTGTATATATAATAGTTCTATACTTCATGTGGAAATCCAGCAAAAATTTTGTAAGCTCAAATTCATAAAAATCTCTGTGGTTAATAGGAGATAGTGAATGATCTATGCCCCTGACTTATGCCCCTATCAGGTATTTAGTGTTCATTTAGCTGGTTTTTTACAGTAAATTGTGTGTGTGTGTGCTGTAATTTTCTTTATCTAAAAATTAGCCATAGTTTACTTTTTATACAGTATTAAAGATATTCCTGGGGCTCATGGTTTGGGTTTTTTTTTTTTTTAAATAAAAAGCCTTTACATTTTATTCACTGGAAAGTGTTTATTGGAACTTTTTTGTGCTTTTTTTCCCCCCTCTTATTCCCTTCAAATTGCTAAGTATAGTAAAGGAAAAAGATGTTATAAATGAGCAATGTATTATATAAATGTCCTGTCAGGAATCAGAATTGATAGCAGGGTATTGTTAAAGAAGAGTATGATAATGATGTTCCACTGAATTTATATAGTAATTTTCTTCCTGGAAGCTTAATATGATTCACAAATACATGCAAGCCAGATAAGAAAAGGTGATGTTTACTCCATTTTATAGAAAAGGAAACATAATTGGAGGAGAGAAAGCAAGTAAATTATCCAAGAACAAAGTTGCACAGAGAGGGACACAATCTGCTTTGCAGGAGATAGACAAGTAATCAAATTTTTAAGGTATCTGAGAAGGTGGATTTTTCAGAGATCAATTCTATTGAGTAGGAATCCTAGAAAGCTAAAATATTGTTAATGGCTGAGATATCCTCTGTTTGGACTATGTTGCTCAATGTGATAATTCAGTCAAAAAACTATTGGTGAAGCAGTTTGCCAACTTTATGTCTCAAAAAGCCCCATGAGCTAATGCTCTGACCTACATTCATTGTTCTCTTGAGAATTGTTATTAGGGTAAAAGCCAAAGTGTTTACAATGAGCTGTAAGGCCCTTCGCGATCTGGCCTGGCACCCCCACCTTGTACCTCCTCTCCCATTCACTCTACTCGAGCCACTCTGACCTCCATGTTGTCTTTCAATTAGACCAGGCAGACTCCCACCTCAGGGCCTTTCCACTTCCTCTTCCCACATATACCCCAGGTATTTTCTTCTCTTAGTCTCTTAAATGTCACCCCAGTATCAAATGTACCCTCTCAATGAGGCCTTCCTAGACCATCCTATTGCAAAGGACTCTTCCTATTCCCCTCTGGGCTCCTATTTTCCTTCCCTACTTTATTTTTCTTTAGAAACCTATCGCCGTGTGACATACTTAATGCTTTACTTTTGTAGGTGTCTGTCTCCCCTCCGTAGGATATGAGCTCTGTGAAAGCAGGGTTTTTTGTCCCTTTGGTTCAGAGCTGTATTCTTGGGAATAGTGCCTTAGTGTATTAGACAGTGTCTTAAACATAGTAGGTACTCAATAAATATTTATTGACTGAATGTAAGGAACATTATGGTGATGCTGAGTAGCTGATAGCTGGGAGGTAACTCTGGGATGAAACAGATTTATCTCTCTCATCTCATTTTTTTAATTTTTATTTTTTATTTTTATTTTTATTTTTTTGTGGGCAAGACCAGCCCTGAGCTAACATCTGTTGCCAATCTTCCCCTTTTTGCTGAGGAAGACTGGCCCTGGGCTAACATCGTGCCCATCTTCCTCTACTTTATATGCGATGCTGCCACGGCATGGCTGACAAGCATTGCGTCGGCGGGCGCCCGGGATCCGAACTCGTGAACCCTGGGCTGCCAACCGCGGACTAAACCGCTGCGCCACCGGGCGGCCCTTCATCTCATTTTTAAGTATACCATGAGGTCAATTATTTTGAGGGCTTTCGGTTTAATAGAGCATGCTGCATTCCTTTAGTCCTCTGACTTACTGACAGCATAGTGTCTCCTTGATTGTTATTTCCAAATTGCAAACATGGCTATAATCAATATGTTTGAGGTGCTCCTTCACACAGCATTTTTACACAGCATTTATTTAGTTTGGTAGCTCAACCCCTGCTTTTTAGGAAAATCTGATTTTCCAAGAAAGATTTATTGGCATACTAACTTTAAATCGGTGATTATAAGATATTAGCATATATCCAAAGGACCTCACCTTTTTAGTCCTTAAGCTTGGGATTCCCAGTTCTGGTTCTGAGATACCCTAACACAGTGGTTTTTAATTTTTTATTTTTTTTTTGGTGTCACAGGCCCCTTTGAAAATGTGATGAAAGTTATTGACCATATGTACTTAAAATACATTTTTCCATAAAATCTCAATGAGTTGAGAGAGTCTGAGACACATGTTGGGATCCAAGGACTCCAGATTAAGAGCTGCTATCCTAGAACAATCCCAGTTATTTTAAGAAATGAAACCAAATTCTCAAAACTAATTTATCCTCAATTTACTACATTTAAAAAGTATTTGTGTACATTACTTGAAGTAAAAAAGACGACAGCATTATGATGCAATTATAAGAAGGTTGGCCTGATCTAAGATGACCTTAGATGTAAAAATTGGTATCTGACATAGATCTGCTTATGTGTAGTAAAGGAATTGCGCTCTCCAAATATTAAGTGATCCTATGCACTGATTCAAGAAATGCTTGCAACCCTTCATCATGGTGGTTTCACTGAAAGACACATAAGAATAAAGGATATTTTAATAATTTGTTTTGATATAAAGCAGAACAATTTTGGCTTTTTGTGTCTATTTGGTTACTAAATTCAGGGAACAGAGGCTGTAAAACAAACTAACTTGGTGCTTTCCATCTCTTTGATTTCTATCCTTTAAGCTCCATTGCTTTCCCTAGGATAGGATTCCATGAGCCCTTAAATTTCTATTTGCTGTAATGGAAAATTTTGTATCTTTTTTTTTAACGGTTTATTGTTTCCAGCTTGTTTGTTTGTTTTTAAGTAACAGATAAGTTACTTTACAAACTCTTTTTATCTGAGTTCTACACATTACAGTTCTTGGATAAATTTTGTTTTGTTTTGTTTGATACTTTTTAATATGTTAGAGTTTATGTTGAATTTGCAAATTCAGAAACAGCAAAATAATCAAAATGATTTAAGTTAGGGTTTTTTAAAATTATAAACACAAAGTCTCACATTTTTCCTGGAGATAAGAAATTAGATTATTTAGAAATGCTCATCCCTGAATCTAAAGCAGTGGTAGCTGTTTAAGATGACAATATAACCATTAAGACCACTGTTTCCTTGTTTTTAAAAAAATCTAGACCACTTCCATTCTGATGGAAATCAATCATAAAACAACTGCAACTTTAAATAGCATGTTCAGCTATCATGTACCTATCAATTTTGTGCATGCTGCTGTAACAGGAGAGTACTATTGTGCGTATATAGATATATGATAGTTGAGAAACACTTTTGCTATTGTTACTTCGGTAGAATAATTTAGATGAGACTGAAGGCCTTATGTTTTATGCCTAATAATCTTGCTATTTCCTAAAAAATGATTACAGATTCCCGTTCGTTTTCCCCTAAACCATTTTCTACAGTCTTGTGAATTACCTACTCTAAAAAAAAAAAATCTTTCACATGATTCAGGTTTCATGTTCTTTCATTGTTATATCTTCTACTTGGAATCATATTGGTTATCTGACATTAAAATTCTTGTGGCCAAGTTTTTTATTTAACTTTGTGAAGGACTTTATTGGCCTTATACTGGAATTAAGTCCTATTCAGTTTTTCGTACCTGGGGTAAAATACAGTTTTGTGGGGGAGGGCAGAGGAGCAGGCTGTTCCATCTGTAAAATATAATCATCAAATTTCAAGCTAGAAAAAACACCTACTCCAATCACTTCATTTTACAGATGAGGAAATAAACCCAGAGAGTTTAGTGGTTTGCCAGTCAAAGAGCTGCCAATCTATTGCCATATCTTACTGGCCAGCATTTTTAGCAGACCTTATTTATCTATTTTAAACTCTTTTGGGTCATTGCAGGGAGATAAAAAAGCAGATGTTGGCAGAGATTTTTCCCGGAACATTCCATTAAGAAGATATTACAGACTGCCGCAGGGTCTCTTTCCTCTTTGATCCCTAGTCAACTAGAAGGCATACTTTAAAGCAAGTGAACAAACAAGAAATACCTTGCCACAGTTTAGCATTACTTTATGTGGTGCATATGTCATGTATTCTGCCATAGAATCACTGCACACCAGGGGGCCTGTTGTCCTGGATCCTCTCCTCAAAGCAAGGGAAGCTCTTTATGAGGTCTAGGCTGAGAACCTTATGGAGACTGGGGGCTGCACTGGATTCTCTGGATGTCTTATAACGTGGGTCTCCTACTGTATACCAAATGCTGTGGCAGGTCCTGTAGAAATACGAAGAACAACACCCCAGCCTAGTCCAACTGAGGAGATACAACTTAAACAGCAGAAGGCATATGTGACGAATGCCAAACAGAGGTACTGGCGTAAATGCACTGGAGGTTTTCGTTTTCTCAGGAGTCATTCAGATGACTGTGGAATTCTGTCTCAAGGTCCCTTATGACTGAAGAAAAAACATAAAATTTTGACCTAGGCAACTTCAAGTAGCTTAAAGCTAGAGGACAGCTACAACCCAAACAGTCATGCCTTCTAATTTTCACTGTGAAATATTGCCTATATAAATATTCCTTAGGAATAATACTCATCTGTAGCATTTTCTTTAGAAGTCCAAATCACTAAACACCATGGCTTTCTTTTCAAATTGCAAGAAGTTCCTGTTAAATAGTAGTAAAATTAAAACAGAGAATTTTGCTTGAAACAGAATTCAACCTTTTGGGAGTTCTGTTTGAATTGACAATCTCACTGGCTCGGTATAATTCTTCACAAAGTGCATAAAGGAAGAAATAAATACTAAGATTATGTAGGTGAAGAGTATTTGAATATCATCTCTATTCAGCAAAATTTATTTCTAATACCAAGGTTTTTTTAATTGACTTTAGTCATTAGTACATACTATTCCCATTCTCTAAAATGTGTTGATTTTAGTATAATATGAGGGATACAGAGACCAACTCAAGAAAAATGTTCATATCTGCTATGACAACAGTAGGTTATTACCTGCTCTAAAGTTAGTAAACCATATAGTATACATCATGCATTTTTATCATCACTGGAGATTATTGGGAATTTAGTTGTCTCCCTTTGGGTAAATGGAAAGGCCATAGGTGCCTTATGATCATTTAACACTGAAAGCAAGTCACTTAACCTTTCATCTGTTGGGGTAGGGTTGATGGGGTAACTAAATAATCTTTTGCCTATTCCAGAAATAGAGTTATTATACTAAAGGGACATGTAACTTGCTTATTTATTTCTTTTCCCTGAGATAAAATTCGTTTGGTAAGTGGTACAAAAAATCTGACCCAATTACTTAAAGTCATACAACAAATTGGTAGCAAAACTAAGAATCAGACTCAGTTGCACTCCTTCTTCTCTGGTCATATAATGTCTTTTCATTCAATTAACGCAGACGAAAAGGAGTTTTTCTCTACAGTTTTATATTTTTAAATATCTGTAGTGGATTGAGGAGCCTTATTCTAAATCCTTCATCAAGGCTGTCCCAGTGACCAAACCACACTGACTTCAATCACGAACCTACATTTAAGTCAATCTGAACCTTTGGAAAGGCTTGGAAAACTCAGAGATAACCTAGAGCCAGTCTGGGCCATAGAAGTAAAAGGAGGATGATGCATCTGATCCTCAAATACTTGGTGAAGTTGAATTATTAGTGATAAGCTGAATAATTACACTAGAAATAAGACTTCAGAACAGCTGGTAGGTGTTTGTGTGTGGGGCTAGGGGATAGAGCTTTAGTATGGAAGCATTTGGAGGCATCTGGGAGGAGTGGAAATGGGGCCATCCGATTAGTAACTGTGCCTTGTTATTAAACCATGACTTTCTGCATTGTGTATCCCCAGAGTTGGAAAACTTCTGCTGGCAAAAAAAGAGAAGGGCTGCCGTGCTGTTGCTGAGGGCCATACAGTAGACACAAAAGCGCCTTCTTAGAGGCCTGCAGCAGAGGCAGCTTGTACAGGCAGGCCCGTTCCTCTCAAAGACTGGGAATCAGATTCTTTCCCCAGGGGGTTTCCAACTAGTTTGCACTTCAGAAAAATCTTTTCTTTCTCTTGCGGTTCACGCCCTGCAAAGAATTTTCTTCCAACCAAAGAAATTGTTTTATAATCAAAGATCCTTGTCCTTAGTTGTTGGACATCAAAGAAAGTTTGGAGGAGACTGGGGGATTATGTGAGCGCCTAGAATTTATTTTGAATGCAAACTTGCAACATTAGCAAGTCCCCCAAAGAATATACTCACCTCAGAGCTGGGAGACAGCCTAATATAAACAAGCCTCTGTTCTTCCTTGGTTGGATGTACCCCGCTAAGATACAAATGAGTATCTATCTGGACTTAACTTCAATACGTTTGGTTCTTGAGGTTCTTAATGGAAGAGGTACCTTTACTCTACCTGCCCTTTTGAAACCTGATACTGGGAAACATCAAAATCTATTGATAAACTTGAAACAATAGAAAACCTTTTTAACCTTCAATACTTCAACTCTTGGGGATTTAGGGTTTCTCCAGGACAGTTGATGATATCACCAACGTTGGGAGCCACATTCCCTGCATTCCCTACTGTCTTGGAGGTGTTCATGATGTCATTTTCTCCCACAAAGGAAAACCTCAGCACCCTGAGGGCCTGAACTCAGGTCTTGGCAGGTAAATGAAGGAGGAACTTACTTTTGGATTTAAACTGATTGAGTCAGGTATAAAGAGGCACAATCATGTTAAGTACTAAGCTTCATAGCCTCATCTCTGGAATAGATCATTTATCATTTAGGGAGAATTAAGACTGTAACTTTAAGAAATTATTTTCTGGGTAAGAACAATTCATTTAATATTTTGGTTCTTGCACTACAGGACATTTGTAGGGCGTTGTTCTCAGAGATTATGGCTCCTTAAATATCCTTCTCTGAATCCATGAATTTTTCCAAACTTTTCTGGAACCCATTTATAGATTAACTTTTCCTTCCTAGAGCAAATTAACAACAACAAAAACAAGAATTAGGAAAAATAAAGTGATGGATAGGACAGATTCAGGCAGAATTATGCCCTGGGCAAAGTACATTCTTGTTATTTTAATCTTGGCTCTGTGGTTATGAACAGAAGAGAGTATTTGCTCTAGAAGACTTCCAATCTCTTCCTATCCCTTCATTGCAACCACAAAGTAGTGGTTGGAAATAGAATTCCAGGAACACCAAAAATGCTCACAGTTTCCAATAGTGGCAGCTACACTGCCCCCACAAGGATTCTTTGAGCACTCTTCCTAGGGGCCTTTTCGTGCTGTCCTTGTGGTTAAGAGCCTACACCATCAATCACAAAGGCTTGCCCTGAAGACAAACCTGGTAAATAAGTCAGTTGTCTATCTTTGCCCCCAGAAACAATCCTTTATATTTTTACTCTGTCTGAACTAACATGCTGTCTTTTTCTTTTAGAGGAAGACAGTGTCTTCAGTGGAATCATCAACTGACCATTCTCACAAAATTTAAAATGCACTAGTTTGTACTAGGAAGATAAGTCAGGATGTGAGGGGTAGGCAGGATTTGCCAAAGGTTTTTATTTCACTCAGCAGTGCTAACTTGCCTGTGCAACTCCTATGTAGGTATTAGATTACAGTTTTGGGGATTTTTTTACACTAAGAATATACCAGTAGAATTTACTAAAATGTGTGTGTCCCTTTAGTTTATATAGGGGAAAAAAGGAATTGAACTATATATAAGGGAAGAGCCCAACCTACAACTGACCTTTCATTTTCATAATTTTATTTCTCCTGCTGATGTATGCTTGAGCCAAATTATTGTTATTATATAAAATGCCCTAGTTTTTCAAGCAATATCAATCTTCAAGGTATGGAACAGGATTTGGCATTTTGTTTCCATTTTTATTGTTTTGTTTTCTAAAGGGAAGTTTGAGTTGGAGCCTGTCTGGCAGGATTCCATACTTCTACCAAACCACCTGTCCTGGCAGAGACAATGGAATCAAAAGTCAAGTTCTTTATGACTGCACCTGCCTTGTAAGTGCTGCCAGAAGATCTGATTTTTTTCCTGTAGCCAAACTTTGCCCAGAAACTATAGTACTTGGCACCCAAACAGTGGGTGCATACACCCAAAAACTTGGATGTCCTAATTTCAGGAGGACTAGTGCTAGTTCTTCCATTGACTTCTATGTAGTCTTTCGCATTGCATTCAATGATTATTTACTGTTTATCAAATGGAGGAGATGTAACTTTCTGGTTCACTTGGTTTTCAAGATTTTTGTGAGGATCTACTATCGATGAATCATTTGGTAATTTATTATTTGGAAATTGCCTTATTATGCATCTAGTAAGCGTGAAGGAGAGTATGATCCACCCAAAAGAGATCAGGAACATAGCTCTGCAGTCAGAACACCATGCAGCGTTTCCAAGAGTGAGAAGTTACCATTTGTCCCTGCTTCTGTTTCCTTTTCCCGGAAATGTAAGTTACCCTATGGGCCACCAGTTGAATGCTCTCTGATTAGGCAATTGTTTTGGAGGCAATCTAACTTCTTTGAAGAGGACTTTTTTCCTTTTGAATTATCAGAGTGTTTCTTGGGTTCCCTTGGGGAAGAGTTACTTCATTATCTTCTAACTTTATGTATAATTGGAGGCCTTCTGGCTTAAGAACATAATTTGTATCACCAATCAGATAATTGAAGATAATATGCCCAGCAAATGATGCTCTTTGCACAGTATCCACATGTAATGATATCCACATGTAATGATAAGGCATTAAAAGTGTTCTAAAATGAGTGGCAACATCCTGCACTGAAAAGAGCTCTCAGTAGTCTTGTGTTTTAATCTCATTTCTGATCCTTCTTCTTAGCTTTATGACCTTAAGGAGAATTGCTTAACCTCTCTAAGCCTGTGTCCTCATGAGTAAAATGGTATAATAGTAATAGTCTGCCTACCTGAAATGATAGAAGGTATGAGAATTGTCTTTGAAAATTGCAAGTGCAAGGTATTATTATTAATAGTAATTAAACTTGAGCTCTTTCTTATTCATCTAATTACTGTAAGAAACATTAAGTTTGAGGGTTATTGATTTAGCCTCAGTTAACCTATTTGAATTCAATTTGGCGTTATCCTAAAATAACTAAGCAAGACTATTTGTATTTTTTATGTAGCTAAAAAGACAAAGCTATAGATTAAAACTTTTCTGGGCCAAAGGGCTGATTAAATGTTACCATAATGTAGTAACAGGTAGCCTTAGTGGCTTAGAGAATGACTAATAGTATATTGGTTCTAGGGTGGGAACTTAAGTTCTGTTACTGCCGTGCTTGTGCCACGGTGAATCATTTGCCCTCCCAGACCTTTGTACATGTGGCTGTGCTACATTAGTAAGCTCATTAGCTTCCTTCCACGATCAGTGAGGTGATTACTGACACAACACAAAGCAGCTACTTTCTAAGTTTTTACTTCTCAGAATCAGAGGGATCCTAGAACCATATTACATATCACTCTTACATTTTCCCTTTTTGAAATTCTGGAGTATTCTTTTAGTTGTGGGTACCCTAAAACAATTGCTCAGAATGCTGAAGCTTCAGCTTCCTGTTTAGCTTTGCAGCCATTTTCTAAAGGCTAGAAGGGAAAGAGTTCAGGATTTTGAAGGGAAACTAATTTACCCAGTTCATTATACCTGTACTGTGCTGGTCCCAACATGTAGTTCTTTGAAGCTCAGCAGATAAGGTTCCATAGCCTGCTTGGAAATTACCCACAAGTCCCTGAGACTCCCAGTTCCCCATTTGAGAAGTAATAGGTCAAAATGAGATTATGCAGCTTCAGTCATAGTAACTATCAAATATTTGTGGCCTGGAAATCATTTTCAGGTAAAGATCATCCTTTGAGCCATCTCAGAGACTACTATTCTGCAGTAGGGAAAATCTGTATTCCATACTGTAACTTTACCAATTTGAAGTCTCCCCCCAAGATAGGTAAATAAAGGGATAAAGGTAATTATGGGTTTTCTCATCTTTTCTACTTAGCTGTTCTCTGTCATGATTAAACACACATAGCTTTAACTCTTTTAGAAACAAACTCAATTACCATTATTATCCTTTCAACACTTGCATGGTATTATAATCCATTTTAATCATAGTGCAACATAGTGGGAGTCAGGAGACAAGTGTGGGGGAAGATGGAGAGGGGCAAGTGTTTTCCCTTGTATTGGTTTTGGGAAGCATCCTTCCTCTCTGAAGGTACTTTGTGGGGAAAACTGTTTTCTTCCCAAGGCCTAATAAAGATTAGTGAGAGACGTCTGCAAAGCATTTGAAGCTCTTTGAAATAAAGACACAGATAAACACTCAGTATCACTGTTATTATCATTAAAAAGGAAAGCCCAGCATGTGATGTTTTGGGTCACTTCCAGCGGCCTTGTTTGATGTTCGTGGTTCCTTTTTTGACCTTTACCTCTTGGTATCTTTATACATTTATTGAGGCTATTGGACAAAGTCTTGAGAGCCTAAGCAATAGGATGTTAAGAATGAATGACTGCTAGCCTCCATTTCTATCGATGGAATGCCTGAAAATATGTTTAAAGTAAATAGTTCAGGTTCCTGTCTTTGGACACCTTGTTCGAGTTTGGCAATCTTGGTGGCAAAGTTAATTTAATATCTGATCATTTGAGTTTTTATTTCCAAGTTCTATTCCTTATAGAATTCCTTCTATACCTTAGAACAGAGTTTTATAGGAAATTTTTCATTAAATAGAATAAATGCCAAATTAACTGGGATTTTTTTCTATACCGTACTTATGAGTTAGAAATAAATTAAAAGAAAGAAGCAGATATAAAGGACCTAAAAAACAAATAATATAAAAACTTCCAGAAATAATACAAGAACTTCCTAGGGACACTGTAAGTTCAGCCCGATCTCCTGTACTTCAGAATGTAAATTATTTCATGCTAAAAAAGGACTGTAATGATATCCTTATGGTGTTATAAGGTACCAAAGACACCAAATAAAGGCTAAATTATGTTCAGTGTAATGTATTTAGGCAGGAAAGAGCACCAACACATTTTAGAAAGGGTTTCAACAGCTCAGATTGAATTTAAAAGGACTTCCTCCCGGTCCTTGGAAAGCTAAATAAATCACAAATTTTATTTTGTGCCTTCTATATTCAAGAACTTGTGCTAATCCTGTTGCCTGATTGGCAGCTGTATTTGAGAATCGGGTAGAATTAGTGCTCAATTTTTTTTTAATGCTGCTGGTCTTGCATTAAAAAATGAAGTTTTTTGAGTTTGTGGGATTGCTGTGTGGTTTTGAAGAAAAAAAAAGGGCACAGTCTTCATAACCCTAGTTCACGAATTATTTGTTTTTAGATTTTAAATGGTTATCTTACAATAAGGTTTGCATATAAACAGACATATATTTTCCCCTCTAGTTTTTCAATTTAGTTTGATTTTTCAATCCCCACACCAATTTCTGCATCTCTACACACACACATTTTTTTTATTTCTAAGCTTAGCTCTCACCAAATAAATGTAAAGTAGGAAAAAAATTTTGAAAATTTCCATCAGAACCAAAGGAACTCAACAGATTGTAGGAGATTGAAGAGGATGAAGAGGATGGTGTATATCATGCCAAACACTAATAGAAAATTATTTGAAATTAACATCATGTTTAACTTTATGGAAAAACAACCACCCTGAAACTACTATGGTAATGTTTGTGTTTGTGTGTATATACACATAAAGGATTGAAAATGAGTGTTAGATTAGAATGAATAATATATATTATATATACGTATAAATAATATATGCTATATGTTATAGCTATAATATATATGCTTAATAACATATAGCATATATATTATTCATATTATATATAGAACATATATATGGAATATAGAATATATGTATATATTCTAAATACTTATTTTCACTCCTTTAGGGGAAGCTACTTCCTCTAAGCGAACCTTGGACCAGTCTTTGAAAATAACTGCCTTTGGAGACCCTGAAGCCAAATTAATTATCTGGCCTTTGAAATTTCGCCTATTTAGAGGATGGTCACGTGCAAAATGGATAACCTTAGGACAGTCTCCCCCTGTATTCTTTTCCCTGAAGCCCCCTCTTACACTCATAATTTCAGTTAATTTGATTTTCAGAAGACAATCAAGTCTAATCTCTTCACAACCTGATATCTTTGTTTCAGCCTTGTCTCAAATTCAGCATGTTGGAGCTGAGTTTCTTTGCTATTAAGTTCTGCTCGCTCGTCTCTCCTCAATTATGTTAGCTATCTCTCTCCTTAAGAATTTTAACCTCCTGTTTCTTTTCTCTCATTTTCATTTTGGGGTCATCAAAATATGTGCCACTATCAAATCAAATGTCTCTTCTCTCTATGAAAATTTATCACTCTTGTATACTCCATATTATGTTGGTCTTATTTAGGTTGGGATTTTGATGGCCAGGCCTGTTCCCTTCTATGCCATGTACTGCACCAGGTTCACTGCATGTGTTTAACACATGTCCTAAAATAACCATCCTTTTGTTGAATAAGTTTGTATATTGCTGCTATTGTTCATCTGCAGACAGTTTTCCAGGCTGCATTAACAGGCAACTGCATGCCAGGTTACATGCTGACAGCTGTGTCTTCCCTTCAGAAAAAGATCCTTTTTTTCTCCCTATTAAATGAAAGCTTAGATTTTAGAGAAAATTACAAAATACGGAAAATGAAAGAGAAGAACTGAAATCACAGCATCTGTGGTTTTCTTTATCCTTAATGGTAAGGCAGCTTCCTAGAGGATTTTATTGTAATATGTTGATGAAATGTTTATAGTCATCCCTTTGCAGTTTGTTTAAAAAGTAGTTTCTAAGCAGCAGATTCTGCATCATCTAGAAAACTTTAGCTGGAGAAACCACATTTCTTTCTTTCTCAAGCTGCAGAACCAGTCTAATCTTTTTTTTTGAGTTTGTTTAACACTTGATCTTTATAGTGAAGGACAAGTTACATGATCTTCCTTCCAAAGGAATGTTTCTCAGATTTTTATGTTTTATAGCTTTCTGATTTCATTGCCATGATAGATTTACTTATCAGGAAACCGTGACTATCTCTTTGAGTTCAGGAGTACACAACAGTAAACTATCCCTCGTAAAGAAGGAATAACTTCATAGCTGTTGCTATGAGAGTGGATTTGGATACATCTTACCATGGGTCCAGACCTCTGAATTAGAAATAATTCAGAGATTACAGAGTTATAGAAATAATTGAGTTGTGTGTATGTTGAAAGCTAGGGAATTTACCTTCACATTATACTGCCTCATATTGACAATACCCTTTCCATAATCTTTGGATAAGTAGGTCATGCTATGACAGACCATTTGGCTGCCTCAAAGCAATTACCTTATATTTTTCCCCAAAGGAATTTCAGATCCTGTTCAATATTTGCTAGTTTTGCTAGGTACTGAAGGCAGAGAGGTTGTAGTAGTAATCTTGTGAAGAAGGAAATCAGAGTTTCTTATCTATTTTCCATATATTGTCAATCTGTCCAAGCAAATTTATTATATGGAAAACTGATAAGGAACTTTGTTTTCCTCTTGATATACTTGCCTGCACAGCACCATGCCCCACTTTGGAGAACCCTGTGGTAGAGTTTCAGGTCTCTAGATAACGTGGAATATCTGTAAAATAGCTGAACCGTTGTGCCTCCATAGATTTTTTTCAACCCTGAAGGTGAGAGGAATTGGGAGGATGAAAAGGGGCCGTTTTTTCCCCTTAAGAGTTCTAAAGTTCAAAGACACAGCTGGTGTTCCAATGGAGCCAATGCATCTGGAACAGTCCAATTATTGGAGAGGTAACTATTGCATGCACTGTAGCCTTCCTGTTGTTATCCTCTAAAATATTCATCTAGGTGGCCCTTGCCCTTCCCTGTGAATCATCTCCTCAAGTCCTTCTATCCTTTTCTTGGCCTGCTTTGAACTTCTTGTGTATTAATCTCTTTTACAAAGTAAGGGCTCTAAGCAGTGGATAGTAAGTAGTGCAGGTGTATTCTCACCCACACTACGTGAGGAGGATTGCTGAACTATCTTGTTTCTACATATTTCAAGTTGCAATAACATCACCCTCTAAGTTCTTGCTCACTTGGCTTCTTCTGTTTCCCTAATAATTTTCAACATTATTTCTCTCCATCTGTACAATATCCAATGCATTACTTTTCTTCATTCTATCTGATATTAAGTCATTGTTAACCACCTATATAGAGAGGCTAAAGACAAATTCTCTTCATTCTTTTAAGTTATTTTCTAGAAGAGTATGGGGCCAAATTCTAAGGGATTATCTGAAATTTATTCATAAAATTTATCATCAACTGATAGGATTTATTTTTGTAGTTTTACCTCTCAAGCTTACCACTGACTCATATTCTTTCTACAGTTTCAGTGCAACCAAGATTTCGATTCGTATTCTAAAAATCAAACTGAACTCTAGTCTTTCCCCAGGAGAGAAGAGTATCCTCAGTAGATAGGGGTCTAGAGAATGTTGGAAGTGCTCCTCTGAAGCAATCCAACAATATCCAACTGTATTTCTGTTCAAGGAATGTGCATGGGTTGTGGTCTGTTGCAGAAAATATAGTACATCACAATGAATCCCCAAAATCAAATCAGTCGGTTTCCTGACCTACACTGTAATCTAAATAGTAATGTTGAATTCATCTCTACTTCAGGGTAGGTAGTCTGAAGAATAGTCTTTTAACATGAAGGCCTATCCCCCACTACACCAGCTGCTCCATAACAGCAACATTACCCAGCAGGTTAGGCCAGGAGAATAAAACAACCATATCCCATTGAAGCTGCAAAGGAAATTCAAGCAAACAATGTAATAATGATGATTATATTCATATATGGATAAAAGAGCATGAGTTGCATCCACTGTCCCCAAATTTTCTTGTGAGAACATTTTGTGATAAGTTATATGGTGTCTCTTCCCTCAACATCAGGCTACGTATGGAAATAAAAAAGCCATATAGCCCCTCCTTAGATTTTGAAGACAGGTATTCTCCTTTGAGAGAGCTGAAGTAATGATAATAGTTTTGGAGTGAATGTGCAACTATCTTATATGTTAACTTTGGCTTTATGGGTCTTAGTTGTAGGGGCTGCCATTTATTCCACTATCAAATGTATTCAGAGACCACTAGGTAATGAATAAAGAAATAGTAAAAACTTTTACTATCTTCCATGAGTTAGTATATAATTAAGTAATAACTAGACTCAGTGTTCCTTGGCTTGAGTGCTCTTTAGTATTTGCTGCTCACAGAAAGCTTTTCTGGCATTAATGGTGTTAAGTCTATTCTTCTGTTATAAGCTAGCTGGTTTCCCATTATACCTCATGATTAATACTCGTATGTGTTTGTGTGAAAAACATTTTGATAATGCTCAAACAGATGCCATTCAGTTTTTTGGGACTCACCCCAATAAAGAGGTGTCCTCTTAGCTCCTCCTAACTTTATTTACTATCATTTTTGAAGTCTCTAATTCTGTCCCAGTCTTGAGGTGATGTTCTTTTTCGACTTGTGTATTGCTCTCAGAAAAAAATGTATACTTTCCTCCTTCCTCTGTCTGCTGCTCCGTAATAATAAATCCAGCCTTACAGATCTACTGTCTTAGGGGCTTCTGTATCATGTGGTAGTACAGATTCCTGCTTCATCTCAAGGGTCTTGTTTCCCTATCCCCATCATCCTCTAGCTGCCAGCTGTGAAGACTCTTACCTACACCTCCTAAACTGCTTAGAAAGGAATCTGGTTCTCCTGGCCCCAGTGCTGACCTTGACCCTTTCCCCAGTCCTGAGCAGTCCTGGAAACTCAGCCCCCTCGGCACCTAATGCATGCCTCTAACTTTCTTGCTCTGGCCTCCCGAGAGAGAGAGCACATTCTGAACACTCCTCCTTTTGTGTCGGCATCTCTGTGAGGTGCTTTGGAAGGACTCCAGCCAGGCATGGAAGGGCTCTTTGATAATATCTGACGGGTGGGTAAGAATTTCGGGCACCTGGCCAAGATACACATTGCCTGTAATCGTTAACTCAGTCTGTAAACAGTTCAAACGGCACTGAGAGGCCGTCAGTTATTACATTAGAAGAAGCCTTTCATCTCTCTTGCTTAGAAGCCAGGCGTCCAGCATTGGCCCCCACTGTGGTGATTGGAGCCACGGTGCTCTGTGCATAGCCACCAAGGCCCAAGACGTGCAGAGACATACAATGGAAGCTGCTCCGAATGACTGACTTTCAAACTTTCAGCATTGGAGCAATAACTAAATCATTAATTTCCTTTTGTTCTGCACCTGGCTGATGCTGGAACGAAAAAAGAAAAGAAAAGACCTTGACCAGGAATAAATAGTGGGGAAGGAATTATCATCTGGGATCGGAAATTTCATTTTTCAGCTCAATTTTCCTGCTTACATTCATATTCTGAAAACTTTACAACCTCACCATTCACACCTTTTTATTTTGCCGCTTTTTGATTCCAAGTCCTCAGTGTACTCCATGTCTTCAGTTAGCTTTACAGTTATTCACTATTCCTAGACCCTAAGTGCAAGGCACAATGCTAGGCCCTGGAGAGGGCCCAAAAGAGCATAAGACAACAAACATTCCTGCCCTCCAGGTGCTTACTAATTGAGACCTGAAGATAATGCTAGATATGTCCTAGAGATAACTACCACCATGAACATTTATAATAAGTGCCAACATTAAGGTGTGTGATGAGTTTCTGCTGGAGTTTACAGTAAGGACAAAGAACAGCAATGTGGACAAGGGTGATCAGGGAAACTCCTTTCCAGTTCTATGAAAGAATTTTTTCAGTACTTTTTTTTATTAGCCTTCTTTTTCTTCATGTTTCTCACCCATTTTCTTTTGCCCTTTTCGTTAAATTGCTATTTTTCCTAAGCGCATATTGAATGTTCTAGGCACTTAGTAAAAGGAATCATTAAACCTCTTTTAGAATTTTTCTGATGAGTAAAATTTTGCAGAGGTGGAGTTGAGACCTGCCTTCCCATTGAGTATTCTGGTACCAAAAGATGGCTCCGGAAAACCAAGCACAACTTATTCTAAGCATCTTAGTTGCAGAAGACCCTTTACTGATGAATATTTTTAAAGATGTTCAGATTAGTTTTACCATTGCTAAAGCAGTTTGAGCAAAATTTAGATTAGGCTATAGGTTTTAAATAAACAAGTGAAATAAAATCTCATACTCACTGTATTCAAGGTGAGCCTAAAGCCCCAGATTTTGCCCCTTACACTAGAATCCCAAGTGTACAGCAGCTAAACTCTTTTCCTCTACAAAACAATATCTTTTTTTTTTTTTTTTTTTTTGTGGGGAAGACCAGCCCTGAGCTAACATCTGTTGCCAATCTTCCCCTTTTTGCTGAGGAAGACTGGCCCTGGGCTAACATCATGCCCATCTTCCTCCACTTTATATGGGACGCCGCCACGGCATGGCTGACAGGCAGTGCGCGTCCGCGGGCGCCTGGGATCCGAACTTGCGAACCCCGGGCTGCCAAGCGCGGACTAAACCGCTGCGCCACCGGGCGGCCCCTACAAAACAATATCTTAACGCTTGCCCCACTTACTTCTACTGAAGGAAAATGATAGAGCCATAAGACATTCTTCCAAAAAAACAAAGACTGGGGGTGGGAGGACTGCCTTATATAATTAACTTGACCGGGGCCCTCATAACCTATTGGTTAGAAAACTGACTTCACGCCTCTTATTTTCTTTGTTTCATTTCCCATTTTGCTCAGCTTTCTGGTTCACCTTTTCATTCTCTTTAAATATTTTGGCTTTGGGGTTTGCCTCTCTTCCACCATCCAGGTTTTCTCTGCTGATTCTGAATGTAGCTTTGGAGGAGCATGGATAAAATAAAAGAGAAGCATGGCTTGGGGATGTGCAGCCTTGCACTCCGTCATGTGCTCTGCTTCTGATTTACCAATCTGCTGAGGATGAGCACTTCTGTATATCCTTTCTTTTACCCAGGACCACGAATACTTTCCCCTACTTTATGGGGAAAAAAAAAGACAGCTCAATCTTAAAAAAAGAAATTAAATCCTTTAGAAGAAAACAGGCACTAGAGCAAACAAAATCAGGTTTCTTTACCATTTGCTCGGCATTGTTATTTGTTCATGGTAAATAGGAGAGTGGTTATTTGAAAGGATGTGTTAAATCACATTCGTAGGGTAGAATTGTAGAAATACAGAATTTACAAGGTACCTATACAAGGAAGCTTTGAGACATGCTATCTGATCCACCCAATTCAATATCCTGGTTAATTCTGAGGTCATTTACAGGTTTAATATCATGGGGAAATAATGGAGGAAGCCCCTGCTCTTCTACCTGAATACACCTTTTGGGAACTGATCAGTCTTGAATTTTGGCTCCCTACCCTCATTGCTTTCCTTGTACATGTAGTAAGGAAACTGGCTAGAATTATTTTGGTCCCTCTAGATCAACGGTTCACAAATTTTAATGTTAATTTTTAGAAGAATTGCTGAAATACAGATTGCTGGGCCCTACCCCTAGAGTTTCTGATTCAGTATGTCTGATGTGGGGCCCGAAAATTTGCATTTCTAACAAATTCCCAGGTGATGTTCATGCTGCCAGGTCTTGGGGACCACAGTTTGAGATCCACTGCTATAGGTTACTGCCAACTTTATAACCACGATGAATTTAACACATATCGACTGTCTTCACATGGCCAGAGCATCCAGCTTGCATTGAAGTAACTGTGGCTTTAATGTTTGAAGGTAGATCCTTAATTATGAGAGATTTTGACCTACTTGCAGAGATTAAGTGGCCTGAAGGCTAGATCATTTACCTGTAGGCACCTGGCAAATGGCTTACTGACTCTTTTAAGCAGCAGATAGCAGGTGGGAGCTTGCTTTTGGAAAAATTATTAGCTGGGCTACATAACAAATAATATGACTTGAGGAAAATAAAACCAATGCTTTTAATTAGTTTCTATGTCATCCTCAAAGAGAAGATTCCAAGGTTTAGGAATTCTCCTTTTTTTTTTTTTCTTTCCACTTCCCTGAGCTACAGAACCTCTTAGGTTGTACATTAGATTATTTTAGAAGCTAAGTGATTCCAGTTTCACTCTAGCGTAGCAGGCTACCTAGCATCATCCCTTCTCTTTTTGGATTTACTGTAGTGGAACCAGCTCAAGTGAACCAACAACCACAAACTCTACATTTAATAGGATTCATTTATGCAGCCGTTTTAACTTTTTCTAAGTGTCTTCATGCGTTAAGCTTAACATTTAAAATGTTACACCAATAGCACTATATCTGAAGGTATAAACAGTGTCTGGCAAGTTTGTATCTCCAGCCTTGTCTTTCTTTCCACTCAAACTCCAATTCTTATTTCAAATTGCCTATGGGATTTAAATGTTCATTTCTAATTCAGTATTCCTAAAACTGAAAAAGTTTCCCTGCTTGAAATTAACTTCTTTTTCCAATATTCCATTTTTGGTTGATGCAACATTTTTTTCCTCCAATTCTCTGGGTTTAGAACCTTTAATTCCTTCATCCCTGTAGTTCAATCTGTCAGCAAGTACTTTGAACACTTCCTTTATAATTTCTGTGATTCATCCCTTCACCTTTTAACTGTTACCATCAGAGTTCAAACTTTCATCATGCCAGTACTAGATTACTGGAACAGCTCTCTAACTGGTTTTCCTACCACCAATTTTCTTTTCATTCCACTATAGTTTTTACTCTGATACTAAATTGTTCTGCTTAAAATATTGTTTTGATCATGAGATCCCCTTGCTTGAAAATACAGCATGATTCCTTTTTCACATGTGCCAGCAAGATCTAACTCTTGTCTTGGCATTCATGGCCTTCACAATTTGATCCTACCTCAGCTATCCAAACTATCTCTGCAGATCATTTTTTAGTCATACAAATCTTCAGTACCTTGAAGACTTGAGAGAAACTGGTCAAGAACTCTTCTTTCCCTCTCCCTTGGTCCCTTGTTTTTTCTCAAGGCTGTAGCTGGGAATCCAGCATGATAGACGCCTATAGACCAGATCCTGCTTATTTTACTTATGTGGTTATTTTTCTTCTATTCAAATCCTGTCTTCCTTAAGGGCTAGCTTAAGATTCATCCCCTCCACAAAGCCCACAGGACCTATTGGCTCCACCATACAGTGTGACACTTGATGATATATCATTTTGTACCACCATTTAGTTTGTGTATATGTGTATATATTATCTCCTCAATGAGACAGTAACGCCTAGAAAGATCTAATATAATTTTGGGATGAAGATAGATGTTCATCAAATACTTGCCAACTAGGAGGCCATATTTCACACCTATTCTGATGTATGTGCCTATGGGGAAAATCTCCATGTGTACCCATCCAGCATCCTACTCAACAGTAACATCAAGTGACTATATCTTGACAAGGAACATTTGGGAGCTATTGATGTTCCCTGTTACAAAGGGTTTGGGGGGAAATTGTAGCAGCTGCTATTTTAGGGAGAGAGATGGCTCCAGAAACAGGCCTGATAATGTCCAGGCTAAGAATCAACTTAGTGACAGACAGCAACTCCACTAGTTAGTCTTTGGCTAGGAAGGGAGTTCAACCTCTGAAACATTTTAGGTAGGCGTGGGCTTAGCAATTAGATATGCTGCTACTTTCTGAAGTAAACCTACCTAAAGGCAAAAGCATGGCCTAATGACTGGGTGATCACTCCTGCACCATAAGTACTCATTTATTGGGATCTGCACAGAGGTACCCACCCGAACAAACACTAAGAAGAAGCAAAGGAAAGTGACTAGGACCTAAGTGTAGTCACTGTGTCAACAGCAATATCAGATAAGGTGGTTTTTATGGAGGCAGGGAATGTGGTGGGGGGAAGAGACGATGCACCTGTGGTTGGTGATTCAGAAACTTAGTGCCACATTATATGGCACTATGAAGCCACCTTATGTTCCAGCCACCCCATGGTGGCTGATGTCATATAATTACCCATTTGCTAACTGGGCCAAGAGGAAATGGATTGGATGAAAGCCAGAGTAAGATATAGTTACTTCTTAGCTCAGCCGCATTCAGAACCTATGAAACCAAATGGCTTTTGGGGACTTCTTTCTATACCAGTGAAGCCATTGTCTTTGTCAAGCTAATAGTGGTTGATTTTTATCGGTATCATGCATTTTTGCTTGCTTATTCCTAAGACAAATATGTTCTCATCTAAATTTATTCAAATGAGCTCCCATGGCTCACACAAGTTGCTGAATTATGATATCTCAAGCAGGAATAGGGTCCAGACAATTCCTGTTGGCTGAAGTAGGACTGAACTTAATCCTAGACTGACTCAGCTTCTCTGTTAAAGTTGTTTGAAATTCTGATATCCCGCCAGAGATTGTTTCTAAAGAGTTCTCAGTGTGAAGTATGAATCATAAACAAATGGACTCTCAGGAGACCAAAAGCTCAAGCTTTCAATATTAATTCAGCACACATTTATTGATTGCCTGATATGTTAGGGCACTGTGCTATGTGGGATATAAAGAAACCCCCGTCCTCAATTTAGTAGATGAGAATATAAAACAAAAGGTGAAAAGTGCCATACAGTAAATACAAACAAGTGGATTGGGACATTTTAGATGAAGAAGAGATTCTTCATAAAACAGGTAGCATATAAACTTGCCCTTGAAGGACAAGTAGGATTTTAAAAAGTGACAAAATCAGAGTAATAGGCAACCCAAGAGAATGTGAGAGAATAGTGAGTAATACAATTTGGTTTGGATAAGTACTATAGTGCATTTAGGAGAGAAGTCGGGATAAAGCTGAAAAGGTAGAGGGGAGTAGGAAGGAATTAATACTTTTTGAGTGCCTACTATGTGTAGGAACTGCTCGTACTTAAAATAAGTTATTTTATTTAATCTCTACAATGATCTTCTTGGGTGAGTGGTAGTATCTGCATTTTTTTACCCATAAGGAAACCAAGGCTCAACAGGTTAGGCCTCCCACTCAAAGTCACACACATCTTGTAAGTGACAGAGCTGAAATGTGGAACCAAGTTGTCTGATTCCAAAGCCAGTGCAGACCCTTGATTTGATAGGCTAGGGAGTTTGAATTTAATTCAGAAGGCAGTGGAGAGCATTGATGGTATTTGAATAGGACAATGATATGATCAGTACTGTGTTTAGGAAGATTGTTTTTGCAGAGATACATAGAGAGTTTTAGAATGGTGAGAGACTGGAGACTAGTTTGAAATCTATTGTAGTGGTTCAGACTCCAGAGACATAGAGAACATAGGTTTCCAAAGATGGGTTTGAGTGATTGGATACAGAGAGGAGAAATTATAATGACGCTGAGGTGATCAGCCTGAGTCTCTAGGAAAATGATGGTGCCATTAACAAAAATAGGAAAGTTAAGAGGGGTTATTGGTTTAGGGTGGAAGATGATATGTAGGTTTGGTATGTCTGAGTTTGAGGTACCAGTAAGACTACAAAGAAATAATGTCTAATGGGCCTTTTGAAGTGCAGGAGAATTTGACTTTGGAGACAAATTTGGGAATTTTCATTGAAGATATTGGAGTGAATAAGAACCCCAGAAGAGAGAGAGAATAGAAATAAGAGAATATATCCTTATATTTAAATGAGAGGAAGAAGAAGAGAAGAAAAATGAAGAGGCGACAAATGAGGGACAGTCAGAGAAGTGGAAGAACTAGAATAGCATTATGTCATGAACAGCAAGTGAGGAGGTTGTCAAGTAGGAGTATTCACCAGATCAGAAGTAATTTAGGGATATTTGTCTTGCTTTAGCATCAATACCTTTTCTTAGGAAACAACTGGCACTATTAAGTTCAGATACAATCTATTTTCTTTCTGCCTTCAACTCTGTTATGGAGGAAATTAGGCAATCAAGAGAACTGTTTTCCTATTACAGATGTGTTTGGTGGTCACATTTTTAATTTAAGCTAGTGAGAGCTCTTAATTTTACTGTTAGCAAAATAAAGTAAAATTTTCAAGTCTTGCCCTAAATCGTTGGAAGTTTAGTTCCCAAGAAGGCTCTTATAATTTTGGTGCTTCTGTTCTTCTACTCTGTGACTCTTCCTGTGGTCTGTCAAGTCTCCTTTCATTACATTTAGTACATGAAATCCATGCCCAGAATTCAGGATTCCTTGTCACAAGCCCAATATGCATTGCGTTGTCTCTTCAGCCTAATTTGTGAAATGGTAGTACTAATAAAGGGAGAATAAAATAGCTAATGAAGGATTATAAAGCACTTTGCTAATATAAAATGCAACATCAAAGCTGAATAATAGTCTTAATTTAGGGTGAAAGGTTCCACTAGCAGAGTAAAAGTAAAAAGGACAAAGGGTAGTGTTGCTTTGTACCTTGATAACAGTGTACAAATCAAAAGTACTGCTATTGGTCCTCACTGCTTTGTGAACTCTCAACCCAGGAATTTGGCTCCCCTCCCTAACTCTCTAAGTGTTTCCCTTACCCGCTAAATCTGGTGATGGCATCTCCCCGAATCTCCTGATAAATGCAAACAGGAACTTCTATTCAGCAGAGCCAACTTGATAACTGAGAAGATTCCTCTTCCATTTATCAGCACTTTGATTATCTTTTCGTATCTCTTACCATCCTCACTTAGCAAGAAAAACAAAGAGGTTTGAGCAGTTAGGAAGTAACAAAGAACTCATAGTTCACAAAGAGCAAGTCAAGGGATGTTTGGAATATTTGAACATACAACCACATTTGGCGTGAGGTGGCCTACATACATCCTCAGGGCCAGAGTAGGCTGGGGAGCTGATGAAGCTTCTGGAAGGCTGAAGCAAAAGAAAGGGGGCAATATCAAATGGCTCCTCAACTGAAGTCTTTAAAATTTGGGCTTCAGACATATCAACTTTTCAGGGTATAAAGGTTGGAGAAAAGAAGTATAATTCATCCCTCATTCTACTAAAGGTAAGAAAAAAGACCCACTCACAAAAAATATGGAATACTACTGGGGGTAAATCAGCTCTGAGTTTTTCCAGGCCTTTTCCATGCAGATCACTAGTCCAAGTCCTCATAAAATCTACTGGTAGGGACTGGAGTTCACCTGAGACACTTAGCCAACACTGTGGCCTAAAGCCAGTAGGGGGCAAGAATTCCTTTGAGTTAATTCTATAGGGATAAAAGAATAAATAAAATTGTTTTTAGTAGTCTCTAAGTGGCTCCTGCCCTGCAGGAGCTTCCCATCAAATCTGGGAGATAGATTAAGGGCCCAAAATGGTAAGAGAGCACTTCCAAAGCAATATAGCGAGAGTGAGTTAGTCTACCCATTCATTTCACATTCTCCCAATATGTACATGCTGGGCTGTGTGAATTTGCATTCCCTGTGCGTTGTTTGACAAATGGCCTTAAGACCCTTGTGCATGGGCATGTATATGCATGGCTATAGATCTACAGTCAGATTTTAGTCTCTTGAGAGCAGCAGCCATTCCCTTTTTTTGATGAGGAGATGTTTTCTTCCCCATCGGGGATTATGCTCAACTCAGCACATTGATACTTAGGCAAGACAATAAAAGAGTAACTGGGGATGGGTTATTAAGCAGGAAGGTTTTCCTGAAGTGAGTTTTGTTCGGTGTTATGGAGGAGATTTAGGCATGATATAAAAGGGGAGGAAGAGAACTCTTCCTTGTTAAGAGGTCAAAATCCTGTAAAGCTGACTTTAAAACTTGAACTCATAGGGAATATGCAGAAGTTTTCTGAAGAGAAAGCAGAAATCTGAAAATAGTCATGTCCTGATCAAATAACAAGGCAACCACCAAGTTTATTTGATCTCACAACTGTTTATTAAAATACATAATTCAATATGCAGTTTTTTTAACATCTACTGTGCCTGGCATTATGCTAAGGAATGAATAAGACCTAGTCCCTGACTTGAAGGAGCTCAGGACCTATTTTCCAGAAAGGAGGAAAGGACTAATATTTTATTGAACTTTTACTAAGAACCAAATGGGTAGAAGGGTGGGTCGCAGTGGAATACGTTATAACTTATACAACTAACTGTGAGAGGTAAGTGTCACTTAAGAATTTTGAATATATCTCTTTAGGGGAATATATGGGGGAAAGTGTTTAACTCTGGGGACTGAGGGCTGGTCAGATGATTAGTGAAGGACCCAGTTTGGGCTGGGCCGGGGGTTGAGAGTAAAAAGAGATGGAGAGCTACAGCTAAGGACTTAGATCTTGGAGTCTCTGGCTCACAGGGGAAGGGGAGGTACCACTTTTTTTTTCTCTCTAGAGCCAAGTAGCTAGGAAAAGGTCCAAGGGAAAAGAAAGTAAAAGGAATTTAGCAGAGAACCAAACTACTTTCCCGTCTCATACACTTTTTGTAAAAGATTTCTCAAGAGCAAAGACAGTGTTTTTCTGGTTTCATTCTCTTTAATGCCTAGAACTCTGCCATAGGAGGGCACTTGTATATCTTACTCTTTAGTTCCTGGGAGCTCAAGAGATGCTGCTATTAGGAATTACTAAAATATTCAGAGGATGGAAATATCAGCTGGCACCAATGCCAAGATATCCAGGCACCATCCATAGAGACCTGGTGAACTGCTGAGCCCCAAATGGCAGTCCCTTCCAGGCTCTCGCAACACCATCTCTCACTTTTTCTTTTATCCCCTGCCTGGAAGGCTACACTGTGGGTGAGAATAAAGATCTACTCTCCTATTGCATCGAGGCAGCTGCCAGCAGTCTGTTTGCCTTGTTCTTTGCTGGCAAATCATTAAACAGTCCCCCCAAAGCAGGCCTCTTCCCCAGGGCCACCCCATGGACAGGGATTCAGAGCTGTGGTCAAAGGGCTGTCAGCAGTCAGGCTGGAGCTCTTGGGCTGTCTCCAACACAAGCCTCTCCTGACTGTTGCCTCTTCTGAACAGAAGCCTCCTTGGCCTGATCTCAACTCCCCAATGGCTTCTGAGGAGAAACTGGGCATCTGAGTTGGCTGGTGGCTTGAATAATTGTGTCCTTCTCTTTCGTAATTTCTAAGTGCAACTACTTCCATATCCCCTCTGTTGTTTCTCTATTGAAGCACAGGCCCATGCACCATATCTTTTTTTCTTTGCAATGTAAATGCAATATTGTGTGTTACTGCCCTGGAGTTGGGGACTGGGATCAACCAAGCAAACTCAACCCCATCCCCACTCACAATGTGACAACTAAAACCTGAGATAGATTTAGTTGAGTCGGCCCATTTGGCTACAGTATCTGTCCTCAAAGGGCTTATAAGCACGGGGCAAGCCAGTCATGGATGACAGCAGTATGGAGCAGATTTTGCAGGGCAACTTGAAATCCCTACAACCTCTAAGCAGGAGACTAGGTCTGAAAGATATGGAATGTGTGTGAAATAGCCAGATTAATTTAGCCATTTCACACTCTTGCATTGAAATCACCAAATTTAGCAATGCTTGAGTAGCTCTGCTGGTAGTCCTGATATGCCTCTGGCATATTTAAATAAATAATCTGATTTCCTCAAGTTTAATTTCTTTGGTCTTTTTTCACAAAGACTGTCTGGTTTTAGTCTTTGGCTTTTTCAGTATTAAAATCTTAACCTGAATAATTACTTAAAAACAAACACTACCTGCTTCCAGCAGGTTTCTAAATTCCTACCATCTCTGGCATGAGTTTGGCTGGAACAAGAACAGCAAAATCATCAAGCAGACTGTGTCGAGGTTGTTGGCAAATAGCACGTGGGGTTAAGTGTGAGAACCTGTGAGAGTTCAGTTAACTACCTCACTATGGTAAGATTTAAGGCCAAGCCTAGGAAGGGCCTTGGCCAAAGCTGCCTCAGACTCTTATCCTGGAAATGAGCGGAGTAGGTATTACCCCTAGTGATACTGCCACCTGTGTCAAGACCTCAGCTTTTCTGCAGAGTACCTCTTTGAATAAGACTTAGCTGAACAAGTGGCCTCAAGTGGTGTTTCCTAAAGGATGGAGGTCAGTGAAGGTGGCAGGATCTCCCTAGGACAGTGGTCACTAACTGAGTGGTAGAACTCAGCTGACATTTTGGGACCTCTTAGCAGGATTCTTGGTGGTTTGAGCCCTGAGTTCCTCACCCGGTGGAGGGAAGGAGTCCAAACTACATGACTGGGGTGTCTTCTAAGGTCTTGACCTTCGTGGGCCTCAGAACCTATCCTATTTCATAGTCTTCCTTCCAAAGAGTGCTGATGTAACTAAAATGATATTTGATGGGCTCCCTCTCATTTGCTCCTAACTTCATGAATAGCTTCCTGATGCTCCTGTAACTAGAGGTCATTCTGGGCTGAGTCAGGACAAAACCTGTTACTATATGGGAATACAATTGACAAAAGTCCTACCTCTTGAGTGGTTGAGATTTTTCTCCTTCTCTTTGGTTACTGACAAATAAGCTTCCTTCATTGATATCAATTTATTTCAAAAGCAACTCAGATAGTTAGCTCTTTCTTCTTTCTCCTCCCTTTCTCTTGCTGCTGATAACTCTGCTTATGACTCTGTGAACCACCCATACAAAGATGCCAGGCAGAGTGTGGGGTCAGGAAAACCCCACCATGGGGGCCATTGTAGGGTAAAGAGGTCCGGTTACATCATGGAGCTTGGACACAATCTGAGATGAGGATAGGTGAATTTTTAAATTGACAAACGAAGTCTTTAACGTGGGCTGAGAGAGGGAGGGAAATGGTAGTCTAGTTGAAGGAGCATTGTTTGGGTCTGAGCTTCTGTGACCTCTAATTTTAGGACACACCTTTCTCATCCTAAATAAACATGGACTCTTCACTGGGAAAGCATCTCTGAGCAGCATCTGGTCTGGCTGCCTTTGTTGTGGGCAGGAGAAGAGATGAGATGAGCCCTAGGGGAAAGGAAGGAAGCTGAGGTTATTGGGCAGAAAAAGCCTAGGCCCAGAGGGAAAATGAGCAGAAGACCTTGCTTTTTTCTTGTTGCTAAGAATGATTCAAATTTGAAAATTCTAGAAACGGAGGTCCTGAAGCCTTCCATGTTTTGTTATACTCAGCTAATGTTTTGTACCACACAGAATACCTCCCACCGTATATACCTGGAGGTGGCCTGGCGGAGCAGACAGGGTACTGGGACTGAATTTTGGAGGCCTCAATCTCCTTTAGCTAGTTGTGTAACCATGGCAGTCTGTAACTTGAGTCTCATGTTCCTTAACTGTAAAAAGCAAGTTTTGAAGGTCACTTACAGGTATGAACCAGGCTTAGCTGTTAGGAATTCACATCTTCTTTATAAACCATATAGCAACTGGATTCAAACTGAGCTTTATTCATTCTTTCACCAAATACTAAGGGCCTACAATATGCAAAGCCTCAGACTGGACCTTTGATGAGCTCAGTTTTTCCCCTCAGACTTTGTCACCCTGCTTCCTCTTGGAAGCTGGCACATCATTTCAGTCCTTCTCTTGTCAGCCATCATGCTCACCAGCACCCGGAAGGTTTTCTGGATCAACTAAGAAACACTTGAGGCCTCTGTCATCCACCTTCTCTCTGCTAGTCCCGTCCCATCTGGTGGCCCAAAGCTGTGCTTCTTTCACCCCACCAATATGATTTTCTTTTGTACCTTAAAAAAATTACACAATTACTCAGGAATACGTTTTCCCTGTAAAAACATTTAAACAAAATAGATAAAAGTAAACTCCTCTTGACAATTCCCAAGCCTCCCAACTTAATTCATTAGGAAACTCAGCCATCCCAAAGAGATGGCAACAGGCTAAGGTAAGGATTGGAATGAGGTCTAGAGGTTTCCAAATGCAAGCCTAAACAATCACCGTTAGGATCTAACCTGTAGATGTGAGCATTGACCTCTTTAAATAAAGGGCAAAGTGACCAAACTGGGCCTCAGAGGCTATTCTGGTGCTGGGAGCTGGAAGCAGCACCTCCAGGCCAATCTGTTTTTTCCCCACCCCCTTGCTACAGGAGCTTGACTTTATGATGCTGGTGTGTCCTGCTGCCTGAGATAAAAGTCAGGTAGTTCTAAGTTCAGGTAATGGAGGTTGCATAGCAGAGGAAGATTATAAAATCTGAAAAGAGGAAATGGGGAGAAGGGTGCCTTTGATGCCGGGCCAATGTTCCTGATTACAAAGGCAAAATTGTAGCAGGCAGTAAAGTTACCTGTCCAAGGCCTGGGTGAAGGTCTGTATGTGGAATCAGAGAAGTAAGAGATTATTGCAGTAGAGGTGGGGAGGGTGCTGGGAAGCAAGAGATAGTAAAGACTTGCTTGCAAAAGCACACACCCCAAGAGGAGGAGATCCTGTGGATAAAGGAAGACCAGCATTAAGTTTGGGGCTCAGTTGAGCCCTGGAATGCCCTTTGTGAGAAGGTAATGAGATCACATGGCCTCCTTCATGGGAAGGAGGCGGGCTGAAAACTGGAAGAGCTTGTTCAGTGGGGTTTGGAGGGCTGTGCACAGGAGGCAAGTGACTGTGGATAATGAGCTGTTCCAGACTGCACCTTGTGGAACTCTGGCTTTCAGAGGCGCTGTTGACGATCCCCAAGGGAGAAGCAGTCAGAGAGGGCTTTGTCCCTTCCAGGAATAAGGAGGGATGCAATAATAAAAACCACTACCATTTAATGAGCACTTATTGAGTGTCGGGCTCTGTGCTAGGCACTTATATCCATTATCTCCAGTCATCAAGATAATCAGGAGGCATTTTTGTTCCCATTCTGAAGATGAGGAATATAAGGCTCAGAAAGGCTAAGTAACCTGCCCAAGGTCACCCAGGTGAATAATGGAGTCAGAATTTGAACCTTAGGTCTGTTTTGGGAGGGAGGGAAAAAAATCAGAACAAATAAGTTTAAGGAGGAGGACAGAGACATAGAGAACAGACTCAAGAATATTAGGGGCCGGCCCAGTGGTGTAGCAGTTAAGTTCGCTTGCTCCGCTTCAGAGGCCCAGGGTTCACGGGTTCAGATCCTGGGCACAGACAGATGCACCGCTTGTCAAGCCATGCTGTGGGGTGGCATCCCATATAAAGCAGAGGAAGATGGGCACGGATGTTAGCCCAGAGCCAGTCTTCCTCAGCAAAAAGGAGGAGGATTGGCAATGGATGTTAGCTCAGGGCTGGTCTTCCTCACACACACACACAAAAAGAATATTAAATATAACACATAACACTAAAGAACAATACATACATCTTTATGTAGGTGTATAAAATATATGTGAAAAGCTGAGTTCTCAGCCAGATGGCCTGGACCCTGGGAGCTAGTCCTCTTAATTTGCTCCTCAAGGCAATAACTAAGACAGGGGTGTCCCAACTCCTGGCCTTTCAGGAAGACGCAGATACCAATCCTAAGCCTACCAAGTTTCCATGAGCCGTCCCCAGCCACACCCTCCCTGAATTCTGCAAGCCCACTTCTTTTGGCCCTCTCCTGGTGTCACTGAGAGGACAGGTGGCCCAATGTAGAACTCATGTTTGCATTTCATTATTAGGAGACCTTGCATCCCAAGGAGGCAGATGCATTTGGATCTGTTTTCTTCTCAGGGGCCCTCTTCCCAGCTAAAAATTCCCTAGAGGAGGGGCCACAGACAGCCTCTGTGTTACACCCAAGGAAGATTAATACTGCCTTGCTAGGTAATGAACAGCATCCTGGTTGAATGGCCTTTTGTTTTTGTTTTTGTTTTTAATCTGAGAGTACTCGAAAAACTCTCATTATAAAAGGGTCAAACCATACAAAAGTGTAGTGAGTATGGTTTTCATGCCACAAATATGACTATACAAGAAATATCATGGTACTTTATTTTCTTTTTATCAAATTAAATCTGACGTCAAGGTCCTATCCCACTAAGTGGGTGGAAATTTGTTTTTGTGGGAGCTTCCCCCTACAGAGCAGCCAAAACTGAAATATCTAAGAGACCCCTCTGATATTTGTCCATGCTGGTCACCACAAATATGCCCATTGTCCAAGCACAACTGTTCCCTTGAAATCCATGTAGGCACATCTTCTTTGCCAGGGTCCAGCCTCCTGGTGTGCACCCCTTCCGGGGCACAGCCTTCAGATTCCCACAACTTGGCACATCCCCAGCCCCCTCCCCACATCCCTCAGGATTCCAGGGACACTAACACTCCCCCCCCCCCATACACACTCCTTTCTGCCTTCAGGACACTCACATTTTCTCAATGACTTCAGTCTTTCATAGAAGCCAGGAAGATAGGTCTTTAGCAACATTTGCTTTTGGCAAATGCTCCTGAGTCAAAGAAATAGAAGGCCAGGCTATCTTGGAATGCGAAGAGGGAAAAGATACAGAACAAAATATAAATAGCTCTCATTCTTTTTTATTCTTCCACAACAGCAAAAAATAAAACTCACATTAATATTTCAATATATTATCCTATGATTGAAATATTCAAAGCAAAACAAAGTTTCTCTTCACCATCTCCTCTCTAATTCCTCTCTCAAAGTCACCATTATTAGGATGTTGGTGTATATTGTGTTGTCTTTAAAGTTAACTATCAGTTATCTGGTTGTAGACCTTCAATATTTAATTTAAAAAAATATGCAGCAGGCACTGAAGGGGCAGCAGAGGTCAGTCGTAGCCTGAGGGAGAGAGGGACAGAAGCAGGCAACTAAAACACCTGGGAATAAGTCTATGGGGAGATACTGGGTGCTAAGGGGGCCCAGAGGAGAGGCCTCCAACCTATCCTGACAGAGCAGCAAGTGCCGAAAGTATTTGGGGACATGAAACAAGTTGTTGTTTCTGGAGCACGGGTTGCAAGGGGGGCAGATTGTGGGAAGGGAATGTAAGCCGTGAGCAAGGCATGAAGGCACGAGCCTCAGAGCAGGCAGAGCCTTTTAAGCTACGTTTAAAAGCTCAGACTTTATTCCAAGGGCTATGAGGAGCCTTTTAAGAGCTTAAAGTGGAAAAGTGTCACACTCAAGTTAGCATTTTAGATCACTTTGGCTTCAGCATAGAGAACTGAGTGGGGTGAGGTGACCCCACTTAGAGCTTATTTCAGTAAGTTGGAATAGCAATGATGGTGGCCTGTATTAGAGTAGCCATAGTGAGAATGGAGGAAAGGGGACAAATAAGAGGAATGTTCAGGAGGTAGAGTTGTTCGGATCTGGTGATTGGCTGGTATTGGTGGTGGTGGTGGGGGAAAGCAGATAGAGGAGGCTAAGAAGACAACATCTGACTTGGGTAACAGGTAGATAGTGGTTCCAATCCCTAAAATAGGGAACATTGGGGGAGTAGTTTTGAGAGATAAAACAGTTCAATTTTGAACATGCTGAGTTTGAGGTGTCTCATTTAAGTTTCTTCAGGTAGAAACGTCCAGGCCCTACCTATTGGACAAATGGGTCTGGAGCTCAAGAGAGGTCTGGGCTGCACATAGTAATCAACAACCTCTATGTGGAACCTGAAGCCATGGGATCAGCCGGGGTCACCCAGGGGGAGCATGGAGAGTGAAAATAGAAGAGGGCCTAGGACAGAATCCTGGAAGTCACCACCAGTATTTCAGGGACTCATGTTTGGGCCCTTATGCTTTAGGAACACATAATTCAGATGGCAAATTTTCTTGGGCATGAGTTGGGGGAAAGCATCATGTTTTCAAAGTCAGAGGGAAATTGTTTTTAACTTTTTTTCCTTACTTTATCCTGCTCCTTTCCATTTCTTCTGCTCTCAGCTGTATAATCCTGAGAACATTACTGAACTTCTTGGTGCCTCAGTTTTCTCATCTTTAAAATGGAGACAATAATAGTTTCTACTTCATACGGTTGTTATGAGGACAAAAAGAGTTAATACACAAAAGTGCTTAGAAAAATCACTGACCCACACTATTTTCTCAATAAATGTGAACTGTCATCAACATCATCATCATCATCATTCTTAGCATGGACAATGGAGGGACTGACTGTGTTCATTTGAAGTTACGTGACTCCAGAGGATGGAGTCAGACAGAGCTGGATTCTACTCTTGTGTGACCGTAACTTCTCTGAGCCTCAAGCTTCTTTCTCTTCTTTAAATGGAGATGATCACACCTACCTCATAGTGAGATAACATCTAAAGGCCCTGGCATGCCAGAGGCATTTACTAATGGTTAATTTCCTCCCCTTCCCTCTTCCATAATTGTGAATTCAGGACCAGGGAAGTCTGGTGACTCCGACACCAAGTGCCCCCCACCCCACTCCACCTGTCAGAGGTATCCTACAATATAGCCCTGCTCCATACATGCTGGTTCCCCTTGTGAAGACCTTGGGGCAGAGTGGTGGTTAAATGTTTGGAAATCCTTTTCTAAAGTCTACTCTTCTCCAAAGTGACTTTCCCCTCTCCCAGTCGACCCTCTGGTCAGTGAGAAGCATCTTGGAGTCATGAGAAAGCTTGATCCCGGGTAGGGGTTGGGGAGCAAGCAAAGCGGTAGACTTCTGTGGCTGCAATCTGTTGTTCCTGAAGGGAGCTCTTGCACCTCTTATTCTGTGGAGCAGCTGCCTTCTGACTCCTCACCACACCCAGCTGTCCTCTGTGGTCACCAAGGAGGTCCTGCTCAAATGCAGGTCCCTGCTCCGTGGGATCTTTCCAGCCTATCTCCTGCCTTCCCTTTCACGCCAGACCTAACTGCCTGCAGTCCCTCCCAACTCCATGCCTCCACTTCCTCTGTCAGGAATGTATCCTCCCCTTTTTCTTGGTCCACTGGGTGAACACATACCTATTCAGCTTCCAAGGAAGCGCTCAAATCACCTCTTGTGAAAACATCTCTTCCCTCCTGCATGGGATTGTTAGTCGCCCCTCCTTGTGCCCTCCCACAGGCCCTTGAATAAACCTGCACCATAACATCACAGTACACTGTGTTTGCACGCTTGTCTTCTGAGCTTCTTTAAGGCAAGGAGCCTATCTTATTCATCATCAACTCCTCAGTGCATTGTACAGTATCTGGCATCAAGGGGGTCTTCAGTGTTGGTAGAATGAAGAAATGAATGGACGCATGGATGGACAGATGGGCAGACAGACAGACTATAGAGCTTGTTGAGACAGAGGCTACAGCTTCACTGAAGTGAGAACAGCTCCCTCCAACCTTATGCCCCAGCCTTTTTCTGGGGGTGGATGTGGTGCATAACCTTTCTCCCACACTAAACCTTGATTACCACCAGACTAATAGTCTTTAAATTCTGGGAGCAAGATTTGTATTCACAAAGCTACAATTCAAAGTGAAGTAGTGCATTTTCTTCGAGAACCTACTGTGTTCAAGGGCCTGCAGGATTACAATGAGAGGAAATAGCCTGGAAGTGCTGTCACAGAGTGACTGCTTCTAAATACATCATCAACATAACATCTTGACAAATTCAATATTCTCTCTGGTTCCTCTGATGATTCTTTCTGGAAGTCCTTTAGACTTCAACAGCAGTGGAGAAGGAAGTGTGGCAGCTCCCTAGTAGGAAATCCTCTTTCTTTCCAGGATACGTTGGATGCCCACAATGTGGGAGTCCCTGGCCCATAGGATTATCCAGGGCCCAATAAACCATACTTCATTCTCAAAGCACTCTGGGAAAATTAGATTCAAATTGGCATTGGAATCACCTTGAATGAGAAGAGAGTGTACAGAAAGACAGTCTCATCCCTTTGATGAGGGCATCTTCTGGTCTCTGGTAGTACAGGTTGGGCACTTCCCTTTTAGTCATTGCTGAGCACCAGCCGGGCTAAAGGCACTGGGTCTTGCACTGGACCTGCCATACCCTTAGAGCAGATGGGCTGGGTTGGCTCCATCTCTACTGCATCATTCCTGGGGACAGGATGAACTCCTAGGAATTGTGCTGTTCAAGGCCTAACTCTTAGCCAAGCCTCATCCCAAAATAATCTTGTCTCCCTGTCAGCACCCTGCTTAATCCAAGCCATATGAAGGATGGGAATCTACAGGGCAACAGCTGCCTGGGGTCATCCTGGGGAGGCAGGAGCACTGCGTTTAGGGAGCAAGGAGGGAAGGCAAGATTCTGAAGACATTGATATAGGAACACATGGGTATTCTCTTAGTCTGGGGTTTTGGGAGCTGGTAGAAGAATTAGGAGGTGAGAGAGGCTGGGGCAGGAGAAAAGCCCCCTGCATCTGGCCAGTTTGGAAAACCAGGGCTTGAGGGTTGCTGAGCGGCTTTGCAGTAGGCTCTTCATTTAGATCCCCCTTTTGGACACCCCTCACTCCTGTCAGCCCCCACCTCCATTTATCCTTGGCCCTGGCACCCCCAAAATGACAACTGATAGCTACGAGCTTACTATGAAGCCATCTAATAAGAAGGCCCACTCTTTCATAGCACCAGGAGACCTGCCTGGTACCTGCCTAAAACAGCAGAGAGGTGCTTGGCTGTCACAGCTCACTCCTTCTGCTCCCTAGAGCCTCCATAACCCAAGTCTTCCTCTCTCTTTCTCTACAGTCCCACCCCCTGTACCTGTGCAACGCCAGTGATGACGACAATCTGGAGCCTGGATTCATCAGCATTGTCAAGCTGGAAAGTCCCCAGCGGGCCCCCCGCCCATGCCTGTCACTGGCCAGCAAGGTAGATTCACACTTGACCCCAGACACGCTCTGAACTTCACTGAGCTTCAGGCTGTGAGAGGACTCTGTGCTCTCTGTCCCCTTGTCTCCCAAGAGTGATGTGTCCAATTCACTCAGGTTTTTCTAATCCATGACTGGTCTGAGAGAGGTAGAAATCCAGGCCTCCATCCTTTCGCCACTCATCATCTACCAGCGGAACCCTTTGACTGTCGTCTAGGACATGTGCCCCACCCCATGGCCTCCTTCATCACCTGGAAGTTCCTAAACTCCTTCCCCTGCCCAGCATCAGAGTAAAGAGGGAGTCAGTTGGAGGGTTCTTGCATCTTTCGGAAATATTTACTGAGCACTGTGCAAGAAGAGCAGAAACAGAAGCCATTGCTCCTACCTTTAAAAGTTCACACTCTTGGGGCCGGCCGGGTGGCGCAGTGGTTTAGTTTGCGCTTGGCAGCCCAGGGTTCGTGAGTTCAGATCCCGGGCTCCCGCTGACGCACCGCTTGTCAGCCATGCCGTGGCGGCGTCCCATATAAAGTAGAGGAAGATGGGCACAGATGTTAGCCCAGGGCCAGTCTTCCTCAGCAAAAAGAGGAGGATTAGCAACAGATGTTAGCTCAGGGCTGGTCTTCCTCACACACACACACACACACACACACACAAAAGTTCACACTCTTGGGGGCCACCCGGTGGCGCAGCGGTTTAGTTCGCGCTTGGCAGCCCGGGGTTCGCGAGTTCGGATCCTGGGCGCCAGCCAACACACTGCTTGTCAGCCATGCCGTGGCGGCGTCCCATATAAAGTGGAGGAAGATGGGCACGGATGTTAGCCTAGGGCCAGTCTTCCTCAGCAAAAAACAGGAGGATTGGCAACAGATGTTAGCTCAGGGCTGGTCTTCCTCACACACACACAAAAAAAGTTCACACTCTTCCTCTGAGACTGCAAACTGGTGGCCCCACATTTCCACAGGGCACCACTGGCTGGAGCTGGCAGCTGCTGCATTTCCACAGCTGTGGCTCTCTGGTTCGCCATGCTCCCCACTGGCCTGCTACCTCAAGGGCCCTGTAAACATTTGCATCCATGACCCTTACTTTAACTTAGTTACTGTTTTCTGTGTGTTTACCATGTGCCAGGTAGGGCATGGGACAGATTCTTTATACATATTACCTCATTTACTTTTCACAACAATCAGGAAAACTAGACATTATTATTCTCTATTTGACATATGAGGCAAGTGAGGATCAGAAAACAAGTAACTTGCCAGGGTGACACAGCTAGGAAGGGGTGGAGCTGAGATTTGAACTGAGCCTTGTCCAATTCTCAAACTTAATGTCTCTGCTCTGTTGCCTCCCATTCTGGCTGGGAAAACTGAACATATGTGAAAAGATTCTCATGGTGACATAAGCCAGAGTGTAGTTAGATTGTGTGTGACAGTTAGGTGGACTTGGGGGAGGGAGGCCTCTTTCCAGGGGTGGTGAAAGAGGAGTGTGACAGCCCAACCTGTGTGCCTGCTCATTGCACTCAGGCCTGGATCTCCTGGGAATTTCCTGATCCTCCTGAGGGCTGAGGAAATCGAGCCATGAGTCTCAAGGAACCAGCTTGGGTTCTTACCTAATCTCATGGGGGCAGGGATGTGGCAGGATTCTGAATGTGGTACCCACAGGTAGATGAAGATATTCTCCCAGCCTGGCCATGCTGATGCAGAAGGGGGCTCCAGGGGAGGTGGGAAGCAGGGGCCAGGACACACCTGGAGGAGCTGGAAAGTGGTATCGCTGCAACACTGTGAGGGTCCTTTATGGCAGCAGAGTTTTGTTAGACTGAAGCTGCCCCACTTCTGGATATTTCATTTCTGTTGCTTTACAAAATATCGGCAAATGTCATTCATTTATTCATTTAGCAAATGAGTGCTCAGTGTTAGGTAGTGTGTGAGTGTGAGTGGAGTGTGTGTGTGTGGTGGGGGGAAGAGAGAGAGACGGGAGAAGAAGGGGTCAGAGAAGCTCTGCTGTTCTTCTACAGCAGTGTGCACTTTCACACACACGTGAACACTTGGCAGCCTGTAAGGATGCATCCACAAAGGAGGTTTTCCTCTTGCCCCCGGAGGACCACACTCCTGTAGGAGAAATGAGACATACGCACAGACTCTGGGAAGCAAGGAACATGTGGTCAGTGCTTTGAACACCCACCCCTCCTTAACCTTGTTGGGCCTTCCTTTCCACCACCATCAAATGAGACTTTTAATTCCTACCCCAGTGATCACTGTGAGGATGAAATAATATATGCCAAGTGCCAAATATTTAGCTAGTAAACCTGAGCTAAAACAAACACAACACCAAAAAACCATTAGGGGTTTAGAAGAAGCGTGTTGGCTACTGCCCTGTGACCTCCTTTCTTTCCCAGCCTCTGGGCACAGCCTCCCCTCACGCTCGCTCCTCCTCACCTGGCCCCCCCATCACTCTAGTTCCCCATTCTCTAGTGGGAACTGCTCTATCCCCAAGCTCTCCAACTGGTCAGGTCCAGGGCTTCCCTCATGTCTCATCCTTTGACCTGACCAAGTGGCTCCAATCTGAGATCCCCTGGCACGAAGGAGGTCTGTGAAGGTAGTAATGTGGGTCTTTGAGCTACTTCCGATATTTCAGAAGTCCCACAGGCTTGACTAAAATACTCATTTTTGCCTTTGGTTGGAATTCTGTCAGTTCAATGTGTTAAAACAAGTTATCTCATAGGAAAAGGAATTGTATGTAATAAATGCAGTTAGTTTGGTAAAACTTTTTTTTTTAAATATGGCTCCTGGGAGGTAAAGGGGAAAGGTGGGTTTTTGATGAGGAAAGTTGGAAAACAGCTGACCCCAATCAGATCTGCTCTGGCATATCAATTAGCATCGGTGATGCCATCACCATTGACAGAGCTGGGGCTCTGGAGCCAGACAACCCTGCCTCTGAAGCCTGGCTCATCCACTGCTCCTCAGTGTGACCTGGACATTTTAGCTCACCTCTCTGAGCCTCTGTTTCCTCATCTGTAAAAGGGGAATAATAATGGAACTTACATCATAAGGTAGTTATGAGGATTTATTGAGACAGTACAAATGGAAGCTCTTAGCCCTATGCCAAGCCTATGCCACATAGTAATCACTCAATAAATGATTACAATTATCACTATTGTCATCATCATCCCATACTTTTATAGTTAACAAGGTTGGTTTTTTTCTCTCATTGTTATGTCTCTTGATCTCTGAAATCCTCATCATCATTCTTCTGGACTCTTCCATTCTTTCACCACCACCACCACCCCCTCCCTATCCAGTGACCCAAATTGGTTTCTGTTTCTTTATTAGCAACTCCACAGCCATCCCTGTGATAAGCCAGGCCCTTATCACCTCTTGCTTGGACTAGTGCAGTGGCTTCTTGCCTGGTGGAAGGAGCCGGCTCTGGAGGCAAACAGATGGGTACAAGCCCTGCCTTTCTTACCGTAGAGATCACTACCTAGTAAACCAGGCACTTGGAAGGCCAAAGTCCTGGGTAGGAATCTTGCCTCCAATGCTTATCAGCTGTGTGACCCTGGGCAAGTTATTCAGTCTCTCTGAGCCTTGGTTTCTTCAACTTAAAAGTGGGGCTGATGACTGTCTTGTAGACTTGTTGTGAGGAGTACATGAAATCATGTATGCAAATCACATAGTAATAGTTGACATAAGAGTAACTAATAGTTAAGGAACACTTACCATGTGCCAGGCACTATTATAAGGCTTACATGGATTAACTTGGAGTCCTCAAAACAACCCTATGAAGTAGGTCCTATTGTTATCCCTAGTTTACAGAAAGGAAAACTGAGGCAGAGCAATTAAGTAACTTGCCCAAAGTTTCACAGCTAATAGTTGGTAGCAGATTCAGGACTCAAACCTAAGCAGTCTGGGCAGAGAGGATCTCAATAAAGATTATATCCTTTCTATTTCCTCCTACCCTTGCTTTCAAACTCAGATGAATCCCTCCTCTTCTATTGAGTCTTTCCTGACTGGCTTAGCCCAGCTAGCCCACTAGAAGCAGAAATCCCTCCTTTCTGGCACGATGCCAGGGTCACTGTCCATACTTTCCTCACCAGGTTTCATGGAGGTGCCTTGGGGGGAGGGGGAAGCTGAGGGTACTTCTTACCCCCGCCCCCCTCCCCCAACCTCAGCTGACTTTTATCTGTTTTGTATATTGAAGATTTGTGTCAGGTTCTGTGTGTGTGTGTAGGGTGGTGGGGAGAGTGGAGGGAAGAGCTTTTTGCAGTGAAAAAGGGTTTGGCAACTCTGGTCTGTTTCATTCATTCGTACTCTAGAATGTTATCAGCATTATAATTTGTATAATGTATATGCCTTGCCTCTGTAGCTAGATGAGGAGTTGTTCTGGAGGGCCTGGCCTTCCCTGGCTTGGTGCCCTGGGCACAGTAGATGCTCAGTCAGTCTTTGATGAGCAGGAGATATACAGAGACTGTCACTGTGTCTGGAGAGGAAAATTGGAGGCCCAGAGAAGTGCACAGTATAGTGTAGAAGTCCTGAGTGTGTTGGCTCCCATTGTTAGAGGCTGTGGGCAGCCTTGCTTTCTGCCCCTAGGGAGCTGGCTGACTCTTTGCAGCTCCCAAAGAGGTCTCTGTGTTGTCTTTCTAGGGAAGGCCTGCCCACCCTCTCTGCCTTCCAGATTGCAGTCCCCAAAGAAGTGCTTCTTTTTCTCTCTCCCTCCCACTTTCTTGGGTGCAGCTGGACTTGAGGGAAGCATGGATAGCCCCAGAGTGGGCTGCCATCTGGCCCCAAATCTTGCCTTTTGATTCCTAGAACTCTGGACACAGGCACCCACTGCCTGAAAGTCCTGTTTGTTTCCCCTGTTGGCCAACTCTCTCTCTTTGATCACTTTTACAACTTTGTAATTATGGGCTGTAATGGGCTGGGGTGTTTGAACGTCAGGGTAATTACTTTCCACTGTTCCTACCCCAATCCTTCAAAGGGAGAGGGGTGGGGAAGTAAGAAAATCTCCAGAGAAGGAAGTTTGTGACCTTCCCTCATGCTCTTCCAGGCCTGGCTGGGTCCAGGGTCTCATTCTAGGGATGAGAAACCTGAGGTCCTGGCAGCATAGAAGATCCAGGAATCTCAATTCTGGGACCACTGGGGTGACCTCCCCACCCCTTGGCTAAGTCCTGGACTAGAGATAAGCAGTAGGAGTCCCCTCCCTTTCCCCTGTGGCTGCTCCCATACCCTGGGTTGGAGGGCTCTGAAGATTGAAGAGCTTCTTTTTGCCTGGGGTCACCTAGGTGGGGTGGACTTCCTGGGAGTAAGTGGGCTGGAGGAGGATGAAGGCTGTGACCTCTCAATTTCTCCAGCAGTTTTATTCTGGAGTCCTGTGAATTTCCAGTCAATTAGCCTGGTGAGCCTGGGCTGGGCCTGGGTGCTGGTAGAGGGCCCAGCCCAGCTCCTGGGAAGGGAGGGAAGTGGGAAGTTACCCTCCTGACCAAAACAGGGCCCCACTTGAGTGTCTCCACCACCCTCCCAGGCTCCCCTGCCTGCAGGCTGCCGGTTCTGAGGGGCCCCCTGGGCCCTGCTGCTGCCTGGGGAGTGGGGAGCAGGGAGTGGGGAGCAAGGAGCCGCTCCCCTGGCTTGCCTGGCAGGAGACCTGCTCCAACAGGCTCTCCCCGGGAAGGGAAGCAGAGATCAAAGCGCTGAGAGTGTGAGTAAGCCCCTGCACTGGCTCCTCTTCCTGCCACCACCACTTGCAGAAGGATTAACTCCTTCAGTGCCTGCGGGAAGGCCCAAAGACTCAGCAGGCCCCCAGGGGCAGAGGTCCCAGCCTGATGCCATTGCAACATGAGCCTCTGCTCCAGGGAGCGAGGCTGGAGAGTGGCTGTGCTGGGCAGGGAGACCTGATACCAGGCAGGAACAGTGTCTGTCTGTTGGTCCTTTGCCCTTGTGCCTCCACCCCACCCTCAGCTCTTATCTCCCTTCTCTTACCCCACACCCAGAGCCCCTAGATTCCTGCTTTTTGTTCTCCTTCTGGCTCTGCTCTCTGCTCTGCCTGGTTGGCTAGATTCTGTTTCCCGAGCCTGCTCTTGGAGCCTTGGCAAGCATGCATGTGCACACATGCATAGTTGTGTCCTTGTGGGAACAGCCCCTCAGGTCCCTCCCCACTTGAGTCTCTAGTGCCACCCTCAGGGAGGGGGTGAAGGGATAAAGCACCAGAGGGACTCCATTAAGTTTTGAATTGGAGCCAGAGAAAGAGTTGGCAAACTAGAGTGTGGCAGGGAGAGAGAGCCCGCAAGATGGGCTGAGCCTGGGGCTCTGCCATGGGGACCGTTGAGCGAGAGCAGTGTCCCAGGCTCTTGGAACTTTGCCTGAGCTGGGGGGATGCCCCACAGACTCCTCTAGTCAGGCTGGGCCGGACCCTGGAAAGCCCAGCTCTATTCTGAAGGAGGTTTCCACCTCTCCATTCTCCCCCTCTCCCTCTCTGTACTGGGGACTGGTCACCCCCTACTCCCTGGGGGGTGCTGGTCACTCCCTACTCTCTGTTCTCACACTTCTTAGTGAAGACAGACTGGTGGGACCCTGAAGGCAGAGACTGTCTTATTGTCCTTAGCCCTAGAGCCTAGTCCACCACCTGACACCTACTAAACCCTTGTTAAGGGTTTGCTCCATAACAAAAGGAAGGACTCAATGTTATCCTTCAAGGCAGTGGGACCTGGGTGAGCTCAGGGCAGAGCAGGGCAATCCTAGTCCCACTGACCCCTTGTGTGTGTCATATATGTGAATGTGCACAGATATGGTGTGTGCAGAATCCTAGGGAGGGATGGATGTGTGAGGGGGTGTGGCCGGGGCATGGATGGGCTGTATTCTTCTCTGACCCTAGCTGGATCTCTGCTGTGTGTCTCTGCAGGCCCGCATGGCAGGTGAGCGAGGAGCCAGTGCTGTCCTCTTTGACATCACTGAGGATCGAGCTGCTGCTGAGCAGGTACCCAGAGACATTGGGGTGTTTGAGGAGGGGGCTGGACAGAGGAAGATAAAGTTACCAGGGGAGGGAGAAGTCAGGATACATCAGCCCTTGTGAGCACTTTTCCTCTTGCAGCTGCAGCAGCCCCTGGGGCTGACTTGGCCAGTGGTGTTGATCTGGGGTAATGATGCAGAGAAGCTGATGGAGTTTGTGTACAAGAACCGAAAGGCCCATGTGAGGATTGAGCTGAAGGAGCCCCCAACCTGGGTAAGCATGCCAGATCTCCAGACCCTACCCCAGCATCTGCTCTCACCCTCACTTTGTCCTGTGGCAATTCCCACCAAAGCCCTTAGACTCCTGGAGCTAAAGAGACCTTAGAAACCCTGTAATCCAACTTGATCCACCAGCTGTGTGCCTCTGGGTAAGTGTCTTCCCATCTCTGGGCCTCATCTGCAGAATGAACAGATTTGACTAGCTGAGTTCTAAAGTTGTTTTCAGCTTCATGGCACAGAGGAGCAGAACCAGAATGAAACCCTGGCCCCCTAGCCCTCTGCCCTGGTTGGTGTTTCTCCACTGGCTAGGAAACTTACCCAGCTGTTCACTGGGTAGCTCTCACTTTGCAGAGGGGTCCCTTTCCCCTTTTACCCAAGCACACAGGTCTTCAGATAGTACCTCTCACAGCTGACATCTGGTGGACCTTCTCCTATCAGTGTCCTTGGGCAGAGAGGGACCACCTGGCCCCACCTGCAGGTTCCTCCCCACCTCATCCCCTCTGCTGGAAGACTCAAGGGGACCTCCAGCTCTCTGTGTGTCTCCTGGGCTCCTGTGTTCCTCCCAAATTGGCCCTGCTTCTTCCAGAAGTATGATCCTTTCCCTCTCTGCTCACTCCCCAGCCAGATTATGATGTGTGGATCCTCCTGACGGTGGTGGGCACCATCTTTGTGATCATCCTGGCTTCAGTGCTCCGCATCCGGTGCCGCCCCCGCCACAGCAGGCCGGTGAGCAGGGTGGGCTCCGTGGTTGGAGGTGGGTGAGTGCGTGTGTGTGGGAGGGTGGGGATCAAGAAGGGAAAAGTGAGGAAAGAAGGTGCCTTCATGCCCATGAAACAGTTTACATCTAAATATCCTGGCATCTGACTCCGTTGGTTTCCAGCAGCCTCTCTCCATAGGCTTGCTTGTTCGTTCATTCTTTCAAAAAACACAGTGAGCTTCTATCACATGCCAGGCACTGTTCCATGCATCGGGGATAGCTCAGGGAACAAAAAATACAGAAGACCTCTTCTCTCAGGGAGCTTTCCTTCTAGTGGGAAGAGACATGAACAAAATAAATAAGTAAAATATAGAGTGTTTTAGATGGTGGTGTATGCTAGGGAGAAAAATAAAATAGAAAAAGGGAGAGGAAATGCCAAGCAGACAAGGTTAATTTTTAAAAGCAAGGCCAGGGAAGGCCTCACTGAGGATGATGTTACAGGAAAATCCCTAAATTGGTGAGGGGGTGACCTGTGCAAATATCTGGGGGGAAAGTGATGGAGGTGGAGAAAACAGTAAGGGCAAAGGCCTTAAGGCCTAAGTGTGCCTGGTATGTCTGAGGAACAGCAAGAAGGCCATGTGGCTGGAATAGAGTGAGTGAGAGGGCAGAGTGGGAGGTGAGGACAGAGTTCACAGGGGCCCAGTTGCACCGGACTGTTTAGGGCATTGTCAGGACTGGGTTTTCTACTCTGGGTGAAATGGGAGCCATTGGAGGGTTTTGAGCAGAAGGAGTACTATGATCTGATTTAAGTTTTAACATGATGTTCCCCTGCTGTGATGAGATTAGATTACAGGGAGGCAAGGCTGGAAACAGAAATCAGCTCAGAGGCTGCTATGGGAATCCAGGTGTCAGTAAGGTAACTTGGATTAGGGAGTAGCAGTGAAAGTGGTAAGAATTAGTCAGATTCTCGGTGTATTTGAAAGCATAGCCAACAGGTTTACTAATGGATTGATCATGGAGTATGAGAGAGGAGTCAAGAATGGCGCCAATGGGGACCGGCCTGGTGGCGTAGCGGTTAAGTTCGCATGCTCCGCTTTGGCGGCCCAGGGTTCGCAGGTTCGGATCCCGGGCACAGACAGATGCACCGCTTGCCGAGCCATGCTGTGGTGGCGTCCCATATAAAAAGTGGAGGAAGATGGGCACGGATGTTAGCCCGGGGCTGGTCTTCCTCAGCAAGAAAAGAGGAGGATTGGCAACAAATGTTAGCTCAGCACTAGTCTTCCTCACACACACACACACAAGAATGGCACCAAGATTTTGGGCCTGAACAATTAGAAGAATGGAATTGCCATTTACTGAGATGGGGAAGACCTGGGGGAGGATAGGTGTGAGTCTGGAGGTGGTTAATGGGATTAGGAGTTCAGTTTGGGGCATGTTAAATTTGACATGCCTATTAGATATCCAAGTTGAGATGTCAAGCAGGCAGTTGAATGAAAAAAGTTTCTCTCATGAGTCATCAAGGGAAGGAAAGCTTAATGGTATGAATGGGGGAGTGGGGTGGGAGGGCTTGGCCTGCTTGGCAGAGCCATGTATGAGCTCGAAAGTGACAAACTGCTGGGGGAAGTCAATTGGCCATGTGATCTAACTGGGTGACTGGGAACTGAGTATAAACTGGGGTCAGGGATGGGGGGAAAGGAGCCCTTGCCCCATCCTGAGCCCCACCCTTCTTCCTAGGATCCCCTTCAGCAGCAAACAGCCTGGGCCATCAGCCAGCTGGCCACCAGGAGGTACCAAGCCAGCTGCAGGAGGGCCCGTGCTGAGTGGGCAGACTCAGGTAGCAGCTGCAGCTCAGCCCCTGTGTGTGCCATCTGCCTGGAAGAATTCTCTGAGGGCCAGGTAAGGCAGGGCTCGTGGTTCACCTCCATGACCAGGCTGGGGAGGGAGGCTGGAGCTTGGGGGAGGAGGCGCTTAAGGCTGGTGTGGGTGCTCTGGCTGCATTCGTGTTCTGTGTATCCTGCATGGGGGCAGAGGTAGGGGACAGCCCTGAGGTTTGGTTGTTTTCCTGGTCTTCTAGAGAAAGAGAACTATTGAGCGTGTAACATGTGTCAGGCTCTGCGGTGGGTGCTTTAGACGCATTATCTCATTTTAACCTCATGACAGTAAGGGGTGGGGATAGATTAGTTTTTATCCTCATTTTACATCAGAAAACTGTTCAGAAAATTGCCCAAGGTCATGCAGCTAAGTGGCAAAATCCAGGTCTACCTGATACCAAAGTCCACACCTTTTCTATTCTGCCGTGAGGTCTTTTGCCAGTAGGTGATAGCAGTAGGAGAGGCCAGAAGGAGACGGGGTGCCCTGGCTCCTGGCCACTCCTGTAACTACAGATAACTTTGGTTTGGCCCCTTGCTTTCTCCAGGAGCTTCGAGTCGTTTCCTGCCTCCATGAGTTCCATCGAGCCTGTGTGGACCCCTGGCTCTACCAGCATCGGACTTGCCCCCTCTGCATGTTCAACATCGTAGGTAGGAGGTGGGCCAAGGACTCCCCTATGTGCAGGTAGATGGGTCTAGAATGTGGCTTCCCTCTGGGAAACAGTTTTGCCTTGAAGCTGAGGAGAAAGCGGAACTGCCCCAATAGTTCTTTAAGCTGTGCCCACACCAAGAGCGCCTGGTCTGAGGGGAAGGACCATTTCATTGTAGACATCTTTATTATTTAAAAAATTATTTGTATTTTAATGACAACTTTGTTGATTCTAAATCTGAGTGATTTGTATACCTATTGTTCTAATTTTCTGGCAATAAAGCATCCTATTCTAACAAAACCAGGATATGACAATTTTCTAAAAGATGAAAGGGAAGTGTCCTGAGGAAAGAGAGCCTTTTTCTAATTCACCCAAAGGTGCAATATGGGCTAGCCATGGCTCTGGGTGAAAGAGCCCCAAATGGGCTGATGGGGGAAGCAGGGCTTGACGTGCATAGTGGAACTCCCAGGGAGACAGTCTGACTGGAAGGCGCGAAGGTGTCCCATGGCACAGGCAGGTTAGGAATGCCCTTGGTTCCCTAAACTCTGATTGAGTTTGCAGGCTATGCAGGCTCAAATAGGTATGCTATAGCCATTCCTTTCTGAATGCACCCTCCATTGGTTTGTGGAGTCAAACACCTGTGCTCTTGGTTCTTTCTTCCAGAGGGAGATTCGTTTTCCCAGTCCCTGGGACCCTCTCGATCTTACCAGGAACCAGGCCGGAGGCTCCACCTTATTCGCCAGCATCCTGGCCATGCCCACTACCATCCCCCTGCTGCCTACCTGTTGGGCCCTTCCCGGAGTGCAGTGGCTCGGCCCCCACGACCCGGTCCCTTCCTACCATCCCACCAGCCAGGCATGGGCCCTCGGCACCATCGCCTCCCTAGAGCTTCACATCCCCGGGCTCCAGGTGAGCAGCAGCGCCTGGCAGTGGCCCAGCACCCCTATGCACAGGGCTGGGGGCTGAGCCGCCTCCAATGCACCTCGCAGCACCCCACCACTTGCCCAGCGCCCCCGCGCCGGGCCAGGCCTCACGACAGCAGCGGGTCTGGAGAGAGCTACTGCACAGAACGCAGCGGCTACCTGGCAGACGGGCCAGCCAGTGACTCCAGTTCAGGGCCCTGTCATGGCTCTTCAAGTGACTCAGTGGTCAACTGCACGGACATCAGCCTGCAGGGCATCCACGGCAGCAGTTCTACCTTCCGCAGCTCCCTGAGCAGTGACTTTGACCCCTTGGTATACTGCAGTCCTGAAGGGGAGCCCGGGGGGGAGGAGACTCAGCCTAGTGTGACCTCTCGGCCCCGTTCTTTGGACTCAGTGGTGCCCACAGGGGAAACCCAGGTTTCCAGCCACGTTCACTACCACCGCCACCGGCACCACCACTACAAAAAGCGCTTCCAGTGGCATGGCAGGAAGCCTGGCCCAGAAACTGGGGTCCCCCAGTCCAGGCCTGCCATTCCTCGGACACAGGCCCAGCCAGAGCCATCTTCTCCTGCTCAGCAAGCTGCCAAATCCAACCCAGCAGCACCTTCAGGGCAGCTCCCCAACCCACAACGGCCCAGAACTGTCACAGAGTCAGCCTCGGGCCCAGCTGATGTCTCTAGCCCCAGCTCCAGTCCCAGCGGCCTCCTCCACCTGCAAAAATCCAGCCTCGCTGTCCGACACCCACAGAGGAGACGACGAGGGGGTCCCTCAGAGCCCACCCCAGCCTCTCGGCCCCAGGATTTGACTGCACACCCAGCTTGCCAGATTTTTCCCCATTATGGCCCCAGCCTGGCATACCCTTGGTCCCCAGAGGCCCACCCATTGATCTTCGGACCTCCGGGCCTGGACAGGAGGCTGCTACCAGAACCCCCAGGCCCCTGTTACCCAAGTTCACAGCCAGTGTGGTTATGTCTGACTCCACGCCGGCCCCTGGGACCCCACCCACCTGGGGAGGGGCTTTCCGAATGGAGTTTTGGCACCCCAGAGGGCAGGCCATGCCCTTACCCACACTACCAGGTGCTGCCAGCCCAGCCTGGTGAGTTTTCAGGGGAAGCAGGTATGGTGGGGAGAGGATGAGAGCTGGATATTGCAGAACGAGTGAAGTCAGCCAACTAGGGGTTGATGGAAGCTGAGAAGGGTACAGCAGCGGTGACCAAAATAGTGATTCAAAATAGTGAACAACTTCCATAGCATAGGATGCTGGCAGGAGCACTCTGGCTCTGCCAGGTGTCACTCCTTTAGTTGCCAGATCATAGGGAGATCTCAGGGGAGGTACCAGTGTGGCTGAAACATCAGAAAGCACTTGGTATGGTTTGGGGCAGCAACTCACACTCACATGGAATTGTTTCAATATTTTAATAATTGGTACAGCTGTACCAATGTATATAGCTCAATATTAGCTTTAAATACAAAGAAGGCCAAGAAGTGTTCCTTGCCCTTGAAGAGAGCATGGAGGAGAAATAATTACTGCTAACCATAATGCTAGGCTGTATGAAAAGAGCTATGTGAATGAGGAAAAAAAAAAGAGAGATCACGGGTGGTTCCCAGCAGTCTTGTGGGTCCGTAGGTTTTCTCCTGTCCCCTGGGGTAAGAGAGCAACTCGGCTTCCCTTCCAAGCTTCTTCGTTAACAAGACCGACCTCATTTTCTTGGGGGCTCAGTACATTCCTGTTACTGTATTGCAACCAATGGTGATAATGTAAATCAACTTTAACTTGGTATTTATTTGCTCAAATCCCTCTCCTCCTCCTCTGGAGCCCACTACCTCCTACTCTTCCCCATCTTCTCCCATTGTGTAGATGACACAGCTCTTTGCCTACCACCATCGCCAGGAGGACCACTCCACCCCAAAAGGGGACCCAAAGGTCCTGAAATATAAGACCTCAGGGTCTAGGAATCTTATAGGTGGGACCTGAGAGTTGCTATCATTCATTTCTTCCCTCCTTTTTCCTTTTTGCATTGTATGCTTGCTATGTGCTAGGTTCCAGGCTAAGCTCTGAGGACATGGAACTTGTCAACTAGGAGATCCAGGTTCATGGGGAGACAGGCATGCACACAGTTACAGTACAGAAAATAATTGCTTCCACAGAGCCATGTAATGCAAGCTTTGGCCATGTGTTTGATGATTCCATTTGAACCCTTCATGTGTATACTTTCCAGTGCTGCCAGTGCCAGACCACCACTTCCCCTCTCTCCCAAACTCAGAACTAGTTTCAATGCCTCCCTTTTCCCTGCTCCTCACATCCCATCAATGCCAGGTTCTGTTAATTGTGTCTCTGCTGGCTTTATCATATTCTCCTCCAGTACTGATAGCCCCTGCCCATGTCTCAGGTGCAGCCTAAAGATCGAGGCAGGAGCCTTCCTAGCTCTTCCTTTCCCTGTTACAGGGCCATGATGGCAGGGCACTGCGCATCTAGTGTTATGTCCTGTAGAATCATGCAGCACAGTTACCCTGCTTACCTACCCCTCATATAGCTGCCAGGGTCATCTTCCTCAAATGAACTGTCCAGAATCTTCAAATGTTCTGTTTTATTCACAGTAAAGAAAAATCCAGCTGGGTTTGGCCTTCCAGGCTTTAGCACCAGCTAGCCCCCAGCTTCCTTCCCAACTTTATTTTCCATTCTTCCCCCTCCCTTCCCTTCCCATGCTTTAGCCAAACTGGGTAAACACTTCTTGTAGTTCCTGCAGCCCAGAATATTCTGCTGCTTTCCTGTTCCCCATAAATCCAATTCTTACCTATTCCTGCAGGACCAGTTCATTTATCTCCACTTTCAGGAAGCCCTTCCTGATTATTCCACTTGGACATGATCTCACCCCTTCCTCAATTCATCTCTTATGACCCCAGTCCTGTCCCACTGACATAATTACCATTTGCATGCACACCTTCTCTCCTATAAGGTTGTCAGGTCCCTGCTTTTTTTTTTTTTTTTTTTCTCTCTGGGTAAAGAAGGTTAGCCGTGAGTTAACATCTGTTGCCAATCCTCCTATTTTTGCTGAGGAAGATTGGCCCTGGGCTAACATCCGCGCCCATCTTCCTCTACTTTATATGGGACACCTGCCACAGCCTGGCTTGATAAGTGGTGCATAAGTCCACATCTGGGATCCGAACTTGCGAACCCCAGGCTGCCGAAGCAGAGTGTGTGAACTTAACCACTACGCCACTGGGCCGGCCCCAAGGTCCCTGCTTATTTATTTATTTTTGGTCTTCTATTTGGCACATGGTAGCAGGCCAGATTCAAGAATACTTAATAAATATTTATTGGGTGAATGAATGAATAGTAAGTATTGGTAACATATTGGTTGCTATATATATTTCTCTTTCTCTAGATTTGTTTTCTCTCCCCTGTGTCCCAACTGGGGAGCCTCTCAACTTTCAGTCTAATCACCCTCTAGACACATTCCCCGCTCCTCCCTCTGTGGTTCCCTCCCAGCTGTACTCTCCTGCAGGTGGAAAAAGCAAGAGGCTGGCTTGACTCTCAGTGACCTCTTTCCTCCCCTTTCTCTAAATGCAGGCTCAGAGGAGGAGCTTGAGGAGCTGTGTGAACAGGCCGTGTGAGATGTTCAGACCTAGCTCCAACCAAGAGTGTGCTGCGGACGACGCAGGGCCCTACCTGGCACAGAGTCCTGCTCCTGAGTGAAGAAAGGACCTCAGAAAACACCCCCCTCTTTGCCGTACTTCCTGGAAGCACCAGAAGAGGAGTGGTGATGGTGGGTGGCAGGAGGTGGTGTTTCCTGCTCCCAGCTCGTTCTTGTCTGCAGAACACATCTGCGGTGCAGCAAGTCTGTGTCCAGCCAGGCAACCAGCTGCTGCCTGTGTAGACTGGCTCCCTTGAAGGCTGTTTTTTGAGAGCAGGAAGCTAGGTATGGGTAGATAGGTGTTATAAAGGCGCTGCTCCTCCCCTCAGCCCCAGCAGGTTGCCCTCATCCCAAGCCTCATGTTCATACCAGCCAGTGGGTCCAGCTGAATGCGTGACCCCTTCTCACCTCCTTCCTTGGGTGAGTCCTGCACACCAGCTTTGGCTCCTTCCAGGTAAGGCTGCTGCATCAGCAGCAACCCTGGATCTTATCATTTTCCTTCTTTGCAAAAGGATCAGGAGCATAGGTGAGCCCTGAGTCCTAAAAAGCAGGGCTCTGCAGCTTCTCCAGGCAATATCTGCCCTGGTGCATAGGGGAGGATGTTTTTCCCTCCTCGTCCTTAATTGTCAGATTCACTGTGTTAGGTCAGGGGGAAGCTTTGGGAAGCCAGGGTGTGGAGTTCTGTCCCAGAGGTAGTACAGTACCTTGAAGAACCTGGGATGAAGTCTCTGATTTTCAAACTCCCTTGTCACTCCAGGAGCCCCAGTTTTTCTGGGGGCTGGGGGTGGGGATATGGGGAGGGAATAACTCTTCCTTGGAGATCTCCTATCTCAAAGTCTCCACGTAGGTGGAAAGAAGAGGATTTCTCTTGGACTTCATCTAGGAAAAGGGAGGATGGAATAAAGGTAGAAAAGGCAGAATTAGAGCTGAACAAGGACAACAGGGAATTCTTCTCTGGGAGTTTTCTCTCAGAGCAGGGATGGGAAACGGGAGAACAAAGGAAAAGCAAAGTGGGACCCTTGGGTTTCGATGGTCCAGAGGCCCAGCTTCCTAATATAAGCCATACAGGCCAGGGACACACAGGAAGATGTGCATGCGAGAGTGGAGTTGGAGCAGGAAGTCTAGCCTGGGCAGCTGGTACCGAGTGGGCAAGGGCTGAGGGGTTTCCTTAGGGTGGCATTCACCCCAGGGCAGCTTGACCATTGCTGGCCCCTCTAGCATTATCCCATTTGGAATGTGAATGTGGGAGCAAAGTGGGCACAGGACCCCACCTGGGAATATTCTTCCCTCAGAGTAAGTGGGGAACTAGCACCTAGGCACCCACATGGGTATTTATATCTGAACCAGACAGAAAGACGCTTGAATCAGGCACTATGTTGAGAAATGTATTTATTTGCTAATATATTTATCCACAAATGCGGTCTGGTCTTGTGGTTTTGTTCTGTCATGACTGTCGCTCAGGGTAACTACTTCATCTTCTACATCCACAGAAATAAATTATTTCTGATATCAGAGGCCAGGCTCTGACTTATGAAAAGATAGGGTAGAGTGGTGGGCTTGGCAACAAGAAAGGGTTTGTAAGCCCCTAAAAACATGGTTTAGTGAGATCAGGGGAGAAGAAAGCATGGCTGGACTCGCACTGTGGTTCAGTCGTTTTCTGCATTGTTACTGTACTGTTTACTTCCCACTCTAATTTATGATGCTTTGGTGACTTTCTCTGTGACCCTTGGCAAATCCTCTGTGCCTCATTTTTTCCACCCACAAAACGGGCTTACTTCACAGTTGTTGTAGAGCTCCCCCGAGATAACAAAGAGGAAAGTATTCAGTGATAGAGAACATCCTAACCCCAGTCACAGAGCCTGTCGGAACACAGCATGAGACTGGCACAAGACAGGCTTGCTTTGAAGAAGCTCGGTTTCAATTAGGAGGCCTGGTTGGGAGGATAGAACAGCAGGGCCTAAAACTATTTATATCTCAAAGCTCCAGTTCAGATAAACACAAACGACTGTGCTCTGCCTACACATGGGACCATTGTGAGGATCAAGAGAGCCGGTGCTGTGCCCGTCTGAATTCCACAAGGCCTGGGGAGGCCTTGCTCTCGTCCTTACAAAGCACATTTTCCCCTCGGCCTCTCCGGGAAAGGTTTGGTAGGGGTAATGGCTGGCTGGTGCCCAATTTTGAACCAGAGAGCAAGACATTTAGCTTCCTACAGGGTGAAATAAAAAAAAAAATTAAAGGACACTTAATCCCCTACAGATGTCCTGAAGTAAAAGAACTGTGTCTAAATGCTAAAAGCTGCACAAAGCATAAATTATCAGCTGGAACGAGGAAATGTACATAAAGAGTTTTTAAAAATAATTAAATCGGCATTTTTTCCGCCGTGCGCTCACAGGCCAGCATTCCTGTGGACGGCGAATGGAAACCCTATCAGGCTCTCGCCGTTAGGAAGGGGGGAGGGGGGGGTCCCTGGATCTCTTTCGTCTCTGCAGAGATAATCCAGAGGGAGACAGTGGACTCTCTGGCCCCGCGCTTTTAAAACGGGAAGACAAAAGACAATCTCCGCTGTCACCTGGGATCCTCCTCAGGGAACCGGAGGCCTGGTGCCAGCGGCCGAGATCAAACGGCCCGCGCCGCCCAGATGCCGGCCCCAGCCTCGACGCGCTCCGGCGCAGGCGCCAGCCACACCGCCCCTCCCCCACGGGCCCCGCCCACGGGCCCAACGGCCGCCCCGGCCTCGCCCTCGCGCCAGCCCAGGTGGCGGGGGCGCGCGCCGGCCCAGGTGACTCCTGGCCGGCCCCGCCTCCGGGAGGAAGAAACCATCTCCTAAGGCGGGGGTAGGGGCGGGACTCGCGGCCTCCCACACCGGAAGGGGAAGTCTGAGTCGCCGGAAGTGGCGGGCATTCTGGGTAATTCGCTGTTTACTTCCCGGGAGTGAGGGGGCTGTGTCTCAATCGCTCGGTGTTCTTCCATCGGAGAGGATGGCTCTGGAGACGGTGCCGAAGGACCTGCGGCATCTGCGGGCTTGTTTGCTGTGTTCGCTGGTCAAGGTACCCATTGGGGACGTGGTTGTAGGGGCGATGAGGGACCAAGCTGGGGGAAGGAGTGTGGAACGGGGCTAGGGGATAGTGAAGAGAAAGGTAAGGTCCAGGACCTCGGGGGTGGCAGGCGATGTGGGGAGCTGCAGGCGTCGTTGTTTTATTTCGGTGGGAACGCGGGCAGGTTTTGCAGCCGTGGGTACGGGCGGTCTTAACATGCCTTTGACTCCTCAGCTCTTAGCACAGTCCTGACCCTTAACAGATGTTCGGTGAACTTTTTTTGGAGCTTCTTTTGAAGTACACTGGGAATCAGAGGAGGGTGGGAATCTGCAGCTGAGGGAGTAGTCGGAGGGTGCCTGACCCTGGGGAGACGAGGGAAGGGAGGAGGTAAAACACAGTTGAGAACAAGAGAGAAAGGAGTGTGAGGGTGGAATTTAGGAATGGGGCTCTGGGAGTGGTGGGAGGGGGACCTGATGAGACAGAGCCAACGTAGGGAGCCTTCTACTTGACCAGGTAGAAGTATTGAGAAAGCTACTGGTTTTTTGGCCTTGTTTGTGCTCAGCTCTCTTTTTTTTCCCCTCCCAGACTATAGACCAGTTTGAATATGACGGTTGTGACAATTGTGATGCATACCTTCAGATGAAGGGTAACCGAGAAATGGTATACGACTGCACCAGCTCTTCCTTTGATGGGTAAGCCCCTTTAGATTCATTCCTTCATTTCTCCATTACCTCCACCCCCGCCCTAACGGCCACATCCTAATCCGTAACCGCCCCACTCTAATCCCTTCACTGCCCCACCCTAGCCCACCCCACCAAGTCAATAGCAGGCCGGCTTTTGAGACCTAATCATGTGGCTAGTCCAAATTGAGATACGCTTTAAGTGTAAAATATACTACACTGGATTTTAAAGACTTAGCACAAAAAAGAATGTAAAATATCCTAATATTTTTTGTATTATATGCCAAAATGATAGTACTTTAGATATATTGGGTTAAATATATTATTGAAATTAATTTCACCTTTTTGTCTTTACTCTTTTAAACATGACTGCTAGAAAATTTCAAATGATTTGTGCGGCTTTCATTATATTTCCACTGGACAGTTTTTCACTAGACTTAGCTCATTAATGGTAGGGATGTTTATCTTGTGCACCACGACCTGGCACAGGGCCTGGAAGGTGGTGGATGCTTAATAAATGTTTGTTGAATGCGTGAAGGTCCTTTTTGAAAATGAAGAAAAAGGAAGGTACAGTAATGGTAAATTACTACTCCAAAGCTGGTGCTTTTAGATAACTCTAAGAGGCCCTATAAGAAAAGTTTTCCCTTGGTGAGATTGTCCAGTAGGGAGAAGGGGAAATGAGAGAAACATAAGTGGCCAGGTCTCAATTTTCCTTCCCCAAGGTAGGAGCCCGAAGGCAATGTTCTTTAGGGGATAAGGAGGTATTAGGTTTCTTTTGACCTTTAGACCAATTAAGAGTTAACGCAAGGGCCCAAACCCTGTACTTGCTAAGGTTTCTTCAGGGTGAGTCAATTCCATACCTTCTTTGATTTCCCTTCAGGAAGAATAAGGGATTGGGCAAAAAAGATGTTGTGGGACCTTCACTTCCTTCTCATGCATGTGCACACTCAGACAGATATTCTAGTCCATTCGTTCATTTGTTAGCACTGTACCATTCAGTGCTCACAGATGGGACTCCCATCTATGGCTAAAGTACTTTGTTGGCTGCTGTGAGAGATGTCAAGAGTTACACAATGAGATACTTACCAGTAAGAGAGACACAGTGTAAAGTTTTGCCTATTAGATTTTTTTAAAAATATTATAGCAAAATATACATTAAAAAGTTACCATTTTTAAGTGTAGAATTTAATGGTATTAAGTATGTTCACATTGTTGTGCGGCCGTCACCACCATCCATCTCCAGAACTTTTTTCATCTCATTCCCCCCACCCCTCAGGCCCTGGCAACCCTCATTCTACTTTTCTGTGGATTTGACTACTCTAGGCACTTCATACAAATGGAATCGTACAATATTTGTCCTTTTGTGACTGGCTTATTTCACTTAGCATATCTTCAAGGTTTATCCATGTTGTAGTATGTGTCAGAATTTCCTTTCTGAGCTGAATAATCCATTGTATGTATACACCACATTTTATTTATCCATTCATCTATTGATGGACACTTAGGTTGCATATCACCCACTTTTTTGGCTGTTATGAATAGTGCTGCTGTGAACATGGGTTTACAAATATCTGTTCAAGTCTCTTCTTTCACTTTTGGGTATATATCCAGAAGTGGAATTGCTGGATCATTCTATGTGTAATATTTCAAGGAATCACCATACTGTTTTCCATAGTAGCAGCACCATTTTACATTGCTACCAGCAGTGCACAAGGGTTCCAGTTTTTCCACATCCTTGCCAACACTTGCTTTCTGGTTTTTGTTTTGTTTTTGGTAATAGCCACTCTATTGGGTGTGAAGTGGTATCTCGTTGTGGTTTTGATTTGCATTTCCCTAATGATTAGAGATGTTGAGCATCTTTTCATGTGCTTATTGGCTATTTGTATGTCTTTGGAGAAATGTCTGTGCAAGTCCTTTGTCCATTTTTGAATCAGGTTGTTTGGTTTTTTTGGTATTGAGTTGTAGGAGTTATTTATATATTCTGGTGCATATTAGGTTTTGAAGAGTGAGTATATCGAAGGCTAAAGGAGATCAGAGGAGGGTTAGATGAACTCAAGTAGAAGGGGAGGAGACAGCATATGAATCGGACTCTTAAGGAAAGAAGTACAGGATTTTTGAGGCGGTTGGGGTGAGAGAGGTAGAAAAAGCATTCTAAACAAAGAGAATAACTCGAGCAAGGGCAATGGGGTGGGAAAACCAAGGGTATGTTTGGAGAATGGTGGGAATTCAGTTTAGGTTAAGTCCTAAGGTTAGATAACAGGCACTATAAGGCTAGAAAGATAGTGAAGGACAGGAGAATATACTTTTGGCCAGGAGACTGGCCTGCATATGTGCCTACCCCAGATCAGTCTGCTGGGCCAGAGCAAGTGTTACCCCACTCACCACCCCTGGAGGTAGGGTCACTTCCACTGAAAGCATATGGCTGAGAATGTCGGATATGGATGGGGAGAGAGGCTCCCCAAATAAGAATTGAAGATTGTTGCAAGAGAGGGAGGAATGGGTTTTGAGGAGGCAATCAGCAGATATCAGTGCCTAGAACAGTCCTGTCACAATAGGCAATCAGTAAGCCTGTGAGTGAGAGACAAAGATGACCTCTGTGGCTTCTGAAGGCACCTGATGCTCACCTGTTATGCTTGAGTAGCAGGCTTCTAACCCTTGAGTACCCTTTCTGTTGCATGCTCTCTGGGATCCGAGCTACCCTGGGAAGGGCTATTACGACAATAAGGAGAGCTAATGCTTATATAGCACCTTCTCTGTGCTAGGTGTCTTTCATGTATCAGATCAACCTTTGAGTCTTATCCTGATGAAATTCTGAGAGGTCTCCATATGTGTGTCAGGCTGTACAGCTCATTAGAGGCAGAACTTGGCCAAATCTAAACTTATTTCTGGTAGAAGGACCCATTGTTTTGACTCACCCCTGCTTTGCACTAGGCCCCAGCCCCCTAGTGGTTGTGTTGATTGTAATCAGTAGCACTGCTATCTACCTCTAAAGCTGTCCTGTTTCCCAAGGAATCTATGGGCTAAGGATGTTTTAGAGCCTAGTGAGATAGTCTTTTGGGGATGGTGACTGATGTGACAGGGACATAAGTGCAGAGGACCTTTGTCAGTACTGGCTTTGAGTCAGCCCCTTGCTAGCATTAGAACTCAGTTTCCCCTGCTTTCTAATAGAGACTCATAACTTGGCTTTTTTCGTAGGTTTCCTCTCCCAGCACTGTTGTGCTGGCAGGGAACAGAGTAAAGAGGGCAGCTCCCTTGGTCTTTCTGTTCTCTAGCAGGGGAGGCTCAGGCTAATTCTGTTTCTTTTCCCTTCCTAGAATCATCGCGATGATGAGTCCAGAGGACAGTTGGGTCTCCAAGTGGCAGCGAGTCAGTAAGTATCTCCCTTTCTTCTTCTTTTTTTTTTTTTTTGTGGGGAAGACCAGCCCTGAGCTAACATCTGTTGCCAATCTTCCCCTTTTTGCTGAGGAAGACTGGCCCTGAGCTAACATCCGTGCCCATCTTCCTCCACTTTATATGGGACGCCGCCACGGCATGGCTGACAGGCAGTGCGCGTCCGCGGGCGCCTGGGATCCGAACTCGCGAACCCCGGGCTGCCAAGCGCGGACTAAACCGCTGCGCCACCGGGCGGCCCCCTCTCCCTTTCTTCTTATCCTCGTTGTGTTGTTGCTGTCCCTCGGGTCCAGTGGGGGAGTCTTAAATCAGAGGGTAAATGGTTTCAGAGTGAGAAAGATGGGGCTGTAGGAGAGAGAAGGAAAGTGCCCTGTGCTCTGTCATTTAACACTTGTAGCCAAAAGAAATGATTGCTCTTCTCTTGGAGTTGCCGCATTTCTTTCATTTTTAGCTTAAGCCTCCATTTGGTCTTCAGTCTTAACTCATTCTCACTGCAATCTCTTTTCTTCTCTCTCAGGTAACTTTAAGCCGGGTGTGTATGCCGTATCAGTCACTGGTCGCCTACCCCAAGGTAATAATAGTCATAATAACAGCCAATGTTTATTTGTTGTGCCGAGCTCTGTGGAAGTCATTTATGTGAATTAATGCCAGTCCTCACAATTCTGTAAGGTAACCTAGGCACAGAGAGGTTAAATAACTTGCCCAAGGTCACCCAGTTAGTAAGTGAGGAGCCAGAATTTGAACCCAGGCATTCTGGCTCCACAACCCTTGCCTTTGATGACTACAATGTGTCTTTTTCTTCGCATTCTTACCAAGTCATTATCAAGCACTAGCCTGGGTCTTCAGTGGTAACAAGCCAACATGCAGGACTATTGATGAGCAGTCTAGGAACTCCAGTTTGCTTAGAACCCCATCCCCTCACCCCACCCCTGCCACAGTGGTAGCTGAAGGACCTTTCTTATCCTTTGGAATCTTGGAATCTTCTTTCCTCACAGAGCTGTTTTTTCCCCCTGCCACAGGAATCGTGCGGGAGCTGAAAAGTCGAGGAGTGGCCTACAAATCCAGAGACACAGCTATAAAGACATAGCAAGATGCCTGGCTGCCAGTGTCTTTGCTTCCCATCTCCCGCCTCTGCTTATTTTTTGTTGTGGAACTAAATGGGCAGAGCTTCAAATACTTCCCACCTTCCAGTTCTGAGACTCAGCAGACTGTGTTGAGAGAGCAGCACAGCATGTCCCTGGGCCATTTTACCTTCTTTGGACTACTGGGGGTGGGTGGGAGGGGTTTGGATTGCTGGATTAACAGAGACTGAATTGGTTGGGGAGTAGGATGCTGGTTTTCCTACCCACAGCCCACGGCTGTGCCCTTGCCTCTGGGCAGGACTCTGGGTCAAATGCCAATAAACACGAACCCCTGGGAAAGTTCTTAAGCCTGTGACAGATGCCTTGTCTCTTTTGTCTTGGGGGGGAGGTGTGGCACAGTAGGAACTCACTTGCTTTGTAAGCACCTCAGAGCAGAGGAGGCTCTTTTGCTCCCCGTTACCCATCTCTGAGCCTCCAGGGTTGCAGCCTTTCTAGTGTGCTTCTTTGCATCTTGTTGGAAGGTCTGCTGTCCTGAGTCTAGGCAACCCCATCAGCCTGGTAGTCCTGGTGTCTGGTGGTTGCAGCTTCTGCCCCCTAGACCTGGCACAGCAGGTATCCCTTGAAGAAATCCTGAGGCTTCTTGGTATTCTTTGCCCCTTGACCATGTTTAATACTTGTTTTTCCTTGTCTGTTTTCCTCTTTTTACTGCTCTTTCTATACCTTTGGCCAGCCGGTGGCACTTGTGACCTCCCCAGCTCCCACTTAACATTCCTCCCTATTCCCCTAACAGACCCTCAGGTGGCTGCTGGGTCTCCATCTGGCTAGTTTGTGCCTCCATAGGAGGTGGGCCCTTCCCTTTCTGGCCTAGTAGGGGACCTTGAGTGATGTCACATTATTGGCTCATGTGAGTTATTTGTTTTAGAATTTAAAATTTACCATAAATTCTCATTTAAATTTCCACAAAAATCCCGTTAGTATCCCCATGATTTCCGTAAGTTTCTTGTTCTCCATCTGTAAAACGAGAATGATTACACTCTGCCTATTTACCTCAGGAATGTTGTGATTATAAAAATGAAGCAATGGGAAAATTCTCCAAGTTTTATAAAAGGTAAACCTCGTTTGCTCTCTTCTTATTATCTATTCTTCAATATATACAACATGTGTACAATTAACCAAAATAGTGCAGGGAGGTGCCCAGCACCACCACTGCAGGGTGAGCTCTGACTCATTGGCGGAGGTGCCTGCACTATGGCTTCATGTCTCTTAGCCACCACCTGGTGTTGCTAGTGAGTCAGTGTCTCCTTACCTATGGGGAAAGGGGAGAGATGATGACTCCAGTGACCCCTGTCCTTGTCCTCCCATAAGCCCATGGAAGGAAGCTGGGACTGGTCCGGGCCTCATGGCGCCACTCACAGGTCCTCAAACCAGAACCATTTTCTCTGATGCCTTCAAACTCAGGGGATGTTCTGTTAACCCCAATTTCCAACTGAGTTTTTCAAGGATTTCTCCTGCCCAGCAAACTGAAAGAGCTCCAGGGGTGGTGGTTTCTGTTTAATTTCAATCTGAAAAGAGCCTTAGGAAGCAGCCCCACCAGGCTAGAGCTTACAACCTGGAGGAAAGAAGTGGGTTTCAGCAAGAGCACCTAGGCTGTGCAGCCAACACCCAACTTTCACTGGCTTTCTCAAAAAGTCCCTTGGAAATCCCCAGCTGCTGTCCTGCGTGTCTGACCCGGACGTGGCTGCTTGGTGAGAATGGAAACAGTTGTGGGGAGGGGAGGCAAGAGGAGCTGTGCACAAATAACCACACTCAGGCTGCCTCAGCCCCACACTGAGCTGGGGCCCTAACTGTCAGCCTTGCAGGAAGCGAAAGACAGGCGCTGCTGGTTGTGGGGGAGGGGGGCCAGTTGCAGTGACTGGATTTCACACCCTCAGTGTGCCAAGTGGACTCTGCCTGGAAGCTGCTTCTAAATTTGCTTTCTTTGGTCCTTGAACCTGCTTGTGGTGCTACTCAGCAGCCCAGACAGGCAATAAGTGCTGGAGTCCCATCCCTGGCTGGGAGCCCAAAGAGGCTGAAACAGAGACTGTTGGTTCTTCAAAGCTCCCTGAGAGTGAGCAGTGCTGTGTGGAAGAAAGGTTTCAGGTGCTGGTACTGCTGCCCTGCTTTCCATGTGCATGAGGCCCATGCCCTGCCCATCATGCTTGTCAGAGGTTCAGCCGCATTCTGACTGCTGAGGTCCCATATCTGCCCAGGGTCTTGCTTGTTCTCTTGCTCAGTAGTTTGGCTTCTTTCCTTCAGAAAGACAAGGCTCCTCTCTAGTTCAACAAGAACAGACTCAAGTCAGACATTAGAAACAGTCGTGACCAGGCTGCCTTCCCCTTGCCTGCTTATTGCTCATTCTCCACTCCCTACTCACCACAGGCTGTGGGGTTAGGGTCTCTCCCCAAAACAGGCTAAGTGGCAGTGCATTGCTGAATGCAGCCTCCAGCCCAAGGCAGGGATTGGTAGCTGATAGAACAAGGGTCAGTACATTCTGGTCTTGGAGGGGAGCAGTTTCCCCAAGAGTACTGGGGATGGGCTCTTCAGGTTTGGGGATTGAGGCCTCTCTGGGCATGGCCCCTACCTTACTCCCAGCCTGTCTATAACCTGTTGTTCATCCTCAAGCCCCTTCCTTGACACCTGATCTGTGTATGTGTAAATAAAAGAGACAGGTAATGTTTAAGAACAGACTAATAACATCTTTGTCTGGAAGTCTGCTTCGTGTTAAGTATCAGTAAAGCCTTTCATTTAAATAGCATTTTACAGTTGACAAAAGGGCTTTCACGTCCATTACCTTATTTGATCCTTACAAAACCCCAGTGTCATAGTTAACATCCTTATGTAGTGATGAAGAGACTGGGGCTCAAAGAGTTAAAGTGACTTGGCATGATCAAGTGGTGGAGCTTTAGCTCAAGAAATACATTGCCCACACCCGATTTAGGGCTGCTTACTGTTTCCGACATAGTTATCCCCAAATACGGCAGGTTTGCTCCCTTCATGAGATTCCACAGAACCGGCAGGAGGCATTAGCTTATTGCTGAGTGAAAGTTACATGTCCCTACACATTGAGGCCCCTGACCACCCTACACCTGCCACCTACATCTCTGGTCCCCAAGTCTAAAATTAGCCAAAGAGAGGGAGGCAGTGTGGGGAAATGGCCCAGGGAGGAGATCCTTGGGATTTACTCAAGGATCCCTCTGAAGAGCATTGGGAAACTGGTCAAGTCCTTCTCCATTTCACACCTGGCTGCATCTTCTGTTCCACTCCAGCAGCTCTTAGGTATCTGCTGGCCTGTGCCCCATACTCCCCAACCTCTCCTGCTTTTTTCTGCTTGCCGTCTCCCTCCATCTGCAGCCCAATTATGGCACCTTCACACTCCACTGGAACACAGACTCATGTGATGAAAACACACACATCCAACTAGGGGTGTTGTCTCTGCCTCCCAGCCTTGCTGCCTCCCCCACCCACTAGCTGTGACTTTTCCAAGTCACTTTACTTCTCTAAAATGAAGTTTCCTTCCTATAAATGCGGTTGACAAAACTCTTGTGTTAGGCAGCAGGATAGTGGTTACCTGTGAAAGGCAGGGGTGAAAGAGGGCGTGAGGGGCTCCCAAGGTGCTGGTTATAGTCTGTTTCTCGATCTGGATGCTAGTTACATAGGCTGGTTCACTCTGAAAACTTATTGAGTTATACACTCATGATTCGTTCACTTTTCTGTTTGTACGTGATACTTCAAATTTAAAAAGCTCTCTTAAAGATGCAGTTGGCGGTCCCTGTCTTAGGATAATTGTGAGAATCAAATACATGAACTTAGGTAAAAGCAATTTGACAGCTGTCAACTACTAAGTGTATCTAAGGGATTCTCATTATCCAAAGTTGTCCACCTCTAGATAAGTTCTGGGTAAGTGTGGCAAGAATGTCATCCCTCTAGCATGGCTGGGCGATAGATGTTCCAATACATCTATCATACATAAATATATCAAAAGAAACAGTTTCCTTCAAGTATTATGACTTTTTATTTTAATCTCTCTGTTCTCATTTTTTATGACATAAGTTTTGTTTTTTTAAATATGTATTTCCTTGCTATTTGGATATGAGATTATGGATCTGATTTAACCTCTACTTGGCTCAAAATCATTGTTATAAACCTTCATTTTTGTATCATCTGGTTAAATGGTTCTGGGACTGATTATTTTTCTAGCTCTTGGATTCATGTCAGCCTGTCAGCTGTTACTTCTGCTGCTCACGTTGGCTGTCCCCCTTCCAGTCTTGTCTGAGCTAGGAGAACAGACAGCCGCACTTGGTAAAAATTGCTGTAGGATGAGCCAGTAAGGCTTAAACTGAGGGAGAAAGCACATGGCTGCCTGCCCAGGCCTTGGGGCTCAGAGGCCTTCGCCAGTGGGAGGGTGAGGTCCAGAGAGTTGGGGCTGTCAAAGGAGTGAAGGCAGATCATACAGAGAATGTGAGGGCTGGGAGAGTCATGACTTTATGGGTGAGAAGACTGAGCCCCAGAGACAGTGGTCAGAAGTTCAGAGGGGGTCACTGCTACTTCGTATGTCCTACATGCTTGGCTCAGCGCCTTTCACCTACAGATTCTTGTGTTTCTCCTTGCCTTAAGATCCGAAGAAGTAGGAACAGAGTGCAGAGAAAAACTCTGCCCTGTGTTGCTGGCACCAAGATGCCAGAACCTTTGAGAAATATGATAGAAAACATCTCCCCTCTAGATCCCCGCCCTCCTGTTCGCAACACCACCCCCCCCAGAGTGGAGGGCAGGCATTATGGGGTCATGGACAGAGGACCTGAAGCCCAAGCTTTCCTTGGGGGCCCACCCCACAGCATAGGGAGGCCTGGGTATGTAAGAAGTCAGGGAGCTGGCAGGCCTATTTCAAGAAATCCTATGTGCTGCTTCCTGCCTGTGCTCTCTCCCTCCAATGCGAACTCTCATGCTTCCGAGAGAACTTGAGGGAAGGTAAGGAACAGCTTCAGACATCAGGGTGGCAGGACCCCAGCCTCTCTCCAAAATGGATCCTCATTCCTTCTTCCCCAATCCCAGCAACTGCCACCCTTTTAACCCCTCCCCCCATCCCAGAAAATACCTGGAAGGAAGTGAGTGCTCTGGGGCCACTAGCCGGAAGAGGGGTTTAACTGTCACCTCGTCCCTGGGGGCTTGAGTAGCAGAGGGCAGAGGGGTAAATGCAAATCCATGCTTGAGATAGAGAAGAACTCCACGGAGGGGAAGAAGGTGGCAGCCAGCACCCAGCCTTCCTCCCGGGCTCATGGTCCCTGCAGGGGCTGGGAAGAACTGAGGAAAGGGAGTGATCACAGGCCCTGGGGAGAAGCCAGCAGCTGCCCCACTCTGTGCAGGCAGCTACAGCACGGGCACTTTCTCTGGGCAGCTGAGTAGACTCACTTCCTCAGCCCTGCACCCCAGGGGAGCAGGGAGAAGGGGGCGGGGTCTGGAGCCCAGTGGAGCCAGGCACAAGATAAGGAGATGGAGGTGGGCACTTCACGTCCCTGGTGAATGAGCCTGAGGAGAGCATGTCTTATTTTGCTTCTGCAGCAGGAGGGACTAAGCTTAGATTGGAAGGACCCCTCAGGCCTCCGCCCCTCTCCTCCCTCATTATAGACACCAGAGGCCAGAATTGAGAACCACATGGTGTCCTTGCAAAGGAATCTTTAACAGCAACTGGGAGACAAGAATATGAATGAGAAGCAGCCCTCGGCCAGTGCTTCTACAATAATAATCTATTATATTAGTATGGCAATTACCAGATTCAAAACTGGCCACCTCCATTATTGCATTTGATCCTCAGTACTGTCCTGTGAAGCATTATTACCCTTTCACAGATGACAAAACTGAGTTTCAGTTAGGTCATTTGCCCAGGGTCGGTGGCCAGGCAAGGCTGCACTGGTGTTTCATTCTGGCCATCCTTATGGCCTCCCTTCTTCTGCCCTCCCTTTAGTTCTGCCGTGGCCTATGGGGATCCAGGGCCCATAACCAGGGTAGGAGTGAGGGAATCCTCCTTTTCTTCCTTTTACCCCCTTGAGCCCCAGCCTGCAGGTGGGGCTCTTGGGGGTGTGGGTCTACTGACCTCAGCACCACGGTCTTTGGGGATGAGGGCCGCAACACCTCCTTGGGGCTCACTCACCCTTGACCCTTCCCGGAGGGCCTGCGCCCCCTGCTCCTCCCCCACCCCCATTTTGCCCCAGGCTTCTCACCTCCTCCCTACCTCCCCACCCCCCAGCCACCCATGATGCGGCTGCCTGTACCCCATTGGCCAGCCCGGGAGCATTTGCCCTTATTTGGCCAGGCCGGCTCCAGGCCGGGCCTCCACCCCCAGCCCAGCCCCCTCAGCTTGTCTCTCTCACTTCGTCTTTTTGAGGTTTGGCTCTGGGGCCCTGGCGGGCGTCGCTTCAAACGCACTTTCTGGTTGAGTCACTTTTTAACGGCTCCAGTGCTGTGAGCTGCTGCTGCTGCTGTGGCTGCTGGGGGACCCCAGCCTGCGTGGCCACCCCCCCCCACCTGACTGCCTAATATGCTCTGAGGGAAGGGGCTGGGTGGCCATTCGCTGTGGGAGAGATTCTTCAGACCACTTGGTTACCCGTTAGACCCCTCTGCTCCCCTCACCCACAAGCCTGGGGGCAGAACGTCTGCCCTGAGTTCCTCCCACAGCTTTTTCCAACCCTCTTCCCTGACTGGGTTTGTGAGGCTGTATCTCCACTGTCTGTTGAGTATCACCTCTGAGGTCTGCCAGGCCTGGTCCTTTTGGGAGCACTTTGAATAGAGTCCCTTAGGGGGACAGAAACAAGATACAGACTGTTGGCCTGTTTTCAGGAAGGTGAAACTTAACCTCGCTGAGTTTCCGGTTCCTCATCTCTGAGATGGGGACACCATCGTTTACATCACTGGGTCAGCATGATGATCAAATGAGACTCAGATTGAATGTGTTATATGAAGTCCCCCGGATGCCTCAGCATCTGCCCTTCCCCCCAGCTCAGTGGAGGTGAATGAAGAAACAGCCCAGAGGAGTTCACGGGGGCAGTCCTCACAGAACTCTCCGTTCTTTCCACCCCTCACCTTCACTTTTCCAGCTGTCTCTGGGATGTGAGGAATCCTGTGGGGGGCAGGATGCTTGCAGGCGAAAGTTTCCAAAGGAGTCCCCCTCAGCCCTTTGCCCCTTGTTCCCAGCCAAGATAAGGGGAGGATTCTGCTCAGGGTCCTTTCCTAGCCACCCGCCTTCTCTAAGATGTGGGAGTTCTGCCCTTGAGCCAGCTGGGGAAATCCATGGGCTGCCTAGTGGCTGGGCAGGTCTTGGAACACAGGCCTTCTACTTCCTCCTCCAAGGTCCCTAGGGCCCCTTACTCTTGGGGACTTCCTAGAATATAAACAGGTCCTTTGGTCAACCTCCTCCTCAATTTTGTAGAGGAAGAAACAAAGGCTGGGGCTTGGGGGGCAGATTCAGTGACTGGCCCAAAGTTATACTGTAAATAGCCACAGGGTGGGGACCGGACCCCTAGTCTCCTGCCTCCTAGTTTTGCCCTTTGCTTGGTGGTCCTGATGTTGGGGGTAGGGAGTTAGGCTGATGAGAGATCACCAGCTCTCGGAGCGTGCGCGCACACACACGCGCACACACACACACACACACACACACAATTTATTTGTAGCAGTTTAACCTGGAGCAGGTGCAGCTCTGCAAGTGAAACCAGGCACCTCTGTGTGGAAGGAGCCAGGAGGAGCTTTCTGTCATTTCCCTGCTTGTGTCCCTAGGAGGTCCCAGTGGAGGACACTTCTAGTCTCATGGCCACTCCCACAGCAGTGGTCAGGGGGGCCTTCCTCACACCCATACCCCCTTTCCCACCCAGCCCACCTTGCCTCTTTCCAGATGCTGTGGGCCAAACTCTGAACTTGGCCCTAAATTGCTTTGTGACCTCAGGCTGCCTTCTGCCTCTTTTGGGGTATGCAGCTCAGTTTCCTGACTCAGGCCAGTTTGCTGCCCAACCTTGCCGCTTAAAAGGCCTGGAATACTATGATCCAGAGAGTTGAGCCAGAAGCCCATCCCAGAGCAGAGCTGGCCTCACAGGGGGCACTGCAGCTGCCTCTGGCCAGTAGAGCAGGAGAGCATGAAGTTAAACCTGGAGGACGTCTGGGCAGTGCAGGCAGGGCTGAGGGATAGCGTGCCCACCCTCCTTTTCTGGAGGCCTCTCAGCATTCCTAGTGCTCCCCTAGATGAGTCAGGGGACCTTCCTAGGTGCTGAGATGGCCTCTGCAGGGCACATCGCTGTCTTAGGATCTTGAGGCTCTTCCCTCTCTCAGTATCTGCTTCCCTTGGCGGCCCCTCCAAGGAGGGTGGCGAAAGGTTCCAACATCTTGGACTATTGACTCCAATTGTCTTTAGCCCCATTTTGCAGTGCCGAGGGCTCAGTTTCCCTCCGTTGTGGCCCCAACCCTGGCTCCCTTGAGGGTGGGCCTGCTCTGCCTCTGACTTCCTGTTTGTGAGTGGTTAGGTCCTGCGGCTTCTCTCTTGTTGTCTCTTCACAAGGCAGGTTATCTGGGCTGCCATCTCTGCCTGCCTGCCGAATAAGGGCCCCAGGCCCCTGCAGCTGGAGGCCAAGGCTTGGTTTTCTTCTCAGCCTTCATGTGCCGCCCTCATCGCTTCTCCCACCCTCTGGGCTGGCTCTCCCTTGCAGGAGTTAGGCCTTCAAAGGACCATTTTCTCCCTGTTTCTCTGCCTTGGCTCATCAGCTGTTACCTTTTCTATCTCCTCTCCTTCCCAACTCTCTTCCATGTGTACTCACTTCCTCCAGGAAGCCTTCTCTGATGGGCGCCCTGGGACTCTGATGTTGACACTGCAGCATCCGTCAGTCCAGTCCCGTGGGCCCCTCACCCCCACCCAGGGCTAATTTGCCCTTGTTGCTATAATTTTGTAAGATGTAGGTATGTGTGGAGGTGTAAATGTGTGTTCTACTTCACTCCTCAGATTCAGCGCTGGCTCAAGGAGGAGCCAGTGGCCCCATTAGACCTGAAGCTCCGCGCCTGCTTTAGGTACAACTGTTCACTCACACCGACACACAAAACTCTCAGACCCTGCACATGTGTCTTGCCTATCAGACTAGAAGTCCCCGAAGACAGGTCCTGTGTCCTTTTCTCCTCAGGCTCACCTTTAGCTGCCCACAGCCTCAGCTTGGCACACAAAGATGGCTGTCCCCAAGGTCAGTGAGGTTGGGGTGGGAGTGAGGGATTGTGAGCCTGGAGTCCTCCAGGATCCCAAGCCCAGACCCCAGCGGCCTCAGCCCTCTCACCACTTTGTCTCTGATGCAGCTGCCCCATCTCTACTCCTTCTGATCTTGGTCCCTACTCCTCCTCCCCTTTTGCTACCTCTAAGAGGAATCTGATCCCTGGACTAAGAGTGTCAGAACTGGAAAGAACCATGGGGGGCATTTTATAGCAGAATCTAAGTGAACCGAGGCTGCCCAGGGAGTGCCTGGCTGAGCCTGGACTTACCACCAAGGGGCAGAGTTTGAAGAGTCCACTTGAACTTCTCTCTCCTCCACAAAGAGAGGCCTCCTCTCTCAGCCACTGGCCATCATCAAGGGTTTAATTTCTCTCATCCTGGGGAACTCAGGCAAGAGGCGGCTTTGGGGGCAGGAGTGGGAGTCACACCTCTCTCACAGAGGTGCTTGTGTTCTCAAGCCATCCCCAGCTCCCTCCAGTCACCCTCCCAAGTGCTGGCCTCAGGTTCCCAAGTAAGCCTTCCCGGGTGTTTCCGGGGAGAAGGCAGGTATGTCCAGAAGTGTGCAGCAGGCCTTCCTCAAGGTGTATCTGTAGGTCTGAGCTAGGGTGTCACCCACGGGGTGTCTGTGTGGCTCTGGGCCTGCTGTACATCTCTAGAAAGGAGACTGTGAATCTTTTGGGCTCTTTGGGCCGTGTGTGCATGTGTGTGTTTGTGCGTGTTCAAGCACCCACTGCTCTTCCCTCAGGCACTTGCAGGTCAGTCACTCAGGCCACACATTTGGGTTGTGCCAGCCCGGAGCAGGGCTTCCAGTCCAGCGCTCCTGTTCTACTTACCTGGGTGCTTCTTATTGTCTCTGTCCTCATCTCAGACCCGGCCCCTTCCTCATCCTTGATTGTGTCTCTGGCCTTGTTCCGCTTCTCCTGGTTTGAGGCCCAGCAGAGCTGGGAGTCACCATTGGACTGGGGGAGAAGTCCAGGGTACAGGGACCCTGAGCCTCACCTCAGTTCCATCCCTCTTCAACCCCAGCCTCAGGATAGGAACCAGCAAAAAGCCCAGCCCTCCAGAAACCTCCTGACCCTAGAAGCTCTGTGGACACAGAGACTGGGCCTCAGGCTCTCTCCTCAAGAAAAAAAAAATCAGTGGTGGTCTTTGGCCTAGGGCATTGATGGCATACAAAGGAAAAGCAGCCTCTGTTGTCACAGGGGAGCAGGCATCAGGGACACCCCCACCCTGCTCAGGACAGGAGAGGGGCTGGACTGGAGACTGTTGAGGGACGAGTGCGTCCCTCAGAGGGAACCTCAGGTCTGACTTGCCGCAAGTCACATGCTGAGGGAATCTGTGGCAGAGCTGGCCCCCGAAGCTGGGCCTCCTGGCTCCCAGTCTGTGACACTCCTTTGCTGGGACAAAGCACCTCTGAGGTGATGGCTACGGGGGCACTCTAAGCAGAGGGTGGGGAGGCAAGATGCTCTAGGAGGAGGGGCCCTGAAGGGTGGGGGTCCAGGAACTCAGGTTACTGCACAACTTTGATATTCTTATCCTCTTATCGCCTGGGGCAGCCACTTCCCCTCCACCCAGGGTTTGAGGCGGCAGTGGTCTGTTAAAGGAGTACTGTCCCATTTCTGGCCAGCTCACCCTTCTCACCACTGTCTCTTCAGACATTAGTGGGTGAAGGGCCCTGTTCCCCCTTTCTTTGTCCCATTTAGGGGCCTGGGGATGGATAACAATTTTGCAGATTGAGAGTTGTCCTTCTTGAAGGGAAGGATGTGAGGCACTCTCCCCACCTGCTGCACCCCTCCATGCCAGTCCTCCTCTGGGCCTTGAATCAGAGTTCCCTGTAGTCTGTGTGGACCTGACCCTGAATGGGGGGCCCAGAGAAGAGCCCTGTGGCCTTCTGGGTAGGAGTCACGGGGTGAGTTTCATCCACTCCTACTCCTCCCCTCCCGCCCAATCTATTCCTTTTGATTCCAGAGCCAAGCCCACTGAGAGGCTTGGAGAACCTTGGGGAAAATGTGTGGCCCAGACCCAGCTCACTTCAGCCCCTGGCCCAGACCCATACCCTGTTCCCCTCCCCCAGCCAGGGGCCCTGGGGTGGGCAGCTTCCTGCCTTCCCCATGGGGAAAGCGGGGGTGGCACGCAGGTGGGCGGGCCCCGCGCCCACATCCGGCGGCTGCCAGAAGCTCCCCTGGAGCCTCTTTCCCTCCATTTCTCCAAGCCCAATGGCACCCATGTCCTGCCTTAGACCCTGGTCCTCACCACCGTTCTGCCCTGCCCTCCTAACCCTACAGGCCCTGAGGGAAGCATGAAGACCCAGTCCAGTGTCAGCAGGCCCCACCTGCCCCAAGTGTGACCTCCATACTGTGCTGAGGGCAGAGGCCTGGTCTCCTGCCAGCTAGGCTGGGGGGGGGGGGCGGGTAGCTTGGTGGGGTGCTGAGGGCAACGGACTATATGGAGGGTATTGTGATGTGCTGGCCCGGACCCCCCTTTATGCATCTCTACGTCTGTGGCCTCTCTGGGCAGCACGTATAGAGGAGCCACGGCTTGGTGTGAATGCCACTGCTGTCCCGAAGGGAAGGGAGTTTTCTGGGCTGGGGTCGGTGGGGGTGGGGCTCACAGGAAATGTCCTTTTCTTGTACTAGAATTCAGGACTTGTGTTTTGGGACTCACTGAAGGCCCTGACAGGGACCCCTTGTCTCCTGGGGTCACTCAGTGCCCTGAGTCTGTCCCACACTCTTGAACCACCTCCTGGAGCTTGTGCCATGGGGGAAGGGCAGGTCTGGGGTCCCGGAAGCCACCTGCTCAGGGAGTGTGAGATGGTCTCTTCAGCCCCCCTCCTGCCAATACCCAGCCTTGTCTCTGGTTTCCTGTCAGTCTGTCCTCCCCAGGGAGGGGAGGGGCGCGCTAATCTCCGCTGTGGCGTGGGGGCGGGCTCTAAGACCGTTGGGCGCCCTGAGATCTGGCCCACGTGGCCTCGGGGTTATAAGCCCTGCCCGCCCTGAAGGGAACCCCACTTGGGAGCCTGGAGCACAGGACTTGCTCTCTTCAGCCCTGCAGCATCAGGTAAGGGTCCGACTTTCACTTCAGCCCCAACCAGGCTCCTTGACTCTGGGTCTCAAGGGGCAGTGAGGGGCTCGGGCTGCAGGCCCTGGGTGGAGAGGCTTTGGGGAGGGGCTTCAGGGGCTTGGGTGCCAAGGCTTACTAGCAAAGCTCTAGGCAAAGAGATGCAATAACCCTCAGATCTACCGGCCTTCATGGTGGGACAGCTCCTCAAAATCCTGGGCCTTGACTTCCCTCTAGACAAGGATGGTTAAATGGCTCCTGGCCCCCAGATGAAGAAAGAGTGGTCCAAGGCTTCAAGGGACAGGGGCCGGAGAGTAGGGTGGGAATGGCAGAGGGTGGGCAGAGGCTGAAAAGTAGGACTCGGTGTCAGCAAGTGCTAAGCGTCTCCTTCCACCCAACATGGCTACCATCTCTGTTGCAATAGCCTTGGGCTCCTGCCTGGGGAGTTCCCAGGCAGTGAGGGAGTCAGGGCCTTGGGCTGGTGAGGAGGCTGGGGACAGAGGCCTTGGCGGAAGGAGGCTGTGGCTGCCTCATTTGGACTCTGGAGGGCAGGTATTGTGGCTGGGAGGGGTTACTCAGGGGGTCAGAACTGGGGACTGAGGTGAGGCCTCCAGAATAGCCATGGCCTCTACCTGAGTGTCCCTGAAAGTGGGGGGATGGGGTGGAGCCTTAGGGGGAAGGGAAGAAGGAACCAAAGAGGAAGTGGGGGGAGGGAGGTAGAGGAGGCAAGTCTGGCGCCATGCTGAGTCACCGCCCACAAGGCCCAGGGCGGGCCCTCTGGGGGCCACAGGGTAGGGTGTTGGGGTCTTGGGAAGCCATGAGGAGGGCTGGGGGGCTCTTGAAACAGGAGTCAGGAGGAGGAGCGGGCGGCCTGAAGAGTACCCGCAGACCGACAGACAGACAGTGCAGTCACCCATAAAGTAGAAAGCACTACTAACAGCACTGGAGGGTGTAGTGTTTCCTACTTTATGGATGAGTGTACTGTGGGCTTCGGAGACCACGCCGCCGCCGCCCGCCGCCGACTTCCTCCACGCTCAGGACCGTGTGTGACAGGTGAGCCCCTCAGGTGCCCTCCCCATCCCACTCAGACCCTGGAAAGGCCTCGATTGCCCCCCACGGTGCTGTCCCTCCTGGTGCTGGCCAACCAGGGAAATTCTACATCAGCTCCTCTGCTGCCTCGAGGTCTGGGAGGGCTGGACATCTGGACCTGATGCAACTGTGGAGAGGCCCCGGCATGGGGGCCCCGCGCCAGTGGACAGATGTCAGGACAAAGAAGAGGCGGGAAAGGAGGGTAGATGGAAGGGAACGGGGTGCCAGAGACCCCAACACTAATAAAGAATGGACTCTGCTTCTCTTTTGTCTGAGACTCTGTTGTTGGGATTGGGGGCGCCGAATGGGCTTAGCAGGCACATGGATGAGCTGGGTGCACAGAGGGGCCGGGAGGGGGAATCACTCTCACTCTCCTGAGAGATATGGGTTTGGCCCTGCCCATGAGACCAGAAGAAGGCTCTGGGCCTGGTCAGGCCGCAGCTGCCAAGGAAGGACGCCTGGGGTGAGGACCTCCCTGCAAACCAAGGAAAGGGGGCAGGAGACGGAGGGGCAGGGTTGTGAGGGGCCCTCCCACCTTTCACCCTAGCTCTGGCTCTGCCCTCCACTTGCTTTCCACACTCCTAAACTGAAGGCTGCCTACCTCCAGTTCTAATCTAAGAAAGTCCAGAGGGTTGGTGGTGGTATAAGAATTGGACGCACACACACTGTAGCCCCCACACAAGCATTTTCTCCATAGACAAGTGCACAGATGCTACTACACAAAGCACACACCCCAGCATGCGTGTGCATTTACACACAGGGGCCCCATACACATACGCTATCAACACATGTGTACAGTGACATACATATGTGACATGGCTGGCATGTCACAGTGACACACAGGGATATACACACACTCAGAACACATACATCTTCAATAGTACACACACATGCAATGATATAAACACATATGATGTGTGTCACATGTAGAAGAGAATACAAATACACACATAGTGACATTCACATAATAAACACATTGGCTCCATACACATACAAATATAGTGACACATTCATACATGATGATAAATATACACTAGGTACATGGTGATATCTAGATATCTAGATATCAAATAATCAATATTGATATCTAGATATCAATAAAACCATGTCATTGCATGACATTACACATATTTACATGACTGTATGATAGCATGTCATTACATACTGTGTAATGCCATATAATGGCATCCATATACATATATCATGTCATATGTGTTGTAATCTATACACACACAACCATAGCCTCACATACACATAATGGCACACAGACACTGTGACAAGCAGGCATCTATACAATGGCACACACATAGAAACATGCATACATATATATCCGGTGAGACTTATAGACAATAGCACACAGACATACATATGTACATATGTATGTATGTGTGTACAATACGTAAAATAATACAATGGCCCCACACACATACACAGAGATAAATATACAGTCAGGTGCCACATAACATTTCAGTCAACGATAGAGCACATACATGACAGTGGTCCAATAAGATTAGTACCATACAGCCTAGATGTGTAGTAGGCTATACCATCCAGTGTGTAAGTACACTCTGTGATGTTTACACAATGACAAAATCGCCTAACAATGCATTTCTCAGAACGTATCCCCATCATTAAGCAGTACTACGCACCTAGGCTATGTGGTATAGCCTATTGCTCCTAAGCTACAAACTTGTACAGCTGTTACTGTACTGAATACTGCAGGCAGCTGTAACACAATGGTAAATATTTGTGCATCTAAACATAGAAAAGATACAGTAAAAATACAGTATAAAAGATCAAAATTGTTCACCTGTATAGGGCACTTACCATGAGTGGAGCCTGCAGGACTGGAAGTTGCTCTGGGTGAGTGAGTGAGTGGTGAGTGAAAGTGAAGGCCTAGGACATCACTGTACACTACTGTAGACTTTATAAACACTGTACACTTAGGCTACACTAAATTTATAAAAAGTGTTTTCCTTTCTTCAATAATAAATTAAGCTTAGCTTACTGTAACTTTTTAACTTTATAATTTTTTTTAACTTTTGACTGTTGTAATAATACTGAGCTTAAAACACAAATGTATTGTACAGCTGTACAAAATTATTTTTTCTTTATATCCTTATTCCATAAGCTTTTTTCTATTTAAAAAATTTTAAATTTATTTTTAATTTTTTAAACTTTTTTTGTTAAAAACTAAGACACAAACACACACACCAGCCTAGGCCTACACAGGGTCAGGATGATCAATGTCACTGTCTTCCACCTCCACGTCTTGTCCCACTGGAAGGTCTTTAGGGGCAATAACACACACGGAACTGTCATCTTGTATTATAACAATGGCTTCTTCTGGAATACCTTCTGAAGGACCGGCCTGAGGCTCTTCTTGAGGAGGTGTCACTCTTTTCAGAAATATGTCCATGGTGGTTTGCTTGGTTTGTTTCCTTTTTCCATCATAGATTTGCTTGTAAGCAGACAATGCATCGTGAACGTTCCTCTCTGTTAATGAAAACCTATGACGTTACGATGGCTGTGATGTCACTAGGTGATAGGAATTTTTCAGCTCCATTACAATCTTATGGGACCACCGTCATATATGCGGTTTGTTGTTGACTGAAAGATCGTTATGCAGTGCGTGACTGTATATTCATACTACACATGTGCACGCACATAATGGCGTGTGCATATACCCTGACACAAACATCAGTGACACATGATGTAGTGGTACATATATTGATCTACACACCGCTTTAGGGAAGTGAAGATGTCACCTCCTCCCCATACATCCACTCTGGCCTGTGTGGAGCCCATGGTCAAGGGCTCTATGGTTTAGTGCTGCTGCTGCTCTTCCCCAGGGGCGCCACACGAGGGCCCCTGACCTTGGCCAAGACTGGCTTGTGCGCAGATGGACTGAGTCTCAGGTTCAGAGGGGACAGGGGCTGCCTCCCTGAAGCATCTCCCAATGCCGCTGTCTCTGGGGACTCTATCTAGGCCCCTGCCTCCACATACAGGCTGACTTGTGGGTGGGGGAGTTCCCACGTCCTTGTCCCAAAAAGCCATTTTCCCATAGCAAAAAGGCCTAAGGCTAGACAGAAGATGAACTTTCTGACAGTTTGGGGGCAAAGCCTGCCCAACAGGCCATGTGGTCTCCCCTGCTGGCCCTAGATGGCCAGGTTGCCCCCAGAATGCAGTCTGCCAGGAGGAAGCTGAAGCAACTCTCTCAGCCTATTTCTCCCTCTGTTTTTTTGCTTCTCTCTTCCTGTTTTCATTCTCTTGATTTCTCTTTGTTTCATCTCGAATCCCATCTTTTCTACTCCTGCCCTTCTCCATGGCCGGATCTCTATCTATCTGTCATACCATCCCCCCTCTCTGTCTCTACCAGTCTCGGGCTGGGGCCGATGTGGGGAGGACTGTAGGCAGCCCCCTTGCCTCTGTACCCTGGAAAGTATGGGGGTGTCTGGGAACGAGGGGTGGGAGGCCACATGTTGGGGGCACTGGGCCAGCATCCCATGAGGAACCTGCTCTTCCTTCTGTCCCGACCCTGCTTGCTGGTCCAGCCCACCAGTCCAGCGCCATCACCATGGAAACCAGCAGCTGACTTCCTATTGGTGGGCGGGAGGGGAGGGGGAAGAGGAGGGGAGGGTTAGCTCTCCCCTGCTCACCCCCCTATTCTGAGGCTCAGCCCTCCTCCGCACCCACTATCTCTGGGCTCTGAGACTGTAGGGGACCCCTGCACTCCCCAGAGCTGAAGCCAGCAGCAACAGAGACTATGAGGCAAGCAGCCCACCGACCCAGGCCTCCTTAGGACCCTCCCGGCCGCCCAGCAAGCTAGCGAGCAGCGGCGGAGAGAGGAGCAGGAGATAAAGGACCACAGCAGACCATTGGGGATCACCCCCAGCAGCCCCTGCGGACCCTAGCCAGGCTGAGGGGTTGTGATGGATGGCCAGACTCACAGACGCTGACGGACAAACAATGACACCGATGCTCGCAGCAGCACAACATTGAGACGCTCAGATATAACCAGTGACAGCATCACACACTGCCACAGCCCTGCAATACAGACACCCACACACACAGAGAAACAACTGGTAACTCTGAAACAGGCACAGACAGTGACACACAGAACCACTACCCCCAACACACACGAGAGGGGGCACCCAACCTCCAAACACACACAAGACAGTGCTGACCTGCACAGACAGACCTGGAGACACGCACACCCTCACCCAGGCGCTGCTGTCGGTGGCCTCCGCACATCCTCCCTGCCCCCACGGGGACACCCTCGCTCCTCCACACACTCACACACACACACAGCCACGAGCAAACATAGCTCGCATACCCTCAGCTCCAGCTCTGGCAGCCCCGATTCCTGCAGCCTCCTTTGTGGGCGAGGAAGAACTCGGTCAACCTTGGATGGAGACTCGGTGAAGCCAAGAGCTCAGAGAGGAGAGGGTCTGGCCTGGCATGACCCTCACCAGCCCCTCCACTTGGCTGGGTGATGTCCCCCGGCCCAGGTCCTGGGGCCCCTTGGCAGTACCATGGAGCAACTGAAACCCCTCCCACGGCCAGGGGACCCTGGAGCCATGGAGCCATGGGCACTGCCTGCCTGGCAGAGCTGGATTCCAGGCCAGGGGGGCGAACCTGGAGGCGCAGCCCCAAGCATTGCCGATACTCCGGCAGCTCTGCAGCTTGGAGAACTGGGGCCTGAGGAGAGCTCTGAGCCCAAGGGAGCCCGGAGCCCCCCGCCTGTGGGGGGCATTGACCCTGAAGGAACAGAAACTGAGCTGCCCACCCTGGGACAGCAAGCAGCAAGCTCTGGACCCTGCTGCCCGAGGCTGGAGGATGAGGAGGTGGAGGCTTTCCCTGAGGTAAGGGAGTTGTGGAGGCTGGGGTCTGCGAGGTGGGGGGCCTCTCATCATGCCTTCCAGTGGGCATGACATGCAACCCCACTGCCCACCTCTCCTCTCCTGGCCTGTCTGTCTGTGGTCCGTCTCTGTGGCTGTCTGTCCTCCCTTCTTTGGGCAGGAATCTCAGTGGTTCCATTTTTTGCCATCTGTCTGTCCTTCTGACTCTCTGCCTGTCTGTCTATACCTAGCCCTGCCCCTACCCCCTCCCTCTGTGAGTCTCTCTCTGACAGTCTGTCTGTGTCTCCTCCTCTGTAAGTCTCTGTCCTTGGGGGCTGGAGGACACTGGGGGTGTGTGGAGGTGTATGGTGGAATCAGAGTCCAGAGGAAGCAGATTCAGGGAAGGGGGCTCAGTGCTGGGCTGAGCCAAGGGAGGACAAGGTTTGGGGTGGGTGTGAGCAGTCTCCTGTAGAAGATGGAGGGACCAGGACTTTGGGGGAGGGAAGGGGACTCAGGGGCCATGAGGAGGGGCGAGGATGGGAACTCGAGCTGGCATTTCCCAGGAGGAGAAGATGGGCAGGGATGGGAAGAATCAGGGACTAGCAGAGAGGAGTCCAGGGTTGGGGGATATCAGTGCGGGTAGGGAGGACTAGACAGTCCCTTCTCCTGGGCCTCGTGTGCTCCCCTCTGAAGGCCTGGGATGTGGAGGAGAACCTTCTCATCTCCATGTCTCTTTGGACCCTGGAGGGGAGAATGCTTCCATATGGAGGGCTCTGACTAGGTAGGGTGGGTTCTTGAGGTGCTGTGCCCTGTCCTTTCCCACGCCAGGGCAAGCTGAACATGGGCTTCGGGGACAGGCCCAATCTGGAGCTGCTGAGGGCCCTGGGGGAGCTGCAGCAGCGCTGTGCCATCCTTAAGGAGGAAAATCAGATGCTGGTGAGGCTTGGAAAGCGAGTCCTGGGTCCTGGTTAGAGCTGGGGGAAGGCAGACTCAGACACCCTGGCCCTCTGCCTCAGCATCCTCTCATCCCATGAACATCCCTCCAAGTGGGGGTTACGTGGAAGTGACATGATCCCAAGACCCGGAGAGCGTAACCCCTGCCTAGAGTTGCAAGGACCCCACTGTGAGCCCAGGGCTCTAGCCCAAGGCCTGGGCATTTAGGATTGGGTCTGTGGGGTGCTCCCCATCTACCCCAATTCTGGCTGACCCCTTGTCAGAGGAAGAGCAGCTTCCCTGAGACGGAGGAGAAGGTGCGGAGGCTGAAGAGGAAGAACGCCGAGCTGGCAGTCATTGCCAAGCGCCTGGAGGAGAGGGCCCAGAAGCTGCAGGAGACTAACCTGAGGGTGGTGAGGATGGGAGGCCGCTGGATGGAGGCTGGGTGGCCAGGGAGGAGGGGAGCCAGGGCTGGGCCTGAGGGAGTGGGGCTTGGGAATCATGGCCTCTTAGCTCCCAGGAAAGCAGGAACCCAGGGGCCGAGGCGTAGGAAGGGCAAACGCTGGGCCAGGCTAGGAGGCTGAGGGTTTCTGGAGCTACAGGAGGGAGGGAAGGGCTGGGCAGGGAGTTCCTGAGCAGGCTGGGAGCAGAATTCTGGATTACCACGTGCTGGTGCTGGCTGCAGCCGCCCGCTGAGCTCATCTCTGGGTGCAGAGCTGGTGGGGGCAGGGATGAAGACCCATCACAGTGACAGCCCTGAATTAGCAGCATCCTTTGGGCCTAAACTAGGATGTGGAGTTAACTCTTTCAGTCCTGCTTGAGGATTGCTGGGATGGGGTCAAGTGAGGCTGTTGGTACCCTGAGGCCCCAGACACAGGGAGAAGCAGGAGGCCACACTTCTACATTTTCATCCTAACCCTTCCTTTTGGGAGGAGCTGAGGGGTGGGAGAAGTGCCCCAGCCCTCAGATGATGGTTGGCCTTACTCCTCCTCTGGCCAGGTGAGTGCCCCCATGCCCCGTCCTGGGGCCAGCTTGGAGTTGTGCCGGAAGGCACTGGCCCGCCAGCGAGCCCAGGACCTCAGTGAGACAGCCAGTGTCCTGCTGGCCAAGGACAAGCAGATTGCTGCCTTGCAGCGGGAGTGCAGGGAGCTGCAGGCCAGGCTCACTCTGGTTGGCAAGGTGCGAGGAGGCCCTGGTCACCCTTTCCAGCTTAGCCCTACACAGGGCCGCCTGCCTGGCGTGTGGGATGTGGACGAGATGTTAATGAGATGCAAATGAAGCGGGAAGGTGGAGGCTGCTGGGGAGTAGGTTCCCCTGGCAACGGCCCAGGTGGAAGCAGGGAGAAGAAGCCTGAACTGAAGGGGGTGGAGCCACAAGTCCCAGACCTGGGAATTTCTGTGCTCCAGGCTTCAGGCTGTATGCCAGTGGGTCTGGCTGTAGGAGTCCACAAATACCTCACACTTGTGTGAAGCGATGTTCTCAAAGCATTTACCACAGTGCTGGGCACACCGTGAGTGCCCAGTAAATGAGTTACTGTGAATGTCTGCACAGGGGCTAGCGGAAGCATGTGGCTGTATACGCACGCACCTATGACCGGGCATGTATGCATGGGAGAAAGTGCACGTTCCCGCGCGTCGGAGCCCCTCCAGCAAGGCGGAGGGCGGGCTCTGCTGGGGACGGCGTGGGGGGAGGACAAGGGTTAGGCCTGACTCCTCTCTCCGTCCCCCCACCCCAGGAGGGCCCCCAGTGGCTCCACATGCGGGACTTCGACCGGCTGCTGCGCGAGTCCCAGCGGGAGGTGCTGCGGCTGCAGAGGCAGATCGCTCTGCGCAATCAGCAGGAGCCGCCCCCGCCGCCCCGGCCCCTTGCCCCCGCTGCCCCGGCCAGAGCAGGGGCGCCCGCCCCCGGCGCCCCGGGAGAGGTGAGCCCGGGCGCAAGGGCAGGTGTGTGGGTGTGTGTAGATGGGGGATGGGGAGGCTCCGGGATCTCCCCCTGCATCGCGCTTAGAGGCCGGAGGACCTAGTGGTGGCGTCCGCTCCAAGGGCTGGGGAGCCTTCCCGACCCTGGGGGCAGGGTCCCCCGCCCAGCCTCCCCGCGCTCGTACCTGCGCTGCGCCCGCCCCCGGGGGTTCGGGGTCCGCCCTCTGCAGGCCTGTGCCCCGCGGGGCCCGCCCCGCCGCCCCTGCCACGCCGCCAGTGGTACGGCCCGGCTGCAAATCCCTGGTTGCCCTGGCAGCAGCCTGGGGCCCAGCCCGCGCCGCCGCCTCCCGCTGCCGCCGTAGCGCGGGGACGCCCCCTTCAGCGCCTGCCTGGTCGACCAGGCCCGGCCCTGGGTCCCTGGGGGAGGCAGTGTGTCTGCCCTGGCTCCAGGTACGCGCGACCCTCACTGGGCGCTGGGCTTAGGCAGCCCCTGTCGCGAGGGTTAGGAACCCCACCCCGGACCCCCCCCGAACTTAGAGGTCTGGCTCCTCTCCATCCTCTCTACTTGGGTAGCACCTAGGTCCACCTCCTTCTGGGCAGAGGGGTGGGAGAAAGGACTCCGTAGCGACAAAGGCCTCAGGGTGTGGGGTGGTTCTTGCTCAGATTTTGCGCCTCTGCCTGGCCCAGGGAGGGAGATGCACCGTCCGTCCAGACCTGTCCTCCCAGAGTTCACACAGATAAATGGGCAGTGCAACAGGGTGGGCTTGGAGGAAACCAGGTGGAGGGTCTGGCCGGGTGTGCACTGCCCTAGGCCAAGCCTAGATTTGGTTGATTCATAACACCTGGCTCTGGGAACACTGCATCCCTGGGGGCCCAGGCAGCCTCCTAGTTCTCTGCCAGTCACTGAAGGACACCCGGGACAGTTATTGAGTGCAGAGCAGGGCTGCTGCTGGAAGCTAAAAAGGGAAAGCTTTGGCCTGGATAAGGGACCCATCTCCCAGGGCACACATGGGTCTCAGGATCTCAAAGCACTGTGTCTGGAGGACACAGGGATGCAGCCTCTGCACTTCCACATCAGCTGGAGATGATGGGAGGGGGTGGGCAGACAGCACCCCCTTCCTGGGCAGGGATCTTTTTGCTGACTGTGAGATGGGGTGGGAAACTCCCACGGACAGGCTGGGCTGGGGACAGGCTGTCCTAAGGCGCTGTTCTCAGGTGCCAGACCCCTGCCCCTGGGCATTTCCAGGCCACGCTCCAGGAGGATGTGGAAAACCCACCCGTGGTCCTAGGGGAGCCAGAGAAACAGCAGAGGGTGCAACAGCTGGTAAGTCCCAGGTCAAGGGCTGTAGGAGACCTGTTATGGACAGATCTGTCTTTCCACATGAGGGGCCCTCGATTCTGACTCCACAGGAGTCAGAGCTCAGCAAGAAGCGGAAGAAATGCGAGAGCCTGGAGCAGGAAGCCCAGAAAAAGAAGAGGCGATGTGAGGAGCTGGTGAGCTCTTGAGGGCCTCCCAGAGGCCAGCTCCTCCCTTCCCCAGGCCAGCCAGGTGGTGGGCTCCCTCTCAGCTCTGCTTTCATCCCTCCTGCCCTCGAGAACACACTTTCCCTCCTGTTCTGCAGGGCTCTCCTTTCCTGGTTGATGCAGGTTCCAGGTGGGGGAGAAAGGCCTTGTCTGGGAGGGCAGGGTCTTCTGTGTGGGGAGGGGAAGAATGTGGGTGCTGGGCCCCCTCCCCGGAGCTCCTCTGGTCTCTCAGGAACTGCAGCTGAGAGAAGCCCAGAATGAGAATGCCCGCCTCGTGGAGGAGAACTCTCGGCTCAGTGGGAGAGCCACGGAGAAGGAGCAGGTAGCAGCTCTGCCCAGGGGCTGTGGGGCCTGGGCTCCTGCTAGGACCCTTGTCCCCGGGGAGAGGGGCTGTCTTCTACACCCCTGAGCTGGGCTGGAGTATGAAGGGTACTGTTCTCCCTGGGAAGGGAGCTGGTGGCACAAGGCTCACACACGCAGCTCCCTGCCACTCCCCCTCTCCAGGTGGAGTGGGAGAATGCGGAGCTGAGGGGCCAGCTCCTGGGGGTGACACAGGAGAGGGACTCGGCCCTTCGTAAGAGCCAGGGCCTGCAGAGCAAGCTGGAGAGCCTGGAGCAGGTGCTGAAGGTAAGGGACTGTGTAGGTGAGGGGAGGGTATTGGTCCCTAGCTCAGGGAGAGAGTGGGACAGTGGAATATGCCCTTTGTGGGGCACCGCGGTCTCAGGCCCAGTCCTGGTGCTGCCAGCCCCTTTCCTTCCCTGGCCTCAGTTTCTTTTTTAATAGAGGGTATCTGGACCATGTAGTGTCTGAGGCCCACTTGTCTTGGATCTTCTAGAGAAGCAGTGCAGCAGGGCTCTGGCCTGACCCCGGGTCTTGTGTTTCAGCACATGCGGGAGGTGGCCCAGCGGCGGCAGCAGCTGGAGGTGGAGCATGAGCAGGCTCGGCTCAGCCTGCAGGAGAAGCAGGAGGAGGTCCGGAGGCTGCAGCAGGTGAGGACAGCGTCTCCAGGGGCAGGAATGAGGGAAGGGTGGTAGGCTGCTGGACCCCAGCCTAGTCATCTACTCATCCAACGAGCATTTACTGAGCACCCACTGCATGCCAGGCACTGTGCCAAGCACTAGGGGACAGTGGTGGGCAAAGACCGGGTCCCTGACCAATCAGCAGTAAGCAGATCCATGAGTGAGGTGATTCCAGTCACTGATGGGCGCAAGGGGGGAAGTGAACCGGGTGATGTGACAGAGAGTAACTGGGATGGGGTGAGGGGCCACTTTAGAGAGTTGGGCAGGGATCTAGTCCCTCAGGGGTGAGAAGGAGCCAGCTGAAGAGCACTCCAGGTAGGGGGATAGAAGTGCAAATGCCCTGTGGCAGGAAAGAGCAGTGTGGGGATGGACAGTAGAGCAGGAGTAGGCGAGAGCCAGATGGCTCCAGGCCCTAAAGGATGTGGAAAAAATTTGGATATTTTGCTCTCTGAGCTGTTAGAAGCTGTTGAAAGTTCTCAAGCACAGGAGAAGCATGATCTGAGGGGTCATTTTAGCAGATCACATTGGCAGCGCTGTGAGGGATGGATTGGGGGAGTGGGCGTGGAAGCAGGGCAATCAGGTGTTGGGGCTGTGGCAGGGCTCCAGGTGGGAGATGATGGCCGTCTGGACCAGGGAGCAGGCATTGCAGGGGGAAACAGGCAGACGGATTTGAAATATTCTATGTTGGAGATAGAATTAACAAGACTCACTATGGGATTCCAGTTGAGTCCCAGCCTGTCACCCATTTGCTGTGACACCCTGATGGAAGGTAGGGCTTTTCACTCCCCAGGAGGCGAGGGATGAGGGGGGGCAACAGACTTGAGAGGTAAAGAATCCTGAGTTCTGGGTTCTGTTTTGTCCAAGTTTGGGTTGTGTGTTAAACTTGGAGGTGGAGATGTCCATAGACAGTTGGATTTATGAGTCTAGAGTCATGGGGAATTAGGTCTTGGGGACATATTCTGGAGTCATCAACGTGTCTAGTCATGTGACTAGATGGGACCCTTGGGAGAGAGTGTAAAGTGGGCCTAGCACTGTGCCCTGTGGCACCCTAACATTCAAAAGGGGTAGAAGATGGAGCAGGCAGAAGAGGCTGAGAAGGAACTTCGGGAGAGGTAGGAGGGAAACCCTCAAGGAAGATGTCCCACAAAGAGAGAAGCAGTATCAGGCTCGCTTCTCCTTGACCCCATTGCCTTCTAGCCTGAGGTGTGGTTCAGTGTGGGAGCTGCAGAGGGAAGAACCCTCAGGTTCCCCCTTCCCGGCCCCCCTGCCCTCTTCCTCCCCTCTCCTCTCCCTTCCCCTTCTTTCTTCTCTCCCTTCGCCCTTCCCACCCTCCCTCCCTTTTATCTCCCTCTATCCCACCCCCATTCCTCATCCTTCTCCTCCAGCATTTGCCTCCTCTCACCTGTAGGCCCAGGCAGAAGCTAAGAGGGAACATGAGGGAGCCGTGCAGCTGCTGGAGGTAGGGTCCCTGGGGGTGGCCGCCAGCTCCACCAGCTTGTGGGGGAAGGCAGGGGAAGTTCAGAGAGAGCTGGAATGGACCGTGTGGGTGTGGGTGTCAGGGGTGTGGGTTGCACGAAGGGCCCTTTTGCTCCAGGGCCTAGGGGAATCCCCTCCACCACTGGCCTGTTTCTCAGGCGAGGGCACAGCTGGGCAGGGGCTCCTGAGTCTGGCAGCAGCCGTGTCCCGTTGCCACCCACCCTCAGAGGCTGCCTTCACCCTGAAATATCCTTCACTTAGGAACTGTTCAGTCAGTCAGGGAGCTGACTGGGTGGGCCCCTCTCTCTTTTTCTTCCTCTCTGGCTAGTGACCAACAGGGTAAGGATTCTAACCTCTCCTCTGTGCTTTCCTTTCCTGCCACAGTCCACCCTGGATTCCATGCAGGTACGGCCTCCTGATCCCCCATCTCCTGGGGTGTCCCCTCCCCAACACCGCTCCAGGCTGGCTGAGCTGCATCTCTTCCCTCGGGTCCAAGTGGTCCCAACCCTCATGTCCACCAGAGGAGGGTGTGACTGGTAGCAGCCCCGAGAATCCGTAGATGGGCTGGGATTCCCACAGGCCATGTGGGCCATCCCCTAGTCTTAGGCCTGCCACTGTGCCTGGCAGACACAGGGGGCCTTCTCTCCCCTAAACCCTTGCCAGTTTGTCACCAGTCTAACCCATGATCTCTTGGCTGGGGAGAGCCCCTAACATTGGGACTCTCCTGATACCTGAGGAAGATTCTTGAGAATTTGCCTGTTCCTGTCACAAAGATGTCCCTAGCTCCCGTGTGAGATCGCCCTGGGGACCTCTCTGAGGGCAGGGATTTGGGTCACTGACTGTGGGAGGGTGACAAGCAGTGAAGCTGAGAAAACTCCTGAGGTGATACTGGTGGTGGTGATGTGGGGGAGCAATCCCTTTTGGCCTAGAAAGCAGCCAGAAGCAGAAGTGCCCCTGCCTGGGCATGAGGGTGTGCTGAGTGTGAGGCCGCCCAGCCCTTCTCTGGAGGTGGGTGGGGAGTGAAGATGTCCCACAGCCCCGGACTCCACCCTCAGCTCAGACCCTATTAAGGGCAATGGGGCAACCAGGCCAAGGGTTGGTGCCCAGGCCTAGGGGCTGGGCAGATGTGACCTGAAGTTGGTGTGGGGTTGTGTGGTGATGGCACAGGCCGAATTGGGCAGCTTCACTGGGCCTGATGGCTCATGGTGGGTCTTGGCCCAGGTCCGGGTTCGAGAGCTCGAGGAGCAGTGCCGCAGCCAAACCGAGCGTTTCAGCCTCCTGGCACAGGAGCTCCAGGCCTTCCGCCTGCACCCTGGCCCCTTGGATCTGCTCACCTCTGCCCTGGGCTGCAGTCCCCTTGGGGAGCACCCACCACCCCCCTGCTGCTGCTCTACCCCCCAGCCCTGTAGGGTGTTCGGCTCCAAAGGTAAGGTGGACTCCACTGACATTAGTCTGGAATCCTCAGACCTGGGGCTTTTGTATAGAACAGAGAGTTTAGGCGCAGAGGAAGCTAGCAACTCACTTAAAGTCACACAGCAAGTTAGAGCTGGGCCTGGCTAGAACCAGGCTCTGATGGGGGAAAAATGAGCCCATAGGAGTGGCTGTCCCAGAGTTGGGCCGAGACATCTCAGGCCACTGCTCCTCCCGTTCCAAGACCTCCGTGATCACAGCTGGGAGTTGGGCTCTAAGAGTCAGTAGCAGGCAGTATGGGCTGGTGAGGAGTCAGGGCCAGGGGTCAGTCAGATCTGGTGGTCCCAGCTCCACTCACTGAACAGTCCCTGTGATTTTGAGCATGCTGCTTCACCTCTGTGGGCCATGGTCTCCTAATCTGTGACAGGGATCATTCAATGCACCTCATCAAGCTGCTCTGAGGATCCTGTGAAATAATATATGTAAATTACTTCCACCTCCACTTTGTAAGTTTCCCCCAAATATTTCCCTTCTTGTAAGGAAACCTGGCTGTGGAGGGCCTGACTCCCATATCCAAGAGGCTCCACCCTTGGTCCCTGGTCCTTCCTCAGGCCACAGACCCCAAGCCCACGTGCCATCTTCTCTTTAGACCTTGACCTCCCACCGGGCTCCCCGGGGCGCTGCAGCCAAAAGTCTTCCGAACCTGCCCCTGCCACCCCTGCTGGGGTCCCTCGAAGGACCGCCAAGAAGGCAGAGTCTCTCTCCAACTCCTCTCGCTCCGAGTCCATCCACAACAGCCCCAAGTCCTGCCCTACGCCCGAGGTCAGTGCTTGGGAGGGGCTGGATCTGGCTCAGTCTTGGGGAAGGGGAGAGGGGAGGGGGCCCTGACCTCTTCTGGGGTTCCCAGGAGTTGGGTGGCCGCTGGCCCGTGTGGGGAAGTGGAGCCAGGCCCTGGGAGAGAAGGACCTGTGGATTCCTCCTTGTGGGCAGGGAGCTCAGGTGGAGCCTGTCCTGCTCTCTGGGGCTGCCTGCAGGCCCTACCTTGGGGCCACCTAGCCCCACCCCTCTGGGGCCCAGAGAAGCTCTAGAGTCCTGGGCTGGATGGAGGGAGACACTTTGGCAGCAGGATCCACATAATGAGACCGTTCATGAGAGCAGCTGTCGCAGAAGCAGAAGGTTGTGTGAAAAGGAGCACAGGTTCTGGGATTTAAATCCCAGCTTTGTTTTAGGCAAGTCACGGACCCTTTCTGGGCTTCAGTTTCCCTGTCTGGGTTTTGGAGCGAGTAAAACCTGCCTTGTAAGGTTGTTGTGAGGATTACACTTGAAAAAATATGAGAAAAGTGCCTTGCTCGGTGTGGGGGACGCAGCAGATGCTTAACGTATGGCAGCTATTATTATTACCAAGTTCTTGGGCATCACTCACAGCTCTTCTGATTGCCTCATCCTTCTACCTCCCAAAACCTAGAAAGTGGAGAGGGGAAGGTCAGGAGCAGCCCTACTGTCCAAGGTTGTGGAAAGTGGTAGAATGCAGCCCCGTGCCTCTACTGCCCCCTTGTGGGGTAGGATGGTGATGCTGGCTTTGGCTGCTCCTGTTTTCCCTCTCAGTGACCCCCTCCCAGGACTTCTCAGCCCCTTCTATCTCCTCCCTTCCAGCTCTTTACAGTCAGAGTGCTTTGCTGTGTTTTACCTTAAGAAGACAAACTGCCATTGGACAGCCACCCAACACCAGTATGGCCAGCCCCCTCTCCGATGGAGAAAGTGGTCTTATTTACTGGGCTGGTGCAGTAGAGGCCAGGGCTCAGCGAGGAATCCAGGTTATCCCCACTCCCGCTCCCCAGGGCAGCTGGGCTCTGCCAGGACCTGCTGGCTCAAGTGATGATTTAGAAAACATCAGGGCTCATTGCTGCTGGCCTTGTCCAGCACGTGCTCACTTTCCTTTCTCAAAGCAACAGGTCCTCCTCTGCCTGCTTTGCCGTTGGCTGTGGGTCCTGGAGAGGACTGGCCCTTTCTGTTTGCCCCCAGGTGGACACAGCCAGTGAGGTGGAGGAGCTGGAGGTGGATAGTGTGTCCCTGCTCCCTGCAGCACTGGAGGGCAGCCGGGGAGGAGCCAGGATCCAGGTCTTCCTAGCACGCTACAGGTGGGCCCCTCACCCCTGTTCCCCATTCTCCCAGCATTTGGGGTGTATGGGAGGAGGGGGCCAAGTGAAGGTAGCAGCCTTTGGAGGTGGGGGGAGGGTGCAGGATCCCAGCGGACACGTCCTCTTAACCTAGTTGGGCTGAGGTGGGCTCAGTGAGCGCTCCACTGGCTGAAGGTGGACAACCAGGTCTCCATAAAGGCCGAGTGCATGGGAGAGGAGCTGGGACATGGTGGTCAGGATGTCAGTCGCTATCCTCCTCCTCCCCTGCACCTCCCCCAACAGCTACAATCCCTTCGAGGGCCCCAATGAGAATCCAGAGGCAGAGCTTCCGCTTACTGCTGGCGAATACATCTACATCTATGGCAACATGGACGAGGATGGCTTTTTTGAAGGTAGGAAGGTGGCAGGGATCATTCTGTCCATTCCTTTGCTTTTAAGCTCCTCTTCCCAAAGACCTCCATCCATCCATATCCTCTTAGCCCACCATAACTTTTCAGACAGCTAAAAGGCATACAGAGACCTGGAACCCGTGAGGAAAGGGAAAGGAAGGGATCTGGGACAAGGAGGCAGCCGGTCTGACTGCAGGTCTGCCCCAAGCAGGGCAGGACAGGGCCTACCACGATGATGACCAGTGTCGTAGGGAGTTTCGGCTAAATTCGCTTTTGTGCTGGCGGACAGGGCATGGCAGTGTTTGACACTAGTGAAGCTCAAGGTCAGGCATGTAGCACAGTTCTGATGCTGGACTCCGTTCAGGTGTGGGGAGGAGGAACCAGGGTCCAGAGCCCAGGAAAGGGTGTTAGCAAGTGGTTAGCGGTTATCAGGATCCAGGTGTGGGCTTCAGTGCAGTTCTCCAGTGCCTGTGGGGAGACTGGGCACCCGGCGCAGATGCCCCATTACTGACACTGGGCAACAGGGCATGGCCTGCAGAAGAAATGGCCTTGGGAGGCTCCCCTGGGTGGCCCTGGCTGGGCACCAGGCTGCATCCTTCAACAGCAGGGAGGACGACGCTATGTAGGGACTGAGATGAGGGGTGGACACGGCAGGGTGAAGACTGTAACCGTATGTGGGAATGGAGAAAAGAGGTTTTCTGGGTCTGTAACACCCAGAGTTTCCGTGTCTCTTCCCTGGGCTCTACGCCTGTTGTTTGAGTAGCTGCTGGGAATGATGGTAAACAGCTAAATTCCCCATAGGGGTGGATAACAGAGAGCAGGATTAAATAGCTCCCAGAAAAACAGCTTTTTTTAATGGAGGAAAAAAAAAAACCCCCAAAAACCAACACCTTTTTTTTGGAAGGGGGCAGCAAAAACATAAATATTAACTAACCACAAATTACTGGTTTGAACTATACAATCTGGGATAGATTTAAAGGCATGTGGGCACCTGGGTGTGGGATGCCGTCTGTATGCCTTGTCAAATGTTGGCTGAATCACTCCTTCACCTACGTCTGGTCCCACCCGGACCGCTCTCAGTGGCACGTGCTTCGGGAGCGTGTGCCTGACTCGGGCCCAGGCTCCAGCACCAGCCTTTCGGGGCTATGGATCTGTTCCTCGTGAAGGCTCCTACTTTAAGTGTCACACTCCTTAGTGCTGGTGCTTATATGAATTTTCTAGGGCTGCCGTAACAAATTACCACCGATCGTGTGGCTTAAAACAGCAGAAATATATTCTCTCGCAGTTCTGGAGGCCAGAAGTCTGGAATCAAGGTTTTGGCCGGGCCACACTCCCTCTGGAGGCTCTAGGGGAGATTCTGGTCCTTGTCCCTTTCTGCTTCTGGTGGTTCCAGGTGTTCCTTGGCTTGTGGTCACATCACTCCAGTCTCTGCATCTGTAGTCCCATTGCCTCCTTCTCTTCTCTCAGCATCTCTCCCTGTGCGTTTCTTATAAGGATACTTGTCATTGGATTTAGGACCCACCCAGATAATCTAGGATGATCTCATCCCAAACTCCTTAACTTAATTACATCTGCAAAGACTCTTTTCCCAAATAAGGTCACATTCACAGGACCCGGGGATTAGGACGTGGACATAATTTTGGGAGGCCACCATTCAGCCCACCACAGTGCTTATATTATTTAATTTGTTGACAGTCCCTATTGTGTCTTCTTCAAGTTTTCATACTTCTTCTCCTTCCCAGCATAAGCAGAGAGAGAGAGGGTGTGGGAGAAACTCATAGGCCATCCCACAGCTCAGACCTGCCTCCACACACCCTCTGCCCTCAGCCCTGGCCCATGCTTCCCCTTTCTCCTAAGAAGGCTCAGTAGCCACCAGCTCATCTGTTCCTGGGAATCCTTTTCCTTCTCCCAAATTAGCTGTGACATGACATGCTGTGTGCCCGATTTCTTCCTTCCTCAACATCCCTCAAACAAACAACAGCAAATGTTTTACAGTACTCTATTGACAGGTGTTCAGGGGAACTGGCACAAGGTAACAAAACTTACTTTTGGTCACTGCCTGGACTGACCACCAGTCATGCTTCTAGACACAGGCCTGCTGTAGGTCCTAATCCCTTCTAGAACCCACAGGGGACTCTTTTTGTTGGAATTTATGTCTTTTTTATCTAAAGATTCCTTCCCTTCCCCTGACCAGGTGTTGCTTCCCTCTCCCTTTGAGGATGTCTGTTTTCTACAACTGGAAGTTGAGGGACGCCCTGCCTCCACTCCTCAGGGCTGTGTAATATGAAAGTTTTCAAATGTACAGAAAAAGAATAATACAAGGAACACCTATATACTTACCACCTGAATTCAACAATTGTTAACATTTTGCCATGTTTGCTTTTCCATATGTAGGTTACAAAAGAAAAACGATTTAAAATAAAGTTGTAGACATCATGATATTTTACCTAGACATCCTTCAACATGCATCTCCTTGGAACATGTACATTTTCCTATATCCTTGCAGTATCTGTATCACCTGGGAGCTTGTTAGAATTGCAAAATCTCAGCCCCGCCCAGCTGAATTAGTATTTGCGTTTTAACAAATCTCCAAGTGGTTCATATGCACATTAAATTTTAAGAAGCACTGTCCTATATAACCACAATACTGTTATCACATCTACGAAAATTAACAATAACTCTGTAATCCAGATCTTGACTGCTCTGGTCTTTTAAAAGTGCTCATAGGTAAATGTTGATTTGAATCTAATGCTTAAGATCACTCACTAACCACTGCTAAAATGCATTTGTTGGACTGGTTTTTCTCCACCTTCTCTCTGTCTTCCCCTTCCCTGCCCTCCCTCTGCCAGGGGAGCTTATGGATGGCCGAAGGGGCCTGGTCCCTTCCAATTTTGTAGAGCGTGTGTCCGATGACGACCTCCTGACTTCCCTCCCTCTGGACCTGGCCGATTTATCCCACAGCTCAGGCCCAGAACTCAGTTTCCTGAGCGGAGGTGGGGGTGGCAGCAGTAGCGGGGGCCAGAGCAGCGGGGCACGCAGCCAGCCCAGACCGGAGGAGGAGGCTGCAGGGGACGAGCTTGGTCTGAGCCCCCTGCCTGAGGGCCTGGGTGAGCCTCCTGCTGTGCCCTACCCCCGCCATCTGGCAGTCCTCCAGCAGCTGGCCCACAGCGTGGTGCTGGCCTGGGGGCCGCCTCCTGAGCAAGTGGAGCTACACGGCTACCATATCTGCGTCAATGGGGAGCTGCATCAGGCCCTGGGGCCTGGGGCGCCCCCCAAGGCTGTGCTTGAGAACCTGGACCTGCGGGCCGGGCCCCTCCATGTTTCTGTGCAGGCCCTGACCAACCGGGGCAGCTCTGACCCTCTGCGCTGTTGCTTGGCGGTGGGTGCCCGGGCCGGGGTGGTACCTACCCAGCTGCGGGTCCATCGACTGACAGCCACATCTGCTGAGATTACCTGGGTGCCCGGCAATAGCAACTTGGCCCATGCCATCTACCTCAATGGGGAAGAGTGCCCCCCTGCCTGCCCCAGCACCTACTGGGCCACCTTCTGCCACCTGCGGCCTGGTACACTCTATCAGGCCCGAGTGGAGGCTCAGCTCCCGCCTCGAGGGTCCTGGGAACCAGGCTGGGAGAGACCGGAGCAGCGGGCTGCCACGCTGCAGTTCACCACACTCCCAGCAGGTATGCCGGCTTGGGCATTGACTGGCTGTAACACCCAGGAGGCCGGGCCATGGTGAGGGGGAAGGGAGAGGCTGTTGCTATTTGTGTTTTCAGGGAAATGGCAAAGTGGGCTGGTATCTCTGGCGCCAAGTATCCTACATTACTGGGTCTCGTATCTCCCTTCCCCCAGGCCCACCTGATGCCCCTCTGGATGTGCAGATTGAGCCGGGGCCCTCCCCTGGAATCTTGATCATCAGCTGGCTCCCAGTAACAATTGATGCTGCTGGCACCTCCAACGGCGTCCGGGTCACAGGCTATGCCATTTATGCTGATGGGCAGAAGGTATGGCCTGGTTACTCTCCCTGTACGCTGGGAACAGGATGTGGGTCTCTCCTTGCCGTTCTCAGAGGCCTAGTCTCCCCAGCCTGGCACAGAGATGCCTGGCCGCTGGCATTTGGGCAGTATGTAGCAGATTAGTTAAGAGGGTGGAGTTTGGTAGCAGATGACTGGGATTCAAAAACCACTCCACCATGCGGCCAGGATGATTAGATGAGCTAAGGCATGCCAAGGGCTTAGCACAGGGTCTGGCCACCACTGTTGTCAGTGTGTCCTCACACTTGGCCATCTCAGTCTCCTTTTCCTGTGCTCCCTCCACCCTGCAGATCATGGAGGTGGCCTCGCCCACAGCAGGCAGTGTGCTGGTGGAGTTTTCCCAGCTGCAGCTGCTACAGGTGTGCAGTGAGGTGGCCGTACGTACCATGTCACCCCATGGCGAGTCGGCCGACTCCATTCCAGCTCCTGTTGCCCCAGCCCTGGCTGCGGCCTGCCTGCCAGCCAGGGTCTCCTGCCCCTCACCACGACCAGGCTTGGAGGCCAGACTACCCGTTGCTCCAGCCTCTCCAGGGCCTGGAGACCCCAGCTCTCCCCTCCAGCATCCCGACCCCCATGGAACTCAAGAGCCCCCTGGGGGCCCCCCAGCAGGCCCCCCCAGAGAGACGCCAAAAAGATCCCAAGAGGAGCCCCCAGCACCTTGCTGCCAGGTACCTGGCTGGGGAGAGGGAAAGCAGTTGGAGGCAGGGAGAAGGGCCTGGGTGCTTCCTCACTGCTTTCCTTTCCAGGAGGAGGCTGGGGCAGCTGTGCTGGGTGCCTCAGAGGACAGGAGGACCAGCGAGCCAACCATGAGGGAGACAGTTCCTAGCCCTGCAGCTTCCTCACTGGCCAAGGAGGAGACTGAGCGGACCATGGGAGAGGCCTGCCCGGCACCCTACTCCACCCAGGAAGCACTGGCCCAGAGGGTGCCCTGTGCTGAGGCCTGCCTCGGAGACACAGGGTCTGGGCTGAGGCCCAGGGCTGAGGTATGGGGTTGAGGAAACACTGTGCCACCTCAACGAATCAGGGCCCGCCTCCTTGCCTTCTGCCAGCCAAAATCTGGTTGCCCTCTCTGCTTGTTCTCTGCTCTGGTCTGGCTGTGGTCTGTGCTGTGTCTGCCTGTTTCTTTGTCACTTTATTTTCCCAGACTTCTCTTTCCCTTTTGGTTACCATCCTTCTTCTCCCCTCCCCCTTTGTGTGTGCCCCCAACTGGGGCATGACCCTCTCTCCCTCTGCCAAGGGACCCCTTTCATTCTGGCTGGGTCTGACACTGCCAGAGCCTCCTGTCCCCCTCACTGCCCTTCCTTCTCTTTCCCTTTGTCTCACCTCTTGCAGAGGGAGGACACGGCGGAGCTCGGGGTCCGTCTGGTAAACTCCCTTGTGGACCATGGCCGCAACTCAGATCTGTCAGACATCCAAGAGGAGGAGGAAGAGGAGGAGGAGGAAGAGGAGTTGGGTTCCAGGACTTGCTCTTTCCAGAAGCAGGTTGCTGGCAGCAGCATTAGGGAGAATGGGGCCAAGGTAACGGGGTAAGGAGGGGCTGGTGGGCCTCAGACCTCGGGTTCCAGGGGCCTCCACCCCTTGTGTCAGCAGCTGCTCCAGCCGCCACTGAGTGCCAGCAACATTTTAGGTGTGTGGCCTGGGCCCTGTTCTAAGCAGCAGATAGGAAGTGGCTCAGGATTGGCCTCTGCCCTCCTGGGAAGAGAGGGGGGGATGAAGAACTCTTTTCTGCACCTTTTCCCTCCCCAGCCCACCAGACACAGCGCCCTAGCCATCTGAGATCTTTGTGTTGGGAGCTTCTGGGGAGGGGGTGGGCAGGCCTCTCGGCTATTACATGCACAGCTTGCTCCCTATGCTCCTGTCCCTCAGGGGCCTGAGCATCCACGCCTTTGTTACTTGGGTGTGTCCCTAATTCTTCCTCTGGCTCTGCCCTGGACATGCTGTGTGACTTTGGGCCAGCCCCCTCTCTGGTCTTTCCTCTTGGAGGAAACTGAGGGAGGACTATGGGGTTGCCCGCAACCCCTGCCCTCATCTGAGGGCAAAGGTCACAGCTCTCTTCTCTCCCCATGGACCTCTCTTTCTCACTGCCCTCCTCCCCCTGCCCCCCAGCCCCAGCCCGACCCCGTCTGGGAGACTGACAGCGACGAGGAGGTCTTGGAGCAGATCCTGGAGCTGCCCCTCCAGCAGTTCTGCAGCAAGAAGCTCTTTAGCATCCCTGAAGAGGAGGAAGAAGAGGATGAGGAGGATGAGGAGGCCAAGGAGAGCCCAGGGGCCGGCTGTTCTTCCCGAGACCCCGGCCTACCTGAGCCTGCAGTGCTGGAGCTAGGCTGTGACAGCGGTCTGCCCCGAGGACCTGGCCCATGTCCCTTGTCTCCTGAGCCCCCCAGGGCTGGGGACCACCTGGAGGACATGCCTGGACTAGTTGGTGGAAGCAGCTGGAGGAGAGCAAGTGGCTCCCCTGAGAAGCCCCCAAACCGCAGACGGTCCCCAGATCCCCGTGAACACTGCAGCCGACTTCTCAGCAACTGCGGGCCCCACACCTCTGGACGACCAGGCCCCACACGGGAGAGGGGCGGCCCCCCTGTGGGCGAGGGTACCAGGGGTGGACCAGAGGCTGGTGGGAGAGGGCGGCCAGCCTCTTCCCGGAGATGCTCCCGGGGCCGGGCCCCAGAATCTGGCCTGGCCAGCTGCCTTTCTCCCAAATGCTTGGAAATCAGCATCGAATATGATTCTGAGGATGAACAGGAGGCGGGCAGTGGGGGCATCAGCATCACCAGCTCCCGCTACCTCGGGGATGGGGAGGCCTGGGGCACAGCACCCATAGGAAGGCCCAGGGTGCCTCTGAAGGCCAATTCAGGCCCCAACCACTACCCACGCCTCCCGGCCTGGGAGAGAGGGGAGCCAGAGCGGAGAGGCCGCACTGCGACTGGCAGAGCCAAGGAGCCACCCTCCCGGGTCCGTGCCCACTTCCCACCCTGGGCAGCCCTCCGCCTGCTGCCACCTGGTGGCTCTGCTTTCTGCCCACCAGCCACTCCCATTCCACGCTGCCGCCTCCATCAGCAGAGGTGGAGCTGGGCCTCCAGGCTCCCTCACCTGCCTCCTCCCACCCACATTCCACTGCTTTGCCGCTTCTGCTGATTGGAACTGGGACGCACAATATTCTGTTATTATTAATCGCCAGTTGCTGCCAGCCAGCCCCCTGCCTTCGGGCAGGGTGGCCCTTTCCTCTGCTGAGCTAGTTACATCTTCAAGACACTGACTGTGATGTCCAGCGTCCCCCAACCCTGACGCTGAGAAAGGCCCTCCTCTCACACGCTTCTTGCTCCTCGGCCAGCTCTGAGATCTAACCTCAGTCCCTCTACTACACTCATCTTATGGGGTGGCTGAGCTGGGGCCTCCCCTCCTTTCCTTCCTCCCCCCATGGGGGTGTCTGATGTCTCCAGTGAGGTTGGGCCAAGGCTCCAGGAGAGGAATGTTGAGTCCCTGCTCTGCTTTGCTGCTTGTGCTGATGGGGCACAGCTGGGGGAGTGCATATGGGGTCCTGTCCCTGCTGAGGTGCCTGCCAGAGGGGTGATGTGTCACTTTTGCTGTCTGTCCCCTTCTCTTTACAGACAGCAGAGACTGGGGAGCCCAGAGGGCAGGACAGCTCTGGGCGGAGGGGCCCCCCACGGAAAGGGGGCCGGGCCCACAGGCCGGGCACCACCGAGCTGGGTGAGCCCCTGTTGGGGGCTGGGCTAGGCTGAGGGGCCTTTCCTAACCCCTTATTGTCATTATTGGGCTTTTTGAGCTTATTGTCGTTGCTCTCTCCCCACCCCTCTCCACAGCCCCACCGAGGAGCCCTCCAGAAGTGCTGGCTTACCAGGACCTACCTGTCAGGGTCTTTGTGGCTCTGTTTGACTATGACCCTGTGTCAATGTCACCCAACCCTGATGCTGGGGAAGAGGAGCTTCCCTTCCGGGAGGGCCAGATCCTGAAGGTGACTGACTCACCGTTTGTTCCTCCCCCCTCCCTCCTTTCCTTCACTGGAGGAATTATAGCCATGCACGGGTGAGAACACAGCTTCTAGAGCCGGATGATGTGGGGTTGGATCCTGACTCTGCCACTTCTAGCCGTGTAACCTTGAGTAGATTAACTAACCCCTCTGGGCCTCAGTTTCCTCATTGGTAAAATGGGGATAATGTTAGTGTCTACCCCACAGGCTCTTTGCTATTTCTCTGAGGTTTGGGAGATCCAGCCTGGGGTGGGCTGGGTTGATGGATGTGCAGACAGTGGGTGATAATAATATGGAAAGGGCTATTTTCTCTCACTCTCTGATGCTTATTCCTTGCTGTTTCCCTGTTTGCTGCTGCACAGCCTGTGAAAAGGAGAGCACTCTGCAGTTCCACGTGGGGTGTGCAGGGCTCGGGGCCCAGGCACAGGGCACATGTGGAACTGGCCTCCTGAGACAACTGGTCTTTGCCTCCAGGTGTTTGGGGACAAGGATGCTGATGGCTTCTACCGGGGTGAAGGTGGGGGCCGGACGGGCTACATCCCCTGCAACATGGTGGCTGAAGTAGCTGTGGACAGTCCTGTGGGGAGACAGCAACTGTTCCAGCGGGGTTATTTGTCCCCAGATGTTCTCGTTGAGGGCTCAGGTACGACCTGTTGCTGTCCCTCACCCACCTCCCGGCACCCCAGTTTCAACTCAGCCCCCTCCTGAGCAATTTGTGTGTCTGGAGCACCTCATTTATCCAGACTCTAGCAGAGGCACTGGGGCCTTGCAGAGATTAAGGCCAACACGGTCAGACAAGCGAGCTCACCACATGGAGTGGGGTCTGCTGCAGGGGATGGGTCATGTGTTTTGGATCATGGAGGTTGGGGATGGGAGAAGAATGCCCTTTAGAGACGAGTGCAGGAATCCTGGCGCAGCCCCAAGAGGAGACTCCAGAGTCACTGTCCTGTTCCCCCCCCCCCCGCCTCAGTTTCTCTCTTACATCTACTTGCCTTCCTGGATCAGGCAATGGTCTCTTTGTGTACTCCACAGCCCGCACAACTGGGCCTCCCCCCAAGCCCCGCCGCTCTAAGAAAGGTGGGTGAGACCCCCTTCTCCCTCAGGGGACTGTGAGGATGAGTGGGGGTGGGGGCACCCCTTGGCTCTCTGGGGAGAACATGTGGGGCTTTGCGCAGGTGAAGGGAATCAGGGGCAGACCTTCACCCACGTCCCTTCCCTCCAGTGGGGGGCTTTATGCTAATGGGAATGGGGAATGGTTTGTGGGACCCCTGTTCCCAAAAGCACCTGACTGTAAATTCTGTGCAACCTGGAGCAAGTCACTTACCCTTTCTGGGCCTCAGTCAACTACCAAAATCAAAGGGCTGGGCTAGTTTGCTCTCTGAGCACCTTTCTCCATTGTGTGAGGCTGAGCATCCTGCCTGCCCTGCACCACCGCCAGCCTGGAATGAGGAGGGAAGTGAGGGGCAGGGCTCACACGCGCATCCTCTCCACAGCTGAGTCGGAAGGCCCTGGCCAGCCTGGTGCAGGTGAGGGGCCATCCCCGTGCAGGGGAGAGTGGGGAAAGAGGTGGGAGGCGTGGCCCCTCCAGCCTCTCTCCAGGGGCCACAACTAGTGGGGAGGTGGTGAATAGGGGGTCAGCAGGCCTCCAGTGCAGAGGATAGTATGGGGTAGGGGGTCTAGAGGGAGTCCCGAGTCTTCTCCCCCTCCTCTGCAGGCCTCCCCAAGCCGGTCTCCTCTGCCAGCCTGAAAGCTCCCCGCTCCATGGTGGCTGCATTTGACTACAATCCCCGGGAGAGCTCCCCCAACATGGATGTAGAGGTGAGGACCCTCAGAGAGAGCCCAGCCAAGGGGGGTTGGTGACAGGGCCTGACCCCTGCCTCTTGGTCTCTCCACAGGCAGAGCTGCCCTTCCGGGCAGGGGACATCATTACTGTGTTTGGGGGCATGGACGATGATGGTTTCTACTATGTGAGAACATTGGCGTGGGGGGTGTGCCATACCCCACCTCATCAGCCCTTTCAGAGAGGGCTTTCCCAGAACCAGGGAGGGGGATGACCAAGGGTTCCTGATGGAAGCCTGGAGGAATGGACCAGATCACCTTCCATGACAGTGATGCTGACCCCAGGCTGTTCTCCCAGAGGCTTCGGGATCAAGGAGGTGGGGCTGAGGCCTCTTTCCTGGTCTCAGTCTCACCAGCATCTCCTCCCCAGGGGGAACTGAACGGACAGAGGGGCCTGGTTCCTTCCAACTTCCTGGAGGGCCCTGGGCCTGAGGCGGGCAGCTCGGACAGGGAGCCCGGGACACCCCCGACTGAGAGTCAGGTCAGTGAGGAGCTGGGCTCCCAGCTCAGCAGTTAAGTCGCTACCCTGCTGGTGTGGTGGTGGCCAGGACAGTGTCAAGGGAGGGGCGCAGCCGGGCAATGATCCAGGTGAGCGCTGTGCCCAGGGTGGAGCTGCTGAGTGACCCCCAAAGGGAGCCCAGCCAGGGCCAGCTCCCTCCTAGTATGTGCCCCTTTCTGCAGAGGGGTGATGGCTGAGACCCTGATTCCCAGCCCATCTGACCCAGCTGCCCACACCCTGGGGGCCGATGCAGGGGAGGGGGCCTTGTGGAAAAGGACCCCCATGCTCCCCACACCTCTAGCCAGTCATAGCCCTGGTTTCAGGGACCCTGCCACCCTGCTGGACCTCCCTGTCTCCCTCGTGCCTTTTAAAGCCAGTTGCCCAGCAGGGCCCATCTTCCTGGGCTCTCATTCTTAGAGCCTGGGGCAGGTGGCGTACAATTAAGCTCCAGCCTCACAGGGCAGGGAGAGGGTGAGGAGGCCAGGCCCCAAATGGAAAACCCTGGGTTTCCATCTGCAATAGTTCCAAGGGCAAAGGCTGTGCAAAGCAGGACCAGCCCCTGTGACCTGGGCAACCTGGTGACTGGGCGGAGAGCGTGTGGGTCTGTCTGTAACCCATCTCCTCTCTTTGTTCCCTGTTCTTCAGAGAACGAGGAGGAGAAGAGTCCAGTGCTAGATGGAGATAGATATATGTAGAGAGAGCAACATGTAAGTGGGGGACTGGCCCCCTGTGTCCATGTGACCCCCACTCCCCATGTCACCATAATCAGATGGTGTTCCTTTGTCTCAAATACTGGAGCTGACCCAGCTTTTCCACTTTCTTCCAGGGAATGGGGGTGGGAAATCTTGCCATGAGCCAGGTTTGCATGTAGGATCATCCCTTCCCCTTGCCTTTACCCTGGGCAGTGCCAGCTGTCATAGGAATACATGTCATCTTAGTATATAATGTCCCACATGAGCTGACTCCTGATATTCTATGGCGCATGCGGCTTATAGAATGTTACGTGACATCCATATTATGATTCATCAGTGTATTATGATACTATATGACTATGGTATTGTAATATTGTGATTATTACTGGTGACAGAGGATGACACTGTAATGCCACCAGTAATAATGGTCTTCCCACCCTTGTCCTCTGCATCATGACCTGTTAGGGGATCAGATACATGATTTTACTTGCAACTTTCAGTTTTCTCTCCTGGGGGGAATAAAAGGGAAACTTAAACAGTTGGAGTCCATAGATAACCCCAAACCATTTGTCTCCGGGGCTCCGTTTATTTCCCCAGCAACCCCTCTCTCCTGGGATGTTGTGGAAGGAGCCCTGGGAGGGAGTGGGCAGGGCCTGGGGCGCCCTGGCTGGTTGGCCGTAGATGCTTTGACCTCTAGGTGCTAGCAGACCTCTTTGTGGGCAGGCCCTGCCACATCACCAGGGCCTTGGGTGAGGGTGGGCCCCAGGCTGGGTACCCAGCTCTCCCACTTCTGGTCTGGGCTCTGTGGCTGGCTCTGGCCAGGAGACTGCCAGGCTCAGGTGGCATGTGGGGGTTTGAGGAAGGGAGTGGGGGCTGGGGGTGGGGAACATGCAGGCTGGCAAGACCTGACTGGGCTGTGCCAGGCACAGGAGGTCATGGTGGGGATGTGGGAATACAGTGGGGGTGTAGGAATACAGTGGGGTTGTGAGAATATGGGTCTGGGATGCTTCCTGGTGGCTTTCCTGTTCGCCCAACTCCTGTTCTTGGGCCGCTAACAGCACTGTCTGGGTGGGCCTGTGGCAGAGGGAGCCACTCACCATTGCAAATGAAGCTAGGAGGAGATTCAGCAAAGGAGAAATGCTAAAGGAGGGGGCAGGGCAGCCCCCAGAGCTTATGGTGGGGGCTGAGTGATGTCCGACTGTAAATCCCCTTTCAGGGGCCATTCAAGCTAGAATCCTGATCTCCTCCCCATGGGGTGGGCACTTGCTCCACTCCCTGAGAGCCCTGGGGCACTGCATCTGCTGGGCTGGTGCGCATAATACGCTGATGGTCCTTCCGTCTGTGAGCTGGTGCAGGGACTGCCTTCCCTGGAGGGGACAGCTGCCTCTAAGCGGTCCTGTCCTTGCTTTGCCTTTGTTGGGAGGAGATCTCATGGGGGAAGTTGGGGCACCCATCCTGAGCGTCAGATCCAAGGACTCTTGAGCTCTCAGCCCAGCACCCTGTAGTGAGACCCAGAGAAGAGGAGGGGCTTGCCCAGGTCCCAGGTGAACAGAAGTTCACTTCTGGGTCTGTTCCTTTGTCCTCCCAGCTCAGTGCTCCCTCAGCATCAGCGCACCCACTAGCCTCTCTGCTCCATATGTGCGGGATAGCGGTGGTGGGTTGGGCTCTGGTTCTCAACCATGGTTCTGTGATAAGGGGGGCTGCAGGCACCTGAGGTTGTAGGCTGCAGGGGTCAGGGTGGGGCAGGGAGTCGGGCGCTGACCTTGCCCTTTTCTCTCACATTCCAGGACTGGGCCAGCTCAACACAAGGACCCCCGGTGCCCCCGGGCTGGCCCTGTGCCCCTGGCCCTGGCATTTTCCCCAGGATTGAACTGGGGGGGCCACAGGGCACAAGCGAGAAGGTGCGGGGTCTCCTCTCCAAGGGGAAGCAGCTCCTCAGGAAACTGGGCTCTGGGAAGAAGGAGTGACGCCGTGGCCCATCCTGCAGGCAGACGCAGCCCCCTGAGGCCTCCGGATGACTGTCCCGGCTGGGTGGGGAAGGCCCTCCACTCCCATTCTTCTGAGTTAACACTGTGGCACTTGGATGAGAATCAGAAACTTGGGGAAGGTCAGAGCTAGATGAGTCTTAAGGATGAGTCCTCTGGAAGGGCACCTTCCTCTCATAGGAGGGGAAACTGAGCCCCAGAGTGAGGAAGTAACGTGGCCAAGGTCACTGAGCACCTCATCACAGAGCCAGGCCTGGACCTAGGACTCTTGACTCCTAGTTCACCCACCTAGGCCTTGGTTCCCACCACGCTATGCTAGTCCCTTCTGTGGCCCTCTTCCAGGATGGGGGAGGATGAGGGACCCTGGGGGGAGAAAGGAGCCTGTTCCCTCTGATGGCACTGACTATCCTGATCATGTCTTCCCTCCCCTGAAGGAAAGTTTGCACTGGAGTCTCCTGAGCTCCACCTCCCACTGGGCAGGCAGGGTGGAGCCATGTATATATGTACATACTCAGTGCCTCAGTCCAGCTTCCTCCATCTCGCTTCCACTGCACAGGCCTGGGAAGGAGAAAGGCCATGCCAAAGCGGGCCCAACCCCGCCCCATAGTGCTCCACCGCTCCCTGCCAGCCCAGCCTCCTGGCTCCTGTGTGTCCACCCCCAAAGACCCAGGGGGCCAGTGGGCAGAAAGCAGGAGTGGGGTTTGCCTTATTTTGCTCATCGGATTCAACTTCTCTTTTGCATCCTTTTCTTCTGGCCCCTGTCCGAGTCCGGGGCTGGGGAGAAGGACAGATTTATGCAACTATTGTCATACCTTCCCTGTTCAGGGTGGGGGAGGGGGCTCACCACTCTACCCTACCCGCCCATCCCCTGTCCTCGGCTGGGTGAGTGTCTCTGCATGTTCCCTTCGCTGTGGTGGGAGATTGTTTGACAAAAGCCCCACCCCCACCTTGGTCTCCAGGGGTGTGGAAAGGTGGGGGCATTTGTTTAAAAAGACATTTTATTATAATAAAGTCTATTTTCACAAAACCTATGCTGGGCTCTACCTGAGGCAAAGGACTCCTCAAGAGGCAGGTCATGCTGGGCTTTGGACTTTAGAACCCAGAAGTTACATCCAAGGGAGACTGGGACAAAAGTAATGACACCAAGAAGACCAACCAGCTCTTGAGTTCTTTTCCTAAAAAGGAGGTATGGCAGCTTCTTGAGTCTCAGGTTGCAGGGCCAGGTGTTTGGAGTTGGGGCAGAGTCCTGGAGGGAGAAAGAGACCTGGGCAAGGGGACAGGGGGGACACAAAGAGAGAAGGCACCAGTTTCAAGGTGGTGGACTGAATGCATCCTGCAATCTTGATCCCCTGCACCAAATTCATAGCAATAATAGATGTTGGAAAAACCAATGAAACAGGCAAACAAACACCATCCGTAGTTCCACTTGAAGGCAAGAAGGGGGACTCTCGGTAGACTAGAAACAGCAGGATTCCAGAAAAGACAGAAAACACATGGGAGATCGTACTCAGAAACCTCAAAGCAGGGTGCATGTGGGAAGAGTTCCACATGTTCCTCCATGCCTGGGGCTGGGGCACAAAGGGAGCAAGAGAGACCACAGGGGCTACCGAGAGCGTGATTTGTTGAGTTTCCATGTGGGGAGCAATGGGGTCAGTTGACTGTCGCACATCCTCCTTCTCCCTGTGGGCCAAAGGGCAAAGGTGAGGATGTCTGCCTTTAGGGGAGAACAGTGGGAGTGGCAGCTTGGATCAGAGCCCAGGCAGTACTTTAGGTGACTGGCAACACCTGGCAGAAACAAGGAGCAGCACTGCCCAGGGGAAGAGCCACCAAAGTGCAGCATAAGTGCCCCCCACCCCCGAAACCCTCCGAGTCAGCAGCAGCACCCACCCAGCTGTCTTGCAGGGACTTTCAAGGACTAAGGCAAGGACACAATTAAGACTCAACAAACAGATCAATTTGGGAAGAATGGACATTTGAACAACGTTGAGTCTTCTGATCTCTGAACAAAGTCTCTCCATTTATTTAGGTCTTTCATTTCTCTTAGCAAGGTTTTGTAGTTTTCAGTACAGATCTTCCAATCTTTTGTCAGATTTATCGCTATTTCACATTTTTGATGCCATTATAAATGGTATTGTTATTTTACACTTCAATTTCTGATTCTTTGTTGTTAGTATATAGAAATACAACTGATTTTTGTATTTTGACCTTGTATTCTGTAACTTTACCAAACTCACTTATTAGCTCTGGTAGCTTTTTTGTAGATTCCTTAGAATTTTCTATATATGTGATCATATTGTATATAAACAAAGACAGTTTTACCTCTTCCTTTCAAATTTTGATGCCTTTAATTCTCTTTTTCTTGCCTCACTGCACTGGATAGAACCTCCAGGACAATGGTAAATGGAAATAACCAGAGCAGACACGCTTGCTTCTTTCCTGATCTTAGGGAGAAAGCCTTCAGTCTTTCACCACCAAGGATGGTGTTAGTGACCTGTTTTTTCATAGATACTCTTTGTCAGCTTTGAGGAAGTTCTCTTCTATTCCTAGTTTGCAGAAAGCTTATTTTTTTATTTTTGTAATCAGTAATGGATGTTGGATTTTGTCAAATGATCTTTCTGCATCTAATGAGAGATCATGTGGTTTTTCTTTCTCAGTTACGGGAAATTGTGTTCATTGATTTTTGAGTGTTAAATCAACATTACTTTCCTGGGATAAATTCCACATGACCCTGGAAGAGGATGAAAGCGTATTCCCTAGCATGTGCTCCTCCTGTTGGGTTTGAGTAGTGTGTACAGGGCAGAGATAAGGGAATGGTGGCGGTGGTGGGAGACTCAGACCCCAAAGTGGAGAGTCTCCGGGGTTACAATCTGGGCTCATCCATTCTCTATTTCCTCCCTACCCTCAGCCGGGGGACCTTACCCATTAGAGAATCTCCATACACCTCTGTCAAGGCAACAACTTCCCCTTAGGTCATAACACTCTCGTCCTCTGGGCAGAGGAAAGGACCTGTTCTTTCCACTCCCCAGCCTGGTCAGGATCCAGCACCACTGTGTAACATCCCCGCCCCCCAAACTTCTGCTGGCCTTGAGGGGCCGTTTTCCTGCCTTGCTGATGCTACAGTAGAGGCACTGATCTGATGAGGGCAACAGGGTGCAGAGAGGAGGACAAGACTAGAAAGCTCTCCCTAGCCCATCCCCTGCTGGAGACACCTGGCCCTGTCCTCGTCCCCTCTTAGTCTGTGTTCCCCTCACCAGGTCCCAGTCTCCTTCTGTCTCCCTGGGGGTTTCCCATGGCTCTTGTTATTTTCTGCTCTCCAACAATTCCACTTCTGTGTTTCACTTCCGTGACATGTCCACACACAGGTTCGGCTGATGGCTCCTGCAGCCCATGTCAATTCTGCCTTGCCTGAAATAGAGGTTAATACCTGTATTTCAGGAACTGGAAGTCTACTTGTAACAGAGAACTTAACAGCAATACTAGGTGCACAAAGATGTGGAGCGATATCTTGGAAGTGCTGGAGAGAAAGAAATTTGAACCTGAATTCTATGCTCATCAGTCACGCAGCCGAAGCCTCCCACAGGGGAAACACGCTCAAATGCCGCGTGCGCGTACACCAGCGCTATCATCTCAACCTTTGATAGTGTTTGGCTTCATATTAAGAAACCAAGGTAAAAGTAACCCCAAACCACTGGTTATGTGAAACAAATCAAAGTTTGCTACTTTGGAGGGTCAAGGTGGAGAGAGAGATTATTAGTTCTTTTGTGATAAAATGATTGTATTTTCCTTGTGAAACTTTCAAACGGAGGGGCATTGGTTATAAAGTAAAAGCCCCCTCAGCCCTTTCATTTCCATTCCCCAAGGGTAGCCACTGTTAATAGGCTTCTGTACCTGCTCCAGAATTTTCTAGGCATATTATTTAAATACGCATGCGTGTGCGCACCCATGCATGCGTGTGTGTGTGTGTGTGTGTCTGTTTTGCATAAACTGCATCATGCTGTGTACAATGTTTTCTAACTAGCTCTTTTCTTTTAGCAACCTATTTTTGTATATTGCTACATATAGATCTCCCTCATTAGTTTTAAAAGCTTCATAAAACACCATTATGTGGATGCACCACAATGTGGCAAAACTTTTTTGATGGACATTTGGCTTGTTTCTAGTCTTTTGGTTGTTGCAAATGAGGCTGAAATGAACATCCTTGTGCAGATACCGTTATGCTTCCCTAAGAATGCATCTGAAGGATAAATTCCCTCCTGGAAGGAGAATTGTTGAGTTAGAGCAAATGTACATTTTGGATTTTGACTGATGTCGCCAAATTGCCATTCCATGGCATGGGGCCAATCTACACTTATTTTTTCACATGCAGACCGGCACTGGCTTTATCAATCTTTTAAAATTTAAACTAATCCGATCAGTAAAGATGCTATTGAATTATTTTACTTTGAGTTTAGCACTTCTTATTTTTAGTGTTTTTTTTGTAGAACTTTGTCTCATGAAAGCTTATCACCCTCCCCACCCCCACCAATAACCACAAGTATAAAGGGAACTATCTGAATAACCATTAAACATTTGTATAATCATGTACTTTTACTTGCCTTTACCTTTATACTACCCTAAACAAATCTGGAAACCATTATTTGGAACTAACAAAAGCTTAAATATACACTCTTTTTAAAAAGTTTATCTTCTTCATTAAATGGAGAGTGCAACCTTTCTAGAATGGTGGGTTAAAAATGCCTGCATTTATAAATTGAATACAACATCAGTAAAAATCTCAACAGGATTTCTCATGGAATTAGACATCAAAAAATTCACAAGAAAGAGTAAATATATTAGATTGTTGAATATTCTTTTGAAAAAGAAGAATGAGGAAGGAGAATTTATCTTACTAGAAATCAAAACACAGTAGAAAGTTATGGTAATTGCAGTGATGATGTATTGACACAGGAATCGATAGATAGACTAGTAGATCAGTAGAATAGAATAATCTAGAAATACACACATATTTATGGTGAATGATAAAAGTGGTATCTCAATTCAGTGGAGAAATGACAGATTATTCAATGAAAGGTGTTGGGACAGCTGGTTATCCATTTGGAAAAACATAAAGGTAGTTCCCTACCTTATACTATTCACACAAAAATTCCAGGTGGTTTAGCGACCTAAATGTGAAAAATCAAAGTATGAAGGTATTTAAAGAATATATAGGGGAATATGTATATGAGCTTGAAGAAGGGAAGATCTTCTTAAATAAGTCTGAAAAGTAAATCCTTAAAGGAAAATATTGATAAATTTGACCACTTCTAAAATTGAAACACTGTAAAAAACAGTGACAGACTGGAAAAAATATGAGCAACGTACATAACAGCTGAAGGATTAATCTTTATCCAGAAGATACAACTTTCACAAATCAATAAAAGTGTGACAATCCCATAGAAAAATGGACAAAACCAAATGCAGAAAATTTACAGAAGAGGTAATACAAATAAAAAGATGCTCAGTCTCACTATTAATCAAAGAAATAAAAGTTGACCCAATAATATGATTCCAATCCTTGCCCATGAGAATGTTACAAAGTTTGGTGGAGAGTTTGGCAATATCTATTAAAAATTTTAGCTGCATAAAACCTGTGGCCCACTTCTCAATCTTTACCCTGGAGAACACATCTGTGTGTGTACAGAGACCTCTTGCTGCATTCCTTTAACAGTAAAAAAATGGAAAACCATCAATTTCCATCAATAGAGACATGCTCATATAATGGAGATATAGCTCGGCAAAAGAATACTATGTAACAGTTGAAATAATGAGATTGCTGTCTTGGTAGCACGTGACAGAGCTGCAAGCTGTATTGTTGAGTGAGAGAAATGAGTTGCCGAACAATATGTACAATGTGATATCATTCATGGAAAAAGAAAGGAAGAAGAATATTTCCCACAGGTCCACATATGTGTATGAATGTAAAGTAAAAGGTTTGGAAGGACAAACAAAAATGGCAACAGTGTTTATGTCTAAGAAGTGGAGGAAGGGGACTGGAGTTGGGGATGGTGTAATAACCTAATCAAAGGGGAGCTTTAACTTGATCTGTGATATTTTAATTTTATTCAAAATATATCCAGGTATTACCGGTATAAATCAAAATTAATTTTTTAAGATTTTGAAGAGAGAGGTCTTGGGCTGGGTGCAATTAGTGTGTCTGAGGAGTCATTGCCCCCCTCCACCCCCTCCCCAGCTTCCATGGCCTTCTTCTCTCCAACCACACACACACAGGAAATCTGGCTGTAATGCCAACTGAATTGTTTCCTAAACAGCATTAAGAAAGAGCAAGCTGTTTCGCAAGCAGTGGTAGGGAGGGGCCGTTATCCCACAGGCAGTTGGACTTTGCCCTGTCGGCAGGGATGTTTGGGAGAGGTAGGTGGGAGAAGCGAGGGCAGGGTATGTGTGGGTGGGCCTCCCTCAAAGGACTACAGTCTTGAGATGTAGCGGTTCCAGCACTGCCCTCCAGAGGCCACCCCCACGATGGGGAGCTAGTGGGTGATTTACGGGACAAGGCTTGTTTGGAATATCTCCTCAGGCAGACATATTTTCCTTGTGGTTACTCTGCCTGCTAAGCGTCCCTTTGAGCCTCAGATACACCTGAGCCAGATACATAGGGCCTAGATGAAAGATCAACAGAGGTACAGACCGGACAGCCTTGCAGTGACCCTTTTTGGGTCATTATTAATTGGTTGGAAACATCATCAATTCACAGAGCATCTCAAGCCTCTATACGCAAATGCAGGCCCAGAGTGCCAGCCCCGAGCCAAACAAAGGCAGGTGGTTTGGGGATTTTACATCTTGAGAATTCTCCCACCCACGTGGGTAGAGACTGAAGGGTGTTTTACTGTCATTCTTTGAGAAGGCTTTAGTTTTTCAAACATTCATTGCCTCACCGCCGCCAATGAGCAATCGGGGCAGGCCTTTCGACACCTGTGAATCACTGCCATGCCACCTGCCTGGCTCTCAGCCTCTGGGCCTGCCCCCCACCCCCCCACAGTGCACCCTCTACTCTGCTGCCGCTGGAGTGAGCTTTCTAAAATGTAACTCTGACCATGCAAGTCACAGCCCTCATGGCTCCCTGGGGCTGTCAGGGCAAGAACTTCTCAGTAGGTCAGCAAGAGTGTTGGTCCTGGGCCTCTGCCTGCCTTTCTAGCCTCATCCTGCCCCACCCTTGCCCATGTTGGAACTGTCTGAATGAAGCCCACTTGTGTCAAGGGCTTTGCTACGTCATTCTCTGGGCCCAGAAAGTTCTTCCTCCCTTGTCCACTTGGTCAACTTCTAAACATTCCTCAAGATAGTCTCAAGTACCAGCTCCAAAAGAGAGCCTTCCTAGGTCCCCCCAGTTGGTCCAAATGCTGCTCTTTGATGCTCCCAAAGAACCCCACACGATGCTCTTGGGGTATCATTGGTTTGTCTTTCTGCGTCCTCCCGTGCGCTCCTTGAGGACAAGGCCTGCGGTTTGCTCAGTGGACGATGCCCAGTGGCTAGCACAGCACCTGGCACCTGACAGCTAGATTATTCTGAATTGTGCCACTCTGTTGCCCTTGGCAAAGTCATTTCCTTCCTTGGGCCCTGCATTTCTCATCTGTGCTACGAGGAGCTTGTATTAAATGTCTCTTCCCTCTTGAGCCTTGGCAATTCCCCTAAAGGAGTAAAAGGACACTAATTGTCAGAGTTGATGAGAGTGATGGGGAAAAGGTGCTCCTACGCACGGCTAATGGGAGAGTGAGGGGCAATCTTCATGAGGCCCCTTGATAATTTTTTAAAAAAGCCTTAAAAATGTGGATAACCAAATATGCAGCTATTTTCCTTCTAGGACTTCTTGCCTAAGGAACTGATTGACGATGTGACTAGAGATTTAACTCCACAGATGTTGATCCTAGTACTGCCTCTAATAGTGAAAATTGGAAACATCCCAAGTATCTAACAAGAGAGGATTAGTGAATAAATCACAGTACTTCATACAAAATATTACACAGACATAACAATGAAGTAAATCTATATTTATTGACATAGAAAGATGTCCAGACTAAATTGATAAGTACTAAAAATAGGTTGTAAAACAATATTTAAAGTATGTTCTTATCACTGCTTACACCTTATATTTACACACAGGATATCAAGTTATTAAGTGGCGTTATTGGTGAGTGGTGGGATTATGGGAAATTTTTTTCCTTCCTGTTTCTTATATATATGAAAAACAATGACAAATCTGGAAAGAAAAAAATTACCCATAACCTCACTTGATTATAAGTAACTTTGATTTATTTTTATTTTTGCTTGTGTTCTCTAAATTTTCATGAGTGGAAATACACTACTTATAGGATTAAAAATGTATTTTAAAAGTCTATAAAATTCTAGAGCCTGATTCACAGAGAGCCCCTTGTCCAAGTTCATGCATAGCAAGTAACTGGCAGAACAAGGCTGGAAGAATGGTCTCCTCTCACAGGCCCCTGGGCTCCAATTCCCAGCAGGTGACAGGATCTCTGGGAACACTGGGAAGGTGTGCTGGGTGTGTTGCTGTCCCTTGTTCCTTGGCCAAGGTGATTTGGGCATAGAAGACAAGAATGAGGGCAGGCAGGTGGCTGGAGTAGGAGGTGTGGCTAGACCAAACAACACATGGGAGCCACGGCTGCCATGTGCCCAGCCTGACAAGGGCCCGGGGAGGTAGACAAACACAGTTATTAGTCATAGAGAATTTTTCCTGCCTGAGAATGGCAGCCCCTTTGCCAGCCTTCTTCAGGGGGGAAACTTCCCCCTCTTCTATTTCAGAATGATCCTAAAGTTTAACCCCAATCCCCCTAACTGCGCTGACCTTGTCCCAGAGAGGCCCCGGGCTGCATCACCCAACTGACCACTAACCACAACCAGTTCTGCTTTCTCCTGGTTCCTGAAATCTGGGAGCAGATGGTGGGGGTGTTGGAGACAGCCCCTACCAAAAGCCAAGAAGAAAGCAGAGGAGGAGAGGGATAGAGGAAGTTACCTTGGTCGTAAGCCCATAGCCCCCAGGGTCTTCTTTCCTGTGAAGCCAACGGTCTCCAGCCAGATTTCCTGTCCCTTTAACCCTCACCCGGAATGGGGGGCTGCCCACTAGGGTTGGCTGCAGGGGCTAGGTTACTGTTGGGGGTGGGGGGCAGCCCCCTGATGCTGATGGATCATCATCACTCCAGGTGTCCCCTTCACCTTCCCTCCTCCTCTGCGGTCACTCCATTTTCCATAATTCCTTAGGGTGCTGGTTTCTGACTTTTGTCCCTTTCAAAGGAACCCTGGATGCTCAGTTTGACCAGAATTGTGGAGGGGGTTAATTGTCTGTACCCCCTGGGGACAGCACTGGTCTAGGCACACAATGGGAGCTGGGAAACTCTGGGGTGGGCGTGCTAAGTTCAAAGGCTGGGGACAATTCTGGTCCCTCCTTTTCTGCCCCTCTCTCCCACATTAAGGACCTCTTTATGTGCACCCCAACCCCAGCGGGGGAGGAGAGAGTTCAGTCTCCAGGGGCGGGCCTCATCTGCCCCACGCCTCCCCCAGCTTGGAGGACATAAAAGCCTAGATCCAGCTGAGAGGTGCTGCCAATGCGAGGTGAACTTCAGAGTGGGGTCGTGGGGGGCTGAGGTGACTGAAGTTAGCAAGGAAGGGGCGCTGTGGACCCCTCCCTCAAGGAGGCCTGGACTCCATCTGTAGTCAGGGCCCATTGAGGTGGGACTGGGGTATGAAGATGGGAGTGAGGGGCCTGGGAGGAGAGGGAAGATGGGGCTTTCTTCTCCCAAATGCACTGTGGGCTTTGGACACTTATTGGTCTTGGGGGCTTGTTGCAGAAATGAAGCTGCTCCTGGCCCTAGCAGGGCTTCTGGCCATTCTGGCCACACCCCAGCTCTCTGAGGGTGCCACTCCAGGTAACAGTTCAGAAAGTAGGGAAAAGGGGGTTTGTTGGGGATGGTTCTGAGTCCCAGGGATTCCTTTCCTCAGTGCAGGCCACTCTGGCTCTGGGGCCTGATCCGGGGCTTTAGGCTCATTCCTGACCTTGTGACCCCTATTGTGGGCAGCTGTCCTGGGGGAGGTGGACACCTCGCTAGTGCTGACTTGCATGGAGGAGGCCAAGCAGCTAGTGGACAAGGCCTACAAGGAGCGGCGGGAAAGGTGAGGCACGGGCACTGCCTGGCCCTTGGCAGGCTGCCCCAGGCCTTCAAGAAAGGAACAGGTGCCCGGAGTTTGCCGGTGGGGGTGGGGCCCTCCGTCTGTCTGTCAGCCTTTGTGTCTTTGGGTGTGAGAATATCTTCAAAACCATCCGTCTCATGGCCTTGCCTCTGTCTGGACACCCGGGTCCACACTCTGTTCATAAAGAGAAACCTTCTTCCTGTCTGTGGGTCTGTCTACACTGTCCTGTGTGTCCATTCTCTGGGCTGGGGCTCTGCTGAGTGTCTCTGCCTATCTTCTCTGGCCCTCACACTTCTTCAAACAGCATCAAGCAGCGACTTCACAGTGGCTTGGCCAGCCCCATGGAACTCCTGTCCTACTTCAAGCAGCCAGTGGCAGCCACCAGGACAGCTGTGAGGGCTGCTGACTACCTGCATGCGGCCCTAGGCCTGCTGGAGAGGAAGCTGCGTTCCCTGTGGTCAAGGCCCTTCAATGTCACTGGTACTGTTGCCCCTAAAACCCCAGCCCCCAGCTCCACTGGTGACCCTCCTAGTGACCCCAGCCACCTCCCAGCGATCCCCCAACTCCTCTTTCCAGGGAGTTTTAGGGGTATCGGAGCCTTCTCTCTATGTCCTCAGACTGTTCCCCCAACTAAGGCTCCCCAGCCTAGGATATAGGAAATGGGGTCTCAGCTCCCACGCCCCTCTTCCCCCGGCCCTGCAGACGTGCTGACACCGGCCCAGCTGAATCTGCTGTCCAAGACGAGTGGCTGCGCCTACCAGGACGTGGGGGTGAGGTGCCCAGAGAAGGACAAGTACCGCACCATCACCGGGCACTGCAACAACAGGTGCGGCCGGTTGGGGGCGGCCCATTGGCGGGCGGCTCAGGCCGGCGTACCGGGTCCTCGGCCGTCCCGCGGCGCCACCTGGTGTCAGCTCTTTGTCCTCCCCCTGCAGACGCAGCCCCACGCTGGGGGCCTCCAACCGCGCCTTTGCGCGCTGGCTGCCGGCCGAGTACGAGGACGGCTTCTCGCTGCCCTTCGGCTGGACGCCCGGGGTCAAGCGCGGCAGCTCCCCGGTGCCCCTGGTGAGCACTGGCTGGCAGAGGGAACAAGGCCCGGCCCGATGCCGCGCAGGGCCCGAAGCGGTCCCTGACGCTCTGTGTCCCGCAGACTCGCGCCGTCTCCAACGCCATCGTGCGCTTCCCCACGGAGCAGCTGACCCCGGACCAGGAGCGCTCGCTCATGTTCATGCAGTGGGGCCAGCTGCTCGACCACGACCTCGACTTCACCCCCGAGCCGGCTGCCCGGGTTTCCTTCATCACTGGCCTCAACTGCGAGACCAGCTGCCTGCAGCAGCCGCCCTGCTTCCCGCTCAAGGTGCTCCCTTCTTCCCGCCCACTCGCTGCTTGCCGGGTGGGGAGGGGGGAGCATCGTTCCTGGAAGTGGCCACCTCCCTCTGCGCCCAGGTTTCCTTCCCCAACTCCTGAGTAAGGCTGGCCCTGCCCACTCATCCCCCCTCCTCTGGGCTGAGGACCTTCCCACTGTCCCTCAAACCTGTGTGCATAGGTGCGCTGTGTGGTGCTCAGTCCTCCTTCCTGCCCAGAGGGGCACCTCCCCCAGTCCAGAATACACAGAGCCTAGGTGTGGGGTAGGAGCAGGGCTGAGAGTGGACTGGTTGGTTGAGGCACATGCTGAGTAGGGAGAGGAGGAGAGAAAGGAAGGAGAATCTGAGAGAGAGGGAGAGAAAGACACAGAGGAAGACAGGGGCCTGGAAAGGGACAGGGAAGAGGTGGCCGACTGAGAGTGTGGAGACCACATCCGGAGAACAGGGGGGAGGAGCAGCCACAGAGGAGAGCCAGAGGGAGAGAAAGGAGGTTCGGGGGAGGGGTGAGCAGACCGGCAGGCCACCTCCAGGGGGCCCCCCATTCTCCAGTCCCGCGTTCTAGTCATCACCTCTGAAGCTCAGAGGCGCTCTGCTGGTGGAAACTTGGGCAGTGATCCCTCGTGGTCCTTGAGAAGCCTCTCTGCAGGCTGAGGGGCCAGAAGTCCTGAGGCACCCTCCCTTTTGGTGTCTGGGTCTCCCCCTCTGCTCCTGGACTCCAGGCTGCTTCTGAGGCGAGATCAAGGTCTTTAGGAGGGTGGACAGGGGGATAGCCACTCCTGCCCGCTCTCCCTGCCCTTGGTGAGCCAGCCCGGTCTCTGTGCCACAGATCCCACCCAATGACCCCCGCATCAAGAACCAACAGGACTGCATCCCCTTCTTCCGTTCCTGCCCCGCCTGCACAGAGAGCAACATCACCATCCGCAACCAGATCAACGCGCTCACCTCCTTCGTGGACGCCAGCATGGTGTATGGCAGTGAGGACCCTGTGGCCATGAAGCTGCGCAACCTGACCAACCAGCTGGGGCTACTGGCCGTCAACACCCAATTCCATGACAATGGCCGGGCCCTGCTGCCCTTCGACACCCTGCATGACGACCCCTGTCTCCTCACCAACCGCTCCGTGCACATCCCCTGCTTCCTGGCAGGTCAGCCCTGGGTGGGAACCTGGGATGGCGCAGGATTCTCCCTGCTGGAGCCACAGTGGGCCTGTTTGTGAGCAGCTTGTGGGTTTGCATTTAGAGAGACTCTTGTCCTCACCAACTTCATGATAGTAATCCAGTTGCCTTGGTGACAAGTTGGATGGAGCCAGAAAGGCAAAAAAATGAAACCAACCAAAAACAAAAACCCAAACCTAAGAAGGAGACTCAGGGATGGCCGAGGAGCCTCTGTCCACCTGTCCATCCCTTTCTCTGTCTTTCTCTTTCCCTCTGGACTCTGGCAGAAAGGAAAGTTGAGTTCCCCAGGGGCAGGGAACTAAAGGGATGGAGAGCAATGTGGCAGCCCCACCCTCTAGAAACGCATTATCCAATACAGTAGCCACTAGCCACTGGCCACCATATGGCTATTTTCATTTTAGTTTAAGTTAATTAACCCCACGTGTCTATGTGTGTGTTGGGTGGGATAGTCAGATACAAAGAGGCACAAGCCACAGTCCTTGTCCTCAAGGAGCCCCAGTCTCAGGTACGGGAAAGTGGCAAGTCATGTGTCAGAGCTGATGCCTATTGAATGAGCATCTCCAACCAGCAGTGCCTCTAAACAGAGGAAGAAGCTGTTATGGTGGACTAGGGCATCAAGGGAGGCCTCCTGGAGGAGACGTAAACTGAGTGTGGCATGGGAAGCTGAGTGGAGAAGAGGTATGGGTAGGAGGCATTTCAGGCCTTGGCTGGGGAAGGAGTTTCAATGGAGCTAGTCCTTTCTGGGATGAAGGTCTTAGGAATGACAGTAGCTTATGCTTCCCCAAGGGGACACACGCTCGAGTGAGATGCCCGAGCTCACTTCCATGCACACACTCCTTGTGCGGGAGCACAACAGGCTAGCCAAACAGCTCAAGCGCCTCAACCCCCGCTGGGATGGAGAGAGGCTCTACCAGGAAGCCCGGAAGATCGTGGGAGCCATGGTCCAGGTAGGCAGTCCTGAGTGTCGGTGATGCCAGGGGTCAGGCAGACTGGGGATTCAAATGTGCCTCTGCCACATCCTAGCTGTGTGACCTTGGGCAAATTAACACTTATGAGCCTCAACTTTCTTTATCCACGACGCTGTAAGGATTAAAGGACATCGATGAAAACACCTGGCAGATGCTAAGTGCCTGACAAGGGTTGCTTTCCTCCCATCCCCTCCTTCTCAGGCTTGCTCCCCTTTTTTCTGTCCTGTCCATCAGGAATGGGATTGGGAGGGTTAAATGGGTGGGTCTAAAGTGCCTGGGGCAAAGCAGCTGTTCAGTAACTGCCTCTCCTTTCCTTCATGTCATCGTCACTCTTGGCTCCTTTACCCACTCACCTCTTCTTTTTGGCTCTGTGGTAGCTCACCCCATCTCTTTACCCTCATTTATCCCTGGGCAATGTTCCTGGTTCTCTCTCCTAACTTTTGATGCTCCAGCACCCCATCCTCTTCCCAAGATATAAACACAAACACACACACACAAATACACATACACCTTTTTAATACTCCTAGACCTTGGACAAGGAGAGAGTTGTAGTTGCTGAGGATGAGTTTTTGATTTGCACTAAGAATTTAAGTGAGATTCATTTAAATTCCAGAGTCTAGAATCTAGAGTGAGACTGTTCCATAGCTTCTGTTTACACGGGGCGAAATCATGTGGGTGGCCCTTTTCCTTCTTGCCTCCCCTCCTTCCACAAACATATATTGAACCCTATTGTGAGCCCGGCACTTGCTGGGCACTGAGTAATTTCAAGAGAATGAGATACAACCCTTGCCCTCAAGGAGCTTATAAGTTAGTAGGAGAAATGAGATATAGTAATAACTCAAGGGCAAGGCAGCCATTGCAATGACTAACAAAACCCTTTGTTGTTTAATCCTCTAAGGCAGAGCGTAGCATAATACTCTTAATTTACATTTGAGGAACTGGGGCTCAGAGAGGTTAATAATTGGCCCAAGGTCACACAGCCAGCAAGCAGTAGAGCTCTGTTTATGCCACTAGGTGCCACACTATTAGACCCAGATCCGGTGCTGTGGGAGGCAAATCCCTGGCCATAGATGAGGGAGTGATCCGCCAAGCCAGGAGCAGGTGGAGAATCTGCAGGGAGGGGTGAGTGGAGAGGCTACTCTGAGTGACTTTTCTTTAGATCATCACTTACCGGGACTACCTGCCCCTGGTGCTGGGGCCAGAGGCCATGAGGAAGTACCTGCCCAAGTACAGATCGTACAATGACTCAGTGGACCCTCGTATTGCCAACGTCTTCACCAACGCCTTCCGCTATGGCCACACCCTCATCCAACCCTTCATGTTCCGCCTGGACAATCGGTACCAGCCCATGCAGCCCAACCCCCGGGTTCCACTCAGCAAGGTCTTTTTTGCCACCTGGCGGGTGGTGCTGGAAGGTGAGCAGGACCTAGGCCAGGAGAGAGTGGGCTGGCAGCTGAGGGTGGGGTGGGGAGGGGCTTGGTCACAGGGAGCTAAGGTGGGAGAAATCCTGTCTCCTTCCATCTTGGGGATCTGATCTGACTTTCCAGCCTCAGTTCAGCTGACTCTTCTTCCATATCTAATCATAGAAGACAGGGTGGAGATGGCTTACAGGGAGCTGGCTTCTTCCTGTGTGCTGTGACTCAGTGACCCAGGAGGCCAGGGGCTGGGTGCACCCAAACCTTGTAAATCTGAATGGCATAATCCCCCGAGACCTCGATGCCCTGGTGAGGACCTGCCCACTGGGGCCACCTTGGCCCCAGGAGCTGCATGTGCCCAGCCTTCTTCTGCAATCCCCCCGACTCCACCTGGGACTTGTCCCTGACTCCAATCTGAGCTCTGATACTGAGCCAGATACTTCCCCAGTCTTGCTCCTCTTGCCCTCAGGTGGCATTGACCCCATCCTCCGAGGCCTCATGGCCACCCCTGCCAAGCTGAATCGCCAGAACCAAATCGTGGTGGACGAGATCCGGGAGCGGTTGTTTGAGCAGGTCATGAGGATCGGGCTGGACCTACCTGCTCTGAACATGCAGCGCAGCCGGGACCACGGCCTTCCAGGTGAGGGGCTGCAGGAGTGCCCCGCCCCCACCCCCACCTGCCACTCTAGGGCCCTGCCCTCTCCGGTGCCCCCTGCTGCCCAAGGCTTCCCCCAACCCTGGCACCTTCCTCTTAGGAGGTGGCCTGAGGTCAGGCCCTACCTCTCCCTGGGCCAGCCGTGTCCATTTTCAGCTTCTCCTGGCCTCCTTTGTGTTGCTGTAACCCTCAAACTTGGAGCATCATCATAATAACAACAAGCTCCCTACCCCCCCCAGTCTGAGAATCTGTCTCCCTCATCATTTCACTTTATTTTACATGAACTCTGAAGGGAGGAGTGTATTATCACTTCCATTTTACTGATGAGGAAACTGAGGCTTGGCGAATTCAGAACGTGCCCAAGTTCTCCAGCCAAGTCAGTGACAGAGCTGGAATTTGAACCCAGATCAGCCTAACCCCAAAACCTGTGCCTGCATTATGGGAGAGAAGGTGTGGCTAAGCCTTCTAGACACACTTCACCCCTCACAGGTCTGAGATCTTCAGAGGGGGACAATGAAACGTCCTTATTCTTGGACCCAGCAGGAGTTATGGCAATTTGGGATTTGCCTTAGGGTGGGAGGGCAAGGGAGAGAGAGGGTCCTGGTGAGGCCCAGCTGTCCCTTTGGCCTGAGCCAAGGGTCCTGTGTCCTCCCCTCCCTCATGTACCTCTATGTATGGCCTCAATGTGTTCAGAAGGTGGGTTTTCTGGGACCACCCACAGCCACTTCTCTCCTCCCCCCGTGCAGGGTACAATGCCTGGAGACGCTTCTGCGGGCTCCCGCAGCCCAGCACGGTGGGCGAGCTGGGCACAGTGCTGAGGAACCTGGAACTGGCGAGGAAGCTGATGATGCAGTACGGCACACCCGACAACATTGACATCTGGATGGGCGGCGTGGCCGAGCCCCTGGAGCGCAATGGCCGTGTGGGCCAGCTTCTCGCCTGCCTCATTGGGACCCAGTTCAGGAAGCTCCGCGATGGCGACCGGTGAGGAGGCAGGCCAAGTGGCCTATCCCTGAACCTTTTGGGTTCCTCCTGTGAAATGAAAGGCTAGAAGGAGTCCATGACTTTCCAGTGTGTTCCAGGGAGCCTCGAGGTCATCCCTAATGTGCTCTGAGCCTGTTGGGGACCCCTGGTTGTGAAGCAGGGAAGGCAGAGAAAATGCCACTCTTTATTTTGTGTTTCAGGGTGCAACCATGGTGCTGTCATTCACTATTTTTCTGTCCCATCCTTGCTTTCCCATGGCTTCTCCTCGTGTCATTTCATCGTGGTCTTGACATCTGTCATACCCAGTTCTCACTTAGCCTGTATTGTGCCCTTGGTAAAATTAGAAAAAGGTGTCCCTCTCTGGGTGGAAAAATTATAAACCATCCCCAGGATTCTCTCCACCCCCATGGATGCAGCCCCGGGCCAGGGCACAGGACTTTGTAAGCCAGTGTGGGCCCAGTTTCCTGTCTAACATCAGTGGTGCCATGGAGGCCACTGGGGTGGGGGCAATCGGGAAGCCCTGCTTTACTCTGCACTGTGAGTGGGGCTCCACTTGTTTGAAAACCCCTGGGCTGCCCGAGGCCTGGAGCTCTCCTGTGCTGTAAAGTGGGTGTCTGCTGTTGTCCCCTTGCATCTAGGGAGCAACTCAAGCCAGTTGATGCTGTCGCAACCCAAGATAGCTTCAAGTACAATGTCATGGGTGTTCCCATTGCAGGTTTTGGTGGGAGAATGAGGGTGTGTTCAGCACGCAGCAGCAGCAGGCCCTGGCCAAGATCTCCTTGCCCCGCATCATCTGCGACAACACTGGCATCACCACTGTGTCCAAGAACAACATCTTCATGTCCAACACCTTCCCTCGGGACTTTGTCAGCTGCAGCACACTCCCCATGTTGGACCTGGCTTCCTGGAGGGAAAGGAACTAGAGGCTGGGTAAGGAGGTGCTGCGATGAGGTGAAGGCTGGGCACACCTGGGCTGGCCAATTGGAACCACAGAGATCTCCCTTCCCTCGGCGAGCCCATCCCTGTTCTGGTGCCGGCCGAGAAAAGGAATGACTAGACATTCATTTGTGTGTGGGTGCAATGTTTATAAATTGCATTTCATATGTGTGTGTTGTCTGTGAACATGGGTAGCGTTTTGTGTGCTGTGTACGTGTGTCATTTATGTGATGGTGTGTGGCTGTTTATGTGAGCATTAAGTACATGGAAGGCAGCAAAGTGGATTGGTGAGGAGCACAAGCTCAGCAGCCAGACTGCTTGGGTTCAAATCCTGGCTCTGCAGCTTCGCAGGTGTGCCACGAAAAAATTAATCAACCTCCCTATACCTGAGTTTTCTTCTTTGTAAATAACAGCTTCCATGACTCCTTAGAAGGCCTGTTTACATCCCCTAGTTCTTTGTTTACTGAGCACTTACTATCTGGCAGGCACTGTGCTAGGCGTGGGAAACATACAGAGAATGTCAGGCACCATTTCTGCCTCATGGAGCTTGCACCCTGACAGTGTCCCGGTGAGCAGAGGTGAACCAGTGACCCCTGGAGGACCGGCCATTAGCGGTTGGGCTGTGCATGGTGGTTGAGTTATGGGCCCAGTGGAGCCAGGCTCAATCTATGGCTCCCTTTTTTCTTTCTCACCTTTTTCTCTTGCTTATTCACAGGAGCCTGACTGGAGAGGAACTGGGACCCATGGGCCCTTTTGTACCATTTGTTTGTACCAGACGTTCATGATAATAAAGCACCACTGATGGGGATCTTTACTCTGTCTGTGTCTGTAGTGGGCCTGGAGCCTTGGCGTGAGGCTTGCTCTGGGCTCTGAACTTGAACCAGCATGGTCTGTGCCTCAGGGCCCTGTGTGTTCTGAACTGGGGGTGAGGGCAGCGGGGAGTCCTCCTTTGGCTGATCCATACATGGAAGGCAGTCAGTTCTTAGAAGCCTAGGGACCAGGCCAAACCGAGCAGACCCTCCTTCCTCACCTTCCACCCACACCACCCCAAAGAACAGGAATTTTAGTCACCAAACCCTTATGCTTATTCATTGCTCCGGTAAATATTTGCTATGTGTTCACTCTGTGTCAGGCCTGTGCCAAGTGCTGGGAAACAGAGGGTCAAAACACTGTCCTGTGGGAGAGAAAGAGCAGAGGTGTGATGGGAAGGTAGGCCCTCCCCAACTGACAGGACCTCTGGATCCTGTATCCCTGCAGCCTGGCACCACGGTTCAGAGGGGTTCGAGACAGTAGACTCCTTGTCACTCCTGCTTCAGGTGGCTAGGTACCCAGAGCAGAGACAGCAGATGGCTGGGCTGAGGAAGGGAATGAGGGTATTTCCCTAATCTTGCCTGGAGCTTGATCCCTATATCTGATTGGTGGGTTCCCTCCCCGTTTCTTCCCTTCTCATATTTTGGGAGGGGCACCCGCAGCTGGGAGCCTGAAGGTGTGCAGGATGCTGGGGCTAATGTACCATAGGGGCCCCAGGCAACAGTAGGACCTCACCATAGCAGGGTAAATACTACTCACCTCCATTTCACTGATGACGAGAGGCATGCCAGAGAGGTGAAGGAACTCATCCAGGCTTCGAAGAAGTGGGTGCCAGAGCCAGGGCTGCAGCACCTCCCACCCCTACCCCACCAGTCAGGGGACCTGGAGACCCCAGCTGCGCTGACCCTACCCGGAGGGTCATTTTAAAAGAAGAATGCATGAATATGTATTGGGTAGCTGCACAAGGAATATTCTGGAGCTGCCCCTTCAGAGGCCTCATAGGCTTCAAGGATTACCCTAGAAGAAGGGGGTGTTTCCCAGAAGAGCCTCTAGAAGGGACATGAACTTGAGCTGTAGGGGAATCCAGGCTTGGATTTCCTCTCTGTTTGATCCCTTGGCACCTGCCACTCCATGGCCGTTACTTCTTTCCCCAGGAGCCCCTTGCCTCCGCCTTTCCTTTGAGAGCTCTTTGGAATCCCACCAAACTATGCCCTGTCACCCCACAGACTCATGCACGTGACATCTTGGTGGTTAGACACGTCTGGACTGTAAACACATAGTTACTTATTTGGCAGTGATTCCAAGGTCTGCCTTCAGGAAGGGAACAGCGTTGTTGTCAGTATCTTTAGTCAATCATCAGATGTTTATTGAGCGCTTACTGTGTGCCGAGCACCACGCTGGGAGACACTCAGAAGCAGGCTGAAGTTCTGGCTCAGGAGCTTACAATCTAGTTTGAGAGGACAGGAGGAAAGATAGGGGTGCAAAGGCTTCAGTCAAGACTTGTTCCAGGGAGAGGATGGGTGATATCTGGCAAGCTAGACTGGAAGGGCATCTCAGAGGGTCTATTCATGACAGAAGGAGGCTTTCCCCAGGCAGAGAGGATGGGGTGGGAGAAGTGGGATTCAGTGGAAGAGCTGGAAAGGCCGAGGCGGCTGGCCTTGGGCTTGAGCGAGGTCTGCATCTGGCGAGTGTAGAGAAACCCAGAGGAAAAGAAGTGCTGAGGCTGGGGTGTGGCCATCTCAGGGACGGGTCACTGAACTTGCTTGAAATGGTGTCGTGGACCAAAGGGAGCTTTACTGCACAGTGTGGGAGGCTGTGGAGTCCACGCCCCTAATTCTCCACTGAGGCCCAGGGTGAGAGGTCCAGCTTATCAATGGCCGAGCAATCCACAAAGCCATCGGGGTAGCTGTTGGCCCGGAATGGCTCCAGCGGGACCTTGGTGATGTGGGTGTTGTCACAGACAAGGCGTGAGAAGGACACTTTCTGTAGAGAGTCCCGCTGCTTCTCAGTGAAGACTCCAGGGTTCTCCCACCAGAACCTGCAGAGACAGAAGCAGGGTCTCTCCATACAGCCTGGCTGTCGGCCCCTCCCCACTGAGCCAAAGGGCAAGGAAGAAGGTCATTGGGAACATGCTGAGGTCTGGGTTAGTCCTCACGAAGGACATCGGGACAACCACCTCAGAGAAGGGTCTGCCCTCCTCCACCCTCCCCACTGAGGTCTCACTTGCCTGTCCCCATCGCGGATCTGCTGGAACTGCTTCCCCAGGAGGCAGGCCAGGAGAGACCCAACCCGGGCTCTTTTTAATAGGGGCTCAGCAATGCCCCCCACCCAGATGTCAATGTTGTCAGGGGTCCCGTAGAGATCCAGTAACTTCTCAGCCAGCCTCTTATTCTTCAGCACAGCGTCCAGCTCCTCCAATGTCTGGGGTTGTGAGAGGCCACAGAAGCCTCTCCAGGAGTTGTACCCTAGGGTGGAGAGGCTAAAGCTGTCTCATCCAGGGACTTCTCACCCATACCTCCCACTGGGGACATACTCACTCCAGCTCCATCAGCCCCAGAAAGTCTGGATTCGTGGCCTTTGGGATGGGGGAGGTGGTGATCCATTGTTTTATGTCTGTGGCATTTCAGTCTCAAGAGGGCTAGTAGGTTATGTGGTGCTTACTAATGGTCCAGGCACTATTCTAAGCACTGTACAAATATGTAAACTGAAGAACAGAGATGTTAAGTAACTTGCCTAAGGTCACATAACTAGAAATGGCGCAGCTGGAATTTGAACCCCGGCAGTCTGGCTCTTAATTACAACATTAAATTGCCTTTCATGGGTACAAGAGAAAGGTCCAATAGTCATTGGTTTCTCTCTATTCTCCTTTTCTTAATCTTTTCTGGTCTTTTAAACTGGTTTTACAAGTCAGTTGTTGACCTCTTTTTCATTTGAGGAGCTCTGAGATAGCACCAGATATATTCTCTTGTCTCTGCATTAGGGAGAATGGAAGATTCCATTTCACAGATGAGCACAGTGAGTTTTAAAAACTGACATTTCTGCCTTCTGTTTTGGAATTGATCAGATCCTCAGGGTTATAGAAGACAGTCCACCAGAACCCAAGTCCCCAGGCCAGGCCAGACCCCAGGCCCACCCACCAGGCATCCCGTGGTCCCGGCAACGCTGTATGTTGATGGCAGCCAGATCAAAGCCATGGATCTTGTGAGTGGGCTGGAAAAGCTTGTTGCGCAGCTCTCCTGTCATCATCTTATTCTGATTCATCAACTTGGACTTCTTGGCCAGCAGGCCCCGCACCAGAGGGTCAATTCCACCTGCAAGGGAGACCCAGAGACCATCCTGGGGATGCGGGTGGGGTGGAGACATCTTGCACTGCTAGCCCCTTCCTTCACTAGACATTTTCTCTCAGGGGGAAGTAGGGCCAACTGCACGTCTCAGGCTGGAAGGGGGAGAGAAGAGCACAAGGCAGCCTGCAGGGTGTGCTGGGGGGTGGGGGCAGTCCAGACTGCCTACCTTAGGGGTGGATAAAAGGAGCATTCCTGGGATGATGGCATGAATATAAGCTTCAGGATATTTTCCAAGCTCTAGTTCAGAGAGTTGGCTCCTTCTCCTTCCATCTGTTCCCCAGAGGAACTTTGCAGCAGGGGAAGAGGTGGCAGAAGTCTCTAGAACATTGCCCTGACTTGTCAGGCCTCAAGGAAAGCCAGTTTCAACACAGCCCAGCCCAGGATAAAGGGGAGGGGGGTCTAACCTTTAGCACTTGGTGGAGGTGGAAGGCCCTAGAGGGGAGCAGAAAAGAGTAATTTATTTCCCAAACCCGTGAATTCTTTCTACAGGGGTCAGAGAATCCTGAAGCAGGAAAGGAGGTGGGGAAAATCCAGGCACCTTAAAGTCCAGAGGAGGCTTAATAATAATAAAAGTAACAACTAATTATATAATCATATATCTCACTCAATTTTTTGTATATCCTAGTGAGATAGGTACTATTATTGTCCCCACTTTACAAATGAGGAAAACGAGGCTCAGTGAGGTGAATTCCCTTGCCCCAGGTCACACATCCTGGAGTCTGACTTCAAGCCAGGTTTCCCTAGAAGCAGTCTGCAGAGCGAGACAGCCAGGTGACAGCACTTGCCTGAAAGGACATACCGTCTTTGACCATCCTCCAGGTGTTGAAGAAGAGGGTGTGCAGGGGGAGCGCTGGTTCTGGCCCCCATGGCTGATAATTCTCATCCAGGCGGAACACAGTAGAGGGGACCTCCAAGTGGCCAAAGCGGAAGGCGAAGGTGAAGACATTGGAAATTCGGGGATCCACATTGTCGTTGTAGCCTTGGTATGGAGGGATCCACTTCTTCATCTCATCACCTAGCACAATGGGCAGGTAGTCCCTAAAAGTGATAATCTGGAAGGAGAAACAAGTAATGATGAACGTGTGAGAAGCGTGAGAAGACTTAAACCTCTGCAGAGTAAGGTTGGAGAGGAGCTGTGGCCAAGAAGGATGAGTGGTCAAAAATCAAGGATGGTAAATGAACAGCATATGTGTCCAATTTCCCTTCCTATGACCATGGCAGACATTGCTAACTGATCATGGCATTCTTTCTGCTGATCTCTCATGATTTGTCTCAATGTAGGCTCTACTGATCACTCATTTGAATTGGCACTAGATATGTACTCTCTTTGTCATCTTTGGTCTAAGTTTCTGACCTTGAAGCTAAAGTGAGAGTCCTTGTGTGTTACTTTAACATAAGAATGTCATATTAATAAACTTTTCCCCATAGGCCAGGGCAAGAGGAATGAAGAACCACAGGAACAATTCACAAGGTAACCAAGGGAAGTTCACGCAGTCTCCAGTGCTGAAAGAATACTGCACCATGGAGAGATCAGTTTCTGATTTTGTCTTACTCAGAACAAGGAACTAACATAAACTGAGAAATTTTTGAAAAAATAAAAAATCATGTTACCACATAACACAATAATTATATTAATTTTTATTCTTTCTAATCCTTGTCTAGATGATACACATTTTTACATAGTTGTAATCCTAGAGAATTTGAGAATGCATACTTTTGCATTCTGCTTTTTCACACAGCATTTCTCACATTTCTCCCTAGTTCACAATTATTATATAATTAAACGTGTATAATATTATACTGCATTCATGGATCCTTCTCTTATTGCTTTACTCTTAGGTTGTTTCCAATTTGCTCAGCAGCATAGACTCTGGGGATGTCATCCTTGGAACAGACAGTCCGCTCCTGAGGCTGTGGGAGCAGCAGGAGACAGAACCTGTCTCTGGCCACAGTGGACCAGTCCAGCTACAGCACCAGACAAGGCTGGTTGGATTCTCTCTCTCAGAAATTTAGATTTTGGACATAGTATTCTAGATTGTTTCTGATGGCGCTTGATCTGAGGTGGGGTCGTTTGGGTTGTCATTTTATACCACGTGTAGAAAAGCAGAGAAAACCCATCTGCAGAGAGAGAGTGGAGAACAATGGAGAAGTGAAGGGAGGAACAGAGAGGAGGGAGAGACAGAGTGAGAGTAGCTGCCCTAATTCAAGATGATTTCCAGTCTCTGGCTCTAACCCTTGCTGAGGCCCAACTAACTCCCTGCCCTGGGGTTCCAGGAGAAACTTATCAGCTTCCATTTGACACATGCGTAGGGTTGAACCAATACTGAATATCTGAACTAGCCTGAGTGGGTTTCTTTTCTTGTAGTCCAAAAAACCTTGTTATGGATAGAACTGTGTCCCCTCAAATTCATATGTTGAAGCTCTAATCCCCAATGTGACTGTATTTGGAGATAGGGCCTGTAAAGAGGTAATTAGGGTTAAATGTGGTCATAAAGATGGGGCCCTAATCCAACAGGACAAGTGTTCTTATAAGAAGAGGAAGAGACACCAGGATGGTGCACGAGCAGAGGAAAGACCATGTGAGAACACAGAAAAAAGTGGCTGTCTGCAAGTCAAGGAAAGAGGCCTCAAGAGAAACCAGATCTGCTAACACCTTGATCTTGAACTTCCAGCCTCCAGAGAACTATGAGAAAATAAATTGCTGTTGTGTAAGCTACCCAATCTGTGATATTTTGTTATGGCAGCCTGAGCAAACTAATATAAGCCTTAACTCAGATAATGTTTAGGTTGATATTTTTTATTCTTTGGACGATTTCCTACAAACATCTCCAGCACCAAGATTTCTGGGTCCAAAAATTTTTTATAAATATTGACTTCTGGAGATTTTGAGAAGAAATAAATGGAAATAGATCTCTTTGATGGTTAAAAATATGTGCATGGGGTTTCTGATTCTGGAACAAGATGGAGTAGACTTAGTTTTCCTTAGTCTTCCCCCCTAAATATAACTAAACACCCTGGAAATTATTCGACAGACAAAAATAAGTAGATTCTGAAAGCTGTAAAGAAAGCGGATTGGCTGAGGACTTTAAGACTTGAAGAATGACAACATGGTGAGTTCCTATATACCCCAGACTGGGTACTTGAGAGGCTGGCAACCTGGAACCTCTAATAGGAATAGACAAAAGAAGCCAAGAAAAGCCTTCTCTCTCTTTCTCCAAAGGACTGGGGCAGGGGAAGTCCAGCAGAGACCTAGTAAAGAGCCACCAAACTTGCTTCACAACCCAAGCTCTTGGCCATCCCAGCCCTCAATCCACAACCCAGGCTGGTGGACAGTCTGATATGCCTGCAGCAGTGGCAGCAGTGAAGCCCCATGACTCTCTGTTCTTTACCCAGTGGCATGAAGATACCCAGGTGCAGTAGCTTCTGCTCCACTAGAAGGTTGTTCAGCAACAGAAAGAAGCCAGGAAAGTACCTTCCTGCTCTGCAGACAGCATCAGCAGGGATTGAGTGGGAACCCCAGAAGCACCAGAAGAATGAAGCAGACCAGAATAGCATTGGAAAGGCTCAGGAAACTAAACTGTCATTGGAACTAAAGCTCACAAAAATATGCCAGAACCTACATGCCAAACCTAAACAGGGTAACTACCTGCTTAAATAGAAGATTTAAATAGAATCAAGAGTCTGCTAACATAATGACTAAAATATATAAGATACAATTGAAAATCACTCATAATACCAAGAACCAGGAGAGCCACAATTTGAATAAGAAAAGACAATCAACTGATGCCAATACTGACACGAATCAGATGTTGGAATTATCTGATAAAGATTTTAAAGCAGCTGTCATAAAAATTCTTGAATAATCAATTATAAGTTATCTTGAAGCAAATGAAAAAACAGAACATCTCAGCAAAGAAGTAGAATTTATAAAAAAGAAATGAATTTATGGAACTGAAAATACATGAACTGAAATAAAAAACTTCTTGGGCAGACTCAGTAGTAGGGTGGAGATGACAGGATAGAACTGAAGACAGATCAATAGAATTTAGTTAATCTGAACAACAGAGAGAAAATAGACTAAATAAAAAATAGACTAAAAAACCCCTCAAACAGAGCCTCAGGGTTTTGCGGGACAATAACAAAAGATCTAACATTCATATTAATGTAAGCCTAGAAGTAGAGGAGAAAGGAAGTGGGACCGAAAAAAGTATTTGAAGAAATAATGCCTGAAAACTTCCCCAAATTGATGAAAGACATACATTTATAGATTCGAGAAGCCGAATGAATTTCAAACAGAATAAACCCAAAGAAATCTACTCCAAGACATATCATAATTAAATTTCTGAAAACTTAACACAAATAAAAAATCTTAAAAACAGCCAAATAAAAATGACACATACTTATAAAGGAACATCAATTTGAATAACAGTGAATAGCTCATCTGAAATCATGGAGGCCAGAAGGAAGTGGCACAACATTTTTCAAGTGCTGAAAGAAAAGAACTGTCAACCTTGAATTTGTATCTGGTAAAACTATTCTTCAAGAATAAAGGGTAAATAAAGACATTTTCAGATGAAGGAAAACTAAGAATTTATTGCTAACAGACCCATCCTCAAAGAATGGCTAAAGGAAACTCTTTAAACATAAAGAAAATGATAAAAGAAGAAGGTGGGACCTTTAGAAAGGAAAGAAGAACAATGTAATGAGTCAAAGTAGAAGTAAAATTACTAAATAATTTTCTAACTTATGAGTTTCTTTAATCATACTTTATGGTTGAAGCACCATCTGATATGGTGCTAAATGTAGGGACCTAAATGAAGTAAGTTTTCTAAACTTCACTAAAAATGATAAAACATTGACACCAGTAGGTTTTGATATGTCATATATATATATATTTGATATATACATATATATGACAACACTGAGAACAACTGTGAAGAAAACTATACAAAGTGACATATGAAAATCAAAATGGACCTGTAAAAAGTGTTCAAATAACCTACAAAAGGGCAAGAAAACAATAACAATAGAGGAATGAGAAACAGGGAACAAACAGAAAACAAATAATAAAATGGCAGGTTTAAACCCTACACATCAATAATTACTTTAAATGTAAATGATCTAAATGCACCAATTTAAAGACAGAGATTGGCAGAGTAGATTTAAAAACAATAACCCAACTGTATGCTGTTTACAAGAAACTCACTTCAAACATAATGACATAGGTAGGTTGAAATGGATGGAATAAGATATATCATGGAGACATTAATTTTAAAAAGCAAGAGTGGCTATATTAATGTCAGATGAAATAGACTTCAGAGCAAAGAAAATTACTAGGGACAATACAGGCCATTACATAATAAAAAAAAAAGGGTCTATTCATCAAGAAGATAAAGCAATCCTAAATGTTCATGTACCAAACAACAGAGTTTCAAAATAGATGAAGCAAAAACTGATAGAGCTGAAAGAAAAAAAAAGACAACCTCTCAATTATAGTTGGGGACTTCAACACCCTACTGTCAGCAATTGACATAACTACTAGACAGAAAATCAGCAAGGATACAGAAGAACTGAACAGCACCACCAACCAACAGGATCTAATTGACATTTATAGAACACTCCACCCAACAGAGCAGAATACACATTCCTTTTTTTTTTTTTTATTTTCTTGCCATTTATTTGGTGGTCCAAGTTATAAATCCTGTACAATTACTCATTTTGGATTTTATCCATTATATCTTATGTCATTTAAAATAATTGTTTACTATGTTGAATTTAATATACAACGATGTGTAAATTTTTTACATTATAAAGCATAAAATATCCATGAAATCACCTCACCAAATAATTAGAACAAGACAACTGAAGCTACATATGCTCCTCCCGCATCCCAAATGCCTGCCTCTCAGAATGTAACCATCACCCCAGATTTGTCACTCATGCCATTTATAAGTACAGAGAATACACATTCTTTTTAAGGACCTATGAAAAATTCAACAAGATAACCATACCAGGGTTATAAAACAAATCTTAACAAATTTAAAAGAACTGAAGTCATACAGAGTATATTCTCTGCCCATGCTGGAATCAAACAAAAAATCAATAACAGAAAGGCAACAGGAAAATCTCCAAACACTTAGAAATTAAATAATATACTTCTAAACAACCCATAGGCCAAAGAGAAAGTCTGAAAGAAAACGAAAAAAATACTGAATGAAAATGAAAACACAACATATCAAAATTTGTGGGATGCCACTAACTCAGAGCCAAGAGGGAAATTTATATCACTAAATACTTTTGTTAGAAAACAGGAAGCTCTCAAATCAATAATCTAAGTTCCTGCCTCAACAAACTAGAAGGAAAAGCAAAACAGACCCAAAGCAAGCAGAATAGGCTACAGAAGAAAAGTCATATGATCATATAAATTGATGCAGAAAAACCATTTGACAAAATTCAACATACATTCATGCTAAAAAATCTCAGTACACGAGGAATAGAGCAGAACTTCCTCAACCTCCTAAAGAGAATCTACAAAAAATTTACAACTAGTATTATACTTAATGATGAAACATTGAATGCTTTTCCTCTAATATTGGGAAGACAAGGATGTGTGCTCTCACCACTCTTATTCAACATAGTTGAAGTTCTAGCCACTATAATAAGGCAAGAAAAAGAAATAAAAAACATATAGATTAGAAAAGAAGAACTACAACTGTCTTTATTTGTAGATGACATGATTGTGTGTGTAGAAAATCCCAAGAAATCTACAGAACTCCTAGAACTCACTGAGTTCAGCAAAATCATAGAATATATGATCAACACACAAAAACCAATTACATTTTTATATAGTAATAATGAACAAGTGGAAACTGAAATAAGAGATGTAATACCATTTACACTTCCTCAAAAGAAAAAGAAATACTCAAGTATGAATGTAACAAACATGTACAGTATCTATATAATAAAAACTATGAAATGTTGATGAAAGATCCAAAGAAAACCTAAATACTTGGTGAGACATACTGCGTTTATATATTGGAAAACTCAACATTGTAAGTTCTCCCTAATTGTAATTGTAATTGTAATTCTCCCTAAGTTGATCTATAGTTTTAATGCAATTCCTGTCAAAATCTCAGCAAGTTTTCTTTGTAGACACAGATAAGCTTGTTTTGAAATATATATGGAGGGGCCAGCCCAGTGGCGTAGCGATTAAGTTCATGTGTTCCATTTTGGAGGCCCAGGGTTTGCTGGTTCGGATCCTGGGCGTGGACCTACTCACTGCTCATCAAGCCACAACAAAAATAAATAAAGAAATATATATATGGAAAGGGAAATACCATACAATAGCCAAAACAATTTTGAAAAAGAAGAATAAAGTGGGAAGAGTCATTCTTCCTGATGTTAAGCCTTACTATATAGCTACGGTAATTAAACACCATGGTACAGGTGTAGGAATAGACACATAGATTAATGGAATAGAATAGACAATGCAGAAATAGATTCACATAAATATGCCCAAATAATTTTTGACAAAGGAGCAAAAGCAATTCAATAGAGGAAAAAAATAGCCTTTTCAATAAGTGGTGCTGGAGCAATTAGACATCCATCAGCCAAAAAAATGAACTTTGACCTACACCTCACACTTTATAGAAAAATTAACCCCAAATAGATCATAGACTTAAATGTGACAAATAAAACTTCTAGGAAAAGAAAAAGGAGAAAAATCTTTGGGACCTAGGATTAGGGAAAGAATTCTTGAGATTTGACACCAATAGCATAATCCGTGAAAGGAAAAATTGATAAATTTGATCTCATCAAAATTAAAAACTCTTCCTCTGCAAAAGACCCTGTTAAGAGAATGAAAAGACAAAGTACAGACTGGGAGAAAATATTTTAAGTCATATATCTGATAAAGGACTTGTATCTGGAATGTAAATAAATCTCAAAACTCAACATTAAAAGACAAACTATCCAATTTGAAAATGGGCAAGATATATGAACAGGTATTTTATTGAAGAGGATATAGAGATGGCAAATAAGCACATGAAAAGATGTTCAATATGATTAGCCATTAAAGAAATGGAAATTAAAACCACAATGAGATATTAGTACATACCTATCAGAAAGGGTAAAAAAAAAATAGTGATAACACCAAATAATGACCAGGATGCAGAGAAACTGGGTCATTCATACACTCCTGGTGGGAATGTAAAAACGGTCCAGCCACTCTGGAAAATAGTTTGGTAGTTCCTTTTAAAACTAAAAATGGACTTACCATATGACCCAGCTATTACACTCTTGGGCATATATCCCAGAAAAATAAAAACTTATTTTCACACAGAAACTTATACAAGAATGTTCACAGCACCTTTACTCATAACAGCCCCAAACTGGAAACTATCCAAATGTCCTTCAATAGGAAAATAGTTAAACAAACCATGGAATACCACTCAGAAACAAAAAAGAAAGAACTACTGATATATGCAACACCTTGGATGAACCTCAAGGAAATTATGCTGAATGTAAAAAGCGAATCTCAAAAGGATACACACTGCATGATTTCATTTATATAACATTCGTGAAATAACATAACTACACTGATAGAAAACAGACCAGTGGTTGCCAGGAGTTAGGGATATGGAAAGGGGAGGGTGGATGTGGCTACAAAAGGGTAGCATGAGGGAGTCTTGTGGTGATGGTAGAGCTAAGCATCTTTATTGTGGTGGTGGTTACATGAAGCTACACATGTGACAGAATTGCATGGAGCTACACACACACACTCACACAGAGGATTGCATTTCTAACTGGTGAAATCTGAATAAGCTCTACGGTTTGTATCATTGTCAACTTTCTGCTTTTGATATTGTATCATAATTACACAAAATGTTAGCACGGGGGGAGGCTAGGTGCATGTACATTTTTTTTTACAACTTCTTGAGAATCTACAATTATTTCAAAATAAAATGTTTAAAAAATATGTGCATGGTTAATATCAATATATCAACCTTTCTAAGTCTCTTCTAGTTAGTCAATCAGCCAACCAACAATAGCAATTGACTATGCCTATGACATGTGGCTTAGGTGTAGAGAATTTTAAAAGAAGATAATCCAATCAAAATAATTGCTATGTAACAGTCCAAGGAGTGATCCCAGTGATGCTACCTGAGTGACTGACATGAATGTCAGTCACGACATATGAATGTGCCACCTGAGTGATGGCACACTGAGTGACCGACATATGAATGACTCTCCAACACTCTGAATCCAGGGATTCATTTTGGGACAGAGAAGCTGAAGAAACAAAAGGGAGGGCTTAAGAGAATGAGACAATGGGAAAGAAGCAACAGAGGAGAGGAAGCGGGAAGTGGAGGTGTGGAAGGCAGAGGAGGTAGCTGGAGATGTGGCAGTGAGCAGAGGGCAGAGCCAGCAGTGGAAACCAGGCAAGTGCGTGAGGCAGTGCTCCTGGGACTGTACCTGCACAAAGGCTCCCAGGATTTTCCGGGCTTCCTGGTAGAGCTTCTCTCCATCCCACTGAGGGTTGAGTCTCTGTAGTTCTCTGACCAGCCGGTTGTGCTCTCGGATAAAGAGGGTGTGGGAAGTGGCCAGCAGGATCTGCTCCGAGGCTCGGGAATCCCCTGAAAGCCCAGAAGGCAGGAAGTTGGGTTCCCCTTGAAAGGGTTCCCCTGCACAAAGAAATAAATGATGGTGCCCCAAAGACATCCTCGCCTAAGCCCCTCCTTCCAGTCAACTTAAGGGAAGTCAGGTGGAAAGGGATCGGGGGTTGGGATTCATAGGTTTGACTCTCAGCTCTACACACACACTTTTTAGCTGTGTGACTTTGGACAAATTACTTAACATTTCTAAGCCTCAGTCTCCATATCTGTGAAAATGGGGATAATAAGGCTGACCTCACGAGATTGTCATAAAGACTACAGATGACATTAAAAAGTAAAATTTTGCTAATTACAGTCCCACTGCCCTCTCAGGCTTGGCCATACAAATAAACTAGGGGCTTTTGTGTGGAGTAACTTTGAAGGTTTTAGGAATGCAAGTTTGAGGGTAGGAGCCTGGGTAGGGTTGAATTTCTCTGTGTAATAAAGGGAGGAGAATCTAGAGATAGGGCTATGGGGAGGGAGGGAGGAACAGGATAGGGGTCAGTGAAATGGTAAAAGACCAGGTGTTTCACAAGGCACTTCTCCTTCTGTCCTCTAATCTTCAAAAAAGTCTATTACATTTACAAATGCTTGGTCTTAGTGGATATTTTTGTGGAAAACAGGAAAGGGTTTGGTTTTGTGTCTGGATTGGTGTGAGACGTGTGGAGACAGAATCCAAGAGATCTGGGCCCATGGACCGGTCTTCTGCCACATATGGGTGGGCAGGGGCTTTGTCATGGGACAGTGGATTTTTGCAAGTGGGAAGGCCTCCAGAAGCCAAAGGCAGAGAGGACCAGGAGGGCACGAGCCCCTGGCATGAACAGAACTGGGGGGCTTTGGTTGTGCACACAAGCTGTGTGGAGTGAGGGCTTTGTGCCAAGCTTATAAAAAGACTTAAAAATATACATTCCTTTTAATCTAGAACTTCCTCCTCTGGGAAGTTATCTTAATAAAATTATTAAAAATGAGCACAGATTCATCAAGAAGGATGTTCATTACCTAAAAAACAACAAAAAAATTACAGAAAAACTAGAAAGGACTTAAATGACTCCAGATAGGGTTGATAAAATAAATTATGGTAATATATGTCATGGAATAGCAGGCAGCCATTAAAAATCATGGTTAATGATGAATATTTAATGATGTGACATGTTAAGTGAAGACATCAGGTTACAGAGCATCACTTATAGTATGACCCCAATTTTGTAAAATAGCGTAGAACTCTGATAGAAGAAATACTGGAAAGATGGCATTAGATGCTAACAATTATTATCTGTGGGCGGACTTTGTGGGTTTTCTTCGTGCTTTCCTGGACTTCCTTGATTTTTTTTTTTTTTACAGAGAACACATGTTCTTAGATTCTGTATTCATCTGGGCCCTTCTGCCAGTCCTGGACCAGTGCCAGAGGCAGTGGTGGCTTGGTGTGCATTTTTTAAGAAGATGATGAGAAAAAGCAATGGTAAATCCTCTCTGGAAGCTGCCTAGCGGTCCCGTGCAGTTTTTCTGGCCTCCCTCTTCTCTCAGTCCCCAGGATAATCCCCTTGTCCTTGGGCCCTTCTGTTCCCAGCCTAGACTCACCTGCCAGGAAGCAGGGCACGTGGGCAGTAGTGTTGATGACCTCACAGGGGCTCGGCTTGTTGTTGGCAAAGGGCAGGTAGGCCAGGTCGTGGTCCCAGACCTCCAGGTTGACGGCCATGAGGCCCAGGGGGCTGCTGAGGTTGCGGAGGCGGCTGGCCAGGCTGGGCTCGGGGCCGTACACTAAGCTGGCGTCCAGGAAGGAGGTCAGAGCGTTGATCTGCTCTCGGGCCAGGGACTGGTAAGGTGGAGTGGGGCAGACAAACCCAGCTCGGAAGAAAGGCATGCACTTCCCCTGAGTCTTCAGCTTGGGGTCATCGGGCGGGAACTGCAGAGAGATTGGGGGTGGGTGACTGGGCAGAGGTGGCACAACTGGGCCCTGGCAACCTCTCCCCAGGGCAGAAGATACTGCTGGATGCAGCTGGCAAAGATGCTGATGGCGCCCTCCTGGGACCCTGGGACCAAACAGACTTCAGATGCCTCCTGCTGACACTACACATCCTGGACCCACAATACCCTGAAGTCCATTATATCCCTCTGTATAAAAGGGCTGAGAGGAATCATTCAGTCTTTCATAGCAAAGTCTCTAAGTTTTTGGTGGAGAGGGAGTCCTGAGATCCCTGGACAGGGAAGCAGGACATGAGCTAGGAAGGGTTTGTTAATAATTACTACTAACAACAGCTACCATTGATTTATTTTGGACCATGTGGTAGGCATTATGCATACTTTATCTCACTTTTATTCTCATGAAACCCTGTAAGGTAGATAATTCAGTCCCATTTTAGAGGTGAGAAAACTGAGGCTCAGAATGTTTGTGTAATCTGCCCAAGAACTTACAAACCGGAAGGGAAAGATGTAAGATTCAGATCCAGATTGACCTCCCTGCATAGCCCATGTTCTTTATACCACAGCACACAGCCTTGGTTTGTTGTTTGAGTGAATAAATCACTCGAACTGTAAAATCCGTGAAGAAGAAAAGGTGCACCATTGCAAGTTCCTCTCTCTTCCTGCTGGAAACTTCCACAAATCCTTGCTGCTCACTCTGATTCATCTATCAAGTTTCAGCTCTTTCTGGGAGTCGCCTTCTCAGACCCCAGGGTGACTTACAGCAGCGTTCCACAAACTTTACTGTGCATGAAATTAATCTCCTGGGGATCCTGGTAAAACGTAGATTCTGTTTCCCAATGTCTGGGATGAAGTTTGAGGTTTTACCTTTCTAATAAGTCCCCAGGTGATGCCAATGCTGTTGGGCGAGGGACGTAGACAACCCTCCCCAAATCTCCCAGTTTTGCCATTAGTGGTTACTTCCCACGCAGGCCCCTTGTCCTTGAGAGAAGGAATAGTGTCTTACTCACCTGTGAATCCCCAGAGTTTAGTGCACTGCCTGGCACGGAGTAGATGACTAATGTCTATTTTCTGAATAAATGGGTGAGTGAACGAATGGATGTGAGAGGCTTGGGAAGCTGTCAAGCCAGCACTCAACGTCTACCAAGAGACCCTGGCTGATGGGTTGGGAGCATCTGCTACATGAGGGAGGCAAGAGGCTAGTCAGGGACAGGCAGCGGAGGGGCCTACCATGATGGGGAAGCAGTTGTCTCCCTGGATACAGTACTCGTCACATTGCACCTTGGAGTACTCGCTGCTCCCCAGCTCGGTTTCGGGGGCAAAGTCCAGATCGTGGTCCACAATTTGACCCCACTGCATGAAGAGCAAGGACCTGTCGTGGTCCAGCACGTCCTCAGTCAGGTATCCCATAATCTGGTTGGATACCTCACGGGCCTACAGATGGAAACAGAAGGGGAGGGAGGATTGGAGGAAAAAGTGCTTTGAGGATTCAGATTCAACTAGTTTATTGAGTACCTACAATGTAACAGGCACACTTAATCCCCACAACAAGCTTGGGAGGTGGGTCGCATTACCCCCATTTTGTAGATGAGAGGACTGAGTCCTAGAGAGGCAATGTCAATTCTCCAAGGTCCTGCAGCTACAAAGGGGCAGGGATGGGACTGAATGCAGGTCTGAATGACTTGCTGACTTGCAAGGCCAGTGCCCTTTCCGTTAAGGAGAGGGAAAACAAAGACTGCCTGCCCCTGAAGTAAGTACCACGGAGGTGTCTGGGAATGGGAGAGGGGCCCTGGGGAGGGGCTGCCAACTCAGATGAGGCCAACAGATAGGATTTCCAGGCAAACAACAGCTGATGCACTCCAGGGGCTGGAGCAGGGTAAGCGCTAGCAGGATGGGGCAGGGAGGCCATCTGCTTGGGAGACCCCAGGGTATCTGGCCTCTCGGCTGGGACGTGACCACCATGTGGCTGGGCTCTGGGCTCCGAGCTCTGCTGCCCTCTAGTGGCATTTTGGGGAACATCGCCAGGGAGCAAGTCCAAATTTCCATCTCTCTCCTGCGGCTCCGTTGGCGTCCCTCTGTCCTCCCACCTATTTCTTCTTCTTCCTTTTTGGGTGTGTTTGGGGAGTGCATCCTCTCCCCTTTCACTTCCATCCTTCACCCTGCTGCTCGGGGCCCGCCCTCACCAGCGGGAGAGGGAAGCCGTTCCGCGTCTTCCCCGGCGTCCACCCGAAGGGCAGGGAGAACCCGTCCTCGTACTCAGCCGGCAGCCAGCGCGCCAGCTCCCTGTTGGCGGCGCCCAGAGCAGGGTTCCTCCTGAAACCGAGCAAGACCCGCCCTCAGCCTCCGCGGGTCAGCTCCGGGGTTTGCTTCGCCGCAAACTCCATGGGGATCCCATGGGGCAGGACCGGGAGCCTCTGTTCCAGGGAAAGGGGGCGCGGAGGAGGTGCCTCTCACTTGTGGGGTTTCTGAACTACTCCCACTGAAGGCGCGGGGCTCCTCTGCCGTGGGGAAAGGTGCTGCCTCCAGTGGGTTACAGTGGTCTTTTTAGGGGTGGGGAAATTAGGGGAGGGTTCCAACAGAACAGATTGAGGTGAGCCGCAGGTCCAGGAGGGGAAGGCAGTGCGGGTTCTGCCTGGAATGCCCAAGCTGAAAGCCCCTGGCCGGGCTGGCTGGGCTGGGCTGGGCAGGTGGGCTGGGTGTGCCCACTCACCTGTTATTACAGTCTCCAGTGATGGTGCGGTAAGTGCTGTTCTCATCGCATTCCACCACGGGAACAGAGACACCACAGCCCACCTCCGAAGAGAGTGCAGTCAAGTCCACACTGGGGTCTGAAACAGAAGGGACACCAGAGGGGCTGAGTTCTTTCTCCATTCTGAGGCACTGGGGGGAAGCAGGAAACGGAAACCAGGGGTGAACATACATTTTTTGGAATACATTCTGTGTTCTAAGTAAGCACTTAGGTGGTTTCTCATCTAATCCTGGCAACCCATTCAAGTAAGAATTTTAATTCCTGTTTTACAGAGAGGAACTGAGACCATAGTGCTCAAGAGACTTGCCCAAGGCCACCCAGACAGTATCAGTGAAAGTCTCCGGAATTGTTAGTAATTCTTTGTCTATCAGATCATTTGAATCAACAGATCTTTCTTTTAGAATGAAAATACCCCTGAGAAGTTAAGTACACATTGTATGAGTTAGTTTGGTAAGATTGCTTTTCTTCTAAAGTTTCACTTCTAAAGTACCAAGCAAGCAGAAATCTAGACAGGAAAAATGTGGGAAAGGGACAGGTAATTTTTTTTTTTTTTTTTTTTTTTGGTGAGGAAGACCAGCCCTGAGCTAACATCCGTTGCTAATCCTCCTCTTTTTGCTGAGGAAGACTGGCCCTGGGCTAACATCGTGCCCATCTTCCTCTACTTTATATGGGACGCCGCCACGGCGTGGCTGACATGCAGTGCGTCGGCGGGCGCCCGGATCCAAACCGGCGAAGCCCGGGCTGCCAAGCGCGGACAAAACCGCTACGCCACCGGGCGGCCCCTGGGACAGGTAATTTTTAAGTGAGGGGCAGTGTGTCTTAGGAGGAGTAACATATTGGGGGCTTGAGGCACAGAATGGAGAGAGCTGCCAACCTCTTAAGGCAGCCTGTGATTCATCTGGGCACCTGCAAGGAAAGAGAGGCCAGGGAATCTGGCTCTGTGCGGGCTTCTTCAAGGGGACCATCTGTGAAAGTTGGCAGGCGCTGGGGTTCAAACCCCAGCACCTTTTGAGTCTCAGAATCCAAAGTGCTCCCTACTTCTCCCTACCTTGTCCCCGTTTCCTTCTTTTGGATCTTTGGAATTTGCCCAAGTCCTAGGCCAAGTATCTTCTCTCACGTGATGTTTTCCCAGGGAGAACCTGCAGCCTCTTCCTCCGGTCAGGACCAAATCCCTTCCTCCATGTCCCTCCATGAGCAGTGACATTTTGGTGGGGTTGGGGGTGGAGAGGTTGGAGGAGGTCACATTCAATCCATCAGCTCATTGTTTCAGCTCCATGTTACCCAGAACAAGATGCAAATCTCATCTCCTGTGACATAATCCCAGTAAATCCCCTTGACAGAGGTGGCTTAAATGTCCCATTCACAGGAGGAAGTGATGGCATTGTGGTTTGGACAGGGAGCCCATGTTTATTGACTTTAGTACTTCCTCTGGACAGAGGCCTTACAGATGGAATTATACAAAGAGCATGAATGTCCCCCTCGTTTGGAGTTGGCAATGTGACCTTGCTGGGCCTAAGTTCTTTTCTCTGCAAAAAACGGCATTGGCCTAGCTGTCCTCTCAGCTCCTCTTGCTCTGCAGGTCTATGATTCCAGAAAGGAGAGAAGGAGTGCCTCTCCAAGGAGATGGCTCCTAATAGGGAATGCAGCTTTTGGTGGCTTCTACTCTCTCCTGAAGAGAGCTGACCCCTTCCTGCTGTCAGAGAGCTAGTGGGTTTTCTGTACCTGTGGTGTTGGTCAAGGTCGCTTCCCGCCTCAGTCTCTTTAAGGACTCCTCCCACACCTGCCCGTTGCGGATGGCTGTGCGTGTCCGGCCTTTGGCATGCTTGAGGTACTCCGAGAGCTGTCGAGTGGTGGGCGCCTCAGAGCTCATGGCAGTCTTCAGCCTAGAATGGAGAGCAGTGGGGGGTCATGAGCGGGCCCCTCAGCTCCAGCCCTGTAGAAGGGGGGTAAGGTGGTGTGCGTATAGGGAGCAGACAAGGGGGGTGGGCAGCATGCAGGAGACGAGCACTTCCTGTGCTCTCACGATCTTTCCGCATTTCTCTTCTGATGTCTCTGAAAATCTCTCCTGAGGGGAGGAAGCTACAGCAAGTCATTAAGCTTTGTTAGGTCTAGTTCTGAGGGAAGGCAGGCAGATGGACATGAGAGCTTCCTGAATTAGAATCAGAGGGTGGCAGCTGTGCTGACTGTGTCAGAATCAACTGGGGAACCTCAAAAACACCCCAAATCTAGGGCATACTAACTCAGACTAAGGAACCCCTGACATGTAGCTGGCATCTCACTGAGGCTCGTGGACCAAGAATTCTAGAAATAACATGCCGATGGGCCTTCAGTTCTGCCCATGAAAATGTCCTTAATGGCATCTGGCCCTAGAGTTAGTGCAGAGGTCGTTTAGATGTGGCCTGTGGTATCCAGCCTCTTGCTGACTATTTCTTGGGCCAGATATTCAGCCTTTTTATTCTTAATTTCCCGTGTATAAAATGAGAAGACAAAAACCGTTTCACTAAGAAGCTGGTGACAACACAGAGATGACCGAGGGCAAGGTGGTATCAGAAAAGTCCCTCCGTGAGAACTGTCTACTCCTCCCTGAGCCTCAGTTTCCCCAAGTGTGAGATGAGGGGTTCTATGAGATGATCTCTATGGCTCTAAGCCTCTGAAATATTGGAAGTGACTCAAATTCTCACAAAAGACAACCCTGTTTTTGGGGTACAACTCATTGGCTATAACACGTGGCCTGTCACTATAGATTGGGTTATTAACTCTATTTCAAGTGTGAGGGGCATGTATCTCAGGCTGGGGGGTTCATGGGTGACCGGGGCAGGTATAGGATTATAACCAGGCCGGCCCCCTTCCACCCTCCCCACAGCGCTATAAAATGAACCCCAGAAAATAAGCCAGATTGTCTTTTTGCTGCTGTTGCAAGAGACATCATGGCTCGGTGGCCCAGTGGCCCAGACTGCAGCACCGTCCAATATGGTAACCATTAGCCACATGTAGCTATTTAAATGGAAATTCATTAAAATTAAGTAAAATTAAAAATTCTGTTCCTCAGTGGCACTAGCTACATTTCAAGTGTAGTTAGTGGCTCCTGTATTGGACAGCACAGACATAGAGCATGTCATCCTTGAAGAAAGTTCTATTGGACAGCACTGACCTAGAGTTTGGGCTTAGAGGCAAGGTTTGAATCCTGGTTCCACCAGGACTGGTTTACTGATATGACCTCTGGGTGACCTGCCCCTCCTCTGCAAAGCGGGAATCACAGTATTCCTTACATTCCGTGTGTGACCTTTGGAATACACTGGCTGGGTCTGACTCCTGACTGCCACTTACTAGCTGTGTGCCTCTGGACAAGTTGCTCGACCTCTCTGTACCCAGTTTCCTTATCCATAAAATGAGGATAATGATAGTAACCTTAGGTTGAACCATGCTATTTGATCATTTTGACCTTGAAAACAGCTCTTTCATACAGTTCAATTTAGCACTTCATAGGATTTTGGGAAGGAAAGAATGTAAAGTACCTAGAGCTGTGTGAGTCACAGAACAAACAGGTGTTAGCCTCAGTGCCATCATCATCATCAGCCAGGTCAAAGGGTCCCCCACCCCATGAACAAAGAAGGTGGGATGGTGGGTCTCCCAGGGCTCCACCTGAAAGGCTCCATGCGTGTGGGGTGCTCCTCCCTTCCTCCCTGCCCTGCGCCCTGCAGGGTTCTCCTGCCTGAACACTGACTCACTAGGAACTTACCTCCTGCTTTGCCTTGGGGCTGGGCTCCATGGGAGCAGGCAGGGCTTTGGAGGAACTCTTTTTCCTCCCTTGTCCTAGCCACTGTCCTGTCCCATCTGGACGGCCGCAGCAGCCTCCTAACTGGGCTCCTGCCTCCATTCCTGTTCCTCTCCCATCCGTTCTCTACGGGGCTGCTGGAGTGAGCTTTTTAGAACAAAAAGCAGACCATGCCACTCTCTGATTAAAGCACTTCATTGGCTTGCCCTGGGACAGGGATGAATCCATCTGCTTACTGCGTGCATGCTCATAATGTTGTGCAATCATTGCCTCTATTTAGTTCCAAAGCATTTTCATCAGCCCCAAAGGAGACTCCATACTCATTAAGCAGTCACTCCCCATTCCTCCCTCCACCCTCCCAGCCCCTGGCAACCACTAATCTGCTTTCTGCCTCTATGGCACTAAGGGTCTACCTCTCTATCCTCTCCTGTGCTCTCCTGCTTGCCTACCACCTCCCCCAGCACTGACCTTCTTCCTGTCTCCTAAGCACCCTAAGCTCTTTCATGCCCCAGGACTTTTGCCCGTACTGTTCTCAGTCCTGGAATTCCATCCCCCTGGCTCTTCGCATGGCTGGCTCCTTCTCATCCCCCATCAGGCTTCCCTGATCCCTGTACCTAGAGTAGCAACCATTGCTCTGTTTATTTCCTTCATTGTCCTTATCACAAATCACAAGTTGCTGGATTGTCTGTTTGTGTGCTTGTGTAGCAAGAGGTTTAAATGTGATTCTTTACATTTCTACGAGGCCCCTGAGTCCAAGAATGAACCACTGGGGATGAGTTCCAAAGCAGGGCTGGTCGCCCTGTGTACGACTTGCAAAGGAGGTGATGAACACTGATTTTGTGGCTTTTGTTCCATCCCCAACTTGGGGCTATAAAAGGATTAAAGTTAAGGAGAGAGAAAATTTTCATTTGGAAATAGTTGCTGAAATACCGGCATTTCCCTCCTGCCACCATGGAGCTTCCTCTTTGCTTTCATTCCAGTGACAAGGGCCTTAAGAGGAGAGCTCTACCGTGTGTCCTGGAGTCATGGCGGTGGTTGATGCTTGCCCAAAGAGCCAAAGAAGTGGTGGCTGGCACTGTGCACCTAACAGCAGATTATGCCAGACAAGGCGGCACTGGGCCCCAAATACGCACATCCTCCAGCAGCAGGGCAAAGCTTTTAGTCTTCAGAGCCTGCCTAAAAGGAACCTGGCTCAAGAGGGTGTGGGGAGGGAGAGGGAGTGAGCCGGATGCTTCCGGGCTGAGGGTTGGAGTTGTAAGCTACTTGCCAGAATCTTCCCTGGGTCAGGGAGTTGGCAGCAGAATCTCTGAGAGAGCTGAAAAGTGCCCAAGGAGGGAACTCCTGACCCCCCACAAGGCACTAAGTTGTCCAGGTGACTTGCCATCCTGTATCTCTCCTCTCTCCCCTAGCTGGACTCCTAGGGAGTCAGAAACCTGGGCTGGGGGAGGAGGAAGAGCTCAGAAGAGAGGCACAAGCAGACTGCGCCCCTTTCTCTCACTATAAGCCTAAAGCAGCTCCGAGCTGAGGGAAGTGAGAAGCTCTGGGCTTTGTCTTCTTCTGCTGACATTTGAATTCCTGAAAGGACACTGTTGTTGGGACTAGGAGCGACCAGAGCACATCTCGTCATCTAAAGTCGGCAAAAAAGTGATGAGTCTGCTTGAGAGGTCATTCAAGGGCCAAGGAGGAATGAAGCCCCAAGTCTAGTGGAAAGGGACAGCGAGAGGAAAGAATAAGGTTGTCTTCTGCTCAATACAATGGTTACTCTTGTTTGTCTGCCTCTTGAGCTCACGTGTGGGCTTCCTGAGGGCAGGGACCAGTCTGCATGGCTTATTTCAGGAATCCCAGCCCCCACAGGAGCCAATGGGGCCGCACGGCTGGAGGTGCCTGGCAGTTACACAGTGTGCTACTCCTCCGCCCAACCCTGAGCCTGTGGCACATCTGACTGATGTCCAGGAAACATTCGGCAGATGAAAGCTCTACTTCCTTGCTCCAAGGTGGGACAGCCTCTGAGGTGCAATCTATGCTCCAAATCTCCCTGTGAGGTCAGGTGAGGCTAGATCTTAAACCACACCCTCGCTTAACTTCCTCCTTTTACCCCTCTGGCTTCACTCCCTCACTCTGTGACAGCTTTCCTGACAGTGCTCCCTAATAAGTCACCTGCACCTAATAAGACCTGGAACCAGGTCTCAGGTTCTGCTTCTAGGGAACCTGACCTAAGTCAGTCAGTATTAGTTGAATGAACGGACAACTTCTACCTACAGACTTTCTGAGACTCTGGAAAGCATGACCCAAGGAAACGTTTGGCCACGTGGAAGAAAGTGTTTATAGGATTAGATTAGATGTCCTCTTCAAGGTAATTTATAGGCTGAGGATTTTAGGAGTTGTGGGCTAGTACTCCTACTTGCCACATATGCGGAGGTGGAAGGGCAGGTTGTGTAATTGCTTTGGCTCGTTGGTTTGTCGGGGCTGGCCTGGATGTGCTTGTTGTTAACAGGAAGCCTTGGAAGGGAATTATGTTGTGTGTGTGTGTCTCACGTACCTGGTCCGGGATTCCAGGAAGGCCTTGTTGACTTGGACCTTGACCTGATTCACAGCATCAGAGATGGCAGCAGTCGTGGGGGATTGCTCTTGGAGGGGGAGAAACAGGGAGCAGGGTATTAGACGTCACCCCTTCAAGATGCCCTCTGCTTCTGTCTCCCTCTTTCTTAGCCATTATCCCCATCCTTCAAATCTGAGCTGGTAGAAGACCAAATTAGGAAACATTCACAAGAATCTTCAAGGAGAAAAACCACAGAATGGGAAGAATACTCTCTGGTCCTCAATAAGATGTCAAAACTGCTCTTCGGGAGTCCCCTAGAATACCAAGCGATGGGATTAAGAAGGTATGCCACCACTCAGGGTGGCTCAGGCTACTGGGCTAAGGGAATTTTTCTGGTTCTTGGTGAGGTGGACCCTTAAGCAGGTTCATCAAAGGGCTTAGCTGATCACCGGGACCCTGAAGTAGAGTAGGGGAGGGTGTAGGGTAGAGGGAGGATTCCTTGTTTTCACTCATATTAGGGTCTGGAACATGGGGGGCAGGATGCATTCCCTGTAGTGTTAAATAGTGTCCCCCCAAAATACATGTCCAACCAGAACCTCAGAATGTGACCTTATTTAGAAATAGGGTCTTTGAGATATAATTAATTAAGATGAGGTCATATAGGTACAGGATTAGAGTGGGCTCTAAATCCAATGACTGGTGGTCTTTCAACAAGAGAAGATGACACACACAGAGAAGAAGGCTATGTGAAGATGGAGGCAGAGATCGGAGTGTTGCAGCTACAAGCTAAGGAGAACCAAGGATTGCCGGGGGCCACCAGAAGCTAGGAAGACGCAAGGAAGGATTCTCCTCTAGAGCCTTCAGAGGACCATGACCCTGCTGACACCTTGATTTTGGACTTCTAGCCTTCTGAACTGTGGGAGAATAAAATTCTGTTGTCTTAAGCCACCCAGTTTGTCGTCCTTTGTTACAGCAGCCCCAAGGAAACCAGTACAGGGAGACACTTACCTCTTGTGGCAGATGCTGCAGCCTGGACCAAGGTCAGGGAAGCTAAAAGGGCTGAGAGATGGACAAGGACCCGCATCGCTGAAATGAGACCCAGGATCATGGTGTGAGCCTTATAGAGCTCCCGTGGGAGGGAATGAATCACAGAAAGGGGGTGGTAATGCAGAGAAAGCCCAGGGAATACCAGGTGCCCTAACATTGGAACAGAAAAGGGGAAACCACAGTAACTAACTTAAGCATCCTACCATCTGTGCAGGCCCATGCTTGGTACTGGGAGACATGAAAGAAGCAGTGGTGGAAGGGAAAGAACTCAGGCTTTGGGGTGAGTTGTGGTTCTGCATTTTCTCTAACTAGTTCTGTGACATTGGGCAGGTTACTTAACATCTCTGGGCTCCTGGCCTGCCGAGGGAGGGGGTCAGACCAAGTGATCCAGGTTGTCCAGTTCTGCCCTGACAGCCTGTGACTGGAGGTCCTATACCTATCTTATCACAGGTGTGAGAAATGCTGTTACCAAACCTGGAACACGTCTTTGGAGTTCCCCCTCCCTCTTTTCCCTAGGGATATATTGCTCCCTGCAAGCCACCTTCCTCTGGCCCAGCACCAAGGGAGTGTGCCTGAGAAGCAGGCACTCAGCTCCTTCCTTCAGAAACCAGCAGGGGCTTCCCCCTCCCTCTAAGAGCCAATTTGATGGGAACACAGGAATGAAAGTTGTGACAAAGCTCAGAGCTCCCCTCAGCACTCAGCTGTGGCCCAAGCTGCCTGGAGAGATTCCAGCTCTTAGATTAACCCCTTCAAGGTGAGCTTTAACTCTGGACCTAAATCATCAGGCTAAAATTCAGGCAGCCTTATTTGCTGATGAGGGATTTGGGGCTTAGAGTGGTCATTAGATTTGGTGGAATAGACCCAAAATATCTTTTGAGGAGATTCTAGCTCCAGCCTGGGGAGGCACGTATGGTGTGCAGATGGAATGATTGTGTATTTCGACTATGCTCACGACAGGCTCTTCAGCTTTCACGAGAGCGCACAAGTTCTCCCCTCAGTGTACATTCACTGGTTGGACTCCAGAAACACACCAGGGAGAACATCCTCAGATTGGCTGCCCCCTCCATATCTACTCGAAGCTCCCTAGGAGAAATTGTGCTTCTGGAGCCCTCTCTGATAGACCACCCAGGTGGTCTTCCAGATACTCTCCAGATAATCTCCCCTTGGGTTAGACCAGACCAGGAGAGCTGTGTATCTGGACCTGGTAATTCAGCCTCCTTCACACTCCTCCAATCTTTCCCTCCACCCTTTTATGATCCCCCTAATAATGGTTATCTTGTTGAATGTACTTTTTGTAAGCTAACTCTAGAAAAAAAGGAAAGGTACAAATAAATACCTCTCTGGCCAAGATTCTCTCTGGCGCTTTTTTTTTTCCAAGACGAGTTCTCAAGTAGCTTGACCCCTCAGTAGGCTCCTGTCCTTATACCTCTATGACCCCGAGTAGAACTATGGTCCTCCTCTTTGTGACTCAAAGAGACCATTGAGCCAGTAGAAATCTGCCCTTTCAGGCAAATAAAGATGATTGTTTTGAGTAAAAGGTATCATTGGTATATATTTTTTAATTGTGGTAAAAGCACAGCATAAACTTTACTCTTAACCATACAGTGCGGTAGTGACAAGTATAGTCACATTGTTGTACAGCAGATTTCTAGAACCATTTCATCCTGCAAAACTGAAACTCTATATCCGCTAAACACCAACTCCTCATTTCCCCTACCCGCAGCCCCGGGCAACCACCATATCACTGATTTTTTAAGAGGGCCGGTCAGCACACAAGTATTCATTATATTGTTCTTTCAATGATTAATGTATTTCATAATGAAATGAAAATGAAAAATAAAAGGTTAGTCTATGAAAAAGGGTCATCATCTAAAATAGACTGAAGAAGAAAAACATCGTAGCTGAAGACATGAAAGTTGAGAAATCTGAACAGGAAAAAAAAACTTAGATACTCATTTTTCCTCTCCTTTCCTTGGAACCCCCTTCATACTCCCCTCACTGGGAAGTGGTGGTGGTGGTGGGGAACCTCAAGTCCAAATTTAAATGGTTTTCCATGTCTTGGCCAACTTTCTCGGTGGGTGTGAAGGGAGGATGTGGGACAGAGAGCAAGAGCCAGGTGAATATGCGGTCATGCCACTGGAAAAGGGATATGCAAAAAGATCCTGGAGGGATACTGTCTATAGCCAGAGCCAAGCAGGGTAGAGGGAAGAGGACATGGGGCTTCAGAGTATAAGAGGCCAAAAAGAGACTTCTGTGATGTTCGGATATTTACCCACATTCTTATCATCATGCTCGGTGCGGAAACAATTTCTCAAGCTCTTTGGCTTGTAGCAAAGCCTGGAGTCTTCCCTGGGACATGAAGCACTATCTGGAGACAGAGCCACAGCCTTTACCCCTCAAATGCCAGGCTGGTCCACAGTCCCCTGCCTATACTCACACTCTTTCTTATGCAATGCCCTCTCTACATGATAAACTCCTATTCATTCTTCAAAACCCAGGCCAAATGTTACCTTCTCTGTGAAGTATACCAGATTTCTTCAGGTAAAATTAGATCATTGCTTTTTCTGTCTTCCCACAATACTTTACTCATAGCTCATATCACTCTTTTCATGTCTGTTTTTCCTATCAGACCATGAGCTCCTCAAGGGCTATGTCTTAATTATTTTTGTTTTTCCACTGCCCAATCCTAGTCTCAGTACATAAGAGGTGTTGGGTATATGGTGAATGAATGAAACTCCTGGGGCAGAGAAGTTCAGCTGGAGGGTGCAGATGTATAGGGTGGTGATGGTCCCTTAGCAGGCTTCTCACATCTTAATGTGCCTGCTAATCACTTGGGGACCTTGTTAAATGCAGATTCTAACTCAGAAGGTATAGAAGGGTCCCAAGAGTCTTCCAACAAGCTCCCAGGTGATGCCAATGGTGCTGGTTTGCAGACCACATTCTGTCCCAAGGCCTTCCAGAGTCTGGCTGTCAGACTTGCTGAGAAGTCACCAAGGGGGCTGCAGGAAGGCCTGAGAATGGAAGGAATCAGTGGGATTCTTTTCCATGAATGGTGAGAGCTCTGTTGAGGTGGTGGGATGAGCTAGTAGGAAAACCAACAAACACCCCGTCACCCCCAAGAATGCTCTATTTGATCTTTTGAGCAGCTCCAGGATCAAGAGGAGATAGCTCTTCTCTAGCTCTCTGCAGCAGAAACAATCCTCCACCTCAGCCACAGGGTTTGGGACACCCAATCACATAAAAAAAATATGATTCAACCATTCCGTTCTCCCCAAATGAAGCCCATCAATATTGCTGCAATTCATACACCTGATCGAGAGTCAGGTGTCCACAGGGTATTGAAGACACCTGGGACTAGACATTCAGGGCTAACTGGGCATTCAGATCCGCTCCAGATAGCAGGCGTGGGATGCTGGAAACAAGGTGAAGATCTGAGAGCCTTGGCTTAGGGAACCCTTTAAAACTGCAAAAATTTCAATTACACTACATTGAAATTTGCTCATATGATATCACTCCAGTCTCAAGAACACCATGCAGAGCATCATTCTATTTCCCCCAACTTTCTGTGTGACCTGGATATGTGATATCTGTTAGGTCTCAGTTCCTAAACAGGATGGATGACAGGTCTATGGTACCTTCCGGACCTAAGAGTTTACGATTCTGTGATTCAGTTTTCAGACTCAGAAAATCCTCCTTGTCCCACAATAAATTTAATTACATTCTCCTTTACACAAAATGAAGATGACCTGCCATGGTGGCAGCTAAATCTGGCACCAGAAAATGCCCAATGAAGACAAGTCCAAATCTAGTACCAGGTTTTCTGAGAAGCCTTAAGGAAATTTCTTCATCAACTTTGCAGAAATCAGGAAAGACTAGCGTTAGAGTCTTACCTGCCAAGTGCCTTGCCTCCTGTGGCAGCCAGGGGAGTTGCTCTGCTTGGAGGAGTTTTATACCCTCTACCAAGAACTTATTTCTGGGAAGCGCCCAGAGGAAAGATTTTGAGGGGCTGATGTGGCTTGGAGGAGACGCTCAGGTTCAACAGGAAACACCCTGTGACTCCAGGCAGATGCACGAGGAAACTGAAGAACGAGAGGGATTGGTTGTCTTTTATACCGTCTACCAAGGATTTATTTCTGGGAAAGGCCCAGAGGAAAGGTTTTGAGGCTGATGTGGCTTGGAGGAGACGCTCAGGTTCAACAGGAAACACCCTGTGACTCCAGGCAGATGCACAAGGAAACACAGAATGGCAGGGATTGGTTGATGTAATATCACCGGGTCTGGGTGAAGCAGATCCTCGTCTTCCCATTTTCCAGGTTAAATACATGGTCCTGCTGCAGTCATGGAAGGCAGAACTCCAATCTCGGAGCAGGCTTGTCCCTTTTAAGCCCTTAGTGGGATCTGAATAGCTCTTAAAATTAGGAACAATTAAGTGGCTTTCTTCCCCATTCATTTATTCGCTGCCCTTGGATCCCTCCCTTATCTTCCACCCAATCCATTGTGGAAGCCAATAAATTCATCTTTTGGGTTTAAAGTGGTTAAAAACATTGAGGTTTTTTTTGGTCAAAATGTCAAAATACTGCCTCTTTTGGCCACCAGAGAGGTGAGACGAGCCCTAGACTTGTCGTTAGGGTGGTAGGTGAGGTCCTCGCCTCTGTCACTGTATGGCTCTGAGCAAGCCATTTCACATTCTGGTGCCTCATATTCTCTAGTTGCAAAATGGATTGTTGGTCTAGATGATTATTAGGATTCTGTGACTTCATGCCTTCTGTAGGGTGGCCCATTAAAAAACACCAATATCCGGGAATTTATTGATTTTTTTTTTTTTTTTTTTTTTTTTTTGGTGAGGAAGACCAGCCCTGAGCTAACATCCGTTGCTAATCCTCCCCTTTTTGCTGAGGAAGACTGGCCATGGGCTAACATCCGTGCCCATCTTCCTCCACTTTATATGGGACGCCACCACGGCATGGCTGACAGGCAGCGCGTCGGCGGGCGCCCGGGATCCGAACCAGCGAACCCCGGGCTGCCAAGCGTGGACTAAACCGCTGCGCCACCGGGCCGGCCCCAAAGGGAACTTATTGATTTAAAACTCAAGTATAATGTTATATACCATCCCTACCTCAGTGACTTTGAAATTTCAAGTTCATTAGATCCATACAGAAAGGAAACAGGAAGGTATAGAGAAAACAAAATTTCATGACAGTGTACTTTACAGACAGACAATTTAAACATAAGCCTCTTTGTGAAACTATACTTTGGGATGAAAATACTCTAGGGACGGTCAGAAATTCACCAACCAAAAACCAACCCCTGGGTTTACCTTGCAAAAAGTGATATCCCTTTTCTCCAGCGATGGAATGTTGTTAAAACCTGCTTCTTTTATGATGAATCCAGGCAAATGAGCTGGGCTTCTCCGAAGGCAGCTGGCCAGGAAAGGTGAGCGAGGGACTTCAGGCTCTTCTCGTTTTCTTTCAAAGACATTTCCGCTTCTCAGCCAAGCATTGTTTTTCTTTATCTGACCATTCCCTGAACTTGGAAGCAGGCTTCTCAAGGCTCTTGCCTCTGGGTTTCATGCTTTATGGGTTAAGGAAGCTGCATCTTTAGATGGATCTTGACATAGTTGATTCTGAATGATTTCAAAATGGAACTTCCTCATGGAAGACCCTATGAGATAACACTGCCTTCCTATGTGCAATATACAATGAGCTACTGGAGTCAGGGTAACAGCAAAATGCAGGTCTGAATGTCCCCGGGCCTTGATCACATTATGACAAGATGTGATACATCTTAGGTTTGACCTTTTTGTAATGAGAAGGGATGGGGCAGTGTCAGTTCCAGACCGTATGGTCCTTCTTTGTTCTTGACATGAAGCATACCTGGAGGCAGTCACAGTGGACATGTAACTGTCCTATGGCTAATTTGTATTTTTAGAGCTATGCTGACATGTGATGACATGTTTTCAGGACTTACCTCTGTCTAGTTAAATCTGTTTAGCAGTTAGATGTCTCCCCATTAGGGACTGGCAAATTGGTCTGAGAAATGGAGACTGGAAGACAGAAAGTCCAGTAGAAGGCTAAAAAGGCCAACAGCTTCTCATATATCAGCCCAGAGAATCCAAGCTATTTTAGTAATAGCAGCAGCAGCAGAGAGTACCCAGTGAAGATAAAGTCCATCACTGGCCCATGGCAGTACACACACACACACACACACACACACACACACACACACACTCAAACACATATTTTCCAGAAATTCACGGTGTATATATGAGGCTGACATGGTTGGCTCTCCTCTATCCCCTTCCAGGAGTAGAATTCTGAATCCTGCATACAAAACCTTTGGCTGATCAAAGGGACACTCACAGTCAGTAAAAGAGTGACCACTCTGTTTGTATGAGGTGATTATAGCTCTCACACGGGGCCATGGCCTCCCAGCCATCTCCACCATTTCAGATGCCATCTTCCTTGGAAGCCTAGCCAGTCCCTTTTTTAGCTGTCTGTTTTCATCTATCTCCCACTGGCTTGGCTATCATTCACAGCTGGACAGGTTAGTTTTTTTTTTCCTTTCCTGGCTAAAATGTATTTCCTCTTGTTGGTTTCCCAGAACACCAAACAAATAGACTTCTTGTCCCCGGCATGGCTCCATATGTCAATGTTTACCCTCTCTGAAACTCATCCACTTATTCTACCCCAGAGAAGGGAGGAACCCAGGTGCCTTGACGTAAGCCATCCTGGCCTCTGGAGAGGTAGAGAGATGACAACGTTTCTCTGAATGGTGTCCCTGGGCAGCACAGGCCCTTGGGAGGGATGGGAACACTGCCAGATAGCCCTTTCAGAATGAGGAGAAATTTGTGAAAGAGAAAAATGTCTGGGATGGTTTGTGTGTCTCCCTCAGCAGACAGGAGGAGGCTCCACTGTCTTCTCTAAGTATTTTTTAGTGGGAGGATTCATCGGATGTTTGGTGGCTTCTGAGATTGACATAACGTCAGGGTTCTGAGTGGCAAACCTAGTATCAATGAGTTTTTCCAATTAGTCACAGAATGTTGGGTACTGAAGGGCTGGGCCCTGTTCAGGGCCTCTCCAGGAACCACTCTGGTGGGGCAAGCAGAGGGAATTTCCAAGAACCACCCTGGTGGAATGGGCAGAATGTTTGTTGTCTCTTCATTCTCTTCATTACAGTTGTGCGCGGTGTAGCGACACTTCAGTCAACAACGAGCCTCATGTACAGTGGTGATCCCTTATGATTAGTACCATATAGCCTAGGTGTGTAGTTGGCAAAAAATATGTTTGTGTAAGTACACTCTATGATGCTCTTACAGCCACAAAATCACCTAATGACACATTTCTTTGAACATATCCCGTTGTTGAGCCATGCGACTGTAATCAAAATCCTTTGACAGCAGATGGATGTGGCTGGGGGTGCGGTTGGGGCTAGGGAGACTGACAGATGGGGCTGTGGGGACTGATGCACGGACAGGGCTGGAGGGCCTGAAGGGACTGGAGACGGACAGCGCTGGGGGAAATGGGGAGGGAGGAGGGTCTGGGGAAGCCTGGGTGCAGCCCCCTCCCCTCTCCCCTGATGGGAGGCGGCGCTGCGCAGATCCTGACTGCAAGACGGGAGAGCCATTTCCAGAAATACACAGCCGTCTGCCGCTTGGCATCCTTCGGTTGAACAAGTTGGGTTCTAGATCCTCACCCAAACGTGGCGCGTTGATAAGCTTCCCCTTCTAACATGATCGTCATCAGGTGACCACTCTCTGCACTTGCCGTGTCTCCTAATGATGCTCCAACCACCTTGCTATGTCCGACTTCCTGAGGCTCCGGATGGTAACCACATCTGCTAATTTAAAGTGAGTTCATGCACAGTGACCAGAAGGTGCCTGGCAGGTAGTAAGGGCTGGGAGATATGAGTTGTTTATTGTGTGTGTGCAAGGATGTGTTGTTAAAGGTACTTTTATGTTTCCCAGCTACCAGAGTGGTTCAGAAAACTTTTTTAAGTTAAAATCTTTTATGAAAATGTAAATGATGAAAATTACATTCAAACAATAATTCCTTCTAGTTTCTCATTGTCTTTACTCACATTTGGAAAGCATACCATCAAAACCACTAGGGAAAAAATAAAATAAAATGTTGTTTCATCCTGTAAGAAAAATAATCCCTCTTCTTGGTCAAGGCCATTCTCCCATCTCCCATCAGTGTTCCGTCTCTCCTTCCTTTCTCTATCTCCCTCTTAGATATTCACTGAACAACAAGCAGTATGCACTTTTTTTGTGTGTGTGAGGAAGACCAGCCCTGAGCTAACATCTGTTGCTAATCCTCCTCTTTTTGCTGAGGAAGACTCGCCCTGGGCTAACATCCGTGCCCATCTTCCTCTACTTTATATGGGACGCCGCCACAGCATAGCTGACAAGCAGTGCGTCGGCAGGCGCCCGGGATCCGAACCGGTGAACCCTGGGCTGCCAAGCGTGAACTAAACCGCTGTGCCACCGGGCCAGCCCCGTCGCTTCTTATTTTTTCCTTTTCTTATTCCCAATCCTCTCTCTTCCCAATTAATTTACAAATTATGAATTTTGATAAATTTGCTTCAAATGAGATAGGCGTCAGATCTGTTTCCTGCCTTGGCAGGGTAATGTAGGGATAGGGCTGGGAGAAGTGACAGATCTCAGAGCTCAGCCAAGACAATTCGACCCAAAATAAATCCAGACATGGTCAGGGTAGAGAAGGAGAGATAAGCCAACTATCATGTAAGTCACGAATAAACTCAGGATTTTAAACAAAAGCCAATCTTGAATTATTATTGTTATTTTGTTAGGAGTCAGATGAGGTATGCTTTGTGGTAAATCCACAGAGAAAATGTCATTCCAATAAAATATCCCCTGTTGCTCAAGCAAGCATGCATGTGGACATGCACACACACAGATAAAACAGGAAGCAACAGGTAGAAGTGCAAGGAGCACTGGATTAAGACTCAGCAAGCCAGGTTCTAGTCTGAACTTGCTACTCACTGGCTGTGTAATCTTGGAGAAGTCCCTCTTCTTTTGTAGGCCTCAGTTTCCTTATCTGTAAAGAGAAGTGGGTCCACTAAATACTTGTGGTGGTTGCCTTAGCTCTGATGTTTAGGATTCTGTTGTGAATCATCAGATCTGGTAGGTCCTAGGACCAGTCTGCTTCTGCCCCGTTGTACAATCATGTACAAGTCACGTATCCCCAGATTCTCTTTACACAAAAAGAGGATCAGAATCCTATGTTATTCACTTTTAGGGCCTGGGACCCTTTAGTTCTTTAGCTCTGAAGGACAACTGAAATAAAAGAATGAGAGGAGTCTTGTTGAGAAAGGGGAAGAAAAATTCTGCTGGAAATGTGATCATTCTCTGAGTCACTCAAGTTGGAGTCATCCTGGGTGCTTTTCTCTCCTTCTTCTTTCCTCCCATCTCATGTCTTAGTTACCAACTCTAATTCCATTTGTCCTCATTAATCTCTTGCATCTGTCACTTCCTTGCCTTCCCCACATTCTGGTTCTGTCCTGAATCACTTCAGTTTTCCTCCAATGTCACACCCTTCGCACTGGTCTCCCTGCCACCACCTCCCTCCACCCATCCTTCCTCCACACTCAAGTTTTCGCCACAGAGCTCTCTACTACCCACAGGACAAAGTCTCCAGTTTTAGCCAAGGTTCTTTTCTACCTGCCTTCCTATTTCTCGTACCCCATCACACATCATTCCTCTACCCAAGCTCTTCCTCCCAGTCAAACTTAACCTACTTTTTTCCCCAACATACCATGCATATTCCTGCTTCTGTGCCTTTCCCTCAGCCATCCCCATGCGTGGCTTGCTCTCTCCCTTCTTGTCCAAGTCCAATATCTAGCTCAAGCCCTATCTTCTCCATGAAGCCTTCCCTATCTGCCAAGCCCCAGAGAGCATTGTACATTGGTTCTCATTTTCTCCTCTTTGGTTTTCCTATTTATTATCTCTTTATGCATCTTTCCCATTGCCCAAATTAGATCATAAACTCCTTAAGAGCTCTAAATTATATTGGACAATCAATAATATTTATTTTGATGATAAAGATGATGACACTGGTATAAAAATTACCTTGGCTTAACTTAGTCATTCAAGTCCAAGTTCTTGACTGTCAGTTCTAAAGCTCTTTCTGGAAACCATTTTCTAGCCTGATTAAAATACTATACTATTTAACGTATAGCTAGAAGGTATAATTTCTAGATTATTCTCTTCTCTCTTCTATTTTCCCTGACTTAGAGTCCCACTGCCCATCCTAAGCTGCACAGAATCAGAGAGAGCCAAGAGATCACGAGGAGCATCTGAATCTTGGTCCATTTACAGTTGGGAGAAAATAACTGCTCGAACCCCTTTTTCAACCTTAAAGTGGAACTTCAATGCCTATTTCCCAGATGTCTGGAGGATCTTTCAGAAGCAACAGAACCCATGCATCCCTAGTCTTATGAAGTTGTATTCTTAGGTCTCCAAGGCAGATGGAGGCTGGAACCCTGAATGTACATCCCTGAGAAGGCACCCTGCTCCCCTGCTGATTAGCCCACCACTGGTGGGTGGTACCCACTGGGCGCTAGGGTGTGTGTTCTCCAGGACCTACCATCAGTGTTTGAGTTCTCACTACTTCTTCCTGGGGCTCCACCCAGATGATTTGGAGTGTGCGAGGATAACATCCTCTGGAAGATTGTTGTGGAGGCTGGAATGAAGTGAGGTGCTCAAGCCAACCCTCTGTAATAGAACCACTCTGGTGGGAACCTGGGGAGGGCTGAGTGGTTATTTGCCTCTCACTCTTCTCACAGTGGTAAGAAGGGGACAGAGGCCAGGGGAGGGGAGTGAAAGAACCTTTACTGTCCTGCTTTCTTGTTCTTCTCTTCAGAAATACAAGCTTTTCAAGATGCTATAGAATGTCCTTCTACTCTGCCAACAATAAGGTGTGGGCAATGTTTTTTAAACATCATCTCTGATGTGCCTCTAACAAAAGAGGAGTGTGACCAGATACCCCTGGAGGAAACTGAGATTCTATAATTTCTTTGGTATCTCACATTTTTTTAAATAAAATTTTTATTTCAGAACAGGTTTAGATTTACAGTATTATTGCAAAGATAGTGTGGAGTTATCATATACCCACACCCAGTTTCCACTATTATTAACATCTTACATCACTATGGTACATTTATCATAATTAATGAACTAATGTTGTTACAGCATTATCAACAAAAAGTTCAATACTCTATATTTTAATTAAAATAAGACACTTTTGTGTCCTACTCCAGAACTTACCTGTGTTTGTTTCTATACAAAAATTTTAAATTAACTTAACATCAAGCTAAAATGGTCCCCCAAGGAATGTGAGCCCCGTTTAGTCTGTGCTCTGTGTTCTCTGGGCTTCTCCTGCTCCCCGGGGAGGTGTCCAGCCAGCTTGGGCAGCATGAGTTTCAGAGAGTGAGCTTGGAGCAGGGTCAGAAGATCTCACTGGGTTTTGACAACCCTGCTCAGTAGCTGTCTGACTCCAGTGCAGTCACTCAGTCTCCGAGCCTTGGCTTTCTCCTCTGGCAAATGGGAACAATAGCACCAGCCTGTGTCACGGGGTGCTGTAAGGGCCACCTGAGATCACGTGTGCAGACATGGAAAGCGTGATTCACGTGTAAGAGATGGTTATCGAGATGAGTTCTTAGTCATGGGAGGTGAGCAGCTACCTCAGCACGCGGTTGTTTTTGAGATTCTGTGCTCTCTCAGCCTCATCTGAATCTCCAAGTACAATCCTGAGGAGGGTCAGAAGCTGAAACTAAGAAAGAAAACTGCCTAAATCCCATGTCCTCATTGTCAGGTTGTGTTTCACAGACGGGGGTGCTTGGGGGGAGTAATGGAAAGTTTCTCTTTTTGGCTTCTGCTGCTGGACTTCCTGTCTGTCCTGGTGACCGTTGGACCGCCTCCTATGCGCTGCTTGCTGTCTGATGAGGAGAAGGAGAGAGGTGATGGGGACTATGAGGACCACCCCATCCCCACAAGGAGGCAGCTCTAGTTTTTCCATCTAGGAGGGATGTGGATGTGAAAAACACGGTCTCCAGCCTGAGGATAGCAGCTGGCCCAGGCAGGATTTCTGCTCTTGAACTCAGCAACCCAAGCTAGCTGCTGCCACCTTTCCAATGTCTCTGTGGGCCCGGCCACTGCGCAGATGGTGAGGCCTGTCTCCTGGAATATCCTAACCTCACGTTTAAAAACCAGCCTGCAGTGCTGATAGTAACCCACGCTTTCTCTTTTCCCTTTCGGCAGCAGTCTTTAGGGAGCCCACCTTAATCTAAGTACCTGGCTCCCCTGAGTCAACGGCCTCACTGTTAGCTTCTCCTGTCCAAACACTGGAATTTCCCGGTGAATCCCAGCCCAGTGCCCAGGGCACTGCTACTCCTAATAGCTTAATTTAATTCAGTTCAGTACAATTCAAATAATTATGCGGTGAGCAATTGTTTGGGTTACCTGAGGATAAGCACGTCACTTTCTTGCCAGAAATTCTGGCAAGCCTTTTCTCACATTTCACTGGCCTGAATTGGATCACATGCCTGTTCCTTAATGGGGAAACAGATTGTAAGCCTCATCAGATTATTGCCTTAGAAAGGTCACTTTGGTTTCAATATGGAGAAGAGTTGAAGGGGACAAGACTGGAGACAGAGAGATCAGGCACCTAGGCAAGAACTAATGGTAACACGGAACAAGGTAGTGACCAGTAGTCCTGGAGATGGAGAGCTGGGAGAAGATTCCAGAGATGTTTATGTGATAGGTTAACCTGATTGACATCTTAACTCTATTTTCTTCTGTTGAAAGAATAAAAATACTTTTCCCTCCACTCGCCCTCAAGAGAGCAATTAAAGCTTCACGTCCTGGAGGGCTGGATTTTCCTTGCCCCCTGGGAAATTAATAAACCTTTGTTTTAAACAAACAAGCAAATGAACAATAAACCAAGCAAGCAAGCAAGCAACCACCCACCCATTATCACCCACAACAATAACAACATAACTGACACACAAACCTAGCTCACAAAGGTTAGGGAGCTCCACTGAGGTACTGGGGGGAGGAGGGAAAGTAGAGAGGAGACTAGTTGGATTCCTGAAGTCTGAAGGGGTGGAGGGATTGCTAGTTACCTTAGAGATGCAGGGCCAAGAAGCAAGGAACTTCGGCTCCCATGTTGCATTCCTAGATGGGGTAGGACCTCTGATATAGTGGCACATGGATACCTGGGATGGATCCCTAAGGCTGTGGTCTCAGGGACCAAGTTAGTCATGAGGAAGATGGACATGATGAGCAGAGAGCATCTTGCTCCACTGCAAGCTTGGGTCACGACCATCCCAGCAATGACTGTGATGGATTGGAGGCGCCTTTCCAGGGCACAGAGACTCCACTCTGAGTCCAGGGAGTGGGAAGTGCGGCCAATAATAACTGACACTGGACATCGCATCAACTTTGCTGAGTAGGGGCTTGGAGCCAGATTTAATTTAACAGTATATATTATTATAATTATTCATATAAGTTGTAAGAGTTGAGAATAAATACAATGTACAACCATGTCCCACCACCCTGCTTTGCGTTGGCTGTTTCCTCTGCCAGAATGCTCTTTCTCCAGATATCCACATGGCTTGCTCCCTCACTATCTTCGGGTATTTGCTTAAACATCACAATTTCACTGGATGTTTTCCTGATTTCCCTTTAAAAAAAAATTTAACTCTTCTCCTCTCACAATTCTTATTATCCTTACTTTATCTTTTTTTCATGGAACTAGCTACCATACATTATACCATGTTTTACTTTTTCATTTGTTTACTATCTATCCCGACCATAATGTAAATTCCATGAGGTCAGAGACTGTATATCCCCAGGGCTTAGCACAGAGTTCTGCATATAGAAGACCAGCAATAAATATTTGTTGAATGAATGGATAAGGTGAATTAATTAATGAATTGTGGAGCAAACTCATAACTACCACCTCTTAGGGGCTCAGACAGGACTGTTGAGAATCCTTACCCAAAGTAGTTTGCATCACGACCTAATTTCAACCCCAAGAGCTGTAGTCAAATTCTTTTGAGACAATAGCTGAAAACTGGACTCAAAATTATTGTGTAGATTGAATATAGACTTTCAAAATGTCATTGCTGATTAAACTGGAAAGAATCCTACGGTTGGCAGAATGTTCTGCCACTTATTAGAATTTATTGAAGGGATTAATATCTTTGTATTTCCAGGAGAATACCAAGAAAGAGAGGAGCATGGAAGGTGAATTTTAAAGTCCCTGTAGTATTTCTAAAAATTGAAATGTCTTCTTCGAGGGGGAGGCGCCACAGAAGCCAATGTCATCGGAGTCCTACTATTTAGAACACTCCTATTACTCTAAGTCTTGACACATCACTGAAGACCTGGGCTAGCCTGTTGGGACACACTGTAGGGAAAATAGAAGGCTGCCCAAGATAAAAGCAATTAATGATCAGAAACTGAGTATGTTTCTTGGGAAAAGCCATTTGATATTTGGCTAGGACATTCGAATGAACTGCTTCAGAGGCTGAGCTTCTGGGTACTGCTGACCTATTTTATTCTCCTACTGACTCTGGCAGCATTGTGTGATAATATCCATGTGGTCCCACTTGTTCTACCTGTTTGCACACTGCCTGGAAGGGGCTGGGAAAAGGCGGGAAGGCTCACTCTCTTGGTGCCCTGAGTAAGTTGGTCTGGGTTTAGCCACACTCCCATACCAGTGTTTCCTGGGACCAACTCCCCGAAACGTACTTGTAGCAGATGCTGTTGGTGCCCTGCCCAGGTCCCCTTGACAAGCTGCTGAGCAGGTTAACTGTTAATAGCTCATACCTGCTGCCATCTCAGGATTGCCCTTGGCTGGTGGGAGCTCCCTAGCCCAGAGGTGCCTAAGAGGTTCCATTCTGCTTCTTTCAGGGAATCAATCAATTCTCCAGTGAGCCCTGATTGTTTTGTAATGGAGAAGAATGGTATTTAGAAACCAAGGTCCTGGTACTGGGAGTGCTCATTTCTACGGGGGAGTGATTGCTTCTAGGCTGTCTCGGTGGACAGAGCTAGGAACTGTATGTATGGATACCAACCCACGTATACATATCAACATTCATGTCTGACCCTGTCTTTATATATATATATTTAAAAATACCCACGAGTTTTAACTGCTAACTCCAACTCTGATTCAGCACCACAGGGTTCATTCTTGCCTTCATCCCTTTCCTTATTTGTAATTTCTTTCTTAGACAGTAACAAATATGGCTCGTTACCTAAAATACATTTACTTACTTGTTCAACCTTAGTATACATGCAAAGTAGTTTCAGAATTGCTAACCATACCCCTTTGAGAAACAAATTTACCAACTAGAGTACAGCATTTGCGGACAGTTCTTTTTATCTTTAGCCTTCAGTTTCCAGTCAAAACATCGCTTTCCAAAGTTATTTAGGTTGGCTCCTTTCTTTCTTACTCCCTTCAGTGTGGTTACATGAGTCATTTGTAACACAGTTAGATTCCTCTCTCATAGTCTGCATTCCATTTTAGGTACCGCTCACAATCTGGTTAATAGTTTACAATTTACATACAGTAAAATTCACTCATTGTGACACATAATCCTATAGGTTTTAATAAATGCATGTTTGGGTTGTGTACCACCACCACAGTTCCATATAGAATAGCTCCATTACCCCCCAGATTCCCTGATACTGCCCCTTTATAGTCAACCCCTCTTCCCAAACCCAACTCCAGGTAACCACTGATCTGTGTTCCATCTCTATAGTTTTTCTTTTTTTCTAGAATGTCATATAAAAGAAACCACACAGGATGTAGCCTTTTGTGTCTAGCTTCTTTCACATAGCATAATGATTTTTGAGATTCATCCTTGTGGTCTTATGTATCAGCAGTTACTTTGTTTTTATTGTGGAGTGGTATTCCATTGTTTAGATATTATACAATTTGTTTAAACATTTATATGTTGGTGGACATTTGGGCTGTTTCCCATTTTTACTATTATGAATAAAGTTGCTATGCACATTCACATGCAGGTCTTTGTGTGGACATACGTTCTCCTTGTGCTGGTGTAACAATTAGGAGAGGGATGGCTGGATCATATGGTAGGTAAGTGTTTCACTTTATAAGAGATGTCCATTTTCCAAAGTGGCTGTACTATTTTGCATTCTGACCAGCAATCTCATGAGTTCCAGTTGCTCCACATTCTCACCAGCATTTGGTATTGTCTACCTATTAAATTTTAGCATTGTAATAGGTAGAATAGGTGTGTAGTGGTATCTTATTGTGGTTTTAATATGTGTTTCCTTGATAAGTAATGATGTTGAAAACCTTTTCATGGATTTATTGCCAATCATATATCCTCTTTGTTGAAGTGTCTCTTAGAATCCTTTGACCATTTGAAAAACAAGATCATTTGTCTTATGATTACTGAGTTGTAAAAGTACTTTATTTTTTCTGGATATAAGTCCTTTATCAGATACGTGTTTTGCAAATGTTTTTTTTTTCAGTCTGTTTTTGGCCTTTTCATTTTCTTAACAAGTGTTTTCTAAGAACAGAAGTTTTTCATTTTGATGAAGACCAATTTATTATTTTTTTTTTCTTTTATAGCTTGTACATTTTGAGTCCTATCTAAAAAAATATTTGCCCAACTCAGGGTCTCAAAGATTTTCTCTTGTGTTTTTGTCTAGAAGTTTTGTAGTTATATCTCTTACTTTTAGGTCAATGCTACATTTTGCTTTAACTTATTAAATTATGTGAGGTGAAGAATTGCTTTTTTTGTTGTTTGTGTGTGTGTGTGTGTGTGTGTGTGTATCCAGTTGTTCTGCATTACTTGTTGAAAATATTGTCCTTTCTCCATTGAATGACTTTGGGATCTTTGTCAAAAATCGATTGAGTGTATATGTATGGATCTATTTTAGACTGTCTATTCTGTCCCATTGACCTATATGTCTATCTTTATGCCAATATGTATTTTTATATTGTCTAGAAGTCAAATACTGTAAGTCCTCAACTTTGTTATTCTTTGTCAAATATTTTTTGGCTATCTAAGTCTTTTGCATATCCATGTAAATTTTAGAATCAGCTTGTCAATTCTATGAAAAGTCTAGTAGGATTTTTATTGGAATTTAGATCATTTTGGGGAGAATATCTTAATATTGATTCTTCCAATCCACGAACATATTACATCATTCCATTTATCTAGGTCTTCTTTATTTTATCGCACCAATGTTTTGAAGTTTTATAAGTCTCATATATGTTTTGTTAATTTTTGTTTCATGTTTTTTTATGGTATCATACATGGTTGTGATATTTAAAATTCAATTTCAAATTGCTTGTTCCTAGTTTACAAAACACAATTGATTTTTGTATATTGACCTTATATTTCATGACCTTGTTAAGCGTATTAGTCCTAGTGGCATTTTTTTAGGTTCTTTAGGATTGTTTACAAACATGATCATGTTGCATATAGATAAGGATAGTTTTGTTTCTTCCTTTAAAATTGTGCTTTTCATTTTTTTTTTTTGCCTTATTTCACTGGCCAAAATTTCTAACATAAAATTAAATAGAAGTGGTGATAATAAATATTCTTCTTGGTTTCCAATCTTAAGGAACGTGTTCAATATTTCACCACTAAGTGTGATGTTAGCTGTTTTTGTGTAGACATGTTTTCAATTCTCCAAGGTAAATACCTAAGAGTGGAATTGCTGGATCATATGGTAACTTTATGTGTAAACTTTTGAGAAAATGCCACACTGTTTTCCAAAGCAGCTGCACCATTTTATATTCCCACCAGCAGTGTATGAGGGTTGCAATTTCTCCACATCATGGCCAACATTTCTCATTGTTTGTCTTTTTATTATAACCATCCTGGTGGGAATGAAGTGGTATATCACTGTGGTTTTGATTTGCATTTCCTTAATGATCAATGATGTTGAACATCTTTTCATGTGCTTGTTGGCCACTTGTATATCTTCTTTGGAGAAACGTATACTCAGATCTTTTGCCCATTTCTTTCAGTTATGTATTTTTTTATTATTGATTTGTAGGAGTTCTTTGTATATACCTGATATAGGTCCCTTATCAGATATATGATTTGAAAATATTTTCTCTCATTTTGTGTGTTATATTTTCATTTTCTTGATAGCATCCTTTGAAGTACAGAAATTTTGGATTTTGATGACATCCAATTTATCTATTTTTTCTTTAGTCACTTGTATTTTTGGTGTCATATCTAAGAATGATTTGCCTAATGCAGTCACAAAGATTTATGCCTGTTTTCTTCTAAGAGTATTATAGCTTTAACTTTTACATTTATGTCTTTAATCTGTTTTGAAATTTTTGTACATGGTATGAGGTAGGGATCTAACTTCATTCTTTTGCAAGTGAATATCCAGTTGTCCCAGCACCATTTGTTGGAAAGACTATTCTTTGCCCATTAAACTGTCTTGGCATACTTGTCAAAAATCAATTGACCATAAAGGTAAGGGTTTATTTCCGGACTCTCAGTTCTATTCTATTGATCTATATGTCTACCTTTATGTCAGTACCATACTGTCCTCATTAATATAGCTTTGTAAATTGTGAAATCAACAAGTGTGAGTCCTCCAAATATGTTCTTCTTTTTGAAGATTGTTTTGGATATCCTGAGTCCCTTGAGTCTCCATATGAATTTTAAGATAAGCTTGTCATTTTCTGAAAAAAAAGGCAACTGAGATTTGGGTATAGATTGTGTTAAATCTGTAGATCAGTTTAGGGAGTATTGTCATCTTAATGATACTAAGTCTTGGGATATCTTCCATTTATTTAGGTCTTCTCTCATTCTCTCAATGATATTTTGAAGTTTGCAGTGTATAAGTCTTGTGATTCTTTTATTAAATTTATTCCTAAGTATTTTGTTCTCTCTGATGCCATTGTAAGTGGAATTGTTTTCTTAATTTCATTTTCAGATTGTTCACTTTTTAGTATACAGAAATACATTGAGTTTTTATATTGAGCTTATATTGTGCAACCTTGCTGAACTCATTGATTAGTTCTAATTGCTATTTTGTGAATTTCTTAGGATTTTCTATATACAAGATCACGTCATCTACAAAAAGAAATAGTTTTGCTTCTTTCTTCCCAATGTGGATGCCTTTTATTCTTTTTCTTGCTTAATTGCCCTGACTAGACCCTCAAGTACAAGGTTGAATAGAAATGGTGAGAGACATCCTTACCTTGTGCCTGATCTTAGGGGGAAAACTTTTGGTGTTTCATCACCAAATTATGATTTAGATGTGGGTTTTTTGGTAAATGTCCTTTATCAGATTGAGGGAGTTTCCTTATATTCCTAGTTTGTTGAGTATTTTTCCTATGGAAGAGTGTTGGATTTTGTTGAATGCTTTTTCTGTAACTATTGAGATGAACATGTGTTTTTTTATTCTTTGTTTTGTTAATATGATGTATTATATTGATTGATTTTTGTGTGTTGAACCAATCTTGCATTCTGAGAATAAATCCTAGTTGGTCATGGTGTATTAGCCATTTTATATATTGCTAGATTCACTTAGTATTTTGTTGAGGATTTTTGCATCTATATTCATAATGGATATTGGCATGTATTTTTCTTTTCTTGTTGTGTCATTGCCTGATTTTGTTATCCCCGTAATACTGACCTCATGGAGTGAATTGAGAAGTGTTCCCTCCTCTTCTATTTCTTGAAACAGTTTGTGAAGAATTGGTATTAATTCTTTAAATGTTTGGAAGAATTCACCAGTGAAGCTATGTGGCCTGGGCTTTTCTTTTTTGGAAGATTTTTTAAAATAAAATAATTTAATAATTCAATCTGTTATAGGTCTATTCAGATTTTTAAATTTATTTTTTAGTCAGATTTGGTAGTTTTTGTATTTCTAGTAACTTGTCCATTTCATTGAGGCTATTTAGTTTATTATCATTATTGTTCATAGTAATCCCTTATAATCCTTTTTATTTCTGTAAGGTCAATAGTAATGTTCCCTATTTCATTCTTGAATTTAGGAATTGTTATGTCTTTTTGATGGATTAACTCTTTTATTATTATAAAATGTTCTTTGTCTCTATAACAATTTTTGTCTTAAAGTTTATTTTGCCTGATATTATTAAGAGCCATTGTAGCTCTATTTTAGCTACTGTTTGTATGGTATATCTTATCCCATACATTTACTTTCAATCTACTTATGTCTTTGAATCTACAGTTTGTCTATTGTAGATAGTATATAGTTGGATCGTGTTTTTCCAACCTATTCTGCCAATCTCCGCTTTTTGATCAGTGTGTTTAATCCATTCACATATAATGTAGCTATTGATAAGGTTGGATTTACATCTGTCATTTTGCTATTTGTTTTTTATATGTATTCTGTCTTTTCATTCCTCTGTTATTGCTTTATTTTGTGTTAAATCGGTATCTTCTAGTGTACAATTTAAATTCCCTTATCATTTCTTTTACAATGTTTCTTTCTTCTTCTTCTTCTTCTTCTTTTTTTTTTTTTTTTTTGAGTTATTTCCTTAGTGGTTGCCCTAGGGATTACAATTAACATCTTAACTTATAACAAACTAGTTCAGATTAATTCAAACTTAATTTCAATAGTATACAAAAGCTTTGCTCCCATATAACTCTGTTCCCTTCCCTCTCCTTTATGTTGTTATTGTCATACAAATTACATCTTTATTCATTATAAGCTCATTGACACAGTTTCAAATTCTTGCTTTATGCAATTGTCTTTCAAATCAGATAGGAGAAAAAAAAAGAAAATAAAAGAAAAAAATGATACTGTCTTTTATACTTACCTATGTGGTTACCTTTACTGGTACTCTTTATTTCTTCATGTGAATTTGAGTTACTGTATCATGTCCTTTCCTTTCAGCCTGAAGTACTCTCTTTACTGTTTCTTTTAGGGAAAATCTGCTAGTGACAAATTCTCTCAGTTCTTGTGTTTTGGGGGTATGTCTTAATTTCTCCTTCATTTTTAAAGGCTAATTTTGCTGGATACAGAATTCTTGGTTGACAATCTTTTTCTTTCAGCACCTTAAATATGTCATCCCACTGCCTTCTGGTCTTCATGATGTCTGATGAGAAATCAGCTATTAATCATATTGGAAATCACTTAGACATGGGAAATTACTTCTCTCATACTGCTTACCAGATTCTCTCTTTGAGTTTATCCTATTTGGAGTTCATTGAGCTTTTTGGATGTATAGATTAACATTTTTCACATCAAATTTGGGAAATTTCCAGCCACTATTTCTTCAAATATTCTTTCTGATCCTTTTTCTTTCTTTTCTCCTTTGGGACTCACATGATTTAAATGTTGGTATGCTTGGTTATAGCCTACAGATCTGTGAGGCTCTGTTCATTTTTGTTCATTCTTTTTTTCTCTGTGTTCCTCAGAACGGATTGTCTAAATTGGCCTATCTTCAAGTTTGGTTATTCTTTCTTCTGTCAGTGCTAATGTGCTGTTGAGCCTTTCCAGCGAATTTTTCATTTCGTTTATTCTTCTTTCCAACTCCAGAATTTATACTTGTTTCTTTTAAAAAATAAGTTATATTTCTTTACTGATATTCTCTATTTGGTGAGACATCATTCTCACACATGCCTTTAGTACTTTAGACATGGTTTCCTTGAGTGCTTTGAACGTATTTATATAACCAATCTTTTTATATAAAAATTGCGCATATAAAGAATCTATATCTGGTCTAGTAATTCCAATACCTGGGCTACCTTAGAGACAGTTTCTATTGACTGCTTTTTCCCCCTGTATATGGGCAATATTTTTCTGTTACTTTGCTTGTCTTGTAATTTTTGGTTGAAAACTGGACATTTAAAATAATACAAAGTGGCTACTCCTTCCTTCTTTCCCAGGGCTTATTGTTGTTGCTGTTTATTGGTGGTAGTGCTGCCGATTATTTGTTTAATGAGTTTTCTGAACTAATTCTGTACAGTCTGTATTCTTTGTTATGTGTGGCCACTGAAGGCTGCTTGGTTGGTTAGCCTGTTGGTCAGCTAATGATTGAACAGAGATTTCCTTAAATACCTTAAACAGATAAGTCTCTCAGCCTTTGTCTAAGGCTCTGAGAATGTATTGGGGTACATTGTCAATGTTTTGGCAGATACTTTACAACTCTATCTTAGCCTTCACTTCGTGTGTGTCAGAGCCTCAAGTTCAGCTAGACATGAGAGATTCAGGCATTTCATGTCTTTCCTAGGCATACACACCTCTCTGCACATGTGTGTGGCTTTTTAGATTCCCAAGAATATATCAGAGCTCTTGAAAATCCCCATGAGGGGCCGCCCGGTGGCGCAGCGGTTTAGTCCGCGCTTGGCAGCCCGGGGTTCGCGAGTTCGGATCCCGGGCGCCCGCCGACGCACTGCCTGTCAGCCATGCCGTGGCGGCGTCCCATATAAAGTGGAGGAAGATGGGCACGATGTTAGCCCAGGGCCAGTCTTCCTCAGCAAAACGGGGAGGATTGGCGACGGATGTTAGCTCAGGGCTGGTCTTCCCCACAAAAAAAAAAAAAAAAAGAAAATCCCCATGAACATACCAGTGCCCAGTTTTTCCTTTCAAGTTTTTTGGTTAGTTTCTTGTTTGTCTCAGGTATTATCATCACCTCAAGAAGCTGCAACATTAAACAATTCCCATTCATTGTTTTTAACATTTCCCCCCAGGTGAAAAGACTATTCACAGTGAGTTTGAGCTGGGGAGAGAAAAGAGGGAATAGGACAGTTAAAATGCCACCAAGCTCACTGCTCTTATTGAAATTTGGCTGTTTTGCTCGAATAAATGCTGTTTGGATTATTGCAAGCCTTTGGTTAATTTCTAGAGTTCTGAAAAAGTTGATTTTGATAAATTTTGCCAGTGTTTTCATTGTCTTTATGGAGAAGTGAGTTTTTGAAGCTCCTTCCTCCCCCATTCCAGAAGTGGCTTTTAATTTTTTTGTGAGGAAGATTAGCCCTGAGCTAACATCCGTTGCCAATCCTCCTTTTTTTGCTGAGGAAGATTGGCCCTGGGCTAACATCCATGCCCGTCTTCCTCTACTTTATATGGGATGCTGCCACAGCATGGCTTGACAAGCAGTGTGTCAGTCTGTGCCTGGGATCTGAACCTGCAAACCCTGGGCTGCTGAAGCAGAGCACATGAACTTAATCACTACACCACCAGGCCAGCCCCAGAGGTGGTTTTTTTAAAAAAAATTGTTTTATGTTTTCTACTTCATTGATTTCTGCTGTTATGTTTATTATTTCCCCCTGCTTCTTACTTTGGTTTTAATTTTCTCTCCCTAGTTTATTAAAATGGAAATTTAGATCACTGATTTGAGAAATTTTTTCTTATAGAAGCATTTCTTGCCATAAATTTCCCTCTAAGCACTACTTTAACTGCATAACCAACATTTTGATATGTTGTGCTTTCATTTTCACTCAGCTCAAGACATTTCCTAATTTCCATTATAACCTCTCTCTTGAAAAATGGATTATTTAGAAGCATGTTGTTAAATTCTTGGGAATTTTCCAGATAGCTTTCTCTTTTTGATTTCTAGTTTAATTCTATTGTGGTCTGGGACTGTATTTCACATTATTACAATCCTTCTAAATTTATTAGGACTTTTTTTTTTCCCTGAGGAAGATTCACCCTGTGCTAACATCTGTTGCCAATCTTCCTCTTTTTTTTTTGCTTGAGGAAGATTAGCCCTGAGCTAACGTCTGTGCCAGTCTTCCTCTACTTTGTATATGGGTCACTGCCATAACATAGCTGATGAGTGGTGTAGGCCTGTGCCTGGGATCTGAAGCCATGAACCTGGGCCGTTGAAGTGGAGGGCATGAACTTAACCACTACATCATGGGGCCAGCCCCTAGGACTTGTTTTTTAGCCCAGAAATGGTCACTCTTAGTCAATGTTCCACATGCACTTGAAAAGAATATGCATTCTATTGTAGAGTGGAGTGTTCTACAAATGTCAATTAGGTCAAACTAGTTGATGATGTTCAGGTCCTCTATATGCTGATTTTATGTCCACATGTTTTATCATTTACTAAGAAAAAGTGTTGATATCTCCAACTATAATCATGGATTTGCCTATTTCTCCTTTCATTTCTATCAATTTTTTTCTCTATGTATATTGAAGTTCTGTTATTAAGTGCACAAATATTTAGATTTCTTACATCCTCTTGATGAATTGATGCATTTATCATTACAAAATACACCTCTGTATCCCTGGTAATATTCCCTGTTTTGAAGTTTATTTTATCTGTTATTAATATAGCCACTCCAGCTTTCTTTTTTTGTTTGTTTGTTTTTGGTAACTCTAGCTTTCTTTTGATTAGTGTTTGTATGGTATATCTTTTTCCATCCTTTAACTTTTAAACTATCTTTATATTTAAAGTGGGCTTCTTGTAGACATAATATAATAGGATATTGCTTTTTAACTAATTTGATAATCTCTGCTTTATAATTGGAGTGTTTATACCTCATGGCCCCTCCTCCATCTTTAAAGTCGAGCAGAGAGAGAAAAAAGCAGGAGTCAATCTTATTATTCCTCATAAGATTGTTTCATTCAGAAGGATCTCTTCCTGGGACCAAGGTGAGTTCAATTGATATTTACTAGGCACAAAGCATGGACACTGTGAGGCTCAGAAGAGTTTTTGAAGAACTATAGTGATGTTCTCCCTCTTCTTCTTTCCTAAAGTCTTGTATTGAGGAGAGCCCAAATAAGTTATAAAGTACCAACTGGGGTGGGGAAAGGGAGAGTGGTGAGCTGTTCTGATTTGGTTCAGATGGGGTTGGTTTGGGAAAGAAAAAAATTGGGGGAGGGATTGGTGATAAGAGTGGATGTTAGGAGACAGCACAGTTCAAAGGAGAGTCTATAGGTCTGAGTTAGAACATCTTGAATGTAAGTCCAGGATCTATGATTACTAGTCATAAGACTGTGAGAAATTCAATGAATGTGTTGGTTTATAAATATGTCAAATGGAAGCAATAATATCTACCTTTCATGATGGTTTGTGCAAGTGTTTTCTAAACCAAAAAATTTCTCCAAAAGGTGGTGTTATTTTAGGGGGAACACAGCAAATGTCAACTCTGAATCATGCTTGTTGGGGATGAGGGTGGACAGTTTGCTGGTGATGGTACAAGGGATTTTGCCCATAATAATATGTAATACAAACTTTTGACTTTTTAACAAGATGTCAGTATATACATATAATGGGGATCAAGCCATTCTTGATATCAGGGTACAAACTCCTTGCAGAATCTGATAAAAGCCATGAACTTTTTCCAGAAAATGCCTCCCACAAAATTCTAGGGAAAGAGTTCAAAGACTCCTTGAACCCCACTCATGGACCCCAGTTTTAAGAATCCTGATTTATAGATACCAGTAAACAAAGAGAAAACATAAAAATCTAGTTTACTTGTATAAAAATAATTCAATCATGGTAACATATTTCCATACCATGGGGTACAGTACCTATTTTGATTACAATTATGTCAGATTAACTTTGCTATAAGTTTGATTTGGTTATAACACAACTGTTGAGGCAGGCTCCACCTTTATCTTTTGTTGTTCATGTAGCACAGTGTTGTCTATCCACAACTTTAAAAGGAAATTAGAGAAACTGTTCTTTAAGAGCTAGTATTCTGCCTCCATGGTTTCATCTGTTGAAATAATTACTTCCCAGGTTGGAAGTTGTATGCTCTTATGGAATAAACTGGTAGGTGAGAGGCTGTGAGGCAGAGTGGAATGTGTTCAGGCTTCAAAAGACAGACCTGGGCTGCAATACCAGCTCCTTCACCACTTACTAGAGTTCAACCTTAACCAGCCCTTTAAGCCCTGGCCTTCACTAACTTCATTGATTAAATGGGAATAACAATACTTACTTACGGGATTTCAATGAAGATTAGGGACAATGCAAACAAAACACTCAGGCTATGTTAGATGTTAAATAAATGGGGCTATTACTATGGTGAGTCCTTAGTGTTACACAACAGCAGCTTTGTTGCCCAGAGCTCCCAATGCCATATAATCAGACTGGCAAGAGATTCTTGAGTTCAGGGGACAATTGCTTACTCTGTTGAGGGAGTAGTAAATGTCAAAGGCTGATAACTGTTGACATCCCCAAGGTGCCAGGGAGTTAGACTTGAGGTTGTAGTGTGTCCTGCCTTTGATAGTCCAGTGAATCATGACTTCAGAATGGCACTTTACTGGCTTTTCAGGAGGCCAGTGCAGTACCCAAGGTGGCTTAAAAATCTGGAACTAACACACACAAGTGAAAAACCAGTTCAATAATAGCCTATTTGCCTTCCTTACTGTTAGCTTCCTTGTTCTTTCTTTCTCTGGCTCAGTGAATACCAACACAAAGACTAATAAATCTTCTGACTTTTTTTGTTTTCTTCCAAGATTAGTAAGTGCTATAGGGGAGAAAGGCACATGGAGATGGAAAAGCAAATGTTTGATAAACAAATGTTTGTTGGGCCATCTACAGACAATGAGATACGAAAGAGATCTTTTCAGAAAATGGCCCTTGCTAGACGCCTTCCTGTCTACCACATCTAGAATTAGCTACAGTGAGAGCTCCTTCCTGGAACAGGCCTTTCTATCTTAAATTCTTTTAGGCAATTAGGTGGAAGGTCAAAGTTTGCTTCAGAATCTTTTGTCCTTAAAAATAATCAAGCCAAAAAGACACATTTTGGGGTGGCAAATTCTGATCCCCACAGTCCTGCCTTTGAAACTTTCAGAAGTTTCACAGTCCAGAAGCTGAGTTGGTAGATTGTTCCATCTCACTGAACATGTCTCTTAGTCCTAACGAAAGGTCAGTGCAGTTAAACTCATTTCAGGAGGTGGTGATGCAGGTGGGCTCCCAAAGTTAGGCCTATGTTGTCTAAGCAAGCAATCAGGTATTTAATAAGAAGCATTTCTATGGAAACAAAAAGAAAAACAAGGTTAATGTTTGGAGCAATTTATAAGCCAGTTTCTGAGCCCAGGGGACAGTCAGGCAAGAAGATTTCTGCATCTTTTGCAGTTTGAAATGTCTCTGATATGTCATTGATTGTTCAGGTATCCTTTTGAGTGGCTTACATAGCAACAGGCATGCTATAGCGGTGATCTCTACAAAGTTTATATCAAGTTGTCCAGCTTCAGTTTTCAGGGCTTCAGGAACAAGGGTGGTTTCAGTTCTCAATGATTCCAAGTGAAAATGATGGAAAAAATTTAAAAACATTAGTCTGGAGATTTGTAGCCAGATATTTCAGGAGACTAGATGCATTCAGGATCCAGTCCAGTTTACAGGTAGAAAATAAAAACCTCAAAGACAACAGAACTAGAATCTAATATCCACAAATGTATACTATAGTTTCTACTGAAACATAATTTTTCTTTCTAAAATCCCCCTCATTTACCAAAGATAGCCAAATTAAGACTAACTGGTTTGCAAAATAAGTCTAGTTTCAATAAACTTGGCCCAATTATTTACATAAATACAGCAAGAATCAATTGATCATATAGACTCTTTTAAATCTGCTTTGTTGGAACTTTTTATAAGGAATTTCAGATTGAACTTTATAGGCCTCTCAAGGCCAGGAAAGCAAAGCCAAAGACTTGTTATCAGACTATGCTTGCAATACCTACAGATTTGGGTGAATATCTCTCTTCTCGAGGTCCCTCCAAATATCCTAAGGTTCTTTGTATCTGCCAGGGAAGTGATCTTCTTTACTCACCTGGTATGGTTGCTGGGAACTCTGTAAGCAAGGTACCAGGCCAATATTTCCAAGTGACTTTATTCCATAAAGTTGACCTTTGTTCCTCAAAAGCTGTCTGGTCATATCTGAGTCTATGCATGTTTCTCTCAAATATGACATCCCAGTAAGCTCTGGTAATATAACCAATGTTATAAATTATGTCCTGATATAAGGAGAACAGATTCTTATAGAGCTTTTGTAAATAACTATATTGCCATGAAAATAACAATACTTACTCACTAAGAGTTTCCAAATTCTGGAGGGATCAGGTAGGGAGAAAATGATAAATGTTTCAATTCTGCTTACAAAGGTATAATTTACTAAATTGCTGTAAGTCATAGTTAGCTTAAGAGAAAAGAGAAAAAGGTTTCCTTAAATCTGGAAAAACAAAACATTAAAAAATCGGCAATATTTTAAATGAAAAGTTATAAAAATTATAATCATCCTCATTAGTTTATTTAGTCCCATGTAATCAACTCCTGATCTTGATCTTCTGTTAGCAGATTCATGAAGTCATCAGTTTTTCCGTTAGAGTTCTGTAATTTCTTACCCAATTCAGTTTTATGATCTGAAAGTTTATCAGAAATCTGTATTCTAGAGCAAGTATCAGAGCCCTTTCCATGAATTTCTCTAAAGATGAAACATTTGCAAAAGCAGAGTAAAACAAAACTGTCTGTAAATGACAAAAGACTTAAAAATGGCAATCAATAAAAATAACTTGGCTATTTCTGTGATATATAACACTAAGATAATAACTGGAATTATGACTGACAACCAGGATAGATCAGAATTTTATGAATGTTATATAATTTTTTAAAAACACTTACATCAATAACATTTACCACACAATATCATAGGTCCCTACGAAACAATGCTTAGTTATCCATTTAACCAAAGTGACAATTAGATTTTGAAGGCAAACATGGAGAGCCAAACAGTTAAGAAAAGCTTAATAGAAAGACTTGAGCCTTTTTGAACATAGGAAATTACTTTGACAAAAAAAATAGCTTTTCTTTCTTTTATGTAGATTTACTCAAAGGTAAAGAAAAGCCTTTTATAATTTCTTTATCAAGAGCAGACTAAAAGTTTAAGAAAATTATCCTTTTAAGAGAGAGAAAACCAAATTCTAATTTTGCACCAGCTTACTTTTGATATTAAAACTCATTTACTTAATTAAATTCATTTTAATCTTAGCCAACTTGACCATGTACAAAATTATTTTCTGTTTTTCTTTTTATAAATCTTCTATAATCTTTTTTTGTGTGTGTGTGTGTGTGTGTGTGTGTGTGAGGAAGACCAGTCCTGAGATAACACCCATTGCCAGTCCTCCTCTTTTTGCTGAGGAAGACTGGCCCTGGGCTAACATCCGTGCCCATCTTCCTCTACTTTATATGGGACCCCGCCACAGCATGGCTGACAGGCAGTGCGTCGGCAGGCGCCCGGGATCTGACCCTGTGAACCCCGGGCTGCCAAGCGTGAATTAACCCGCCGCACCACTGGGCCTGCCCTCTTCTATAATCTTTTTAACAAATAAAAATCTTTATTTCTTATACCTTCTTTACTGAAAATATACATCTTACTTTCCTTGAATACAAAGATGTTTTCCTTGTTAATTTTTAGTAGATTTAATCACAAATTAGAATTTTTAACACTTACAGACTGTAATTTTTAGTGAAAACTGAGAAGTAAGCAATTATAAACTGTCTTTTACATTAGCATTCTGTGGCTTGGCAAGTTTATAAACATTTTTCATAATTTCTAGAAACATGCTACTTCCTAGTACAGTCTTTTAATAAAACACAAGATATGTTTTCTAATAGACCCAAACACTTTTTAGTTTCTCTGTAATAATAAGCCAAAAGTAGATGAACCTATATTAATAATTAATGTCTAATATTTTATCTTATTTAGAAATGATCTAGATATTCAATGAAATTTCCATCATTTAACTTAGCCAAGCAAAACTTCAAAATTTCAAGTTACTAAAGAGATTTTGGAAGTTATTTTAAATACTCATGCCATAAAATATAATTATTGCTAAAAGTTTATCTATAAATTCTTATCTCACTTACACCTAAATCTTTTGTTCCCAACAATTATGTTTAGATTACCCACAAAAACTTCATGAGACATTAGGCAAAATTAGCTTATCATTTTAAGCTATTATTTTGCTGACAAATTTTTAAGAGATAACATGAGCTTGTTATTTTATTTTATTTTTTTGCTAAGGAAGATTCACCCTGAGCTAACATCCATTGCCAGTTTTCCTCTTTTTGCTTGGGGAAGATTCTCCCTGAGCTAACATCTGTGCAAATCCTCCTCTATTTGGCATGTGGGTTGCCGCCACAGCATGGCTGCCAACAAGTGGTGTAGGTCTGTGCCCAGGAACCAAACCCATGCTGCCAAAGTGGAGTGAATCAAACTTAACTACTAGGCCATGGGGCCAGCCCAACATGAGCTTATTTGACTAGTAAACCCAGGCTGCATGTCTGCATCATATCCAATGCTGATAACTCTGAGGACATGTTTATTTCAATCAAACCAATAAACTTAAACAAGCCTTTGTTTACCAAAGATTACTTTATATCACATTAACTTGAAAGACATTTGAGTTAGTTTCTATTGCATTTAGAAATAATTTATGTGAGCCCTTATTTTAAGCCAATTAAATAGAGCTCTTAATTTTGGCCATAGCTTCCAGAGGTAAAATATCACACATATATAACATACGTATTGACACACATACAAAAAGACTCCACAGCTATTGTTTTAAAACTTTGGGACAATGTACCACGCCTTTAAAAGTCTGCAAAAAGCATTTAACAAAGGCCCTCTTTCTAAGTGTACAATTTAACCCTAGACCAATTTACCCTGCATGGGGGAGCTTTTATTATCTTTTTTACTAGCATCTGATATTAGCCTCTAGTTTTTTTCTCATACAGTACGGGCACAGGCAACCCTATTGACTTCCCTTTAGTATGTTTAATTAACATGGTCTGAAGGGAAGATTTATACGCTGTCTTACAATCAGGCAGGGGAAATGTTCCCCAGTAAGACACGATGTCTACCCCCACAATACAATCTATAACACAATCAGACAAAAACAGATGCAATCACTTCACATAAAGCCCATAAATCTATCAATTTTCCTACAAAATTTCATCTGAATTCCATCAACTCTTATACCTCTAATCATAGTTCTATTAGAACTTTATCAACAGGTCTCAGTCTTATAATATTGGATAGGAGAAGTACTGTCAGCCAGCCATAACATCCACTTTCAAAACACACTCAGGCAAGGTTGATATAACCTCTTTGTATAAAATTAGCTCAAACATTCCAACTTCTATAATTTCATCAACACTTATACTTTCACATTTTCTCAATTTAATTGTAATCTGAGTCAGAGTCTGAAGGCTAGTCATTTTCTTTTTGTATTTCCTTTTTAATTTGGTCTTTTCATAGGTACCAATAAAACAATTACAATGAGAGCTCTCAAAAAAAAATTCCAATTTAGAAGTTTTTCCAGTTTAAATGATCCATCATCTGGCCATGTTGAGGAGCAGGATTTTTCCTTTTTTTGGGGTGAGGAAGACTGGCTCTGAGCTAACATCTCTGCCAAGCTTCCTTTATTTTATACATGGGACACCACCAAAGCATGGCTTGATGAGTGGAGCATAGGTCCATGCCCAGGATCCGAATCTGTGAGCCCTGGGCTGCTGAAGCAGAGTGCACGAACTTAACCACTATGCCACTGGGCAGGCCTGAGAAGTAGGATGTTAATAGCACTCAAACTGATACCAATCTCTTAATTTCAAGTTCTGTGCCCATGAGCAGTAAGCCAATCACTGAGATTAAGCCAATCACTGAGCTTGAAGGTAGAGAAAGGTTTATTTGAAATAGACAAAACGAGAAGTCAGGAGGATAGGTTCTCTCAAATATGCCTTAAGAGAAGAAAATGGGGTTTTATAGAGCTAAGGGGCTTGGTAGGAGGAGTTTCAGAGAAACAAAGGGGGTAATCTGTGTTTCTTTCACTCGCAATAAGCCCCTGGGCAATCTGACTTCTGGGCATCAGCAGCAGCTGGGGGATGGTTATCTGGTGATCCTTGAAGGCATTCTTTTTCTTCTGTAAAACAAGCTCATAAATCCTTGTGACCCTTGAGTCACCCCTCCAGTTAAACAAGAAAACAGCAAATTGACAAGATTAACTTCTTTTCATCTATATCTGTGTTGGGAACAAGGTTGAAAAATAATCGTATTGAATATTTACAGTAACCCTCAAGTACCCGCCTTCAAAACCAATAAGCCTTTATGGCTTAACCATGGACAGAGAGGCATCTCCAAAAGAGAGGGCAAAAGAAGCAGCTCTCACAAGATCCAGCGAGTCCACTCACAAAAATAGTCTAAGAAAGCAAAGACCTTCGTTGCCCAGGCAGTAAGACCAGCATTAACAAGCAACAAAGGTTGAGATGACAAAGGCCCCTTATGAAAGCAACTGGAACACCTTATGACAAACTCCCCTGAGAGCTGATACAGCCCGACAAAGACAATGTGTCTTGGACCCCAGTCTACTTGACTGACCACCAAGATGCACACTGGTACGTGCATCTTCTGGATGGGGAAACCAAAAAGGTCACAAAGCCAAGCTCTCAAGACATAGACACAAAAACAGAGAGAAGGAAAAATAGTAACTATCTCTGAGAGGAGAAGGATCAATAAATCAATGAGTACTCAAACCAAATTTCCCAGAATCGCTGAGGCCAAGAAGCTAGCTTCACCAATATTTTCTCCTGCTAATCTAAATTTAGAAAAGGAAAAAATCTCACCACTCTGGCTTCCATTGGACCATGCAGGCAGAGATCCGGGAGACTGACCTGGTAAGAACTCTTACCTCCTGCGGGCTCTTGTCAGAGGTCCAGGATCTCTCTCAGCTGCAGTAGTCCAGGAGGGAGCAGCCTGCAGCCAGTTAAGTTTTGTCCCATATTGGTCACCAAACTGTGGGGGGAGGAAGGCAATTTACTTGGCCATGGAAAAGCAAATGTTTGATAAACAAATGTTTGTTGGGCCATCTACAGACAATGAAACATGAGAGAGATCTTTTGAGAAAATGGCCCTTGCTAGTAGATGTCTTTCTGTCTACCACATCTAGAATTATCTATATCTATGGTGAGAGCTCCTTCCTGGGACAGGTCCTTCTATCTTAAATTCTTTTTCTTTTTTAAATTGTTTAGGATCTATACCATTTTTTAATTTAATTAATTAATTTTGGGGGGAAGATTGGCTCTGAGCTAACATCTGTTGCCAATCTTCCTCCTTTTTTGCCTTTTTCTCCCCAAGGCCCCAGTAGACAGTTGTATGTCATAGTTGTGCATCCTCTAGTTGCTCTATGTGGGACACCGCCCTCAGCATGGCTTGATGAGCGGTGAGTAGGTCCAGGCCCAGGATCTGAACAGGCAAACCCCAGGCCACCAAAGCAGAACCCGTGAACTTAATGGCTGTACCACAGGGCCAGCCCCTTAAATTCTTTTAGGCAATTAGGGGGAAGGTCAAAGTTTCCTTTAGAGTCTTTTGTCCTTAAAAATAAGCCAAAGAGACACATTTTGGGGTGGCAAATTCTGATGTCCCACAGTGCCATCACCTTCCATGACTCTTTTGGGAAAAATGAGTGCCTTCTGTGAGTCACATCCACCGATTTTCAGGCCAAAGTTTCCGAGCATTCAGTGGAAGGCAGTGTGGTGTGGTGGAAAAAGCAGTGGTTAAGAACTCAGGACACCCGGGTTTGGTCCCCATCACTATTTCTGAATCTATATGAAAGGGGCCGATGACTCTGCCTTAGTTTCGTCGTTTGTAAAGTGCATCAAGGCCGGCCTTGGGTGTGAGCGAGCTTCGTTCGCAAACGTGGTAAACGGTGATTCGCAGGACCCCTGCCTGAGCACGCAGAGGCGCACAGCCTGGGCCGGGGTGGGCCCCCACTGGGCATGCGGTTGCGGCGCCAGGCCGGGAACTGCGGGTTGCGCGCGCAGAGCCTGCGCACCTCCCCAACCCGCCGTCTCCGTTGCTAGGGGAAGGGGGCGGCGCGCTTTCCGGCGCAGTCGCGGCGCGTCGCAGCTGTCATGGCGGAGGCCGTCTGGAGCACTGACGCCGGAGAGGCAGTGTATCGCTCTCGGGACCCCGTGCGCAACCTGCGCCTCCGGTAGTCGCCTCGGCCCAGAGCCCCGTGCTTTTATGCCCTCAGATAATTCGAGCCCGCTGAGGCCCCCACTTCCGCTTTCAATCCTGACCACTGCCTCCCCGCTCTCCTCGCGTCTCCCTCGTTACCCGGAACCTTCTGCACTCACAGCTTCCAGACCCACCCAAGCCCTTTCAAGACCCTGCCCCTCCCAAATTGCTCGGAGCCCTGTGTCCCCAATACTATCTGTCATCCTCACCCTTCTCCTTAGGACCCCGCACCCCACTTACCTCTCCTTCTGTTGCCTGCATCCCGCACACCTTGCTAGCCCCACCCTCTTCTGTGTTTTGTTTCCGTCTTTGCTCCTTGTTCATCTCCTGGTTGTGTGTCTTCTAACAAGTATTTTGGGCTTCTCTTTTCCTGACAGAGTCCATCTACAAAGAATCACATCAAGCAGCTTCCTCCATTACCAGCCTGCTGCCCAGCTCGGGAAGGACCTCATAGACTTGGGCACTTTTAGGCCTCAGCCGACCGCCAGTGGGTGTATGGTGGTGTTGCGGCCCCTTGGGGATCTGCGGAAGGGCCTGGGGCTGTAGTTTCCTCTTAAGACAGAGTAGATCCAGGTGTGTCATCTGAGAAAAGGCACAGAGAGTTTGGGTTCCTTGCCCAGGGTCACACGGCTGGGTAAATGTTGAAGCCGGATTTGATCCCAGGCAATTTTAACTACTCTGTTATGTTGAGTATGACATTGAGTACGACATGATTCCTGCCATCAAGATACTAATCTGAATTGTGGTCAAATATAATAAAATAACAAAGGCCATACTTCAGATATATTATAAATCTGCCTGGCAACCTAAATACCATTTGTGGCATTTTTTTCTAAGAGAAAATATGCTCCAAACACTTTGTAAAACAATTTTAAAATTGGAGTCTGCTTGAAAAATGTACATATTAACATCAACTGTCCTCTTATGGTTTTCCTTATTTGGGAAGCCAGAGAGTGAGGAAGAGAAGACAGTGTGTTTGTGTTAAGTCACTGTTCTCTATGCTTTTGTTTCTGTTCAGATATATTCCTGGACAAGAGTGTGGGCCGGTGGTTGTGAAGCATGTAACTCTGAAAAAGGCATACTCTGCCAGAACTGTATTAGATTTGGTTCTTTAAATAATCATTTATCTGCTTTTCCTCTTCTCTCCTGATACTTGGTCTCCTAGGTTACAGTGCTTGTGATTCTAGATATATGGCTTCAGGAATAGATAAAAATGCCAGCGTTCCTTTCTAGCAACTGTAGACAATTGGGATTGAGGAAGAGCTATTCAGCCTATATCTAAATTTCAGCTCCTAACACTGAATTAGATTAAATAATTCCTGGAAGGCATGACTTCCTTTTGTTCAAATTAGAGCCATGATTAAGGCTTCTTGGGTCCTAATCCTGGCTTCTACACATGTCCACAGCCTCTCTAACCTTTGTCTAGAGTGAGTGCTTAATAAATCACTGGACTCCATCTGGTTTTGTGGCAAATATTAGAGCAGGGACTTTGGTTATAACCAGCCACAGAGCAAGAAGTGGTGCTGGTTTGGCTCAAGCATTTGACTCACTCTGTTGTCTTCGGAGGTGGACACCGCCCAGATGAAGATGAAGAGGAGGAGGTTGTGATTGGATGGCAAGAGAAGCTCTTTAGCCAGGTGAGCCAGTGTTGTTTGTCTGCTAGGTCTACCTCCACCTGGCTGGTAGCAGGAAAGGATCCTTGGTACATACTGCCAAACTGATTTCCGGAAAGGTTGTAGCAGTTTGTACTTTCCCCTGTTGTGTTTACAGGGACAGTGTAACATAGTGACTGCCACTGTCCAGTGTTATGATCCTGGGTAAGGCACTTTTCACCCCTGGGCCATGTGCCATCTGTAACAGCAGAGGTGGATGAGACCATCACTCTGGTTCCTTTTAGCTCTAACATTCTTTGGATCCCCTGCCCTCCACTGATTTCGATAAACTGAGACTTGGCTATGAAAACATGTCGTATTGCATCAGCTCTATAGAACTGACTTGACCAAACATTTATAGGAGCAAAAGTTTGACACATTCTCAGTAGATCTCTGTCTCCTTGTGACCTCAGTTTGAAGTAGATCTGTACCAAAATGAAGCCGCCTGTCAGAGCCCTTTGGATCATCAGTACCGTCAAGAGATCCTGAAGTTGGAGAATTCAGGTGGCAGGAAGAACCGACGAATCTTTACCTACACTGACTCTGATAGATACACCAATTTGGAGGAGGTATTGTTCTTTCCGAGGTCCCGTAGCTTCCTTCTCCTTTCCGTCTTCTAGCTTTCTGGCCTCACTGGGTTCTGTGTGTTAAACCAGGAGCCTGTTAAGGAGAAACAGACAGTCTGTCTAGGAACTGCCTTGTGCTGCTGGCAGCCAAGCTGGAGTAGAGTGGGCACAGTCTGCAGGTGGTGTGGCTGCTGCTCCCTTCTCTGCCTGCTGGAGGGCCTGGGGGAGCTGGCAGTGTCTCTAATGACAGACCAGAAGCAGCAGCTTGACTTCCTCCCTGTGTCATGAGATAAGACAGGTGGGTGGAGTCTTGAACCATCTAGATAAAATTCATCAGGAGATTCAGCCAAAATTCTTGAGTATGTGGGTTTGTAAAGGAGTTCAGCACAGCCATGGGGAACGGCTTATGTCCTCAATTTGTCTATGCCAACATACCCTTGTTGACTTGTTTTACATTTTCTTCAGTCACTGTATAACATGTTTTATCTTCTCAATGAGATTTTAAACTCCTTGAGAGTAGAGCCTGTATTTTCTGATTTTTGTCTATGACCTTGTAGATCTCTGCAAGAAGCAGGTGTTAAATGCATGTTTTTGAAAGATTGATGTGTATATTAGGAAAGTTGTGGGTTGGTAGTGTATAAAATTTGGGTTGTCTGTTTTAGAAAAGTAAAGAAAATTGCAGTTAGTGCTCAGCTACCCATGTGAGGATTTTCTACAGAGTACTTGTATCCCATCTGGTATCTTCCAACTCCTGGTTAACGTCAATATCTACCAGGCAAACTCACCCAACTTTTCGTTGGTGTGTGCTCAGAGAGTGCAGGCTCATTTTAATATTAGCATAAATAAACTCATTTCTGAAGGATAATATGCAGCTAAAAGCTCAGGGCAAACCAAGGCGTGGTAGGAATCTTCTCTGGGTCATTGGTGCCACTGCTTCCCTCTGTTAGCATGTATAACTGTGAGGTGGCTGTCCCTCTTAGGTTCAGGTCCTAGATGAGGTTTCTGAAGGAAGATTTGCCTTAGGTGCTTGGTCCCACATGATCCTGACCAGATGGGTTATGCAGAGCTGCTCTTTTTTTCCCAGCACTGTCAGAAAATGACCACTGCAGCCAGCGAGGTGCCATCATTCTTGGTCGAGCGAATGGCAAATGTCAGGCGGCGACGGCAGGACAGGCGAGGGATGTGAGTGCAAATGTGTACGAGGGCCGTGGGGGGCCTTTGTGGTGCTTCATGCCAGTGTTCTCGGTACGTCCACCGACTCGAGCTTCCCATTCTGCAGTCAGCCTCCACCTGGGTGTGCTCTTCTGCGTTCCTCCCTCAGGCTCTTCAGGGGGTGCCAGAGAAGTGACCCTTCCTGTGGTGTCTCCCAGGGAGGGCGGCATCCTCAAGTCCCGAATTGTCACCTGGGAACCTTCAGAAGAGTTCATCAGGAACAACCATGTCATCAACACCCCTCTCCAGACAATGTACATCATGGCAGACCTGGGGCCCTGTGGAAAGTGAGTGAAACTTCTCACGCCCAGCTCAGGTCCTCATCCTCATCCCCTCTCACTAACCATCACCTACCTGTTATAGTCATCTGGGGTGTATGGGAGGGAGGGACTTTTTCTTCTTAGTTGTACTTGGAAGAAAGTATTTTACTATGATAATTCTCACTACAGCGTCTGTCCTCTCCCTGATGTGGGCTGACTACTTCTGCCTCTTTCCCTGGAGGTGAGACCAGCGATCCTGAACCTTGGTGTTGATTTTCTGGTTTCTAGGCTTGGCTATAAGAAGTATGAACATGTCCTGTGTACTCTGAAGGTGGACAGCAATGGTGTGATCACAGTAAAACCTGACCTCACTGGCCTCAAAGGACCCTACAGGTGTGGAGAGGAAGAAAGGGGTAGTGGAGCCTGGCATTCCTTCCCTACGCTTCTCTTCTTACCTCTAGTGGAGATGATTCTCAGACAGCCCTTCCTCAGTTCTCACTTTGATTTGATTTATTATTATTATTTTTTTGCTGAGGAAGATTCGCCCTGAGCTAACATCCATTGCCAATCTTCCTCTTTTATTGCTTGAGGAAGATTAGCCCTGAGCTAACATCTGTACCATTCTTCCTCTACTTTGTATGTGGGTCGCTGCCACAGCATGGCTGATGAGTGGTGTAGGTCTGTGCCCTGGATCCGAGCCTGCGAACCCGGGCTGCCAAAGAGGAGCATGCCTGACTTAACCACCGGGCTATGGGGCTGGCCCTGTTCTAACTTTTAAATTCCCAGGCAATGGTTCATATTCTTCTCTGGGTCATAGACCCTTAGGATACTGGGAGTCTTGTTCTCAGAAAATGTGCAGCTACACCAATTTGAAAATGATAACTTCAGCCATGTAGTGAAGTGAAAATAATTCTCTGCTGCTGAATGTAAGAACTAACCAGAACAAGGGGAGATGAACTCAGCCAGGTCTTTTCCTCTGGGCTGATTGTTCTTCATATCTATGTCTTAGAATAACAACTGTAAATTAGAAATTATCCAGACCCACCTGTCCATTATTCAGGTGAGAGGATGGGGTGTGGGGGACGTTGTGCTTTAGGGTTTCACTATGACTTTAAGGCAGAAAGCCCAGAACCTTTACTCTCTGAGTCTAGTCTGGTGCCCTTTCTGCTTTACCGTTTTGTTTCCCTCTCCTGGCCATCATTCTGGCCATTTTCATCATCATATACTCAAAGTGAGGTGTGTGGCCAGTGACGGCTCATCCCTGGGCTAGATTTGGGGACCCCATCTCTTATCAGAGTTGGTCTTTTTGTGTCTTTGACCTTACAGGATTGAGACTGAGGGGGAGAAGCAGGAGCTGTGGAAGTATACGATCGACAACGTGTCCTCCCTTGCACAGCCAGAGGAGGAGGAGCGGGAACAGCGTGTGTTCAAGGATGTAAGAGCTAGTTCATTCCACGTGCCAAAGGGATGAGCCTCAGCACGGGAGCTGAGACCAGGTCTGAGACTGATGTCAGCACTTGTACGGTCCGCTCTTAGTGGCCCTCTTGACTTAGGAAGCATTGCCGACATATCAGACACAAGTTTTTGATCATATTATAACATAATAATGACCATTTATTTGAGCAGTTACCATGCTCTGTGCTAGACACTTCGCATATTTTATTTCATTTAGATGCTACAACACTTTGAGGTGAATACTTTTATTATTACTATTTTATAAATGAGGAAATTGAGATTGAGAAGCTAAGCAGTCTGCCCAAGGTCACGTAGCCTGTGAGTCCAAGAGCCAGGATTTGGTTCCAGACCAGCAGACTCCAGGGCCTCTGTGCTTCACTTTAAACATCAGTGGCTGGGATGCTTAGGCCTCCTGCTCTCTGTGGCATTTCCCGTTACGGCTTTTCTCCCTCCCATTCAGAACTGAATGCTGGTCTGGCTGGGGTCACATCTTGAGTTTTGGTTTGGTTTGTTCCCTCAGCTTTATGGCCGGCACAAAGAGTATCTCAACAGCCTCGTGGGCACTGACTTTGAGATGGTGAGTAGCTTGGCTTCCTGTAGCACCGTGAGCTGGGTTTAGCTGGAGCATTCTGACTGTGGCTGAGGAATAGGGCCTCTCTTAAAGGTCCTAAGACATACTCTTCAGTGTGAAAAGGAAGTCAAACAATAGCATACAGATTATAGTCCTTGTTATGTGTTTTAAAACATTATATATTGACATAGAACTGTTATTGTACAGAAAAAAGTCTGAAAGGGTACGTACATGCTATGGATAGCTTTCTCTGGGGTAGGGATTGGGAGATGGTAGATGGGTATTGCGTGGTGAGAGAGATATGTCAGGGATTTCTACTTTTATTCCCTAAACTTAGGTAGTTTTGAATTTTTATCAATGGTAATGCACTCATGTATTACTTTATAATTAATTTAAAAAATAAATATAAAGATGAAAATGTCTTCCTTACTCTTCATGTGGCTGTTTTTCCTAAGTGCCCCGTAGAGAGGGAAGGGGCATCATTTCTGTTTGTCAAATAGTTTAGCTCTTACAATACAAAATGAAATAGTTTAAGTCAGTTATTCTGTGATCCTGTTCTTTGTCTTCCCTTACTCCAGGAGTTTTCATTCCTAGATCTGGAAATAAGGATAGAATCACCCAGTGATCTCCCTCTCTCTCTCTAAGAAATTAACTTTCACTATTTTTATATTGCATTAGCAACAGATGTTCAGTGTTAAAAGTTAGATAAGATAGAAACACAAATTAAAAAAGGAAACTCCTTTGTTTTTTGACCTCAGCCATCTAAAGGGAACAGGGGTCTCCAGCTTCCCACTGTACACCAAAGGGCAGCTGTTGTTGTTTCCCTTGGCAATTCTTGTAAATTTTCCATACTGTGTTGCACTCCTTGCCTTTTAAATTATTTACTTTTTTTCCACTTGACAAATTTTAGAAATGAAGGAAACTGATCTGTCGAGAAGAGGCAGGGTGGGGAGGAAGTGCTATAGTGACGCACCCGGATCTGACACCCAGTGTCAGGTCTTCTGGGGATTTGTGGACAGGCTGGAGGAGAAATGCTGGTTCCCTCCAGACCTCCTGATCTTTTCTCACTTCTCTCTACCTTAGACTGTCCCAGGTGCCCTCCGGCTCTTTATAAATGGAGAGGTAGGTAAGTGTCTTGCCAGACAGAGATCTCTTGACACTTGGGCAAGTGCCCACCTGTCCCGGTGGAGGCCTTGGGTTGTCTGCAGTACTTGGGAAACTCAGTCATGAGTCTTTTCTGGAAATACAGAGTTCCTGGCCCTCAAGGGGCTTGCTTCGAGAAGTGTGTAGGCCCTCAGGATTGGGTCGGGTGCTAAGGGTGATAGGAGAATAAGCTGAAAGAGTTTCCTGTTTTCTTAGTTTCAGCTCAAGGCTATGAGTATGACAATCTCTACGTCCACTTCTTTGTGGAATTGCCAACTACTAGTAAGTAATATTCATTAAGTCTCTTTTATACCCATTCTGACAGTTTTCTAGAGGCATTTGGTAAGGCTTCCTTCCCCACTCCTACTAAAACTGTTACTGTTCTTTTCAAGGTCATAGATCACTTCCAAGTCATCAAATCCTATGGTGACTTCTCTGCTTTCACCTCACTTGGCCTTTCAGAAGCATTTCACATGGTTCACTTTTCCTCGCTGAAACTCTTCTCTTGGCTTCTGGCTCTACGCTTCTTTCTTCTCTCTCCTTGGTGGCTCACTAGCCTCCTTGGCTGATTCCTTATCTTCTGTTGATCTTAAACTATTAGAATATCCAAGGCTGGGCCTGGGCCTTCTGTTACTCTCTCCCTACAGTCTTTCTAGGTGTCTTATCCATCCCATGGCTTGAATACTGTTTATGTATCTCAGACTCCCAGATTTCTGTCTCTAGCCTTGGCCTCTCCTCTGATCTCCAGACTCATAGCGAGTTACCTCTTTGTCATTTCTGCTTAATATGACCAAATGAACTTTTGATTCCCCCTCTTGTTTCAAACCTGCCCTCATGGTTTTCTCCATTTAGCAGAATGGCAATATCATCTACTTAGTTGCTGATGCCAAAAACCTAGGAGACATCCTTGTTTCTTCACTTTCTCTAGCTCCCTACAGCCAGTCATTCCATCAACAATTCCTGTCAGCTCTGTCTTCAAGAGATGTCCTGAATTGTCTGTTCTCTCGAGCACCTTATACCAAGCCACCATCGTCTCTCGCCTAGGCCAATGCATTATGTTTCTAACTTAGTCTGTTGCTTCCTCTCTTGCTCCCTCTTACAGTTCATTTGCCACATACACCACAGCCAAATTGAGCCTTTAGAAATGTACACCAGCTGTGTATCTCTTGAGCTTAAAACTCCAACAGCTTCCCCTCCCACTTAGAGTAAAATCCAAACTCTAAGCCCTGAACAAGCGGACCCTGCCTTTCTCTCCCTTACAACATTGCAGTCATTCTTTCTTTCTGTTCTTGAACACGCCAAGTTCATTCCCACCAGAGGGGCTTTTCAGGACCACTTCCTTTGTCTGAAACGCTTTCTGTCATATCTTTGCGTGATATGACCGAGTTCTTCTTGAGTTTAGGTCTCAGCCTAAATGTCACCTCTGAGAGGTCTTCCTCACCACCCATCTAAATGAGCCTCCAGGTCCCTCAGTCCCTTCACCCTGTTTCATTTTTAGTGTAGCATTTATCACTACCTGCTAGTCTCTTGTTGGTTGGTTTGTGGTCTGTCTCCCCCCACTAGAATGTTAGCTCCGTGAGAGACAGGGATCTTTTCTGTCTGGTTGCCAAGATGTTCCCAGTGACTGGTCATAGCACATAGACGATGCTCAGTAATGTTAAATGAGTGATGGATCACGTGAATGAGTGAATGAATGGATAAAGGAACTTTGTTTTTTTTTCTCAACTCCTTGCCCTCCTCCCAGGTAAACTCACTCTCTTTGGTCTTCGGCTTTCAGACTGGTCAAGCCCAGCATTCCAGCAGCTCTCAGGAGTAACACAGACCTGTGCCACCAAGTCCCTGGGAATGGTATGGAAATGAGAAGGAGTACCGGAAAGGAAACAGGACTCTGTTCCTGGGGTGGCATCTGAAGATTTATTGGGCTGACAGCCATGCCCTCTGGGGAGGATTCCAGAGTGGGTCTGGCCCTTCTCTATGGGCTCCGTGGGGCTGCCGAGTCCAGGGGTCCTCTCTCTGCCTTTTTGAGAATGGTAACAGCTTGTATTTGAGTGTCCCTTCACCTCTTAGCCTCTAATTTCCTATCTGGGGTGATAGTTTTTCTTTTTCCCTTGTGAAGGTGACCTTGTCATTGGCCACAGGGAGAACAAATTTCAAGTGAGGCCTTGCCCACTCCATGACACTGAGTATAAGATAACACTCCTCTTTTTTAGGACAAGGTGGCTTACTTCTCCTACCCATTCACATTTGAGGCCTCCTTCCTCCACGAGGACGAATCTGCTGGTGGGTAGCTCAGCAGTTGATCTTAGGCCTTTGGTCTCCTCATGCGGTGCCCTCTCTTGGTGAAGGCCTCCCATGACCTGGCTGCTTCTCTCCCTTGCTCCCAGATGCTCTCCCGGAGTGGCCTGTGCTCTACTGTGAGGTCCTTTCACTGGACTTCTGGCAGAGGTATCGTGTGGAAGGCTACGGGGCTGTGGTGCTGCCTGCCACCCCAGGTGACCTCTTGTCCCTGCCCTTCATGTGGCCCACATGCCCTGGCTCCTAGGAACAAGACTAACACTTCCAAAAGATTCATCCACTTCCAGTGAGAAGTAGGGATAATTAGGAATTAGAAGCATTTAACTTAGAAGATTCCTTGCTCCTTTTGAGGAATTTTTCCCCCTCCATTAGAGACAGCTGAATGAAATGCCAACTAAGTCTGAAGTTAAGCAGCCTGAGCGTCCCTGATATCTGCTCCGTACTCCCCTGATTTGCCTTGAGGGGGAAGCTGCGTGGCAAAATGGGCTCTCAGCATCTGTGCATTCAGTGAAGCAGCGCTCATTTTGAAATAATAGCCATTATCTTCTGTTGTGTGCCAGGCATTGTGCTAAGTGCTTCTCATTTAATCTCCCACCCACTCTGTGAGGTGTAGGTGTTGTTATTATTTCCATTTCACTAGATGAGGAGAATGAAGCTCAGAGAGGTTAAGAAACTTGTCTTGGGTACACAGGTAATAACTGGCAGAGCTGAGATTTGAATTTCTATCTGATTGATTTCCAAACAGTTGCCCTAAACTACCATGATAACCTTCTCCAGAGGTCAGGTTGTCACCAGACCGGGTGTTTAAGTGGTGGCTAGGACTGTGTCATTGCTGGAGAGTCATGAGGGACCACATGCCCTTTCTGGCCCTGGCCCCATTCTCCTCTTCCTGCACAGGCTCACACACCCTGACAGTCTCCACGTGGAGACCCATGGAGCTTGGCACAGTGGCTGAGCTGAGGAGGTTTTTCATTGGCGGTTCTCTGGAACTGGAGGACCTCTCCTATGTGCGGATACCAGGAACCTTCAAGGTGACTTTTGTCTCTGTGGAGACTTCATGCTGGGAACTTATGTTCCTATCTCTTCTGTAGAAGGTAGGATCTGAGTTAAGGTCCCTTGCTCATTGCTTCCTTGTTACTTAGGCCCTTCCTTCCTGTGGCTTAAGCTGGAAGTCATGGCCACATCTTGAACTAGGTACAAATATCTACTCTGCTATCCTAGGAGATCTCTGGAAAATAGTATATACTTAGAGATTTCCCTTGGTCCCCATCAGAATAACTGGCCCCTCCTTCCAGCCCATCAGTGAGGCCTCAGTCATCAGAGGTGAGGAGGATTGGCAGCCTATAAGACTGCTTATTCTCAAATGAGGTTGGAATGTTCCCTGATTTACAGTTGGGAGCCTACTGTTAGCCTTGAGGTGATGGAGCCTGGGTGCTTGAATGCGGTTTCCCCAACAGAACTATTCTCCCCAAGAATGGGAATAAGAATGGGAGGAGGCCAGCATGGTGCCCGGAGTCTAGAAACCACAGAAACCTGATGCTGTCTAACTGTGTGCCACAGGGGGAGCGTCTGAGCCGCTTTGGACTCCGCACCGAGACCACAGGCAGTGTCACCTTCCGCTTGCACTGTCTCCAGCAGTCCAGGTGAGCCACCCTGGCCCTCTGCCCTGGGGCTCCTTATCCCTGAGGGCTGGAGAGCAGTGGTGGTCATGTGGCGGGCTGCCCTGCAGGGCCTTCATGGAGTCAAGTTCCCTCCGGAGAAGGATGAGGAGTGTGTTGGACCGTCTAGAAGGATTCAGCCAGCAGAGTTCTATTCACAATGTGCTGGGTAGGTTTCCCTCTCCTCCGAAACTGGCCACCCAGGGTCAGCATGGGCCACTTTCCTCCCCACACCAGTAGCTGACTACTGTATTTGCTTCCCTTGCAGAGGCCTTCCGTCGAGCCCGGCGCCGAATGCAGGAGGCCCGAGAAAGCCTTCCCCAGGGCCTAGTGAGCCCCTCGGGAACCGTGGTCACCTAGCTTACTGCAGCCCTGGCCCTCTGTGCAAGAGGACAAGTCAAGTGATATCTAAGGCTGGTGCCCTCCCGCCCCATCATCCTTCTTATTAGAGACCACATTGACCTGCTAAGAAAGTCCCAGCCTGGCCCCTCTGCCTAATCTTCAGCAGGGTCTTCTCCCTGCCAGGTGGCAATAAAGCTGGAGACCCTGTAGCCGCCATATGGTCCCCCTCTTCATGTTTCAGTTACTGCAAGTGGGCATCACAACAAGGCAGACTTTTTGGTTTGAGACGAGTTTGGGGTAACCCCACAGTTCTGTCCTTGACACAGCCTCTTTTCTGACTCGTCTCAGTCTCAGTAGCAGGGGCTGCAGGTACCTTCTGCTCCACAACCTTTTTGTTTTTTTTTTGTTTTTTTTTTTTTTACAAATGAGGCTCAAGAAAGAAGAAGGAAAGCGAGAGAGATCTTAAGTTCTTGGCCTGGGAGTCTCAGCATCCTCTTTCCAGGGCAGCCTTGTCCTACTGCTCAGGGCTTGTTGCATTTGAGATGCAACTTATTTCTGGAGTAAATGAAGGCTGAAGGTAGTGCCCAGTCCTTCTGCTAGCTGGGTGGTATCTTTTATTGTGTTTTTTGTACATAAAACCTTTTTATATTGACTGATGTTCTGTCGGCTACTTGTCTGCTCAGCTCACTGGCATGGCCAAGGTATCCTCAACGTTGGGGCCCCTAGTGCCACTGCCCTTCCCCTTTTCTGCCTTTTCCTACTCCAGAGTGTTCTTTTGATGCTCTCAGCTCAGCCCCCAGGAGAGGCTTAGAGGTTAGTGCCAGCTGTGTCTTGGCAGCACTCCTCTTAAACATCTGGAGCAAAGCGTGGGACTGAGGTCATACCCTCCCCAGCCCAGTGCAAACACCAGCTCATGCCCTTAGCAGTGCTTTATTGGTAGAAGCAGAGCATGCTTCCCAGCCTGCAGGCTCCAGAGAAGGGTGGTGGGGTGTCTAGAGGCTAGGACTGTGTGGCCTTCCAGTCATGGGCAGGGGTTGGGGACAAGCTGGGAAATAGAAGAAGGGGGCTGGAAACCCTCCAGATGACTCTTCTGGCCTGGGCCCCAAGACCTCATTGCTTGGCTCACAAGTCCTTACACCTGGAGTTGATGCATGACCCAATACCTAAGAGGCTCCCAAGGCAGGAGCGTTCATTGCTGCTGGGAGCCCCAGCTGTCACTCCCAGCCAAAGAACCAGCTCTGAGCTGTAGCCAGCAAAAGCATCAGCACAATAAGGGCCAGCAGGTAGCCTTGTGTTCTTTCACAGGTTCCCTTGTCTCCAAGGTCGGAGGCTTGGCGTGGACTCCTGTAGAAGCAGCGGAAGTGGGCAGTGAGGAACTGGTCAAGAAGTGGAGCTGTTTTAGGGCACTGATGACTAAGCTGAGGTTTGATACTTCCTAATCCCCCCAGAGGCCTAGGCCCTGGGATTAACTATCAGCCCAGAAGCTAGCATACTGGGAAGCCACTCGGAAAGAGTACCCTGTCCCTAGTGACAAATTCTGTTGTCTCTGCTTAGAGGCCTAAGAAGACTCAGCCGACCCTTGCAGGGAACGGTGTGAGGGCCTGACCCAGCCCAGGGCTGGTGAAGAAGGGCCTCCCCTTACCTGCGGAAGCCTCATTTGCCTCGCCAGGCTGACAGGTTCAACCTGGGGATGCGGCTGCAGCTCACAAAGCCCCGGGGGTAGGTGTTGGCCCTGAAGATGTGCCTCGAAACGGTGGTGATCCCGGTATTGTCACACACAATTCGAGACAAAGAAACCTTTCTCAGGGCCCTGCGCTGTCTCTTGGTGAAAACACCCCGTTTCTGCCACCAGAACCTACCAAGACAGTCGAGAGACATGGGTGAAAGTTGGGGAGGAATTAACATATAAGCAGCACCTGTTGTGTGCCAGGTACTTTACATGCATTATTTTGTTCTGTTCTCCAAAATGCCTGCAAGGTAGGTATTATTCCTATTTTACAAATGAAGAAACAGGTTCAGGGGTCAAGTAAATTGCCCAGTTTTAAATGCAAAGTAATTCAAGTGGCCAGGGCTGGATTTGAACCCAGGTGAATGCCAAATCCAATAAGGAGTCAGGTCTTAAACCACAAGCTTATTGGGGGGAAACCAGATTCAGCCCATTCTGCCATGTTTTCTGGGATCCACTAGCCTGGAACAGAGAGGCTGACAAGTGTCTCCTGGGTTAAAGGTGCCTCCAGCTCAGGCAATATCAGTGGTCTCTCTCCCTCTGACCGAGCTCTCCAGCAAGGAGCCTCCTGGTCTCAGATTCTGTGAACTTGGAAGAGATGAGGCTAAAAAGAGTACCTTCCCCCATTGCTGAGTCTTGAAATGGTAGTGCCTTTCTGCCCTGCCTCTGGGGCCCACATCTCTTTAGGGTAGAGTCTCTTACCTGTCTCCATTTCTGGCTCTTGTGAACTGGTCCTCAAAAAGACAAGCCAGAAGAGGCCCCACTCGGGCCCCTGGCAGAAGAGGCTCTGCAATGGCCCCAATCCAGATGTCAATGTTGTCAGGTGTCCCATACAGATTCAGGAACTTCCTTGCCAAATTCTGGTTTTTCAGCACCCGGCTAAGCTGAGCCAGATTACGGGGCTGGGAGAGCCCACAGAAGCGCCTCCAGGCATTGTACCCTGTAGGGCAAGGGGGCAGATGTGGTTTCAGTCTTTCCCTGCTCACTGCCCATTAGCTTCTGCTTCTCTCCATAATTTCTCCGGAGAGAACTCTGTGGTCAGGCAATATTGGACAGAACAAGATCTCTTCTGCTGGCAGAAGAGGCCCTGAACCTTCCAAAGAGCAAACCACTGCTGTCTAATTTTCAATGTGAGCGGACAACCATGCTTTGTGTGCATTAAACTGAGAGTGTGTCTTAATGTAAAAAGCTGCTGTAACCCAACACTCATAACCACAATGATATTGGCCTTGTGCATTAATTAGGGACAAATAAGTACCCAGAACATAAAAGACTCTCAATAGGTTTGTAGAATGAATGAATGAATGAGTGAACAAACCAAGAAATGAAGAGCATGGGTAAAGTTTATCTACTCAGAAAAGGACCCTATGCTTTCTGATTCTATTTATATGAAAGGTCCAGAATAGGCAAATGTGTAGCAATAGAAAGTAGATTAGTGATTGTCAGGGGCTGGGAGTGACTGTTATTATGAGGTTTCTTCTGTGAGTGATGAAAATGTCCTGATATTAGATATGGTGATCAATGCACAGCTCTAAATATATTAAAATCATTAAATTATATACTTCATGTGGGTAAATTTATGATATGTTAATTATATCTCAATAAAACTGTTTAAAATTTTTTTCACCTACTCAGAAACTTCCAAAGACTAGCCATACTGATTGATTTCTCAGCTATCAGGATCCCACACCAGAACCAAGCCATACGATGTGGCAGGGACCATCACGAGAGGAGATGGCTTTGCCATAACCTGAAGAAACACCAGCCCAACATGGTCCATTGAACTACAACTCAAAAACACCATCTGAACCAGCTGAACAAAGGAAAATCATATCATGTTTTACCTTACTAAGTGCCATTGTGTGATTATCTCTCAGGATCCTCACAATACCTTTGTGAGGCACTTTGTAATCTCCATTTTATCAGTGGGTATTTGTTGAGCTTGAGCAACCATGACTCTTCCAAGATCACTTCACTATTAAGTGGAGTTCAAACCAGGTCTTCCAATTCCAAATTAAGTATTGGACTTGGGAAGGGGTTGGAGGAGACTGCAAGAGCTAGTATCAGGAAAATATTTCTGGGGCAGCTTGGAGGGAACAGAAACTCACTGTGTGGCAACTTGGGTGGCTAGCGATTTCAGTTCTCCAGCAGGGGGCGCCCACAGCTCTAGCGGTCAGGAGCACCCAAGTGTAGGGAAGGAAAGAAACTCGGGTTCTTGAGTGCCTGCGGTGTGCCTGCCAGGTGCTGTTAGGTGCAGTAGAAATTCCCCCCGCTCCATTATACACGGCCAAAGATTAGCCAAGGCAGATGGGGCTTCATGTTTATTTAGACAGAATTAGGAGGTGGGGAGAGGGAGAGAGGAGCAAGGCGGTGGCCAAAGCCTACTCCTAACATTGTGGATTGAACAAGGGCAAGAGAGGAGAGCATTTGAACTTGATTCAAATTTTGCTACTTCCTAGTTATGTGGCCCTGGGTTAATTGCTAGATGTCTCTCAGCTTATTTCCTCATCTACAAAAATGACTGTAACAGCTGTTTCTCAAGGTCGTTGGGAGGACTAAATGAGTTAATATCCATGAAAGTTCCTAACAAAGTGCTTAAGTTTTCTTCTTTCCTGGGATAAAGTCTTTTTGTGTCCTCACCAAATGGCCAAGGCAGTCTCAATTTTACTTCACCTGCTCCCCACCTCTCAGGCTCTTTGTCTTTCTCCACTTAGAGCCGGGAGCCAGTTGCTATATCCTGGACCTTTAGCCCCCCTCCTTGGAACTTGCCAGGGTGGTGGGGAATGGAGCAGTTCATCTCTGCCTTTTAAATCTACTGTTGGAAAGTCCTGATCTCTTTTGTTCAGCTGCTGTGTCCCAGTCCTGGTCTTGTTGTGAACCTAAAGCTTAGAGACCCTACAGTGGTTGGAGAAGACGTAGCAGGACAACAAAAAGGTGTTCCCAGGGATGCTTTACTGCATCAACCTCGGCCTTGTATACCTCTGACCCACAGCACATGCTGTACACAGTCCCAGTCAGAAAGGAGGTGCTAAGGGCCTTCTCTGAACCTCCCCCTCCACCTCCCAGCAGCAGCCCTGGTCCAAGCGAAGCCTCGGAAGAGGGGCAGGCAGCCCCCTCACCTGGGAGGCCATGGTCCCGGCTGCGCTGCATGTTGAGAGCCGCCAGGTCCAGCCCGATTCTTCTCACTTGCCGAAACAGCCGGTCCCGGAGCTCATCCACCAGCATGGAATCTTGGCGGTTCAGCTTGGCAGGGGTGGCCATGAGGCCTCGGATGATGGGGTCGATGCCACCTGGTGGTAGGAAATATGAGCAGCACAGATTCGACTAGCCTTTGGGAAGCCCCTTTGATCATCACATGATGTCAAGCTGGCTCAGACCTGGACAAGACAGTTACTTAATTCTATAATGTTTGTATCAGGAAACTGGCCTGGGTGGACATGAAGGGAGTTGGAGCTGGCAGGGAAAGAAGTGACCCCCACTTCTTAAAGAAGGAGTGGGAGGTAAGCTCCTTTCAGGCCCACAAACCGCCAGTCTGACATCCATCTCCTCCCCTTTTAGAAATCCTCTATAATCCCGGAGGAGATGGGAGGCCCATGACTGAGGGTCTTGGTGGCACCTGCCTTGTTGTCACTGTCCTGGGGAGATGATTAGCAGTGGCCTGAGCAGCAGCCTGGCCTCCTGGCACTAAGCTGGGCCCCACCCCAATTCCCTTCTGCCTCTGGAAACCCCGGTCACCTTCATGCACGATTCGCCAGCTGGCAAAGAAGGTGGAGCTAAGTGGGACACGCGAGTTGGGTGCTGAGGCCCGATACTGGCTGTCCAAGCGGAACATGAAGGGCTGGAGCATGGTGTGGCCAAAGCGGAAGGCCAGGGTGAAGACATTGGCCACACGGGGGTCCACATTGGAGCAATACCCCCGGTAGGGCCCCAGGGTTCTCCTGGCCCGGGCCTTGCCCAGAACGAGAGGCAGAAAGTCCCGGTAGGTGATTATCTGGAAGAAAAGACACAGTAGGAACATTACCTTAGTGGCCGCCCACCCCATTCCCTTGCCTTTGGACAGACCTCTTGCCTTTCGAAGGGCCGCTCAGACATATTAATTATTGTTATCACGTCAAATGTGGCAACGTTCATTTCCTATTGGCTGATGGAGATACTGAAGCCCAGAGAGGCTGAGTGACATGGACAGGGTCACACAGTGAGTTAGTGGCAGAGTTAAGGGAACAGGTCAGATCTCAGGTACACCCTCAATCTCCCAGACCTAGTTGATTTGAGGCACATCCCCAAGGATTTGTGAAGGAAGGTGGGAGCCACTCCCTCAAATGGCTTCTCATGCCAGATTATCTCCTAGGGGATGCTGGGACCAGGGCTCCCTACCTGGACCATGGCCCCCACAATCTTCCGAGCCTCCTGGTACAACTTGTCCCCGCTCCACCGGGGATTCAGGCGTCTCAGCTCGGTAGCCAGCCGGTTGTGCTCTCGCACAAAGAGGGTGTGCAGGGCTGCCAGTTTGGGGGTTTCAGTTGATCGGGAGTCACCTTGAAAACCCAAATTCAGAGTCACCATAGTCCTTCCCAGAGAATATCTTTCTGCTAAGGCAGAGAGAGCTCTGGGGACTAGAGAGAGTCAGTGGGACATTGTGACCCGGGGCCAAGCTCCTGGCCCTCGCGGGACCTCCATCTCCTCAGCTGTGCTGTGAGGCTCCACTTACTGCCGTCCTCCTCCCCAACACAACGGGCTGGGATAGGGAGGACAGCAGGGTCTTGGATCCCAAAGTGACTGGAACAGGTGTGGGTGAGGTGGGAAAGCATGGGGCAGCTGCTGGTCTTGGGAAGGAAAATCTTTGCCTAATGATTCTACTCTACAAGATGACCAGATCCACATTTGGTGGAGAGACCTGGACAACTCTAGGAACCTTGACTTTGGGACTGTGAGCCTGGCTGTGCCATGAACTGCATCCGTCTGCACGTCCTCCACCAAAGGCTGGACCTTCCCCAGCTTTGGACTTGGTATCATGCTGCTCTCTCCAGGGAGCCCAGGGGAAAGAGGAAAGTCGGGCAAAGCCTGTTCCTGTAGCAGACCTTCCCCTCAAGGCCGGGAAGGAAAGTCAAGTCCTGAAGGTGGGCCTTACACACAGTCATCTGTTGGCTTTGAACTAAACCCTCTTGTACAAGGTCACATTTAATCTACTTTTCAGTAGACCTCTCATGAAGGTGCACGCTGCTCTTGCCAAGAGCAAAGAAATACACAATCCTTAGAAAAGGTGGCTGCAGCCAACTCCCTGTGAAGAAAACAGGGGAGTCGAGTGGGAAGAGCACAGACGTGGACACGACGCTGACTTGCGTGCATGCTGTGCACTCGGCCACCTGAAATCTGTGCTCTGAGCACATACGTTATTTCCCTGAGCCTCAGTTTCTCATCTGTAAAACGAGGGTGATGATAATGCCCTCCTTTCAGGGCTGCTGTAAGGATTGGAGATGGCACATTTAAATATCTTAAATAACCAGAAACAATGACCGTTATCATTATAACCAGCACATGGGGCAAAGGCCCCAGGAAAGTTCAAATTACGCATCCAGAGGAAGGTACCAGGTAACAGTGTCTAGCGAGGCAACAGAGAGGGCAAACAAAAACCTAAGGGAATTTAGCCCAGAGAAGGAAAATATTTAGGTCATTAAAGAGGCTATTACTGTGTGAAAGAGAGACAGCTTCTTCTCTGAAGTTCCAGAAGCATGAATAAGAGCAATGGGTGGATGTTGGATCCAAATTAGGGAGACCTTTGTAACAGTCAGTGCTGCTCCAGGTGGACCAGAGCACTGTATAGGCATGAGCCCCTCATCACTGGGGAGAGTCAAGCAGCCATCGCTGGCCACACAACGGAGTGTTTGCAAAGGGACTTCTTCCCACTTACTGATTCCGTGACGACTACCACAGATCTGTGCTATGGCCTGCCTAATATTGAGGCCTGAGGCCGTGTACCCCCACCACATCCCCACCCGGACCCCAGGGACAAGCTGCATCTTGGAAGGACACCACCTTCCCCCCAGTCTGACCTGCCAGGAAGCAGGGGATGCGCGCGGAGCGGTTGGTGAGGAGACAGGGGTCGTCGTGCAGGTTGTCGAAGGGCAGTAGGGCCCGGCCATTGTCTTGGAACTGTTGGTTGACAGCCAGCAGCCCTAAGTAGTTGGTCCGGTTGCGGAGCCGCAGGGCGAGGGAGACCTCGCTGCCGTACACCATGCTGGCGTCCACAAAGGAGGTGAGCGCGTTGAGCTGGTTTCGGACTTTGTTCTTGTTTTGGGGGCATGAGGGAGCTGAGCGGAAGAAGGGGATGCAGTCTTTCCGGTTCTTGATGCGGGGGTCATTGGGCGGGATCTGAGGTGAAAGAGGAGCTGGTGACACTGGGGCCCCTCAAGAGCAAGCTCACTTCTCTTGGTCATCCCCCACCAGCTTTAAAACCTTGCTCAAAACTCCCCTCCTCCAGGAAGCCCTCCTTGACTCTCCCAGACTCACACTGCTCACCAGGTCAATCTGAGCGTCCTCAGCACTTTGTATCATAGAATCACGAAAGGTTAGAGATGAATGAGACCTTATATCCTCATTTTACAAATGGGGAAACTGAGGCTCAGAGAAGGGAAGTGACAAATAGTTATCAGGAGAGGAGGGATAAGAACCTAGTTCTCCTGACATTTAGGCCTGTGCTCCTTTCATTTCATTCAATTCGACAGACATTTCCTAAGTGCCTTTCTGTGCTGGGTGCTTTGGAGACTATGAAGGTCAATAAAACCCAGTACAGGTTGCAGGAAGCTGGCAATTCAGTGAAAACAGCCACACACATAGAGAATGTAACTCTGAATTGAGGTGCCATTTGCTATGCTCAATCTAAAAGCCAAAAGGAAAAGATGTAATAGGAAGATGTGGGAAGACTCCCTGGAGGAGGTGCCCCTGAACCAGAGCTTGAGGAACGGGTAGAGTTGCAACAGGGAGGAGCCAGCCAGGGGCCTTCATGTGTCATGCCCCATGAATGTCGCCCTGCCTCCTACAGATGAGGGAATGTGTGAGGGAGTGGGTGTATGAGTGCGTGCACGGGTGTCCCCCCTCCACCCCCAGCAGAAGCTCTGCCTCTGGAGTCCATCTTTTCTTCCCTAGTGTTCTACAGCATCCATGCCTCTCAGCCTGAAGGATAGCACCCTGCTCACACCAGATGCCAGGAATTGGTGAGAGCTACAGGGCCCTTGGACCGTCCCAGGAAGGAGAGAAGGGCAAGAACTAACAGGCCCTAAAGTCTTCCAACAGCAGCAGCCCAGAGGCTTCCCCTGTTGGAATCAGACCCATGCACCAAGGCCAGTCTCAATTGCTTTCCCTTTGGTGAAGCCTCTGCACTGCACCTCCTAGCGGATCGCCCCAACCCCACCTCTCAAACATGCACAGAAGCAGAAGTGTACGCCGGGCTTTGCCTCTTGTTTCTGCCTGATACTCCAGCATCACAGACAGCTCCTTGAGGATGGTGCTTTGGTCTTCCAGATCCCCACTCCCAGCTCTCAGTCCCAGATGGGGGCCACACCAGGGGCCTGAGAGATTGGCTGAGGGTACCTTGATGGGGAAGCAGGGAGGTAGCTGGGCACAGGTCTTCTCACAGTCGACACCCGCGGTGAAGGCCACTCTGGCTGGAGACTCAGGGGAGAAGTCCAAGTCGTGGTCGATGAACTGGCCCCACTGCATGAACATGAGTGCCCGGCCCGGGTCGGAGGCCAGCCTCTCGCTGGGGAAGCGCACGATCTGGTTGGAGACAGCCCGGACCTGGTGGGGGGATAGGTCAGCTTGGGACGTGGGCTCCCGGACCGTGCAAGGTGTTGGGGCCAACTCGGGACTCAGGGGGCAGCAGGTGACCCCTGCTGGAGTTAACACAGTCTTTTCTCCTCTCCTGCCCTCCCCTCCCCTTCCTACTTTGTCCTACCTCTTATGTGGCTGTCAATCCTAGAAAGATGGTCTTGGGCCTGGCTCCTGAGGATTCCAGGAGTAAAGAGAAGGGGAGAAGCCAGGTTGCCTGGCTGAGACCCCATGAGCTCTTCCAGAGAGGTAAATAGATCAAATGGATAGACTAATTTCACAGACTAACGGGTAACTAGATGATAGAACTGACTGATAGATGCACGGACTGGTTGCTAGGTGGTGGCTAATAAATACAGAGAGAATTGGATAGATCAGTGGAAGGATCAATGGGAGAAAAATTAATAAATAGATGATAGATGGGTAGATGATAGATTGTTATATTGACATGAATAGAAAATTGATAAGTTGATAAATATGAAATCATTTAGATCAGTAGCTAGATGAAGGTGTATAGCTCTTCATATTTAACGAGATACTTTGACACTAATGCTTTTAGAAAAAACAATACTATAATGGCTAGCATTAACAGATCACATTTGATATGATGTTTATGGCAAGGACTTTATGTAATATTCACAGCAGCAATAGGAGGTAGATTTTACCGCCATTTTACAGATGAGGAAGGTGAGACTCAGCTATATTACTTGCCCCAAATCACCCAGCCGACCAGTGGTAGAGCTCGGATTCGAGCCCTGTCTGGCTGACTCTGGGCTGTGCTTCGACTCCCAGTGTTTAGAAGAGATGGAGCATCCTCCAGACCCTCAGCTCTGACTCACAAGAGGGAGACGGAAGCCATTGCGCTTCTTGCTGGGGGTCCAGCCGAAGGGGAGCGACAGCCCGTCCTCATATTCAGCTGGCAGCCAGCGAGCCAGGGGCCGGTTGGAGGCCCCCAGCCAGGGTCTCCTCCTGCAGCAGTAGGTGGGCTCAGGTCAGCAGGGTTCCGGGCCTGGAGACCACTCAGCATGGAGGGAGGGGTGGACGATGGAAGGGAGGCACCCCCCAGGTTGGGTGCAGCCCCCGGCACCTACTTGTTGTTGCATCTCCCGGTGATGGTGCGATATTTGTCACTGCACTTCTCAGCCTGATCCTGGAGAGCACAGCCACTGGCCTGGGACAGCAGCCGCAACTGGGGTTCCGTTAGCACATCTAGGGGTGGAGCAGGTGAGCTGGGTTCTAGGTCTAGGGTCCTAGCTCCTTCCCGAGCTGGTCTGTTCCATATCTCCTATCCTTTTCCCTTCTCCCCTGCAACACCCCGAGGCTGTGTCCCTTGCATCCCCCTCCCAGGCCAGGGCAGGCCCTGGGGGCTCAATAGGGAGCACAGTACCAGTGACATTGAAGGATCTGGACCCCTGGAGTTGTAACTTCTCCTCCAGCAGCCCCAGCGCCACGTGCATATAATCGGCAGCCCGAACAACTGTCCTGGTGGCTGCTACCGGTTGTTTGAAGTAGGACAGCAGGTCCATGGGACTGGCCAAGCCACTGCGAAGGCGCTGCTTGATACTGCCCAGAAGAACAGGAGTGAGGGCTAGAGAAAGGAAGCAGACCCACCCAGCAGAGCCCCAGCCGGGCGGTGGACAGCAGGACAATGTAAACAGACAGAAGGATGGATGGAAGGGAGGCTCTCTACAGACATGGTGCTGCCCCATGGCGCCCAGGGGCAGGGTGATGGGTGAGATGACCTTGGCTGGAGCCCTTCCACCCACATCGACCCTCCCAGGCCCATGAAGACCCCAGACCCAAGCCCACCTCCTCTGAGTCTGATTGTAGGCAGCATCCACCAGCAACTTGGCCTCTGTTATGCAGCCCTGAAGGACAGAGGTCTCCACTGTCCTGGGGGAGGCTGTTCAGAGGGAAGGGAACTCAGGGTCCAGGGGAGCTGCAGGCCCCTCAGACCCAAGCGCTTCCCCCTCCATTGCCCTCCTCCTTGTCCATCCAAGGGGCTATTACCTGGGGCAGTGCCCTCACAGGGCTGGGCCAGGACGAGTGTGGCAAGAACCCCAGCCAGGGCCAGAAGCAGCTTCATCTCTGCAGTGAGACCCCCAGCCACAGCGTGGTAAGTGACCAACATCCACGACCTGCACATGGATGGGGTCCCCTGCTCCCTTCTCACCCAGAGGACCCGAGCTGACCTCTCCCCTCCTCCTGCTCTTCTCTGGAAGTAGCTGGGAGGGGACTTTTATATCCTGTCCTAGGGTGAGGGAGGGGAGCTCTGGGCCCCAGAAGCCCAGCCTCTCAAGGTGGAGCTCTGGAACTTCCTTCCTTTTCAGGAGAGTCTTGAGACTGAACATCTGACCTCTACGCCACCTCTTGCTGGTCTGGGGATGTTCTTCACTCCTACACACTCACCCTATCCCCAGGGCCCAGAGAAGCACCTGGAATACAGGAATCGCTCAGGGAATGTTTGCTGGATGATTGAGGAGCAATGTGCCTCAGAAGAGGATTGGGCCAGGCCCTGTCACTAACTAGTTATATGGTCTTGGGCAAGTCACTTCCCCTCTCTGGGCCTCAGTTTCCACATCCCTAAAATGGGACTTGGGCCAGATGATTGGAAAGGCTCCTCTCCTCCCCCAACAGGACAGAAACCGGGTCTGCCTTACTGCTGTATCTTCTCGTACCCCAGCACAAGGCCTGGCATTCAGTAAGTACTCAGTAAATGTTTGTTGAGTGAATGAGTGATGTAGAACCAATGATTCAGCCCTCCCCCCTTACTCCCTATCCCTAGCGGCTCTCTCCAAGTTGCCAGGAGAGGGTGAGGTGCTGCCTGGGGCAGGGCCTGGCAGTGAAAACTAAGGGGCTACTTCATGGGGCCATTTGGGGGGCATAGTGAGATGTCACAGGGAAAGCCCCCACAGAGATGTGGTAGCAGGCCCCTGTAAAAGCTGAGGAGCTGTCTAGGGCTCAGTGTTTCTCCCCGGGCTTCTTCGGTGCATATCAGTGGTAGGTTTGCACAGAGTAGTGGGTGTCAATTCTGACTTCTATTGGTCTTGACCATCCTTAGAGGAGGCTGCTGCCGTGGGCTCAGAGTGGCCTGGGTAGTGGCTGGCTCTGTCACTACCTGTGCCACCTTGGCTGAGCCTCCATTTCCACATCTTAAGGGTAGAATGCCCCCCGTCAGTCTTTCCCCAGGGGTCTGTGCCCTCTCATACTTCCTTGCCTCTCCTCCTGCAGGTCCCTCCACTGGGTGAGCCATGCCCATCCTTTGCTCTGACCCCATCCTGGCCTGCCTGGAGAACACACGCTCGTCTCTCCATACTCAGCTCCAGAATCGGCCCTGCTGCGCCCTGCCGCCTGCCTGTCCTCGGCCCTTCTTCAGGTGGACGTGTCCATCCCTTCCTCAGTGCAGACCCTGCGCCCGCTCCAGACTCCCAGCAGGGCCATTCCGAGTGTCCTTGTCTCCTGCCTTCTGTCCCCCACGCCCTACCTAAAGCCAGCCCCAACGACCTCTGTGGCCCCCTCCTCCCACCCCAACGCCACCAGCCCAACAGTTGCTCTTGAAACAGCCCCTTTGGCGAGCCCTTTCACAAGCTCCAGTTGAAGGCCTGGGCCCTGCTGATCTTATCTCCTTATCTTCAGCAGTGGCCCCTCCAGGCAAGGGGGCCTGGATGGAAAGTCACTGTTTAGTCTCTGAAAGCACACTGAGTTCCTTGTTGCTGACCTCCTGCATGACTTGGAGTAAATTACACCACTCCCTGGACCTCAGTTTCCAAACCTGTGAGATGAGGATGGCAATCGCCGTGAAGGAGAGAGATTTAAAAAATTGTAGTGTGCTCCTCAAACATGCTTCACCTCCACTACCCTCAGGAAGCCAGATGCCCCCAGAAAGCTGGAAACCAGGATGAGGTGTATGTAACCCAGGTTGCCCTCCAGGGTCCGCCCCGAGGAGGACTCAGAGTGAGCTCTGCTCTACCCCCGGAGAGGACTCTAAGTCTCCAGCAGAAGTGAGTTGGGCAGGCGTTTTGCCATAGCTGTGGGCTACCGTGGGTTAGTGTGGCAAGCTCGAGACAGAGCCCTGGGCTCTAGACCCAGCCCTGCCATGTTGGCCCAGCTCTGGAGGGGTTTGGCCCACTGACAGCTTGAGGTGGTGATGAGAGGCAAGCAGATAGAAGGATCCACCAAGGGGCCCTGTACAACCAGTCTATGGAGGGCAGGTTCCCAGGGGCACTGCTGGGGCTGGGCTGGCAGGCAGACGTCTAGGCAAGGAGACCAAAGGAAAAGCTAGGTCTGCCACCTGGTTCTCCTGCCCCTTCAGCCTGCTCTCTGCCGCCCTCCCACAGGACTCTGCCCCTAGGCTTCCGCCACCTTGACCCTCTGAGCACAACCCTCCCTCTTGTCTGCTTCCAGGCCTCTACTGACTCTGCAAGAAGGCTCCCTCTGGGAACCACAGCACTTTGCATCAAGGAGAGCAGTACAGAACAGTAACTAAGAACTGGCCTGGGTCCCAATCCCAGATCATCATCCACTTGGGTGAGCTACTCGACCTCTGATCCTCCCTCCTCACTGTCAAATGGAGGTCATTACTGTGTCTACCTTACAGAGTCGTTATGGGCGTGAATGTAAAATGCTACCACAGGGCCTGGCGCACAGCAGGCACTCGACAGTGTTGGCTGAGCCCTGTTGTTCTGTCCTACTGTTGCTTCCTTTATAGCTCACTCCAGGCTGCCCCACTAGGGAAGCAATGACTATCGGGTTGAAGGGTGGGGAGCCATGAGTACAAGGGCTTTGCAGACCATCCAGGCCTGGGCGTCTGGAAGGAAGGAAGGAAAGATGGGAGGAAGAAAGGAAGGAAAGAAGGAAAGAGGGGAGGAAGGAAGGGAGGGCGGAAGGAAGGAAGGAAGCAGGGAGGAGAGGGAGGAAGGGAGCCTCCAAAGGGAGGCTCCTCATGTCGGAGTGGGCCTGCCAGCTGCCAGTGCTGGGGCCACTGGAAACTGAGTGGAGAGGGAGAAGCCCTCCAGGGGCTCCCCATTTTGGGCACCTGCCCCCCTCTCCAGCTTTGACCTTCATTATGGGGCAGGACATGCGGGGTCCTCGTCAGGTCTCACAGTGGTCAGCTTTGACACCTGCTTTTTTCCTGTGCTCAGAGTCAGCCACACCCAGAGACGAGAAGAGGGTTGTGAGCAAGGGGCACGGGCCCCCCATATTTCCCCCTGGGCTCTTCATGATGCCCCCGGGACCTCATTAGAGAGATTTTAGATTTTCCTTGGGGCTAAAGGCTGCCCAGTGGTGACCTAGAGAATCAGAGCAGATTATTTTTTGATACCACCTCCTCCACACAACAAAGTTACTTTTGGTAATACTCATTAAATGAAACAAGTAATAATAATGACTAAAACAGACATGTGTGAAAGTTCTCTTTTATTAAACTTTGCACATACAATCATGCCAGTAAAGAAATAAAAAATTACAATAAAAAAGAACTGTAGTGAATTAATACTTTTAAATTATATGCATGTGTTTTAAATAGGAAAAACTACCAACATATTGTTTTTAATATAATATTTAATATATCATTATGGTTTCTGTTTTCTTGATTTGTTTTTTAGTTTATAAATAATTAAAAATTTAAAAATAATAAATTTCGATGTTAAAGATAATCAAATTCAGTAAAATATATTCATGTATGAAGTGAAATTTACTCTCAGAAATATTATACTTCACAGTTTGCACTCCGTTTTACTGTTTTTTTTTAATTATTATTTTTTATTTTGTGTGAGGAAGACCAGCCCTGAGCTAACATCTGTCGCCAATCCTCCTCCTTTTTGCTGAGGAAGACTGGCCCTGGGCTAACATCTGTGCCCGTCTCCCTCTACTTTATATGAGAAGCCGCCACGGCGTGGCTGACAAGCAGTGCGTCGGCGGGCGCCCGGGATCCGAACCTGCGAACCCTGGGTTGCCAAGCACGGACTAAACCACTGCGCCACCAAGCAGCCCCCCGTTTTACTGTTTTAAATTAAAACTCCAAATGGTCCCATAGAGGGACAGAAGTGAAGGAAATCAAGTTCCATCTCTTCATCTTTACAATCACTGTGTTATCACTTTATATCAAACCAGCTGTTGAAACACAAGAATATGCAGGGCTACAGGGGGTGGGAGGCATGAAGGGTGGCCAGCGCCAGCTCAGATGATTCTGAACCAAATGCGTTTGCTCTCGAAGCAAATGCATGTAACTGAGGGAGCCACCACACAGCTGGAAATTGTCCAAATTGACTTCCATGTAGAATACAGTGCTTATTAAAGGATAAGTAATAAAATGCATTCATTTGAAGCTTACACATAGGATTATTAAAGCCACAGTAATTGTAGCAATTGTTTGGAATGTCGACCAACAGAAGATGTCCTTGGGGAGGAGTGTTTGATCACTGATATTGTGCGGAATTGCATCGTGTGGTGATCATAGGAAGCAGTCTGAACTTTCCTCCCTGTTATTAGAACTTTTAAATTCTGTATGGACAATGCACACCTCATTTTCTGCATGGGGGTGACTGTGCCCTCTGCCCTGTCCTTAGTACTGGCATTTTGTCCCTTCCACTAAATGGCATTTTGCAAAGTGATAAGTCAGGAGGCTTTCAAGTCCTTCCACACATCGCCCCCAACTTTGGGTACCAGGGAGAGGGCGAAGGGGGAGCACTGGGCTCTGAGCACCTGGGGCGGGGGAGGGCTGCTCACATGCTGAACTAGGAATGAGCCCGGCCACTTCCCGGATCCTAGTTGGCAGGGTCACCGTCTATGGGGTCCATGCACAATGTCCCTTCAGCAGCAGCCCAGGGAACTCCAAATCCTTCCACACTTCCAGGCCCTGCAGGACCTCTTCAGCCTCCACTCACCCCTCCCCACCTGCTCACCACACTCCAGCCTTGACCTCCCTAAAGCTTTCCAAAATCACCGTGTTTTTCCTCACTTCTGGGTCCTCGTAGGCGTTCCCTTTGCCTGACTAATTTCTAGTCATCTTCACAACCCAGCTGGGACATCACCTCCTCCAGGAAGCCTTCCCTCATCCCTTTCCTGTTCACCCCCGTACACCATTTGGGTTATATCCGCAGAGCACCCTATGCTGATGCTTCTTTCAGCACACATTGGGCTGTACTGAAGGCACGCTGTCACGTGTCCATCTTCTGGACTGGCCACTGGGCCCTTTGGGGACCCCAGGCCTGATCTCGTTTACAGCTGTGTACCCAGCACCCTACATGGCCAGACCCACAGCCAGTGCTCGGAAATGTTGTGGAAAATGAGTGAATTGTGTCGCGTCCTGGCTTAACTCCATGAGTCCACACACCCTCTTTCACCCTGTAGGGGAGGACACGTCCCTTCCTCCACCCAGCTGGGCTTTCCTCTTCCTTCTCCAGGTGGCAGTTTGGTACTCCCAGGGTCTTGACCCCGATAGGCCAGGTAGGTGGGGTGGGGCAGGGGTTAGGGAGCCTTATTATGGGCACTAGGTAGGCCCCGTGATTAACCCCAGTGCAAGGCTGAGAGGCAGGAGCCAGAGTTAGGGATGGTTGGAGTGGGTGCTGACTGAGGGACGTGAGCAGGGACAGCCCACTGAACATGGGGCCACATGCTGGGGATATCAGAGTGGGATGCCCCACAGCGTTGGGTGTTTGGGGAGCTCGGCTCTCTGCGAGCCCCGTGTGAACTCTTCTCCCCATAGTGGAGTCCCGAACCCATTGCTGAGGATGGGCCAGGCTCCCTACAGGCCTGGGGCCTGGTTGGACCTCAGATGTTGGGGAGTCACGTTGGAGAACTCTTCTTCTGAAAGGAAAATGGGCAAAACAGGAGTCCGAGACTGAGCCACACAGGAGGAAAAGATTTGAAACAAGACCCATCAAAAAGGCCACTTGGGGTGACAGGAGGAGATGAGGCTGCTGGGAGACTGGAAATGAGGGGCCAGGGGAAGGGTGGGGTGTGTCCTTGGGGTTCAGGGCCCCAACCAGCCAGCCCCTCAACTGCTCTCCCTCCCTCCCTGGTGGCTATGAGAGTTTGAGGCCCTGGGGGACTTGGCACCACCAGTCCCCTAAGCATACTGTCCCCTCTGCTGACTCATCTTGGCCCCCCACGCAGCTTCTCCTAAGGAAAGGAGCCCCCGGGCTCACACAGTCTAAGTCCTGCCACCTCCCCTTTCCAGAGCCCTGTCTCCTCTCTCTGTTCCTCTGCCCTCTAAACCCACTGGCTTTCAGCTCATGAAATGGGGCCACCCCCACCTGCTATGGGTCTCAACCACGAAGGCCCTTCTCCCTCTGTGCTTGGTGACTTCTACTGACCCTCCAGGCCCCATCCACAGGGAGCCCTTCCTGTCCCAGCCCCACTGGTCATGACTCGGGTGGCTGGGTCTTTCAGTTTCTTACTCCTATAGCTCCTTTCATAGAACATAACGTCATTGTAATTAGACATGTAATTCTGTGGTTGGATCTGATTAAGCTCCAGCTCCCTGTGCGTCTCTGAGTGTCACATGGAAAAGGTGGGTGCCTGTTCCGTTGATCCCTTGTCGCCTCAGCATCTAACACAATGTCTGGCAGGGCCTTAATATGTCTTTGTGGAACAGATGCATCTGCTGTGACCTTGCCTGTCACAGCTCTTGGGTCAGGGAATGGATTTGTGCCTGTATATCCATTAGGACCGGGTACCTCTGCTCAGGGGCATCATTCTCCCTGGGCCAGGCCTGCCCTGGGTCCGTGGATGCTGTTGCCGGCCTGACCCTGCCAGGCTGAGGCCCAGCCCTGGACCACAAGGGAGCCTGCCCTCACTGGCATCTTTCAGCTGCAATACTCAAGAACTTTCCTTCCCTCCCTCCCCGGGCCGTCTCGAAACCTCAAGATTCTGCAACCACTTTCACAAAAACCGTCTACCAGCTACGGTGGAGGTGCTGGCCACAGGCCTGATTGGATCTCTTTATCTGCTCAGCTCCAACGGCCCCCAAGGACACAGCTGTGGTAAAGCAGCGCTCAGGGCCTGGTGGGCCTGCTCCTGTTCCCAGGGGCTCCTGGGAATGGGGTCCTTGACCCTATTCTCATGACGAGAACGCTGAGGTGCACAGGGAGAAGGGGCTTGACTCAAACTGCAGTGTCTCCACCTGTGCCAGAGGCAGGGGCGGGCTGGGAGCAAGTGCATCTGTGTGCTTGTGTGTATGTGTGTGCGCTGGAGCTGAGGACTCGCCAGAAGGAGGCGGCTCTGATGTGATCTTTTCAGTGAGGCTGGAAAAAACTCACTGCGGGCCCTTGGAGAGCTGGCCTGGGAGCCCAGCAACAGCCTGGCTGTGTGACCTTGAGCAAGAGCTTGACCTCTCTGATTTGGTAGTAAAGTCACCAATGGGCAAAAAGGTTCAGGAGGCAGGAGGGGTCTCCGGGGAGCACTTGAGAGATGCACAGTTGCGGTCTAGGGGATCGGCTGAGGGCAAGCACCCATCCCTTCCCCTCCCTCCTGCCTTGGCCTTATGTGAGAGCTTACCTCACTTCCTCCATCACCTGGGAACTCCCAGGGGCAGGGACTGGGGGCAAGTGGAGGAGGATCATGGGCTTGCAGACAAGGCAGACCCTGCTTTGCATCAAAGACGTAACGAGTGAGGGGGCTCAGTGGGGTGTGGGACCTCAGTTTTACTGTTGAGGTGGAGAGGAAATAACATGTCATGGTCTCGGGAGGGGGTGTCCCCCTGGTTCTGACTCTACAAGCCGCTTCCTTCTCCCCCAGGCTCCCAAGGACACAGGTGTGACCTGACGGACAGAACCCTCCTCACACGGGCTGGGAAGGTGCCTCAGGCCTGAGCAGGCCACCCTGGTGGCCCCTGGGTAGGACTTGGGAATCTGACAGGCTGCGCCAGCTGCTCCAATTATACTCCCCTGGCCCTGTGTTGGGTGAGGCTGCTGTGGTGGCCGCCCAAGCAGGGGGACAGAAGCCACTCTAGAGCAAGGGGGGGCAGGGAGGAGGGTCCCAGAGCCTGAGAGGAAGGGTTGTACCCTCCCTCAGCCCCCCCGGCCTGTCTCTGCTCAAGAAAAGGCCCACACTGATCGATTTTTGCATCCTGGCATCTCAATACATCTAGAAAGAGTGAATGCCTGAAGTCTGTAGGAATTTAGACACCCTGTTGAACACAATAGTCTCTTGCATAGGGCACTTACAATTTAGAAGGTTCAAAAATGCAAACAATGATTTGAAAGACTGTGCAGGTTTTACGCCCCCCTGCCCTGGCCACAGCCTCCTCAGCATCTCTGGTGGTGGTGATGAACGTGGGCGTGGTGAGCGCGGTCGTCCCTGCCCTTCAGCACCACTGGAGGTGGCTGGAGCCAGCACCCAATGTCAGGGGCAAAAAGCCACCAGCCAGGGCTCTTTGTGCTGGGTGAAGGCTGCTCTCTCTCTGCACTCTTCTTGTCCCACCCCCCACAGTGTAGTCTTCTGGCAGGGTCATGAGAAAGGGTGAGGCTCCTCTCTGCTCCTCCTCACTGTCCCTGGAAGGCACATTAGCCAGCCAAGAATGTGCCACTAATTGATGCCACCTATGACGCCCTGAGCAGGCAGTCCTCGGTCTGCCACCCATGCTGGGCTCTGGACAAGCACGAGTCTTAGCCTTCTTTGTGTCCTTCTGGGCAGGGATGATGGTTCTGAATAGAATCGGGCCTCATGGGTCCAGAATGGAGCACCGGATTATTCCAGAAGAGATGGAGCCATGTGCCCCCCAGTGCTCCTCCCCAACACTGCCCAAGGCTTCTTGGGTTGGTGGACGCTCCAGAATCAAAATGTCAGAGATGTCTGTCTTCAAGGACTAATGTGAGGTTTACAATGTTATTTGTCTGTTTATTCTGTCAACAAATGTTTATGGAGAGCCTTCATGTCCCAGGGCCTGTGCTGGGTGCTAGGGTCGTGGTGGTGAGTAAAAACAGTCATCTAACAGAAGAGAGACATGAAACAAACATCCCCCTGCAGGTCTGAGGGAGAAAAAAGCTCTAGGTAAATCCATAGAAATGCAAAAGGATACTCCTACGCCCTCCAGTATTAGGAGATTTGCCTAAGGTAACGGCGAGTTAGTGCAGGAACTTGAATCCAGGTCTCCTTGCTCCAAGTTCTTACCCCACTCCAGCAGGTTTGACCTGTATAACCCACCCGCTGCCTAGCAGCCAACATGACATTTTTATTTATTTTATTTATTTTTGTGTGTGTGTGTGTGTGAGGAAGACCAGCCCTGAGCTAACATCTGTTGCCAATCCTCCCCTTTTTTGCTGAGGAAGACTGGCCCTGGGCTAACATCCGTGCCCATTTTCCTCTACTTTATATGGGACGCCGCCACGGCATGGCTGACAAGCAGTGCGTCCACGGGAGCCCGGGATCCGAACCTGCGAACCCCAGGCTGCCAAGCGCAGACTAAACCGCTGCGCCACCAGGCGGCCCCGAACATGACATTTTTAAAGTGTAAATTATATCATGCCACCATCCTCACCTCCACCCAAACCCTCCAAAGACTTTCATTGCACTTAGAATTAAATTCAAACTCTTTAATGATCTGGCTCCTATCTACACCAGTGGTAATTTAAAAATATGTCCACAAATTATTTGACACTCCTCATTCAAAAGATGGAGACTAATTCCCCTCCCTTGAATGTGGGCTGGCCTTGGTGGCTCGCTTCTCTCTAATGGAATGTGGCGGAAGTGCTATGTGACTTCTGAGGCTGGGTGTAGAAAGGATGCAGCTTCCACCTGGCTCTCTCTCAGCATGCTTGTCCTTGGAAGCCAGCTGCCATGTTGTAAGGAAGCCCAGCCCATGTGGAGAGACCAGCCAACAGCCCCACCTAGGCGTGCAGCTGACACCAATGTCAACAGCCAAACATGTTAGTGAACAAAACCGCAAACGATTCCACCCTGGCCCTTGAGCTGAGGCACAAGACATGGCAAAATGGAGACAAGCTCTCTCTGCCATGCCCTGTCAGAGTTCCTGGCCCACAGAACCTGTGAGAGATAACAGATGATTACTTTGGTTTAAGGTGCTAGGCTTGGGTTGATTTGTTATGCAGTAGTAGGTAACTAACATAATATCTTAGAGCCACCTCCCACCAAGGTCCTCTTTGTTCACTACGCTCCAGTTACACTGTCCTCTTTTCTTTCTCCTTTGGCCACCAAGCTCATTAGTACCTCAGGACCTTTGCATTTGCTGTTCCTTCTATCTGGAATACTTGCCCATCACCCAAATCTCTGCCTGACTGGCTCCTTCTCATTATCCAGGTCTTTGCTCAAATATCCCCTCCTCAGAGAGTCCTTCCCCGACCACATTTTGTAATGCTGCCCACCCTACCAGTCACATCACTGCATGCATCTCTTCACAGCTTTTATTCTATGAAATTATCTTATTTATTTATTTGTCCAGTTGTTATTTGTCTGCCTCCTCACACTTCTCCCTCCCCCTTTCCAGCACCTCCTGTCTGGTGTTGGTGTGGGGAGGATGAAAGGGGAAAACGATGTGTCCTCTCCTCATGAGAGTTACCACTGCAGCAGGCCCCCTGGTCTTCATGGCTCCCCTGTCAATTCACGCTGTGGGGCAAGCCCAAGGCCCCTTGGAGCCCATTTCCGGGTTCTTGGGAGGACTGTACAGGGGCTCTCTGGGCACATTCCCTGTCATGACAAACAGGGGTCCAGCTCAACCTCCTCCTCTCTCCTCGGCTTCCATCTCAGCAGTCACCCCATAGCCTTGCTGCTCTTTGACACTTGTACAGAATCAGAGCGTATGAGGTCCCCTCTTTCCACCACTCACGCTCTCCTCCCTCATAAGGCCTCTGGTCTTCTCCTCTCTCCAATTCTAATTCTTTCCCCACTTTTTCAGGGTCCCCTCTCTATTTCAAACATGCGCGCGCACGCGCACACAGACACACACACACTGGGCTTATGAACGGCAGGGTGGTGGGAGCAACCCACCTGGAAGGGAGGTGTATTTTAGCTCTAACACTGTTGAGAGTTGTGCAGACATGGTAATTATAAAAAGCATCTTTAGTCAGTTTTGTTGTTGTTTCTAAATTCTCCAGAGAAAAAGAAACCCTTTATGGCCTGCACAGGCACCCTCTTCCCTGTCCTCGGTGTGCCCCTGCATCTGTGAGATGGAGGAGACAGGGCTGTAGGTGGATATCCAGGCAGGCATCATGTCCTCGGTGCCCCAGCTGCCTCCTCTCCTGCTCTCAGCTCTCTCTCCAACCCAGCTCCCTCAGCAATTGCTGATGGCTCCTACTGGGCCACTGCCACTGCCATGAGTGTCTTCCCAGGGTGCCCTGCTTCCTCAAGCTCCTGTCTTTTCTTCCCTTGGTTCAGCCAAAACAAAGTCAGGAACTTTCCCTAAGAGCCTAGGGGTAAAAAGGGCAAATTGGGACAGAAAGAGTAAATTGTAGGCACTCAATAAATACCCATTTAATGAATGAATAAAAACGTGAATGTCTAGGGGCCGGCTCAGTTGCTGGTTAAGTCTGTGTGCTCTGCTTCTGCAGCCTGAGGTTCGCAGGTTCGGATCCCGGGCGCAGACAGACGCACCGATTGTCAAGCCATGCTGTGGCAGTGTCCCATATAATGGAGAGGAAGATGGGCACGGATGTTAGCCCAGGGCCAGTCTTCCTCAGCAAAAAGAGGAGGATTGGCAACGGATGTTAGCTCAGGGCTAGTCTTCCTCACACACACGCACAAAAAGGCATGAAAGTCTAGACATAACTAATGACAAGTTCCTTGGATACTATCATTTAAGGGATGCCCTGCTTGTTTGTTTCATGGCAGACATGTTTGGGGGGCATCTATCCACCCATATGCTCTTTCTTTGAGAACAACCCTCACCCACAATTCCTGCTGAAGGGATGGGCCTGGGTGGCCATGCTTACGTCACATGACCTGCATATCCACAGCCCCATGACACACATGGCCCAACATCAGACAGTCAGATTATTCTCATAGCACTTTGGAATTTGAACCCTGAGAGACTGAGCTAGTTGACCGCGGAAGGCAGAATGGAAAGGTCAGGTTTGGGGGCTGAGGCTTCCATTTGCACCATGTACAAGCAGACTGCAAGGCAGGGAGGAATGAAGGGAGGGAGGGAGGAGGAGAGACCAGCTGTGTCAGTCCTGACAGCTTCTTATTGCTGCCATACCGACTCCACCTTGCTTCAGGGAGACCTTTAAACCCCCTCTTTTAATTTAAACTTGTTGGGGTCGCAGCCCCTTGTAACTCTAACCATAACCTATAACCTTCTTCTCTTCAATTCTGCCTAACAAACTGACCCCAAAGCTCCAGTTTGATAGTGAAGGAAAGATATGATGACTGCATGGCAGAGAGGTTCAGGCAGAGAGGAAGCAAGGCACACCAGTGAATTGGGGGTGGGGGTGGGGGTGGGGGAGGCCCAGATGGGTGTAAAGACTAAACTGGCAGAAATCAGTGTAGGAAGGGAGAGAGGGAAAGAGGAGGGGTGAGGATATAGAGAGAGATAGATGAAGAGTCAAAAAATTGTTATGGAGCACTTTCTATGGATAAAGTACTGCATTAGGCCCCAAGTGCATATTTACAAATATGAATGAATGAACAAATGAATGGGTCTTCCCATTCCTGTTTGCAAGAAGTGGTGAGTCTGAAAATGGGAGTGGATGAGGGATAGCAGTAAGTAGTCAGAGCCTTGCAGACACGGCCTTGAATTTATGCCCATTTTCTGTCCTCTGTTTCACCCTTAGGCGTGTCGCATGGTCCTGATGGAGTTCAGCCCCCACCCCCTCCACACCTCCCTCACTGAACCTAGGAATTGCTGCCCTGCTTCCAAAACACTACTCAGTGATGAAAAAATAAATGTCAGGCATAATAATAACAATAACAATAATCCTTACATAGGTTCTATGGTTTACAAACTATTCTTACACACTTTTTATTTGAATCTCATAAATCTGTGAGATTATTGAGACAGATAGTGTTTTGTGCCAGTTTGGTGAGGAAGAATCTGTGAGTCCAAGAAAGGCCAGGTGGCTTATCCAAGGTCACCAGTTTGGTAACTAACGGCTCAAGGGATCCCAGTTTAGGGCTAAGTCTCCAGGTTCTCTGTTTTTTCTAACACTCTGGACATAGACCAAAAGGGGTGCTGTGAAGAGAAGTCAAAACACATAAAATAGAACTGCTGTTACTGGGGAAATACCCTCATCATAAGAGGAAGGGGAAAAGGAGGGTGTGGCTCAGGGGTCATGAGAAAATTTCTTATTGTTGCAGAAGTTTTACAACTCTTTATCATAAACCTTGGTCACCTAAGAGGACTCTATCTTTTTTCCTAAAAATCTAAGTAAGTTGCCTAGTTTCAAAACTCATTCACTTCTACGATGATCCTCACAACATATCTACAAGCTTAGAAAGGGGAAGATACAGTAGCTCTCTCTCCACTTTACAAATGGAAAACAAAACCAAAGAGAGGTGACCTATCCATTGTTACTCCCTTCTACAGAGCAGCCAGTGCCTCCCTAATCTCCTCACTGCTGCCTGCATCTCCTGGTTCCTCAGGGTGTAGATCATGGGGTTGAGCATGGGGGTCATAACTGTGTGGCTGATGGACACATCCTTGTCCATGGAGAAGGGGGTGAAGGGCCGGGCATAGAGGTAAATACTCGGAATGAAGACCATAGACACCACAACGATGTGGGTGGTGCAGGTGGAAGCTGCCTTCCTCCTCGCCTGCCCTGAGTGGGATCTCAGCATCACCAGGATGACTGAATAGGAGATCAGGATGAGAAAGAACCAGATGACATCCAGCAACCCACTGTTGGAGATCATGAGGAACTCTAAGATGGAAGTGTCAGTGCAGGCAAGTCTCAGCACCTGTGGAACATCACAGTAGAAGTTATCCAGGACATTGGGACCACAGAAAGGCAGTGGGAGCATCAGAGCCAGTTGGGAAATGGAATGGATGAAGCCTCCCACCCAACCAGCCACGACCAGCCCCACGCAGAGCTGAGTGTTCATGATGGTGACATAGTGGAGGGGCCGGGAGATGGCAACAAGGCGGTCATAGGCCATCACTGAGAGGAAGAAGATCATGGCACCACCCAGAAAGTGGAAGAAGAAAATCTGGGCCATGCAGCCCTGGTAGGAGATGGTCTTCTCCTCTGAGAGGAAGTCCACTAACATCTTTGGGGCAGTGACTGAGGAGAAACAGAGGTCTATGACAGCCAGATTTCGGAGCAGAAAGTACATGGGCGTGTGCAGCCTGGAATCAGAGGTCACTGTGACCATGATGAGGAGGTTTCCCATGACAGTGGTGGTGTAGACAAACAGGAACACCAGAAACAGGAAAAGCTGGAGCCCCCAAGTCTGTGAGAGCCCCAGGAAGATAAATTCTGATACCCACGTGAGGTTCCCGGGTTCCATGGTGTCTTCTCCATACACCTAAAGAAAATGAACCACAGACAGATGCATGACGTCACTTTTAGTGTCAGGGGCTCAAACTGAGTTGTCCAGGTCCAGATCACGAACATGTTCAAATGTGGATCATAATACCAGGTGCTGATTAAGTGGCCTTGTCTCTGGAGAGTTTACAGGTTGGTGCTGGAATATACATTCGTGAGATATCTTAAAGCGATCTAGAACATATGCAACCTGCTTTTCAAATTCAGTGTGATATACTGGTGGGAAGACACTTGGAGTCCGACAGATCTGTAGTCAAATTTCAGGGCTCTGATTTCCTTGAGAGTTGACCTTTAGCAAGTTATTTAATCTCTCTGGGTCTCAGTTTCCACATCTGAAAGTTAGGTATAAAATACTTTATAGAATTTTCTGAGGGCTTAAGTAGAATGACACATATAGAGTCCCTAGGACAGCGCCTGGAAATATAAATGGTAATCACTCTCCTCTGTGTAGTCTCCTGCTCTAAAGACATCCTCCTCTCTTCCAGTCTTAATAAATTTTTCTACCAATCAGTTTTCATGCAACATTATCACACCATAATGTTAATGAACCATTCACATGTCTATGTTTTTCCTCCACAATTCAACCACAAGATCCTAGAGACATGGGTTTTGACTTCACAGTTTATTTGTGCCCCTCAGAGCCCATCTTTGCTCATAGTCAGTACTTAGTAAGTACCTGGTGTTGACTTCCAGGTGGGTGAATAGCTATAGGGTGTGCAGGTCCATGCAGGGGAGCCTCTGGACACAGCTGGACACCTGGGACGTCCAGTTTCCCCCCTCTCCCTAGTGCAGGTGGTCCCTCCTTTGGGGAGGCTCCCCAGAACATTTGTGGAGACAAGAGGGAGAGCGGTAAGGGAGTTTCATTAGATTAAGAAATAGATGATAAATATGTTGTTTGAAGGAGACTCAGATCTCTTCTGAAAGGACAGCAATTTTAGAAGATGGTATTGAATCCAAGGGTAGAAGAGAAAGGAAAATGTTGAAGGAAAAGAAATGAAAATAGATGAAGAATTAAAGGGAGATTAATAAGGAAGGGAACTGGGGAAAGAGTGAGTGAAAGAAAGGTGGTAGGGTGGAGAGGGAATGGGACCAAAGGTGGAGAAGGAGATGGAGGGTGAGAGATAGAGGGTGATGGGGTTAGGGGGTAAGTGGCCTCCCCACTCCTCTGCCTTGTCTCAGTCTCCCATCCTCTCTCACCTGGCCTGCTGCAATCCATTATCTATTAGAAGTCATTCTCTTCTTATCTTTCACTTCCATTTGCTTCCTCTCCAGTCTACCTCCTACACAGCCATCCATGAGACCTCTCTGAACTCTGATCTGATCACCTTCCTCTCACTTATATTTTTGTGGTGATGCTCACTAGTGCTCCTTAGGAGCCACATCAAATACTTTGTAGATCAAGTCAGGGTAGAAATACATACATACATATGTGCATGCAAGTCAGCATGCCGTACAAGGCCGTAAACCGTAGTCTCCATCTGCCTTTAATCAGTATCTCTGCGTCTTAAGAACCACTGGCTCTTTAATGGATTATAGTTTCTGGAATATGCCACATATTTGTTTGTTTCCTGGAATTCTGTTCACTACCTTCTCTACCTCAGAAAAGACCCACTCAAACGACACCGTCTGTCACTCCTTTCACCATTTCCCCCAGGCAGAGCTAATTCCCCATTTCTCAGGGTTCTTATAACATTTTAAAAATACCTCTTTTATAGGTTTATTATGATTCATTCATTCCATCTTCTTCCCTTAACCAATTACATTGTAATTTCAATATCTTAGTAACCATAGAACTCAGAACAGCAGCTCTAATATAGCACATGCTCAGTAAATGTTTTCAATTTTACAGATTAAGTAGGCAATCGATTATATGGAGAATTTTTGAGTGATTTTACTTATCCCTTCTTCCCTATCTCATAGGGCTTGTTCCATACTTGGTGCTAAAATTACCGAGTTTTACATGCAACCTGAAGCAGCTGTTTTAACAGCACATTCCCCCTGAATTACTTCCTGGGGCTCTCCTCAAACTTTAGACTTACTACCATCAGGTCCATGTCACTTGTTTATTCTCCTCACCCTCCAGCAGGTGTTTTCAAGAACCTCATTACTGCTGACCTACCGGCAGGTGGGGAAACCCTCAGTCTCTCACCTTCCTTCAGCCCCGGATGGGAGAAGTGAGGTCAGGTCTTACCTCTTTCTAGGGGGGCTCCCCATGCGGCTTCACAGCTTCCTGTCCCCTGACCATACCTCACACACACTACTCATAGGCATGATGCTGGGAAAGAGGGGAAATCATCGGGGAGAAGCTATTGGACTGGGCTCAGGAAGCAGAGATGGAAGGATTCCCGCTGGGGGCAAAGGAGCAATGGGAGTTGTTAAAAAGTTTCTAAGTCTCTCAAAAGCACTTACTATTTGAGAGGTCTGTCTTGAGGGCAAAAACCAACCAAACAAAAGCTACCAAGGACGTTGAAAATTGTAGAGACATGAAATGTAGGATTAGCAGGCCAAGATCACAAAGGACAGTCTCTTCAAAAGAACCAAAATTTCTGGGATTTTTGGAAGGACCCATTTCATAGAACAGTGGTCCCCACACTTGAACATGCATTAGAATCACCTGGTGGGGATGTTAAACCTCAGCAACCCCACACAGAATTTCTGATTTGGCAGGTCTTGGGCAGAGCCTGAGAATTTGCATTTCCAAAAAGTTTTCAGGTGATGCTGATGCTGCTTCTCTGGGGCCACAGTTTGAGAACCACTGACTTCGTGTTTCACTCTTTCTCCTTGTCAGTGCAGCATAATGGACAGTTCTCTCTCACAGCACCATCAAGACAACCGGTTTGATATCTACTTTCAAAAAAATTAATTGATCTTAACTTGAGCAACGTCATAGGTGGGAAATGTTTGTATTCTACTACTGAAACCCTGTAAACTCTGTCTTTTATTTTGTCAACCAGACCCCAATGTTGATTCCCCATCCATATCCAATTCTACTACATCATGTATAAAATTCTGGAACTCCTTACATACGAGTTATTATCCAGTAAGATCCTTCCTTTCATACAAGGACTAATATAAGAAGTGCATATATTTTCTTATGAGGATGAACTGGTCAGAATTAGAATTAACTGGCTTTATATTCTTTTTTTTAATTTTTATTTTATTTATTTGTTTTTAAGAAGATTGGCCCTGAACTAACATCTGTTGCCAATCTTCCTCCTTTTTCCCCCCCAAAGCCTCAGTAGATAGTTGTATGTCATAGTTGTACATTCTTCTAGTTGCTCTATATGGGACGCTGCCTCAGCATGGCTTGAAGAGCAGTGCGTAGGTCCATGCCCAGGCTCCAAACTGGTGAACCCCGAGCTACTGAGGAGGAGCATGTGAACTTAACCGCGATGCCACCGGGCCGGCCCCTTATATTCTTGATGTACTATAAAAACTGATTTCTTAGAGCTTTCTGTTCTACATGAGATTTCCAGGTTGGTCTGAGTTCTTTCCTTGCAAATGTTTAATCTTAGCAAAATAAAATCCTTCTGGCATATAAAAACACTATGTGAAGCTCTGGTTTCTTCCACTTATAAGAGATATAGATTTAAAAAACACAAATTCTTCCCAATATTTAGCACTTTCGTCTATTTTAAAATCCAGCCACTTGTAAAAATAGCCTGTATTGATGCTGGGGAAGGGACTATTTCTTATTAATCTTGTTGACTATCAGATGTCACTAACTGTAACATTATTAACAGTAACTAAGTTACCTTGATTAATTCCTTATGATTCTGATTTAGCCCTCAATAAGACAGCCCTTGCATGTTCTAGTTTATATACTTCTTCTCTCAAGGTGCATATACATCTGTGAGATGTCTACTAAACCACATCTCAACCCCAAAGTTGATTCCTCAGAGCAGGATTGCAAATGATTTGTGTGTTTTAAAAATTGATTACAATGTGGTTTATTGTTTTGGAGTATTGTACCTGGCCCATTGTGAAAGTTCAATAAACATTTGTTAACATAACTGGAAGTTCTCCTTGAAGAGTAGGAGAGCAGTGAGACGAATGTCTAGGTACCCCTCTATCCTCAATGCTGGGGATACAAAAATAAGTCATACATTCTGCTCTCAAGGATCTCTTAGGCTGATGGGGAAAACAGACCCAGAAACACATAAATGTACTCATTGCAGAGAGGAAACAGCTCTGCCAGGGGAGTGCTCAAAGGTTAAAGGGCTGAGCAACCTGGGAGAGAGGGGAAGGCTTCCCAGAGGAGGTGACATTTGAACAAAAGGGAAATTCAGGTGTATTAGGCAGACAAAGGAGGGAAAGCATTTCTCTGGCAGGAAGAACAGAAGTCTAGAGATGGAATGGCCCAGAATTCACTCCAGGAACCCTGAATGCCTCAGAAAGGCTGGAGTGCAGGGGAAGTGATGGGGATTAGGGTGGAAGGGAGGCAAGGATCACTCTGAATAGTGTTAAGAGACCAGGGTACTACATTTATATTTTATCCTGAGGGAGGTGAGATGCCAGTGGAGGATGTTACGCAGGAGAATGATCTACAGATGGAGGCTTCTATGGTAAAAGGGAGGAGGAGAGAAGGGAGAGTTGAAAGAACAGGCATAGAGGGAGCAGCCCCTTTGTTTATTCATATCCCTCTTGTTTCAGAAAAGACTTAATGAGTGCAGTTAAGGGCCTATAACTTTGCCGGTGTTTCTAACTCATCCTATCTCAGTTTCAGAACCCTTAAAGATGTGAAGAGAGTGAAGAGAAGAGAAGAGAAAATGGGAGATAAGAAAAGAAGGAGGAGGATAAATAGCTAATTAAGTAAAATCAGGGCATCAAAGCCAATGAACCAGCTGTGACCCATGGCTCAATGATATCAAGACACTGGTTCAGTGAATCTGTGATGCTCTTGACCCTTCCCTTGTGAGCCAAGATGCCCTTCATGGCTTCAATCATCGTGTTTGCCCTCACACAATCTCTTTCAAAGGCTGGAAGTGAGGAAAGTGGTGTGGGGCAGTTCCTTTCTTCTCCTGCATCTCCTGCCTTTCTTCATGGAGGAGACATCTTTGCCAGAAGCTCCCTGGCAAACACACTTTTGGTTGTATTTGTCATTCCGGGATCACAGGAACACATGAACACTCCTAGCTCCTAAGTGTTCTGTGAAAGTGAACACCTATGACAGGGGACAAGCGAGGGAGACATGGTTGGGAATGGTTGTTGGGTAGGCACCCAAGAACAATGCTACGTTCTTATGAAACACCTGGAAATAGGAATCAACATGATGGCTCAGAAGCGAGAGAATCTTAACAAAGATGCAGTCTGTCTAATGCAAGAAAACTCTTATGATAGCGAGGTCATAAACTCAAATGTGAGTAACGTAAACGAGAGAAGGAGGTCAGGTAGGAATTTCTCTATCTAAAGAGGTACTGAGGCTCATCACCCTCTTCACCCCAGTGCAAAAGTCTAGCATCTAAGCCAAAGGAAATCAAGATTTTTCTTTGGAGAAACAACAACTCCATGTAGACTTCCATGTATTGGCACTTGGGGGTCCTCCAGCAAATAGCTGATTTCCACTTGAACCCCTAAACTGAATTCTAAAAGATTTACCCATACATAGAGGTACTAATTAGCATTTTATTGCCTTACTCTTAAATGTAGATAACCAAAGATCACCAGGAGTTTAAGGAAGGACACCAGCACAAAAGAGCAAAAACACAATAAATAGAAAAACAAATGAGAAGCAAACAGAAATGACATGGGAAACAGAAAAAAACTTTTTTAAAAACTCCAGTTTATATAATTAACATCCTTTGAGAGAAGCAAGAGATATAATATCCATCAAATAAGAACAGCATGTTATGGAAAAAGTCATAGAACAAAAAAGAGTTCTTGGAAATTAAAATATGTTGACAGAAATGAAAACTTTCATAGAGGGATTGGAAGACAGAGTTGAGGAAATCTCTTCTGAATATAGAATAAAAACATAGTTTGAATAGGGTGTCCCCAGGATGGGCCCGGCATGGGTTGTCAGAGCCTGCATGTTCCCTCCTGGGAGCTGCCCATCATGGGTGTTAAAGCAAAGTGGGGAGAATACCCCCACAGGGGGATGGCTCAGTGGGGAGTCAAAGCTTCAAAGGGATGAGAAATGTGTCCATGCAGAGGTGCAGTCCAACACCAGGTGTTGGCCCCCAAGCAGGGTGAGGAGGGTGTCCATATTGGGGGATGTTCTGTGTGGAGTGTTGGAGCAGGAATAGGGTAAGAAAAGTGACTGAGTAGGAGGCTGGCCTGCAGTGTGATACCAAAGCCCAAGTGGAGTGAGGAAAACATCAGGGGAGAGAATGGGAAAGGATATAGAACTGCTATGGGAGATGTGTTGTATAGAGGGGATGAATTAAATAAGTTCCTAAATTAAGGATGGAGTGATGTTAGAGAAAATGGCAGAATAGAGAACTCCAAAGGCCCATCCTTCCACAGAAACACTGAAAAGATAGATATAAAGGAATAGAATTGATAGTCTAGGAATAAATCCATACACTTATGGTCAATTGATTTTCAACAAGAGTGTCAAGAGCATTCAATGGGGAAAAATAGTCTCTTCAACATATGGTGCTGGGACAACTGGATATCCACATGCAAAAGAATAAAATGGGACTGTCATACCGCATACAAATATGAACTCAAAATGGATCAAAGACCTAAATGTAAGAGCTAAAACTATAAAACTCTTAAAAGAAAAAATAAAGGTAAATCTTCATGAACTTGGATTTGGCAATGCATTCTTAGATATGATACCAAAAGCACAGCAAAAAAGAAATAATGATAAATTAGACTTCATCAAAATTAAAAACTTATGTGCATCAAAAGACACTATCAAGAAAGTGAAAAGATTTCTCCTAAAGAATGGGATAAAATATTTGCAAATCAAAATTTAGTAAGAGTCTAGCATCCAGAATATATAATGAACTCATACAAATCAACAGTAAAAAGACAAACAACCCAGTTTTTTAAATAGGCATAGGACTTGAATATACATTTCTCCAAAGAAGTTATACAGATGACCAACAAGAAAAGATGCTCAACATCATTAGTAGTCAGGGAAATGATAATCAAACATAGTGAGATACCACTTCATACCCAGTAGGATGGCAACAATAATAATAGTAATAATAATAGAAAATAATAAGTGTTAGTGAGGATGTGAAGAAATTAGAACCCTCAAAATTGCTGGTGGGAATGTAAAATGGTGCAGCTGCTGTAGAAAACACTTTGGCAGTTCTTCAACAAGTTACCCATGGAAGTATCATATGAGCCAGCAATTCCACTCCTAGGTGTATATTCAAAAGAACTGAAAACAAACAAATACTTGCACACAAATGTTAATAGCAGCACTACTCACAATAGGCACAAGATGTTATTCAATAGATGAATGGATAAACAAAATGTGGTATATCCATACAATGGGATATCATTCAGCCATTAAAACAAATGGAGTAGTGATACATACTACAATGTGGATTAACATTATTAAACATTATGCTAAGTGAAAGAAGCCAGACACAAAATATTGTACCATTCTATTTATATGAAATTTCCAGAATAGGTAAATCCATAAGTACAGAAAGCAGATTAGTGGTTTCCAGGAGCTCAGGAGAGGGGAGGGGATGGGGAATGACTGATTAGTGGGTATGGGGTTTCCTTTCAGGGTGATGAAAATGTTTTGGAACTAGATAGAGGTAAAGGTTGCACAACATTGTGAAAGTACTAAATGCCACTGAATTGTACACTTGAAAATGGTTAATTTTATGTTATGTGAATTTCATATATGTATATATATTTATATATTTACATTTGTATTAAGGATGATGATAGGATCCAGGTTCCTCACCAGAGAAAGGAATTACAAGCGTGGAAAGAGAAAAACAGAATGAATCCTGTGGTGTTGAATTGGAAATGAAGTATCCATGTGAACATATGGTTTTCATTAGATACATGATAGGTAGAGAAATAAGTATAGATTGAATGTGTTATGTGTGTTTATATGTATATATGCGTATATATGTATATAATAATGAGCACACCTAGCACCCAAATATAGACTTCTAAATACCATTCTCCACCAAAAGGTGGAGCAGAGAAAGCAAAGATTAGCATGGGGCATTTCGTTGTGACAGAAAGTAAGGAAGTGCTCAAAGAACAAAAAGGACATGGAAGCCAGCTTGGAGAGGCTCTGACTGGCCAAATCTGGGGCAAACTGAGCATCAAAATAAGTAAAGATAGTAACGGATTATAACTCAATGAATTAAAAAAAAGAAAATACGCGTCCGCACAGATAAAAATAAACAAGTGAATAAATTGGACGTTTGATAAGGAAACAGATATTCACATAGTCTCAAAGTACCTCCCCACAAAATATTTACTAATTTCCAAGGGAAAATGAATAACTTAGGTGAGAAGCCTAACAAACATCTCCTTAGTGAAGTAACCAAAGTGACAGGACGTCAGTAATGATTCACAAAGTGAAATCACTCACACCTCATAGGATGCAGTAAGAATACAGCACAATTTCTGCGATATCCTTGGCAGAGTGACAAAAACATATTACCAGAGTCTAATTATGAAACATCAGACAAATCCAAACTGAGGGACATTCTACAAAATAACTGGCCTGTAATCTTTGAAAGTGCTAAGATAATCACATTCAAGGAGGAACTCTTCCAGATTAAAGGAGTTGAAAGAGACACGATAACTAAATGCAAGACATGATTTTGAATCTGATGCTCCTCCTGTAAAACTTTACTGGGACATTTGGCAAAACTTGAATAGAGGCTAAAGATAGGTTCTAGAAATGTATTGTTACTGTATCAATTTTGATGACTATATGGCAGTATTGTAGAAAAATACTTTGTAGAAAATACATATTAAAGTATTAAGGAGTGGTGGGCAACAGGTTGGCAACTCACTGTCAGACTTTAAGGGAAAAAAATCCTTTTTACTATACTTGCAACTTTTCTGTAAGTTTGAGATTTTTCAAGAAGTTAATTTTTTAAGTTAATTTTTTTAAGTTAAAATAAAAGAACTATGTAGAATATCTTTCTGCCCTCTGAGTGAGAAACAACTTAAAAAATAGATCTCAATAAGAGTTAATACTAAAAGAAAAGATTGATGCACCTGACTACATTAAAATTAATACCACAAATAAAGACAAACCACAAACTGGGAAAAGCTACTGTAATAAATATAACAGACAATAAATCAGTACCAAATTATACAAGAACTTCTACATTAACTAGAAAAGGTCATTAGAAAAATGAACAAAGGCATTCACGGGAAATCTGAATGCAATAAAAATATGAAAAGAAATATTTGGGAACAGAGAAATGTAAATTAAGACTACAGAGAAATGTCATTTTTTTTACCCACTAAAATGCCAAAAATTAAGAAACCTTACAATACCAACTGTTAGAAGGATGTAAATCAATGGGAACATTACACACTGCTGATAACACGTAATTTGGTACAATAACTTTGACAAACAATTTGGCACTTTTTTGTAAAGTTAAATATTTGAAGATCTCACGACTTAGCAATTCCACTTTGAGTTGCCTCAACATGGCAACTGGAGACAAGTTGAAGTATATTCAAAAGAGCACTGTTTCAATAACAAAAAAACTTGGAACAACCCAAATCAGCTTATTTTCACATTGGAAGATTATATAGCAGAGCAAATGAAGAATTACAGCCAAACGGAAAAATATGCGGAGCTTAGAAACATCATGTTGAGTGAAAAAAGCAAATCCCATAATATTACCTACAGTGGGATATTTTTATAAAGCTCAAAATAAACCAATATACTGATTATGTAAAAATGTGATAAAACTGTTTTTATAAGCAATAGAATGATAACCACAAAGTTCAAGAAAGTGGTTTCATCTGGGGAGGGGTGAGAGTTAACGTGGTAGAGAGGACCCCAGAGGTAGGTCTTGAATTGAATAGTTTTTACATGAGAGTTCATACATAACATAATGTTTTGTAACTTTTGTGTATTTTACACATATTTTTGTTTGTAACGATTATTATACTACATTAAACATGTAAAGAGGAAAAATCTTAACGTTAGTGATAATTTCAAATTTGAAAATAAAATCATCGAAAAAGACTAGAAGAAAAAAATAGTTATATGATTTGCCCAATATTTTCTCACACTTTTTTAAAATTTTTTAATTTAAAGCTGGGAGGTTTAGGAGTCAGATATTAATTTAAACAAGTTTATTAAGGAAGAAGTCATGAGGTCAAGAGAGGCCAAGTGATTCCTCCCATGTCATGGGATGAGTGAGGGTCTCTACTTAAAGGCTTAAGACTCTAAATCCTGTGCTGTCACCAACAATCCAGACTCACATCAAAATGGGATATTGGGAAAAGTACAAGAAATACAGAAAATAGAACTATTCTAATGGGGAAATGCTGTTATCATGAGGAAACTGTCCACAGAGAAGGTGGAAAGGAGGGTGTGGCTTTCCAGAATGTTTCCATGAGAACATAACTTATTGTCATAGGAGTGTTCAAATCATCCATCATGATCAAATATCGGATATTTTAGTTTTTCCTAAAAATCTGAGTATGTTGCTTGGTTTCAAAACTCATTCACTTCTACAATAACCCTCAGAACATATCTACAAGCTATGAAGAAAGCAGATACAGTAGCTCTCTTTCCAGTTTACAAATGGAAAAGTCAAACAGAAGTGATCTGCCACTGTTACTCCCTTTTGCAAACCAGCCAGTGCCTCCCTAATCTCCTCACTGCTGCCTGCATCTCCTGGTTCCTCAGGGTGTAGATCATGGGGTTGAGCATGGGGGTCATAACTGTGTGGCTGATGGACACAGCCTTGTCCATGGAGAAGGGGGTGAAGGGCCGGGCATAGAGGTAAATACTCGGAATGAAGACCATAGACACCACAACGATGTGGGTGGTGCAGGTGGAAGCTGCCTTCCTCCTCGCCTGCCCTGAGTGGGACCTCAGCATCACCAGGATGACTGAATAGGAGATCAGGATGAGAAAGAACCAGATGACATCCAGCAACCCACTGTTGGAGATCATGAGGAACTCTAAGATGGAAGTGTCAGTGCAGGCAAGTCTCAGCACCTGTGGAACATCACAGTAGAAGTTATCCAGGACATTGGGACCACAGAAAGGCAGTGGGAGCATCAGAGCCAGTTGGGAAATGGAATGGACAAAACCTACCATCCAGGCTGTTACCACCAGCCCCACGCAGAGCTGAGTGTTCATGATGGTGACATAGTGGAGGGGCCGGGAGATGGCAACAAGGCGGTCATAGGCCATCACTGAGAGGAAGAAGATCATGGCACCACCCAGAAAGTGGAAGAAGAAAATCTGGGCCATGCAGCCCTGGTAGGAGATGATCTTCTCCTCTGAGAGGAAGTCCACTAACATCTTTGGGGCAGTGACTGAGGAGAAAGAGAGATCTAAAAGAGCCAGGTTTCGGAGCAGAAAATACATGGGCGTGTGCAGCCTGGAATCAGAGGTCACTGTGACCATGATGAGGAGGTTTCCCATGACAGTGGTGGTATAGACAAACAGGAACACCAGAAACAGGAAAAGCTGGAGCTCCCGAGTCTGTGAGAGCCCCAGGAAGACAAATTCTGATACCCACGTGAGGTTCCCGGGTTCCATGGTGTCTTCTCCATACACCTAAAGAAAATGAACCACAGACAGATGCATGACGTCACTTTTAGTGTCAGGGGCTCAAACTGAGTTGTCCAGGTCCAGATCACGAACATGTTCATATGTGGATCATAATACCAGGTGCTGATTAAGTGGCCTTGTCTCTGGAGAGTTTACAGATTGATGCTGGAATATACACTCTTGAGACATCTTAAAGCCATCCAGAGACACATGCAACCTGCTTTTCAAAGATTCAGTGTAACCTACTGGTGGGAAGACACTTGGAGTTCAACAGATCTGCAGTTAAAATTCAGGGCTTCTATTTCCTTGAGATTTCACCTTGAATAAGTTACATAATCACTCTGAGTCTCAGTTTCCACATCTGTGTGGTGGGAATAAAAATGTTTTCTTTATAGAATTTTCTAGGGAATTAAATAACACATAAAGTCCTTAGGACAGTGCCTGGAAATAAGAGGTAATCACTCTCTTCTGTGTAGTCTCCTGCTCCAGAGACATTCTCCCTTCTTCCAGTCTCTAATAAATTTTTCTGCCAATCATTTTTCATGCAACATTTCACATACCATAACATAATGTTAGTGAACCTTTCACATATATATGTTTTTCCTCCATAATTCAACTGTAAGGTCCCAGAGGCTTAGATACGGATCTTATAATTTATTTGTGCTCCATTGTGCCCATCCTTGCTGATAGTCAATACCCAAAAAGCATGTGGTGTTGACTGCTGGTGGGTGAATAGCTATAGGGTGAGTTCCCCACCCCGGCTGATGTAGGTGGCTCCTTACTGAGTGATGACAGGACATATGTGGTATGTATGCTGAGACAAGAGAGAGAAGGGGCTGAGACATTCTCTGGACTAAGAAATAGATGATGAATATTGTATGAAAGGGATATAAAGAACTCTTCTGAAAGGAACAAGAATTTTAGAAGATGTTACTGAATACAAGGGTAGAAGACAAAGGAAGATGTTGAAAAAAGAGAAATGAAATAGACAAAGCAATAAGGAAAGGAGATTAAGAGGAAGGGAGATGAAGGAATGAGCAAATGCAGGAAGGGGAATGGAAGGGTGGTGGGGTGGGCAAGGGAATGGGACCAAAGGTGGAGAAGGAGCTGGAGAATGAGAGATAGAGGGTGACGGGGTTAGGGGGTAAGTGGCCTCCACACTCCCCAACATTGTCTTAATCTCCCATCCTCTCTCACTACAATCTACTGTCTATTAGAGACCATTTTAATTTCATCCTTCTGCTTCCATGTGCTTCCACTCCAGTCCATCTTCTATATAGCTGTCAAGGAGACCTTTCCAAACTCCTATCTGATCACGTTTCTCCCTCAATGTAATCTTTTAATGACTGTCTAGTGCCCACAACTTAAAACTCAAATTCTTGGGAGACACCTAGTATGCTTTGTAGATCAATTCAGGGTAGAAAAACACACTTATGTATGTGCATGCAACTCCCTCTCAGCATGTCATACAAAGCTATAATGTAGCCTCCACCCACCTTTCTAATCAGTATCCCTGTCACGCAGGAGCTGGTTGCTCTTCAAGGAATTCATAGCTTCTCACATATGCCATAGGCTTGGTCATTTCTGTAGCTTTGGTAATGAATTCTGTTTCCTGAAATACCTTCCACTACCTTCTCAATCTAGAAGTACTCAGCTATCATCTTCTCTGTGACTTCTTCTCCTATTTCTCCCACGCAGAATTAATCTCCCCATCTCTGGGTTCCAATAACACTTTCTAAATACCTCTGTTGTAGTATTTATCATTTTTTCTGTTCTTCTTAAACAGATTGCAAATTCAATAACTTAGGACCCCAGCACCTATAACAGGAACTCTAACTTAGCAGTGGCTCAAAGAAACCTTTGCTAACTTACTGTATTAGGAGGTAATTATGTGCTCTTGTGTTATGTGACCATGTGGAGACTTTTGTGGTGTGTTTCCTTATCCTTTGCTCTCAGCATCCTCCCTCTAAATCATAGGGCCAATTCTTCGCTTGGTTGTTAAAAGCCTGGATTCTCACGTGAAATCTGAGACATCTGTTTTCAACATCCCATTTTCCCTGAGTTGCTTTCTGAAGCTCTCCTCACAAGTAGACTTACTACCATCAGGTCTGTGTCACTTGTTTATTTTCCACACTCTCCAGCAAGTGTTTCTGGATCACTCTTCAGCTGATCTATCTACAAGTGAGGAAAACTTGGTCTCTCACCTTCCTTCAGCCCAGAACAGGAAAGAGGCTTCAGGTCTTACATCTTCTTGGCGATCCTTTTCCTCCAGCTTCAGTTTCCCAGCCACTGCCTGTACCTCATGTACATTACAATGAGGGTGACCCGAGGGGAAGAGGGGATCTCTTCAGGGAGAAAGTATTGGACTGGGCTCAGGACACAGAGCTGGGCTGATTACCACTAGGGACAAGGGAGCAATGGGAGTTGTTAAAAAGTTTCTAAACGTCTCAAAAACACATACACTTTGAGAGGTCATCTTTGGGGGCCAAAGTACCAAGTACAATGAAAATTTTAGAGATTTAAAAAAAAATTTTTATTGATGTCTTAATAGTTTATAACATTGTGGGGTTTCAGTTGCACGTTATTATTTGTCCGTGACCATATGAATGCATCCCTTCACCCCTTGTTCCCACCCCCAGCCCCACCTCCCTTCCCTCTGGTAACCACCAACCAGTTCTCTCTGTCCATGTGTTAGTTTATATTCCACATATGAGTGAAATCATGTGATGTTTGTCCTTCTCTCTCTGGCTTATTTCACTTAACATAATACCCTTTAAGTCCATCCATGTTGTTGCAAATGGGACAATTCTGTCTTTTTTTTTACGGCTGAGTAGTATTCCATTGTATATATATATATATATACCACATCTTCTTTGTCTAATCGTCAGTCAAGCGACACTTGGGTTGCCTCCACTTCTTGGCTATAGTGAATAATCCTGCAATGAACATAGGGGTGCATAAGCCTCCTGGGATGGTTGATTTCATGTCCGTTGGGTAGATGCTCAATAGTAGGATTGCTGGATCATACAGTATTTCTATTTTTAATTTTTTGAGGAATCTCCATCCTGTTTTCCATAGAGGCTGCACCAGTTTGCATTCCCACCAGCAGTGAATTAGGGTTCCCATTTCTCCACAACCTTTCCAACATTTGTTGTTTTTTGTCTTGGTGATTATAGCCATTCCATCAGGAGTAAGGTGGAAAATTTTAGAGATTTGTAGTATGTAGGACTGTCAGGCCAAGATCCAAAGGGACAAGAGTCTCTTCAAAAGAAACAGACTGTCTGGGAGTCTTAGAAGAATCCATTTCTTAGACCAGTGTTTCTTCTGCTTGAAAGAGTCACCCGGAGAGCTTGTTAAAGGCGGATTAGTGTGCCCCAGTCCCAGACCTTCTCATTCTGTTGGTCAATGGGAAGGCCAAGAGTCTTCATTTGTAACAAGTTCTCAGATGATGCTGATGCTCCTGTTCCTGGGACCACACATTAAGAACCACTGACTTGCTCCTCAGCACAACAGACTGTTCCCTCTCTCTCGTGGAACCATCCAGATAGCTGGTTTGATTTCTTTCTTTTTTCTCCTCCTCCGTCTCCATCCTCTCCTTATCCTTTCATTCTCCTTTTAAACATAACTGATCTTTACTTAGGAGAAGCCACAGGTGGGAAAATGTTTGCATACTATGATGGAAATTTGTTACCCTGCAAACCTGTCCTTTAATTTGCCAACCAGGCCCCCAATGTTGATTCACCACCCATATCCAAGTCTACTCACATCATCTACACAATGCTAGCATTCTTGATATGTGAATTATTACTACCTCTACTACAAGGATTGGTACAGAAAACCTATATGTTTTCTCATTATGAGGAATTGATCAAAATGGAATTAACTGGCACTGTAACCTTGATGTGCTGTAAAAACTGTCTGATGTCTTAGACCGAGTTCTCTCATCTACATAGGATTTCCAGGTTGGTCTGAATTCTTTCACTGCAAATTTTTATACTTGGCAAAATAAACTATCTGCCTCTGGTAGATAAGAATACAACATGAAGCTCTTCCACATAGAAGAAATGTGGATTTTTTTAAACACACCAATTCTTATTTAGAGCTTTATTCCTTTTTAAAATTGAGTCACTTAGAAAAGTACCCTGAGTTGATTCTGGGGAAGAAGACAGACTTGTTGATCTCACTGACTATCATATGGGTGATTTTGAATTCTGATTCTGATTTAGCTTTCAATAAGGGAAACCTGACATGTTCCAGTTTATAGATTTCCCATGTCAAGACGCATATGGTTCTGTAAAATGTCCACCCAACCTCATCTCTTCAGTGTACCCAGTAGCCAACATAATGATATCTGAAGACTCCAATGGCAAGGATGGAGTAATTATGCTAAAGACCCAGTCATGAAAACTCAGCTGAGAAAATTATTTCCCTGTGTACCACATATCTAAGAAAATAAATATTTCTCAGACTTAACCATTGTTACAACTTCAAACTGTTAAAGTGATGCAGGATACATATAGAAGGAACTTCATTTACATTCTCATTGAGGGAGCCCAGCATCATTAATAATTAATAATTCTCCCTCATGATGGTCAGCTTTACCTGTCCACTCTAGTAGCCTATAGTTCCCCATTATTCAATCAAACACTAATCTAGGTGTTGCTGTGAAGGTATTTTGTAGATGTGATTGATGTCCATAATCAGTTGATTTTAAGTAAAGGAGATTATCCTAGATAATCTGGATGTGCCTGAGTCAATAAGTTAAAAGGCCTTAAGAGCAGAATTGAGGTTTCCTTGAATAAGGTGAAGTTCTGAACTGCAGCTTTATGCCTAAGAGTTCCAGACTGCCCTTCCTGATGGCTGCCCTACAGATTTCATACTTGCCTGGCCAGTTTCACAATCACATGAGCCAATTCCTTGCAATACATTTCTTAGTATATATCTATCCATATCCTACTGGTCCTGTTTCTCTGGTGGAACCCTGAGTGCTACAGCACTTTTTATGGATCATATGTGAAGTAAACATCTCAGGCAAAGTTGATTGAGGTTTTTTCTCCTTACACTTAAATCGTCTCTGAGCTTGATTATAAATACTGAAATGCCAATATCTAGGGACTAATAAGACTGAGGAGTGACATATTCTCCAGATCAGAATAAATCTATCACTGAAATGACTTAAGCCTTCTCTCAACCACTTTTAAGAGAGATGTTTTCACTAATCCTATATAATCTCAAAATTATAAGAGCATTTCTTGAGCGGACTGTACAAATCGTAAGAAACTAGATGCCTGAGTATCTTGGTTTAACATAAAAGTATTGATGGGAAGTCAAAAAATAATGGGAAATGGGAATGTGTGAAGAAACTAACATTAATTGAACACCTACTGTATGCCAAGTCCTGTGCTGGATGGTTTACATTTACTCATTGGTCCACACAACACTCTGGGGAATTATGTAAGCTTTACAGCTAAAGAAGTAGAGGTTTAATGATGTCCAAAAGGAGCAAAACAACACTAGTTAGAGCCAGGATTTGAATGCCATGGCTCAAAGCCTGTTATCATCCCACTATACTATTGAAGACAGCACCAGAATATGAGAAACATTTTTAATTTAAGCTGTTCATGAACAACTTATTTTAAATGTATCTTTAAATTCTTTATAGTGGAAGATATTGCACCAACTCATTTATGGTTAATAAATTTAGATTTGAGTTGAATTTATGTCCTAGAAACAGCAGAGCTTCTGCAAGAGGTGTCTTCAGGGTATAAATTCTCATGGACATAGCTGTATTCATTTAAATGGGATCTTTCTCAAGAAATTCAGTTAAGAATCAAGCACCTTGTGATACTGGCTCAACAGAAGGTTGACATAAGGGAAGCCATATTGTAGAAAAGAAAGCATATTGTAACTTTGAATGACCTTTGATCAACTAACCTAGGCATACTCTGCGGATTTTATGACCCCTCCCAGCTGCTATAAGTCAATAACTTTCTCTTGAGTTCCTTAGGAATGTGATGACTTTGGGCAGAAAGTCTATGCAGATGGCCATCATCAATGACAACTGAAAGATCAGGGTATAGGGCTTTGCTCCCATCTCTGAGGCATATCCAGTAAAACAAACGACTATTAGGAGCTAAGATCAGATGGATGCCCCCACCCAGAGACCAGCCCCCTATCCCATAAATATCCCTGAATCCCCACTGTCGGGGAGGCTGATTTGAGACTCATTCTCACTTTTCTTCACTTGGCTACCTTGTTATTAAAAAACCCTCTCTCTGCTGCAATCTCATCCTCTCAGTGTTTGGCTTTCTGGGCAGCAGGCAAAAATGAACCTGGTTCAGTAACACTTGTGCTGTGGAATGATCATTTGTAAGACAAATCTGGGGAAATTTTCTCACATTTCTCCTTCCTGGGTCAAAGTTATAGATCATTATTAGTATTTCTCTGCTTTCTACTACCCTTAGAATTGATATTCTGGGTCACATAAAAGTAAACTTTTGTACACTAAAAAAGGGGACTTAAGACAACTTTTTAAAAATTAAACCAATAAATGATGTCCAGTCATTTATAAATGGAATCAATAGATTCAAAGGGCACATTGTGTGCCAGGAAAAGTTGATAAACATCAGTGAATGCTAATGTATCACTGAGTAGAGTTACAGAACTGCAATGGCAAGGAAAGAATCCCATAGACTTTCATGAAAAATGAAGTCATCTATAGGGAGAAAAATCAGGCTGGCTTCAAACTCCTCAACAGCCCTAGAACACAGAAGAACATCTACAAAGACCAAAGAAAATAAAGTATGATCCAAAGATGTTTGCCCAATAAAATTGTCATTTATATATACAGGCAACAGACAAATATTTTCCAACATTTAACTCAGAAGGTATAGTCGTCATGAATCTTTCTTGAAAAACCTACCTTGGGACAAACTCCAGTCAACCAAGATAGTAATGGAAATGCAAATGGCCTCTCCACTTGGCTGCTTGGGCTTCCTCACAGCATGGTAGCTGGTTTCCAGGAGTGGACATTCCAAAGAGAACTCACTAGAGTCTGTATTGCCTTCTATGACCTACCCATGGTGGTTACAGGTGCCACTTCCACCATGGTCACAAGCCCTTCCAGACTCAGGGGAGGAAACAAAGATCCTACCTCTCAACAGGAAGAATGTCAAAGTCATATTGTGAGGAAGAGCATGTGGAATGGGAGCTACTGCTGCAGTCATCTTGGGAAAATGCAGTATGCCACAAACCATACTTTCAATTTCCAAGAATTTTTCTCAATCTCTGATTGTACCTTTCTAAAATGGCATCCTATTCTTGTTTCATGAAAGCAATAACCTCTCTTATCTCTTTGTGGATGTTAATTATAGGGATTTTTCTAAGTTTCCTGTTCTATGTCTTGACTATATCAATGTTAATATCCTGGCTGTACCATGGTATTATAATTTTGCAAGATGTTACTATTGGGAGAAACTGGGTAAAGGGTACATGAGATCACTATTGTTTCTTACAGCTTTGAGTGAGTCTACAATTATCTCAAAATAAAATGTTCAATTTAAAAACATTTTTTAAAGTTTTCTTCCATTCCTTGAATTGTCACTGTTTTATGGAGTTCTTTTTTTTTTTTTTTTCAGTTTTATCTTTTCCTTTGGTGTCCCACTTCTATATTTGACATTTTCTTCACATATCTAGTGATTTCTGGTTAGGCATTAGTATTTAAAATCAAACCCCTAAAATGTTGAGTGGAAGCATGAGCAGGGCTGGAGAAGCTGTAGGCCTCTCTTTTGGATGATCAGGTCGTTTGTATTGTCAGAAGATCCCTGAATGCCAATTCAGGAAGATGGCCTGGACTGTATATCTGGGGCTGTTTAGTATCTCTAAATAAAATCCTCTTGATTGTACTGTAAGGATTTAGATACTGGAGTTCTGCAGTAGGGTAGGGAGAGGACTAGGGTAGGGGGATTTCTCCTCTGGCCTGGATATGCACTCTCAAATCACCTTAGTCTTCACTGGACCCACTTAACTTATTTCTATTACTTGCCAGCTTTTCCAGGCATTTGATTTCATAAGCTTTGTCCATGACAGACTTCGCTCATTGTCAAGATTTTTGACTCAGGCCAATCCTGTCTCTTCTTGCTGCCAGGAGCTTATACCTATGTGGTGGACAAGGTGATTGCCATGCATGACTCCCTTCTTTCTGGCTGGAAAAGCCAGACGTTCACCTTTCCATTCTCCTTTACAGTCTGGGGTGACCAAATGACCCAGTTCTGGGCAAGGAATCAAGGAGAATTCTGCTGGAGTGCTTCTAGGAAAATTTCTTGCCCTGGAAAAAAGGAAAAAAAAAAAGCACATGAATACCTCTTCTCTTCCTTGTTGCTGAATTATTTGACTATAAAAACAAGATGATTGAGCATCATGGTGGAGTGAGCTTTCCCCTTTGAATCTCTGCCCTCTAAGACACAACAAAAACATCATTCACATACCAACAGAGGACAATCATACACCACAAAAGACTTCTAAGAGACCCAGGCAGCTGTACATCTGAAGGTGGAAGCATGGGAAGCCCCTGAGGACATGGAGAGAGGTAAGGAGATTTACTCCCACTCCCCATTCTATCGGCAATGCTGGTCAGTGTGGCTCACAGACAGAGGCGGGGAGGGGCGGCCCTGTGTGGGAAAACTATTGCCCTCCAAGTGCTCTCACAGAAGCACAGTGTTGAGCAATTTCCCACAAGGAAGCGATGATGAAACTGTTGTGGGGTGCTGTCAATATCCAAACACACCAGGAGAGCAGATAGCAAGGGAAGAAAGAAGCCCCTAGGACAGACAGGTGAAAGAGAGAGCACCCCTCCATGCCCTGTGCTTCAGCTCAATACCCCTGGGGGATCGAAGCAGGCTCAGAACACACAGCCCGTGACCTCCACTCAGTGGCAGCAAGTGGAAACTGTGACCAGATATCCTCACCATGAGAAATAGTAAGGCAAAAAATTCAGGCTCTGTGCAAAAGTATCCTAAATCTCCAGACCAAGAGGAAAATGACAAACACCCAGAAACCAACCCCGAAGGCACAGAAATCTATGACCTAAACAACAGAGAATTCAAAATAGCTGTCATAAAAAACTCAATGAATTACAAGAAAACTCAGGGAGACAACTCAATGAATTCAGGAATTTCTTCACAAAAGAGATTGAAACCATAAAGAAAAACCAATCAGAAATATTGGAGATGAAAAACACAATGGATGAGATAAAGAAAAATCTGGAATCTTTAAAGAACAGAACTGACAATATGGAGGAAAGAATTAGCATTATTGAGGATAGGCATGCAGAAACACACCAGATAGAGGAGGAGAGAGAACTAAGATTAAAAAGAAATGAAGAAATTCCTTGAGAAATTTCACACTCAATTAGGAAATGCAGTATAAGGATAATAGGTATTCCAGAAGGAGAAGAAAGGCAAAAAAGGAGCAGAGAGTTTGTTCAAAGAAATAATAGCTAAGAATTTCCCAAACCTGGGGAAAGAGCTGGAAATAACAGTGAATGAAGTCAATAGATCACTTAAATATATAAACAGGAAAAGACCAACTCCACGGCATATAGTAAGAAAGCTGGCAAAAGTCAATGACAAAGAAAAAATATTAAGGGCAGCTAAACAAAACAACAAAATAACATACAAAGGAATCCCCATCATGCTTTCAGCTGATTTCTCAACAGAAACTCTACAGGCAAGGAGAGACTGGAATGACCTATTCAAAATCCTGAAAGACAAAAACCTGCAGCCAAGAATACTCTATCCAGTGGAAAATCCTTCAAATATTATGGAGAAATAGTAACTCTTCCTGATAAACAAAAGCTAAGGGAGTTTATCACCACAAGACCCCCACTACAAGAAATGCTCAAGAAGGC